>CM053152.1:28487500-30887500 GCA_028571685.1 Heterohyrax brucei
ATAGTAGAACTGTCCCATAAAGTTTCCAAGGCGCACCTGGAGGATTTGAACTGCCAGCCTTTTGGTTAGCAGATGTAGCACTTAAATCACCACACTATCAGGATTTCCCATAGATTAGACAGTTGATAAGAATTCGGTACTCAGTAGAAGGCACAGGTCAGCATAACTGAACTACATTGTAAACTAAAAGGTTTTCTAAATTCAACTAAGCATTTCAAAGGATATAGCAGCAGGGACAGTGAACTGGGGACCATGTTTTCAGGGGACACTGAGGTCAATTGGTATAAATAGCCTTTTGCTAAGAGAGTCTTTCACACCCCATATTGGTGAGTGGTGTCTGCGGTCTTAAAAAGCCAGCAAGCTGCCATCTGAGGAATATCAACTGATCCCAATCCACCTGGAACAGATGATGACTGATACCATCAAAAACATGAGGAAAAATGAGCCCAGGAGACAGAAGGACCCAAGTGATTTGGGAGACTACCTGAGCATGACACAAGAAGAACCAGATGGTACCCAGCCATCACGAAAGACAGCCTTGTTAGGAGACAAAATGTAGAGTCCTTGGTATTGCACAAGAAAAACAGGTGTGCTTATGAAGAACTCTACTAAAGATGAGAATGGATGGCCCAGCAACCTCGAGGGTCCCCTGGGAACACAGACCCTAGACTTGCTGCTGGCCCAGACCTGAACCAGAACTGACAAAGAATGGACTGGACTCGGGCACACGGGGTGAGCATGTGGTGTGTGTACTTTATGGCTGTATACATTTATAGAAGGCTGTCCTATGGGTTTCTTTCTAGAGTGGAGAGGAGAGTGTGGAGAGGAGGGGACATGTGTTTGTTGGGAGGATACCATAAGAGTGAAAGGGAGGAGTGTGCTGTCACAAGATGGGGAGAGCAGACAGAGTTGTAGAGAGGTGGGTATGCAAAATTGCCACATAATCATAATTTAAAAAAATGTAAACTATTAAATGCAATTTGTGTTGACTTTTACTACTTTACGTATTTTTTAAAAAGTGTATATAAATTTTCACTACTTGAAATGGGCTTTTACTAGATACGTGTATTTCCAACACAAAAGGAATATAATTCCTTGGAGTTCACAGGAGACTGGCCCAGATGGTGTCTTTTGTGAAATAGATAAAGCATCTGGGGTTTCATTCTCTGTGGAATAATCAGGCTATCCTGTGGAAGAAGTAAGCAAAAGTTAAGCATGCAAATTCTGTTACTATACAGAACTTTTGAGAGAGGTTTGCTACCATGAGAAGCAGAAAATTCTTAGTCCCCAGCATAATTCAAACAGGGGCATGTGGCTGTTCCACTGGAATGTTAGAAGGATAAGTAACGCATTCTTTATCTATCCTCAGAAGAAAGATTAGTGAACACATATCAGATATTATATTCCACAGTATCGCACAGCAGTACTGTGGTAAATAAAACAAAGTCTCTATCCTCATAGAGCTCCTACAACAATATAGGATACAGATAAACCAGCAAGTAATTAAAAAAAAAGTCAATTGCTGCCATACGAATTCTCTAAAGAAAATAAACAACATGGTATAAAAGAGAAGGGAATCCTAGATGGTACAAATGGTTAAGCACTAGGCTACAAACCATAGATTGGAGGTTTGATTCCTCTAGTGTTACCTCAGAAGAAAGACCTAGAAATCTACTTCCAAAAAATCAGCTATTAAAAACTCTATGGGGCACAGTTCTACCCTTCACATAGGGTCAGTCACCATGAGTCAGAACTGACTGGACAGCAAGTGATGGTGTGTGTGAGAGAAACTCAAAGAGAACTTGGGACAAGATACCAAAACAGGCCTCTCCAGGTAAGTGGCATTTGAGCATGGCCCAAATATTAGAAGGAAACTTGACTGGACAGAGCTAAGAACAAGATCGTCCCAGGCAGATACCAGAGTACCTATGGAAGTGTTCGTAAACAAGAGAAGACAGCGCTGCTTGGCTGAAGCACTGTGAATGAATGGGGGACGGGGGCTATGAAGGCAAACAGAGGCTACATGCTACACAGCTTTGTGAGCCCTAGATTTTGTTAACTCGGTGAGATATTATTGGAACATTTTAAACAGTACAGTAATGCAATCTGACTTGTATTTCTAAAATGGTACACACATACCCAAGTGTTCCTTAGAAGCGAGAACGGTGAGACTGTGTCCTACACACTTTTGACATGTTATCTGGAAGGATCAATCCCTGGAGAAGGACATCATGGTTGGTAAAGTACAGAGCAGTGAAAAAGAGTAAAACCTCAACAATAGGGATTGCACAGTGGATGCAGTAGGTTCAAGCTTAATGATTGCAGGCAAGGCTCAGGACCAGGCAGTGTTTCATTCTACGGTACGGAGGGTCATTATGAGTTGGAACTGACCTGACAGCACTTAAAAACAGTCACACACACACTTATACTCAGTGACAAGCAGCTGCATAAGATGCTCTTTGGATTCTTTTCTAAAGCTAAGATTCACTCTATTATGAAAAGGTCTTCTGCCTGTGTCATCATACCTACAAAGGTTGTACACCACGCCTTTCAGAATATGGCAATAAGCCTACAGCTAGAAAAAGAGCATACCCAAATTGAAACGCAACAAGTAACTGGGAAAAAAAATTGAAACTCTTCTTGTGATTTGGCCTCATCATTTCTGCATCTCTTTCTATAATTGGTTGCTCTGCTTTGCTTTGGTCCTCTGTGCCCATACTCCCCTAGGCCCTACTCCACTCACAGTGCTTCTATTCGGTCACAAATTCCATCAGTGACATCTAACGATTCTGTGTCTCTTGGCTGCAACTCACCATTTGCCCATTAATGAAGGGCTTGTCTCTTTTTTCTGTCATAAAGACAGTCCTTTTGTACCAATGCCTTGGCTTGAGCACAGGACCATTTTCTCTTTTACAGTCCATGAGAGTACAGTCTCCTTAAGCACAGGGATTCTATCTGTATTCACCAGGGTGCTTGGCACCCTGACATGTTAAATCTTCAAGGAATACTGTTGAATGAACAAAGACTGTAGCTTGTGTAGATGTGAGATGCTCCCAGGCCCTCTCCTGGCACTCAGTGCTATCAGTCCAATCATTCTGCTCCTCATTTCCACATTGGGCAACCTGAATGCTCTGGGCTCCTTAGATTATCTCAACTATTTTAAAAAGAACTAGGTCTGAGCTTTTTTTCCTTAATTAGGCAAGGCAGAAGTCTGGCTTCTTTTCCTGAATTGTAGCTGAGTCTTAATTGCGATAGCTCAGAAAGAACAAGTCTGCAAAGGCTGCATATCATTTCCAAGATTATAATAATAGCTTCTGTTCAATGAGCACTATAGCCTGCCATATTATGCTAAGCACTTTAGGAGCACTGTAGCCTGTAATTCTCAAGCATTATCCTTATTTTACAGATGGGAAAACTGAGGCTTAGAAAGGCTCTAAGGTTATACACAGCTAACAAACAGGAGATCCAAGATTTTCAAGATTCCTCTATGTGTAAATAAAACCTGTCCTCTTGACCACCAATTTTACTCTTAACAACAAAAAAAGTTACAAAATAAAAATAATACATAAGCATACCTAAAATTAACACAAAGGAATGGATAGGTTAATTGATGATGGTATTAAAAAACAGCTGTTACTATGGAACTTTCTGTTGTGTAACTGGATAGATTTTAATTTCACTTTCATCCGACTCGACAGCACTTAGCTGCCTTTGTTATTCATTTCTAATAATTCCTTCTCTAGTCCTTTATTAGCATATCATGGCATGTCTAAGTTTTAAAAAAAATTTTTTTTGTATCTAAAGCAACATTTTTTGATACAAAACACACAGGAAAACTAGTGAGTTTTAGAAAACAGTCAACTTTCTTTAGACTTCCTAAAGGCCTCAAATATAGGTATGAAAGGAATCCAACCATTCTCACATGTAACTGACATATTTACTAAGATGAAAACCATTCACATTTTGTAAACCCATATTACTTATCACAGGTCTCAGCAACCAAAACCAATTCATCTTCCAAGATGTTTTGAGTGACAGTTCTAAGGTATCCAAAAGACAGATTTTCCAAGCTTTCACTGAAAAGCAAAGCATACATTCCGATATTTTCTGATTTAAAATGAATTGATTCAAAAACTGCCTGGTATTCCCGGTATTATTTGAAACACATATAAAATACATAAATACCTAGAAAACTGCCAAATTATAAATCACATCATTAGCCTACTATAAGGCAGAATTCCAGATGGAAGTGATCTTAACTGAAGATTTTCCTTGGCAAAACAGTTATGATTTTAATGACTATGCTCATTAGTATTAGTTGTTGAAATCTTACATAATTCACTGAAAGTATAAGAAGAATCAGATAAAATACTTCTGACAAATTACAAATAAAATTAAAGAGATTAAGTAGTAAAGGTTTTACCTTCCCAGTCCTAACCACAGAAAAATGATTTTCTAACATTTGGAAAAATTTAAGCCCAAATAAAAAATCCAATCTGTACATGGTTCATATCTACGAATTTGTATGCTGCTTAAGCTTTCTAATTTCAGTGATTTTTACATCACCTATATCAACACAATTGTACTTATAAAACTATTTTATCTGCTATTTTTGGTAGGAAACTCATTTAGGAACCATGAGATATAGGAAAACTTGAGTATTGGTCATATTTGTAAAACTCACAGCTTCACGCTTTCAAGCATGTCACAGACTTCCTGAGTCTCGGGTGCTTCAGTGTACTATGCTGTGCTTGAGCACTGTCAAGTTCATTTTTGACTCAGAGTGACCCCATATGACAGAGAAAAGCTGCCCCATAGGGTAATCTAGGCTCTAGGTGTTGTAGTAGCAGATGGCTAGGTCTTTCTCCTGCAGTGTCGCTGTGTGGGTTCAAACCGCCGGCATTTCAGGTAGCAGCAGAGCAGTTAGCTGCTACAGCACTAGGGCTCCTCACCACAATGCAGGGATATTCACTTTTGCCCTGCCAGAAGTGAGGTATAGCAGACCAGTGTGGACTTCAGAGTGGCACAGCCTGGGTTCAATTCTGAGTTTTCCCCCTGCACCAAGGCCTATTCTTACCTCACTAAGTCTCAGATTCCTCATCTATAAACTCAGAATAACAACTACCTAGCGAATTATGAGGATTAAAGAAAATATATGTAAGTACTAGAATTTATTGAACTCTCAATAAATGGTAGCTACCAATGTTTTTTGATGCATTTTGTATAACGTATTATATATGTAATGGATTATATGACTTGACAATTTCTTCAGATATCGTGCAGCTACTGATACATAAAACATTTCTCATGCAGTAGTTTAAATGTATGAATATGTTTTCTTTTATGTATCTGAGCCTTGCTGTGATACTCCTCATGCGAGACTATGACATCAGCAAACCTCCCAGTGAGATCTCTTTGATTTTTTTCCCCTTTGATGAATCCCTGAAGTCTGCTGTGAATTTTCAACCTGTTTATTAATTAATTCAACTAACACCTACTGAAGGTTTACTTTATGATGGGTTCTATGATACAAGTTACGTTTCAGTGCAAATCAACTTGTATATTTTATAACAGATGGCTTCATTGTTGCTAGGTGTCATCAAGTTCAGTTCCAAGTCATAGCAATCCTATGTACAACAGAATGAAACACTGGTCCTCCACCATCCTCACAGTCATTGCCATGTTTGAGCCCACTGTTGCAGCCACTGTGTTAATCCATTTTGTTGAGGATCTTTCTCTTTTTTTGCTGACCCTCTACTTTATCAAACATGATGTCTTTCTCCAAGGGCAGATCCTTCCTGTAACATGTCCAAAGCACATGAAATGAAGTCTCACCATCCTTGCTTCTAAGGAGCATTCTGGCTGTACTTCTTTCAACATAAATTTGTTTGTCCTTCCAGAAGTCCATGGTATATCCCATAATCTTTGCCAACACTTTAATTCAAATGTATTGATTCTTCTTCGATGTCCTTATTCAATGTTCAGATTTCACATGCATAGGAGACAACTGAAAATACCATGACTTGAGTTGGGTACAATTTAGTCCTCAAAGTGATATCTTTGCTTGTTAACACTTAAAGAGGTCTTTTGAAGCAGATTTCCCCAGTGCAATACATCCTGTGATTTCTTGACTGCTGCTTCCATGGGCATTAATTGTGGATCCAAGTAAATGGAAGTCCTTGACAATTTCAATATTTTCTGTTTATCACAATGTTGCTTATTGGTCAGCTTGTGAAGTTGTTTTTCAATTCACATATGTTTATTTCAAGTATCTTATGCCTACACAACTGTTTCTTTATTTTAGCTAAATTCTACTACAGTTTGTACAAGTATACAGTCCATATCAATTTGCCATATAGCATCTGGAACTCACACTGCTATTCTACTCTAATTGCTCTCTCCTCCCTTGCCTACCTTCCCATGACTGCCACTCCCCCCTTATCATTCAGAAGTTCTCGTGCCCATTTGAACAAAACCTGTTCCCCCTCCCAATATCTTCTCACCTCCAGCATTAAGTTTCTCAGACAGCCCCCATCTATCTAAGTCCAAAACATTGTTCAGCACCAGGATCACTGCATGTGTTATATACTCCAGTTCAGTCTTCGCCTGGGGAGCTGGCATGGGTGTTGGATGCAGTCTAGGGTTAGAAAGTCTGGGGGCCATACTCCCAGGGGGCATCTGGGCTGAGGGGCGTCTATCTACTGTGGTCATTTGGTAGAGTTCTAGTTCTGCACATTTACGTTTCTGCTGCTACGTCAGGGGCTCTATATTCTGTACCCTATCCTGGTTGTCACTAGTGGTGGGCAGGCACCATCTGATTCTTTTGGTCCTGTGTTAAAGTAGTCTCTGGAACGTACAATGCCTTCCATCAGCTGGGCTCATATTTTCCTCCTGTTGTTGATGCTCTCCATCTAGCTTGATCCAGGTGGATTGGAACCATGTGGTACTATTTAGATGGCAGCCTGCCAGCTTTTAAGACCCCAGATGCCACTCACCCAAGTAGTATGCATAATCTTTTCATGCTCCCCCTTCAGGCAGTCATCGGTGGTGGTCAGGCACCATCAAGTTCTTCAGGTCCCATGCTGAGGCAGGCTCCGGTTCACACGGCTTGTTCCACCTGGTGGGTTCCTATTTTCTTCCTGTCCATAATGTCCACCGTTTACTTCTGATCTAGGTGTAAGATTTTTTTTTTATGTCAAAATGTAATCCATACTAAATGCTGTCGTCTTTGACCTTCATTAAGTGCTTCAAGCCCTCTGCACATGTGACAAGCAAGGCTGTGCCACCCCCACGCTGTAGAATGTTAATGAGTCTGCCTCCAATCCTGATATATCTTCACTTACAGTTCAGCTTCTGAGTGCATCTGCTCAGTATACAGACTGAAACAATATAGTGAAAAGATACATCCATCTGCACACCTTGCCTGACTTTAAACCATGCAGTATTCCTTGTTCTGTTTGAACAACTACCTCTTTGTTCGTGTACAGGTTCTACGTGGGCATAATTAAGTGTTCTAGAATTTCCATTCTTCACAATGATGGCCATAGTTTTTTATGATCCACACAGTCAAATGCCTTTGCACAGTCAATAAAACACAGGTAAAGATCTTTTTGATATTTCCTGCTTTCAACTAAGATCTATCTGCCAACAGTAATGATATCTCTTCCTCCACACCCTCTTTTGGAATCTGTTTTAAATTTCGGACTGTTCTCTATCGATGTACTGCTGTAGCCATTCTTGAATTATCTTCAGTAAAGTTTTACTTGTGTGTTACGTTAATGATATTATTTGGTAATTTCTGAATTCTACTGGGTCATCTTTCTTTGGAGTGTCCATAAGTATGGATCTCTTCCAGTTGGTTGGCCAAGTAGCTCTCTTCCAGATTTCCTGGCATAGATAAGTGAGCATTTCCAGTATTAAAACATCTAAATTGGTATTCCTTCCATTTCAGTAGCCTCATTTTTGCTAATGTCTTTAGTACAGCTTGGACTTATTCCTTTAATACTATCAGTTTTGATCATAAGCTATCTCATGAAATGCTTGATTGCTGATCAATTTTTTTGGTTACAAAGATTCTGTATAGAGGAGGCAGAGCCAAGATGGCAGACTAAACATACGTCTCCCTAAATCCGTATGGAAACCAAGACCTGAACTGATAATTAAACACAGCCTTCTGGACACCTAGTGAGCCTAGGATGTGGCATAGGGCTGTTAATTTTGACTTCATACCACTGAACGCAAACCCTGCTCTCCTTCACTGACCCCACTCTCGGTAAGTGTGGGCTTGCATGGATTGAAGGTAACTCACCATTTTAAGATTCTTTTCTCTGTCTAAGCTGGCAGGTGGAGATGGGACTAGTCGCCACTAGTCTCAGATGCACTGCTGGTGGAATCGACAAGTGAAACTGCCATATGTTGAGAGTTCAGCTTTGGACTCTGTGAATCTTGATAACTTTGGCCTCTCTCTGCCTCTGCCATATAGTAGCCACTGCTGAGGTAGTGGCAAGCTTGTGTGAAATGTCATCCTGTTCCACTGGGAGGCAGAAACACCCATACAGAGGCCCCAGTTGGGCTGGGAGGCAGCACCTGCCCAGTGGAGAGAGCTTTTCCAGTGGAAAAGTAGTGTTCTGCACAGTGTGACCTAAGGCTGGGGCCCAGCAAAAGAGGCTGTGGACTCCATGTATCTCAGCACCTTTGGCCTCTCTTTTGGTCCCAGCCAGGAGGCAAGCTTCTGTAGGATGCCATCTTATTCCACTGGGAGGTGGATATACTCATACGGAAGCCTCAGCTGGACCTAACTCTTGGGCTGGGAGGCAGAGCGTGCCCAGAGGACAGCACTATTCCTGGAGAAAAGCAGCATTCTACACAGTGTCACCTACAACTGGGGCCCAACAACAGAGACCTGCAGGGCAGTTTCTGTATTTTGAGCTAGTTTGTAGCATCTGAGGTTTGACATAGAGGTGCGTACTTTCCCAGGTGGGAAGAAGGATCTATACACCTGAAAACCTCACTGACTTTAGAAGTTGTCAGATACTTTTTACCTCTCATTTGAAGACAGCCCAGAGAAACACCTGCAGTCCATCCTCATAGCATCTCTAACAGTCTCTATTGACTCACATGATGCCCCCAAAACAACCAACTCTGGAGAAAAATGTAACCAAGAAATCACCCATGGCTTAAGAAGGCCCCCAAAAGAAAGCACCAAACAGCTTCCCACATGAAGCTTCTCTGAAACTATTGGAAGGTGAATAAAAAAGGATTATATAGACAGCCTTCCTAGACCTTATACAAAATTCAGCAAAGCAAAATGAAAAATTAAGCAAGCTGTTCAATCTGATGGAACACCAGTACTCTGAAATCCAACAGATCAAGAACAAAATCAAAGACATAGAAACTTCAATTCAAAGACAAGATAACAGAGTGAAACAAATGGAAAGCAGACTTTCTGATTTGGAAGGCAGTTACTGACTCCAACATCTATGAGGAGAAATCAGAAAAAAGAAACAAGAAAAATGAAGAAGCATTAAGAAGTACATGGGACTCTATTAAAAGGAACAACTTACAATTAATTGGAGTTCCTGAACAGGTTGAGATGGTATTCACCTCACCCAGAATCCCACTCAGTAAGGGAAGGCTCCAAACTCAATCAAAGCTGTAATAGTGAAAGAAATAATCCAGTGATCATATCATGAAAACAAATGATGTCATCATATTAAAAAGAGGGATGCACGTCAGACATTATAGTCCTTGCAGATGGAGAGGAAACTGGTAAGAATGGTAGTAAATGAAAGTGAGTGTATACATATTCATTAAGGGGGATCATATGGGCAGCCATACAGCACAATAAAGATGCAACATATCTAATCAAGAAACATAATACAGGAGTCTCAACAACCATAAAACCAACCCTGAAAAAGGTAAAAAATCAACTCACAAAGAAGAATGTCCCAGAACACATTAATAACAACAACAGAGAAAACATTAACATAAAAATAAACATATCACAATGGCAGCACTGAACTCAATAATCATATTGAATGTGAATGGACTGAATGCGCCAGTAAAGAGACATCAAGTTACATCTTGGATTAAAAGACACGACCCATCCATATGCTGCCTACAAGAAACTCACCTTAGACCTAAAGACATGAACAAACTGAAAATTAAAGGATGGAAGAATATATACCAAGCTAACAATACACAAAGAAGAGCAGGTGTGGCAATTCTAATCTCAGATAAAATCAATTTTAATGTAAAATCCACCATTGTGGACACAGATGTACTCAATTTATTGCTGAAAGGTTCAATACACAAACAGGACTTAACAAAATTAAATATTTATGCACCTAACATTAGAGCACTTAAATACATCAAAGAAACACTGACTACACTCAAAAAGGAGGCAGATTACTCCACAATAATAGTAGGAGACTTCAACACTCCACTCTCAATATTGGAGAGATCATCTAGAAAAAAGCTGTAGAAAGACATAGAAGACCTTATTGCCACAATTAACCAACTAGACCTCATCAACATATACAGGACTTTCCAACCATCAGAAGAAAACTACACCTTCTTCTCGAGTGCACATGGAACATTCTCCAGAATAGACCATGTGTTAGAACATAAAACAATTCTCAACAAAATCCATACCACTGAATTAATGCAAAGTATCATCTGAGATCATAAAGCCATAAAAGTCTAAATCAATAGCAGAAAAAACAGAAAGTGGAACTCATGGAAACTGAACGACACCTTGCTCAAAAACTCATGGGTTATAGAAGATATCAAGGATGAAATAAAGAAATTTATGGATTCCAATCAGAATGAAAATACTTCCTACCAGAACCTCTGTGGTACAGCCAAAGCAGTGCTGAGAGCTCAGTTTATCTCCACAAATGCACACACCTGGAAGAAAGAAAGAAACCAAATCAAAGCACTAACCCCACAGCTTAAACAAGTACAGTGAGAACAACAGAGGAACCCATCAGGCACCAGAAGAAAACAGATCCTAAAGATTAGAACATAACTAAACAAATTAGAGAACAGAAGAACAACTGAAAAAATTACAAAGACCAAAAGCTGGTTTTTTGAAAAGATCAACAACATTGTCAAACCACTGTCTAAACTTACTGAAGAAAAACAGGGAGGGAAACAAACAACCCAAATAAGATGAGAGGGGAATGCTCATCACAGATCCAACAGAAATCAAAAATATCATAACAGAATACTATGAAAGACTGTACTCTAACAAATTTGAAAACCTAGAGGAAATGAACAAATTCCTTGATTCATATCACTTACTAAAACTATCATAAGCTGAAGCACAACAACTTAATAAACCCATCACAAAGGAAGAGATTGAAAAAGTCATCCAAAAACTACCAATGAAAAAAAGCCTGGGCCCAGATGGCTTCACCACAGAATTCTACCATGCTTTTAGAGAAGAGTTATCTCCAATACTACTGACACTATTTTACAGTATAGTCTGTATGAAGCCAGCATAACCCTGGTACTAAAGCCAGGGAAAGACCCAACCAAAAAGGAGAACTGCAGACTGATATCACTCATGAATCTAGAAGCAAAAATCTTCAACAAAATTCTTGCCAATAGAATACAACAACATATCCAAAAAATAATCCATCATGACCAAGTTGGATTCATACCAAGGATGCAAGGCTTGTTCAACATCAGGAAAACAATTAATGTGATCAACCACATAAAGAACACAAAAGACAAGAATCATTTGATTTTGTCTATTGATGCAGAAAAGGCATTTGATCAAGTTGAAAATTAATTCATGCTAAAAACTCCCAGCAAAATAGGAACAGATGGCAAATTCCTCAATGCAATAGGGGCCATTTATACAAAGCTAACTGCCTACACCATCCTGAATGAAGAGAGACTGAAACAATTTCCGTTGAGAACAGAAACTAGACAAGGATGCCCACTCTCATCTCTCCTATTCAACATTGTACTAGAAGTTCTAGCCAGAGCAATTAGACAAGACCAAGAAATAAAGGGCATCTGCATCAGCAAAGAAGAAATAAAAATCTCCCTATTTGCAGATGATATGATTGTATACACAGAGAATCCTCAAGAATCCATAAGTAAATTACTTAAATTGATAGAAGAGTTCAGCAAAGTATCAGGATACAACACAAGCATAGGTAAATCAGTAGGATTCCTTAATACCAACAACGGTATTATTAAGGAAGAAATCACCAAGTCAATACCATTTACTACAGCCCCTAAAAAGATAAAGTACCTAGGAATAAATCTAACCAGACCAATAACAGACCAGTACAAAGAGAACAAGTTCTTACTACAAGGAACTAAGAGAGACATACACAAATGAAGAAACTTACCCTGCTCATGGACTGGAAGACTTAACATTATGAAAATGTCTATTTTACCCAAAGCAATCTACTTATATAATGCAATCCCCTTACAAATTCCAGTGACATTTTTTTAATGAGATGGAGAAACAAATCATCAACTTTGTCTTGAAAGGGGAGAAGCCCCAGATAAGCAAAGCACTACTGAAGAAGAACACACTGGGAGGCCTCTCACTACCTGACTTTAGAAACTATTACACTGCCACAGAAGTCAAAACAGCCTGGTACTGGTACAAACAGAGACAGATAGATCAATGGAACAGAACTGAGACCTCAGAGATGACACCAGCTTCCTATGAACACTTAATATTTGACAAAGGCCCTAAGACATTAAACTGGGGTAAAAGCAATCTCTTGAACAAATGGTGCTGGCAAACTTCGATATCCATTTACAATAAAGTGAAACAAGATCCGTATCTTACACCTTATATAAACATCAACTCCAAGTGGATAAAAGACCTAAATATCAAATCTAAAACAATAAAGCTCATCCAAGAAAAAGTAGGAACACTAATGGAAATTTTAATACACAATGTAGACAGACTTCAAAATCTGTCAAACAAACCACAAACAACAGAAAATAGATAAATGGGAACTATTAAGAATCAAACACTTTTGCTCATCCAAAGACTTAATTAATAGAATTAAAAAGCCACATACAGAATGGGAAAAACATTTGGCAACTCTCTGTCAGATTGACACCTGATCTCCATAATCTATAAGGCACCATAAAATATCAATAAGAAAAAGATAAACAATCCAGTGAAGCATCAGGCAAAGGAGATGGACAGATTCTTCTCTAAACAGGAGATCCAGGCAGCCAAAAAACACATGTGAACATGCTCACGATCATTAGCAACTAAAGAAATTTGAATCAAAACTACAATGAGATAACATCTAACCCCAACAAGGTTGGCCATGATCCAGAAAACCCAAAATGACAAATGCTGGAGAGGCTGTGGACAAACTGGAATTCACTTACACTGTTGGTGGGACTGAAAAATGGTGCAAACTCTTTGGAAAGCAATCTGGTTCTTCCTTAAAAAGCTGGATATAGATATACTGCTTGACTCAGTAATTTCACTGCTCAGAATATATCCTACAGAATCAAGGCCATTCACACCAACTGATACATGCACATGAATGTTTATCGCAGCGCTGTCCACAATATCAAAAAGATGAAATCAATTGAGATGCCCAACAACAGAGGAATGGATAGGTAAACTATGGTATATATATTCAAGGGAACACTATGCAACGATAAAGAACACCGATGGTTTTAGGAAACATAACCTGGTTTGAATGGGAGGACATTATGTTGAATGAAAGTACTCAGAGACAAAAGGACAAATATTGTATGAGATCCCTATGATAAGAACTTAAAAACAGACTCATGCATAGAAGAAAAGACTCTTTGATGGCTGCAAGGGGAGGGAGGGAGAGTGAGTGATGGGGGGAAGGCTTAGATAGTTGATAGAAACTTGGCTGGAGGAAATCTGTAACAGCACACATTATAAAGAAAATCCATATTAATTGGACTTAATCCAATATTACAAGCAAAGTAGCTGGGGCAGTGGGCCGGAGACTATGCTCTCAGTGGAAACTGAGGCCAACTGGCACAACTAGCGTTTTGTTAAGACAGTCTTCTGCACCCCAGGGTGTCCAGGGTCTTAAAAGATCCCAAGCTGCCATTTCAAGGTACAGCAAATGGTCCCAACTTAGCAGGAATAGATGATCATCAAGCGCCAAAACGACATGGGGGAAAGAGAACGCAGAAGACAGACAGACCCACGTGAGTGGGTGACTACGTCGACTTGTGACTGGAAGAACCAGATGGTGCCCGGCCACCATCAGTGATAGCTGTGATTGAGCTCAGAAGTTGAGTCTCACTAGTAACACAAGAATAAAAAGAGGTGCACCCTGAGATTTCTGTTAAAAGACTGCAATTGATGGCCCAGAGGCCTTGGAGTTCCCCTGGAAGCATGAGCCCTGGTCCTGATGCTGCCCCTGTCCATACATCATAATGGAGGTCAACTCTCAGACAGGAATCGATTGGACTTGGTGACACAGCGTGACCATATCACGTGCACAGTTTATGGTTCTATGCATCTATAGGATGTCATCCTGCTGACCTTTTACTAGAGGAAGGGTAGTGGGTGGAAAGGAGGGAATAGGAGTTTCTTGGGAGGATAAGACATGTATGGAGCAGAGAGGAAGAGTGCCACTGGGCAGGGAGAGCAGCGGAGCTGCATATAGGTAGGCATGCAAATTTATATGGGAATGTACATTTTCATTCAATCATAATAATAATAATAATAAAGATTCTGTATATTCCTTCCATCTTCTTTTGGTATTTCCTGCATCGTTCAATATTTTGCACATAGTATTGCAACTCAAGACTTGAATTTTTTCTTTGGTTCTTTCAAGTAGATAATTGCTGAGTCACCATTCCTCTGTCAGTTTATCATTCTACGCCAGCTAGCAGTTGCTGTGATGCTGGAAGATATGTCACCAGTATTTCAAATACCCAAAGGGTCACCCATGGTGGACAAATTTCAACAGTGCTTCCAAACTAAGACAGGCTAGGAAGAAGAACCTGGAGGTTTACTTCTTAAAGCAAACCTTATGAATGGCAGTAGAACACTGTGCACCGCAAGACAAGTCCCTCACGTTGAAAGGCACTCAAAATACAACTAAGGGAGAACTGCCTCCTCAAAGCAGAGTCAGTCTTAATGCTGCAGAAGAAATAGTCTTAGTTTGCTGATGTGTCATGCCTCAACATGAGAAAAAACAGCTGCAAACATCTATTAATAATCAAAACATGGAATATACAAAATACGAACCTAGGAAAATTGAAAACTGTCAAAAATGAATTGGCATGCTTGAAGACAAACACCCTAGGCATTAGTGAGCTGATATGGACTGGTATTGCCCACTGTGAATCAGACAGTCATATGGTCTACTATGCCAGGAATGACAAATTTCAGAGGCTCAGTGTTGCATCTATTGTCTAAAAGGAGGTTTCTAGATATACGGTTTCATTAAATATTACAAATTATTACGATAAATTTTATTGCAGTAATATACAAAACAGCATATATAGCTTATGTAAATTTTAATGGGATTTAAGATTAAGTTTTCATAATATGTTAAATATTCTCCAGAAAACAATTACATTCAATCTTTGCAGAAAGGTTACCATATAGATAAGTCAAAGAGTCTATGAAAATAAATCTAGAAAAAACATTTTAAAATGGAAATAATTTTTTAAATGGTCATATCTATAACTTAGTATTGAATAATATTTCAAAGCAGATTCCTAAGGGCTTTATATCAAGAATAACTTTCAAAGTGGTTACAACTGGAGACAATTAAGAAGCCATTCTTCTTATTTACTTTAGCTTTCTTATCAGTTGTAAAGTACAATCTATTCCTACAAACGAAAAACAACTGAACTTCACAAGACCTATATCTGGACATTTTATGATATTCTTAAACATTTTCTTTAATAATGTCATTATAACTATAGGCCAGATTAACAGCAGTTGAGCACCTCTAATGTTTAGCAATTACAAAATAAATGATGTAGTATAAGACAAGCATTCTTTTACAGCAGAGATGACCAAATTACTGCCTGCCCATCATCTTTTTGTGAATACAGTTTTACTGGAACACAGTGTCATAGGTCAAATTATGTACCAGCAATAATATCAATTTGGCTGGGCCATGACTCCCAGTATTGTGTGATTTTCCTATATGTTGTAAACCCTGCCTCTACAACATCAATGAAGGAGGATGGGTGGCAGTTGTGTTGGTGAAGCAGGACTTGATCTACAAGATTATATTGTGTCTTGATGCAATCTCTCAGGAGATAAACGGAAAGGGCAGCAAGCAGAGAATTGGGGACCTCACAGCACCAGAAGCAGAGCTTGTCCTTTGGACTTGGAGTCTGTGTACCTCAGAAGCTTCCAGTCCAGGGGAAGATTGATGACAAGGACCTTCCTCCACAACGAACAGAGAATGCCTTCCCCCTGGAGCTGACACCTTGAATTTGGCCTTTTAGCCTACTTTTCTGGGAGAAAATAAATTTCTCTTTGTTAAAGCCATCCACTTGTGGTATTTCTATTATAACACTATTAAATGACTAAACACACAGTCAGGCCCATTCGTTTATGTATAATCCATGGTTACTTTTGTACTACATTGGCACAGTTGAATATTTGCAACAGAAATGGTATGCCTGCAATGCCTAAAGTATTTACTATCTGGCCCTATATAGAAAAAGTTTGCTAATTCCTGCCCTATAGTTGGAGTCCTTAGGTGATGCCAACAGTTAACACTCTCAACTGCTAAATGAGGTTCAAGTCCACCCAGCGGCACCTCAGAAGAAAGACCTGGTGATCTACGGTCAAAAACCAGCCCCTAAAACCTCAATCACAGTTCTACTCCAACACATATGGGGTTATCCTGAGCTGAAACAACTCAAAACACTATTTGGTATTTTGGCTATACAGTGAATGTGTTGAAGAACTGTCAAATCATCTTAAGGGTTATAACAAAATCAGGAAGGAATTCAAAGATAAAGCTTGCTGCATATTTTCCTTCTTGGTTTGTGCCTGATCTTTAGCAGAGCCCCTGCAGGCAAGATAAACACTGCACACTGGACTAGACAAATTCTCTATCAGCAGCCCTTGCTGGACTCACAACTACTTGTTGCTCCCTCCCAGAAAGCAAAAGTTCCAAGCACTGCTCCAAGCCAATCAAGCCAATGACACATGCAAACCGTATAGTCTCCATGTCTTTTAGGAGTTGAGGATTTTGGCTGATGTTTCACTTATTTATTTTTACGGAGGTGGGGATTCAGAAATATTGTGACTTTCTATAGGTCCGTAAACACTGCGGCTTATTAAATTGAAAATCGCTATTTTAAAATAGAGGGAGAAAAGGCTGTCGTGTTACCTGTGTGGTGTTCTTCAATCCAGACTTGCAGGTACATGAAGAGGAGCAGTCCTGCAACTCCAAATGCCAGCACAGAGACGAAGACCTGTTTGAGGTTCATGACCATTTCAGATGGTTGCATTTCTTCCCATCTCTGAAGACATGATTTGTTTTCCCATAAAGTTTTGATCCTTTTCTGTTTTGTTAAGTGCCCTTCCCAAGTAATAACCTAGAATGAAAAAAAAAATCCACAGTGTACCATCTGATGACATTTCTTCTCAAATATGGTATAAATATGCTACATAACTAAAATACCCAAGACTCATAATAACTGTATGACGTTGGAGACAAGATGACTGCAGAAAATGTCCCTAGAATGGCCGTCTTCTACTGTATTCCTTTATCTTACCTAAAACAAAACCCACTGCTGTTGAGTCAATTCCAACTCACAGCAACCCTATACACAGAGGAGAAATCCCCCACAGAAGGTTTCCAAGGAGTACCTGGAGGATTTGAACTGCCAAGCTTTTGATTGGCAGCCATAGCACTTAACCTCTACATCACCAGGCTTTCCATCTTATCTAAGGTATGTATTGGAGAATCCTAGTGATGCAAAGGAAACCCCGGTGGCGTAGTGGTTAAGTGTTACAGCTGCTAACCAAAAGGTTGGCAGTTCAAATACACCAGGTGTTCCTTGGAAACTCTAAGGGGTAGTCATACTCTATACTATAAGGTTGCTATGTATCAGCATCAACCTGATATCAATGGGACTGGGTGATTTGATTTCAGTGGTACAAATGGTTAAACATTTGACTGCTAACTGAAAAATTAGCAGTCTGAACCCATCCAGTGGCTTCATGAAAGAAAGACCTGGAGATCTATTTATATAAATAATACAGCCAAGAAAATCCTTTGGGGAGTTCCGCTCTACCACATGGGGTTGCTATAAGTTGGAATCAACTTTACAGCACCCAGCAATAAAAAGGGATGTACTCATTATTTTACAATTAATAGATACCACTCTAAAATTTAATCCAATGAAGTATAACCAGATGTAAGCCTTCCCATATTGCAAAGAAGAAAGCAGTTGTGTTACCTTAAACAATTATGAGAAAGAAAACAAACAATACATTGCTGAAGAATGAGTTTTGAAAATGTATTCATGCAAGGCAGTGAAAATCATTTTACTACTTAAAAATACATAAAAATTCAAAAACAAAGGGTTTAATCTCTTATTTCTCTCTCATGTAAAAGTAACAGAGTTCCACAATCTAAAATTATCCAAAGGCATACAGTAGTAAATTAAAAAATGTTGTAGTTCATGGGCCCCACACACAATAACATGGAATTACAGAAATCTAACCTTAAATACATGGCAAGGTTACTTTATTAAAATATACATATACATACTAAAATAACTTTGTCTTAAGACAACCTCATTCAGTGTAAGAATAACCTTTTCTTATGTTGTACCAATTTTTGAGAATCTGATGAGAATGTAGGGCCTCTCCTTAGAAAAACATGAACAGATACAAAACTGTGAATAAAACGCCAGTATGTTCATATAGCCCTGCTGAAACCAAGGTTAAGAATCACTGATCCCTGCTAGTGTTTTGCTAATGAGGACTCTCTGCACCCCTCATCAGTGAGTGGCGTCTGGGGTCTTAAAAGCTGACAAGCTGCCATCTGAGGGTACAGGAAATGGTCTCAACTCAACAGGAACACCGAGGATAAGAATGACACGGGGAAAAGAGAACCCAGAAGACAGAGAGACCCACATGAGTGGGTCTCTACATCGACTCGTGACCAGAAGAACCAGATGGTGCCCAGCCACCACCAGTGATAGCCCTACAGTGGAGCTCACAAAGTTGAGTCTCACTGGCAACAAGAGAATAAATAGGGTTGCACCCTGAGATATCCAATAAAAGACCACAATTGATGGTCCACGGGCTTCGGGATTGCCCTGGGAGCATGGCCTCTGGCCCTGATGCTGCCCTTGTCTATAAATCATGATGAAGATCAATCTTTTGGACAGCAATGGATTGGACTTGTCGACCCAGAGAGATCGTATCTTGTGGGAATTTTATGGTTCTATGCATCTGTAGGATGTCATCCTGCTGACCTCTTGCTGCAGGAAGGAGAGTGGGTGGAGAGGAGGGGATAGGAGACTGTTGGGAAGATTGGACATGTATGGAGCACAGAAGAGGGATGGGCAGTCACCGGGCAGGGAGAGCAGTGGGAGCTGCATATAGGTGAGCATGCGAATTTATATGAGATTGTACATTTTCATTCAATCACAATAAAGAAGTAAAAAAAAAAAAAAAAAGACTCTCTGATCCCAGTTAAATATGGGGAAGTATGCAGCTGACCTGAGCAGTGAGTTCAGTGGTTAGCAGCGCAGCTCACGAAGCAAAGGTCATGACTGTATCTAATGCTGGTAGGATCCATGACTCTGCCCATGGCCAGAGACCACATTGCCCTTTTGGGTGACCTGGATAAGTGTTTTCACAGTGTAAGGAGATCACACTCGCTACTGTTGTCTAACTGAACATCAAAGAAGCCACCTTGAAGACTATGGGGAATCTGACCCAAGACATGGTATTTCCAATTGCACCTTGAGCATGTGCAAGCTGGACAATGAATAAGGAAGACAGAAGAACTGGAGTCTTTGAATTGTGGTGCTGGAAAAGAATACTGAGTATGCCATGGACTGCCAGAAGAATGAACAGATGTGTCTTGGAAGAAGTACACCCAGAGTGCTCCTTAGAAGCAAGGATAGTAGGACAACATCTACATACACTAGACATATTGTTAGGAAGGATCAAATCCTGGAAAAGGACATCATGCTTGCTAAAATACAGGGTCAGTGAAACAGAGAAGACCCTCAACAAGACAGACAGTGGCTGCAGCACTGGGCTAAAGCATAACAATGATTGTGAGCTTGATGCAAGACTGGCAGTGTTTCGTTCTGTTGTGCATAGTGTCGCTGAGTTGGGACCAACTCAGCAGCACTTAACGACAACAGTCAGCCAGGTGTGTCTAAAAATTATCTTTCTTTTTTCCCCACACAAATATGCATCAAGCTATTCTGGGAGCTGATTTAGTTTCATTTGGTAAGGTCCCAGTTCAAAATTAAAAATCGCTGTGGGAAATTGCTAGTCTGGATAAAGAATAATATTTATCTTTTCTTGTAGAACCAATTTTCCACAAACATTGAGATTCACAGGTCACTTAAGAGGACAGATTTGGAAATTAATGTATTAAAGTAATTACAGTTGACTGTCAGCTTTAAAATTTTTTCAAATAGTTAAAAGTTTTTATGCAGAACAACAACAACATAAGGTCACACTGTATGTTTTTCTATGTCTTTTAATTATTACCTGAAAGGAGCTAGAATAACAGCAATGGTTTGCAGGACTACCAGAGGCATGTCCTCGAAGTTCATGTTTCTGAGTCCCTTGAGGAAGGGGCAAGTGCTAATATGTCAGTGGTGCTTTTGAGGATTTTACCTGTGTCATCAACTTTGGTCGCAGCAGAAATTTTTAAAAAGAACAGTATTATCATACTGCTTACTTTAGGAAGTTTCCAGGTGGCCAGTCAGAACTCACTCAATAGCAATAGGCTTTTTGTTTGTTTTTTTGTCGTTATTTGGTGATAGCACAAACGGTTAAGCAGTTGGCTAACAACTTTAAAAGGCTGTGGTTCAAATCAACCTACAGGCACTTCGAAAAAAGTCTTACTGATCTACTTCCAAAAGATCACAGCCATGACAGACCCTACAGAATATAGTTCTACTCTGTGGTGCAACTACATTTTCATGTGGCTTTTCTAGCCATGAGCTTGTAACTCTACCCAGGTGACTGTGTGACAGGTTAACTGTGGTCTACCAAGGGGATTGGTCACGTTTTCCTTAACGAGAGCTAATTCCAGAGCAAAGGAGAGGAGTCCACCACCAAGAAAGCAAAGTGCACGGTGGGTTTCCCAGCCCATGAAGAGAGGAAGTTGAGTGCTTCAGAAACAGACTGGGCCACGGAGACGTGTGACTGCAAGCATGGCTGCAAAGAGGCTGTCCTGATGCAAAAACATACTCTGAGCATTCCTGATCCTGAACTGTAACTGTTACTTACTTTATAAACCCTGTCATTGTGAGTGTGGTCTGTAAGTTCTGTGTGGTCACTGCAACAAGTAATTGAAACCAGAAGAGAAGTAGACAGTGTTATGGGAAGGATGACTGGTGTCGGAACCGGTCAAGACGGTCGAGACGGGAGACATGCCCAACCTCCACCTCGTGGGAATCAGCCTTGGGCTGTTGATCTTGGGTCTCTTTCTCCTTTTTGAGGTTGGAGACAGTCAGACACTTCCTCATGTCCTGTTTTACATATTCTCTGGTACATGTGGGGTTGTCATGCATCAGAACTGACTCAACAGCAACTGATTTGATTTCTGGTTTAACCCAGTATGGTATTTTACTCTTACATTCAGTCAAAACTAAAATGGTCTTGGCTTTCCAAACACATATAGCAAAGAACAATTCTCAAAGGAGATTTGCCATTTCAGGTGTTCTAACACTGAATCCCTCAAGGAGACCTAAGAAGAGAAACCACCCTTCTTTTCCCTTGATGCTGCCATAGAACAATGAACAGATATAATTCCCAGGTACATAAGAAGACTCAGATAGGAGAAAACCAGTCAAACAAAATCTAGTACTAACAAAGAAATAGTTGTTTACAAGAAGAAAAAGACTTTCACACTCTGTCTACGTAATTAAAATTTATCTCAGAAGAGAGAGGATAGGAGAGAACTCATAAATCAGAACAGAGCTACAAACCTGTGGGAATGGTGGGTGTGAGAGCCAAAACAAGTATTCCTTGGGGGGCTTGCAGATGAAAATTATTACCTACAATGCTGGAAAAAGATTAAGAATTTGCCCTTCCTTTCTTCAGGAGCTGTTGCTATACTCTGACATATCCTCCTGGGTGAGAAGGCAGTAGAAAACCTATAATTGTTATTATGGCAGATGTGAGCAGGATTGAGTGATTAAAGCCACAAGGCAGAAAGGCAATCTGGTATAAAATGGAGAGATATGTTTGATTTTCTCCCATCTCAGTCCATTAACCCAAAGTTGGAGTTAGGAAATAGCTCTCATTAAATAAAGGTGAGGCAGTAGGCTCAGCAGTATTGCTTTAAGGAAAACTGAAGGTCATTTGTGATGGGAAAAATACCTATTTGGAGACCATATATCCTCCTCCAAGACTGTGGAAAAAGTGCAGACTACTGGAGACTCAAATTACTTGGAATAATGCTGTTTTATGTACAAGCATTATACAACATTTCTTTGGTCAACTCTGTCCTCCCCCCAACTCATAAACATAACACTTTGAACCCAAAACATACTCATCCACGTGCTATGCTGAACTGGAGCCTCAATAAGAAAATATGAGTAACTGATAAATTTCCTAAAAATACGAGCAATTGATGAATTTCCTAAGTGCACTTGTAAATTCTTAGTTCTAAACTCCGAATGAAAGAGAAATATGAACTATCAGAACATAGTCTACATTTCCTTCTTCAAAATGATATTTTTCACCCCTAGTTAGTTACGAAGGATACATGAAAGTATATTTCACTACATTATTTATTAATACTTTAAAAATTATCCTTTTATATGAGACTTAAGTGTATTGAAAAATTGCTAGCTTAAGTCTCTGGGTGGTACAGTTAACATGCTTGGCTGTCAACTGAAAGGTGAAGGTTCAAGTCCACCCAGAGAGCCTTACTTAGCATAAAGGCCTGGTGACCTATTTAAGAAAAACAAATCACTGAAAACTCTGTGAAGTATCGATCTACTGCAACACACATGGAGTCACCATGAGTTGGTATCAACTTGATGGTACCCGGTGAGGTAAGCTGAATAGAAAGAAAAAATGATGAACTCCCTACAATTTTAGGGAGGGAGTGTTGGAATTTCGGGAGGATAGACTTGAACCAAATTATGCTGGCATTTTGGTGAAGAAGGAATTGAGAGTTACCACTCAATCCCCAGTCCTCCCAGACTCCCTTCACCTTCTCCTGGAGCAACTGCATATTCTCCGTCTCCCACCTTCTGGGCCACTAGCAATTATCAGTCAGTACCCCCTCAAGTCACTGCTCATCCTCTCTAAGGTACATTATCAGCAATCTCCACCCACACTTCTTTGTCTCTGTCTCTAACAAACAAGAATTTTCTCTTTTGCCTCATCTGTGCTTAAAACCCACTGCTGTCAAGTTGGGTCCGACTCAGAGCGACCCAGAGGTCAGAGTAGAACTGGCCCATAGAGTTTCCAAGGAACGCCTCGCGAATTGCAGACATAGCACTTAACCCACTACGCCACCAAGGTTTCCTCATCTGTGCTTAGAAGCATCTGTTACCGGCTCCTGTGAAATGCTGCTCCATTAAAACCTCCTCAGCCTGGGTCTTAGACTTCTTACCCAAGACTCCTTCCTTTGCAAACACTCCAGCCATGACCTGATTGCTGCCCGTCTCAGACAAAGCACAAGGCGGAGAGCTCTATGCCTGCTGCCTCAGGGCCTCATGCCCCCTCCATTCCTCAGCCCTCAGGGACCCAGGACAACGTGTGATGAGGACCAGAAGTTAGGTACATACTGAAATGTGTAATTCTGTTGTGGTTTTTTTTTTTTTTTGTATTGTGGGTTTCCTCTTTTATGAATTTCCTGTTTATATTGCATTTCTATTTTTCTTATTAATTTGTACTTCCTTAGGCATTTTAGACAGTATTGAGCATAGGCATCACTAAGATCTTCCTGTCTGTCACATTTCACTCGTTTCCTCTCTGTCTCTTTCTCTCTCTCTCTCTCTCTCTGTGTATACATGTGTATGCTCCAATGGTGGTCACCTTATTAGGCAGAGTTTGAAATTAATTTTAGCAATGTTGTCCCTTTTGATTTGTCAGCTAACGGCTTGAGAGAAATTCTGTGATAATACTTTAACTCATGAAACTGCAGAGTTAAAAAAAAAAAAGGAGGTGGGGTGGATTCTATTAGTTTCCTAAGTCTGTGTAGCAAAGTAATACAAAGGAAGTGGCTTAAGAACAACAGAAATTTATTCACTCACAGTTATGGAGGTTTTCTTTCTTTTTCCAGTTGCCACTGAGTTGATTCCAGCTCATGGCAATCCCATGCTTTTAAGGTTATGGCTTTTCAGAAGCACACTGCCAATCCCTTCTTCCAAAGAGCCCCTGGGTAGTTGAACACTTCACCATTTGTGGCACCTAGGACTGGAGTCTAGATTATCTTCCACAGGCTAGATGATTGAAATCAAGGTGTTAGCAAGGGGCTATGTTCCCTCTGACAGCTCTAGGGAAGACATCCTCCTTGTCACTGCCTAGCTTCTAGTGGTTCCTAGAAATAGGTGGTGTTTCTCGGTTTCTTGAAGACACACTGTTGCAACTTCCACTTCTGTCTCTTAGTATCCCCTAGTGTCCCTTAGTGTATGTCTGTGGATCATCTCCTCTTCCAATGAGGACTCCAGTAACTGGTCTTAGGATTCATCCTAATCTAGTATATGACCTCATCTTAACTAACCACATTTGCAAAGTCTATTTCCAAATAAAGTGACATTCTAACATTCTGGGTAGACATGAATTTTGAGGCTACACCATTCAGTACATTAGTGGGACAGTTTACAACATGTGGTTGGAGTTAGGGAAACCAACAAGGGACACTACAGGATCCAAAGGTGAGTATCAGCAACCACACCCAGAAGTGAACAAAAGCAGAGAGCTCCTTCTGGGACCTGGAGAGGGTAGCTGGAAGGGGACAGATGCCTGATGGGGCAGTAGACTTCTGCAAACAGCACACACAATCCACTGGGGTTTGGTAGTAAGAGAACCAGAAGAATAACTATTCCAGCCTCAATTTCCTCCTGCCCTTTGATCTCCTCTTAGTGACTCCATTTGTCAAACCCAACCAGAAGCCAAAGACAAGGAAACTCTCTGAGGTAAAGAGTCAGGTCAGCTTCTTAAGCTACACAACAGGGTGGTGAAAGGCAGAAGACAGTATCAAGCTCAGTTGTGTTCTTTATGAGTCTTCTAGAATAACACAGTTCATCTTCAGATCCTAAAAGCATTTTCATAAAGAGTCAATTTTCATTATTTATGATAGTTATAGTCTGTGAAGTTGCCATGAGCAGTAAATTGTGGGAACGCAGGGTTAGGTTCCTGCAAGCCTCTTACCACAACTTTTTCATCAACTGATCATACAACGCTGTGAGACAGTTCTACTCTGTTCTATATGGTATCTCTGAGTTAGACTGACTCAATGGTAACATGTAGACTCACAAAAAAGACACAAAAATAGTACAGTCTCTGCCTGCCCTTCACCCACTTCCCTGAATATTTTACATAATCATAGTTCAATTATCAAGTATACTGATTATGACACATGTGGCAGGCAGAGTAACAGCCCCCCGAAACATCTGTTTCCTAAACCTGTGAATATGTTATGTTACATGCAAGGAGGAGCTATAATTGCTGATGGAATAAAGTTTGCTAACAAATTGCACATAAAATAGATGATTATTCTAGATTATTTGACTGGGCCCAATGTATCCACAACTGTCCTTAAAAGTGGAAGAGGGAGGCAGAAGAGGTCACACTGAGGAGACATGACTTGACACACTTGGGCTGGCTTTGAAGACGAATGAAGGGGACTAGGAGGCAAGGGTTGCAAGTGGCCTCTAGAAGCTAGAAAGGAATGCATCAGCTCTGATGATGCCTTGGTTTTAGCGGTTATTAGACTTCTGACCTTCAAAACATAAGAATATATTTGCACTGCATTAAACCACTCAGAGATAATTTATTAGAGACAATACAGTACAATACCACTATGAAGTTAACATTTTTAAAGGAAGACAGTTGGTGAAACAGCTATAAATAGGGAGAATAATGGTCATCATTTCAAATATTTCTCACATGGTTTCTCAGTATAGTGCGTCATGGGACTGTTCCTGTAATAGTTCCACTATTCAGTATGTTTTGTCATATACAGCATAGAAACTTGCTCTTTCACTAGACACTAATTTATAGGTGTTTCATGACATAGCTTGTTGCTGTGATTTCCTCTATAATTTAACAGGTACCTTCTACTTTTAGCAGTTGTAATTAAAATTTAATTATCACTAAAATTTTTAACAAGACAAAGCTTTGTCCTTGTATTCTTTGCTTTGCGGAAAAAGTTTTAAAGTCATGTTGTACATACTAGTGTTCAACTTAGAGTTTTTGTATTTTTAAGAAAAAAGAGCCTATTTTTAAAGACTGCAAGATTAAAAGCAAGGGGCTTTACAAAACCCTCTGTAAGAGGAAGAAACAGAAGCACTCAGAGATTATTGTCAAATGGATTATCTCATCCTTTATGTTGCCTGCCCTCCACTGTAAAGATTTTAAAGTGTGAAATATGGGTAGTATTTTACCAATATGGGTAGTATATGAATATTTGATCTCTGGAGGTACAATGGTTAAAGAACTTGGCTGCTAACTGAAAGGTCAGCAGTTTGAACCCACTAGCCACTTGGTGTGAGAAAGATGTGGCAGTCTGCTTCCATGAAGATTACAGCCTTGAAAATCTATGGGGCAGTTCTACTCTGTCCTGTATGGAACCAACTTGATGGGAACAGTTTTCTAAATATGAATATTGTTGTATTTTATATTGTTTAAGCACAATCACTGAATTTATAATATTTACATGTCAGTCAAGAACCATCAGGTTTAAAATTAACATATACTGAGAATCATCACAGTTACATTAAGTAACAGATAGGCTACACAGAGGGGGAAACAGCATTATTGAAGAGATCTACAAAAATAGTGGGAGTTATTAAACAGTGTTTTAGAGTCTTGTAGTTTGGCCAAGATGATACAAGAAAAAGGCCATCTGTATGGTCATATATAAAATTACTTGAGCCATTATTGGCAAGGAATTATGTTAGATAAAAGATAACTAAGGATTGGACAAGCAGTTTAACAAGTGAAATGAACAAATTTTAGAAACTGTAGAAACTAATAATTTACTGAAGAATTGCTGAATTAAAAAAAAGAAGGCTTACACTCCATGACTGAGATCAACTGTAGCATGACCAATAGAAATGGGTTGGTTACATGTTAACTGCACTGCCACTGAGTCAATTCTAATTCACAGCAACCCTAGAGGACAGAGCAGAACTGCCCCATTTGGTTTCCCAGGTTGTAGTCCTTACAGAAGCAGACTGTCACATCTTTCTCCTACAGAGCAGCTGGTAGGTTCAAACTGTAGGACTTGCAGTTGTCAGTCAAACACATTACATGCAGGAGTAAATTTAAAAGGTTACTCAAGTAGATGCTGTATTGTGCCCCTCACGTCCTCTGTGCTCTCAGTGTGAAAGCTGCACAGCTTAGAAGGGACTGTCCCCACTTCCTACTTCAAGAATGGGCCCTAAAAGGTGTAATTCTAACACAGTAATCCTAAACTTCTTGTCAAAATAGTTGGTTCAGGATGCCCACATGTATTAGTCACTTGTAGCTGTCACACAAATTACGACAAACTCGATATAAAACAATAGAAATTCATTCTCTCAGAGTTCTAGAGATCAGAAGGTATCAGCAGGGTTACACTCCCTCCAATGAGTCTATGGCATTGTCCTTCTCATACTTTAAACCTTCTTCTGGTTCCAGATTTTTCTGAGCTTATGGATACTTAACTCTGATCTCTGCATGCATCTTCACATGGCCTTTTATTCTATGTATGTGACTTCTCCTTTTCTCGTATTCACAAACAGTCATCACTGGATTCAGGGCCCACCCAGATAATCCACGATGATCTCTTCAGATATTTAACCTAATTGCATCAGCAAGTACTCTCTCTGAAAATAAGGTCACATGCACAGATTCTGGAGTTAGGATGTGGACCTATCTTTTTGGCAGGGTACCATTCAACCCATTATACCAGGTAAGAAAGAGTTTTCCTGGCCAAAATGATTATTTTGCAGGTGTCTGATCAGAACAAAGCCCAAAGCCTCTGCTATATGGTTATGGGAAGTGATATTTTCTCTCTCAGTGACTTGAGTAAGGAAACATGTAGTTCCTGCTGATGTTGGAAGCTCTCTGGCTGCCAAGATGGAAGGTAGCCTAAAAAAACATATCAGCACAAAGAAGAAGGCAGAGCTGGGAAAAAAGCAGAGAAGTGGGGGGAAAAAAAACTTTGACTGGACCTGGACCGATGCTAACCAATTTTTTTTAGTTAGGCAAGCTCACAAATTGTCTTTATTTCTCAGCCATTACAATGCAACTGTAAACACAGTGAGAGGATTAAGGAATAAGCTATATTTTGGATATACCAATTTTGGCGGGATAATCTTTAATAAGAATGCTCACATTTAGTGACCAGGTATTACATTCTAAGCACTATTGTAAGCATTTTATATTGTTTATTTAAATTAACCTTACAACAATTATTATCCCTAGAGAATACATTTACATTAACAGACTCACATGACCACAAGGTCAAATGCAGGGTTCAGTAAAAGATGCAGCCAAAGATGCAGACAGAGACAAATCTTACAGACACTCGGCACCTGTACTATGGTCACTGGAATTGTTCTGTCGACAGTGCGGAACTGATGAAATGGTTGATGGGAACAAAATGATCATATTTGCATTTGGAGTGATCATTCGGAGGCAAAGGTAAGACTCAACTGAACTGAAGGTGAAGAAGATCGGAGGCATTCAGACAGAAACAAAACAGCCATTGGTCAGGGAGTCACCAGGGACCAGACTGGACAGTCACTCCCCAAATCCCTTAGTCCTTTCATTTATGCACATCCTCTTACTCTTCATTATGTAGGCAGTTACCATAGAGGATACATGTGAAACCTCTGGAAGCTGATACTTGGGTTCAAGTCACAGATAGATGACTTACTGGCTTTGTCTACCTTCATTTCATACTATCTAAACTAGAGAAAATAAAAGTATCTGACATATAAGGTTACGATGAGATGTTACTATATTTAAAAAGCCAAGCCAAGCCAAGTGCCGTCGAGTCAGATCCGACTCATGGCGACCCTAGGGGCCAGGGTAGAACTGGCCCCCAGAGTATTCAAGGAGCGCCTGGTGGATTTGAACTGCCGACCTAGAATGCCTGGCCCAAAGAAGTGCTCTACAGTATTAAAATGTTTCTATCTGTATATTCCAGAACCCAGCCTGAGTACAGGTGGAGCTCAGGTAATCAGTAAATTTTTATGGAAAGACTGGATATTTTTACTTCAAAAGACAGTCTATTTTTACTGTCAGAGAGGCTTATTCTTTCAATTCAAGATAATTCCATCTAATCAATAAATGCCCATTAGGCCCTAATATGAGGAATACACAAGGGAAGACACTGTAAACTAAGTCAAAATGATTAAAATTTAATCCACAATCTTAATCAGAGAATATTTGACCCTACTGCTTCATAACATATACAGGTTGGTTCTGACAGAGCCTTCCAGAACAACTAATAACAAATATGTTTCCTCCTTTACATGACAGATTTCCCAATTACTGAAAACAATTATCCTGTCTATTCTTAATCTTTTTTTACTCCAGGATAAACAATAAATATACACAGTTCCTTCAGCCATTCATATGGGACATGGTTGAGGAGCTTTAAATCAATTTAATCATCCTCCTCCAGACATACAGGAGTTTGTTAATGCTTTTCTTTAAATGCAGAGCTCAGAAGTACATACAATAATCCAGGCAAGATTGAATGGACAGATAGTATTTATTATGAGAATTAGTACCATAAAAATGATGGCTAAACCTAGTGCCTCCACAAATAAACAGGGAGAATAAAACAGGTTACAGAGTAAAGCCTGAGGGGTCACCTTCTGTCCAAGCAATAGGGCAATGCAAAGACTTTCTTAAAAACATCTGATAGAAAGATTATGAGATAGAAACATGTCATAAAGAATATGTAACTAAGAAGCATGATAAATACTGATATCACATGGTAGATATTGAACATAAAAACATTTGCTTAACCAAGCCAAGTGCCATCGAGTATTTGCTTAAGAAAGTTTCTTAAAGAATTAAAGAACAGTAAGAATGACAGTAACTATAAAATATGGTGCACATAAAATACAAGTAGAAAAAGACAGAACCAGAAAAAATAATTTGATTAATATGAAAGGACCAAAACGATACCAAAGGATGTTGAAGGCAAGGAAATGAAGATAAGGAATTGACTATTTTAAACACTAGTGCAACGTATCAGAAGAAAAGAAGTAAATGTGCCTTACCACAGTGCACAGAAGGCAAACATGGGGGTTATACATAAAAATGTCATAGATATATCTTTCAGGAGGTAGAGTCAAGATGGTGGACTAGACACTCGTCTCCCTAATTCCCCCTGAAAACTAAGGCCTGGCCTGATAATTAAACGGAGCTTTCTGGACACCCAGTGAGCCCTAGGATGTGGCATAAGGCTGTCAGTTTGGACTACATGTCACTGAACAGGAAACTTATTGTCTTTTGCTGAGCCCTGCCTGCTCTTGTTGAATTGGCTAGCTCTGATGGACTAAAAGTCACTGGTGTTTTTAACTTTTTTTCCTTTTATTGGCCTGCAGATGGGGGATGGGCTTAATGGGTTGCTACACTGAACTGCAGTGGTGAGGCAATCAGTAGGTGGAATACCCACATTTTGAGTGCCTGACTCCAAAGTCAGAGCACCACAGCCCCTCCACCCTCTCTTTACTGACTTCCATCACAGATTTGGTTACTTCACAGCAGGTGGGACAGCCTGATGGGGACACCATCTTGTTTGTTTGGGAGGTAGAGTTAACTACCCAGGGTCCTCAGCAGGGGCTAATTCCCAGGCTGGGAGGCAGTGCCACCCCAGGGATTGCAGCAGAAAAGCTGTGTTTAGCACAGTATAACTTTGTGGGTGGAGCCTGGAAGGGGATGACAGCAGGCCAGTAACCTGTCCCTACTTTGAAATAAATCACATCACTTGGGGACAGCAGAAGAGGTGCCCCCACTGTCATCTGGAAGGAGGGGCTTGCCACACCTGACAGTCTAACTGATTTTGGAAGCTGTCAGATAGCTTTTACCTTCTTAAAATAAGACTACATAGAGAAATCATTGCAGTGCAGCCCAACAGCATCTCTTCCAGCCTTTACTCACCCATACCATAGGGTCAGCTGACAGCCCCTGGTGATTCCATAGTTGGGCCACGTCTTTGCCAGCCAGGAGGCAGAGCCTGCTACCCCAGAGATTCCACAGGGCCCAGTCACTGGCTTACACAGAGGTGGCTGGTAATCAGCTTCCTTCTCAGAACTGCACCTCAGCTCCTGTTAAGGCAACACCAGAGAAACTAAACAGCCTCTAGATGACCCAAAGCAATAAACCCTAGACAAACATTTAAAGAAATATCCAGCCATGGCTCCAAAACACTCCGAAAATACAGAACCAAAGAACTTTCTAGATGAACAAGCCTTTCTGAAACTATCAGAGGTTGAGTACAAAAGAATTATAGAGAGAGCTCTCCTAGATATAAAACAAAACACAGCAGAGCAAAATGAAAAATTAAACCAGTTGTTCAAACTGATGGAACATCAGCATTGTGAAATCCGACAGATCAATAACAAAATTACAGAATTGGGCAATTCAATCAATGCCCAAAGAGCAGGACTGAACAACTGGAAACTAGACTTACTGACCTTGAACACAGGGCTACTGACACCAGCATTTCTGAGGAGAAATCAGAGAAAAGAAACAAGAAAAATGAAGAAGCATTAAGAAACATGTGGGACTCTATCAAGAGGAAAAATCTACAACTAATTGGAGTTCCTGAATGGGGAGGGATACTTGAAAACACAAAGAGCACTGTTGTTGTATTGCTGACAGAAAACTTCCCTGAAATTACGAGAGAACACAGATATCAAAGATATGTATCAAATGCCACAAAAATTAGATACCAAAAGAAAGACACCAAGACATATTATAATCAAGCTTGACAAAATGAAACATAAGCAGAATCTCTTAAAGGCAGCAAGCAAAGCAAAGCTAGCATTCAGAGTGAAGCTCTGTACGCTTTCGTCTGACTTCTTGGCAGAAATGATGTTGGCACAGAAGCAGTGGGATGACACATTCAAAGCTCTGAAGGGGAAAAATTTTTAACCAAGAACTATATATCCTGCAAAATTCTCTTTCAAATATCAAGATGAAATTAAGACACTTGTAGATAAATAGAAACTTAGAAACTTTGTAAAAACCAAACGAAAGCTACAAGAAATACTGAAAGAAGCTCTTGGCTTAGGAAAACAAAACCATTAAGTCTATATTTAAGGAGGCAATGTAGGACACAACATCCAGAAGCCTACTCAAATAGAGAAGACACAAAACTCGATCAATGCTATAATATGAAAAGAAAACTAAGATATCATCATATCCTTCCAGATGGAGAGGAGGTTAATAAGATATGTAGAAGTTAAAACTGAGTTCAAACTTAGATTATTAAGGGGGATGATAGGGGCAGCCACAAAGCCCAATAAAGATACAACATATCAGAACAAGAAATGTAACACAGGAATCGTAACAAAGCACAAAACCAACACTGAAAAGGATGAAAATTAAACTCATAAAGAAGAATGACCCACAACAGAATATTAACAGCAACAGAGAAAACACCAACATAAAAATAAATACATCAAAATGACAGCTCTAAATACATACCTATCAATAATTAAGCTGAATGTAAACGGACTGAGTGCTCCAGTAAAGAGACAAAGAGTGACATCTTGGATCAAAAGACACGAACAGTCCAGATGTTGCTTACAAGAAACTCACCTTGGACTTAAAGATATGAACAAACTGAAAATTAAAGGATGGAAGAATATATACCAAGCTAACAATATAAAAAAAAAAGAGCAGGTGTGGCAAAACTAATCACAGATAATATAAATTTTAATGTAAAACCCACCATCATGAACAAGAATGGTCACTATTTATTTCTGCAAGGTTCAACATACAAGCAAGACTTAACAATATTAAATGTTTATGCACCCAATACTAAAGCATCTAAATACATCAAACAAACACTGACTACATTGGAAAATGGGACAGATCACTCTACAATAATAGTGGGAGACTTCAACATTCCACCTTCAGTATTGGGCAGATCTTCTAGAAAAAAGCTCAGTAAAGAAGATCTTATTATTGTAATTAATCAATTAGACCTCATCAACATATACAGAACTTTTTATCTATCAACAGATAACTATGCCTTCTTCTCCAGTGCACATGGAACACTTTCCATAATAAATCATGTGTTAGTACATAAAGCAAATCTCGACAAAATCCAAACCACTGAATTATTGCAAAGCACCTTCTTGGACCATAAAGCCATAAAAGTCAAAGTCAATAGCAGAAAAACCATAGATAGAAATTGGAACTCATGGAAACTGAGCAACACCTTGCTCAAAAAGCCATGGGTTATAGAAGAAATCAAGGATGAAATAAAGAAATTTATGGATTCAAATGAGAATGAAAACATATCCTATCAGAATTTATGGGATACAGAAAAACAGTGCTCAGCGTTCTATTTCTCTCTATAAATACACACATCTGGAAGGTAGAAAGGACCCAAACCAAAGAATTAACCTTACCGCTTCAACAAGTAGAAAGAGAGCAACAGAGGAACCCCTCAGGTACCAGAAGAACACATCATAAATATTAGAGCAGAACTAAATGAATTACAGAATAGAAGAACTGAAAAAATCGAAATGACCAAAATGGTTTATGAAAAGATCAACAAAATTGACAAATCATTGGCTAAACTTACTAAAGAAAAATAAGAAACAAATAACTCAAATAAGAAATGAGATGGGATATGTCACACAGATCCAACAGAAACTAAAAATATCGTAACAAAATATCTTTCAATCTTAAGTAGCAGGGAGGTATTATGTCTAATATAATTAATTTAAATCACTTTGTCAACCATATTGCCAAAATCACTATAATTTTTATTTCCTTTTCAGGAGAATACATTCCACCATACATTTAACTAAGAATTCCAATAAATCTTGGAGGGCATTATGGCTGGAAAAGTGATCCATTCCAAAAATAGAGTAATACAGGCTGAAAACCACTAACACCAAAAAGCATAAATTCACACCTTCCCCCCAAAACAGAGAGAAGCCAGGCTTTTAAAAGATTCATAGTAGTACATCTATTTTCAAAAGACTTCCAGAAAGAAATAGGCAACAGAATATTATAAAGTCATTTTAATCTTTCCATGTAGTTTTTATAAGAAAATAGTAGTTCAAATTAGAATGTCAACTACAACATAAAAGAGAATAGGTTAAGTTGTTATGGAATGTTACTTTTACAGTAAAACTGTTAAGATAATAGTAAATAATAGTAAAAACAAAGTCAAATAGTTAAAGACTATTCCTAGTGCAACAAACTCCCATACTAAAAAATTAAGACAAAAAGCTTGGCAATATTCTATATTTAGCAAATTGTCTAGATACATTTTCAAATAAAATTTTTGTGATTAGACAATAAAACACAAATAAATACTATTTCTACTGATTATTTTCTAGATAGAATATTTTTTTACATGTCACTTCATACTGTATTATTTCTAAACTCTCCCTTCTGCTCAATATGGCAACAATGAAATTCTTGTAGATGCATTTATTTATAGACTTCCATGCTTCCTTAATACAAGAAGGTTGGATAGTTATTTCTGCTAACGGTTAGCAAGACAGTCAATAATTATTTAGAAGCTGAGTTTCCCTTCATTATGTATTTGTTTTTTATAATTTTTTTATACAATGAATAATGCTGTTTCCCATAAAATAGTAAAATTCTATTGCTTACATAAAATTCCATAAAACACTAGAAGTATGTGTATATTCTAAAATGAGTATGATGTGTTTCTTGTCGATAATAAAGTCTGTGAACCAAGCACTCATTGCTAGTTTCAAGCAATCACATACAAATATTTTTTATGTTCTACTGTGTACTACCTTTTCTTTTTACAATGTAACCCATATGCAGCTAGCCTAGAACTATCTGAAAAGGAAACATCATGAACTGAGACATCGAAGGTGCTCATCTACACAACTTTTGGTTTAAAAGTCTATAAAATCTAAAACAATTATCCACTAGCAAAATCATATATCAAGCTCTTTGCACATTTTCAAAGAATGCATCACACACACACACAAAAAAAACACTCATATTAAAATACCACACTAACTGCCTAAGGTAGTCAATGATTTAAGTACAAGTATACTGGGAAGTCTGGGATGATGCCAACAAATCGAAGCAGGAACAATACGTAACTCTGAAAATACACACTGTATAAACATAAGAATAAAATAAAATAATACTGTGAAACCTCAAGGACACTATAAAATTATGAATGATTAGTGAAGCTTTTAATGGCATTATTGTATGGTTTAGTTGATTTCATTAATTAATGAAGGGACTGCTAGTTAAATGAGACAGCTTCAACTCATGCACCGGGTTTTCTTCCCTCCTCAAAACCCTCTAAGATGAAGTACAGTCAGCCCTGGGTTACAAACATCTGACTTATGATATATTGCCAACTTGTACATGAGAACAGACCACAACAAAGCTACTGTATTAAAAATTTGAGTTAAGTACAACAGTTTGTAATAACACACATACCACACTGTAAAGTTTATGAAAACAATGGAAGAGTTTCTTAAGTGTTTTATATACATAAAACCAAACCCAGTGCCATCAAGTTGATTCTGACTCATAGTGACCCTACAGAACAGAACAGAACTGCCCACAGAGTTTCCAAGGAGTGCCTGATGAATTTGAACTACCAACCTTTTGTTTAGCAGACATAGCACTTAATCACTATGCCACCAGGGTCTCCTTTATATGCATTAAAAATAAAAAGTACCAAACTGCTGTCCAGTCAATTCCAACTCATAGCAACCCTATAGGACAGAGTAGAGCAGAACTGCTCCACACAGAGTTTCCAAGGGGTGCCTGGCAGATCTGAGACATACCACTTAACTGGTTTCTTTTATATGCATAAAAAGGAAAAATACATACTACATCCTAGGAAAGGTAAAACAAATACTATATACTAAGACATATACTTGATGGACACTGAATAAGAACTGTATGGACCTGTCCTAACTTACCTACAAATCTGACTTAAAGGCAGACTTAGGAACAGATGTTGTTCATAACCTGGGGTATTACCAATGATGAACTCGAAAATAAATACATTAACAAAGACATAGGAAAAAGAAGTTGATTATAAGAGAGAATACATTTTTACAAAACAGAATTCAGACACAGAAGTGATAAGTAAGTTAAAATACCATAAAAGCTAAAATCAGAATGTTTTCATAGATGCCAACAAGAGACAAGATGTCATGAGCTATAAAATCCAGGAAAGGTGTACCAGCTTTTACAGAAGAGGAGGGCCTTAGATAAGCAGAATAAAAGCAAGCAAAGAATAGAAAGCAAAAACTTCAAAAGAACTATTCTTTAGCTCCTCAGAGAAATAAGGGAAAATATCAGTTCCATCAAAAAAGGACTCTTTTAAATGAAAACTATAACCACAATGAAAAATTCAACATGTGGGTTAGGAGATAAATTGAGATAATTTTTCAGCAAGCAGAGAAAAATGACAAAAAGTGGAAAAACTAGACAGAAAATAAAAGTTGGGAAATACCAGTAGTTGAAGAGAAACAACATCTGAATAACAGATATTCTAGACAGAGATAACTGAGAAAACAAAAAGATACAGTGACATACAAGTCATAAAATTTTTAGGGCTAAAGGACAAAACACACATTGCCAGATTTAAGTGCTCACTAGTACTTACAACAATGGATAATAAATAAGCTTCTGACATTCCAGAACACTAGGAATACAGGAGTCTAGATATTGTCAGAGAGAAAGAGATCAAATCCAAAAGATCAAGAATCAGAAGAATCTCAGCCTTGTCAACAGTAACACTGTACTCTAGAATAAGACAAGGCAACATGAATACCTTGACAATTCTCAAGAAAAATTATTTTCATGTAGAATTCTATTAAATGTTAACCAAATTCGTTCAAAGGCTCAATTAGGGCTGTGGGTTGAATAAACATATTTTCAGTTACGTTCTCAACAAATTTACTTCCCATGCAAAGGAGTAAAATAAGAGAGAGAAGAAATGAGACACAAAATATTAAACCTAAAAGAGAACAGAGACAAGTGGAATTTTTGGTTACTTAGTAAAAGAATGATAGCTATGCATCAGTTTTCCCCTACCCTGGATTATTTAAAGTTTTCTGTCTATAAGAGCATACCACCTTCAGAAAGAGATGTTTTTAGTACTTCCTTAACAATTTGTTATCTTTTATTATTTTTTTTTCCTAGCCTGGTTGCTCCAAATTTCTTACTGTGACAAACAAGCCCTTCCTGATTTAGCTCTTGATCATGTGTGCAGTTTTAGAACGATATCTCTACCTGAAAATCTACACTCTAGCCAGGTCAAATTACTTAAATTATCAAAAATTAGTTGTATTATCCTTTATTCCGTGGCACATGAATATTGTCTCTCCTTTCTTTTAGGGTCACTCCATCAATCTCCAACTGGTCTTGTTTGTTAGCACTCACCTTAGAATTCATGTTCACAGTATACCCTCCTCCTACCCCCGTTACCTAGTACAGTGCCTTAGACATAGTGAGTAGAATATAAAAAATAAATAAAAAACCAGAAAACAACCTTCTGGGTAGACAACCCATTCCCAGATAATCATCTTTTCAATTCAATATAAATAATGCTCTCTCATTAATCTTTCTTAAATATTCATTTGTGAACATTCTTCCTCTGCTTAAAAACTCTCAAGGTTCTTATATAAAACTCCCCTGTCTGCCTCTCTAGGTTCTTTGTAAGGCAGCCAATTTCTGCCTTACAATTTCTGCAACTCAATTTACTACTGGCTCCCCAACATAAAGCATCCTCTCTGGTGTACTGATCTAAATACCACATCCCAGTCTCTATGTCTGCCAATTTGTTTTAGCTATTCACTCCATCTGTCATTAAATTTCCTTTCTGACTCTCAATCCTGCAAATAAGCAGATAAAAGGTCAACATTTCCCATAAAACATTTTTTAAATTATTCTAGGTCACAGAGGTGGTAATGGTAACATTTTATTCATTCAACAAAGACATTTTGAGGACCTATTATTTTCAAGGTAGTTTGTAGGTACTGGGATACAAAAGTGAGCAAGAAAAAAGAAAGAAATCTAAAACATATTAGTAATATAACTAAGTTGTGAACACTGCCAGAGTCAAGGGGTGAGGTACACGATACTGAGTATCAGGACCAGCAGGCCTTCTTTAAGTGCATGGATCAGAGAACTCATCTTAAAGGGTTGATGTTTAAATTTAGAGCTGAAAGAAAGATAGGAAGAGAGAAGAGGTCTGGAAAGAGTGGATCACATGTAAAATCCCCATGGAATACAGAAAACCTATATTATTTATAAACAATCTTGATCTACTTGGATATCTACATTGAAACGTTCTGATTACCTGTTAACAGATGTGTAGTGAAGAATGTGGTACATACCACATTCTAGTAACTAAAAGAAGTCAGTATGTTTCAGCATTAATGAATAAAAGAAAAGTGATCTAAGATAAACTTGGAGATAAGTAGGGGTGATTATCCTGGGGGGGCCTGTCCTAATCAGGTAAGATTTTCAAAAGAGGGCATAGGCCTTCCTAAAGGTAAGAAATGCTCTCCTGCTAGCCTTCAAGAAGTGACAAGCTATGTGGTGAACTTCCTATGGACAGGGGTAGCCCCTAGGAATCAAGATGCAGTCCTATAAGTTGCAAGAAACTGACTTCTGCTCACAAACTGAATGAGGCTGGAAGAAGAACTTGAACTTCAGATGAGAGCACAGTTCACTCAACAGTTAGTCACCCTGAGCAGAGGATCCAGTTAAGCCATTCCTAGATCCCTAATCCACTGAAACTGTGAGATAATAAAGGACACTGTTTTAAGCTGCTAAACTTGTGGTTAATTTGTCACACAGCAATAGAAAATTACTGAAATCTCAAAAGAGAGATCTAACCTGAAATATAGATTTATAAGTAACAAATACATAGATATTAGTTAAAGCCATGCAAGCACATAAGATCTTGTAGGAGGAGAATGTACATAGAAAAATATGTCTAAAACTATTTAATAGAAAATGTCAGCATTTATAAGTTTAGGCATGGCTGACATTTTTTATTATTAAATAAAAAATAAAAGTGTACATACTCTGAGCTTACAATACTGGGTTAAGAGAGGAGGAGTACACAAATTGTGTCGAAGTCTCATTAATATTGATCTTCTTACTAACATGTATTATCACCAATTTTACCCAACCAAATTTCTAACAACTATCCAATCTAAACCCTCACCCCTCGCCTTCTCATCCTCCCACTCTCCCCACCCTTGTAGCCGTCAAAGAGTCTTTTCTATTATGTATGAGTATGCTTTCAAGTTTTTATCATAGGGGTCTCATATAACAATTGTTCTTCTGTTGCTGACTAGTTTCACTCAATATAATGTCCCCCAGTTGAGACCAAATTGAGAGATGTTTCCTGCTATCATCGTTGTTCCTTATCAGTGTATAGTACTCCATGGAGTACATATACCAAAGTTTACCCATCCATTCTTCTGTTATTGGGCATCTGGGTTGATTCCAACTTTTTGCTATTGTGGACTGTGCTGCAATGAACATTCATGTGCATGCAGCAGTCGGTGTGAATGGCCTTGATTTTGTAGGAAATATTCCGAGCAGAGGAATTACTGGGTCAAGTGGTATATCTATATCCATTATTTTAAGGTAATGCCAAATTGCTTTCCAAAGAGGTTGCACTGTTATGCAATACCATCAAAAGTGAAGGAGAGTTCCAATATCTTCACAGCCTCTCCAACATTTACTGTTTTGTGTTTTTTGGATCATGGCCAATCTTGTTGGGGTGAGATGGTATCTCATTGTCATTTTGATTTGAATTTATTTAATAATTAATGATCATGAACATGTCCACATGTGTTTTTTGGCTGCCTGGATCTCCTCTTCAGAGAAGTGTCTGTCCATCTCCTTTGCCCATCACTTAATTGGATGATTTATCTTTTTCTTATTGATATTTTGTAGAACCTTATAGATTATAGAGATCAGGCATCAGTCTGACATAGAGTTGCCCAGTATTTTTTCCCATTCTGTCGGTGGTCTTTTAATTCTTTCAATAAAGTCTTTGTATGAGCAGAAGTGTTTGATTCTTATTAATTCCCATTTACCTATTTTTCTCTTCTGATGAATGTGTTTTGTTTGTCAGATTTTGAAGTCCATCTATATTGCATATTAAAACGTCCATTGTTGACCTTATCTTATCTTGGATGAGCTTTATCATTTTAGCTTTTATATCCAGGTATTTTATCCAATTTGAGTTGATTTTTGCATAAGGTGTGAGATACGGGTCTGGTTTCAATTTTTTGCAGATGGATATCCAATTATGCCAGCACCATTTGTTAAAGAGACTGTTCTTACCCCAGTTCAAAATCTTAGGACTCTGTCAAATATCAGCTGTTCATAAGAGGATGGTGGCATCTCTAGGGTCTCTACTTTGTTCCATTAGTCTGTATGTCTCCTTTTGTACCAATACCAGGCTGTTTTGACTACCGTGGCAGTATAACAGGTTTTAAAGTCAAGTAGTGAGAGGTCTCCCAGTATGTTCTTCTTTTTCAGTAGTGCTTTACTTATTCGGGGTTTCTTCCCTTTCCAAATAAGGCTGATAATTTGTTTCTCCATCTCATTAAAAAATGTCACTGGTATTTGTATTGGGATTGCATTATATAAGTAGAGTGCTTTGGGCAAAATAGACATTTTCACAATATTGAGTCTTTCTATCCATGAGCAGGGCAGATTACTCCACTTATGTAAGACTCTCCTAGTTTCTTGTAGCAAGGTCTTGTAGTTTTCTCTGTAAAGATCTCTTATTTCTCTAGTTAGATTTATTCTTAGGTATTTTTTCTTCTTGGGGGCTATAGTAAATGGAATTGATTTGGTGATTTCTTCATTAATAATTTCATTGTTGGTATAAAGGAATCCTACTGATTTAGTTATGTTTATCTTGTATCCTGATACTTTGCCGAATGCTTCTATTAGTTCTAATAGTTTACTTAAGGATTTCTTTGGATTCTCTGTATAAACAATCATAACATCTGCAAAGACGGAAATCTTTACTTCTTCAGTGCCAATACGGATGCCTTTGATTTCTTTGTCTTGTCTAATTGCTCTGGCTAGAACTTCCAGCACAGTGTTGAATAGAAGTGGTGAAAGCAGGCATTGCTGAGATTTTTGTCTTTTTATTTTGTTCCGTATTTATTTAATGGTTGTCACCCAGGATCTCAGAACAATGATGCCTGGCACACTATAAATAACAAATATTTGTTGAATACACAAATAAATGAGGAACAAATACCAATAAAAGCTAAAAGAAACAACAAACGAGAGAATAATGTCTCCAAAGTCTCCAATATTTGAGTTATCACATAAAAACCAAAAACCAAAGCCACTGCTGTCAAGTTCATTCTGACTCATAACAACCCTACAGGACACAGAAGAGCTGCTTTGGGGAATTTCCAAAGAGTAGCTATTTGATTCAAACTGCTGACCTTTTGGTTAACCGTCACAGTTCTCAACCACTGTAGTACCAGGTTTCTGAGTTATGACAATAGAACATAAAATAACTGTGGTAAATATGTTTGAAGACATAAGAAGAGGGATTCAAAGTATCACTGAAGAATGAGAGGATCGAACTTGGCTAGGTAGATTTTGGGGGAAAAATAGATCAAATGAAATTTCTAGAAATAGAAAGATTGAAGATAGGAACTCAGTGAATAGTTTAAACAGCAAAGAGAAAAGATTAAGTAGCACACCAGCAGATCTGAGGATATTGTCCAAACAATAACACAAAAACAAATACAAAAAAAAAAACTGAAAAAGAGGTTAAGAATAATGAAAATAAAACAAGTTCAGCATCTCTCTAATCAGAGACTACAAGGAATAGAAGGATGTAATCCATCAGATACGAGGGTTGAAAGTTTTCAAAAACCAAAGAACCCCACAGTCATAGACAAGATACATCAAAGTGAAACTACCTAATGTTAAAAACATAAATAATAGAACAATCCAGAAAGAAAAGGCATGTTAGCTACAAATAAATGACAAGATAAAGCTAACTGCTCTACAGCAACAATAGCAACCATAACTCAGAGGAATAACATTGGGAAGACACTGAAATATAATAATGGAGCCTCTAGAATTCTATACCTGGCAAAGCTATCATTCAAGAATTAGAATGAAAGAAACTAATTAAGGAATGCTCAGTAAAGAAGACAATAAGCATATAGGGAAATCTACACAAATACTGATCACACAAAAATAACAATACTGCCTAATTTAAAGGGATAAAATGACAGTGTAAAATCTCTATGAGTTAGAATTGCTACCAATTCAATTCCAACTCATAGTGACCCTCTATGATAGAGTAGAGCGGCCCAGTAATTTCCAAGGTGCTCCTGGTAGTTTCAAACTGCTGAACTTTTAGATAGCAGCCATAGCAATTAACCACTATGCAATGAGGTTTCCAAAGCTAAAGAAAAAATAGACAAAATCATCAAAAACATCAACAAAATCAATAAAAAACATAGCCCCAAACTAAAAAACTTCAGAAAAAGCAGCAGGAGGATTCAAGAAGGCAATACAAGAACAAAATATCAAAGCAAAAGATCAGAAATCACACGAAACAGCAACTAGAAATCCAAAACATAAACAATAAAGCTTCAGCTATGGATAACTCAATATAAAGGTTTAGGAGACAATTTGAAACAATGGGAGACATAAGTCACAGACACCACTTTATTCAAGGAAAAATCAGAAAAAAGAAGAAAACATAAGAATTATGTGGGATACACTCAAGACCAAAACCTGACACATGATCAGAGTTTCAGAATACAGTGAAGAAAACAGAAAACACAGAGAAGATTGCTGAAAATTTGTTGGCAGAAAACTTTCCAAATATCAAGCCAGATGAAAAGCTGACTTCTGAGCTCAACAAATCCTATTTAGGAAAGACCCTTAGAGAAAATCACCAAGACAAATTATAATCATACTTCCCAAAAACAAACAAAAAGAAAGAATTCTCAAGGAAGCTTGAGAGAAAGGAAAAGTCACCTACATTGCATAAACAATAAGACTAATTTCTGATTACTCAGCAGAAACTTAGCAAGAATGAGACGACATCCATGAAACTTTTAAAAAAACAAACTCAAGCAAGAAAAATATACCCTGCAAAAGCCTCTTAAATATAATGGCAAAATCAGGATATTTCCAGATAAGCAGAAATTAAGGAAATAAGATAAATAAATAAATAAAAACCAAATGAAATTTATAAGAAATATCAAAAAACCTTTTGTTTACAGAATCAGCATTATTAGACAATAATCACTGTCTTGGATACAGGATATTCATTCAGGTAAAGAGTTCACAATAATAAAACAAAGTTAAAGACTTACAGCAGGGAAACAAAGGCATCAATATGTAAACAACAACAATATAAATAAAAGGGTGGATAAATGGTGTCGACATAGAACTTTCAAAAAGAAAGGAAGTCAAGGTAGTTATAATGTAATAATATAATATACTAAAATACTGTTTAAACTTAGGAAGATAAGGATAATTTTCATGGTAACCACAAAGAAATCCAAGAAACTTATTTATCAACAGAAAAAAGAAAAACGTAGTCTCATTAAACACAAAATCTATACTAATGAAGAAAAGAAAAGCCACAATAAAAAGAATTCAGCATAGGAAAGTAGAAGGAACAAAAAAAAAAAAAAATTAACACCACAAAAAAAGCAGAACAAGAAGACAGGAAAAAACTCATACCTGTCAATAATCACACTGAATATAAATGGCTTAAATATATCTGTAAAGAGACAGAGAGTGGCAGAATGGATTAAAAAAAAAGCATGCCCCACTGATAGCCTCTCTATAAGAGACACTTTAGAAACAAAGACATAAACATATTAAAAATTAAAGGATGGCGAAAACATACCAAGCAAACAGTAACCCAAAAAGGCAAGAATGGTAATAATAATCTCAGATACAGTAGACTTTAAGGCACAATCAACTATAAAAGAGAAGGCCATTACATTACGAATAAAAGGACAATCTACAAAGAAGATGTAACCTTAATAAATGTCTACACAACCAATGGGCTCCTGAATATGTAAAACAAACTTTATGAAAAGTTAAACTGATGGTTCCACAGTAATAGTAGGCGACTTCAATACACCTTCCTCAGTATAATGGACAGAACATGTAGGCAGAAACTCAACAAAGATACAAAAGATTCTAAACGCCAAAATCAATTCAACTTGATTTCAAAGGCATACATAGAATATTCTACCCAACGGCAACAATGTATATATTCTTTTCCAAAGCACAAGGAATAATCTCCAGAATAGATCGTATTTTAGGCCACAAAGGAATTCTCACTAAAAGTCAAAACACTGAAATAATACAAAGCATTCTCTGTGATCATGGCACCATAAAAGTAGAAAACAATAAGAAGAGCAATAAAAAATAAAGAAAAACATGGAGACTGAATAACACCCTGCTTGAAAACCACTGGGGAATGGAAATAAAAGAGGAAATTAAAAAATTTCTAGAATTAAATGAGAATGAAAATACCTCATTCCAAAACGTTCAGGACACAAAGGCAGTGTTCAGGTCAACATATACCAGTAAAGGCATAAATCAAAAAAGAAAAATGCAAAAATGAAAATGGCAGTTCTACAAATTGACCAGAGAACAGCAAAAGAAGCCCACAACCATCATAAAAAAAGAAATAATAAATATCAGAGCAGAAATAGAGAACAGAAAAACAATAGAGAGAATAAACAAGACCAAAAGTTGGTTCTTTGAAAAAATGAACAAATTGACAAACCACTGGACAAATTTTCAAAAGAAAAATAGGAGAGGAAGTAAACAATCCACATGAGAAATGAGAGGGGTACATTACAAAAGACCCAAATGGAATAAGAATTATTGTAGCAAAATACTATGAAAAAGTACTCAAATCAGAAAACCTAAAGAAAATGGACAAATTTCTAGAAACACAGTACCTATGTAAACTAACATAAACTGAGACAGAAAATCTGAACAGACCCATGATACAAGAAAGGACTAAAGAGGTAATGCCAAGCCAAGTGCCACTGAGTTGGATCCGACTCATGGCAATAATTTAAATTAAAAAAAAATTCTTCCCAAACACCCAACCCACACACTCACCCCCCACCCCCTCGCAACAAGTTCTGGCCCAGAGATTCACAGGTGTTCTACCAAATATTCTGAGAAGAGCACCCACCAGTACTATTCAAACTATTTCAGAGCACTAAATAGAAAGGAATACTCCCAAATTCCTTCTATGAAGTCTATGTAGCTCTGATAGCAAACTCAAACATAGACACTACAAACAAAGAAGAAAGTTACACAACAATATACCTCATAGATGTACCATCCAAGCCAACGCACTGCTGTTGAGTCAGGTCCGACTCATAGTGACCCTACAGATCAGAACAGAACTGCTCCATACAGTTTCCAAGGAAAGCCTGATGGATTTGGACTGACAACTTTTTGTTAGCAGACGCAGTACTTAACCCACTATGCTACCAGGGTTTCCATTTATGAATATACATGCAGAAATCCTCAACAAAATTCTGGGAAATGGAATTCAGTATTGTATCAAAAAAACAATATACCATAATCAAGGGAGAGTCATACCAGATATGCAAGATGATTCAACATCAGAAAACCAATGAGTATAGGCACATCACATAAAGACAACAAAAGAATCACATGATCATCTAAATCAGTGTAGGTAATTCATTTAATAAAGTCTAATACTTATTACTGATTAAAACTCTCAATAAAATGGGAATACAAGGGTAATTCCTCAACATAATAAAGGGTATCTATATAAAACGAACAGACATCATTCTCAACAGGCCGAGGCTGATACCATTCCTCCTTGAGAACAGAACAGGATAAGAATGCCTTTCATGGAGAAAGAAGAACATCAATGATACAAGAGAAGTGCAACCCCAAGAGACAGAAAGGGCTACATATAACAGATACTATATCAATATGAGACCAGAAAAACTAGATGGTGTCCAGCCACCACCAAAGGCTATCTTTATAGGAAATTCAACAGAGAGTCTCTAATGGAGCAGGAGAAATGTGGGAGAGCTCAAATTCTAATAAAAGGAGCAGACTTGATGGTGTTATGGAATGGAGGGTCCCCAGAAGGCATGGTTTTTATTGAATTTGTTTCACGTATTAAGGCCCTTGACATTTTCCCTATTCTCCATGATTTTTATCATTTTAAGTTTTATATTTCAGTCTCTGATTCATTCTGAGTTACTTGTAGTGTATTGTGCTAACCCAGAACCGAAACTATTCTGGAAGTCAACTCTTCAAAGGCTGAACTGGCATATAAGGCATAAAACGATACTGGTGAAGACTGTGCTTGTTGGATTAGTCAGATCAAGAGACTAACTGGGCAGCTACCGTTTGGAGGCAGAGGAAACGACAGAGGGGTAACAGGAGCTAGTGAAATGGGAACAGGAAACATGGGTTGGAGGGGAAGACCATGCTGTCACATAAAGAACAGTGTATAAGTTTTTGCATGAGCAACTCACTACACTTGTAGACTTTCACTTAAAACACAATAAAAAACAAAAATTTATAATAATAACAGCAATCAAAAGAACGCGCTTTGTCAACATTCTTAAATAAATACTGTGCTAGAAGTCCTATCTGGAATAAAGCAAGAAAAAGAAAACAGGACCCATAGCTCACACAATACAAGTAACTCAGAATGAATCAGAGACTGAAATACAAAACTTAAAATGATAAAAATCATGGAGAATAGGGAAAATACAAGGGCCTTAATACATGAAACAAATTCAATAAAAACCATTACTAGTAATTCATAAACACCAAAAGATAAGCTGGATAACCGGGAGCTCTTAAAAATTAAACATGTTCACCAGGCCCATTTCTCACTAGGCCCTAAGTTTATATTGGTTATTGCATTATTTTTACTTACTATCTGGAAAAACCTTGGTTAAGTGCTGTGTCCGCTATTCAGAGGTTAACAGTTAGAGCTCTGTAAAACAGTCCTGTTCTGCTTGATAGAGTTCCTGTGATTCAAAATTAATTCCATAACATTTGGTTTGGTTTTGATTGCTAACTTGATTATAAATCTATCTGACATCATCACAGCCAATGCTTTGACTGGAGAATTCAGATATTTACTTATATGTCTATTTTATAATAGACTCAGAGAGTTTTAATAATTTTGATATGTCCTGTGTGGTATTATGCCTCAAGATTATTATATATGGTATCTGAAGTTGTCTAATATGAATAATTATATTTAAAATTATGGTTTAAAGTTTTTTGACAAATGAAATTTTATTTGACCCTTATGTTTTACATATTAATCTAAATCTTATTAAATTTCATTACCTACAGTTTTTGCTGATTTTTCTAAAAACATTTGACAGAAATATCTCAACAAAGATTTTCGACTTACAAAACAGACTGTGACTTGAGATGTCAAGACTCTTCAAAATAAATAAAACAGAAAACAATTATACAAGACTAGATAAGTAAACAATACTATGAGTCTTGTATCACTGATGTTTTAAAGTTCTAAACATTTCCTTTTAAAATGTTTAACCAATGGGTTTAAATCTGAAATTTCACAAAATACAATTGCTGTAGAGACATATAAAACAGCTACTAATCCTATTTATGAGGTGTTTAGATAGAGTCATAATTTCATTGGTTATTTAAAATAACTGGCCTGATAGCATTTCTCTTTTACTTCCTAATTCACTGCATGGTGCCTGGAATCTTAAAAACTTGATGGTATTCAATTACCACTTATTGAGCATTTTTGATCAAAGATTCTATAGTAAGATCATGATCTAAATTTCTGGCTTCCAGGGAAATTGAAGTAACCCACACAGCCTACTGTTTGTTAAAAAAATAAAAATAAAAAAAAGCTGGGTTCTTCAAATTATTGAACCTTTTTGCTTGAGGGGCAAAACTGAAAAAGAGCCCCAGTTTACAACTTTATGGCCCTCCCCTGCACCATCAAGGAGGAGGCCTGAGCAATAAGTGTCTTATTTACATTAGAAAAGATAAGGGACGAGCTCTCCCAGCTACCTTTTTAGCTGGGGACTTAGAGGAATAAAATAAGCAGTTTTGCTCTGACTGGACTCAGTAAGCCCTTGGGAACATGCTGATAATACAAAAATAAAAAGGAGAAGTCCTCCCTGCACTATACAAAACTACACCATCCACAATCATTATTTGGCCCTCTACTTTAAATTTTTTGAATATTAATGAAGATGGAACCACAGCAGCCGAGAGGCATTATTGCCCCTCATCTCCATCTCAGGACAAGCCAAGATGGGAACGATGGAAAGATCCCTCCTAAGAACAGTGGAATGGTCTTAGCCTAGTAGCTAGGTGGGAATGGGGTCTTGTTTGTGTCTCCCCAGAAAGAACTGGACCCGTGTGGATTCCTGCAAGGTTTGTGCAAGAGTGTGATGGACGCTGGGTGTCATTGCTGACCTGGATGGACCTCCCTGAGGAAAGAGTAGCCAGATCACAGCTGCTGACACTGGATATGGAGAAGGATGCCCTGAAGATGCCCTGAGTGACAACCCCTCGAGGACCTGCTGCTCCGACTTACCAAGCTTCTCACCTAACACGGGGACAGCTTTAGGAAACAAGCCCAAAACATGGTCAGAGGTCAAGGGGGCAACTCCAAAAACCCTAATCTGGTTTTTGTGCAATGCTGCACTCCTCACAGCCCAGGTGGGTGCAGCGCAGGGGAAACTTCACTGGACCTTCTTCCCTGATCCACCTTTAGCTCCTGTAGTGCCCTGGGAAATACTAGCTGCAATTCCTGTATTTACCAATCTTTCCCAGCTTTTAGGGGGCCGCTTCAATAAGCACATTATATCAGTACATAGTAGTTCATTTAACTACACAGGAAAGGCAGTGGTGCTGTCTTTGTGCCTAGGACCTGGTTCCCTGTGTATGCCACTGTGGGAAGTAGAAAAGTCAACTATTGTGACCAATGGCTCCAAGAACAGGGATGAGATTATCATTTATAAAACTTTCAAATTGGAAGGCTAGCAGCTGTGTAATAATTCTTGTCCCTCTCAACCCTGCCAAAACCAAGGCGCCACTGTATGCCAGCCAAGTTTTATGTCCTGGCTTGAGTGTTGCACCCCATGGGTCAACATGACTTCTGTTGCCTCAGTGCAATTTCAAGATTACCCTCACATGTCCATCAATTAACACTGGCTTCTCCCCATCTTCTTCACTGTACGCCAATGGCCATTACAAGCAACCAAATCTGTGGCACCTAGCTGCCTGCTCGGGAACTATAAATCAGTCCAGCGCCAGTGTAAAAGATCTTGATGGGGTTGGACCGTTCTGGTGCACAGCATGCGTGCATACAAAATCCTTGTTTTTATTAGTGGAAACATACATATTAATAGCAACACTAGTGGGACTTTTGATACTTGCCGTAGCAATTATAATCTTACAAACTGTGTTACTAAAGTTAATTGGGAGAATAATGCTTCTGTTCTCATACTGTATAGATCATCTTTCCTTATGATTTCTACTAACCTTTCCGGGCCCTAGTATGAGGATCATGGTCTACAAGTTCTCAAAGAAATCAAAAATGAATTGGATTAGCTTCACCGTGCAATCGGATTGATTATTTTTGGTATGGTGTCATTCATCACTTTGTTGGCCTCTACCATAACGGGCTGCGTAGCTTTGGCTTAGAATGTACAGACTACGCATTTTGTTAATCAACTTGCAAAAAACACTTCTTATACTTTAGAGACCCAAGAGGTCATAGATAATAAACTTTAAATACAACTAGATGCTTTGGAGGCTACGGTCCTTGAAATTGGGACTCAAGTGAAGGCCTTACAATATCATATGGGGTGACATTGTCATGCAGTGCTCAAACACATGTGTGTCACTGCCCTGCCTTACAATCAGAGTGACTGGCCATGGGATCACGTGGCCGCCCACCTAATGGACATTTTTCACAATGCCAACATCAGCCTATATCTTCAAAAATTACATCAACAAATACTGGACATTCAGCATGCTGAGGTACAAAGCCTTATACCTGAACAGACAGCAAAAGCAGTTTTGGATTTTCTCAAAGGATTTAATCCTTTCAATATAGCCAGACACTCAGTGATTGTTATTATTATAGTGATGAGTCTAATTCTCTTATTGCTTTGTGTTTTTCCAGTCAGATGCCAAATCCTCCAGCAACAACTGATCGAGTTGGTCCTGGCACATCATAAAACCAAGCTGACTATACAAAAATAGAGGGAGAGATGCCCACATCCCCATATGTGCCCTCAGGGTTCTTCCCTTCTTATCTGCCTACCTGTTAGTCTAACTCTGTGGCCTTTCTTCTTCCTTCTCACTTAGAGAATCTTCCTATGTAAATGACAGCATCCTTTTTTGTCTGCTGTAACCAAGGGGGTGGTTTGTATATGCCCCATACGTGAGATTGCCTTGTGTTTTCCTGGCCATGTGGAGGTTGAGGCCTCCCAGGGGCTGATGCAATGTACTTGATTTTTTGCCCAGTGCTATATGCTGGGCAATCTTAGAAAAGAAATTTGGTTTCCTCACGACCTGTGATAGCAGCTAGGGTCCTGCCAGGAGGTGGCAAAATTCCCAAGGCAGCTGCTGGGCGTGGTAGCCATGGGGCATAGGCTACGAGGGAGACATAAACTTCTGCCCATCACCTCAGCTTTTGGGTCTGGAGGATGGCTGGTTATCCCAAAGATGGGTAAGATTCCTCAGAGTAAGAACAACCTAAGACAGGTACAGTCACAGAGAGGCTACTCAGGAAGAACCTTTGGGTGGGACTCAGGCCTTCACCCCCGAGGTCTCCTGAGGAAAGTCTCCTGCCTCCATGACTGTTTTGGGCCCCATGCCTAGCTCAGCAAGAGACCCAAGGACAACAGACACATGGCAAACAGCAGCTGCCCTGGCCACACTAAAAACTTGTCTTCTTCTGCCTCTCTCCTTCCACTCGTCACCTTATTGGTACTTTACTACATAAAAAGTAGGAGATGCTGCGGGCTGGGAGCTACTGTGTCTTAGCCCCCTTACCCTTCTCCCTCTCCCCGTGTTTGTACCTCTCTGCTTGTTGCCCAGAAACTGTTTGCAGAATAACAGGCCTAGGCTGAACCATTTGCAATTCAGGCTAAACTATTTCCTTGATACTATTTGCAGGATATTAGCCCAGATCAAGCTATTTGTAAAATAACAAGCCCAAAGCTAGAGCTGTTTCCTTGAAACTGTTTGCAGCATAATAGCTCAGGTTAAAACTATTTGCATGTTCCTGTCCTTTGTTTGAAGACAGCTTCCCTGAGCTCTGTAACAAATGTCATGACCATTTTGGGCAGTGTCCCACCCTGTTGACTTCCTACCTGTTAAGTCTACAAATAAAGCTTGTGAAAGCAGACCAGTGTCCATAGTTCTCCATCAGTGACCATGGTCCCACCTGGCCCCAACTTTATCTTGTGTGTGTGATGTGTTTCTTGTGTGAGTGACATGCTTCATGTATGAGTGATGTGTTTCATGCATGAATGAGATTTCCCATCCACTTCCTGTCCATCTTGGCCTTTCGAATCCCCTCTAATGCTGGTCACTGGGGTGACGGATGTGACAACACTTAATGTAACAGACACATAAAGGACACTGCTTGCAACATCTTAAAAATTTCTTTTCTTTAATGTTTTATTTTGCTTTAAGTGAAACTTTATAATTCAACTCAATTTGCCATACAAAAACTGGCACACACTCTGCTATGTAATTTTAGCTGCTCTCCCCACCTGATGACAACACACTTCTCCTTTCCATGCTGTATTTCTTGTGTCCTTTCAACCAGCTGCTGTCCTACAGCTGCCCAGTGAGCCTCAGGTATCTACTTAAGCCAAGAAGCACCTTCTTCTCCAGTATGTCTTACAGTGTAGTCCAATCTTTGTCTGAAGAGTTGGCTTTGGTAATGGTTTCAGTGTTGGGCTAACAGAGAGTCCAGGGACTAGTCCGAGGACTAGTTCAGTCTGTCAGACCATCAAGTCTGGTCTTAAAAAAAAATTATTTTCAGGTTTGAAAAAAAAAAACCAAGTCCCATAAACCAGTAATATGAGGCCCTTTTTATAAAGGTTAAAGGCAGACAAAACTAAAGAGCATTTTATTTTAAGTATGCACATATGAAAAACAAATTAATATATTATACAGGATGATGGTTACCTCTGCTAGGGAGACAGACACAAAGCTTATAGCAGAGATATGCCATATGTCCTCTATGTCCACTTTTCCTTCTGAATCCACAGACAGGCTATTTATTCTGGCTCCCTTTAGAAACCCTGGTGGCACAGTGGTTAAGTGGTACGGCTACTAATGAGAAGGTCAGCAGTTCATATCCACCAGGTGCTCCTTGGAAACTCTATGGAATGCTTCTACTCTGTTCTCTAGGGTCACTATGAGTCAGAATGGATTCCACAGCAGTGGGTTTGGTTTTGGTGTTTGCAGTAAGGTGGTATGGGAGCAAAAGTTATACATACTGCTTCCAGGTCTGGTCTTTGATAATATCTCAGAATACCATGTACACTCCCTATTCTGTCATCTGCAGAGGAACCTGTAAAGGACTCTGAGGCCCAAGGGAACTGCAAAAGTGCTTAATGAAAGTCACTTGGGTTCCTGAATGACTGCATAAAATAGAATTTCTCCCCGTTCCAGATTCATCTGTGCCTTGAATATGAATTTAGCCTCTACTGTTATGCTCTTGTGATTAGATTATCCTACTATCCACGTGTCAGTTTGTTGTATTGTGCTAGGTTTTGTGTCATTATGATGCTGGAAGCCTCTGCCTCCAATATTTCAAAAACCAGCAAGACCATTCACGGTGGACAGGTTTCAGTGGACCTTCCAGACTAAGACAGATTAGGAAGAAAGGCCTGGTAATCTACTTCTGAAAATGAGCCAATGAAAATGCTATGGATCATAAGAGAATACTATCAGACACTGTACTGGAAGATGAATCTAAAGATCAAGCATACCAAAGATCATGAAGATAGCACAAGACCAGGCAATGTTCTGTTCTGCTGTACATAGTGTTAACATAAGTTTGGGCTGACTTGATTGCTGCTAACGACAATTTAGACTGCCCTGGTTAATCTACCCTGACAAACATGGTATTTCTAAGATAATGTCAATGTTCTCTTTAGCTCAGTAATAGATACATGGGTGTCTACAGCTTATTATTCTCTAACCTCTCAATACACAAGGACTGCCAATAAGTTTGCAAACTCATCCTAGAAAAAGTGCTACATGGCTTACTGATGAATATCACTATGGTCACATTCAAAGTATTACCCTTTGGGAAGCTATGCACCAACAGCAGTGCCTAGTCCATCCTTCAAATCAATTTTGGAACTCTGTATCTAGAATGGCCATCAGAGCAGTCGTCACATCACCCTTGATGTCCTGAATGTCAACAAAATATCTTCCTTTCAATATTTCCTTTATCTTCACATAAAGGAGACATCACTGGGGGCCAGATAGGTGAGTAAGGAGGGTGTTGCAATACAGTTACTTGTTTACTGGCTAAAAACCCCTTCACAGACAATTATACAATTAAGTTCGTGAACTTGCCACTGTGCCACTGTGTGCAATGACCATTCCACAAAGAGTTCCAAAATTGCTTTGAAGGGTGGACTAGGCTGGACTAGGTGGACTAGGACTCACTGGTGTGAGTCCATAGCTTTGCAAGGGGAGTATTTTGAAGGTGACTGTAGTGATACTCAGCTATGAGATATGTAGCACTTAAAAGAACTAAGTTTGTAGACTTAATTGTTGGAAATTGTATATACTTTTGCATTAAATAAGTACTTAATTTTTAAAAATAGTGACAGAACTTTGAAACTTTAGATAATGAAAAGTAAAGGTGTTTTCCCTTCCTTTGACACCTAATAATACAGTACAAAGTGTGAAATATAGTCAGGAAAAAAACTCCATCTTCAGTGAAGGAAGAAAAGAACCACATCAAACCACTAATTGTATAGCATGCTTGCCAAATTCTGTAGAATCTGGACCAAAATGGAAAATGATGAGAAATGGACACATTCTAAATTGTGGATGGATACATATTTCTCTAAAAATAATTATCATAGTCCCAAAAGGCCGTTTAGTAATCCTTAGATTAGAAGAGTAAGATCTAGGCCATAAGCTGTATGGAAAGCAGACACTTCTGCTGAAGCTCAGAAAGACTGGGGATATGTAGCTGAAGAAATAACAGATGCACCTATCATTTTTATTAGCTATGAAGTGCCTTTCCAGCTAAGGGTACTGTGGCAGAAAATGGAAGGAAAGTCATGACTAGTGGCTCACAGCCTAGAAAGGGGCTGGAATGTTCTCACTCAAGGGCACATGAACGAAGCTTGATGACAGAAGGTATTCTAGACAAAAGACCCAAAGTGGGAGCTGCAGACTGCCCCAGTAACCCACCTCCAGCCTTCCTCCCACTCCCAACCATTCCACATCCTTCAGGAATGAAAATCAATCAGAAAATGGCCTACGAACTAAAGAGACAGGCATCCAACAAGGGGCATGAGGGAAACCACACAGCAAATATCTAGAAGAAAAGAGGATACAAGAAAACTCATACCACGTGACTGTGCATCCAGGAATCCAGGAAGCATAGTCTTCAAGAGCTTTCCTAGAGTAACTCCTTGATAATGAAATCTAGCTATCCACAAATCAGAACTCAGAATGGGAAACAGTGGTGAAAGGACAAGTTTTTGAACACTGATCTCATTTAAATACAAAAGTGAGCTTAAATCTACAAACAAAAAATGCCATGCAGCAGATTCTACAAACAAAAAATGCCATGCAGCAGATTCTGACTTATGGTGACTCCATGTGTCTCAGAGTGCAGCCACCTTCATAACTGTTTTGGAAAAAGGCTGAGGAGCCCATTGGTAGATTCAGACTGCCAACCTTCAGCCATCTAACTTAACTATTTGTCCCACCCAGGTACTCCTGAGTCTAAATAACTGAGGAATTAAATCATAACTGTTACATAAAATATTAGAAATCTTGATGATACACTAAGGAAAAATGCAACTAACATCTATAATCAGGAGATAAATTGGGAGGAACCTTTGTTTCATTTTTATTTTGTTAATTAGAACAGTAAAATCCATGCTCAGAGGTCACAAAGAGTATGCAGTTCTTCTATGTTTTCATTTCACTGCTAAAGTGCTTCCCCTAGGCAGGTGAGTAGACACCAAAAGGCAAAAATCGGTTAATTAATGATTCCAGTGACATGAAGATTTACCAGGTAATGATTAGGTATTGATTTCTGGTATTGATTTCTGGTTTTGAAGGTAGCATATTTACTTGACTGCTGGTGGTAGATTTCACAGCGTTACTTTGCTATTACTTCCTTGGCTGCAGTGTTTTGAATACAGGTACAAATAGAAAGCCATTTTCCATTGTTTGTTTTACTTGTCTTTTCTCAGACTTTAGGTAAAATGACCTATTAAACATCATGAATGAAAAACAGTTCCATTACTTGGTCTAAGTTTCTGCCTTCTATGTGCAGGGAATTCAAAATGCACTTATAACATCTAAAATTATTCCCCAAGGCACAATCTTTCGCATGGATTTATTATCAAAGGTTCCATTTGTGCAAAATCTTATTATCATATGTGTATATTCAATAAACTCAGAGTACAAATGGCTTCTAGCTAATAATTATATACACAAATTTTTCACATAGCTGTTTTCTTTTAATGACAAATTCTATAAGAAAGTCTGCCTTTCCTATAGAAATACACTCAAACAACTTTTAACTTATGCTATTCATTGTCTTAGAACTAAAAAAAATGAAATAAAAAATAGTAATAGTTTAATAAGATTAGAAAATTCAAGTTCACCCAATTCTCCTAGGTCCTACAGTTCCCTCAATAGTATAGTTACTCTGTCTTACTATAAACACAAGGTGCCTGTGGTGCAAATAAGAGCTAAAGATATTATTTGAAGATAATCAAGACTTTTTAAGAAAAAGCTCCTTCCCTATAAAAACTGGGTAGAGGTGGAGTTTTTTCCCCCTTATAAAAATACCATCAATTCCAAACTGGTTATTAATATTTGCTTAATAAAATTTGATGGAGTGGTTAAGAGTTCAGCTATAAGCCAGAAAGTCAGCAGTTTAGCTCCAGGAACAGCTCCCTGGAAACCTTATGAGGCAGTTCTACTCTGTCGTACAGGGTCACTATGAGTCACAAATGACTCAACAGCAAAAAGCTTCATTTTTTTAATTTTTAACATAATTTGAAGATTAATTATAATTTGCTTAGAGATTCCATCACAGTGAAAATTAACTTCCAATAGTATAGATTCACAGTATTAACACACTGATTCCTCCAGATTTTTAAGAAATTCAACACTCCACCTCTTTGCCATAATTTATGACATGTTATGAAATACTGCATGAAGTTGGACAGGAGATAACACTATCAATGTTCTTATCTGTGGCACATTGTATCTTCAAAATCTAAGACTGAGAAATTCTTTTCTTATGTCAAAAACACTACTCCACTTGCTATGAGCACTGGTGAGCTCTCAATGTCATTTTAGGACCATGCACCATTCCTACAGGAATCTGACTAGAAATGTTACTTCACAAAGTCAGGTTACCCAAACCATTTGACACCAACTCAGTTTCAATCCATGGCAACACTACACATGTCAGAGCAGAACTGTACTCTGTATGATTTGCAATGGCTGATTTTTCAGAACTAGGTAAACAGGGCTTACTTTTGAGGTACCTCTTCATGGCACCTTTTGGGTAGCAGCCCAGATTATTAACTGCTGGTACCACCCAGGGACTCCATACTTGAATGGTATGAAAAATATTTTTTTTAAATTGTTGTGAGGCTGAAATCTACTACAGAACTAAATTGCTACTCATAAATTTTTCAAATATTTTCTTTATTTGCTTTGTGTGCCTCACATAAAATATGCCCACAATAAATATCTGCTGACTAAAAAGACAGCTTAATTTATTGGTTTTGGTAAATTTATGACACTGGGCTTTACATACCTTTCCTAATACATAGCCCTAACAGAAAAAGTGCCCCAGAATCGCCAATCTTCCAGATGATGTACAGTAAGAATCATACAAGACCCTAAATCATGCTTGGGTATGGATAGATCTATTTATATAGCACATAACATTCCACTATGGTGTGTAAGTTTCCATGGAAGTCATCAGAAAACTTACACTTGGTTTTTTAGGTAAGCATCAGATGTGTAAGAAAAGATTTGGAAGAAGTAAAAAACACATTCCCATAATAGTTTAATTTCTCCTTAGAACATCACATGTTGGAAAGTTATGACATATAACAAAAAAACCCAAAACCCACTGCTGTTGATTCAACTCTGACTCTGCAGAACTGCTCCATAGTTTCCATGGAGTACCTGGTGGATTCCAACTCCCAGCCTTTCAGTTAGCAGATGTAGCATTTAATCATTACACCACCAGCATTACCATCATACATATGTACATGTAATAGAAAAATGAAATAAGAAGTTACCTTAGTATTTCCAAATATCACATTACAGTAGATTAAACTAGGTGGCGAACTTGTGTGGGACACCATCTTGATCCACTGGGAGGTAGAGACACCAATATGGAGGCCCCAACTGGACTTAGTTTCTAGGCTGGGAGGCAGCACCTACCCAGAGGAAAGCGTCTTTCCAGCAGAAAAGCAGTATTTCACACAGCGTCACCTACTTTGGGCCGAGCAACAGAGGCTGTAGATTCTGTGCATCTCGGCACCTTTGGCATCTCTGTCTGCCTCCGCCATAAAGTAGCCTGAACCCAAGCAGGCAGTGAACTTGTGCAAGACACTGTCTTGTCCCACTAGGAGGTGGATATACCTATACAGAGGCATCAGCTGGACCTAATTCCCGGACTGGGAGGGAATGCCTGCCCAGAGGAGAGCACTCTTCCCGCAGAACAGTAGTATTCTACACAGTATTGCCTACAGCTGGGGCCCAACAGCAGAGGCCAGCAGGGCAGTAGCCTTTCTGTATTTTGAGCCAGTTTGTAACATCTGGGGATTGATACAGAGGTGATTACTTTGCCATCTGGGAAGAGGGACCTATACAGCTGAAAACCTAACTGACTTTGCAAGTTGTCAGACACTTTTTACCTCTCATAGAGAAACAACTGCGTTCCATCCTCAACGTATCTCTCCCAGACTCTACTGACTCACATGATGCCCCAAAAGCAACAAACTCTGGAGAGAAGTATAACTAAGAAATCACCCATGGTTTCAGAAGGCCCCCAAAAGAAAGCAGCTCATAACTTCCCAGATGAAGAAGCTTTTCTGAAATTATCGGAAGGTGAATACAAAAGGATCATATAGAAAGCCCTCCTAGACCTTATATAAAACCCATCAGAGCAAAATGAAAAATTAAGCAAGCTGTTCAATCTGATGGAACACCAGTACTCTGAAATACAACAGATCAAGAACAAAATCAAAGACACAGAAACTTTAAGTCAAAGCCAAGAAAACAGAATGTAATGAATGGAAATTGACTTTCTGACTTGGAAGACACAGCTGATGACTCCAGCAACTAAGAGGAGAAATCAGAAAAAAGAAACAAGAAAAATGAAGAAGCATTAAGAAGCATGTGGGACTCTATTAAGAGGAACAATCTACCATTAATTGGAGTTCTTGAACAGGGCAAGACACCTGAGAGCACAAGACAGTATTGTGGCTGAGCTACCAACAGAAAAATTCCCAGAAATTATGAAAGAAGAGGACATAGCTATCCAAGACACATACTGAACACCACTCAATACAGATCTCAAAAGAAAGACTCCAAGACTTATTACAATCAAGCTTAACAATGTGAAATATAAGAAGAAACTCTTAAAGGCAGCAAGACTCAAAGCAAAGCTAACATTCACAGGGAAACCCTGTAGAATTTCTCAGCAGAAACAATGCTGGCATGGAGACAGCGGCATGACACATTTAAAGCCTTGAAGGAGAAGAACTTATAGCCAAGAACTACATATCCTGCATAACTGTATTTCAAACATGAAAATGAAATTAAGACATTTGCAGATAAACAGAAACTCAAAGACTTTGTAAAAACTAAACCAAAACTACAAGAAATACTGAAAGAATCTCTTGGCTTAGAACAAAACCACTAACTTTATATTTTAGAAACAAATACAGGACACATCACCCAGAATCCTACTAAGTTAGGGAAGGCTCTGAACTCAATCAAAGCTGTAACAGTGAAAAAAATAATCCAGTGATCATACCATGAAAACTGTGTTGTCATCATGTTAAAAAGAGGGATGTAATACACTCATTACAGTCCTTCCAGATAGAGAGGAAATTGATAAGAATAGTAGTAATTGAAGTTGGGTTTATACATAGTTTATTAAGGGGGATCATAGGAGCAGCCATAAAGCACAATAAAGATGCAATATATCAAATCAAAAAATGTAATACAGGAGTCTCATCAAACACAAAACCAACTCTGAAATTGGTGAAAAATCAACTCACAAAGAAGACTGTCCCAGAGCAGATTAATAAGAACACCAGAGAAAACATCAACACAAAAATAAACACATCAAAATGGCAGCACCGAACACATACCTATCAGTAATCACACTGAATGTGAATGGACTGAATGCTCCAGTAAAGAGACATTGAGTGATATCTTGGATCAAAATACACCATCCATCCATATGTTGCCTACAATAAACTCATGGATCCAACTCAGCGGCACTTGGCTGGCTTGGCTAGATTTAAAGATATGAAAAAACTGAAAATTAAAGGATGGAAGAATATACACAGAGCTAACAACAAACATAGAAGAGCAGGTGTGGCTATTCTAATCTCAGAAAAAAACAGATTTTAATGTGGGCAAGGATGGACACTATTTATTGCTGAAAGGTTCAATACACAAACAGGACTTAACAATATGAAATATTTATGCACCTAACATTAGAGTACCTAAATACATCAAAGAAACACTGACTACACTCAAAAATGAGATTGATCACTCACAATAATAGTGGCAAACTTCAACACTTTACTCTGAATATTGGACAGATTGTATAGAAAAAAGTGCAATAAAGAGATAGAAGACCTTACTGCCACAATTAACCAACTAGACCTCATCAACATATACAGAACTTTCTATTCATCAGTGGACAACTACACCTTCTTCTCCAGTGCACATGGAACATTCTCCAGAATAGACCATGTGTTAGGATATAAAGAAATTCTCAACAAAATCCATACCACTGAATTAATGTAAAGCATCTTCTCAGATCACAAAGCCATAAAAGTCTAAATCAATAGCAGAAAAAAACATAGACAGAAAGTGGAACTCATGGAAATTGAACAACATCTTGCTCAAAAATCCATGGGTTATAGAAGAAATCAAGGATGAAATAAAGAAATTTTTGGATTCCAATGAGAATGAAAACATATCCTACCAGAACCTATGGGACACAGCCAAAGAAGTACTCGAAGGGCAGCTTGTCTCCATAAATGCAAACATCTGGAAGGAAGACATAAACCAAATCAAAGAACTAACCCTACAGCTTGAACAAGTAGACAGAGAAAAGCAGGGAACCTCTCAGGTACCAGAAGAAAACAGATCATAAAGATTAGAGCAGAACTAAACAAATTAGAGAATGGAAGAACAATTGAAACAAATTGAAAAGAACAAAAGCTGGTTTTTTGAAAAGATAAACAAAATTGACAAACCATTAGCTAAACTTACTAAAGAAAAACAGGAAAGGAAACAAATAACCCAAATAAGAAATGAGAGGGGCATTGTCATAACAGATCCAACAGAAGTGAAAAATATAACAGAATACTATGAAAGACTGTACTCTAACCAATTTGAAAACTTAGAGGAAATGGACAAATTCCTTGATTCATATCAGCTACCAAAATTATCACAAGATGAAGCAGAACAACTTAATAAACCCATCACAAAGGAAGAGATTGAAAAAGTCATCAAAAAATCACCAACAAAAAAGCCCAGGCCCAGATATCTTCACTGGTAAATTCTACCAAACTTTCAGAGAAGGGTTAACTCCAATACTACTAAGACTACTTCACAGTATCGAAAGGGATGGAATACTCCCAGATTCATTCTAGGAAGCCAGCATAACCCTGGTACCAAAGCCAGGGAAAGATCCACCAAAAAGGAGAACTACACACTGATATCACTCATTAATCTAGATGCAAAAATCTTCAACAAAATTCTTGCCAATGGAATACAACAACATATCAAGAAAATAATCCATCATGACCAAGCTGGATCACACTAGGGATGCAAGGCTGGTTGGACATCAGAAAAACAATTAATGTGATCAACCACACAAAGAACACAAAGACAAGAATCACTTGATTTTGTCTATTTATGCAGAAAAGGCATTTGATAAAGTCCAACACCCATTCATGCTAAAAACTCTCAGCAAAATAGGAATAGACAGCAAATTCCTCAAAGCAATAAGGGCCATTTCTACAAAGCCAACTGCATACATCCTTAATGAAGAGAGACTGAAACAGTTTCCCTTGGGACCAGGAACTAGACAAGGATGCCCACTCTCACCTCTCCTACTCAACACTGTACTAGAAGTTCTAGCCAGAGCAATTAGACAAGACCAACAAATAAAGGGCATCTGCATCAGCAAAGAAGAAATAAAAATCTCCCTATTTGCAGATGATATGATTGTATATGCAGAGAATCCCAAAGAATCCACAAGTAAACTACTCAACCTGATAGAAGAGTTCAGCAAAGTCTCAGGATACAAGATAAGCATAAGTAAATCAGTAGGATTCCTTTACACCAACAATAAGATTATTAAGGAAGAAATCAGCAAATCAATATAATTTACTATAACCCCTAAGAAGATAAAATACCTAGGAATAAATCTAACCAGAGAAATAACACACCTTTACAAAGAGAACTACAAGTCCTTACTATAAGAAACTAAGAGAGATTTAAGTAACTGGAGAAACCTACCCTGCTCATGGATTGGAAGACTTAACATTGTGAAAATGCCTATATTGCCGAAAGCAATCTCCTTATGTAATGCAATCCCAATACAAATTCCTGTGGCATTTTTTAATGAGATGGAGAAACAAACCACCAACTTTGTTTGGAAAGGGAAGAAGCCCCAGACAAGTAAAGCACTACTAAAGAACAACACACCTGGAGGCCTCTCACTACCTTACTTTAGAAACTATTACACTGCCACAGTAGTCAAAACAGCCTGGTACTGGTACAAACAGAGACAGATAGATCAATCGAACAGAACTGAGACCCCAGAGACAACACCAGCTTCCCATGAACACTTAATATTCCACAAAGGCCCTAAGACATTAAACTGGGGTAAAAGCAATCTCTTTAACAAATGGTGCTGGCAAACTTGGATATCCATCTGCAATAAAGTGAAACAAGACCCGTCTTACACCTTATATAAACACCAACTCAAACTGGATAAAAGACCTAAATATCAAATCTAAAACAATAAAGCTCATCCAAGAAAAAGTAGGAACAACAAAGGAAGTTTTAAATACACAATGTAGACAGACTTCAAAATCTGTCAAACAAACCACAAACAGAAAATAGATAAACGGGAACTATTAAGAATCAAACACTTTTGCTCATCCAACGACTTTAGTAATAGAACGAAAAGGCCACCCACAGAATGGGAAAAAATATTTGGCAAGTATGTATCAGACCAATGCCTGATTTCCATAACCTATAAGGTACTACAAAATATCAATGAGAAAAAGATAAATAATCCAATTAAGTCATGGGCAAAGGAGATGGAGACATCCAGGCAGCCAAAAAACACATGCAGACATGATCATGATCATTAGCTATTAAAGAAATTAAAATCAAAACGACAATGAGATACCATCTCAGCCAAACAAGGTTGGCCATTATTCAAGAAATGCTGGAGAGGCTGTGGAGAAAGTGGACCTCTCCTACACTGTTGGTGGGTCTGAAAAACGGTGCAACCTCTTTGGAAAGCAGTCTGCCATTTCCTTAAAAAGCTGGATACAGATACACCATTTGACCTAGTAATTCCACTGCTCAGAATATATCCTACAGAATCAAGGCCATTTACGCCAACTGACATATGCACACGAATGTTTATCCCAGCACAGCCCGCAATAACAAAAAGATGGAACCAACCCAGATGTCCAACAACAGAAGAATGGGTAGGTAAACTATGGTATATATTTTCAATAGAACACTTTGCAATGATAAAGAAGAATGATGATTTTGGGAAACACCTCATAACCTGGTTTCAATTGTAGGACATTACATTCAGTGAAAGTAGTCAGCGACAAAAGGACAAATACTATATGAGACCCCTACAATGAGAACTTAAAACTGACTCATGCATAGAAGAAACGACTCTTTGATGGCTGCCAGGGTGGGGAGGATTTAGATAGTTCATAGAAATTTGGTTGTGTGAAATCTGTGACAGCATACATTACAAAGAAGACCAATTTTAACTGGACTTCAACATAACATGATTGCTCCCTTGCATCTTAACCCAATATTACAAGGACAGAGTAGCTGGGGTGAGAACCTGGGGACCATGCTCTCAGAGGAAATCTAGGTCAATGGGCACAGCTAGCGTTTTGCTAAGACAGTCCTCTGCCCTACACTGGTGAGTGGCATCTGGGGTCTTAAAAGCTGTGAAGCTGCCATCTGAGGGTACAGCAAATGGTCCCAACTCAGCAGGAACGGATGATCACCAAGGAGGAAATCAACATGGGGGAAAGAGAACCCAGAAGACAGAGAGACTTGTGTGAGTGGGTGACTACATCACTTCTGACAGGAAGAACCAGATGGTGCCTGGACACCACCACAGACAGCCATGATGGAGCTCACAAAGTTGGGTCTCACTGGCAACACAAGGATAAAAAGGGGTGCACCCTGAGATCTCCACTAAAAGACCACAATTGATGGTCCAGGGTCCTCAGAGTTCTCCTGGGAGCATGACTCCTGGTCCTGATGCTGGCCCTGTCCATAAATCATAATGGAGGTCAACTCTTCAGACATGAATGAAATGGACTTGGCAACACAGAGTGACCATATCATTTGTGCACTTCATGGTTCTATGCATCTATAGGATGTCGTCCTGCTGACCTCTTACTGGAGGAAGGGAAGTGGGTGGAGAGGAGAGGATAGGAGATTGTTGGGAGGATAAGACATATATGAAACAGAGAGGAAGACTGTGCTGTCACCAGGCAGGTAGAGCAGTGGGAGCTGCATATATGTGGGCATGCAAATTTATATGGGAATGTACATTTTCATTCAATCATAATAATAATAAAAAAAGAAGAGTAAATTAAACTAAAACACCCTTTCAAGGACCTTTTCTCCAGTGTTTAAATATAACTTAATGGAGTTACTAAAAATACTGAATGGAATATCTAGGTGCCTTTGAAAAGACACCATACTAATTAACTACTTAAGATACTTTGGAACACGCTAGCTCTCAAACATAAACATGAAAATTATCACATCCTTTAGGTGATTGGCTTAGAAGCACATAATTTTTCCTCAGTTCTTATTTTGAAAAACATCTAACCAACAGAGAACACATAATAGTCTAATAAATAAAATACAATCTATACTTAGATAGGCCAGTTTTTAATATTTTGCTAATTATTTACCTCGTTCTTTCCACTGAACCATTGGAAAGTAATTTACAGAGATCATGATACTTTACCTCTAAATATTTACAAATATATCCTTACAAAAAAAATAAAAAGGACATTGCACATAGCCAAGCCAAAGCCAAGTGCCACATTGCACATAACCATAATATAATTATTACATTCAAGAAATGTCGCGTAAGTGCCATCCTATTTTTATATACCCTGCTGTCCAAATTCACATTCCTCCACTTATGCCAATATTATCATTTATACTTTTTTAAACTAAGATCTAATCAAGGAGCATGCCTTTCAATTATTTGTTACGTATCCTAGTTTCCTTTAACCCTAAACAATTTTGCAGGCTTTCTTTCTTTTATGACATTTATATTTTTTAACAGTTTGAACCAGTGGTATTAACAAATATTCATGAACTTCGATTTGTCTGATTGTTTCCTCAGCATAAGATTCAGGTTAAACATTTGTAGCAGAACACTTCAGAGGTGACTTTCTGTCCTCTTTATTTCAAATTTTACTGTGCTTTAGGTGCAAGTTTACATGACAAATCAGTTTCTCACTCAAAAATTTATATGCAAATTGTTTTGTGACATTGCTTGTAATCCCCACAATATGATAGCACTCTTCCTCTTTCTGCTGCAGGTTCTCCATGTGCATTTGCCCAGTTTTCCTGCCCCTTCCTGGCTTTTCATCTTTGTTTGGGGGCAGGATTTGCCTATTTGGTGTCTTAAACTTGCTTGAACTAAGCAGCCTGTTCCTCACATGTTACTGTTTCTTTTTTAAGGCTATCTAATCTTTGCCTAGAAAGTGAACCTAGTAGTGGTTTCAGTGGTGAGTTAGCACAGTGTGCAGGGGTTACAGACTCAGGGATTCCTCCAGTCTGTCAGACGTCTAGCCTCTTTTTGTGAATTCAAATTTTGTTCTACATTTTTCTCCTGCTCTGTCTGGCACCCTCTGTTGTGATCCTAGCCAGAGTGGTCAGTGTTGGCAGCGAGGCAACGTCTAGTTCTTCTGGACTTCAGTTGGTGGAGGATGTGGTTCATTTGGTCTTTTGGACTAGTATTTTCCTTGTGGCTTTGATTTTCTTCATTATCCTTTGTTCCAAATGTAATAGGACTAACAACAGATGTATGTTAGATGGCTACTTACAGTCTTTTAAGATAGTAGTTACTAAAGATACCCCAGATACTACTTACTAAAGTTGGAAGTAGAACATTTTCTTTACAAACTATCTTAAGCCAATTGGACTTGATAGCTCCACAGTGGTCCCCAGCCCTTAGACCCAGGATCTCAGTCCCTCAAGGTGCTTGCATGTGTCCAGAAAGCATCCAGGATTTTACCTTATTCAAGCTGTGCTGACCTCACCTATACTGTGTGTCGGGCTTCTCTTCACCAGCCTGTCTACTCTCTCTTGTTAATGAATTCTCTTCCCTATCCCATAACAATTAAAGACTGATTTTTGCTTTTTTTTTTTCTTGTGTGTAAATCTTTTCTTGAGTTTTCACAACAGTCTAGTGCTATATTTCTTTTTATGACTGACTCTCACAATATTTATTCTTTTGTGACTGCCTTATTTCATTCAACAGAATGCCTTCCAGATTCATCCATGTTGTGAGATATTTCAAGGGTTTATCTTTGTTCTTTATTGTTGCATAGTTTTTCATTTTGTGTATGTATCATAATGTGTTTATCCATTCATCTTTTTTGCCCTTTTTCAGTGTTTCCCCTCATGAAGCATTAGATATCAATCCGTCCCAGTCTTGATAAGGTTAAGTTTGATCACTTGTATAAGCTTGGGTCTGCCAAAATTTTTCCTGGGAAAGTTTTTTCTCTCTTTGTAATTAACAAAGAATCTGTGGGGTGACAATTAGAGATTGTGTGAATACCCAGTTCTCATTAACCATTCATTCAATGATTCATCATCTTTTGATGTTTTTTGCAGTGGTTACGAAAAGGTGACTTCATAATTCTATCACTTCTTTTAAGTAAACTTACACTCCTCAGTGAAACAGCTTTTCTTGTACCTGTTCACTCCCACTCCACACAAATAAGTGCATGCACGTGCGCACACACACATTCTGGACTTACGGATTATTAGCTGATGATTTCTAATCCATTACTCCCATTTTACTTCTGTTGTTCCAATTACCCCATTTTTAGCCTGTAAGAGTTCCATAAGACTAGCTTCTACGTTCTTTTGATGGGTCCCCATCAGTTTTTGAGTAATTCTATGCTTTCTGGGACAAGATATTCCATATTTGCCAGATTTGCCCCTCAATCAGTGAATGTATGAAAACTTTAACTAAAAAGCAGGCCAACCAAACACAACTTTAATGAAGCAATTTCAAATGAGGCCCAAATGCTACAACAGTACCAGGGACACAGGAAGTCAGACAGCATGGTAGGCTTTTGCTTTAATACTTTAGCACTAGTTTGAAAACTATACAATTTTTCACACTGTGAACGTTTACATCGTAACTGAGACTGTCATTGTACTTTCGATTTTACATCTTTACTCTTATTTTGAGTCTCTTTTATCATCATATAGGTGCCATATGGCTAAACCTTTAGATTTTCTTTTCTTTTTTTTTTTTAGCTCCAACATGGCAAAATCTTAGATCACTGCTTAATGTCAAAATTGTCCACAAACAGTGTAAGTACAAAATGTACCTAAAATAAAGCCTTTAAAAATTCTTGAAATCATCAAGGGATTTTACACGCTAGAAGGAAATTATAGAAAAAGATTCCTGGTTATTCTATTTATTTATTTATTTTTTGTAAGAAATTCAAGCCATTAGCCTCACTTTCTAAGTAATTATAGTACCACCTGAATCACTGATAAGGAAGAGGAAGAGAAGGAGCATGATATTTGGCATGGCCAGAAAGAAAATAGAGAGGCTACACAGTTGGTGAGATTTCCTTAATCTATTTTTTCACTAGAATGTGAAGGCAAGTGTGAGTGTATGACTGTGTATAGCATATGTGTACAGATGTGCACATGTGGGGTTAAAGACAGAGATTCTCTCTCAGTTAGCATCAATGCCACAAGTATTCATCACACTCCCACTCCGCAGAGGCACTACAGCAGCTGTTACAAACAGAGGGACATCAAAAACAGATGGTCACCCTGCCCTAACAGGGAACACAATGCAGAGTTCTGATACAGCAGGAGAAAAAGGGGAATGCAGATCTAGAACTCTATTAAAAGGTCAGACTTGACGGTCCAACATCCTGGAGGGTCCCCTGAGAATACGGCCCCTGGACTTGTTGCTAGCTCAGAGCTGAAAACAGTACTGAAACTAATTCTTCAGACAAAGGTTGGGCTGACTAGACGCCATAGGCTGATGCAGGTGATGGGTTTATTTCTTGGCTTAAATATATATACGATGCTGTCTGACCAGGCTCCTTTCTAGAGGTGAGAAGAAGGGTGGAAGGGAAAGGGCTGGTACTGGTTGAATGAAAACAGAAGTACAGAGTGAAAAGCAGTAGAGTGCTGTCACAGGGTATGGAGAGCTGACAGAGTGGCACAGAAGGATGTCTTTAGGGTTTTATACGGCAAATTGACTTGGATTGTAGGCTTTCACTTAACCACAATAAAAAAAAAAAAGATCATCACCAATTAAATAATTAGGCTGGCAATAATTATTAATGCAGTAAGCTAAATGATCAGTTATTATACATACATGAATTTATAACTCAGAATTCTAAGTACTATGAAGTATGTGTGTATATATATATACACATACATACACATACGCAAATTATTTGTAGGTATGTATTATAAGGAGAACTGACTCAGTCAAGAGGGGAGTAGTATCTTATTTGAGGAAGCAACATCTGAGTTGATACTCAAAGTGTAATGCAAGTTAACCAGGCAATGTTTGGGTATGTTGCTGGGATGGGCACAGTGAATTAGAGCCAGTGGAAGAAAGCTAGTTCACTGAAGCAGAGGCAAAGGGTGAGAGTGCCAAAAGATATGAGACTGGGGGAGCCTGACTTTGCTGGGCTTGGAAGTATCAGGTGCAGTTGGAGTTTTATCTTAAAGAAGCAATAGTAATCCATTTAAGTGCTGTGTGTAGTAGAAGTGGTGATAGTGATCATATATGCATTTAGATAAAGGTCTTCAGGCATCCCAGTGGTTGGCAGGTTTGGAGAGGAAGCAATAATGGAAGCCTGGAAGCCAGTTTGGAAACCAGCACATTATCTACATAACGGATAGTGAAAGCTTGGGCTTGGGTGACAGCAGAATGCAGGTAAGTACTATATTTTGGAAGTAAGAATCAATAGCCAGTCCTATCAAAATAACAGAATATTATTCTCTGACCAAAAACAAAAAATCTTAAATAGAAATACAGTGTAAACATTAGAAGGTAAAAGTGTGTTGGTAGTTACTGCTACTAGTGCAAAAATGGCACTAATATATAAGCATTTTTTAACACACTGAGGAAATTGATCTTTTGGGGGGAAAATAAATTACCCTCATTCTGATCTACTGTTCAAAGACTGCTGTGGCAAAATCTAATTTACTTAGAGACATGTTCCTAAAAAATTGTGTGTACCTTTTCATTTTGAAATTTCCTTTTAGAGTATGTAATCAATATCATTATTTATCTGCATCTTTATATACTTTACAAAGGAAAACCGTTAAGTATGGGTTACAGCTTTAATTCCCTTTGTGATTAGAAAAACAAAACAACAGCAATGACTATAAGCTAAGTTGAAGTCTGGTCTGCTTGCTTCCTAAACTAATGGAAAAGTAAGTTCTGTATTCTTCATTTGGACTGACAGAATTGTCTTAATTGATTTTACCATATATCTAACAGAGGCTTCTGAAATTTTTTTTTTACACATGAGATAGATGTATTTCCTCTTTTCTTAACTACATTCATGTGTGTTTTAGGTTTTGGTTTAGGTTAGTATTGAAGCACTATGGTAGCAGAAGTCAGTATGCATACAGTGACTAGAATGTGTTGCATCTCTTTATTCTAACAAAGAAGGCTTTCTCTTGTATAGTTAACTGTACACAGAGGAAGGAGGGCTTTACTTTCACAATCTTGGTCTCTATTCCACACAAAAATAAAAAGCAGAACTATCAAAGGCAGCTATTTCAATAAGATTTCACTGCTTATATGTATCTTTGTGCTGCTCAAATGAAAGAAGCTCTATATCTTCCTTATCACCTCCACCATCCAATAACTTCAATTTCATCTTCTCTTAATTCCCATTGCGCCACTATACTCTTACTAGAAATCGTAACAAAAGTAGACCAAATAAAGTGAGGGGTCAGTGTGAGGTTGAATGTTGGGCCGTTCAGCTAACCAAGAAACTTCCAGCAAGAATGAACAATACAGAGCAAAACAATCACTGATCAAATTGTGTTATGTACAATTGCTGCATCCCCTCTGTAGAAAAAGATGCCTCTCTTGATCGGGTAAAAAATGCCTTTCTATGTAGGGAATCCTGTGATTGTGTCAAGGGAATTGGTTATTCACACAAAAAGATATAGCGCCACTTCAATCTCAAGTGTTAAGAGTTTACATTAAACAACTTCTTTCTTTGAAAAGAATGATATACAATGCCCTAAAAGATATCTAAGATTGAGTAGTAATCTAAAAAAAATCTTAAAGTTTTGTTAAGATGTCTGATGCAGCTAATACTGAAATGACAGTTCATACTGATTCTTAATTCTCAAGAGTGGGCCTGACATGAAAGTCTAGCAGATAGAACATTACAGAACCAACCAAATCCACTGCTATCAAGTTGATTCCAAATTATAGTGACTCTATAGCAGCCCTACACGACTAAGTAGAACTGACCCACTGGGTTTTCAAGGCTGTAATCTTTATGGAAGCAGGCTGCCACACCTTTTCTCCTTATAAATGGCTGGGGGGTTCAAACCATTGACCTTTAGGTTAGCAGCAAAAATACTTAACTACTGAGTTACCAGGGCTCCTCTCAACATTAACCCACTCCAACTCACAGTGACCCTATGGGACAAAGTAGAACTACCCCATAAGCCTTCCAAGGAGTGACCAAGATTCTAACTACCAACCTTTGGGTTAACAGTCTAACTCTTAACCACTGTGCCACCAGGGCTCTGAGACAGAACATAGACGTTATGAAAATCTGGGTTTCATTTTCAAGTTCTTGCTTGCTTCTACTATTGGCCATGCTCTTGTATGCTGTATATGCGAGCAATCTGCAAAACTCTCTAATGTCTGCACTGTATATTTTACAAAGAGAAAAGACGTCATGTGCTTTTTCTGTGACAACTGTGTAATAGATAACACCTCTAAAACAGACAACAAAACTGCCTGTGTGCTTCCCCCCATTTTCCATATGATACACAGGACACATTTCAAATATAACAAAATCCTAACAACACAGTTAATTTGAGGTGATAATTAAGTTTTTGCCTCTGCTACTAGAATAGTTCATTGTTCTGTTTATGTGCATTTTCCAACACTCAACTAGTCTAATTCCTTGTTAGCATATTTTCAGGGGATTGAAATACAACCCAAAATACTAATTCATTTTCTGTTTTTTCAGAACCTAAAATTATGGGTGTATATATATGTACATACATATAATAGGTACACATACACATATATATGTATATCACACATATACATATATATGTATACACATACGTATGTATATAATGTCTGTATATATGAAAGCTCTCTCAAAGCAAACAAACAAGATTAAAGCGTGAAAGAACTAAAATGTGACCCAACTAGCACATTAGGGTTCTGTGACTCACAATCACCCACACACAGAAAAAAAAAAGGATTCTAAAAAGAAATAAAGATGAAAAAATGTAAACACTGAAAAGTGGCAGAAAGAAATCAGAACACAAATGTTAAGACTGATGGACAGTAAAGTATGTAATGCTGGTCCTCTGAAGGACAAGGAAACCAGTGCATAACTGGGATGGTCACACTTAAACCAAGGACAGACAAGCAGGAGTATAAAACATAGTCCAGGTCTACTCAAAAACCTTGTTTATCTAGATCTATGGCTCTCTCCAGATGCATCACTATTCCCTAGGGAATATGCTGCAAAGGGCTGACTTTTAGTGGAGGCGGGTGGAGTACAAGTCTCCTGGACTCCTATCAGTAATCAGGACAGCTCTACTCAAGGAAAAATTTTTTCCAAACCCCATACAGCATGTACCTATCCTAACGCACTAAGCCTATTATGAATATCACCCATAGAACCTGGCATATAACCATCATTATGTACTTTTATAAGAATTTCCACCAAAAACCCAGCTATTTGTAATAACTTTGTTATGACAAAAAAAGCTTAAATTAGAAAAAAAAGTTATCTTGAAATCTATAATTTCATCACCTCATATAGTCTGTCCCATAACTCTAGAATTAACAGAACCACAGTATTGATTGAAAATAAATTTAAAAGGACAATATCAGCACTGAGTCAATAATTTTTGTTTTATAAGTACATTGTTATTATTGATGATACGGCAGGTAACCTGCAGAGTGCCCTGAAGTAGTGTTCTTATTAGTAACAACATGAAAACGTTCCGTAAAGTAGCTTTGGAATTTGGTGGGAGTATGTTAACAGCAGTTACTCTCAGCTGTCAAATATTGTACTTCCACATATTCTCCACTCTAACAGTTTATAATTTGACTTTACATATTTTCGTACTAAGAATGCTCCTTAGAAATAAGGATGGCAAGACTTCATCTCACATACTTTGGACACGTCATCAGTGGGTGCCAGTCCTGGGAGAAGGACATCCTGTTTGGTCAAGTAGAGGGTCAGGGAGAAAGAGGAGGACCCTCGACAAGACGGACTGACACAGCAGCTACAATAATGGGCTTGAACGTAGCAACGATTTTAAGGATGGCACAGGACAAGGAAGTGTTTCATTCCATTCTACATACGGTTGCTATGAGTTGGGACTGCCCAAGGGCAACTAACAACATGTTTTCTTTATACAATTACCATTATTTCTCTTTTTGTCTTATCATAAAGAAGTTAGTCTAGTCATCTTAACATTAGTTTGAGACTGCTATTGCTCTTTCACTTTCCTGAGTTTCTTGTACAGAATGCCTTCCAGTATTTCTATTTTTCTTAAATCCAAATTTGTTCATTATAGACACATGTAGGTATGTACCTTCTTTATTATATGCTAACAAAGTCATCCCCAAGCACTAATACAGGGAAATACACTTATCACAAATTTCTTTTATTGCTTGTTTTCATTGTACACACATATATATGTATAAAACCAAACCCACTGTCAGTCAGTGGATTCCAACTCATAGCCCCCCGATATCACGGAATTGAACTGCCCATAGTGTTTCCAAGGAGCAGCTGCTGTATGAACTGCCAACCTTTTGGTTAGTATCGGAGCTCTTAACCACTGCACCACCAGTGATATACACATATCCTGGGTAGCTAAATGGTAGGCTCAGCAGTTCAAACCGACCCAGAGGTACCTAGGAGACAGATCTGGTGAGTTGCTTCCAAAAGGTCGCAGCCTTGAAAACCCTATGATGCAGTTTTACCCTGCAGCACATGGAGTCATCCTGAGTTGGAATCAACTTGATGGCAACTAAAAACATACATCCATGTATGTACATAAATATTTTTGGTTATTATGTTTGTCTATCTGGATTTCTGGTGGTGAGGTGTTTAAGGGTTCAGCTCCTAACCAAATGGTCAATCTACCAGCATATAAATTTATTACTTATAAATTAAATTTTAGGATATTAAGGGAATAACACAAAATACTTGCTATAAAAGGAAAAGAGGCATTTAATTTAAAGGAGTCCCTACCAAAGCCAGCCAAGTGCCATCGAGTCAGATGGCTGGGTGGTCCAAACAGTTAAGTGCTCAAATACTAATTACAAGGTTGGTGATTCAAACCTACTCGGGAGTACCTCAGAAGAAAAGCCGGGCAATCTCTATCCAAATGTCACCTCCTTGAAAACCTGGAGGAGCACAGTTCTACTCTGTAATATACAGTGTTGCCGTGAGTCGGAACAGATCCACAGCAAGTGGTTTGCTTTATTTAAAGTTCAGGAGTTGAGAATCATACTCTGCTCCATGGTGGGTATTCTGTGCATGATGGAAGAGATTAACAGCAAATATTCTGCATTTACTGGCGGATCACTTCAGTCAGTCATAACGTTGGTATACCAGTGATGACAAGAAATAGTTAACGCCCCTGTCTAACTGCCTAACTTACTAAAAGGTGGCTCGACCAGGAGTCAAGGAGGGATCATGTGTCTAACGTCTGCTCTGCAACTACAGTCTAACCTTTAGCAATTTACAAAGATCATCATGAGTCCCAATTTCCTTAACTGTAAAATGAAGGCATTGGGAAATTACTTCTAAGGTGCTCAATAGTGCTATTAAAAAATATCTACTTTTGATTCTGAGAATTAGGCACTGATTTCTTTAATAAGGGTATATAAAATATAGTTGTGGGTTTTAATTTTATTCGCAATCACAACCTGTCTTTTTAAAATAATCTAGTCAGTGTTTTTTTTTAAAAAAAAAAAAATACCATGCCCTATAAGAAGGGAAAATGTTTTCTTAAAAGAAAAACAAAAAAATCAGGCCACCTAACTTCAAGTAGTATGTGAGCACATTTATTATGAGGACACAGTCACTATTCAGAAGGGAAAATCTATTGTATTATGATGCTCCTCAGTTTTATAAAAAGTTATAGCTTTCTTTCACAGTGATTTTTTGAAATAAAAATTAACTGCTTTTCCAATCACTCATATATTTTTGGCAGTTCTAACCTTTGCCACAGTAGTTCTCTGAATGCCTTCTAATAGTTCACAGAACTAGCAGTTCAACAAAATCCAACTAATTCTGCCTATCAACAAGGTGCTTAACAGAGTGTGCCAGGGTGTGAATTACTTTTCATTTAAGTAATTGTTTCATCTACAAGCAATTTTGCTCCAGAGCTTTTGAAAAACACAATAGAAATCTGTTAAACTGGCAGTCTTGCTGAACTCCAACTATTTTATCTAACCAGGTCCACGGTAACAACTTGAGAAGGTCTCTTTGATGAAATGTGTTTTGATTTGCAACACAGGTGCAGAGATGAAATGGACCAAACTGCCCATAAATATTGCTTCTCACTGTTTCTTCTTTTGAGAAGACCTACACCCATAATGATTAGAGCATATACACGTATGCGGAAGATTTCACACTTAAGTCTCTATTAGATGTCTAGTTGGATTTATAGTCATTCTTACTAAGTTTATAGTATATCCTTATTTGGTTTTCAGAGATACTCACAATCCTTTTTTTTTCTTTAAATATATCACATACTACATGTAAAGTGGGACTGAACTGCTCAAACTTTGATTCAGGACTTTGATTTTTCCAGAAACATGTCTATTTGTTAACTCATACTCATTAAACTCATATGCAATCAAATCCTGATTGTCTTTCTGCAAATTATATATATTTTCCTACAAATGTTAATAACAGGTTTGTTTATTTTATTATCTAACTCTATTCTGGGCAGGTTGCCCATCTGTCCCACCTCCCTATAAATCAGTTTGAGTGTTTGGAGTATGTAAGCTTATTTAAAAATTAACCTAAACAAAGTAATTAGAAAGGCATCTTGCCCAACAATAACAATGCAAATCTTTCTTAAACCAAACATGTAATTCATTCCAAAGACAAATGACTTTTTAAATAACCATGATTTTAGATTATCTTTGTCTCTATTCCTCTCATTATCATGAATAATTCAGACTGCTTACTATACATAGTGAAACTGTTTTCCTTTAATAATTCATTTTTAGTATACAGAAAAATAAAATGTAACCCATTCTTACGAAACAGCCAATGGTTTAAATTAGACCACATTTGCAAAGGCAGTTTTACTTTCAAAATCATATGTAGTTCAGGTTCGTTCTTCTTAGTGATATTTTGGTAGTCAAGTTACGAGATTCAGTGCTTTCAAAGCAAGAAGATATCACTAGAGCAGTGAACAGGTCATAAGGCAGACGTCCTACCATTCCTTGATTTTTGCCATTTTCCAAATATGTATCAATTATTTGAAAAGTGTATATGCAAGTGTACCAATCAACAATACCATTTCCCTCAAAAATCTGAGATTCTTGGTCATTGTAACCAGATTTGAATAAAAAGAATCTCCCTAACATTCTGCTTAATAACATTCTGTTACAATGAAGGAACAGCATATAAGTATGCTGTTCCTTAATTTTTATTATATTGCAACTTAACTTTGAGCAAAAAAAAAATATGTATCCTGACATTACAGTTCTGGTTATAGCAAAAACCTCTGTTGCCATGGAGTCAGTTCCAACTCACAGCAACCCTATAGGACACAGAAGAACTGCCCCATACGGTTTCCAAGTTACAGCTGGTAGATTTGAACTGCAAACCCTTCGGTTAGCAGCCAAACTTCTTAACCACTAGCCATCAGGATTCACTAGTTAGAGCAAACATCACTTAACAGGAAATCATTATGAAGGTGGAACTCACAACTCCAACCTTGCCTTAATGATGAAAAGATCAAAATGAAATCTGAAATTACTTACAAAGTCATTCAGATACTCAAACACAAAGAAGATTACATTGATGGCCACTTTAGTTCATAGCCCATACTTATGGGGGAAATAACATGTTTCTTAGTTCTATCTAATCTGGGGTAGCAACTATTAAGTTAGGGTCTCTCATTGTATATACTCTTTCTGGGAAGACAATGCACTCTTGCGGAAGCCCCACTAACTTTCTGAAGTCAGAGCTATTCAACACACTTCTTCAGAGCACCAAATACCATCCTTCTGAGCATGACGAAGGGAGAAAAGTTAGCAGGAACAGCCTGCAGCTGCACTAATTCTCAGCTTTCTTTGGTTAACAAAAAGGTGAAAAACAAAGCAATTAGATTTCACTCTACTTCTCTTACTGGCCTTGGCCAAATGCCTGAAAATTTCTCTCATTTTTATTCCATTTACTGAAAATAAAAAAGAAGAGCTTACATTGTAACAAGCCAAACATAACAGTTGTTAAACTTGGGTAAAAATCAGATACCATAACAACTTTCAGGTTGTTCAAAGCAATGCATGAAATGGTTATGCGCACCCTACCTGTGAAAATAAAACAGTTGCACTTTAAGTGAATGGGAGAGAGCAGATGGTTGGTAATGATTTAAAACATTTACGGTGTTGGACTGTCACCAACCCTCTATATTAAAAAATATGATGTTGAGTCATTACATACTAACATCTATCTGCAAGGTGCTGACTTTCTGAAGGATGTTACTGTAATAAAAGAGAATAACCAAGTAAGACAAGAAGAAAATTCTTTCTATTTTCTCAAGGCATTCAAATGTACACTATGCAGTTTCTAATTGATTACATTCAATCAAAATGCTTTCCATGTGATGAGGATTTTAATTTTCCCTTAGTAACTAGTCAACACTAATAACCAAGTATTGAATTCCTTATGAATGCATTAGATAAAATTGCAAGTTCTGTATACTTGATTCATCCTGACTGAGGCCTGTAACAATCCTTTGAACAATAGTAAAATTTGGCAGTGCAGGACAGTCTCAAAAACAGTAACATTCTCCTTATCCTCAGTTTCACACACAGGCACATGGTGTTGTGATTATATACCAGCATTGGCAGGTGCCAAGCTACTGAAGCAACCAGACAGACACACGTTAAATGTGGTCACACTGCACTGTGGTAGGTACATGTGAGTATGGAAGACACCCATTCCCTTTAAACCCACCAGAATGACAATACAGGCAAAACCACAGACGGGCAGAAAATATGCAATGTTTGGTGTTGATTTAAAGAAAAAAAAATCATTCACTAATACTCTTAATTACTACAGAAACAGCTAACAGGCAGTCCTATTGAGCATCCACAGTGATTTGCTTTAGCTCTGATAACATAATGGAAAAAGTCACACAAACACATGCTCTGTATTATTTAGTTGCCCTCCCTTTCAAAACCAGGAGAACTATTCAAGAACAGTTTGCTTGTGTGAGGGAGCTGGGGTGGACCTACAGAAGAAGGGAGAAAGAGCAGAAGCTCTACACCTGTGAACTTCGTTGGAAATTAACTCCTGACAGGTATCAAACATCCCCTTTTAGCCTTCTGACACAAGCATGCTGACAGGCAGGATGTTCAAATGGTGCAGAAAGCGAGCGGGTAACTCTGAAAGTAAAAACCAACAGCGGCAAAACCATCACAGTTCTCTCTCAACTCACCCCTCCCATGCCCTGTGCTCAGGAACCCCTAACAAACTGGTCTCAGAGTCTTCTAACCGTCCCTCCCACAAGCCGTAGCAAGGGCAGGAGTCTGGGACTGGCACAAAGAAGACGCCAAAACAGAGACGCCCATCTCTCCACCAAACATGCAAGAGGACTGGATAAACCGGCATCGGATATACAAGACTGCGCCTTCAGGTGTCCTTTTTCCAGCCTCTGGATGCCCCAAGTAGGAACTGGTACGGGAATCCTTCAGGTCAGACTGCCGCACCTGAGCCCTAGAATCCAACACATGCGGTTCACAAGTTCAGGCACCCGACCTCCTGCGCACTTTCAAAGTCTAAGTAACCTCTGCACCTCTTTCTAATTAAGGGAATAAAAGTGGTTAGAAATACTGGGTCGGGGGGGAGTTGGAGGGGCATGAATCGGACAATAGTAGGAAGGAAAAGAAAAATGTCTCTTCCACGCAGTAAAGTGCGGAAAGGTGAGAGTGTGCACTTGCCCGCCCACCAGGGACCGAGTATGCAAAAAGCAGAGTACCCACGGGCTCAGTTGTGCTTACTTATCAAGCCGTAATGCAGTTCTTTGTAATGAAAAAACATATGGTGAAATGCATGTGAAGTTGTGCACTAGACGTTAGTAAGTAAACATAATTAAGCCCGTGCGAACCATGCTTACTTTAAACTGGTGTGTACGGTGCTTACTGGTTAATCTGCCCCTGGAGCCCACTCAGACCCCGCTCCTACACTGGGTGCTATGCGGCGCCCAGCAGTCTCGAACCCTCCAGCACCTCTTTTCCCCCCATTCCTGCCAGTGCGGTTACCTCGCCGGCGGCCTCCCGGTACCGGTTTGCCGGGAGCGGAGCTGCGGGGGGCAACTTCCCCGCGCTCCCAGGCAAACTCTCGCGGACTCTTCCCTGCAGCCGGCCGCAGGTCTGGAGGAGTGCAGCGCCTAGCGTCGGTTGCAGAGGCGGCGGGAAGCCGGGCAGCACGCAGCCGGGCGCTCGCCCTCGCGGTCCCGGGCTGGGCCCCGCCCCCGCCCCGCCCCCGCCCCGCCCCCTCCCGGCGGCCCCGCCTCCCTCCCGCAGTCTCCCGGGTCTCCCGCCTGCCAAGCCTTCCGTTGGCATTCTGTCGTCCCGGTTTTTCCCAGACTTTGGCTGTTCCTCTGCTGGCTACTTGCCCTCCGCTTCGCAGTCCCTGTCTGTCCAGTTGCTCAGTGGCCACCCCACGCCCCGTTAAGGAAGTCTTTACCTTCTCCGTCCGTTTCCTAATTCACCTTGTCTTCGCCTCTCAGGTCTCTCACATTCCTTCCCATGTTTTCTAGAAGCACAGTCCAGAAGGACAATCAATAGGTTAATAGGTTATGGCAAACATAGACTCGAAAGTCTTGGCATTTCTTTTAATGTGCAGATTTTTCTTTTTTAAAAAAATATTGGTTATAATAGATAATCAATTGGGTGAGTGCAGTAGTAAGTTTGTGCAGAGAAGCAAGGGGTTCCTGAAAAAGCAAAATGGACATTTACAATATTGGAGACCTAAACCTCTCAGGTCAGGTGATTTAACATCGGACAGGCTGAAGCTGGCAGTTTGCAAAGGGCTTTGCCTTCTTGTTTTTGTCGTAAGAAAATAGTTTACTGAGATTTAAAATAAGCTGCAAATATCATACCAGCAACAATTTGACCAAACCAAGATGAGTAAAATTAAATCTTGATTGCTTGTTTTGCGTTCAGGCAGTTTCTAGGAGTTAACAAGAAAGAAAAAAAATACTAAATTTTTTTTTACATGTATTATATGGCTAAAACTGCCTTACTGCTACGTTAGAATTTTTTTTTATTTATTTCAAATATTATGAGCACTCTGTGTTTTCAGAAGAAACAATCATCAGATCTTACTCTAACTAGTGGCTTACAAACAACACATCTGCTGGTAGTGAGCTTTGGCATCATGAAAAAATAGTACTATACTACTTGCTTGCTTTATTCCAGTTTTTTTTTAAACTAGAATAGCCCATTTTTCTGCATCAAGAGATTTAGTTTTAATTTGTACCTCTGCCGGCTTGTTATTTCACTCAGTGGTTGTTGTATTCACTGTAAGGAAGCTCCTCTTTCAGCACTGGAATGAATCTCTTTTCCTGAGATGGCCTTTTAAAGAAGTTAGCCCTCCCAAAAATGAAATTTAAAAGACAACAAAAACCATTGCCATTTAGTCAATTGTGACACATAGCAACTCTATTGGACAGAGTAGAATTGCTCCATAGGGTTTACAAGAAACAGCTTGCAGACCTTTGGTTAACAGCTGTAGCTCTTAACCACTAGACCAACATTGTTTCCCTAAATTGAAATTAACTGGCATATGCCTGATCATCTATTGATGAGTGCTCTTGAATGCATCAACTAACTTCACTTAGTTATTGCCAGTGTGCCTCAAGGGTACCACTTCCTGCTCGGTGAACTCCTGGAGTTGTGTTCATCCATAACATGAGAGCAGTGAGAGAATCCCAATGGGCCATGGAGAACTGGGCTCTATTTGTTAGTTGGTGCAATCATTCAACTATAGGGGCCTATGCCTTCTTATTCGCAAAATAGCAGAGTTGAGCAAGGATTTGGTTGTAATTCTATAATTTTTTTTTTTTTAATTTCTGTAGCTAAGGACCCCTGGTGGCAGAATGGTTATGAGCTTGACAGCTAACCAAGGCATTGTATCCATTGGCTAGCTGTTTCTTGGAAACCCTATCGGGCATTTCTACTCTACGTTACAGGGTTTCTATGAATCTGAATCAACTTGACAACAATGAGTTTCATTGGTTTGGTAGCTAGTGAGGGAAACTGCGCATGGTCAGTTCAACTCATGATTACATTTCCTTGATTAATGTGCTACTAGGCATAGCTTGCCCACTCTGAGATAATCTCATCTTTAGAATCCACTTCATTCACTTATCTATCATAGCAAATCAACAGTACTGCAGACTCTTTTCACTCTTAAGCTTCTGTCCACAATCAGTAAGAATAGTTTTGATGGTGAGGGAAACTGAATTTTATTAATATCCATAGGTATTGAATAAAGAATCAAAGAAACACTTAAAAATGCAAACCAAACGTCCATATCAGATGTATCTTTTTCATAGCATTTGATTGGGAAATCATATTAAGTGAAAAATACCACCTTTCAATTATGTAGTTAAACTAATTTAATTTTTACCTAGTGAGTTATTTCTAAAACATTGGTTCACAGCATGTTTCTAAACTCCCCAGTCTGTTAATTCTGTTTGTTAATTCCTTGGACTTCTTAAAATGTTTTAACTACTGACTTTCTCGGCAAGTACAAAGCTTATGGCTCCTTGGTCCTTTAATGTGTAGGCTAGTAACAGTGGGTCATAAAAGAAGTTTCTACATCAGATTACAAGGTACCTGTTACGGTAAAAGTGTGTTTGTAGAAGATGGACTTCATCACTACAAGGTTTGTTTGAGAAATGCACACAGTGCAGATACCTATGAACAAGAAATGCGGCCAAAGCTGACTTTGAAAATATAATGAATACTAAATGAATGAGCCCAGCAAACTGGTTACATGAGATGAGGTGTGTATGTGGAGGACTGAGATAAAGAGGTAAGAAAAGAGTAGGTAGGTGAAGATGTTCTCCGGGCATCTCTATGTACAAAGAAATTAAAGTGTGAGTCTCGCATCATTATGGGATTGCTCTTAGCATTTTGGAGCTTGTGGCTTGCTTGAACCATGTGGGCCTCCACGATGTGGTGTTTTAACAAATGACTAAAGTGATAATTGAGCAGAAATGTATTATCAAGCACAATGTTCAAGGCATGTGGGGCTTGCAAATACACCTAAACCTCCTTTTTTACGGCTAAACCATTTCCTTGGGGAAAACAGAGATAAAGTTGCTTGGAAAAAGATATTTCTACATCAGTTAATACATATAACAGATACAGTAGTTTCCTCATAGTTTACCTCTCTCTGAAGTTCTGTAGGGCAGCAGTAAAATAAGAAAAGAAAAGTAGAACGTGGCTATACTTCTTCACCATCAACAGAAAAGCTAGTCCATTGAGCCAGAAAAGAAAATATCAGAACTCTCAAAATAGATGGTAGAAACCACCTTTATTCAGACATGTGGAGGGGTGGCAGTGGGGAGGAAGGGGATAATAGTAAACAATTCTTAAGGAAAAAGGATTTAAAGTGATTTTTAATGAAGCTTACATTAGTGATATGAAATGGGAAGAGTGTTGGAAAACTGGATTGGTCACATGAAGCTGGCCAAGCAAGCCCTTTCTTTCCGGGGTCACTGTCATTTCCAGGAGCATGTGAGGTCAGTGGACTGAGTGGACTGCAAGGACACTTCCACCTTCAAAGCTTCCAAGATACATGATCATTTACTTTGATTGAGCTATGCAGGAGATTATTAAACTTTACATATCAATTTATCTGCATAGTTACATCCAAAGTGAATCTAATCAGGAAGACAAAGAGAGAAAAAATGAGGCTTCTATAGATTATTCTTCGGAAGAAGAAACTCAAAACAAAAATGAGAGCATAATAGAGGAATACAGTATTATCACTAGCTGATCTACAAGGTGTAGTATGTGGTATCATAGAAGGTAGAACTTCCTTTCTGACATTTAAGAAAACATTTGATAGCTACAAAGGTGAAAATGCTGAAACTCTCCAGTACAGGAAGAATCTGGAAATATGACAACTTTACCTCTTACTAACCAACTAGGTCGCCATGAGTCGGATCCGACTCGACGGCACTTGGCTGGCTTGGCAACCAACCAGGGAAACCCTGGTGGTGTAGCAGTTAAGTGCCATGGCTGCTGACCAGATCAGCAATTCAACCCTACCAGGAACTCCTTGGAAACTCCATGGGACAGTTCTACTTTGTCTGTAGGGTCACTATGAGTGGCAATCGACTCAACGGCAGTGGGTTTTGGGGCTATATACCAAGGATGCTGCACAAAAATAAGTCACAAATTAAGTGTTCAAAAAAATATTGAGAAATATAGAACATAAAGGGAAAATATGTTACTGGAGACAGCATGGAATTATTGCTAAGCAAGTAAGAACTATGATCCTCAAAGAATGAAAACTTTACATGAACAAATAATACTGGTCAAATAGAAAAGTTGAAAGATAATTACAAGTGAAGAAAATGAAACAATATGTGTTGCCATCATTACTATATATCTGCTGCCTGAATAAAGCAATGATTTATTCATGTCAAATAAATTAGAACAGTCAGCACCTAATAGTCTTGGTAAATACAGCCAGTCGATAAATACATATTGATTGGCTGATTGAATAAGAACTGCTTGCAGTTATTTTAGGAAAATCAAAGTCATTTGAAAAGTTACATAATTTCTGAAACCAAACAAGTATGAATTGCCTTTAAAATAATTAAAAATAAACTTTTCAAATAGTCACTTTCAAGTTTTAAGCAAGGAAATTTTGTAATTTTTTTTGTTTACATATAGCAAACCTTACATTACAATAAATAAAATGTGAAAATAGAAATATGCAACTGTACTAAACTGTGTTTTACAACATTGATATGGTTTGATAGGTCACTAAAATAAGGAAAATTCCACATGAATAGTTCCTCTAAACTAGTATATAGGCACACAAATTTTTATTTTTACAGGTTGGCTCCGTTTTTCACGTGAGTAGTCAAGTGTACTGATAAATGAATGCAAAATATTGAAAAATGATTGTAAGACCCTAAGTAAAAATAATAATAATAATTTGCAATGTCTGACTTAACCAGGATCCTTCTGTAACTCAAGTTTCAACAGTGTGTCAAGAGATTAGTTAAAAATGCAGCCTTTCTTGCCAAACATTTTACTAATGAATTCACCAAGTATAGCCCATCTTGTCAACATGGACACTGTGCTGGTGCCTTGGATACAGAAATGAATTAGATGTAGTCCCTTTGAATAAGGTGATAACTAATGAATTCAAGTCACATATCATTACATTTAGAAGTATTGCGGGACAAAAGAAAGATTTGCTTAAGGTGGTTAGAAGAAAAGGAGAAATCAAAATAGGTTTGTGCGTTCTGTTCAATGGTGTGTATGTGTGTGTGTGTGTGTGTGTGTGTGTGTGTAAGGGATAAAGCAAGCAAGCTGGTAAGAGATTTGATGAAATCAAGAGAGTGTGTCAATGATGTATCTGAAGATAAAATACAGCATTTGAGGTCAGGGAGTGATTCTAAATCCACCCCTCCCACTCAGTGAAATATTTCCTTGCCCAGTGCTGGGAGTACTAGTAATATACAGTTCATCTCACCAAATCTAGTATCATTTCAACCCAGAGGAACACAGACCTTAGTTACTGCCCTAGTCGTCTCAAGAAAGAAATTTTTTGACTGTTCATTCAAAGTATGTTATAGTTAAAATGATTTGTTTTCTTTTTTAAAAGAAGGGAAACAAATTTAGAAGCTAACAAATAGATGAAAAAAATCAACTGAAAATTCAATAAATCTTATGTTCAGTAGTATCATATTCAGGGGAAACTATCACGAATCTATTATGAAGATTATATTCTGAAGTCTATGTCTACAATGGGCTTAGTGTCATTAAAACTCATGTTGTTTAGACAGATATGAATCTACTAACATATGAATCTATATCAATATAGAGTTATTCCAGATGCCATTTAGATATTTGGTCTATTTAAAAAATCTCTTTTCTGGCAATAAGACAGGAATTTTAAAAATCTCATAATATTTAGAAAAGAGGAAAAACAAGTTAATAGCTATTAGACATTTACCTTCCTGTTTTTGTATTTGACAGTGAGGTTTAAAATCTGAAAGACTGTCTTATTTTAAGGAGGAAAAAAGTATTTCTGGCTTATCTTTGTGAAAGTAATTTGAATGTTAAATGCTAAATGTTATGGATTGAGTTGTGTCCCCAAACAATATCTGATTATGTTATCCCCAAATAATATGCTTACAATCCCATTTGAGAATGGGTGGTCTTTGTTATTTAATAAGGAAAACTAAGTATAGGGTATGTCTTTAGTTGATATTTTACAAGATTATAAAAGGAGCCAGTTAAGCAAGTAGAGGTGAAAGCAGATGCCAAGCCATGCGGAGATCTCCAACGAACTGAGAAACAGAAGCTTAAGAGGCAAGGACCTTCCCCTACAAACAAGAGGAAAGAAGAGCACTTTCTCTCGAGCAGTGCTCAGAATTTGTATTTCTAGCCTCCTAATGGCTTGGCAAACTGTGAGAAAAAAAATCTCTACTTGTTAAAACCATCATTGGTGGTATTTCTGGTACAACAGCACTGGACACTAAGTAAAACTAAACAAGTTCTGGACATGTTTTCTTGCTAAACTTAATCCTTCAGTGGGCTTCTAAAGTTTACAAGAAGGAATGTGTATTAATGCAACAATCTTTAAACATTATCGTATTTAAGTTCAATGAAATCACAGATTTCAGCATTTAAGTTACTTTCCAATACACCATTTTTTAAAGCAGTTTTAGGTTCATGGAAAAATGGTGTTACACAGTTATACAACTTTAGACAAATGCATATTGTCATGTATCCACTATTACAGTACTATGAATTATTTTTTAGGATATTAAAAATATCTCAGTGATGTGATAATTGCTATTACCGTAACATCTCTCACCAACTGCTTCTTCTCCTTCTCTTGGTTCTTGCCCTATGTAATAGGCACTGAGTTGAGCACTTTATTTTCTAACTTCAGAATATCTATTTTTTTAAAATCCTCACATGCAGGAGGTAGTCCTGTAGTATAGAGATATTTTGATTCAATGAAATTTTTAGGAGTCACACAGTTTTAAGTTTTCCCACGTAAAAGCTGATACATCTTTTAATCTTTTTCATTTTAATTGGAGAAACTGTTTAACAAAGCCACACATAGATCTTCAGTCTACACTTCATGGAGTATTAAATCACTTGTATATTATGCAAAAGTCCCAAAACTATAGACACTCCTTGTTCACTTTTTTAAACCACAGTTAACAGAAAAGAAATAAAATAGGTTATCTTTTGAACACTGTTTCACTAGGTGAGATGTACAAATATCTTTGTCAGCCTTTGCTGAGTTTTCCCATGACTGTTGTCAAACTGAATGTAGAGTTTAACAGGAAAGAAAACGAAATGTGTTTCAGGGTGAACATAAAGTTGGAAAGAAAGCAACATCTTTACATGAGAAATACAGAAGCAAATGTACCTGCCCCAGTTTGATGGCTTCATTTGAAACCTGGAAAGTATCAAGAATTAAAGCACAAACACATAATGTTCAGCAGGTGCTTTGCAGCCATAGACTTTCAAATCCCCTTTCATATTAAAAGCAATAAAGTGAGATTACTTTTATCTATAAAAGACTATCATAGTTGATGAATGCATAAAGGGCTGTATCTTGTAGGATGAGACAAAGAGCAATAATGAATAAACCAACTTATTTATTGATTTATCAATAAAATAAGTTAGGGAGAAAGGAAAAGTCAGTGTTTGGTATTGTTTCCTACTTTTCTCGAATACATAGAAAACATGTCTAATAATGGAAAGAACTAGCAAATACTTATAGATAGTATTCGCCACTTTAGGTAACCTGTCACATTAGTAGATTCAGCATGACATCTGCTAAAGATATGTTTTAAAATTTAAATTGCATATGCATTAAACAATTATTTCCTTGAATCATCTTTTCCTAGCTATTTATTTCCTGCCTATAGGAAAATAAAATAGATAACTGAATAGAATATAACATAGTAATAATAACTTTTATCCACTATATGAATACAAGAAGTTATTAGGAGCCTAAATCAATGAAAATAGAATTTGAGGTATTTAGGCTTGGTGTTATTATCTCCAGTTAACTGATAAAATATGGAGGCTAGGCAAATTCTAAGAAGAATTTGTTCAAATACTGAGCTCCACAAACTCAGTGAAGTGTGGAAAATAGAAAGAGAACTTGGAAGGAACCTACACAGGTCATGTTGAGCACTCTCTGTAGTGCCCAGCGTAATATGGGCACACAGGGATACAGATACTAACAAAATTAAACTTAAAATAAGGTCCATGGAAAAGACCAAATATCCTAACATCACTTAAACTGCCTTTAAGATTTTTAAAAAAGAAAAAAATATATTAAAATTGAAGGCATCAAGGATTGTGTGTCAAAAAAACCAAACCTATTGCCATCAAGTCAATTCCTACTCACAGTGACCCTACAGGAACTGCCTCGTAGAGTTTCTAAGGAGTGTATGTTGGATTTGACCTGCAGATCCTTCAGTTAGCAGCCATAGAACCTAACCACTATGTCACCAAGGTTTCCAGCATTGTATCATATACAATACATAATTATATAATACATTCACACATGACTTAATGTCCATGGCACATCCTGTGACATAGCATGTTATATGATTTGGATTTTGTACAAACAGCATAATTATGTACCAGTATCCCCATTCCTGTCTTACAAATTTGTATATAAGTTGGAACAGTTAAAGTTTATATCTAACGTCAGTCAAATGTATGCACATATGTAGTACATAAAAACATTAAGGAAACACTTCCAGATAACACAAAAACATCTTTAACATGATAATACAGTATGAGCAGTCCCTGGGTTACAAACAAGATCTAGTCCTAAGTGTGTCTTTATAAGAGAATTTGTAGATAAGTCAGAAAAAACGTGTGAAGTTCTTTTATAGCTTTACTTTAGTATAAAAACAGGCTCAAAGCATTTTCAATGATTTAAACGCTATGTGTGCAGTAAGTAAAGGTGATTATGATGATGAATTTGTTATGAGTAGGGGTTAGTTCAGTTGTTTCAAAGTGAAGACAAATTTACATGACATTAAAGGACAAGTACAACTTGTTAGTCAAACTTCCATAACCCATGGATTGCCTGTAATAATAATAATAGTAATGTTTGGATCACAAAGGAGCGCCATTTGTTGTTATGAACCTCAAATTTTAATATAATAGGCTTTACTGGGGTTTGGATCATGTACTTATATGCAGTTGGACATTGCCCTAGTGGATGTTATGCAGCTCATGACTGTCTTAGAAGGAAACCATTTATTTTGTTCATTTATTTAAAAAAATTTTATTGAACACTTTCTAGATCTACTGTTGTCTTTGGGAACTGGCACGCAAGCAAGAAAAACAATGTTCCTGCCCTCCATGTGCTAATCTAGTGGGAAAAGAAAGATCTATTGCCTTCAAGTTGGTTCCAACTCATCATGACCTCATGTGTTGCAGAATAGAACTGGACCATAGTTCCCTTGGCTGTAATCTTTGTGGAAGCAGGTCACCAGACCTTTCTTCTGTGACAACATAGGGTGAGTTGGAAACACCAATGTTTGTGTTAGTAGTTCAGTGCAAACAACTTATAATATGTAGGGACGTGTTATAAAACCCCAGACAAACCCATTGCTGTTGAGTTGATTGTGACTCATAATAACCCTATAGGAAACCCTGCCCCCACAGAGTTTCCAAAGAGTGGCTAGTAGATTTAAACTGCTGACGTTTTTGTTAGTAGCTGTGCTCTTGACCACTGCACCAGAAGGACACTATACAATTATGCAAATAAACACAAATGATAAGTAGAAGCCGTGAAAGTTTTTCTGAAAGAAGTAACCAAGTGTGAAGTAAAGAATTTTTTACCCAATGTAATTTGGTCTTTGTTGTCGTTTCCTGATAGATAACTGTAAAAGTTTGGAATTTCCTGAATAATTGGGGTGCTTTTGTTATCTAAATCTCCCTGAGTTTGTTCTAACTAGCGGGACTGGCCAAGCCAGAAAGCCCACCACAAGGTTTGACACCAGTGCGGGGTGGGGAGTGGGGGTAGCATAATTCAGTCAAACATGCTTATGCGATGAGGCCTCAGTAAAGGCTCTAAACAAGGAAAGTTCATGTACTCCCTGGTAGGTGAAAGATGTAGAGGTTAGCAGGCTCCTTGAGACACAGAAGTTTCAAGTTGAGGTCACTCCCAGGCCTCACCCAGTAGTCTGTTTGTATTCTTTTAAGATAGGATCAAGAAGAGCCATCCCAACCATATTTTGGAACGTTCCAAGTGATAACAACTTACTTCACCACCTACACCTGGAGATGGGTTCCCTGTATTATCCTACAGCTGTTTTTCAGAGAAGCCAGCTAAGACTCAATTCAGAGGCATACACAGGTGAAACAGACATAGCTACTATATGTTTGCAATGGGAACACCAGAGAGCTACAGTATGACTGGGAATTGAACCACAGGTGTAAGAAACTACATGTGAGCAACACCTCATAGTAAGTCCTGATGCCAGTCCCAGAAGCCCCTGCGACAGGAACTATCCTGAAGTCTGCATGCTGGGTGCAGCCAAGGGATAAGCAGCCACCCACCAAAAAGGGAATACTTCAATCCCTGTCACTGATTTGTTGTTCCCAGCTATACCCTGGTCATAAACAAGCTATAAATCCCCAATGGAACTTGCTCAGTGGCACAGCCTACAAGAGTGCTGCACATTGTGCTGCTGCCCGCTTCGAAGAAGTTTCACTTTCCAATAAGGATGTCTCTGGTGGGCCAGCCCAGTCTTGAGTAACTCTTTTTTGTGGATGTGACAAGGACCCGAGGGGTCTTCAGAGACCCTTGGTAACAGATTTTTCTTTCTTTCTTTCTTTTTTTTTTTCTTTTTTGCTATAATAAAGTTGTAATCATGAGTAAGCACTTTTGGTGAGTTCTGTGAGTCATTCCAGTGAATAATCAAAACCAAAGAAGTAATGAGAACCAGAAAGTCAGAAGTGAGGAAGATGGTAGCCTGTGAGATTATGACTGGTATCCTTCAATTTTTAGGTAGCAGGTCAGGAATGAGGGTGTCATGTGGATTCCCAAGCTTGCATTTCACCTCTGAAGTCTTAGGCCTCCTTGGCAGTCTGGAGGATTCTGTCCTTTAAGCTGCAAATATGATGTAAACTTTGAGTGATTAGAATCAGATGAAGAACTGGTGCATGGGAAGCTGGTGTTAGAACTGAATAAAGAAGAAATCTGTTGTATCCTCGGTGTTAGTGTCAAAAAAAGACAGCTTTGATTGCTTACATATTAGGTTATGTGATAGTTAATAGAAGGAGGTTCTTAGGTTGGAGTTCAGGGAAGGAAGTGATGTTTGAGCTGAGTCCTTACAGATGTCAAGGAATGAAGTAAGCAAAAGCTCAGAGAACTGTGTTTTAACCAGAAAGATGCTTACGTGCAAAGACCCTGAGATGTGAAAGAACAGTGTTTTAGAGAACAGAAAGGAAGCCAAATGGGCTGTGGCAAGATGAGACACCAGCTGAGGTTAAAGAAGTAGGAGGGCACAGCTCATTGACCAGTAGGATATGGCAAAAGACTTCATTCTTTGTGCAATGGGAAGCCATTGAAGAATTTTAAGCAGACAGTGTGATTCACAGCCCTTGACAGTGATTGCAAATAAACAATACTTAGAGTTATTATAGAGGTGTGTTGTATTTTCATGGATTGGAACATCTTTTAAAACAGCCATCTCTCCTTGAAGAATGTTCTATACGTGGGCCTAAATAAAAAAAAAAAAAAGGCAAATCCATTGCCATCAAGTTGATTCTGACTCGTAGTAACCCCAGAGGACAGAGTAGAACTGACCCATAGTTTCCAAAGTGTGCCAGTGGATTCAAACTGCTGACCTGTTGGTTAACAGCTGTAGCACTTAACCACTACACCACCGGGATTCCAGGGCCTAACTCTAGGTGTGTGGAAATAATTAGCTTATTAATCAAAGTGAGGATGTAGTATGTCTGCATCACATGCATGCACACAGTCATATGTATGCATATGCACGTGTGTATACACACAAAGTGGCAAGTCAGTTGTCTTGGTTTCTCATTTACATGTTCAGTAGAAATTGTAAATCTCCTCATAGGTATATCATGAAATTCAGGATAGGTCTGATAAGTAATTCTGGTGAAGTTTTGCAAACCGTGATGGATGAATCTCTGATTGGTGAAGGTGCTTTGTAGACAGAGAATTTCTCAAGATCTCTTTCGCTTTTCACATCATTGGTAGTTCCACTAGAATTGAGCACCCCTGTGGATTTTTACATCTTGAAACAACAGTAACCTCAGGAAATTATGTTTATGATTTGTTAAGGAACAGCTCCTAACTTGAGCTGCCCACACATTGACTAGGTGGCACAGGCTGTCCTTGGATAATGGGAAACAGCAGAGCCTTATCTCACTGCTGATGAGAGGTAGCTGTGTTCTCTAGCATTTGGGATTCTTTTTCGTTATTTTGCTGTTGTTGTTTTATTCATGCTAAAATTGTAGGCTGTCCACAACCCTTAGAGACAACATAAGTCACGGAAGAAAACGTATCCCAGAGTTTTAGAGGAAATTCCGAGGCTTAAAATCGTTAAGAGCTATGATATAGGATAAGCAGGGAATCTGAAAACTAAAAGGAAAAATACTTAGAACTTATTTGTGAAGACTGAACTTCACAATTTTCATGTAATCTATATTTTTAGAAACCCACAGTCTACCTCTTTTGAATGACTCTCCTCTTGGAACAGTCCTAGTTTTTTTTTCTTACTAAATTAGATAAAGTTTGCAATACCTGTTGTTGTTAAGTGCCTTTGAGTAAATTTTCAACTCACAGGGGCCCCATTTGATAGAGTAGAACTGCCTCATGGAATTTTCTAGGCTGTACTCTTTAGAGGATAAGATTTACCGGGTCTTTCTCCTGCAAGAGCCAATTGGTAGGTTTAAGCAGTTGACCTTTCTGTTAGCAACAGAGAGCTTAATCATTGCACCACAGTGTATAAGGGTACTGCAATGATATCAAGGAAGGTGACTTCAAGGGTGATGGAAACACATTATTATACAATGCCTAAATCAGGAAGGATAAGATCAGATACTTAGTAGAAAAGGCATATATGAAAGAAAGTACCATTTCATGAGAAAATCAGATTATTTTAATTTTGATGGAATTCACTGATTATAAGACTTGTTCCCAACTAGTTTTAGGTCATAAACCCTGGTGGCATAGTGGTTAAGTGCTATGGCTGCTAATCAAAAGGTTGGCAATTTGAACCCAGCAGGCACTCCTTGGAAACTCCATGGGGCAGTTCTGCAACCCTACAGGGTTGCTAAGTCAGAATTGACTTGATGGCAGAGGGTTTAATAGTTTTAGGAAATGTTTCTCTCCATTTACCAGACTTTTGCTCACACAACAGTTTGCCATCTTGGTGCGTGGTTTAACAATAGTCATAAGTTTGCCAACTCTTGAGATATTAGATCCTTGTGGTGGATGTGTTCTCTTTGTGCTGACAGATCTGAGCTTCACCTTCCCCAGTCCACCTGGTACCTGAAAGTAGATGTGTATGAACTAGATCAACAGATTTTCTTGTCCTATGTCTCCAGTTAGGTTTTGCCAAAATGATGCTGGAGCAGGAAGTGAGAAAGGAAAAGGAGAGAAAGTACTTAATCCCTTGGTCCCCACTCTTCCAGGTGGCTTAGGGTAAACTTAGATTCCTTCCATCGGTCACAAGTGCAGTCAGTAATTGCACTCTAAGTAGTGACCTACCATCTCTGGCCCCTAGAATCACTTCAATCCTTCTCTCTTCAAGGCTTAAGGATAAGCCACTACTCCAGCCACCTTGCTAGCCCCGGAGTTTTATACTAGTATTTTTTATTGGTTTCCTTAAAATATGCCCATAACTTTGTAATAGTCCATTTATTACATTTCCCTCAAAGCACCCAGTTTTACTGTGTCATCTTATTGGGACTCCTTGCATGCTAGGGAGACACCACAAAACCTGGCCTTACAAACCAAAGAATACAAAAACTATATTTCCAGATCAGTCATATTATTTAACAGATAACAAAACAGAATTCCATTATGATTAATTTATGTAAGCATTCATTTATCACCCAGTAAACACATTTATTGAATGTCTACTAAGCACCTGAAACCGTATTGGGTGCTAGGGATACAATAGCAGTGGATCTGAAGGAATTGAGCATCTGTTTGAGGAGGCCAATGAGAGACAATCATGTTTTAATAAGAAATATTGGGGAAGAAAAAGGACAGTAACTTGACCTTGGGCTCGCAGTTTTAGAAAATCAGGAAACATTTCCAGATGTGGCTACTAAATTCAAACTTGAAGAGTTGATATGAGAAGAACGACAAGAACTGGGAAAGAGGGGACTGATTTGTCAGAGGAAAATTTACCTACCAGCATCCAAAGGTAAGAGAGAGCCTGGCATGTTTGGAAAACAGAAAGTAATTCAGTGCAGCTACAGCATGTAATGTAATGGGCTGAGTAATACAAGGTTGCAAATGTTAGCAAGGGTCTGGTATGTTGTTCTAAGGAATCTGAACTTTATTCCAAAGCAATGGGAAGAACCAGGTAATAAGCAATGAAATAACACGTTAGAAAGCTCGTGCTGACTGCAGTGAGGAAAGTTCACAAGACTGGAGGCAGAGAAATGAGTTAGAGGCTGTTGCATTAATCTGGTCAAGAGATGATAGTGGCCTGAATTAATCCCTCCGCAGGATTAGTGAGAAGAAAAGTAGAGAGAATGGAAAGATGTAATCTAAAAGAAATTTGCTGGTGGTTACATAGGTAATACTACATCAGACTGAACTGCAGAATGTCATAACTCTGCTTATCAAAGTAAACTTGAGCTTTAAACTTGTCATAACCTTTACTAAATTTTAATCAAGCATTTTTAGCATTGCTTAAATAAGCATTGCTGCGGGTCTCATGGAAGGCTAATGTTATAGTCTTTATAGTGATTTGAACAGGGCCATCAATATAGTTTACACAAAAAAATATTTGCTAGGTGAATTAATCACCTGTCTGTTGTAAAAACTATGTTTATAATGTGCCTTCAGTGATAATATGTGCTTTGTAATTTTACTTCATCATTCAGGGCAAATAATATGCTTCGGTAAGAATAAAGTCATATAACTTAATGCTTCGAAACATAATTTATCACAGCTCTTGTGGTGGTAATGGTATTCATCCTGTAATGAATTTTAAAAGTCTCTATAGAACTATTCTTTTCTTGCAAATTAATTTTTTTCCAAATACTATCTTTATGATCCTTAGCACCTAAATATGTCCACCCTCATCTATTTTTTAGGCAGCCTGGTGTGCATTCAACTATGAGTAAGATACTACATTATCTGCTAGTCAACGAAATACTATCCATAGAACAACGAAATTTATTATACTTTTTGTATTTTTTTAGCACATAGGTGTATCATTTAATAAATTGCTAAGCTTTACATGGATTTTAAAAAATTGTCTTTTCCAGAAATATACGAAATAGACATGAGAGAAACACACCATCATCAAAAGTATGTTTAAAACAAAATATAGAAAGGAAATACAAATTTGAAGATATTTAAAATGTAATAACAGTAAGGACTTAAAAAAAATCTTAAATTTGAACAGGTTTATAAGTTTATTTTGACTGTGTGCATTCTTGTTACATTATCTATCTTCTCCAAACCCCAAAGAGAATAGATGGTTTACTGAGGACTTTTATAGAAGATTAAGCTAAAATGATGCTTTTCTAAATTACTACCACTTTTAGTCGTAGCTTGCATGGAATGATGTATCACTTATATCAGGTTTAACATTCATGTTTGTAGGTGGTTATCATGTTTCCATCCATATCTTCTTTCTTTCAAGCTTATCCTGGGTCATTTTTGTGTGTTTGTAGGTCGGCAGTTCAAATCCACCAGGCGCTCCTTGAACACTCTGGGGGTCAGTTCTACCCTGGCCCCTAGGGTTGCCATGAGTTGAATATGACTCGACGGCACTTGGCTTGGCAAGGAGGTTTAATCAGTGGTTAACATGTTATGTCCCTGCACAGTCTTCAACTTATTTTTTTTCTGTACACTACTAGTCGTTTTTCTTGACATTATTTTTTCATTCGTATCAGTAAACAGCTATGCCTTATTTGTATATAAGTTAGTATTCTGGAGAACACTAACTCATTATTGCTTTAATACTCTGTAATCAATTTTCCTTTAAGTATTTCCTCCCCTACATTGGTATTGGAAGTATTTCCTACTGAATTGAGTAGTTTCAACAACAAAACAGTATAGTGTACTGAGTTACTGTATCATTGACTCCTTCTAATGTCTATTTATAATTCAAAATATGCACATAATACAGATTAATAGTCAACATAGTATGTATTCTTTAAAAGGAAATAGGTATTTAGAAATCTTTTCAAGTGTATTTGAACATAAGTATAACAGTCCCGTTTCATGGTGAAGTAAGCATTTGTTCCCAAGCTTTCAGGGTAAGATTTTATAATTTAATAAATGAAAAAATGATTGGAATTTTGTTTCTGCATAAGAGACAAGGTCATCATTTCTCTTGTCTTAAAAAAAGTCTTTAAAAGCCATTTTAATGCTCATAAGGCCTTGTAGGGAAATATTGTATACTCACATTCTCTCTCTACTGCTCTTTTCCATATGTAATTATTCTATTCTGGGTTCAAATTCTTAGAAATAGTTTTGAAGAATAGAACTGGAAGGCAAACTACAGAAGCTGCATGAGTGAATAGACAGGAAATAGCTGAACATAGTTATCTACTGCTGCATAACAAATTATCATAAATTTAGCAGCTTACCACAATATGCCAACAGTTCCGTAGGTCAGAACTGTAGGGTGTAGCATGGCTGGGTTCTCTGCTCAGGGTCTCTCAGGTTGAAATCAAGATAGTCTGTGTTTTCACCTGTAGCTCAGCCTCCTCTTTCAAGCTCATGTGGCTGTGGCAAAATTCAGCTCCTTTTGGCTGTATAGCTGTGATTTCCATTTCCTTGATGATGTCAACCAGGGATCACTCTTAATTTCTAGAGGCTACTCACATCCTCTACCATCTCGTCTCTTCCATCTCCGAAGTCAGCACTGAAGAATCATCACAAAGTCTCATGCTTCAAATCTCTCTGACATTTGGACCCAGATTTGAAAAAACATGTGATTAGGTGAGAGCCACCCTGATAATCTCTGATTTGGGAGCTAATTACATCCACAAAGTCCCTTCATAACAGCATGAAAATTAATTTTCTGGGAGAAAAGTGTAACTGGGAGAACTTGTGCATATACCAGGGCGCGGATTTTGTGAGCTATCTTAGAATTCTGCCTACTACCAGTAGCCACTGGACTAAAACGCTGAACAGCAAAGAGTTAGATATGAAATACCTGAACACTGAAGGTAGTTGATTGTTGTTTTCATCCTAACTTGCTCCAATCTGGTTGTATATTTGATAGCTGTGACATTTTCTAAAGGGTAACCATAGAACAGAGAATTTCAATGCAGTGAAGAAAAATGGGCAAAAGGAACTCTCAACCTGAAGGACATTTCTCTCTGTGACAAAATTCTGGGAGATTAAAGTGATCTATAAAGTCCTCTCCATGAAAAGTGACATTACGCTACAGGCATTTTGTAGAGCCTGCTTTGAGAACTACACAGTCTGAAGTTCCAAGTTTTAAAGTTGGAAATACTTAACAGAAAGACTTACAGCCTGTAAGAATACAAATGATTAAGATACAGAACACATGTAAGTCCAAATCTAGAGCACTTCAGGAGGAGAGACTGAGAATGTTGAACAATTACTACGTCATATTGATAAAGACCAGAAAGCAAGCCAATATGGACTGACATAGACCATCAGAACATGCACCAGTGAGTGACACATAAAATATGATTAGATGCTTATTATTCAATGAAGAACATGAAATAGGACAATATCTACAGAAAGGCAATTCTAATCTAGAAGTGGAGATTCCAAATTAATACCACCTCATGGTTGTGGGATTTAGGACAACTGATCCAATGCTCTAGATTAAATGGCATTTTAATACAATGAGTCCCAGATGATTTTTTCTCAGTTCTTTCAAGAGCATGAGTGAGAATAGCAATGCGGGATCTGAACTGTAATTTATACCACCTTCGAGACTGGCAAAAGTGAATTTATATTTAATTCTCCATACATAGGGGGTATGGTTGATTTATTATTATACTTGTACATTTTATTAACCTTTGGAAAATTGGGACTCATGAGATCTTGATGTTACGTTAACTGAGTTTTGAAATTGCTGATGGGCTTATGTTCTTCCTGATTCGGGCTACAACTATGGAAGGTGAAGTCCAGCTTTCATTCAGGTGTCTGAATAGAAACCTTGAGGCTGAGGCTGAGGCTGAGGACCTAGAAACACGGACAACAGGAGAATCTCCAAAAGTACTGTTTTTGCAGCATATGAAGGAAGTGGTAATTGGATGGAGCATAGAGGAAAGCCCTACCTGCCATAGGTCTGGCGACATGTGAGATTCACAGGACTTAAGTCCGCAAAAACCTTTTGCTGCAACAGAGAAAGTGTGGACTTGTTATTTCCTTCAGGTCAGTAGCCAAAAAGGTGGCAAGCCTAGGGCTGTCACTCCTCTGCTGCCTCTCACAGGTTTCTTACTCCACATTATGTACATAAGTCCTCTGACCTTGAACTTTAGTACTTAGTGAGGTTCTTCTGACTTTTAAATTGAACTTGAATTATCAGTTTTACCTAGTTGTTATCTAGTGTGCACTGTGAGAAACTGTGGCACAACATATGCTTAAAAAGAGAGTTACGAGTCAAGTGCTAATAAGTATATGGAAGATCAGTAGAAGACAGTAATGAGAATGCATCAAGGAAAGTACAGCTTGATGGTACACCATGAGAACTAGTGAAGACTACACTTTAGGAAGGCTATTGGTCTGCAAGCAGATATATATTTGGAACACACACCCACACACACATACAACACGAAACCAAACTCAGGGCTGTTAAGTCAGGTTACACTGAATACACACACATACATACCTGGAAGTCCTGGTGGTGGTGATTAAATGCTTTGCTGTTAAGTAAAAAGTCAGCAATTGGAATCTGCCAGGAGCTCCTTGAAAACCATATGGGGAAGTTCTACTCTGTCCTATAGGGTTGCTATGAGTCAGAATTGACTTGATGATTTTAATTTTTTTGTATGTACACACACGTATATCTATGGGTGGTATAAACACTTTATGCTTGGCTGCTAAGTTAAAGATTGTACATTCAAACCCACCCAGCAGTGTCTGGAGAAAAGCCTGATGACTTGCTTCGTTAAAGACTACAGTCAAGAAAATCTTACATAGCAGTTCTACTTTGTAAGACATAGGGTCAGCATGAGTTGGAAAGGACTCAAGGGCAATGAGTTTGATTTTTGTTTTATATACAGTTATACCTTGCATAAAGTCAACCATATGCTTTGTGAAATATGACATTAGGTGATCTGGACTTCTGCAAACATCGTGTTATATACATTAACTCTCCTACATGTGGTCCAAGAAGCTGGACTATATAAAGAAGAATTAGGATTGGATGAAGACCATTAACAGCCTGTGTTACACAGATGACACAATCTTAATTGCTCAAAGTGAAGAGGAATTGAAGTACTGATGAAGATCAAAGACCACAGCCTTCAGTATGGACTACAACTCGACACCAAGAAAACAAAAATCCTAACAAATGGACCAGTAAGCAACATTATGATAAATGGAGCAAAGATTCAGGTTGTCACGGCTTTCGTTTTACTTGGTTCCTGGAGTAACACCCATAGAAACAGCAGTCAAAAAATCAAAAGATCACTTGCTTTGGGAAAATCTGCTGTAAAGGATCTCTTTAAAGTACTGAAAAGTAAAAATGTCACCTTGAAGACTAAGGTGTGCCTGACGCAAGCCGTAGTATTTTCAATCACATCATATGAATGTGAAAGCTGGACAATGACTAAGGAAGACAGAATTGATGCCTCTGAATCATGATGTTGGAGAAGAATACTGAATGTACCACAGACTGCCAAAAGAGCAAACAGATCTGTTCTGGAAGAAATGTGACCAGAGTGCTCCTTGGAAGAAAAGATGGAAAAGTTACATCTCAGATACTTTGGACATGTTGTGAGAGGGGATTAATCCCTGGAGGATACCATCGTACTTGGTAGGGTAGAGGGTCAGCAAAAAGAGGGAGACTATTAACAAAATGAATTGCACAATGGGTGTAACTATGGGCTCAAGCAAAACAATGACTTTGAGGATAGTGCAGGATCAAGCAGTGCTTTGTTCTTTTATGTGTAGGCTCATTATGAGTTAGAACTAACTGGATGGCACCTAAGAACAACAACTTCCTCTATGATGCCACTGAGTTTGCCTGAATGGGAGGGACACCTACATTCCTTCAGAAGCTAGCTGGGACCCCTGTGCTCTGCTCTCATTCTGGGGCTGCCATTGCCTCCAGGCTCACACTCCCAGACTCCTCTGCAGGCTCCAGTGCCTGATACCCTTGTACCTATCATGACCACCATCCAGAAAGGCATGGAAGAGCAGCAGTGTGAACTTGTAGTACTTCCTGTTTCTCTGTCTTTACTGGTCCTTCATTCTTCACTGAATCACCAGAGTGGCTGGGCATCAGTCTTCTCCCCTGCCTCAGAAATTCTATTCTGTGGCCACTCCTCCAGGCTCCTCAGGACCTTTTGTGAGAGGAACAGGAATTACCAGGGCTGTGCATCCACCAGGGAAACAGGGTCGGCAAGAACTACAGACACATATGTAGCTAGACAGTACATGAAGGTGCATGCCTGTATATTCCAAGTATATAAAAAATCATCAAGCAGTTAGATGGAGTCTCTCTTAATAACGTTACTTAAAACGACCATCACAGTTTCGGTATTGGTCCTGAGCTTGCATCTAGACATTTTATTTAGCTTACTTCTTCCAGAGTTCATAAGAGACTGTGATTTTAAAAACCACAATGTAACTTGTATTTATTTTCAACAGGAAATATAGTTGCCTCAAATCAAAGGCAGTGAGTTTTTTAAAGAAAATATTACAGAAATCTTGGAGAACATACAAGGTAATTCATATTATTTTCAGATGGTTGTTTAGCAGCGATGAAAAATTAAAGGGGTTTATTCATCTACTGTCTCTTCCAGTCACTAAGGCAATGCCATGGTGTGATGGTGAATGTCTGTCTAACAGAAAGAAAAAAAATATATCTACCTGACATCCTGAATCACCTGTTTAGGTTCATCATGAAGCCCTCTTTTCTGGACCATTACTGAAGGCTTAGATATAAATTCTTATACTAGTTTCTTCTCCTTTTCTGTATCCATCACCACTATAGTTTCCCTTTGAATTCTATGCATGCCACTTTTAAAGATTCATCTTTTTTTTCTAGGTAGATTAATACTACTGATTAAGCTCCAACAGGGACTTTCATCAGTGAATCCTAATCATGAATGACAGATACACATGTTGATGTGGTTAAGTGTACTCAAGTCAGCTCTGACTCTTATTAACATTATGTATAAAAGAAAAACTTGCTTCTGGGTCATGTACCATCCTCACAGTCACTGTTGTGATTGAGCCCATTGTTGCAGCTAATGTGTCAGTCCAATACAGTGAGTATCTTCATCTTTTTTGCTGAGCCTCTACTTTACCAAGAAGTTGTCTTTCTCATGGGTAATGATGGATCTCTTCATTGATATGTCCAAAGCGAGACAAAGTTTCTCCATCCTCACCTTTAAGAAGCCTTCTGACTGTACTTACAGACAAATTTGTTTATTCTTCAGACAGTCTATGGTATATTCAATATTCTTTGCCAACATTGCAATATAACTACATCAATTCTTTTTCTATATTTCTTAGTTATATTGCCCAGTTTTCACACACTTAAGACGTGATTAAAAATACCAAGGCTTGGGTCAGGCATACGTTACTCACAACTGTGACCACTTGGATTTTTAACTCTTTGAAGAGGTATTTTGCAGCTGATTTACCTAATATAATAAGTCATTTGATTTCTTGCTTGCATCTTACATGGACATTGATTATTGTTCCTAGAATGAAATCCTTGAGAATCTCAGTTTCTTCATCATTTATTATTTACTGGCCCACTTGTAAGGATTTTCTTTTTTAATTTTGAGGTGTAATCCTTGCTGAAGGCTGTAGTCTTTTGTCTTTATCAATAAGTGCTTCAAGGAGCTGAGTCAAGATGGCAGACTAGATGCATGGCTCCTTAATTCTCTCTGAAAACTAAGACCTGGATTGATAATTAAATGGAGCTTTAGGGACACCCAGTGAGTCCTAGGACATGGCATAGGGCTGTTAGTTTGGACTACAAGATGCTGAACAGGAAACTTCTTGTCTTCCACTGAGCCGTGCTCCGGTTGAATTGGCCGGCTCCTGTAGATTGCAGGCAGCCAAGTACCATCGAGTCATTGCACGTAACTGGTGGCTTTAACATTTTTTTCTTTTTGTTGCTTGGCAGGCGGGGGCTGGGCTTAACCAGTAGTTACACTGAGCCACAGTGCTAAAGTGATCAGTGAGTGGAATAGCCACATTTTGAGAGCCTAGCTCCACACTCAGAGCACCACAGCCCCTCCACCCTCTCTTTTTGAACCACAGCCATAGATTCTGCTGTTTTGTGGAGGCGGGACAGCTTGACCAGGACACCATCTTGTTTGACTGGGAGGCAGAATTACCCAACTGGAGGCCTGAGCAGAGGCTAATGCCCAAGCTGAGAGACAATTCCAGCCCAGAGAGTGCTTCTCCAGCAGAAAAGCTGTGTTTAGCACACTGTAGTATTATGAGTAGGGTCCAGAAGGGGATGACAGCAAGCCAGCATCCTGTCACTACTTTGAACTATATCACATTATCTGGGGATAGCTGAAGTGGTACCTGCATTGTCAGCTGGAAGGAGGGGCTTCCATACCTGACAGCCTAACTGATTTTGGAAATGGTCAGATAGCCTTTACCTTTCAAAATAAGACTGCCTCGAGAAATAACTGCAGTGCAGTCTGGTAGTGTCTCTTTCAGCCTTTACTGATCCACATCATAGGGTCACCTGATGGTCCACCAGAGACTCCACAAGTAGGACTGTGTCTTTGCCAGCTTGGAGGCAGAGCCTGCTGCCACAGAGATTCCACTGGGCCCACTTACTGGACTGCATACAGGCAGCTGATGATCATCACTAGACAAACTAAACAGCCCCTAAATGTCCAAAAAGCAACAAACCCTAGTCAAACATTTAAAGAAACATCCACCCCAAGCTCCCAAGTTAAAGAATCGAAGAACTTCCCAGATGAAGAAGCCTTTCTGAAACTATTGGAAGTCGATTACAAAAGAATTATATACAGAGCCCACCTAGACATTATACAAAACGCAGCATAGCAAAATGAAGAATTAAGCAAGCTAATGAAACAGCAGCATTTGGAAATCCAACAGATCAATAACAAAGTTACAAAATTAGACAACTCAATTCAAAGCCAAAAGAGCAGAACTGAACAACCAGAAATTAGATTTACTGGCCTTGAACACAGAGATACTTATACCAGAATTTATGAGGAGAAATCAGAGAAAAGAAACAAGAAAAATGACAAAGCATTAAGAAACACGTGGGACTCTATCAAGAGAAATAATCTGAAATTAATTGGAGTTCCTGAACAGGGAGGGATACTTGAAAACATAGAGAGTATTGTTGTTGAGCTGCTGACAGAAAACTCCCTTGAAATTATGAAATAAGAGAACATAGACATATAAGGTGCATGTTGAACGCCACAAAAATATAGACCCTAAAAGGAAAACACCAAGACATGTTATCATCAAGCTTAACAAGCTAAAACATAAGCAGAAACTCATACAGCCAGCAAAACTCAAAGCAAAGCTGATATTCAGAAGGAAGCCCTGTAGGCTTTCATCTGATTTCTTGGAAGCAACGATGTTGGCATGGAGGCAGTGTGATGACAGATTTGAAACCTTGAAGGAGAAAAACTTTCAACCAAGAATTACATGTCCTTCAGAACTGTCTTTCAAATATGAAGATGAACTTAAGACATTCTCAGATAAACAGAAACTCAGAGACTTTGTAAAAACCAAACCAAAGCTACAAGGAATATTGAAAGAAGCTTTTGGCTTAGAAAAACAAAATCATTAACTCTGTATTTAAGGAGGCAATGTAGGACCCAACATCCAGAAACCCACAAAGTTAGGGAAGGCACAGAAGTCAATCAAACCTATAATATTAAAAGAAGGGATCCAGAGATTGTGTCATGAAAACTATGATACCATCACATTAAAAAGAGTGATGTAATTCAGTAGTTACAGTCCTTCAAGATGGAGAGGAAGTTAATCAGATATGTAGAAGTTAAAATTGGTTTTAAATTTATATTATTAAGGGGGATCATGGGGTAGACACAAAGTACAATAAAGATGCAGCATATCAAAAGAAGAAACACAATAAAAGAGTCTCAACAAGCACAAAACCAACACTGAAAAGGATGAAAAATCAACCCCTAAAGAAGAATGTTCAAAAACATAATATTAGGAGCAGCAGAGAAAACACTAACACCAAAATAAGTACATCAAACTGCCAGCACTAAACACATACCTATCAAGAGTTACTCTGAATAAAAATGGACTGAACACTCAGGTAAAGAGACAATGAGTGACATCTTGGATCAAAAGAAACAACCCATCTATATGTCTATATGATACTTACAAGCAATTCAACTTAGACTTAGATGTGAACAGACTGAAAATTAAAGGATGGAATAATGTATACCAAGCCAACAATATACAAAGAAGAGCAGCCATGGCAATACTAACCTCAGATAAAATAGATGTTAATGTAAAATCCACTATTGTAGAAAAGGATGGTCACTATTTAGTGCTGAAAAGTTCAATACACAAGCAGGAGTTAACAATATTAAATATTTAGGTAACCAATACTAGAACGTCTAAATACATTGAACAAACACTGACTGCATTGAAAAATGAGACAGATCACTCCACAACAATAGTGGCAGACTTCAACATTCCACTTTCAGTATTGGACAGATCTTCTGGAAGAAAGCTCAGTAAAGACACAGAAGATGTTATTGCCACAATTAGCAAATTAGACTTAACTGACACATACAGAACTTTTTATCTTTCAACAGATAACAACATCTTCTTCTACAGGGCACATGGAACAGTTTTCAGAATAGACCATGTATTAGCACATAAGGCAAATCTCAACAAAATCCAAACCATTGAATTATTGTAGAGCATCTGCTCAGAACACAAAGCCATAAAAGTCAAAGTCAATAGCAGATAAAACTGATAGATATTGGAACTTACGGAAATTCAACAAGACCTTTCTCAAACAGCCATGGGTTATAGAAGAAATCAAGGATGAAATAAAGAAATTTATGGACTCAAATGAGAATGAAAACACTTCCTACCAGAACTTACAGGATACAGCCAAAGCAGTCCTCAGAGGTCAGTTTATCTTGATAAATGCACACATCTGAAAGGATGAAAGGACACAAACCAAAGAATTAACCCTACAGCTTGAACAAGTAGAAAGAGCAACAGAAGAACCCTCAGGCACCAGAAAAAAAGAGATCATAAAGACTAGGGCAGAACTAAATGAATTAGAGATTAGAAGAATAATTGAACAAACTGATGAGGCTAAAAGCTGGTTTATTGAAGAGATCAACCAAATTGACAAACCACTGGCTAAACTTACAAGACAAAAGCAGGAAAGAAAACAAGAAACCCACGTAAGAGATGAGATGGGAGACGTCACAACAGATCCAACAGAAATCAAAACTGTTATAAAAGGATACTACAAAAGACTATTCTAACAGATTTGAAAACCTAGAGGAAATGAACAAATTCCTAGATTCATATCACCTACCAAGATTATAACAAGGAGAAGTAGATTATCTTAATAAAGCTATCACAAAAGAAAAAATTGAAAAAGTCATCAAAAAACCACAAACAAAAGAAAAGCCCTGACCTGGATGGCTTCACCACAGAATTCTACCAAGCTTTTAGAGAAGAGTTAACTCCAGTACTACTGAGACTATTTCACAGCTTAGAAAGAGATGGAATATTCCTAACTTCATTCTATGAAGCCAGCGTGACATTAGTACCAAAGCCAGGGAAATATCCAACAAAAAAGGACAACTACAGACCAGTATCACATGAAAATCTTCAACAAAATCCTTGCCAAGAGAAGTCAACAACATATCAAAAAGATAATTCATCTCAACCAAATTGGATTCATATCTGAGATGCAAGTCTGGTTCAGCATCAGAAAAACAATTAATGTGAACAACCACAGAAATAACCCAAAAGATAAGAATCACCTGATCTTGTTAATTGATCCAGAAAAGGCATCTGATGAAGTCCAATACTGATTCATGCTAAAAATTGTCAGCGAAACAGGAATGGAAAGCAAATTCCTCAATGCAATAAAGGGCATCTACTCAAAGCCAACTGCCTACATCATCCTAAGTGGAGAGAGACTGAAGGAATTCCCCTTGAGAATGGAAACTATATGAGGATGCCCACTCTCCCCTCTCCTATTGAACTCTGTACTAGAAGTTCTGGCCAGAGCAATTAGACAAGACAAAGAACTAAAGGGCATCTACACTGGCAAAGAAGAAGTAAAAATTTCCGTATTAGCAGATGATATGACTGTATATGCAGAGAATCCTGAAGAATCCATAAGTAAACTACTGGAATTAATAGAAGAGTTCAGCAAAGTATCAGGATATAAGATAAGCATAAGAAAATCAGTAAGATTCCTTTATACCAACAAAGAGATCATCAAAGAATAAATCATCAAATCAATACCATTTATTGTAGCCTCCAAGAAGGTAAAATACCTAGGAATAAATCTAACTAGAGAAATAAGAGACCTATAGAAAGAGAACTACAAGGCCTTACTTCAAGAAACTAAGAGACTTGCATAAAAGGAGAAACCTACCCTGCTCATGGATAGGAGGACTTAACATTCTGAAAATGTCTACTTTACCCAAAGTGATCTACATATACAATGCAATCCCAACACAAATTCCAGTGACATTTTTAATGAGATGGAGAAACAAATCACCAACTTTATTTGGAAAGTGAAGAAACCCCACATAAGCAAAGTACTGCTGAAAAGAAATACACTAGGATGCCTCTAACTATCTGATTTTAGAACCTGTTACACTTCTATAGTAGTCAAAACAACCTGGTACTGGTACAAAAAGAGACATAGACCAATGGAACAGAGTTGAGACACCAGAAATGACACCATCCTCTTATCAACAGGTTGTATTTAACAAAGGCCTTAAGATTATAAACTAGGGTAAAAACAATCTCTTTAATGAATGGTGCTGGCAAAATTGGATATCCATGTGCAAAAAATTGAAATAGGACTCATATCTCACACCTTACACAAAAACCAACTCAAACTTGATGAAAGACCTAAATATCAAACCTAAAACAATAAAGATCATACAAGAAAAAATAGGCTCAACAATGGAAGTTTTATGCACATATTAGACTTCAAAATCTGACAAAGCACAATCAACAGAAGATTAAATAGATGAATGGGAACTACTAAGAATCAAACACTTTCACTCGTCCAAAGACTTTATCAAGCCAAGTGGCCAAGTGCCGTTTATCAAAAGAATTAAAAAAAAAAGATATTTGGCAACTATACTTCAGACCGATGTTGGATCTCCATGATCTACAAGGTTCTGCAAAGTGTCAAAAGGAAAAGGATAAATAACTCAGTTAAACATTAGGCAAAGGAGATGGATGGACACTTCATTGAAGAGGCTATCCAGGCAGTCAAAAAGATACATGTGGAAATACAATGATTAGCTATTAAAGAAATCCAAATGAAAACGATGATGGGAAAACATCTCACCCTAACAAGGTTGGCCATAATCCAAAAAACACAAAACAACAAATGCTGGAGAGGCTGTGGGGAAATTGGAAATCTCCTGTACTGCTAGTGGGATCGCAAAATGGTACAACCTCTGTGGAAAGCAATCTGATGCTTCCTTAAAATGACGGAAATAGATATACCATTTGACCCAGTAATCCCACTGCTTGGAATATATCCTACAAAAGCAAGCACAGTCACAGGAACAGATACATGCACACGAATGTTTATAGCAGCACAGTCCACAATAGCAAAAAGATGGAATCAATCCAGATGTCCAACAACAGATGAATAGATAAGAAAACTATGGTATATATATTCAATGGAGCATTGTGCAATGACAAAGAACAATGACAGTTTTAGGAAGTATCCCATCTTAGTCACCTTGCACTGCTCCAACAGAAAATACCATGAGTGGAAGATTTCATGAAGAGAAATTGTATTGCCACAGCATGGTAAGCCACAAATCCATTTATGAGTTACAAGTCCATTCAGTAAGAGAAGTTGTCACGGTCTGGTGGGCTGAGTCTAAATTCAAGGAGAGCATCTTGGCACAGGAACCTCAGGTCCAAAGGACATGCCAGCTCTCAGTCATGCTGCTGTCTTGGTGGTATGACGTTCCAAACTTCCTCTGCTCACTTCTCTCCCTTATCTCCCACTAACTGGCAGCTTGAGTCCTGCCTCATCAACACAGCTGCTTCCCATTCCCCATCATCAGTTATCACAGGGGCAGTATTCACGACACATGGAAGGAATGGCACCGTATTTGGACTCATAGCCAAGTCAAATCAACACACATATTTTTGGGTGGATACAGTTCAATCCATGACACATCTCATAACCTGTTTTCAAATGGAGGACATCATGTTGAGTGAAATCAGTCAGCAGCACAAGGACAAATATTGTTTGAGACCCCACACTATAAGAACTTAAAAACAGACTCATGTACAGAAGAAAAGACTCTTTGATGGCTTCAAGGGAGGGGAAAAGGAAGGTGGAGAATTGGTTATAGATTAGATAGTTGACAGAAATTTGGTTGGGTGAAATCAGTGACAGCACACATTAGAAAGAATATCAATTTAACTGGACTTCAACATAACCTGAAAACTCTTCCCATCTTGATCCAGTATTGCAAGGATAGAGTAGCAGAAGTGGGGGTCTTAGGACCATGCTCTCAGGAGACATCGAGGCCAACTGGCATAACTAGCCTATTATTAAGAGAGTCTTCTATACTTCATATGGGCATCTGGGGTCTTATGGTCTTAAACGCTAGCAGGCTGCCATCTGAGATACACCTAATGGTCCCAACTCAGGCGGAACAGTTGATCACCAATGAAAACAATAGCGTGAGGGAAAAAGAGCCTAGAAGACAGAAAAACCTACGTGAATGGGTGACCATATCAACATGTGACCAGAAGAACCAGATGGTGTCTGGCTACCACCAATGACAGCTGGATGGGGCTCACAATGTTGAGTTCCAGTGGCAACATGAGAAAAAAAGGGTGCACTCTAAGAACTTCACTAAAAGACTGCAGCTGATGGTCCAAAGGCCTGGGAGTTCCCCTGGGTGCATGCCCCCTAGTCCCGATGCTGCTGCTGATCATAGATCATTAGTGAGGTCAACTCTTCTGATAGGAACGGATTGGACACGGGGACACAGAGCTACTGTATTGTGTGTGCACTTTTTGCTACTATGCATCTATAGGATATCATCCTACTGGCCTCTTACTAGAGCAGAGTAGAGAGGGTGGAGAGGAGGGGACAGGAGACTATTAAGAGGATATGACATGTATAGAACGGAAAGGAGGACTGTGCTGTCACTGGGCAAGGAGACCAGAGGGAGCTGCAGGTAGGCGAGTGTGCACATTTAAAATGTGTTGTAAAGTTTCACTCAATCACAATAAAAATAAATAAATAATAAGTGCTTCAAGTCATTTTCACTTTTGGTTCTCAAGGTTGTGTCACACACATGTCTCAGGTTGTTAATGATTCTTTCTCAAATGCTGATGCTGTGATCTTCATATAGCCCAACCTCTCAGATTATTTGTTCATCACACAGGTTGGATAAGTAAGATGAAAGAATATAACACTGCTCCAGACCTTTCCCAATCTTAAATCCCGCAATAACTTCTAAGGAATTATTGAAAGAATAACCTTTTGATGGCATTCAGGACACCAAGGGTAATATGATGGCAGCTTGGCCATTTCAGAAAAAAGAGTTCTAAAATTGCTTTAAAGGGTGGACTAGGTGCTGGTATCAGTGCACAGCTTCCCATGGGGAGTACTTCAAAGGTGAACATAGTGATATTTGTCGGTGAGGTATGTAAACTGTTAAACGTTGAGTTTGGAAGTTTTGTTGGCAGTCTTCATATGTGCAGGTTGCACATGAGCACAACTAAGTGTTCTGAAATTCCCATTTTCTGCAATGCTACTTATAATTTATTATGAGCCACACAGTTGAATGCCTTCACATAACTGATAACCAAAAAAGCCCAAAACTGTTACTGTTGAGTCAATTATGAGTCATATTGACCCAACAATTGGTAAAGTGTAGGTAAACATCTTTCTGATATTCTTCACTTTTAGTCAAACTATATCAGGCATCTACAATAGTATTTGCCATTTCTGTGCCCTTTTCTGACTCTGACATGAACTTCTCTCAGTTTCCTGTTGATGTATAGCTGTGGCTGTTTTTGAAGTACCGTCAACAAAACTTTGCCAAGTGTGACATTAATTATATTGTCTGATAAATTCTGCATTCTGTTTGGTTGCCATTTTTGGAATGGACATAAAAGTGGATTTGTTGCAGTTAGTTGGCCATGTAGCTGTCTTCTAAATTTCTTGACAGAGGAGTAACTTCTTCTAGCATTGCTTCTACATGTTGAAGCATCTCAGCTGACATTCCGTGAATTCCTGTAGCTTTGCCTTTTGTCAGTGCCTTCAGCATGACTTACACGTCTTCCTTTAGTACGCATGGTTCTTGATCATATGCTGTCTCCTGAAATGGTTGAGCATCCACTGATTCTTTTTGATATATTTACTTTGTGGAGCCCTTTTTTACCCACAGAATCCTTCAGCCTTGCAACACAAGGTTTGAATCTTCAGTTCTTTCAGCATGAGAAAAGCTGAGCATGTTCTTTCTTTTTGGTTTTCTAATTCAAGTCTTTGCACCTTTCATTATAATACTGTACCCAAAAGATACACTTATAGGTGCTAAACATGTTGCTTTCCCTGTCTCCTCAGCTACACATTCACAACCTGTCCTCACGTACTTACTACTAGCTTCCAAGTCCCGGCTTTGACAGTATACTTAGTTTTGCTGGAAAGTAAATTTCATTTTATGAGCTGAATTTTGAACAACCTTTTCAACAACCTTAATATATTTATGAAGTTTCAAACAGGTATTTCCAGGAGGGAAGTCATCACTTTTACTAGTGATACATATACTTAGACAGGACAGATGTATAAGTAGCCCTCAGGCATAGCAAACATCTAACCAGAGCCTTTCCCTTTTTGAATCTGCCGTATTTTGTGCTGTACTTTGCCTCATTCCTCTGTATATGTAGAAGTTTTCCTTATTTAGGAAAGTAGCATGATGGAGTGTAAAAAGTGAAATTAGGTAAAGCTCTAGTATTGTACTGTGAAAGATGAAACTCTGCTGACTATCTAAAAGAGATTTAAAAAATATAATAATACTCATATAGCTCAGAGAAGATATTCAGGAAACAGTTACCAATCTTCTTAACATTCTATCAAATTCTGTGGCTATAATTAGAGTCCAGGCATATGTTATAAACATCATTACATTTTAAGAGAAATGGAATATATTTATTGGAGTGGTGACTAAAAAATCCCACTTATCTTAAAGTATGAGTCCTTTTTAAAAAGATATAAGAGGAATCTAAATTATTTTGTGCTGTTGATGTTGAGTCAGTCATCAGTCCATCTCCAAGGAGAAACCTATTTCTCCCGTAAGCTCCCTCAATGATTTTAAGCCCTTTGTTTTAGATAAGGAAGCAAAACATGGTTAGTATAAAAGATACATAAACAAAAGCAATAAAGAAAAATTCAAAAGGTGTATATCTCACTGTTTTGGTATATAAAGATATATAAACAAAAACAATAAAGAAAAATGTAAAAGGTGTGTGTATCACTGGTTTGATACTATTCATAGAATTATTTCTACATCAGTTATCAAATGCTGAGAGCTAGTTTATCTAATCTCTAAGTAGTGTCTTGGAAAATCAGTCTTTCTCTTTCTCTTCCCTCCTCTTCTCTTTTGAGCTGTGTTTCACTTCAAAGCATAGTTTTAAAACAAGTCAATAGGAGTGCTGTGTACACATGAAGTATACTGTAGGAAGGAATCTGAAGGGACATGTGCTTACAAAATAATAAAAGAAAAAAAATCAAGCAAGAAATAAAATGGAACAAATAAACCAAAGTTTTATTCTCATTGTGTCTTTTTTTTTTCCCATGGCAATCTACTGACAAAAGTTTGCCAGCTGACGAAAGCTGACATGTATATAAAGTCTTGGAACAAATGCCTCAGGATTTTGATAATCCATTGAATGTTATTGATCATTTTCAGCATTTCATGAATCTTTTTCTTCTGAATTTATGAGCTTAAATATTTTTAACTATTTACCTTCCATTTTAACCAAAACAACTCTTATGAGGTAGTATTTTTAATCTGTTTTTAGAAAAGAATAAAAACTAGTCAAACCAAATCAAACCAAACACATCATAGTTGACTTGATTCCTACTCATAGTGACCTTTCAGACAGAGTAGAACTGCCCCATAGGTATTCCAGGGTTGTAAGTCTTTATGGAACCAGATTGCCACATCAGTCTTCCATGAAGCAGCTGGTGAGTTTGAACTGCTGACCTTCTGGTTAACAGCCAAGCACTTTAACCTCAGGGGACCTTAGAAGGTCATAAGCTATTCTGTATACTGATGGGATGGGAAGGGGCTATCCACTATTCTCACTTTGCTGTATTCTACATTCTGTATAAATTTATATTATGTCGTTATCACTGTAAAAATGGAATAAAAATTCTGTTAAAACTAGTGTTTTGATTTTATATGTTAGTTTTTCATACTTTTATTTTGACAATTATTTGAAGTTGATTTTTTAACAAATATTTGTGTTTTATTGTTTATTTGCTAGAAGTGGCACTAACTGGTTTTCTGGTTTTTCATTTTTTTTTTCTGCTTCCCAATGTAATCCATAAAAATGATTCATTCAGATAATAAAAGTGATTGATTCATGCAAAGCTACATGTGAAGTAGAGGTTGTCTGTGGCACTGTGAACATGTTGTTGTTGTTAGGTTCTGTTAAGTTGGTTCCCACTCACAGTGACCCTATGAACAACAGAATGAAACACTGCCTGGTCTTGTACCATGTCCACAATCCTTATTATGCTTAAACCCATTGTTTTGGACACTGTGTCAGTCCTTCTCATGGAAGGTCTTCCTCTTCTTTGCTGGCACTCCAGTCTACCAAGCATAATGTCCTTCTCCGATCACTGATCCTTCCTGACAACATGTCCAAAGTATGTAAGACACAGTCTTGTCATCTTTGCTTCCAAGGAGCACTCTGGCTGTACTTCTTCCAGAACAGATCTGTTAGTTCTTTTGGTGATGTATGGTACATTCAACACTCTCCTCCAACACCACAATTCCAAGGCATCAATTCTTCTTCTGTCTTCTGTTCATTGTCCAGTTTTTGCATGCATATGATGTGATCAAGAATACAATGCCTAGGGTCACGTGCACTTTAGTATTCAAGGTGACATCTTTACGTTTCCATACTTTAAAGAGATCCTTTGCAGCAGATATTACCAAGGAATACGCCTTTGGATTTCTTGACTACTGTTTCTATGGGTGTTACTTCTGGAACCAAGTAAAATAAAAGCCATGACAACCTCAATCTTTTCTCCATTTATCATGATGTTGCTTACTGATCCAGTTGTGAGGATTTTTGTTTTCTTGATGTTGAGCCATACTGAAGGCTGTCATCTTTAACCTTCATCAGGTAAGTGTTTCAAATCTTCTTCACATCCAGCGAGGAAGGTGGTGGTGTTTGCATAATACAGGCTGTTGATGAGTCGTCTTGCACTCCTGATGCATTGTATTCTTTGTATAATCCAGCCTCTTGGTTTTTCACTTGGCATACAGATTGAAAAGGTATGGCGAAAGGATAGAACCCTGACACACACTTTTCCTGACTTTCAACCATGCAGTGTCCTCTTGCTCTGTTCGCATGACTACATTTTGATACGTGTACAGATTCCTTAAAAGCACAATTAAGTGTTCTGGAATTATCCATAGTATGTTATGATCCACACAGTCAACTGCTTTTGCATAGTCAATGAAACACAGGTAAACATCTTTCTGGTATCCTCTGCTTTCATCCAAGATCCATCTGACATCAGCAATGATATCCCTGGTTCCGTATTCTCTTCTGAATCCAGCTGAACTTCTGTCAGTTCCTTGTCAAAACTGTTGCAGTCTCACTGTGACCATAGCCAACAATAAACAAGAAAAGATACCAGAACTAAATAGGAAGTCACACCATTAAAATTACTGTTAAGTCACAGTAATCTCTCAAAAGACAAAATTAATACTGCACCAAATATTTCCCTTTTTGCTTTCACTTTAGCTATGAGGGGAGAGATGGCAATCACACGTGGCTTCGCATATACTAGTCATGAAGTTTTGTGATGGATGAGACAAAAATAACTACCTATCTGTAAGTGGCTTTCATAGAAATCCAGATTAAAATGTCTATACTTCTTAGAAGCTGGAGTAATAAAATTAGTAACTAAACATGGAAATAACTCCTGATTATTAAGCCAAGGAAATGTTAACCAAGGAATTAAAGTAAGTCAAAATGAACAGCAGACTGGAGGAGGGTGTTGATGTTTACTAATCCTTCAGCACAATTTCTGCTGTAACTACCTCATGCCTTCTGGAGACAGTTGTGTAAATTGCCACTGAGTTGACTCTATTCTATTTTACAAATAGAACTACTTTGTAGGATCCTCTTGGCTATAATCATAGGAGACAGCATTGTTTTGTTTTGTTTGTTTGTTTTGAAGTCACTTTCTACATGACCTTGTGATGTTCCAGAAGCTCTGAAAGTCAATTAATGAGCATTTTTTTTTCCCTGTGCACTACTACTAATGGAATTTTTTCCAAAGTCATGAGCAGCTGAGGATTTACACGCCTAGTACTCCAATCTTTCCTCTAGGAAGGTCCAACGTCCAGTCAAAGGAGAGGAACAGGAGAGTCAAAGGCCTCGTTTGAGAGTGTACCTGTAGGGCCCTAGCTTTCTCCATGCTTATGAGCTCCAACAGTTAAGTCCAAGAATTTAACTGTTCTAAGTGCTACATACCTCACTGCTGAATATCACTGCAGTCACCTTTGAAATATTCCCCTCGGGAAGCTGTGCACCTTTGCCAGTGCCTAGTCCACACTTCAGAGAAAGTTTTGGAACTCTTTCTGGAATGGCCACTACACATAGTGGCACAGTGGCACGTTTGTGACCTTAACTGTATAGTTGTCGGTGAGGGAGTCTTTAGCCAGTAAACAAATAACAGTATTGAAACACCCTCCTTACTCGCCTGATCTGGTCCCCAGCGACTTTCTTCTTTATCCAAAGATAAAGGAAATATTGAAAGAAAGGCATTTTGATGACACTCAGGACATCAAGGGAAACGCAATGACAGCTGAGATGGCCATTCCGGAAAAAGAGTTCCAAAATTGCTTTGACTAGGCACTGGTATCATTGCATAGCTTCCCAAGGGGAATATGTTGAAGGTGACTGTAGTGATAATTAGCAATGAAATATGCAGCACTTTTTCTAGGGTGAGTTCCTGAACATAACTGGCAGTCCTCTTGCGCTTTAGGTTGATGTCTTCCAGAGAACCTCCTGGTGGCAGGCTTCAGGTGGAACTTAGCTTCACCTATGCAGCCAGCAGTCTGACCTAGACCTGAATAACACGCCTAAGAATGTTAAAAGAGAACTGGTTTCTCCACCCATTATCTCCAAAGGGACAGATCACTGGATCCTAAAACAGTAATAATGGATGTGACTGTTGTAAAGAAAATTCTGACTTACGGTGACCCTACAAGGTAGAACAGATGTGCCCGTAGGGTTTCCAAGGTGATAACGTTTACAGAAATAGACTGCATATCTGTTTTCTATGAGCAGCTGGTGGTTTCAAACCTCTGACCTTTCAGTTAGCAGCTGAACAGTTTAAACACTGAGCCACTAGGGCATCTACATGGTGAAATTAGTTCTAGAATTAGAGGAACTTGAGAAAAATCTCTAAATTCATTCTTACATGTTACAGAAAAGAAACTTAGTCCAGAAAGAGTATTGGTCTGCTTTTACAGTGAATGTACAACTGATGAGCTATCTTTTCAGTAATACTCAGTTGTATAGTCACTTTCACAGAAATTATTGAAAATTTTATATATCTCAACATTTTTTTTTCTCCTGGAATCACATAATTGTATACCACATTTTTGGTCTCATGGAACATCTTTATGGGAATTTTTTTCACTTACAAACTTAGGGTATTATTAATTCATTATTTACCTAAACTTCACAGTGCTTCTTGCAGTGTTACTGACTTTCCACTGAAAAAAAAAGTGCATTATTAGATGAATCATTTATTTCTTTAAGATAAAAGATGGGCTCCAAGCTCAATGTGGTTGAAAATTATTCTCTCATGCGGATCCAGAGAGGTTTGGTTTCATCAGCAATAAAATAATAATGGCAATCCAAATCTGCCATTAAAATTACTGCGGAGAAAAATAACATCTCTCACATCTGCAGAAGCAAACAAGCTGCTGCTAACTGCCCCTCTGTCTATTGAAAGCCTCTTTAAGAAATTCCTTAATAATGATTAGTTGTTTTCCCCCATTTAATTAGAGAAACATTTAAATGCCCACTAACCACCATTGAATAGTAAGTGCTGCAGAAATGCAAATAACATTTTCAGCAATTAGGTTTTAAATTTTTCACAAAGTAGGGAAGGTATACATTTTCTGGAGAATTTCAGGTACCTCAGACTCACCCTACTCAGCAATCCCCACCCTCAATAGATAGTATACCTCTCCTTTAGAACTACTTTCGTGTTAAGAAACTAAAATTTGCAATGTGTGTTAGAGGTTAGCATCCAAAGAAACTGGTATGTTTATATTTCCTTTCACACTGAAGGAAACATAGACATCTGGACTTCTACAATAGCACACACTGTACATTTATATGAAATGTGTACGTATTGACAAATTACAAATATTACATTTCAAATATATGCTTCACATATTAAAGTCTTCTTGTCTCAAAAAGAACTTTGCATTCTGATCTGGATCTTTCATTACCCAGAGAAAATAGGCAAACATAAAATAATAAAAAGGTGATCCAGAAAGAAGAAATAAAATCCTACCAATATGGTGAACTTTGGGGTCAACAATAAAACTTCAACTGTAATAAATGAAAATTAAATATTACTGTGATTTGTTGAAAGCTGGTTTCTGAATCTAGAATTATCTACTCTGTGAACTTGAGAATTAGAAACATGTTGAATTTCCAGCATCATTGTCATATTGATGTTATTAATATTTCAATAACTGAATGCATCATTCAAAGCTTATGAAAATGGACAAAGAATTATAACCAGGAAAGAAGTGGGTGGATGCTTTCTGAAATCTCCTTGAAGCTGGATAAATTATTCTGGCAAGCAATGCCTATCAACTCTGCTTCCAGAAACAGTGTGGCCAGCAAAATGCTATCCATCAAAAAGAAGCTAATTATTTGATTAAAAGGGAAGTTTTTCATGACTGCAACATTAATTGCATGAGAGGTTAGTTAAACATAAGGCCAGATGCTTTTGTGTTTGCTTGTTGTATTTGATTTTCACGTACTTGTTCATTGCCATGCTGAGCATTATCGGGCTGCTACGGTCTGGTTTAAAATCAGAGGAGGTGTGCATCAGTGTTGTATCCTTTCACTATACTTACTCAATCTGTATAGCAAGCAAATAATCCAAGGAGCTGGACTATATGAAGAAGAATGTGGCACTAGGATTGGATGAAGACTCAAGAACAACCTGTAATATGCAGATAATGTAAGCGTACTTGCTGATAGTAAAGAGGATTTAAAGCAGTTACTGTTGTTGTTGTTAGCGGCTGCTGAGTTGATTCCGACTCACAGCAACCCCATGCACAAAGAACAAACGCTGTCTGGTCTTGTTTCGTATCCACAATCACTCTTATGGCAGCCACTATGTCAATTTATCTCATCAAGGGTTTTCTTCTTTTTCTCCGACCCTGCACTCTACTAAGCATGATGTCCTTCTCCAGGAACTGATTCCTCCCGACCCCGACAACATGTCCAAGGTATGTAAAAGCAGTGTCACCATCTTTGCTTCCAAGGAGCACTCTGGCTGTACTTCTTCTAGAACAGATCTGTTTGTTCTTTCGGCTGTTCACGGTATGTTCAATATTCTTCTGCAACACTGTTAAGTCAAAGGTGTCTATTCTTCTGCCTTTCTTATTCACTGTCCAGCTTTCACATGCATGTGATGTGATTGAAAACACGACTGGGGTCAGGTGCACCTTAGTTTTCAAGGTGACTTCATTACTTTTCAGCAATTTAAAGAGGTCCTTTGCAGCAGATTTTCCCAATGCAATGCATCTTTTGATTTCTTGACTGCTGTTTCCGTCGGTATTGGTTGTGGACCCAAGTAAAATGAAATCCTTGACAACCTCCATCCTTTCTCCATTTTTGACGGTGTTGCTTACTGGTCCTGGTGTAAGGATTTCTGTTTTCCTGATGTTGAGGTGTAGTCCATACTGAAGGCTGTTATTTGATCTTCATCAGTGTTTCAAATCCTCTTCACTTCCAGCAAGCAGAGTTATGTCATCTGCATGATGCAAGCTGTTAGTGTGTCTTCCTCCAATGCTGATACCTTGTTCTTCTTCATATAGTCCAGCTGTTCAGAATATTTGCTTGACATATAGACTGTAAAGATATGGTGAAAGGATACAACTCAGACACACATATTTCTTGACTTTATAACATGCAGTGTCTCCTTTTTCTGTTGACATACCTGCTTCTTTTTTCTTGTGCTAATTCCTTAAGAGCACAGTTCAGTGTTCTAGAATTCCCATTCTCTTCAATGCTAGCCATTATTTGTTATGATCCATGCAGTTGAATGGCTTTGCATGGTAAAACACTTATTAATGAAAATTAAAGCCTTCAGTGTAGATTATACACTAACATAAATAAGAATCTTCACAACTGTGCCAACAAGCAACATCATGATAATCGGCGGAAGGTTTGAAATTATCAGTGATTTTATTTTACTTGGATGCACAATCAATGTCCAAGGAATCAGAAATCAGAAATTGAAATGATGTATTGCAGTGGGCAAACCTGCTGCAAAAGACTTCTTTAAAATATCTTCTTGAAGACTAAAGTGCACTTGACCCCAGGGTATATTCAATGTCTTCATGTGCACACAAAAAAGTAGATGATTCGCTAAGAAAGAACTGATGGACTTGAACTAAGGTGTTGGGGAAGAATATTGAAAATATCATGAACTGCCCAAAGAATGAACACATCTGTCTTGGAAGAAGTAAATCTTAATGCTCATTAGAAGAAGAGATGATGAGATTTCATCTCACATACTTTAGACATGTCATAAGGAGAAGCCCGTCCCTGTAGGAGGACATCTGGCTTGGCAGAAAGTGAGTGAAAAAGGCAATCTCAAGAAGGTGGATTGACACAGTGGCTGCAACAATGGACTCAAGCAGGACAGCTAGTTTGACGACAGTACAGGACCTGGCAGTGTTTCATTCTGTTGTTGACTAGGGTCGCTATACTTGGAACCTATTTGATGCCACCTAACAACAACAACATAGTCTAGAAGATAAAATCCTTTAATTCTCTATTTAGAGCTATAGAGGATGAAGCTTGATCAATACTTTTTATGAATCTGTAAACTACTACAGCACAGCATCCTCCTGCAGACTTTCCCCTGGTGACAAGAGTATATTATTTTGGGGCCAGAGGCCCAAGCAATATTGAAATGCTGCTTGAATTCATCTTCTATAGACCATAAAAGTGACAAGATCTTCAAAGATTTACATTTTTTATGCCATAGATTAATCAGTCTTGCAGGTGGAAAGAGAAAGATTTTCGTGTGTGTGCTATAGACAATCTTCTCGGCCTAAGGATAGAGTAAGAAATTAATTTCCTTTTTCCAGCAGAAGAAGATAGTGAAAGTGACTTGTCTAAATCAAAGTAAGTGCAGTTAAAGTTCCTTTTGCCACACGCTTTTTGATAAATTATGACAATGATGTCAACAATGTCATAAATAAAAACTTCTGAAATGCACCATTTTATGGAAAGACATTCTTTGGCAACTACAAAATATCAGCTGATGATTTTTATTGTTGTTAAACTCAGACTAAAATACTGATTAAGTACCAGCTTTGTTGGCACTTGTTACCAATTACAACATTTATCCAGTGTTACTCAAGATATGAAGATTCCAACGCAGTGTTTTATCCAATAAAACTATCACCTTGTCTGTCAGGATAGCTATACAAACAGGTTTCCTCTATTTTAAATAAGCTATCTTTTTTTCTTTTCTTCATAATGTTCCTCTAAAAATAGAACAATTTCTTCAAGGATCTTATCAATTATTTATGCACAGGAGCAACTAAATTACTTGGCTTGCTTTGGACAGGTCTTTAGCATAAAATGCCACTGACAATTTCAAAATGTCATTGACTATTTTACGAACTAACATCATTTTCTAGAAATGGTAACTCACCTATTCTATGAAGCTAAAATTTCCCTACAAAAAGGAGGGACAATAGAAAATTCATTAAAAATTTCAGATTTGGATTTTTTAAAACTCTTAGAAACACAACTTGATAATATCACGGTTTAAAATGCATTACCTTGGACACAACCATTCTACTTCATACATTTTGTAAATAGACTCATACATATGTGAAATGACTTTTATTTAACATTATTCACTTAAACTTTTTAAAATAATTTTTATAATAACAATATATGAAAGCTTTAGAAACCCTGGTGGCATGCTGGTTAAGTACTACAGCAACTAACCAAAAGGTTGGCAGTTCAAATCCACCAGACACTTCTTAGCATCCTTATGTGGCAGTTCTTCTCTGTTCTATAGGGTCGCTGCTAGTCAGAATTGACTCAACAGCAATGAGTTTGGTTTTTGGTTTACCTAAATATCTATCCTTAGTCAACTCCTTAAATGCACTATGATATATCTATCATGCTTGAATTCTGTGTAGCTAATGTACTCATATATAAAGACCACCAAGAAATTATTGGATAGAAAAACATGATGGAGAATAATGGGTATAGTATGCTACCATTCATGTAAAAAGTGATGGAGAAAGAGTACGCATTTGTATTTATTTACATAAGCTAATATAAATAAATACATAAACAATTGTAATTGAGTTGATTCTGACTCATGGCAACTGTATATCAGACTAGACTTGCACTCCATAGTATTTTCATAACTGGGACCTTTTGGAAGCAGATGGATGGATTCGAACTACTAACTTTTCAGTTATCAGCTTAGTGCTTAACCATTTGTGCCACTCAGGGACTCCTCCTTACTGTATATACATTTGTCTATGTATGCATGTGTACATGCTAAAGTCTTGTCCCAAGTCTTTGTTGATCATCTGAATATTCCCAAGAATATCACAGTGGTCCACAATATTGGTAACATCATGTTAATTCTACCAGGATAGCAATAAACGGTGAGCTATTCAGTAAAGTTTCTATAAGGGCAGTTCTGTGGGATACTAGAACTAGTACTATACCTTGCATCTCCAAGAAAGAGGCATAGCGTTTGGTAGAGTTATTCTGATTTTTGAGACAATATATGTGCATAAGGAATGCTGATGGTTCAGTGGTTAAACATTTGATTGCTAACTTAAAGGTGGGTAGTGTGAATCTACCAGCCACTCTGTGGGAGAAAGATTATGGCAGTCTGTTTCGGTAAAGATCACAGGCTTGGAAACTCTGTGCATGGTTCTGCTCTGTCCTATAAGGTCACTATGAGTAGGAACAAATTCCATGGCAACAGTGGTGGATTGGGTTTGGGCATACAGTCCGTTTGGTGGCAACTTGATTATACAGGGTGCTTTCCATCCTGGAGGGGCAGCAATTCATACTTATTTAGATTGACCTATATTCTGGGCATAGGTTCATATTTTCTCAGCACAGTGACTCATCCAATGCTGCTTTCTGAGAGCTCACAGAATGCTAATTTATTTCCATGGAATCATGCATAATATTACCCTGTATGAATAGAACTGCTTCACCAGTGTAGATATTACAGTGAGCAACATAATCATGGGATTCACTCATCTTTTCTATGCACCATGTCAATCACATACTGCCAGAAAGGGAAAATCAAAATAATCTCCTTAGGTGCTCCCCTTCCTTCCATTCGTTCTTTCTTTTTTGAAATTGTGCCTTAAGTGAAAGTTTACAACTCCAGTTAGGGTCTCATACAAAAATTTATACACACATTGTTATGTAATTCTAGCTGCTCCACTTATAATGTGGCAGAATATTCCTCCTTTCCACCTTGAATTTCCCACGTCCATTCAATTAGCAAGTGTCCCTTTCTGCCTTGTAATCTTGCCTCCAGACAGGAGCTGGCCATTTAGTCTCATGTGTCTACTTGTAATAAGAAGCACTCTGTTCATGAGTATCATTTTATGTCTATTGTCTAGTCTGTTAATTGTCTGAAGAGTTGGTTTCAGTAATGGTTTCACTTCTAAGCTAACATAGATTCTCAGATTCATGTCTCCAGGGGTGATGGTCCTGTTTCTTGCCTCACTTGCCCACTTCCCTGTCAGTATTTCTTTGGTTATCACTCAAATAAATTACTCACTGTTGAATCCTTTAGCAGAACTTGCTTCTGGGGAATCAAACTAAACATAGAAGTACTAATACCTGGATAGGCTCTAATCAGTTTGTCAACCTCAGTTCTTTCTGTGCAAACAAGCCTGCTTTGTTTCAGCCTATTTATTACACTAAAACAGCAAGATCAGTTGTCTATATCTAACACCCATGGAATTTTCCCATAGAAACATTAATTCTTATAATCAGGAGACAAAACTCATTAAATATATTTCAGACTCTGAACTTGACTTTCATCAGAGCTAGCTTGGTTTATTTTTAGTAACTTGAGCTAGTGTTTACTTCCATAGAAAAAAGCATATTGTTGTAAATTAGGCAGATTTTATGGAAAGATTAGATAGTCGTAAGTTTGAATCTTAATAGTTTACTATATGATAATATTGGGTGAGTATCATAAACTCCGAGCTGAATTTAATACTCTGTATTCCAAGAATTAGAGTGTGCATTTTGAAAGGCTTTTAAGAAATGTATTTAGAGTGAATAACTCACTGGCTAACACACAATGAATCTTTAACAAAAATGAACTCTGCCTTAACTGTCCACACCAACTCTGTACCAGACAGAACTCTCTTAGTCTTTAAAACCTTTATAGCACAGAATGGAAATGCTGTCTATGAGTATTAAAGGAGGTAAAGAAGAGTGCTTGGTACATAGTAAGTGCTCTAATAAATGTTAGCCTCTTCCCCATTGCACTAGTCTTATCTATTTTAAGTTGTTAGACTTCCTAACAACTTTATCTAGTCATTACTGAAGGAAAAAAAAAAAAAAACTCTTTAATCAAGAGTCACTCTCTAGCCATTTGTTTTCTAGAGCAGTAATTCCCCTATATAGTAGTGTAATGCTTTTCACAGGTTTAAACAATAAATTCAAAATAAACAATGACAGCACAGAGACTATAAAGATGAAGAAACAAAACTTGAGTTTACTTCAGTTCTGCCATGTTATGTTTAAAATTGAAAACAATGGGAGAATGCACACTGTAAACTGTACTAATTTAGTTTGGTAAGTGCAAATTTTTGTTCTACACAAGAAATGTATTTGTGTTACTTGGTGATTATTACTAAAAATAGGTTTGTTGAATGGAAGGGATATTAAAATATTACTCACTCTAGGTGAGATTCGGGATAGTAATCTGGTGAGGAGAGGGGGTAAGGATATCACTTTTAATCTACATTTCTGGAGCCATTTCTGTACTTTTCTGTAAATTATAGTTAATCTGTAACCAAGAATTTTGTCTAAAATGGCCTTTATGCAGACTTTGAAGGATTGAAAAATGGGTATTTCTCAGATTACAGCCTAACTACAATATGAAATTGCATCTACACATGAATCATATCAGTTTTACAATAATGATGTTCAGTTTGGTGTTAGTACAATGACAAAAAGCATATCACGATTAAAAAGATGACCACATTCAGTCTACTCTCAAACAGGCTGTTTAACTGAAGCAATGAGAAGGTGATTTCCTTTTAGTTTTTTATTTTTCCTGGTGTGGCAAGAAGCAAAAGCTGTTCCGACTTGTGCAACATTCAGACCTTTGGCTCCCTTTGGGTTTGCAGATAGGGCTGCGGTGTTGCTTGCTTTCCCAACAGCACTGCCATTCCCCATGCAGTCTTCACACTGGTGAGCAATATCCAGCTAGTAAGGGTATAATTTTATTTTTTAATATATATTGGACTTTGCCAAGCCAAGTGCCGTCAAGTTGGATCCGACTCATGGTGACCCTATAGGACAGAGTAAAACTGCTCTGTAGAGTGTTCAAGAAGCCCTTGGCAGATTTGAACCTCTAAACTTTTGATTAGCAGGCATAGCATTTAACCACCATGCCATCAGAGTTTCCTCAAGCATTAACAGGGGACATAGACTATGGGAGGTTTGGAGCCTCACCAGTCCTTGCTCTCTGATTTGTCTCTTATCAGTGCCTAGCTTTTTATTTTAAGAGGTGAAGTTTGAACTCAGGGTCCATGGAATGCATTGCTTGGTGAATTAGTCTTTAGTCAAGAATAAAATCAACCTTGTATCTTTAAGGGGGATGTGTTGATGGCTACCTAGAACAAGGTTCTTTAAGAATAGAAGGTAAACATGGTTTCTGGAGTGAAGAGCCTTGCAGAGGAAGAAGGGTGACATGAAAGACAAACTTGACTTTTCACACTGTTCTGTCTATTCTAGAAATGAACACCACTGCAGACGGCAAGTTTGAAGATGTTTTTTTTTGTCTGCTTTGCTTCCCTGCATCTTCCCTCATTTCTTCAGCCATCTGCTTATTGTCTGCATTGTCTTCCTGGGCAGGTTCATCTTCACACTCTACAGCTCAGACAAGCATCAACTGTACAAAGTCAAGATTGTCAGTGTGTCTCCACAAAGAGCTCATGTAAACAAGACAATTTCTATCCCACTTGGTTTTTGGAGAGTCCATGAATACTCTGAATTAGTGTATGGTGCAGAGAAAGCACGTGTTTGTTACAAACTAAATGTATCTGCGCAATTTCCTTCTCTTTGCTTTTTCTATTATTGAATACATTTATAACTCACTAAGCACAAATGTCCCCTCACAGACTTTGTTTTGTACATTCCTGCGGAGGACTCCTAATGCCATGGTAGTGATTAAGACAGCAGAGGCATATCTATAGAAAACAGTGCCTATGGCAATTGGTTTTAAATTGCTACAAGGTCTCTCAAGGGCTGACGGTGGAAACCGCCAAGGCAAATAGCGCTCCCTGTATACCTCCCCCTCAAGCATTGCCCAGGGCATGTGGCATACCTGCCATGCACCCATACTCTGTAAAATGGTTACCCTTCGTGAACAATTGATAGCCAGATTAGGTTTCCACGTAAGGGTAGCAGTGAGTCCTATTAAAAAATAAATTTCTGCCTAGATATATTTAGAAAGCAAAAAAAGATGCCTCTGAAGAGAGTTACAAAAAATTATGTTCATTATTATTGTTAGAGATTATTAGAATTGGGTAAAGTGATTAGGAAGTGTTGGAATGAAACATAAGTAAACTCCGTTCTGAACCTCAGATTCCTTCTTGGGCAAAGGGCAGTGAAAATTCAGGATAGAAGGCTCCAGGAAATAACTTAGCAGAAAAATAACAAGAAAAACCCTAGCGTGGTTTCACCCTTATCTTACAAAAGACAAAAGCCTAGAGGCAGCCTTACAGAGCCCCGGGAGCCAGCCCTAATCACAAGCTATTGAAACATCCACTTTTACAGCTTACAGAAATTTCATGTGGTTGAAACATTCACCAATGTAGCTGACATATTCACCAATGGCTACATTTTGCAACCTGCAAAAATTCCATATGGCCTCAACCAATCCATACAAAGATCAGCTCCCCCTCCCTACTTTGCGATCTCACGACTTAAATACTGGGCGCTGAGGAAGCTCTTGGTTGCCTCCTCTCTGCACAGGTTGGAGTGCGTCCTTGGTGCACCAGTTGTTGTTTTTTTTCCTATTGGGCATATTTTTAAATAAAATTTAACCTTTAAAGAAATTCTGGGTCGCGTCTTGAAATTTGAACCCCAACAGGAAGCATTATTTTTATAAATATTCTTCTTTTTAAATTTATATACGTAAAATCAAACTAACATATTTACAAAATAATGTAATAAAAACTCATGCACGTACCCTCCAACTCTATCAGATATTAGCATATTACCATATTTCCTCGGGAGGCTGTGTACATAGCTAGTTAAACACCCGGGTTCCAGGGTAATATTACCTGGGTACAATGCCAATACTATTAACCAAGTAAATTCCTTGTTGCATAACCTATGGTAAATTACTTATCTTCTCTGTATTTAAGTTTCTTGAAATTTAAAATGAGTACACTAATAATATTTAGAGTTTTCATGAGATTTAAATGTACTGATACACATAAAGATCTTTGAGTGCCTCACTTGGGATAAATGCTCAATAAATGCTTGCTATTACAATTTCTGTAACAGTAAAATTTATAAAAATTGGAGACAACTGAAAGTGCTTACCCCACCTTATATATTCTAGAATAACTATAATTCAGAATTCCTCATCACCTTCATTCCCTTATGTGCTTTTATGTTACAATTACATATACATACTAGTATACAAATGTATCCACAGTTAATAGTATTATTACTTTTGAAACTTTCTGTTAATGACATTGTTGTCAGCTGCCACTGAGTCATGGCTACTCACAGCAAACCTATGAATGGCAGAAGGAAACGTTGCATGGTCCGGCATCATCTTCACAATCTTTCATAAGCCCGAGCTCATTGTGTATTTACTGTGTCAGACACCTCTTTCAGAGTCTCCCTCATTCTCACTGGCCCTGTACCTAACGTGCTGTCCTCTTCTAAGGATTGTTCTTTCCTGATAATGTGTCCAAAGCAGACAAGCTGGAGTCTCACCACCTTTGCTTCTAAGAAGCATTCTTATTTTATTCCTTCTAAGTCTGATTTGTTCATTCTTTTGGCAGTCAGCAGTATATTCAACATTCTTTGCCAACACCGCAGTTCAGACAAACTTTTCTTCTGTCTTCTTTTTTTATTGTCCAGCTTTCTTATGCATTTGAGGCTATTAAGATGACACGACTGACCATGAGGTGCATCTTAGTCGTCAAAGTGACATCTTTGCTTTTAGAACTTTGAAGAGAGCTTTTGCAGTAGATTTGCTCCACACAATACTTCATTTTTATTTCTTGAATACTGTATCCATGGGTGTTGATTACTGATCCAAAAAGAATAAAATCCTTGACAACTCTGTTTTTTCACCCACCACTTACTGTTACGTTGCTCAGTTGTGAGAGCTTTTTTTATTTTATGTTCTTGTGTAGTCCATACTGAGGGCTTTGGTTTTTCACATTCATCAGTAAGTACTTCAAGGCATATTGCTAACCATGTTGCTATGCAACTTCTCCTTTTATTCATTATTGAGATTTAAACATGCTTTAGTTTATTTAATAACTACTAGAATGTGTGAGTAAAACTCTGTTTATTCTCCAGTTGGAAGAGTATTTCAGCTGTTTCCAATTTTTTTGCTTAAACAAACAATAGTGCAGTGACCGTTATTGTACAAATGTCCTTGTGTACTTGTGTCTGAGTTTCTCTGGACTAATGTTTCTAGAAGTTGAATAGCTGAATCAGAGGAAGAGCATCTTTTTTTTTTTCTTTTATTAGATATCTCCAAATTGCTCTTCACAACTGCTATCCCAAATTAAACTCCTAGAGTGTGTAAGGGAATTTCCCTTGTATTGCATCCTCACTAGCAAATCTTTAATTTTTAATTTTTGCAAATCTGATTTAAAAAAAAAAACAAAACAAACTAGAGTCAACTCCCACTCATGGTGACCCACTCACATAAAATTTCCAAAGATCACCTGGTGGATTCAAGCTGTCGACCTTTTGGTTAGCAGCTATAACATTTAACTACTATACCACTAGGCTTTTTTGATTACTATGGTATAATTTCTTATCCATTCATAATGTTTTCACTGGTCATTTTCTTCAGAAGTATAGTACCAGATCCCTCCTAGTCAACCTTAATCTGTAAGCTCCTTTCAAACCTATCAACCATGGGTGACCCTGCTGGTATTTGAAATATTGATGGCGTAGATTCCAGGATCACAGCAACACAGAAGTCACCATATAGAGTACAACAAACTGGCAGACATGTGGGGTATGTAATTAGGTTAAACATCTTTTCATTGACAATCTAGGTATTGTTTCCTGTGAATTCTATTCATTTTTTCTGGTTGATGTATAGAAGTTTGTTTATTTAATATGTCTTGGATGCTAACCCTTTGCTGATAACAACAACAAAAACCTATTGCTGCCTGGTCACTTTCAACTCGTAGCAACTCACAGATGTCTTCTTCCAATATGTGACTTGTTCTTGTTTTGTTTTGCTTTTGCTTTATTTGCCCTTTACTTAGTGGACCTTTTAAACAGTCTTGTTTTTCTCTCATATAGCTAAATTTATCAATATTTTTCTTTTTATTTGTGGTATTTTTGATTTATTTATAATGTTCTCTTACCCTGAGGTTAGAGATTTTTTTTGTAGTCATTTCTAAAAGTTATGAAGTTTGATTTTTGTTCATTTTGGGTGTTACTAATTGAAAATATTTTTTCACCTAGTGTCAGGTACAATTTAACTTTGTTTTCCATTTGAATAACCAGTTCAGCCAACACCATTAATTGACTAGCTCAGAGATGTTTCTCCCCCTGATTTGTAATACCGTCATTATGTCATATTTCAAGTTTTCTTATATGCCCACTTCTGCTCCTTGTCTGTGCTAATCCATTGGTTTATTTCTCTTTATCTGCCAGTGACATACATGTTATTTACTCTTCCGTTATGTATGTATGAAGTCACATTGATTAAACACCTGACTGCTAACCAAAAGGTTGGCAGTTTGGATCCACCAGCCACTCCTTGGCAACTTTATGGGTGAGTTCTATTCTGTCCCATGGAGTCCCTATGAGTCAGAATCAACTCAGTTTTTCTTTAATGTATCTTGCCTTATTAAATGGCAAACACTTCTGCCTCACATACCAAAAATTTTGGTCCTCTCTCTTTAGCCATTTAAAAAAGTTTATTTATATTCTTGTTCCTTTAATTTTCCCAGTTAAAAGTATGGTTACATTGTCTAGTTCTGCAAAAGACCTTGGAATTTTTTAATGTGAACTCTTTTAAACATATATTAATTCGAGGAATATCACATATTTAAAATTTGAATCTGCCAGTGAGACAGTATACAATGTTTCCCCAGATCTATTATGTTCTTTTATAATATTTTGTAATAGCCTAAATAAATCTGTTTTGTTAGATTTATCTCCAAGTTGCTTATGGTTTTTGTTGCTATTGTGATCAGAAACTTTAATTGATTACACCCATATGCGAATGGAGCGTAGGAATGTTGCTAATTTTTGAATGCTGAACTCGTTTCTAGCAATGTTGGCAACTTGTCAGTTTTATAGGGCTGTGCTTAAAGTGCTCAATGGCTAACCAGTATGTTGGTAGTTCAAACTCATCAGTTGCTCCATGGGAAAAAGATGCTTCTGTAAAGATTTACAGCCCTGGGAATCCTATGGGGCAACAATCAGTTCTATAGAGTCATTGTGAGAAAGAATCAACTTGACACATGTGGGGAAGTGCTTTTGTTTTTGTTTTTTAATTTTCATGGCTATTCCCTTCAGACAATTGTTTCTTCTGAAAAACAAATTCAGTATTGTACTTTTATTTACAATATTTATGAATCTTCATTTTTCATCACTTATTACATTCTTTCAGAAATCATATACATTTAATAGCAATACAGGAAGGGTTTGTCTTCTTGATGTTTACTGAAATACATCCAAAGTTTAACCTTTAAATATTATGTTTAATTTTATTAAACATCTTCTCCTGTATATTAGATTTCTTAAAAAAATTAGACTGAGTAGAGTCAAGATAGCAGACAGACAAATGTCTCTTTAATTCCCTCTGAAAACTATGGCCTGGATTGATAATTAAATGGAGCTTTTTGGGCACCCAGTGAGCCCCAGGACACAGCATAGGGTTGTTAGTTTGGACTACATGCCTCTGAACAGGAAACTTCTTGTCTTTTGCTGAAACTCACTTGCTCTGGCTGAATTGGCCAGCTCCTGCAGACTGAAAGTAACTGGTGTTTTAAGCTTTTTTTTCTTTTTGTTGGCCAACAGGCAGGGGAGGAGCTCAGTCAGCAACTACACAGAGCTGCAGTGATAAAGTGATCAGCATATTGAATAGCCACATTTTTACAGCATGGCTCTGGGCTCAGAGCACCACAACCCCTCCACTTTCTCTTTTTAGACCTCCACCATATCTTCTCCTTTTTTGTGGGGATGGGACAGCTTGACTGGGACATCATCTTGTTTGACTGGCGGGCAGAGTTACTCAACCAGAGGCTTAAGCAGATCCTAACTCCCGGGCTGTGAGCCAGTCCCAGGGAGTGCTTTTCCAGCAGAAAAGCTGTGTTTAGCATGGTGGAGCATTATAGGTGGGGCATGACAGGGGATTTCAGCAGGGAAGTAGCCTGTCCGTTGAACTTTATCACAGCATCAGGAAACAGTTGAAGAGGTGTCTCCATTATCAGCCAAAAGGAGAGGCTTCCCATACCTGACAGCCTGACTGATTTTGCAAGCAATCAGATAGCTTTTTACCTTTTAAAATAACACTGCCTAGAGAAATAACTGCAGTGCACCCAGACAGCACCTCTTCCAACTTTTAATGACCCATATCATAGGGTTGGCTTATGGCCCCCCAGTGACTCCTTATGTAGGGCTGAGTCTTTGCCAGCTAGGAGGCAGAGCCTGATACCCCAGATATTCCACTAGGCTCACTCACTGGAGTTCATAGAGCAGCTGGTGATCAACTTCCTTCTCAGAACTGCACCTCAGTTTTTGCAAAGACAACACCAGAAAATTAAACAGCCCCTATATGTCCTGTAAGCAAAAAACTCTAGCCAAACATTTAAAGAAGCATCCACTCATGGCTTCAGAAAACTCCTAAAATAAAGAACTTCCCAAATGAAGAAGCCTCTCTGAAACTATGAGAGGTTGAGTACAAAAGAATTATATACAGAGCCCTCCTCGACATTATACAAAATGCAGCAGAGCAAAATGGAAAATTAAACAAGCTGTTTGAAATGATGAAACATCAGCATTTGGAAATCCAACAGACAATAATAAAATTACAGAATTAGAAAATTTGATTCAAAGCCAAAAGAGCAGAATTCGACAACCAGAAATTAAACTTACCGACTGTGAAGATAGAGCTTCTTACACCAGAGTTTATGAAGAGAAATCAGAGAAAAGAAACAAGAAAAACAAAGAAGCATTAAGAAACATGTGGGACTCTATCAAGAGGAAAAATCTATGATTAATTGGAGTTCCTGAACAGAGAGAGACACCTGAAAACACTGGTATTGTTGTTGAATTGCTGACAGAAAGCTTCCCTGAAATTATGAAGGAAGAGAACATAGATACCCAAGATGTATATTGAATGCCACAAAAAGTAGACCCCAAAAGAGAGACACCAAGACGTGCTATAATTAAGCTTAACAAAATGAAGCATAAGCAGAAACTCTTAAAGGCAGCAAGACTCAAAGCAAAGCTGACATTTAAAGGGAAGCCCTGTAGGATTTCTTCTGACTGCTCAGAAGAAACAATGTTGGCATGGAGGCAGTGGAATGACATTCAAAGCCTTGAAGGAGAAAAACTTTCAGCCAAGAATTATAAATCCTGCAAAACTGTCTTTCAAATTTGAAAATGAAATTAAGACTTTCTCAGATAAACAGAAACTTAGAAACTTTGTGAAAACCAAACCAAAGCTACAAGAAATACTGAAAGAAGCTCTTGGCTTAGAAAAACAAAACCACTAAGTCTATTTTAGAAAACAGCACCTGGAAACCTACTCAGTTAGATTTCTGAATCAAAACCATCATATTAAAAGAAGGGATCCAATGACCATATCATGAAAACTATGATACCATCACACTAAAAAGAAGAATATAGTACAGTAGAGTCCTTCAAGATAGAGAAGTTAATAAGATATGTAGAAGTTAAAATTGGGTTTAAACCTAGATTATTAAGGGAGATCATAGGGGTAGCCACAAAGCATAATAAAGATGTAGCACAACAAAACAAGAAACATAACACAATGAACACTGAAAAAGATGAAAAAATTAATCCATAAATAATGACCCAGAACAGAATATTAACAGCAACATAAAAATATCAAACTGATGGCACTGAACACATATCTATCAATAATTACAATGAATGTAAATGGACTGAACGTCCCAGTAGAGAGACAACGAGTGACACCTTGGGTAAAAAGACATGACCTGTTTATATATTGCTTAAAAGAAACTCATTTGAGATTTGAAGATATGAATAAACTGAAAATTAAAGGATGGAATAATATGTACCAAGCTAACAAGCTACAAAGAAGATAGGTATGGCAATGCTAATCTCAGATAAAATAGATTTTAATGTAAAATCCACCATCGTGGACAAGGATGGCACTATGTACTGCTGAAAGGTTCAGTACATAAGCAGGACTTAACAATATTAAATATTTATGCACCCAGTGCTAAAGCATCTAAACACATCAAAGAAACATTGACTACATTGAAAAATGAGATAGATCACTCCACTCTAATAATGGGAGACCTCAACACTCCACTTTCAGTATTGGACAGATCTTCTGGAAAAAAGCTCAGTAAAGACACAGAAGATCTTATTGTCACAATTAATCAATTAGACCTCACCAACATATACAGAACTTTTTATCCTTGAACGGATAACTATACCTTCTCAAGTACACACGGAACATTTTCCAAAACAGACTATATGTTAGCACATACAGCAAATCTCAACAAAATCCAAACCATTGAATTATTGCAAAGCATCTTCTCAGAACATAAAGCCATAAAAGTCAAAATCAATAGCAGGTAAACCGTATGTAGAAATTGGAACTGATGGAAACTGAACAACACCTTTCTCAAAAAGCCATGGATTATGGAAGAAATCAAGGGTGAAATAAAGAAATGTATGGATTCCAATGAGAATGAAAACACTTCCTACAACAATTTATGGGATACAGCCAAAACAGTGCTCAGAGGTCAATTTATCTCTACAAATGCACACACCTGGAAGGAAGAAAAGACCCAAACCAAAGAATTTACCCTACAGCTTGAACAAGTAGAAAGAGTGTAACAGAGGAACTCTCAGACACCAGAAGAAAAGAGATCATAAAGAGTAGGGTAGAACTAAATGATTTAGAGAATAGAAAAACAATTGAACAAACTGGTAAGACCAAAAGCTGTTTTTTTGAAAAGATCAACAAAATTGAGAAACTGTTGGCTAAACTTACTAAAGAAAAACATGAAAGGAAGCAAATACCCAAATAAGAAATGAGATGGCAGATGTCATAACAGAAACCAATTCTATCATAACACAATAGTATGAAAGACTATACTCTAGCAGATTTGAAAACCTAGAGGAAATGGACAAATTCGTAGATTCATATCACCTACCAAAATTATCACAGGGAGAAGTAGAACACTTTAATAAGCCCACCGCAAAGAAAGAGACTGAAAAAGTCGTCAAGAAACTACCGACCAAAGAAAGCCCTAACCCAGATGGCTCACTGTAGAATTCTACCCAGCATTACTGCTGAGATTATTTCACAGTATAGAAAGGGATGGAGTACTCCCAAATTTATTCTATGAAGCCAGCATAACCCTGATACTAATTCTAGGGAAAAATGCAAGAAAAAAGGAGAATCACAGACCAGTATCTCTCATGAATCTAGATGCAAATGTCTTCAACAAAATCTGTGCCGATAGACAGCTAGTATTTTGCTAATGAGGACTCTCTATACCCCTCATCAGTGAGTGGCATCTGGAGTCTTAAAAGCTGCCACACTGACATATGAGGGTACAGCAAATAGTCCCAACTCAACAGGAACAGATAATCACTGAGGACAAGAACGACATGGGGAAAAGAGAATCCAGAACACAGAGAGATCCACATGAGTGGGTCTCTACATCGACTCATGATCAGAAGAACTGTATGGTGCTCAGCCACCACCAGAGAAAGCCAAGATGGCCCTCACAAAGTTGAGTCTCACTGGTAACAAGAGAATAAACAGGGGTGTGCCCGAGGTCTCCAATGAAAGACTGCAGTTGATGGCTTCAGGATTCCCCTGGGAGCATACCCCCTGGCCCTGATGCTGTCCCTGTCCATAAATCATAATGAAGGTCAACTTTTCAGACAGCAATGGATTGGAGTTGGTGACACAGAGTGACCATATCTGGTGCGAATTTTATGGTTCTATACCTCTACTGGATGTCATCTCGCTTACCTCTTGCTGGAGGAAGGGGAGTGGGTGGAGAGGAGGACAGGAGACTGTTGGGAGGATAGGACACATATGGAGCAAAGAAGCGGGGTGTGCTGTCACCAGGCAGGGAGAGCAGTGGGAGCTGCATGTAGATGAGTATGCGAATGTATATGGTAATGTACATTTTTGTTCAATCATAATAAAAAAAAGAAAGAAAGAAAGAAAGAAAAATCCATGCCAATAGAATTCAACAATATATCAAAAATATAATTCATCACAACCAAGTTGGATTCACACTTGGGGTGCAAGACTGGTTCAAAGTCAGAAAAACAATTAATGTGATCAACCGCATAAATAACACAAAAGACAAAAATCACCTGACTTTGTCAACTGATGCAGAGAAGTCATTTAACAAAGTTGAACACCTATTCACGCTAAAAACTGTCAGCAAAACAGGAATAGAAGGCAAATTCCTGAATGCAATAAGGGCCATCTATATAAAGCCAACTGTCCACATCACCATGAATGGAGAGACTGAAAGAATTCCCCTTGAAAATGGGAACTAGACAAGGATGCTCACTCTCACCTCTTCTATTCAACGCTGTACCAGAAGTTCTAGCCAGAGCAATTAAACAAGACCAAGAAATAAAGGGTATCTGCATCTGCAAGGAAAAAGTAGAAATATCCTTATTTGCAGATGATATGATTGTGTATGCAGAGAATCCTAAAGAATCCATAAGTAAACTACTGGAACTAATAGAAGAGTTTAGCAAAGTATCAGGATACAAGATAAGCATAAGTAAATCAGCAGGGTTCCTTGATACTGACAGAGATCATCAAAGAATAAACCTCCAAATCAATACCATTTATTGTAGCCCCCAAGAAGACAAAATGCTTAAGAATAAATCTAACTAGAGATATAAAGAGACCTGTAGAAAGAACCTCAAGACCTTACTGCAGGAAACTAAGAGAGACTTATGTAAATGGAGAAACCTACCCAGCTCATTGTGAAAATGGCTATTTTCCATAAAGTGATCTACATGTACAACGCAATCCCAATACAAGTCCCAGTGACATTCTTTATTGAGATGCAGAAACAGATCACCAACTTTGGAAAGGAGAGAAAGTAAAGCACTACTGAAGAAGAGTACACAGGGGGCCTCTCACTACCTGACTTTAGAACCAATTACACTGCTATAGTAGTCAAAACAGCCTGGTATTGGTACAAAAAGAGACATATAGAAGAATCGAACAGTTTTGAGACTCCAGAGATGCCACCATCCTCCTACACAAACAGTTGATATTCAACAAAGCCCCTAAGATTGTAAACTGAGCTAAAAATGATCTCTTTAACAAATGGTTCTGGCAAAATTGGATATCCATCTGCAAAACATTGAAACAAGACCCGTATCTCACACCTTACACAAAAACTAACTCAAATTGAGTAAAAGACCTGAATATCAAACCTAAAATGGTAAAGATCATGCAAGAAAAAAATAATATCAACAATGGAAATTTTAATACACAACTTAGACTTCAAAATCTGACAAAGCACAATCAACACAAAAGAAAATGGATTAATGGAAACTAGTATGAATCAAACTCATCCAAAGACTTTATCAAAAGAATTAAAAGACCATCTATAGAATGAGAAAAGGTATTTGACAACTATATGTCAGACTGATGTCTGATCTCCATAATCTACAAATGGTACAAAATATCAACAGGAAAAGGATAAATAACACAATTAAGCACTGGGTAAGGGAGATGGACAGACATTTCACTAAACAGGATATCCAGGCAGCCAAAAGACTCATGTGGAAATGCTCACGATCATTAGCTATTAAAGAAATCCAAATCAAAATGATGATGAGATACCATCTCACCCCAACAAGGTTGTCCATGATCCAAAAAACACAAAGTAACAAATGCTGTAGAGACTATGGAGAAATTGGGACTCTCCTGCACTGCTGGCAGGATTGCAGTCGCAGGAACAGATACATGTACACGAATGTTTATTGAAGCACAGTCCACAATAGCAAAAAGACGAAATCACACCAGATGCCCAACAACAGATGACTGGATAAATAAACTATGGTATATGAATTCAGGGGAACACTATGCAATGATAACAAACAATGATGATTTTTAGGAAGCATCACATAACCTGGTTTCAGTTGGAAGATATTATGTAGAGTGAAATCAGTCAGCAGCATAATGACAAATATATATGAGACCCCGAGTATAAGGGCTTAAAAACAGACACATGTAGAGAAGAAAAGATTCTTTGACGGCTGCAAGGAAGGGAATGAAGGGAGAAGGCTGGTCATAGATTAGATAGTTGATAGAAATTTGGTTGGGTGAAATCAGTGACAGCACACATTAGTAAGAAGATCAGTTTAACTGGACTTCAACATAATCCCAAAACTCCTCCAATCTTAACCCAATATTGCAAGGATAAAGTAGTCTGGGGACCATGCTCTTAGTGGACATTTAGGGAACCTGGCATAACTAGTCTATCGATAAGTGAGTCTTCTGCACCCCATATTGTTGAGTGGTGTCTGTGGTCTTAAAAGCTAGCAAGCTGCCATCTGAGGTACACCAAACAGTTCCAACTCAGCTGAAACAGGTGATCATGAAGGACAATAATGACATGAGGGAAAAGAACCCAGAAAACAGAAAGACTCATGTGAATGTGTTGCTATATCAACATGTGACCAAAAGAACAAGATGGTACCTGGCCACCACTGGTGACAGCCATGTTGGGGCTTACAATGCTGAGTCCCAGTGGCAACAAGAGAAAACAAAAGGGGTGCATGCTAAGAATTCCACTAGAAGACTGCTATTAATGGTCCAAATTCCTGGTGGTTCCCCTGGGATCATGGCTCCTAGAACTGATTCTGCCCCTAATCATAAATTATTACTGACTGGACTCGGTGACACAGCGTGACCACATTGTGTGTGCACTTTATGGTTCAGTGCATCTATAGGATATCATTTACTGGCCTGTTACTACAGAGGAGTGGAGAGGGTGGAGAGGAGAGGACAGGAGGTTTTTAAGAGGTTGTGACATATATAGAACGGAAAAGAGGAGTGTGCTGTCACCAGACAAGGAGAGCAGAAGGAGCTGCAGATAGGTGGGCATGCAACTTTAAATTGGATTGTACACTTTCACACAAGCACAATAGAAAAACAAAAAATTTATAACGAATGAGTATTATATTTTGTTTTTAGTCTTTGGCAGGATTTATCTTTTTTGTTCAAACTGATCAGGGCTCGAAAGTTAAGCACTGTGTTGTTTATTGGAAGTTTGGCAGTTCAAATCTACCCAGTGGGTCCACAGGAAGAAGAACTGAGGATATGCTCCCATAAAGATTATGTCCGAGAAAGTCCTATGGGAAGTTTTAGCCTGTTACACAGAATTCCTGTGAGTCGGAACTGACTTTATGGCACTCAACAACAACATATATATTAGCCTTTCTTTTTGAGAGTCCACCTGGGGCAAATCACTAGAGTAATAGAGACAGCTGGTGATCAACAATTCTCTTAGATCCGTTATCAGAGAACTCAAATAGCATCTAGATGGTATGCAGGCAGCAGACCATAATTAATCATTTAAAGAAACAGTCTTCCAATGCTCCAGAAAATTCCCTAAATAGATTCAAAAAATTTCCCAGATGAAGAAGCCTTTCTGAATCTAACAGAGTTTGAATACAAAAAAAGTTATATATAAACCCTCCTAGAGATTAAACAACATGCAATAGAACAAAATGAAAAATTTGGTAAACTATTTGAAATGCTAGAACATCAGTGATCTGAAATACATCAGATTAATAACAAAATTACATAATTGGATAATTCTATCCAAAGCCAAAGAATAGAATTGAACAGATAGAAGTTAGAATCAGTGACATAGAAGACAAAGTAACTAAAGCTAACATTGATGAGGTAAAATCAGAGAAAAGAAATAAGAAAAATGAAGAAACATTAAGAAACATATGGGACTCCATGAAGAGGAATAATTTACGTTTAATTGGAGTTCCTGAACAAGTAAGGATTAATGACAACATAGAGAGTATTGCTGTAGAGATGCTGACAGAAAACTTTACTGAGATTATAAACAAAGAGAACATAGATAGTCAAGATGTTTATCGAACACCACAAAAGTTAGATCCAAAAAGAAGAATGTTAGATCCATAAAGAAGAATGTCCCAGAACAGATTAATAAGAACAATAGAGAAATCATCAACATGAAAATAAACATACTGCAATGACACCACTAAACATATACCTATCAATAATCACATTGAAAGTAAAGAGACAGCGAGTGATATCGTGGATCAAAAGACATGACCCATCTATATGTTGCTTACAAGAAACACATCTTAGACTTAAAGATAAGAACAGGTTGAGAATTAAAGGTTGGAATAATATATATCAAGCTAATAATACACAAAAAAGAGCAGATTTGGCAATATTAATCTCTGATAAAATAGATTTTAATGTAAAATCCACTATTGTGGACAAGGATGGTCACTATTTATTGCTGAAAGGTTCAATATTCAATCAAGACTTAACAATGTTAAGTATTTATGAAACCAATACCAAAGCACCTAAATACATTGAACAAATACTGACAACATTGAAAAATGAGATTGATCATTCCACAATAATAGTTGGGGACTTTAACACTCCCCTTTCAGTTAAGGATAGATTAGCCAGAAAAATCTCAATAAAGATACAGAAGATCTTATTACAACAATCAACCAACTTGACCTTATCGACATATACAGATCTTTTCTTCCATCAACAGATAAGTACACCTTCTTTTCCAATGCACACAGAACGTTCTCCAGAATAGACCATATGTTAGGTCATAAAACAATTCTCCATAAAATCCAAACCATTGGTTTATTGCAAAGTTCCTTCTCAGACCACAGAGCTTTAAAAGTTGAAATCAATAACAGAAAATTCATAGGTAAAAATTCCAACTTGTGGAAACTGAACAACACTTTACTCATAAAGCCTTGGGTTATAAAAGAAATTAAAGACACTGTTTTAGTCAGCTAGGACTGCTTTAACGGAAATACCACAGAGTGGATAGCTTCAACAAAGGAAGGTTTATTCTTACACAGTCCGGTAGGCTGCAAGTCCATATTCAGGGTGTCTGCTCCAGTGGAAGGCTTTCCCCTTGTCAACAAGGAGGACAGTCCCAAGATACTGGGAATCATATCCCAGCCACGTGGCTACACATATTTTTGGGGGGACACAATTCAACTCATGACATCCCACCCTTTGACAACCCAAAAATCACATCACAAAAACATTTAACACATTCGTCTCACCATAGCAAAATCATGTCCATCCCATACAACAGAAATCTTAAATCAGTTCCAAGTTCAAAATACAAAAATTCTTCTAAATCTGTGAAACTTAGAAGGTAAGCTATCTGCTTCTAAAGGCACAATGGCAGAACAGGCACAAGATAGACATTCCATGGGATAAATTACAGGGAAAGAAGGCATTAATAGGCAACAGGCAAGTCAACAGAACACATTACATTAGCCCTGAGAGCTTTGGAAATATTCTTACATTTTCTGAGACATTCTACACAATAGCCCTGCTCTCCAGAATCTAGGTACCAGCTACACTCTCTGGTTTTTGAGTGGAGACCTCCAGCCCTGTGCTACAACTCTGTCTTCAAGGCCCACTTGGACAGAAACTCTCCCCCATCGGCTTCAGGAGCACCCTAAGCCCAACTGAGTGGCAATTCCACCCTTACACACACAGGACGCCATGGTTCCACTCTTTCAAACCCCTGAGGTCATGGCCATAACTTTTGAGACTGAGGCAGCTCAGCTTCTCATGCTATCTGCCTCTTCAGCTTCAGCTTCCTATGGCTGCATGGCCAGGGCCTCAGGCCCACATCTGCCCTGCCGGACAAGTGTTCCAAAGCTCTGCAGCTCCACTGGTTTAAGTGCCCGGAGGCACCCCACTCTTGCTGGAACGTGTCCTGCCCAAAGGCACTCAACTCTCTTGCTCTGTTGGTCAGCCAGGCCAGCTCCACTGATTTAAGTGCCCAGAGGCATCCTGTTCCGCGAGGAAAGCTCTGCACAGGCACTGACCACTCTTGCTCCACGGGTCGACTCCAGTGCTGCCTCTGGCTCTGCTCCTGCCGCTGCCACTGGTCCTCTGCTGTTTCTCACCATCTGCGCCTTCTTCGTTCCTTCTAAGTCTTCTATCCATTCACAGTTTCAAAGTGGCTTCCACATTTTAGGTATTTGCTAGAGCAGCACTCCACTCCTGGTACCAGTTCTGTTTTAGTCTGCTAGGGCTGCTCTAACAGAAATACCACAGATTGGATGGTTTCAACAAAGGAAGGTTTATTCTTACACAGTCCGGTAGGTTGCAAGTCCATATTCAGGGTGTCCGCTCCAGGGGAAGGCTTTCCCCTTGTCAGCTGGGGAGGAAAGTCCGGTATTGCATCAGTCTTTGTCCAGGGAGCATCTTGGCGGAGCAACCTCAGGTCTCAAGGATGCACTCTTCTCCCTGTGCACATTTCTTGATAGTGCACATTTCTTGATAGTCTCTTTGTTCCTTTTTTCTTTTATCTCTTGCAGGCTGAAAAGCTTTAAGGGTGGGGCAAGCCATACTCCAGGGAAACTCCCCCTACAGCAGAGCAAGGAAGTAATCCTATGCAGGAATTTACAGCCCCACCCTAATCCTTTAACATACAGTTTAGGGAAATCACAGAATGGAGGACAGTCCCAAGATATTGGGAATATCCCATATCCCAGCCACGTGGCTACACATATTTTGGGGGGGACACAATTCAACCCATGACAGACACATTAAAGAAATTTATGGATTCAAATGAGAATGAAAACACATCCTACCAGAATTTATGGGGTACAGCGAAAGAAGGGCTCAGAGGTCAGTTTATCTTTATAAATGCACACTCCTGGAAAGAAGAAAGAGCACAATTAAAGAATTAACCTAACAGCTTGAACAAGTCAAAAGAGAGCAACAAAGAAACTCCTCAGACACCAAAAGAAAACAGATTATAAAGATTAGAGCAGAACTAAATGAATTACAGAATAGAAAACCCATTCAAAAAATCAACAAAACCAAAAACTGGTTCTTTGAAAAGATCAACAAAATTGATAAGCCATTAGCTAAACTTACAAAAGAAAAACAACAGATGATACAAATAACCCAATTAAGAGATGAGTTGGGAGATGTTACAACAGACCTAACAGAAATAAAATATATCATAACAGAACACTGTGAAAAGCTATGCTCTGACAGGTTTGAAAACCTAGGGGAAATGGACAAATTTCTAGATTCATGTCTCACCAAGACTATCACAAGGAGAAATAGATCAACTTAATAAATCTATCACAAAGGAAGAGATTGAGAAAGTCATCAAAAATCTACCAGCCAAAAAAAGTCCTGGCCCAGATGGCTTCCCAGAGAATTCTCCCAAACTTTTAGAGAAGAATTAACTTCAACACTAATGAGGCTATTTCACACCATAGGAAGAGATGGAATACTTCCAAATTCATTTTATGAAGCCAGCATAACCCTGATACCAAAACCAAGGAAAGATCCCACATAAAAAGAAAATTACAGACCAATATCACTCATGAATCTAGATGCAAAAATCTTCAACAAAATTCTAGCCAAAAGAATTCAACAGCATATAAAAAAAAAAATTCATCATAATCAAATTGGTTTCATTCCAGAGCTGCAAGGCTGGTTCAACATCAGAAAAACAATTAATGTAATCAACCATATTAATAACACAAAAGATAAAAATCACCTGGTTTTGTCAATTGATGCAGAAAAGGCATTTGACAAAGTTCAACATCCATTCATGCTTAATATTCTCAGAAAAATAGGAATAAAAGGGAAATTCCTCAATGTAATCAGTAGCATTGATGCAAAGCCAACTGCTTGCATCATATTGAATGGTGAAAGACTGAAAATTCCCTTTGAGAACAGGAACTAGACAAGGATACCCACTCTCACCACTTCTATTCAACATTGTGGTAGAAGTTCTAGCCAGAGCAATTAGACAAGACAAAGAAATAAAAGGCATCTGTATTGGCAGTGAAGAAGTAAAGATTTCCCTGTTTGCAGATGATATGATGGTTTATACAGAGAATCCAAAGAAATCCTTAAGTAAACTATTACAGCTAATAGAAGAATTTGGCAAAGTATCAGGCTACAAGATAAACATAACTAAATCAATAGGATTCCTTTATACTAACAGTGAGATTATTAAAGAAGAAATCACCAAATCAATTCCATTTACTATAGCCCCCAATAAGATAAAATACCTAGGAATAAATCCAACTAGAGAAATAAGAGATCTTTACAGAGAAAACTACAATATCTTGCTACAAGAAACTAGGAGAGACTTACATAAGTGGAATAATCTGCCCTGCTCATGGATAGGAAGACTCAATATTGTCAAAATGTCTATTTTGCTCAAAGCACTCTACTTATATAATGCAATCCCAATACACATTCCAGCGACATTTTTTAAAGAATTGGAGAAACAAATTTTCAGCTTTATTTGGAAAGGAAAGAAACCCTGGATAAGTAAAGCACTACTGAAAAAGAAGAACATACTGGGAGGCCTCTCACTACCCGACTTTAAAACCTCTTGCACTGCCAGAGTGGTCAAAACAGTCTGGTATTGGTACAAAAGGAGACATATAGACCAACGGAACAAAGTAGAATTCCCAGAGATGCCACCATCCTCCTATGAACAGCTGATATTTGACAAAGGTCCTAAGATTTTGAACTGGGGTCAGAACAGTCTTTTTAACAAATGGTGCTGTCATAATTCGATATCCATCTGCAAAAAATTGAAACAAGACCCATAATCTCACATTTCATACAAAAATCAAATTGGATAAAAGACCTGAATATAAAAGCTAAAACAATAAAGCTCCTCCAAGATAAAATAGGGTCAACAACGGATGTTTTAATACACAATATAGACAGACTTCAAAATCTGACAAACAAAACACGTTCATCAGAAGAGAAAATAGATAAATGGGAATTAATAAGAATCAAACACTTCTTCTCATCCAAAGACTTCATCAAAAGAATTAAAATACCACCTACAGAATGGGAAAAAACACTTGGCAACTCTATGTCAGACTGATGCCTGATCTCCATAATCTATAAGATTCTACAAAATATCAATAAGAAAAAGACAAATCATCCAATTAAGTGATGCACAAAGGAGATGGACAGACACTTCTCTAAACAGGAGATCCAGGCAGCCAAAAAACACAGGTGGACATGCTCATGATCATTAATTAACACATGCAGACATGCTCACAATCATTAATTATTAAAGAAATTCAAATAAAAACGACAATGAGATACCATCTCACCCCAACAAGATTGGCCATGATCCAAAACACCAAAAACAATAAATGTTGCAGAGGCTGTGAAGAGCCTCGAACTCTCTTTCACTGTTGGTGGGATTGCAGAATGGTTCAACATCTTTGGAAAGCAATTTGGCATTACCTTAAAATAATGGATACAGATACACCATTTGACCCAGTAATTCCTCTGCTTGGAATATGTCTTACAAAATCAAGGCCATTCACATCAACTGATACATGCACACGAATGTTCATTGCAGCACAGTCCCTGATAGCAGAAAGTTGGAAGTAATCCAGATGCCCAACAACAGAAGAATGGATGGGCAAACTTTGGTGTATGTACTCAATGGAGTATTATACATTGATAAAGAACAACGATGATAGCAGGAAACATCTCTCAATTTGGTCTCAACTGGAGGACATTATGTTGAGTGAAACTAGTCAGTGACAGAAGGACAATTATAACATGAGATCCCTACGATAAAAACTTAAAAGCATACTCATACCTAACAGAAAAGACTCTTTGACGGCTACAAGGGTGGGGAGGGCGGGAGGACGGGAGGGTGAGGGGAGAGGATTTAGATTAGATAGTTGTTAGAAATTTGGTTGGGTGAAATTGGTGACAATACATATTAGTAAGAAGATCAATATTAATGGGACTTTGAGACAACTTGTGTACTCCTCCTCTTTTAACCCAATATTGTAAGCACAGAGTATGTATACTTTCATTTTTTATTTAATTTTTAAAAAAAGGCAGCTTTGAGAGAACCCAAGCAAATTATCCTGTATTTTAAAATCCTAGAGATTACCATGGGCTATTATTATTAGGCATGAATTTCAATGTAAGTTGTCTTTTGCTAGAGTTACAATTCTCCTAGTTTTTTTATAACTGTAAAATAATTATTGAGTTACTAAGGATTTTTCAACCGGTTAAGGTTTAGATAGTCTGCCGGTAGGGAAGGAGAGTAAAAATAAATTTTTTGTGTAAAAGTCCAGATAGTAAATACTTTCAGCCTTGAGAAGTATATGGTCTCCATTACAACTACTCAAATCTGCCATGATAGTATAGGCATAGACAATATATAAACAGAAGAGTGTGACTGTATTCCAATAAAACTTTATGTATAAAAATAGGATGCATTCCAGATTTAGTCAGTAGGCCATAGTTTGCTGAAGTCTGGTTTACAGTACTTTTCAAAAGTAAGTTATAAAATACAAGTTCAAGAAAATGATATCATATAAAATATTTCATGAATAAAATATGTACTATTCTTGATTTTTCATAATTGATCACTTTAAATGGAAAATAAAATTAAAAATTTAATTACGAAATTTCCACAGGCTGTCAATATTCTGACTATTCAGTCAAAAAGTAATAAACCACGTGTTCAGAAAATCGATTATTTTTACTTGTACAGAGCTGATGTTCAATAAATGTTCATTTGTCTATACTGTATAATTAATTAACTATAGTAACAGTAATTCTTACATTAAAACTTATTGCCATCTAGTTGATTCTAACTCATAGCAACCCAAAAAGACAGAGTAGAAGTGCCACATAAGGTTTCCACGGGACTCCTGGTGAATTTGAACTGCCAGTCTTTCGGTTAACAGCCACTAGACACCAGGATTTCCAATTATTGTGCTAGGATTTGAAAATTATAGCTATTCTTGATACGCTTCTATTGGAGCCCAGGAAAAGCAATGATTCCCCGTTTGTCCTTTAAATTATTTGAAGACCTACATCCCACTGTTATAGGTGATTCTGGTAAGACTGTGTTGCGGCAGGCAGGAAATGTTCTAAATTGTAACTACAGAACACACATAGAATTTGCATTGTCGAAATGTTTATATTGCTCTCCAAAATTAGCTACCATAAAAGAGAAATGAAAGATTTTGTGTAAGTAGTATGGAAAGTTATATGGCAAGTATTGCTCTTTCCAGAATAAGACAAATTGCCAGGATTGGCCATAAACAGAGGAAATAGGTTTGTGTCTCCATCCTCAGTCCTTGTAGCTTACCAAATGTCAGTTTCTCCTACGTGAAGTAATGGGTGTTATATGGCTGCACATATTATTTCCCATCAAAATCCATACATGTCTAGTTCGTATGGTATTTATAATTCTTCACAGAAATCTTTGAACTTTCAACTTAGTCTTTATTATGTATTGAGGGAAAAAGAAAGATACTAAATGGCATCCTAGGCTGCAGTGAGAAGGTTAGTGTAAGAGTGGTAGGGAAAATGATATTTTGGTGATGGGAGAGTGGTTTTTTTTGGGGGGTCCCGGATGTCACACCTTTCAGGTGTGTTGCCTGTTCTGTCTATGTATGATGCTAGTTCTGGTAAAGGTGATGTATGCGCTAAACACCAATATGTGATGTGTGAACAAAGCCTGGAAAGCAAACCAACACTAGGAATTTAAAGAGGCTCAACACACTCAGTTACTTAGCTCATGTAATTTCAGTTACAGTATAGCAATGTCTCCTTCTGCTAGGGAGGAGTAGCATCAGGGCACACTAGATTCAAAGACCTACACTACAAGAGGACACACAGCTTATACTAAAGAAGCACAGAAGCAGAGAGCTAACCTAAATGTAAATGCTGCAAGGACTCTAAACCCATGTGAGACGTTTTTGGTTTGCAGGATAGGGCAGTGTACAAAGATCACCTAATATGCCAGTTTGGGAATGTGCACCTTAAATCTGAATGAAGATTTGTTGAGAAAGCATAGTGTTAGGCTCCTCCAATGATAAAGCCTATCTCTTTGTCTTCATAGGACAACATTTTCTATAAAAGGAATGATTCTCAATACTAATACCGAAGAGGACTCTATCTGGAAGGCAAGACATGCATCATTTCTTAATAAAAATTTGGCCTGCCTTCAGTCTGAGGCTCTGTGAAGAACACCTGTACAGGAAACTTCACTGAAAAGGTTCAATCATTGTGTCATCTTCTCTATTGACTAGTATCTTGACAAATGAGAGAAATGGCAAGTAGAAGCCATGCTATTGTTTTCAGAGGCCAAATGAAATGGTTTGCTTCAGGGCACTTGAAAATAACAGAAGTAGAAAACATAGTTTAGGCATAGTGCATTCCTGAACTAATTTAATTGTGTGTTTCTTTAAAGCGGACAACCACCTGGAAGCAGTCGTAACAACAGCAACCGCAAATCAATTTTGGTGAGAAATTAAGTTAAATATTAAGATCTAATCATATACTGTCTTGGCAGCCGCTGTAAGTTTATTTATTTCCTTTTTAAAGTGGTGCTAATAGTTTGAAACCATAGTGTGTTTCTATTATCTATCCTCACCGAAAATAGAATTATTGATTTCTACTAAAAAAGAGAACATAAAATAAGTATATATCTCTGAGCCTGAAGGAGTTATACAGTGTTTCTAGTACAGATATTGTTGAGAACCATTTTTGATATTTTTTCCCTGGGAAAACTTTCAAAAAGAAAAACTAAATAGAAACATCAAATAATGGAATGTGTACCTAAACAGTTCTAACATGTTTTCAAAAGAATAGGTTATTCAGGCAAGACCATATAGTAATTAGGGATTAACTTAAAGGGCCCTTGATTCTAGTTGGTACTTGGACATTTAGGTATTTCCCAGTTGCATGTTTAAGGATAAAAAGTACAGTTGGATCAACTATTTTTCCCAGACTAGTACACAGTTTAGCTCCTAAACTAAGGGTGTTTTATAGATAGGAAAAGCAGAGAAAATCTGTGCAAGCTGGGCTACAGTCACTGAAAGTAACTGCTTGTTATATGGTTTGAGGAGATGTTTATATACTCTAAAGTCAGCTCAATTTTTTTTCTCTAAAAAGGAAGTAAACAGCATTATCTGGTGTTATCAAAGTATGTATGCATTAACTGTATCCATGTAGTTTCTTTAACATGATCCACTGAGCGTAACCCAGTGTAACAAGAACCAGGGTCCCCATGTTATAATTCTGGAGAGGAAGCTCCTGCCTCCAGGGATCAAAAGTGTCAAGCTATAATATGTAGAACTTAAACTGGGTGAAAATGGGAGAGAGGTTAGTCTATCATCAGGTTTTTTCCAGTTCCATCTGAAACTGAGACTATTTTAAGAAGAGGCAGTGATAGAGAAGTATATCATATAAATTTATTAAAGAGTTCTAATTTGTTACATTCCTTCAATGATGCATATTAATTATCAACTAATTAATGAGTTGCTAGAATCCAGAATTTTTGTAATATTAGCTTTGCTTTCAGACAAATATCAAATGGGTGCAAAGACATTCTTAACTTTAAAAAAATTAAGAATATCAGGTAATACTGTTTATTTTCTTTTTAGAGAAAAAAATTGAGCTTACTTTAAAGTAAAATTTCTTGTTAGACAGCGTTATCCTCAGTGGATCATGCTAAAGAAACTACACGTATACAGTTATATATGCATACATTAATATCACCAGATAATACTGTTTACTTTCTTTCTAGAGAAAAAAACTGAGCTGCCTTTAAAGTGAATATTTAAACATCTTCTCAAGTCTTATAACAAGTAGTTACTTTCAGGGACTGTAATCCAGCTTGCATAGACTTTCTCTTCTTCCCCCATCTGTAAAATATCCTTAGTATCAGGAGGTCAACTATACTGGTTGACTTGTATTTAAAAAAGTAGAAGGGACATTTTACATTCTCCTCAGTGGTAAATACATAATAATAGAAAATTATCTTGGTATTTCAGGAACAGTTCAGTTGTTAGCCTTGAATATGTATTTCCTAATAATATGGATTAGGGCTAACACATAGTCAAATCACTCTTGACTAAAGGAGCATGACATTTTCCTCTTAAAACTAAGGTGGAGATGGATTAAATCTTTTTTTCAGGAGAAAAGATCAATTTTCTGTTCTCATTACAGTTTGTGACATGTGAGTGAGATATAGTGTTTTAGCTCCCTGAAGACAATGAATCAGATTGATGTCTCAGTCAACACTTTTCAGACCATTTGATGACAGGCATTTTTTGAGATCCTGTGGCCATTCTAATGTTTCATAGCCACAATAAATTACAGCTTGCCATTTTCAAATCTGCTCTTGGATATTATTTCAGTGGTGTTAGCATTAAAATACATTTATTCAAGATAAGTGAATTCAACCTAGGAAATATGAAAAATTAAAAAAAAAATACAAAGAAAACAGTCCTCTAGTTTTTGAATATGCCCCTGTTTGGATTTAAAACTAGCTAACATCACTGTGCCCCATTAGTTGCCTGAAGGAAACTGGTCAAACAGCATTTGACTAATATGAGGTGACAGGTCTTCTTTTAATCAGTCTGGTTATTTATTCACTGGCTGACGCATGCCTTGTGTTATTGGTTTACAGATTACACGTGTGAAGTATAATCACCTGACACAGAGTGCATGTATTTCTTCTGTCTCTGATTAATCCCCACTTCTCTCCAGAATACATTTCCATATCTTTCAATGTGCCTAATCAGACTGAGGTAGACTATAATGAATGGTGAATGGTTAATCGTTACATAAGCCAGATGTGTCAGATATTAACACAATCAAACGTTAATTTAGAGGCTATGCAGTTTCAAGATGGCAGGAAAAAAAACAATTTGGCTTAAACAGATTTGATTGAACCTAGTTATTTTCTTATAAACACTGACAGACAGTAAGTCATCAAATTTGACTTCTAATCTTCCCGGGACACTTTAGTTCATCATTTTTCACATAAAGAAAAATAGCAAATTCCTTAGATTAACCTGGAAAATGACACTTTCTACATCTAGGAGCATAATCTTAAACTTTCAAGAAAAATATTGTGATGTACTAGTAATAGAACATCACTATTCTGGGACCAGCAGATAACTCCAGTATCAAGGAAATTTACTTAAAAAATGATGTGATTCTAAATAGAACCATAGTATATATGTCTCCCATACTGTATCCCTGCAAAAAGCACTGTTTTCCCAAACAAGATTTTCATATAAATAATTTTAGCTGTTTAAAAATGAGTTTCTGAAATGTCTGTGAATGCACAGGAAACAAGTTAGCTATCAGGAGAAATACAATGAAGTCAGATGGTAGAATTTTATCAGAGTATCAAACTGCAAGGGACATTATAGGTCATCTAGTGTTTTTTTCTTCCAAACTTCAGTCATTTAAATGCCACTCTCACAATTTTTTGCATAATTCTCATGCTCTTCTTTATTCATCTCTTTTTGCTGCTATAATGAACCATCATAAATTTGGTGGCTTAAACAATAGAAATTTATTATTTCATACTTCTATAGTTGAAAGAAAACCCTGGTAGTGTAGTGGTTAAGTACTACAGCTGCTAACCAAAAGGTGGACAGTTCAGATCTGCCAGGTGCTCCTCGAGTCAGCATCAACTCAGTAGCACTGGGTTTGTTTTTTTGGTTTTCTAGGTTAAAAGTTGGACCTGGGTCTCTTGGGCTAAAATCAAAGTGTTGGTAGGAGTGTGTTACATTTTAGAGGTTGTTTCCTTGCCTTTTTCAGTTTCTGGAAGCTCATAGTCCCCTTCTTCCATTTCAAGGCCAGTAACATGCATCTGTCTGACTCTTCTCTCTTTAAATCTCTTTCTGACCACATTGAGAAAAGGAAAATTTCTTAGCTTTAAAGATTCATGTGATTAGTTTACACTAATTACACAGATAATTCAGGGTAATTTCTCTATCTCCTGATCTTTAACTTTTATCCTATCTGCAATGCAGCTATTGCCATACAAGGTAATATATACATGGTTCTGGGACTAAGTTGTGGACATTTTTGGAGGCCGTTTTCTTTCTAACACATCTTCTAACACATATGAATTAAAGTTATTATTTAAACTGACTTTTTTACATGCTTGAATTTATTTACTTATTTATTTGAATTTGTATTAGTACTAGAAATGGAAAACTAAAATCAGAATAATTTCAGAGAAAATATTAGACCTAATTAAAGTGGATATTTTTTGCCTTATGAAGTCTCATATTTTAATTTCTACTTTCTCAGTTGGTGGGCTAGTATGTTTGAGTAGTATTGAAAGAATGTGACTACTAATTCTGAGACTGTCTTCTAAGCAGTGCTGAAAGGATTAAAACTGTAATTGAGAAGAAAATTGGTCTCCTTGTTTCTCAGTGGACTTTGAATGCTGTGCTCATGTAGTGTCAAAAAATCATTCTGTGACCCTCTAAACAGTCATCAAGTCCGTGACCATTTTGGAGAAGCCAGGAGGTAGTGCCCGAAGTTCCACCAGGTGCAGGAGGCCCCTTGGTAAGATTCTTGCTTTGTACCCGTTTTGTCTTTTGCTTGATGGGTTTCTAGAGGCTAGGTGACTGCTAACAGACTAGGCAGCTCATTGATTATGTATAAACTATTTATGGTGATATATCTGGGGACAAATCATTTTCTTGGGGATGTCTATCTGTTCGCCATAGCTCTGTGTGCTGTGCATGGCAAAGTGAATTACCCTGTGGAGTAGACTGAGATGACACAGAATTTGAATCAGATGGACTGGGTTCAAGTTGTTGCTCTACTATTAACTGGTGAAATATTTTGGATCAAGTCTATGTTTTATTTCAGGCTGAAGAATAAAAGGTAGCTTACTAACAGTAATACCAACCACTTGATATTTTTGTAAAGATAAATTTGTCAATGATATGAAAACTTCTGATAAACCGTAAATGTTGTGACTGTATGATAATTGTCAAAATCAGGACTTTTTGTAAAGTAAACCTAAAATCCATTACCGTCACGTCAGGTTTGACTCATGGTGACCCTAGAGGTCAGAGTAGAACTGCCTCCTAGAGTTTAAGTAAAAGAAATTGTTATTATTAATTGCACTTAGCTGTTGACTGAAATGCTGGAGATCTGAGCCCATCCAGAGATGTCTTAAAAGAAAGGTCTGGTGACCCAGCACTAAAATATCAGCCACTGAAAACGCTATGGAGCACAGTTCTACTCTGACATACGTGGGGTCACCACAAGTCACAACTGAGACACCAAAAAATGATGTTAATAATTGTGTTGCAACAACTGGTATAAATTGGGACTGCCTTAGCAAACCAAGATGCAGAGTCATACGGAACACAAAGTACTTCATTAATTTCAGTCATTACCTATTTGTATGTGTGTGTATGTGGCAGCTCTTCTTAATCTGAACTCAGTGATCATGTCTCCTCTTTGTTTTTAGCCTACAGAAATCCACTTCTTTCCCAACATTTCCAATACAATATTGTTTCTCAGACTCCTTTTTCTGATCAACCTAATGGGAGAGTTTAGTTTTTCAGTTTTATTTTTGAGGGTGTATGGAACCAGAACAATAACACCCTACAATGACCCCTTCAAATGTACTTATCAATGAAACCTTGACCACGACTCTTCCTGCTTTCTGATCAAAGTAATTAAGACAACGATACTGAAAACTTGAGCTGAAAAACTTCAAGTAACTCACGCACACATTCACTTGTGCGTGTCCCCACACAGACCCTTGGACATAAAACAGGTTGTTCCAGTACCTGTCGGCAGGGAGACACCTTGCAGTTACCAACATTGGTAACAGCAGACCTGAGTGGCAACCTATTGTTACCAACCCCATAGGACAATCAACCAAACCCTGATTAACATATGACATACCCCTCTGAACCAGAGCCAGTATGACCCAGAGGGAGGAGTCATCCCTACAAAACCTGGCTGCCCCTACCAGTGCGGTGTTGACAGCCTGTCCAGTCGGTGGCCACTGGCTGCAGTATTGCTGTCCCAGTTTGTAAGTTTCCCTTTTGGTGAATAAACCATATCTCTTAAGTGGTCTCCTCATTTTTGGTCTGTTGGCAACCACATATTCAGAAACATTCACGTCGTCGGGAATAAATCCTAACAATCCAGAGAGTCAGCAGAGTGGGGAGTGCCTTGGCTGAGATCTTGGCGCTGTCATTACTAGCATGGGCAAATGATTTAATTTCTCTGTATCCCAGCTTCCTCATCTACTTCCCTCATGTGTTTGTAATGGGGAATGAATGTGCTAATATGTCTAAAGCACCTAAATTTGTAACTGGCACATGTAGACAAAATATAAGTGTGTGAAGTAGAATAAATAAATGAGGCTACTGGAGCTGACTGCAGCACTCAGTATAACCAACTACAGTATTTTGTGAGTGCCTGTGCTAGGCATTAGAGAGGATGATGTGAACAAGAAAGACGTGGTCCTTACCCTCAGGGAGCTTACAGACCAGCGGAGAGAACAGATACAAAGGAAGAAGTTGCACAAATTAATGATTTGCAAGTGTGACTAGTGCTGTGAAGGACAAAAGCAAGATGCAGTGGGAATGTTTCACCTCATCCAGGGGCCAGTTTTATCTGACCAGGGTAGGCTACGGTGGGACAATTATCTCTTCTGTGCTGATAGCAGAAACATATTAATGAACATAAAAATCCATTCGCTTTTCAGCGTCTGTGACACACTGAGCTCTCACTGAGCTTGTGTTTGTCATCAGCTGCAGGTCTTCCATCACGTGCTCTTCTGCCACAATGGATCCCTCAGCTCTGCAACTCATTCACTGATTTTTTTTTTTTTTTGAGTGCTCAAATGGATATTGCAAATTTATTTTTAATAAGGTTCATCTTGATGTCTTTGGGCCTTGTTCTAGTTTGTCAAAATACTTTTTAAACTTACTTCTTTTATACACTATGTTAACTATGTTTTTCAGAGTTGTCATCTTTAAATTTGATAGGAAGAGTTTCTGTGTCTTTACTGAAGGCATTAGTATCTTATTTAGCTAATGCCACCATAACAAAAAGCACAACATATTGGTGGCTTTATAGAACAGGAATTTACTATCTCTCAGTTTTGGAGGCAAAAAGTCCAACTTCAGGGCACTGAGTTTAGTGGAAGGCCCTTCCTTGTCATCAGCTCTAGAAGTTCTTGGTGTTCCTTGGCTTTTCTCTTTCCTCTATGTGTGTCTTTGTGGCTATCTGCTCTTCTTCTAAGACACCACTTGGCTGTGATTAGGTTTAAGAGCCACGGTAAATCTGAGATGGGAGCCCTGATGGGGCAGTGGTTAAGTGCCACAGTTACAATACAAAAGGTCAGCAGTTCAAATCCACCAGCTCCTCCTTGGAAACATTATGGGGCAATTCTACTCTGTCCTATAGGGTCACCATGCGTTGGAGTTGACTCAATGGCATTTTTTTTTTTTTTTTAAATCTGATGTTACATAAAAAAACCCTGCCTGTTTCAAAACAGGGTCACATTCTCAGATCTTGTGGTTAGGACTTGAACATAACTTTCTTGGGGGACACAACTCAAAGCATAACAATCAGTAACAATTCTAATTTCTAAAAATTTCATTGTGATTAATTTTAGTAACATTTTATATTTATCTCAAAAGTGTTAACAGTTATTTTTAGAGGAAATAAAGATTTAAAATGAAAATGAAAATGAAAAATCTCTGATTTATCACACTCTAATTACTTTACACTAGCTACCTTTGATGGGATATCATTCCAGTCTTTTCAATTTGGATAAAATATACTTATGGAATCACTATTATATAGCATGTGTATTTTTGAAACTGTGAAGCAAGAATGCATATCTATGTTTTTAAATTTTCTTCCACAACAATTTTTAAATGTTGCATAATTTTTCCCATCTATATTTTAACACGCTTGGCTTGTGGTTTATGTTTTTTTTTTTCCATTTCTTGCTGTTGTAAAATAAAGTTGCAATAATCATCCTTGTAGACAAAACTCTAAATGCCTCCTGGGCCAAGGAGGAGTTTTTTGCATCTTGCTGGAAGAGGTATTTTCCTCATGTTGTGAAATAATGACTGAGCAGCTTTCTCAAATACTATTTTCTGTTCCTTGATCATCTGATTTGAACTTCATTGAGCCCCCTCAGTAACTCCTTTTCACCTTTCTCTACCGCCTTTTCCTGGATCAGTTACCAAAATTCTTATTGTTGTGTGTATTCAAGTGGATTCCAACTCATAGCAACCCTATAGGACACAGTAGAATTGCCCATAGGGTTTCCAAGGAAAGGCTGGTAGATTCAAATTGCCACCTTCTGGTTAGCATCCTGAGTTCTTAACCACTTTGCCACCAGGGTTATCTCAATAAAGCACATTATCTCATTTTTTAATGTATTTGTTTATGGTCTGTATACCCCGCACTAGAATATCAACTTCATAAACCACAAAGAAAAAAGAAAAAAAGAAAAATTGCATCATCATTGAGTTTATTCCAACTCTTGGTGACCCTATGGGTTACAGAAAAGAACTGCTCCATAGGGTTTTCTAGGCTGGAATCCTTATGGAATAAGATTGCCAGGTCTTTCTCCTGTAGAGCTGCTGGGTAGGTTCAAACTGCCATCCTTTAGGTTAATAATCAGGCACAAGCCATTTGTGCTACTCAGGGAGACCTGTTAGCTAAAGGTTGGCTTTGTATCTGTTTTGTTCACTGCTCTGTTACCAGCACCTAGACCAGCACCCTCAACCTATTAGCAGGTGCTCAATAGATGTCTACTGAAGAAATACAAAAGGATTAAGTTTCTTGGGGATGTACAAATTGCCAGAACAACTCCATATATTCCACTCCTTCCCTGACAGATTGCAGCATTTCCTGGCTGCAATACTGATAATCTGTGTTCATTTATTTTCCTGTTTGGCAAGGATGTTCCTTTTTACCTCTCTGGGTCTCATGAGGGCTGAGGCAATATTAAAGCTTGCTTATATGTTACTTATGCAATGTATTTTCTTAGTCTTTCCCAAAACCATACTGATAGATTTTAGTAATTGAACCATTGAGGACAAAGGAGATCAGGGATATTGAGTAATTTGCTCGAGGTCACCTAGTCAGTGATAAAATGTTCTTAATAAACTGTAACATACTGTCTCTTACTAACTAGCTGAATAACTCTGGATAAGCTGTTTAATCCCTCCAATTCTGTCTCCTCTTTTATACAATTAAAGGGTTGGCTCTGATTTCTGAACCTGACACTTTATAATTATTTTGAGATCTGCATGGTTCATCTACCTCTCAAAGAATTATTAATAATATTCTGTTACAAGGACTTTTTCCTTTTTGCTAATACCCCCATTAAACAAAGGACAAATTTTTTCAGGACGCTTTTATTGTTAGACTTCTAAAGACCGTAGACAAAATAATCAGCCACGTTTTGCATTCTACCTATTAAGTTATTGAATTAGAGTGTGAAAATATCAAAAAATGCTAATCAAGTGTTACCAAAAGTATTTTGACAGACTGTTTTTTTCCCAGGCATTGTGTTTAAATTAATATGACTTAAATAACTGCTCTATTCTATGGAAATGGTACCTAGTTATTTCTATAAACAAAACAAAACAAAACAAAATTGCCATAGAGTCGATTCCAATCCACAATGACCCTCTAGGACAAAGTAGAACACTGACCCACAGAGTTTCCAGGGAGTTGTTGGTGCTTTTGCACTTTTAACTTTTTGGTTGGCAGCCAAAAGCTTGACCGCTACACCACCAGGTTATTTCTACAGGATAACAATCAGCAGTGAGTAATTTGTGTCTAAGTGGCTCTAATCCTTTGATGTGCTAATCTTTTGATTTCCCCAACAACTCCCTAGTCCCATTTTACAGATTAGGTAACTACAATACAGAGACACTTAAAGTACTCATACAAAGCCATATAAAATAAGTGGCAAAATCAAGATTTGCAACCAAACTGTGTAATTTCAAAGCCAATACACTTAATGCCAACACTATAACACTTAGTACATAGAAACTGTGTGTGAGCATAATAGAAATCACCAAAACCAACCAACCAACCACCACCAACAAAAAAACCCAAGTCAGTGCCATCAGGTCATAGCAACCCTATAAGATGCAGTAGAACTGCCCTGTTGAGTTTCCAAGAGTGCATGGTGGATTTGAACTGCTAACCTTTTGGTTAGTAGCCATAGCAATTAGCCATTATACTACAAGGGTTTCCAGTACAAATCACAGATGGAAAAAAAAAAAAAAAGAAAAAAACACAGTATGTTTTAGAACCCAATTGCATAAGCTGTCATTACAACTACCATAACAAAATGCCACAGATTGGAGGCTAGGAGTCTGAAATCAAGATACCAGCTGCTTTTCTTTTCTTCTGAGGTCTCTGAAGGAGGATCTGTTCCATGTCTTTCTCCTAGCTTCTGGTGATGGCCTGTAGTTTCTCAGCTTATAGATAACTCCAGGATCTGTCTCAGTCTTCACATGACTGTCTTCCTTTTGTGTGTCTCTTCTACTTTTTTATAAGAACACCACTCACACTGGATTAGGACTCACCATACTCTGTTATGGCCACATTTTAACTTCATTAACAATATCTTCAGAGATCCTATTTCCTGAGAAGTTCACAACCTTAGGTAATGGGGGGTGGGGATTGCAGCACATACTTTAAGGGGACACAATTTAATCTACAACAAATAGCACACACTGCTTTGTAGAATTATACAATGACACTATTCTTTCACACAATGCTTCATCTTTCTGACTTTGAATTTTAATGATTTTTACGAATCTTACTTACTGAAATACGTAAAATAAATTCTCTTTCTTCTTCACATCGAAACCTACTGTCATTGAGCCCAAAGCAGCCTCGACGGCACTTGGCTGGCTTTTTAACTTATGATCATGTTCCTGTTTGGTGCATGTTGCTAGTCTGTTTTTAGTGTAGTAATTCTGAATTATCAAATTTAAATGAATATTCTTTGACTTAATTTTCCACTGTGTGTCCCTAGAAAAGGGTAACAATGGCAGGTCAAAGAAAATTTAGGACTACTGCTATCCATACTGCTACTAAAAATGAAATATACCTAGAAGAAATAAAAATAAGAACAAAGACACCCACATAGCTTTCCTGAGCTTATTAAACACTCATTCAAAAGTAGCCTACAACTCAAAGAAGACCTGCTCTTTGCTTCAGTGAGTTCTCAGTATTAATCCCAAAGCATATGTTTCCTCGTGGCCTAATTATAAAAGTGTTGTTGCCCCAAAATGAGGGTTATAATGTCAGAGCTCTTTTGACCTTCAGTCCCTGTAAGAGAAAGGGAGCAGTCAACATGGGTTTTCAAGGCTGTGACCTTTTGGAGCAAATCATCAGGCTCTTCTTCTGAGGCACCTCTGGGTGGATTCAAATCTCCAACCTTTCTGTTAGCAGCTGAGCAAATTTATCATGTGTACCACCCAATGACTCCAAGGTGAGTGCTAAAAGTACAGACTCAAATGTTCCAGATAAAAACTTTTTGAGTTTATAGGCTGATATACTCACCGTATGAGTCACCAAATAGTATCAAGCACATTCAAGTAAAAAGTTAAATATACCATTGACTTCTTAGAACAACTTTATAAACATGATGTCATTTCTTTAGATGTGAGTTTTTACACTGTGGAACAACAACTCTTGATATTGAATTGCTACAAATCTAGATGCATAAAATGCACGCAAATTCAATATGGTAATTATTATTAATATACGTACATCTAAACAGCAAAGTCAGGAAAGGTACTTGCCAGGGTTGGATCCATTCACCATACCTTTTCAATCTGCATGCCAAGCAAATGATATGAGAAGTCTGGACTTTATAACACAGGACATTAACAACCTGTGTTATGCAGATGACACAGCTTCGCTTGCTGGAGTGAAGAGGATTTGAAACACTTATTGCTGAAGGGCAAAGACAACAGCCTTCAGTATGGATTGCACCTCAACATCAAGAAAATAAAAATCGTCACCCCTGGACCAGTTAGCAGCATCGTGACAAATGCAGAAAAGATTGAAGTTGTCAAGAATTTCAGTTTACTTGGTTCCGCAAGCAATGACCATGGAAGCAGCAGGCAAGAAATTAAAAGATGTACTGCACTGAGAAAGTCTGCTGCAGAAGACCTCTTTCATGTGTTGAAAAATAAAGATGTCACCTTGAAGACTAAGGTATGCCTGACCTAAGCCATGCTATTCTCAATCACATCATATGCATGTGAAAGCTGAACAATGAATAGGGAAGACAGAAAAAGAATAAATACCTTTGAATGGTGCTGTTAGGGAAGAATATTCAATATAACACGGACTGCCCAAAGAACAAACAGAGGTGTTCTGGAAGAAACACAATCAGAGTGCTAGTTGGAAGCAATGATGGTGAGACCGTGTCTTACATATTTTGGACATGTTGTGAGGGGGGACCAATCCCTGAAGAAGGAAATCATGCTTGGTAGAATCAAAAACCAAATCCAGTGTTGTCGAGTTAATTCTGACTCATAGAGACCCTACAGGACAGAGTGGAACTGCTCCAAAGAGTTAATTTCCAAGAAGCAGCTAGTGGATTTGAACTGCTGAACTTTTGGTGAGCAGATGTTACACTTAAACACTGTGCCAACAGGGTTTCCAAGCTTAGTAAAATAGAGGGTCAATGCAAAAGTGGAAGACTTTCAGGAAGATGGATTTACACAGTGGTTGCAATAATGGGCTTAAGCATAAAAATGATTGTGGATATGGCACTGGCTTTTCATTCTGTTGTTCATAGGGTTGCTATGAGTTGGAATCAGCTCAACAATACGTAACAACAACAGACAGCAAAGTTGTTAATATATGTTTAAATGATACAGTCATTTAATATCTGAAAGGAATTGTTAGTTTGCAATTATATATGTCAGGCCCCCTAATAAGACCATGTCTGGGTCTTCTTGAAATAAATCTTGTTTTAGTCACTATTGTTATGTTGTTTCTAAAGGAAGTGTATTTTGTACATAAAGGACTTAACATAAGCAAAATGTCTAACAAATTAGCATAATACTTTTAGTCAAGTTAACTGCTGCCACTTGTAGAGTTTTGATATAGTTTCCACTTTGGCAAGCAAAACTTGACAAAACTCGATATTGGCACAAACTGTCAGGTCAAAATGAACTTCTAATGTGACAACTGAAGTGAACTGCTACTAAACCTGGCTGTCAAAATGAGAGTTACGATTTTGTAATGTAAATATAGCTTAAAAGTACAAGCTTCTGAAGCATCCATCTGTCAAGAGACAGGACGTGTTATGTCCTGTGGCATTCCAGTGCCTGAGCTCGGTCTTAAGTGCAGGAACCAGAAGGGCTGGTGCTAAAAGCCTCAGAAAAAAGGAGACAGTGTCAATTGTCCTCCCAGATTTTACTACTTCATATTTTCTGTAGTTTTATGGTGCCCATCTATTATTTTTATATTGAGAAAAGTTCCTTCAAATGTAAGCTACATGATTCTATCTTAAGTGTGACCATACTAAAAAAGAAACAAGAGAACCTTAAGAAAATTTCTTTGAAGAATAATGTATTAAATTCCTATTATTTACTCCTACATAAAAAGATAACTTTAATACCAGCTCTGGTGAGGCATTGAACTAGGTACTTGCGGTCAATGTTTATGAAGTAGATACACATACGTATCAAAGTAGGCTGTGTCAGGAGAAGTTCTGAAAGAAACACAATGAGTGTCATCTCAAAATAGATAGGCATGATAAATCTCCAACATCCATTATATAAAAATACAATATATAAGCTAAAATGTGTAACTGGAGAATCAATTATTATAAATGCCAAATTTTTAAATCTAAGCAAATGACGATAACAATTTGCTCTTGTCAGTTGAACATCTATTTTGTAATAAGCCTAAATATAGATACTTAACATATGTCACCTGATTGAATTAGCCAAATGCAAAAACAGTTGCCAAGGGAGAGGATAAGTAATCCAGGGAGCATTCATTAATGAGATTTCTAAGGAAGAGAAATGTTTTTGAAAACAAAAGGAGTCAGAATAAATTACATATCACACCAGTTGCCAGTGGTGTTTGGGGAGGAGTCCAGATTTGTCCATGAACTTTAGTCCATGAGAACAGGCACATTCGTTACTTTCCCCCATCTATTTAAGGCACCACTTTTAAAGCTGACAACCTCCTGCAGGGATGTTCTGAAAGACAGAGACATCTTGTCAGAATTACAAATGACCTTGGTGGATGAGGCAGAAACGGTTGACTGTGTAGGACATTCCTGACAAGTCCTCAGGATTTGAAGTGGTAACTATCTTTTTGACTAGTTATTATTATTATTATTATTATTTTGGTAGATGAAGGTAGATATCTGAAAAACAATGAAGAAAATTTATACATTCAATTCAGCACGTAATAGATGTTCAATTCACATTTGTTTATTTCATCTGCTGCCCCTAGCCCTTATTACTGCCGACCATTCTGAGTTAAACATGAATTATTGACTATAATGGCTCCTGGAGGGTGCATGTCAGGGCTCTCAGTCATTCGAGGACTAGTCTGTGCCTCCTTCTTTGGTGAGTTGAATGTGAGAGTTATATATGTATGTACACATAGGTATAGATATATATATATATGTGTGGACATACGTATGTAGGTGTGTGTTTCTGGGTATGCTTGTATTTAGCCAGTTCCTTAAGTCTCCTTCTGGAAATGGTTGCCCCTCCCGACCAAACTTAATAAGTTAACTACTGATTTAAATTTAGAAAGAATAAAAAACATTTGAACCTGCCCCTAGTCACAGTTGGTAAGTTCCAGAGATGTATCTCTCTAAACATTTTATGACTTTCTTGAACGCATAGTAGACATTACAACCTGAACTAGCATAGCCAGAATGTAATTCTTGCCATTCCACTAACCAGCCCACCCCCTAAACATTATCCCATTCTTCCTCCAGTATTTTCCACCCTAGTGAATTGTATTAGCACCCACCAGTCATTTAAGCTCCAATCCAGGAATTTTCTCTTTCCCTTACTTGGCTTGGCTTACTCTCTTATGGAAGCTGTGAAGGCTTAGTGGTTAAGTGCCCAAAGGTTGGCAGTTTGAATTCACCAGGCATTCCTTGGAAACTCTGTGGAGCAGTTCTATTGTCTCATAGTGTCTCTATGAGTCAGAACTGACTCAACAGCAGTGAGTTTGGTTTTGGTTTTACTCTCTTGTATCTGTCTTGTATCAAGCCTTTTGGCCATATCTCCAAAACATTTTCCATATCTACGTACTTCTCCCACTTTATTACCAGAGTCTAAGCCACCAACATCTTTCTCGTAAATCCTAGAGCTAAAATCTAAACACCTAAAGCAAGAGTCTTACAATTGATATCCCAATTTTACTCTTTCTCCCTATTCTATCACCTATAAATGCTTTCTGGTTCACATAGGATAAAATTGATTTTAAAAGGTCTCAGAAGGTCACACATTTTCTGACTCTCTCTGGACAGTCTTCTATTACCCTTTTCTTCCCTCCTTACCCTGGCTTTGGTGACCTTCTCTTTTCTTGCCTGAATATGCCAAATGTGTCTTCTCCCTAAATGTATGTCATTTTCCATTTCTTCTACCTAAAATCCTCTGCCCTTTGAGGTTACCAGGAGCTGACTTTGTGTTTTTAAGAGCTCAGTTCAAATATCATCTCCTTGGTGGTAGCCACCAGTTTCCCCTTCCTTCGTTCACTCAGTCATTTCACCATCTTTCTGTCTTATTTCCTTCCATTCAGCACTACCTCAGAATGTGCTGTCATGTCTTACTCGCTTGTTTACTGCCTCTTTCTTCCAATTAGAATGGCAGCTCCATGACATTATAGCTTTGCCTGTCTAATTCATGACACTTTTCCTCTCTCTTATCTTTGCGCATACGTTACTCTGTGCCCAGGCAGGCTATTCTTCTCTGACTTCCATTTGGAGAAACTTTGCTGACACCGGAAATCTAGCATCTGTGCACCTGTCACAACTCTCTATATTTATCCCCAATGTGACATTGACAACTGGTGTTACGTCTCCTTATGTAGTTGCCTTCACCGGCAATTGCATTTTTTTGTTTGTTTACAAGTCTATTCTTGTTGCACAGTGTCCAACACACAATTTTATGGTGACTGAACAACTGAATGAGCAGGTAAAGCAATTTTGCTGGCAGTCAAACCAGGACTTGTTGTTGTTAGGTGGCACTGATTTGGTTCTGACTCATAGTGACCTTCTGTACGACATTAATGAAATATTGTCCCATTCTGTTCCATGCCTGCAGTCACTGGCATGTTTGAGCCCATTGTTGGAACCACTGTGTTAATTCATATTGCGGAAGATCCTTCTCTTTTCTTGTTGACCTTCTACTTTACCAAGCATGATGTCCTTCTCCAGGGATTTATCCCTCCTTACAGCATATCCAAAGTATGTAACATGTTGTCTTGCCATCCTTGCTTCCAGGGAGCACTCTGGTTGTATTTTCAAGACAGATTTGTTCACTTTTTTGACTGTCCATGGTACAGTTAATATTCTTCCTCAACACCACAATTTAAAAACATTACTTTTTCTTCTGTCTTTTTTTCATTGACAGCTTTTATATGCCTATGATACGATTGAAAATACTCAATGGAACACTATGTTATGATAAAAAACAATGACAACTTTAGAAAGCATCTCATAACATGGTCTCATTTGGAAGAGATCATGCTGAATGAAATCAATCAGTGTCAAAAAGACAAGTTTTGTATGAGATGCCTGTTATAAAGACTTAACAAGAATTATCCATAGAAGAAAATGACTGTGTTGGCTACATGGGTGGGTGAGGGATGAGGGTTTATCATAGATGTGTTAACTGACAGATGTTAGAAATTTTATTCTTTTATTGTAATTAATAAAAAGAAAAGAAAAGATCACTGCTTGGGTCAGGTGCACCTTTATCTTCAAGGTGACATCTTTGCTGTTCAACACTTTAAAGAGGGCTTTTCCAACAGATGTTCCTGGTGCAATGTGTCTTTTGATTTCTTAACTGCTGATTCTGCTTCCATGGGTGTTGATTGTGGATACAAATAAAATGAATTCCTTGACAGCCTCAATCTTTTCTTCGTTAATCATGATGTTGTTTATTGGTCCAGTTGTGAGGGTTTTTGTTTTCTTGATGTTGAGATATATTCATATGAAGTCTGTGGTCTTTGGTCTTCATCAGTAAGTGCTTCAAGTCTTTGTCACTTTGTCACTTTCAGCATTATGCAGGTTGTTAATGAGTTTTCCTCCAATTCTGATGCCCTGTTCTTCTTCACATAGTCCAGCTTCTTGGATTATTTGCTTGGTATACAGATTGAATAGGTATGGTGAAAGGATGGAACCCCCCCCACACACAGAGTCCCCTTGTTCTTTTCCAACGATTGTCTCTTGATCCATGTACAGATTTCTCATGAGTACAATTAGGTGTTCTGGAATTCCTGTTCTCCTCAATGTTAGCCATAATTTGTTACTATCCACACAGTCAAATGCCTTTGCATAGTTAATAAAACACAAGTAAACACCTGTCTGGTGTTTTCTGCTTTCAGCTAAGACCCATCTGACACCAGCAATGACATCCCTGGTTGCATGCTGTCTTCTGAACCTGGCTTGAGTTTCTGACAGTTCCCTGTCATTACGTTGCCACAGCCACTTTTGAGTGTTCTTTAGTGAAATTTACTTGTGTGTGATATTAACGATATTGTCCACTAATTTCTGTATTATGTTGTTCCGCCTTACCTAGGAAGGGGTATAAATATGAATCTCTTCCAGTTGGCTAGAAGAGGATTGTTGTTGTTGTTGTGCCATTGAGTCATTTCCAACTCACCGCAACCCTATGCACAACAGAATGAAACACGGCCCCTGGTCTTGTGCCATGCCCACGATTGTTTGCATGCTGAAGTCTGTTGTTGTAGCCACTTTCTTGATCCATCTCATCAAGGATCTTCCTCTTTTTCACTGACCTTCCAGTTCTTCTCCAGGACTGATCCCTTCTGACAACATATCCAAAGCACGTAAGATGCAGTCTAGCCATCTTTGCTTCCAAGGAGCCCTCTGGGTATACTTCTTCCAGAACAGTTCTGTTCTTTGGGCAGTCTGTGGTTCATTCAATTTTCTTCACCAATACCACAATTCAAAGGTGTTTTTCTTCTGCTGCTTCTGTATTTATCATCCAAGTTTCACGTGCATGTGATGTGATAGAAAATACCATGACTTGGGTGAGGAGAAGCTTAGTCTTCAAGGCGACATCTTTACTTGTCGATATTTTAAAGAGATTCCATGCAGCAGAGTTTCCCAGTGCAATGAATCTTTTGATTTCTTGCCTGCTGCTGTCACGGGAATTGCTTGTGGAACCAAGTAAAATGAAATCTTTGACAACCTCCATCCTTTCTCCATTTAGCATTGCGTTGTTTATTAGTTCAGTTGTGAGGATTTTTGTTTTCTTGATGTTGAGGTGCAATCCATACTGAAGACTGTGGTCCTTGCTCTTCTACAATAAGCATTTCAAATTCTCTTCACTTCCAGCAAGCAAAGTTGCATCATCTGCATAATGCAGATTGCTAATGAGTCTTCTTCCAATCCTGATGTCTCATTCTTCTTCATATAGTCCAGCTTCTCAGATTGTCTGCTTGGCATGCAGATTGAAAAGTTATAGTGAAAGAATACAACCCTGACACACATCATTCTTGACTTTAAACCATGTAATGTACCCTTTTTCCATTCCATTTCCATTTCTTGATCCCTGTACAGAGTCCTCAAAACACAATTAAGTGTTCTGGAATTCCCGTACTATGCAATGTTATCCATAATTGTTATGATCCACACAGTTGGATGCCTTTGCATAGTAAAAGAAGACTATGAATGAAATAACAATCTTTTCCACAAAGCCTGCTTCTTGTTCATATTTGTCTGAATTATTGAACTGATGAGTTTGAGTTGTTTCCCTTAGGCTGAGGTGAGACTTACAGTCGTATATTTCAGTAACTTTTATTCCTGATGACGTTTTTAATTTTCTTCTCATGTTCCCACTTTGTACTTACTAGGCTTTGTTTTTTTTTTCAGTGCTATTTTCTCCTAGTATGAGATTCTTGAAGTTTCTACCTACTGGTGCCATTTGGTTTGTCACTTTGTTGAGTACTGACATTATGCCAAGACACTACACAGTTTGTTTAAAACAGTTTCTCACTGATAATAAAAAATAAATCCACACTATCAAGATCATTTTCTATTTAGTATTCTTCATGGAGCCTTAAAAATAGCAGAACTGCTGTACTGCACCCTGATGTTCTTTTCCTCCAAACTCCCCCATACTTAGAGAAACAATGAAAACATCCAGTTTGCTTCAAGTTCATTCAATAACTAAAAAAAACAAAACGCAGTGCTTAATTTATATCATGTGCACTTGTTCCCAAGGGAATGAATGCTTCCATTGACTGTGACCGTGACCCATTATTGCAGTCTCACTTGACAGATCTTGATGTGTCTGTGTTCTCCTAGACCTGGAGTGATAATTTTTATTCCTACTTTCATTCCATGGATCTTATAGCTATAATGACATTAAATGACAGCATTTTGCTTATCCAGCTGACATTTTCTCCATGTAGTTTGTAGCATTACTAAATCTGCAATATCACCTGTGTGTTGTTAAAGATTCTTATAAAACTAGATTCTTGAAAACAGCACAGAAGAAGCATAGGAGAAAATCTTTTAAGAGTAGATATTTTGAGGAAAACATTTATGAATTGAAATGAGTTCTCAAATACTGATTATTTTATATAGTGCCATATCATATATGAATTAGCCTGCTTCCCATGGGATGATGATTGAGAAGATGGGCAATGGAGCAGAAATATTAAACTCAGATTCTTGGCACATTATGGAATAATGATGTAAGTAGGACACAATATCCTCAGAATTATAGTAGTTGTGAAGACATGAGATCTGCTTACTATTTTGTATTTAGTTTTGGCCTTAAAATGTGGAAGGATGGTAAAATACCTTTATGCAACCATATCTAATATTCCACAAACCAATCACATTTGGAACACAGCATGAGAATCTTACAATTGAATCCTGAATGCAGAGTTATTAATTTCAAAAGTAAGATGGAACCCATCTAGGGTGAGTAAATTTATTCATGGTTTAGAAATGAGTCTTAAGAATCCAAATCAAAACTAATCTTAAAAGTGATCCACAGAAGTTATGTGCTTTTCCACAATATAAGAAATCTAAAAAGATGTAAAATGCGGACTGTATCATTTAATGGCATCAACATTGGAGATTAAAGATTTTAATCACATGCTTTCTTTACTATAACCAGTCTCCAATTTATAAGCAGGCCAAATATAAAAATTTTACTAGGAAACAGGTATTTTTCAATAAAAATAACATTTTAAATGATAAATTTTTACTAGCTTGATCACAAGAACTTGTATAATCCGCAGTGTAACTGAAGAGTGTACTCATGAAGTACCCAAATATCAGATGGTAGATGCCAGTGGCACTTTAGTACAAAGAGAGCATAAACGGATGCATTTTCTCTGTGTTCATGGATCTAGGGCTAGCTTCAGAAAACAGCTCCATAAGTGGATTTTCCATCTAAAATCCTGTAACCCCATTCTGCTACTTCCCTGCCTCTGAGCATCTAGCACTTTCATGCACTGATGAGGCTACATAAGCTTTCTTAATAAAGTGCTTTATTAAAACTCATTTCATTAATGAAAGGTAGACATTAAGGGAAAATAATTTTATAACTGAACTAATTTGCAACGAAGTATGAAAGATCAAAAGCAAACACTTTAGGGAGATAGAAATCAGTTACTGAAACTCTACAATTTGCCTGAAATTTTGTTAAGCTCTATCTGAACTTGCATCTAGAAAATTTCCGTTATACGGAGACAGCTATTTGAGTTGAAACTGTTTAAGGAATTTACCTATCAAAGTATAGCCAGTAAATTATACAGCCATGATTGCAGACAACAGAAATTTTCAGATTTTTTTTTTTGATAGATACTTACTGGCTTCACATAATTATTGAAATTTTAAGGATTATGAGAACGGGGAAGAGAATTAGTGGTTACTTTGCCACGTGGAAACTCCAGGTTCTGCTCAGTGTGACTTGTTAGCACCAATAAACAAGAGGTTGAGGTAGGAGAAGAGAAAAGTACCTTTATTTCTTTGCACAAGAAAAGAACGATTGAGGCTGTTGCCTCCAAGACTGCTCACAGGCAGCTTGGGGAGGAGGACTTTTACAAGAACAGACAAGGAAATGTAAATTCAGCATGAATATTCAGGACTGAACTTCAAGCTGGTGCTCTGGACTTGGATTTTCTTTAGACAAGGGTTAGATTCTCTGGGACCCAGGAAGAGTCAGTTTTCCTTCAATAGCACTTTAAACCTCCAACCAGAGGCAGGATGTTTATACATATTTTTCACTTAATAAATTGGCCATTTAAAGTGCTGAAATGGTGTGAGAACCAGCTAAAACCAGTCTGGGTCAGCTATGCTGTGGCCTGTTTTGCTGTTATCTTGTCAAGGGCAATTGAAGAAGAATGTGTGACCCATTCTGCTCTATGTAGGAGAATGAACCAGAGCAGGTTATTCGAAAAGTGTTGGATTTTGAGGCTTCTTACCTCAGTTACAAATACCTAAAATTATGAGGGGAAATAAGTTGGAGCAGTTAACTCTGCCTAGATGTCTATTCTCTTGTGCCAGCTTGCCAAGTTAAACTCATTTTGTATTTTTTTCTCATTTTATTATTTCCATTTCCCATACATGACTAAACTTTCTAATGCCTTAATCTAAAAGTCTTAAATATCTTATAGTACTGATTTAATTCTTTGCCTCCCCTTTTAAATTAACAGGCCATCTGAGTAGAAAAGGAGTCCCATTTTAATTTTCCTGTCTCATCTGTTGATGGGTTTTTAGTTTTCCTCTATGAATGTTTGGGAAGTTTTATAGCCAATAGGGCAAGAAGGACAACGGTGGTGGGAGCCGTGGCCCATGTTAGCAGTGACTCTGAGACGTAAGTGGTAGGACCGTCAGGCAGATGAAAAAGGAGGAGGAAGAAAACTGGGAAATCTGTCGTCGTGTAAGTCGCCTGTTTTCATACTGATTTTTGCCTGAAATCGAGCTCTTCCTTCCATTATTTAGAATACAGAGACTGCAGCTATGTGTAGTTTTACAGGGCTGTACTGTGACCACAGAAAGTGTTACCTGTTTTCTAGGAGGAAAATCTGGAAAATCACTACTGCTAAAAAAAGAAAATACTCTCAAAAGCCTTAGAACTGGGGAACCTCTGTTTATTTCCTGCTCCCTAATACCTCACCAACTCTATTACACACAACACTAAAAATATTTCCAAATTACAAATGAGTTGGAAAAAAAAAATCACCACCAACAAAAAAATTCCCCTAAGGAATTTATATCTATTGGTGGCATTTCAATTAAAACAAAAGTTACCCAAAGTAGCATGATATTGTTTATTGGCTTCTCTTTATTTTAAATACATAGTTAAAACACATCCTTACCAAAGCAAAAGTGTATTACAATATTCTTTAGATAGAATGAATGCATTAATCCATACCAAAATACATATATTGCCAAGAGCTGATGCTCATAGAACTCATCTTTTTAAAGGCTTGTAATTCACTTGCGTCTCATTCATCTGCCACATTTGTACACAGTGTATTTCTCTTTCAAGTTCTTATTAAAATAAGTAAGATAGGTGGTAAAATCAGATGCTGACACAATTTACTGTCCCTTGTTTACTTTTATTTTGCATTGCAGAAGGTCTTTGGAAGCAATTCCTGTATTATCCTCCCCCTATTCCTCAAAATAGATGCTAACACTAAATGTCAAATTCCCTCTCCTCCCTTTAGAATGGAGAGTATATGAGCTTTCTAGAGGAAGTCAGTGACACCCTCTTGCCTGAAGACACCATCTGATAGTGAGGAGTGGCATGCTCAACATTTAATGAGTATCTGCAACATCAGCCTTATGTGAACGGAGTCATAAAATGAAACTAATAGTCTTTTTCATACCTTTTAAGCTCCCTACAGCAAGGAAAAGAGCAACCCCTCTAAAAAGCAAGATGGTACATATTTTCATATTTTGGTCCATCAGCTTAAAGATGCACCAAAGTGTTGATTCAGACTATTGGCTTAGAAATCATGTGGACCTGGACTCAGATTACAGCTATGCCATTTTTTTAGGCTATAACTTTGGACAACAAGAAACATCTTGGAGATTCTTGACTGATTTGCAAAATAAGGTTAATAATACCTATTCTGAGGATTAACTGAGATCAAGTTTGAAAAATTTTAGTTGAAAGCTTATATACACCCCAAACTACCGCTGTGGAGTACATTTCTTCTCGTAGTAACCCTATGGACAGAGCAGAACTGTCCCATGGAGTGTCCAAGAGGCACTTGGGGTAGATTTGAACTGCTGACCTTTTGATTAGTAGCCACAGCATTTAACTATTGTGCCACAAGGGTACATGATAGACACTAAAGAAATGATTGGTTTGTTCTAGGAGGGGAAGACCAAGTTGGAGATTCTTGTTGAGTTTTACTGGTTTGGGTGAGAGGTCTCAGGAAAAACAAGTGAAGAAGCCTGGTGGGCAGAGGAAATAGGTGGAGTATTGTTCAGAGTGGAAACTAAATTTGGTCTGATTTCCTCTGCAGCTCAAATTGCACTAGAGTACAACAAACAAAGCAAAATTGAACTACCCCATATGGTTTCCAAGGGACAGCTGGTGGATCCAATCTCTTAATTGCTATACTACCAGGGCTGCAAGGGTCAGTTCTATCTAAAGGGATCAGGGGGCATGCCTTCCAACAAGGCAGCTCCCATTTGGCAGAGGGCAGTTCTCTAGAGAATGCACAGTTTTGTTTTGTTACTGGCCGGTATTAGCAGCAAGGGGAGACAGGTGCATCTGTTGCTAATAGGGATCTGGACAGGACACCAAGAGAATCCACTAGTCTACCTTTGCACTGCTCAGATCCACTCGCTTCTAATGCTGTGTTCATTTGATTCAGGCACAGTTTCTCCAGGATGCTGGTTGTTCACAATTTATAGGAAAGCTCTAACGAAGGCTCTAGTTCCTGGGCAAAACTAGAGCCCCTACCTTGCAGTTCTTCTTGAGGATGTATTGTAGGCACCTCACCAAAGAAAATATACAGCTGACAAATTACAACATGAAGCAATGCTCAGAATCACTAGTCACGGGGGAATGCAAATTAAAAGCACAATGATATACTAGCACATGCCTATCAGAAAGGCTACACTGGGAAAGACTGACCATATCAAGAGCTGACAAGAATGTGGAGAAACTAGAATTCCCATATACAACACATGGAAAAGTGAAAGGAAGCAAATTCTTTCAGAACTGTTTGGCAACCTCTTAAAAAGATAAACATAGATCTGCCATTTTTAGGCATTTACCCAAGACAAAAGAAAGCATATACCCATTTAAAGACCTGCACATGAATGTTCCTAACAGCTTTTCTGCAGTAACCGCAAACCATAAACAATGCAGGTGTTCACCAGCTGTTGAACAGATAAATAAATTGTGGTATATTCACACAATAAAAAGTCATTCAACGATGAAAAGGCATAAGCTATTGTTACACACAATACCATGTTTGAACTTTAAAATAATGATGCCCAGTGTAGTAAGTAGATTGTGCAGTGCATGCTGTGAATCAGTTTATAGAAAATTCTAGAAAATTCAAACTAATCTATTGTTGACAGAAAGTAAATCAGTGATGCCTAGAGATGGGGACGAGATCAAGAAGGGATGGCCAGCCAACTGCAGTCGAGTTGGATCTGACTCATGGCGACCCTAGGGGCCAGGGTAGAACTGACCCCCAGAGTATTCAAGGAGTGCCTGGTGGATTTGAACTGCTGACCTTGTGGTTAGCAGTGGTAGCACTTAACCCACTACGCCACCAGGGTTTCTAAGTTTTGTAGAGATGAGTTGTTGGTTTTTTTTTTTTTTTTTTTCCTTTATGTAACAGTTACTGTGGCTGGATAACAAATTACCCTCAGCCTCAGTGATTTCAAACAACAACAATCATTTAAAGTCTTTCCTATTTTCTGGGGGTCAGGACTGCAGACCAGGCTCAGGAAGAACATCTTGTCTCTGCTATACAATGTCTGTGGCTTCAGATGAAAGCCTCAAATTTAAGGACTGGAATCAAATAAAGACTTGTTTGACCCTATGTCTGAAGCTGATCTTGACTTTCAGTTGGAAGTATAGCTGAGACTATGAGCCTAAACACTCACAGATTGCTCTTCCATGCATCCTGGACTTTCTTACATGATATTGGCATAGTTCTAAGAACAAATATCCAGGTAAAAAGTTAGATAAAAATTTTATTAATTTATGTGACAGCTTTGGGAATAATATCTTTCATAATATCTCTTATGTAATATGTTTTATCAATGGCAAGTGAAAATTCTACCCAGCTTAAAGGATCAATGTCACTGTAAAAAGTGCCTAAGGGATATATTTATATGTATTGTTGCAGTTGTCTTCAGAACACTGTTTTATGCAAATAGTATGTGCTTTCTGTATTTGTTGCCGATTACTCCCTGCCCTGTAAGTTATTTTCATAAATGGTTCTGCTAATTTTTTAATAACCTGCTTTGAAAAAAAAGTATCATAGTATGCTGCTGCCAGAAAAATACCTGGGGGATGGATGGAAAAGAAACAGCTTGCAAACAAAAGTAGAAAGCTCACGATATTTGCGTAAAAATACAGTATACAACCTGCCACACTTTGTAATGGCTTTTTATTTTCACATCTACCGAAATAGCCTTCACTGATCCTCCAAATCCAACTATAATGAATCTATTCATTACCAATCTATTATATTTTGACATCTATGGGCTATTTATTCATAGCCCTAAAATTGCTTTGTTATTGAAATCAACCTTGTTGGTGTGTGAATGAAACAGTTTCATTATTAAATTCTAATCCTTAGAGTATACACTCTTTAAGAATAAGATTTTTTCTGTTTTACTCTTGACTATACCCAATATATGGAACAGTGCCTGATATACAGTAGGTACTCAGTAAATATTTGTTGAATGAATAAAAACCAAAAGGTTTGTGTGTGCAATTCAGGCTTTCATAAGTAGTCGGTAGTAAAGTTTATAAGCTGAGCAAAATGGAGAGGGGGTTGTTTTAGTCAGCTAGGACTGCTCTAACAGAAATAGCACAGAGTGGACGGCTTTAACAAAGGAAGGTTTATTCTTACATAGTCCGGTAGGCTGCAAGTCCACATTCAGGGTGTCTGCTCCACGGGAAGGCTTTCTCCCTGGTTGGCTCTGGAGGAATGTCCGGTATTGCATCAGTCTTTGTCCAGGGAGCACCTTGGCACAGAAACCTCAGGTCTGAAGGATGTGCTTTTCTCCCGTTGCTGCTTTCTTGATGGTACGAGGTTCCCAATTCTCTGCTCTCTTCTCTGTCCTTTTATCTCTCATAGGAAGAAAGGATTAAGGGTGGGGCAAGCCACACTCTAGGGAAACTCCCTTTACAGTGGAGCAGGGAGGTAATTCTATGAAGGGATTTGCAGTCCCACCCTAATCCTTTAACATACAGCATAGGAAAACCACAAAATGGAGGACAGTCACAAGATACTGGGAATCATGGCCCATGTGCAGGGCTACACATATTTTTGGGGGGACATAATTCCATCCATGACAAGGTAGATGCTACTATTAGGTCAAATGATACACTGAGAGTCAAATAAAAAGTTACAGAAGTTCAAGTGGTATAAATGTTGTCATCACGTTTTGGATCATTAAATTGTGCAGAAGAAGATGTGTTTCATGTGGAACTATTTTGTTAGTTTTGCTGTGTGTGTAGCCATTTTATTTCCCAGAAGTTGCCATTTGCAAAGAACTGTTTGACGTCTAACTATGATCCATTGGGCAATAAGATCCCATCCTTTGACTAGTATCTTAAAGACATGTGAAAAAAATCTTTCATGAGTATGACCATACATAATTGTATTATTGGACAAAACTCTGGGTTCACACCACCATCCATGAAGCCCATAACTGAGACAAGAGCTTGGGTAAAGTGATCAAAGATTTTTATTTTTATGTGCCAGAAACACAGGGGACAGGGGATGTCCTTGTCCTCAAAGCCTCTCTGAAGTTGTCAGGCAAGATCAGGGTTTTTAAAGGGAGAGGCTATATGCAGGTGCAGGGGCAGGGGCAGGTGTCAGGGACCAATATGCAAAGTTGAGGAGGCATCTTTCCAGGAGCAGGCCTCAGGGATCCAGGTGAAACATGCATTAGAACTGTGGACCTGAGGTTGAGGAGATACATATCAGGAATTGGGTCCAGAGGCTCTCAGTTGTCACCTGAGCAGGGGGTCCTAGAAGAGACACCTCCACTTGTTTGATGTTCCTAAGAAGAAGCTGCAAAGGCTGTAAAGGTTTCATTTCAGTGGTTCCTGTAAGTTAATATGTGATTTCCTGCCTGAGCCAGGTAATGTTAAAAAAATAACAATAGCGCTGCTGCCGAGTCTGGTCCAACTCACAGAGACCCTATAGGTCAGAGTAGAACTGCCCCACAGAGTTTTCAAGGAGTGCCTGGTGGATTTGAGCTGATGACCTTTTGGTTAACAAATGTAGCCCTTAACTCACTACACCATCAGGGTTTCCAAGTATTGTTAAGAAGCCAGCAATTTTAAGAAAACTAAGTAAAGAATTAGTCCTGTCTACTTCAGTACCCCCTCTGTTTGAAAACAGGCACTTTTCAGGGACTTTCAGACATTTAGTTTCAATTTCCCTGTTGTTTTGAACTTTCACAATCTTGGTGGGGCACTGACTATTCTTGCTACTTCCTGCGAGTAGGGGTGCAGGAGTGTGAGAAGGCTATCAGTACAGAGCAGACCCATCAGAGGCGTGAAAGTCCACCATGCCCTGCTGGACTAAGAGTATGTGAACTCTGAGTGGCAATTGCCAAGAAGAAACAGTCCTCCAGCCTTTAGGATCTGAGCTGTTCCCTTGGCAGCTATTTTTAGGATATAAGGCCTAAAGATGTGAATGAGGAGGATGATTATAGTATCAAGTAAGAAAAGAATGACCCAGAAGTTTATAGACTCAAATAGTTTACAGATAGCTTGCTCCATCAACCCGTGTGTTAAAGGGACCAACTCAGGCATTTATTTAGCAGGTGGTGTGGAGTCTCAAAATCTGACTCACTAACAGAGCTGCATGTGTATGAAAGACATCTTGGTTCAAATAGCACAACCCAAGTATTTAGCATGGCAATATCCCCAAACATCTCATGGAATCAGACTGTTTCCCTGGTATGTATCCTCAAACCAACAATATAACCAATTTTAAGTCTTACTTGTGTTCTAATTAGTAATTTTTGTCCTAGCAACTCAGTAGGGCATTCAGAGACACGTGGAAAGGAGTGTCTTTTTAACCGTGACTCCCTTAGACATTATTTTATGTCAATAAGAGCAAACTTTATCAGACATAAGAGTAAGCTTAAACTCCACATATTCCTGCTTGGAGAGTGGGGCCTATTGGATAGAGAAAGTGACTCTCTTGTCTAAGACAAGTCTAATTACTTTCTAAGTCTACATCGAGTATAACTCTTAGCTCTCCCATGGAGTTGTTGATGTGGTCAAGAGACAGACAGGCCTCAAGTGTCCCCAGCAGTAGTTGTTTTTTCAGACTCCTCTTCTGAAAGAGTCGAGGGCCTGTCCATCTGGGCCTTTGGGGAAGTCAACTGGGCATCTTGTTTTAGGGTGCTCAGGACACTCCACCTTCCACTGGCCCCATTTTTGGCACTGTCTACTTGTATCAATCGGGGTCTACATTCACTGTCCACTGCAGCGATCCAAATCCTGATCTCTGGGGGCAAACTGGGTTACCTCAAGGTGGAACTCGGCTAGCCATAGCCAACAACTGAGTTTTCTTTTTGTCTTTTTCTCTCTGCCACCCAGGTCTCTTATTAAACCACCTTAAAGTTCTCTTCTACCAACTGGGAGTGTGGACTGAAGTTCTGCCTCGAGCTTTTGTAATTTTTATTTTATGTCTGATGTGGGCTAAGACACAAAATGCATGCCCATAATGGATTTTATAACAGCATCCACAGTAAAATAGTTGACCAGTTTTTTAGACCATTATTTGACCTAAGGTTACTTGAGGAACCAGTGCTTTAAGCCTGCAGCCTATGTAGGTCACTTCAATCTCCACAGAAGCCAGAAATCCAGACCCTAGAGTAATTATATATCCCACTACAATACTTTTGATCAAAATGTTCAAAAAATGGTAACTGAACACCATCTGGCTTTTAAGATCTTAGCCACCACACATTGAACTAGGAAGTAGAATAGAAACACTATTATGCCAATTACCTGAAATAACCAAAGAGACCATGATCCTAAGGTCTCTAAGAGACGAAACAAATCTTGTGAGGCATTTATATACAGCTTAAGTAACCTTTTCTTGTGCGTCAGCAGCAGAGGTATTCTATAAAACCTCAGGTTTTATATTAATGTAAACACAGTAACATCTGTCAAGACTTAAACTGTTTCTTGATAGAGTAGGAAACAATATGATTTTAATTTGTAAAATCATACCTAAAATTTCTGACAATTCTCTGGTTATGTTAAATTTAAATTTACTGTTAAATTTACCCTCAGGAATCTCCAACTGGAGAATTATAACACCTAAACCCGTTAGTTTTTAGGAGAGAGAAAAATGATTTCTTATCTCTAGAAATCAGGACCTCAAAATGTGAGAAATATTTTTATATAAAACGCATAACATATTTTCATTTACTCAGCCTTACTGTTTCATCTAATTCTGGGTCAGCTGTAGTCTGTGAGACCATCCATTCTGCATAAGAGTTTTGGACGTCTCAAGTCACAGCCCTTTTCACAAGTTTAAAATTTTTGTTGAGATATTGTGGTTAATAGTTTTCAGAAAATTGACAAAACTGTAGATGACAAAAACTTAGAAGTCAGTTATAAGCAGGATATAAAAGTGAGCAAAACCTAATTTGCTGGTAAAACCTTAGACAATAATATTTCCAAACACAACCATTATCCATGTTTTTAAGGAACATTAGACACCACACATAATAATCTTGAGGTGTAATACCACATAATCAGGATATATCAAGATTATTAATACTGGTATCCACAAAAACCCACTGCCATCTAGTTGGGTGCAACTCATAGCAACCCTAGAGGTCATAGTAGAACAGTCCCATAGAGTATTCAAGGAGCACCTGGCAGAGTTGAACTGCCGATCTTTCGGTTCGCAGACGTAGTACTAAATCTACTGTGTCACAAGGGTTTCCCTAATACTTACGTAGTATAGAAATAAGTTTATAGGCAACTAATTCAAATTCCCCATTCAAAGCATTTGCTTTGATGATGTTAGATTAAGCAAAATAATATATCCATGACATACCACCGTTTGTTCTCTAAAAAAAAATCACAGCCTTGCAACATGTGAAATATATTTATCTTATCACAGTGAAAGTCTTGAAGTTCAAGTCTAAAATACAGAAATCCTCTTCAACTGTGAACTCTAGAACACAAGTTATCTGCTTCAGAAGTATAACATCGGGCACAAATTAAAGATATTTCTATTAAAAATGTGAGACAGCACAGGGAAACAAGGCATTTAATAGGTGCCGAACAAGTTAGCAGAATATGTTACATTAGCTCTCAAGGTTTTGAAAAGAATTTTTCTTCCTCTGAAATGTTTTACACAATGCCCTGCCCTCCAGACTCTAGGTATAGGCCACCCTCTCCAGATTCTGAATGGAAGCCCCCTGGCCCTGTACTATAGCTCTGCCTTCCAGGCCCACTGGGCCATCACGTCTTGCTCCCTGGGCTTCAGGCACATAATTTTCCAAGTCTACAGGAGTGGCAACTCCACAATTAGAAACATCAGGGGCTATGGCTCCACTCTTTCAATCCTCTACCCTGAGATCATGGCCATACCTTTGAGACTGAGGCAGCTCATCTTCCCATTCTCAGCTTCTGCTTCCTATGGCCTCATTGCCTAGGCCTCAGGCCTGTATCTGCTCAGCTGGGGCAAGTGTTTCAAAACTGTGTATCTCTACTGACAATGTCAGGAGGCACTCCACTTTGATCACTTTACCCAAGCTCCTGTCTCAGAGATTGGCTTTGAGGCAGCATGACCCTGGAGTTTTGTCTGGTAACAAATTCCTCTATAAATCCTACAGGTAGGAAAAAACAGTCTCTGATGATTTACTTGGTCTAGATCACCTACTTATAAATGGCACAGTAGAGATATAAGCACATTTATTGTTTTTCCTTCTTTAACTCTATTGTCTTGGCCAATGTATTCCAATTAACTACTATGATTTGGTGGATTTACGAACGTAAAAATCCATAGATCAAGAAATTACACATTTTGAGCTTGTACTTACCCGTGCAACTGTCCATGTGCAACTGTCCATGTACAGCAGTAGTTTTAGGAATATTAGGAAAGTTATCTTAACTAAGTATTTCATGCATTGAATTACTGACTATAGCAAGAGTTACAATTGTCACTAACTTAGTCATGGTTATAGCCAGAACATGCTCCTTAGAAGCCAGTATGGCAAGGCTTCATTTCACTCAACTGTGGATATGTTGTCAGGAGGGACTAATCCCTAGAAAAGGACATCAAGCTTGGTAAAGTGGAAGGTCAGTGAAAGAGAAGAAGATACTCAACTAGATGGACTGACACAGTGGCTACAACGATGGGCTGAAGCACAGCAACAATTATGAGGAAGGTGCAGGATTGGGCAGTGCTTCATTCTGTTGTACATACAGCTGCTGCGAGTCAAAACTGACTTGACTGTACTCACAAATAACATATACTGAGATTTTATCATATATTAAACAATTTCCTAAAAGTGTAGATTTTAGCACACACTTTATTACCATGAAGGAAAACCTATGATATCTTTCACTCAATAAAAAGAAATAAAGTTTAAAGTGCACTGACTCTTGGAAAGGCAATAAAATGATTCCATTTCACACTGGAACCTTTTCTATTTATCAGCTTCATAGCCATTTGTGTGGTCTCAGGTTACATTTCAGCTCTTTCTCATGGTCGGTGCACTTGTGAGTACTTAATTTTCAAAGTTGATAGTTTTTATAACCTGTTTAATGTATTTGATGTTTACTGTATATTGTCTTATATGTGGATGTTCACCACAGAGTACATACTACAGAAGAGAATGCACTTTTGCCTTGTACATCAAACGTAAATAACAAATTATTTATGTTTATTTGTTTGAACACAATTTTTAGTCCTCTTTCCCAAATAGAAATAATTTAACCAAAATATAATGAATGGAATAAAAGTAAAATTATAAAAAGAAATGAGAGTAGAAAGTACAGAAAATGGAGAAATTGAAATGCAAGGAAACCAGTTTCTTTGGCTCTGTTTATTTTGGGGAAAAGGAAAGGAAAATTTGGTGTTTTCTTTTGTTAGAATTAAATATTCTAGCCTCTTAGGAAGAGCAAATTGTTTCCCTTCACTAAGTTTTAAAATAAATTCCAGTCACAAAAGTGTATTATGAGGACCATGAGCAGTATAGTGAGCAACATTCTCACTCAACAACACCCAGTTGGTGTTTTTAAATTGTTTTCTGTACGTGTTCTTATACATGGCTAATTAAGATAGACATTGTAACACTGGGATGCAGCTCATTGAGAGCCGTATAGGGTTTACCTAAAACAATAATGTACAAATAAAGATGTCTTTATTTTATCTACATTGACATCACACGAACATACAATAATACTGATTTAATGTCTGCTAAATGTATCACTCTGTTTATTGAAGTTTTTTATGAAATGAGATGTTGCTTATAAAGTAGTGATTAGCTGGTAAAAATTTATGTGTTGTACAGGGTTGGTCTCTTGTCATATGGGTTTCTAAAATTTCTGTCTTATAGACTTGAAGGGTTTGATAAAAACCAACAAATGAAATATTTATTCAAATTTAGAAAAATATCTGTGGTAGAGATTATTTCAATTTTCAGTTCTAAAATTACATTTGCTCTCATATCTCTTAAAGAAGGACTCAGTGAATCAGTGTACTTGAAAAATGAAAGAATAGTTATCCTGGGGGTGGAGTCAATATGGCGGACTAAGCACATGTCTCCTTATATCCCTCTGGAAACCAAGACCTGAAGACCTGAATTGATAATCAAACCAAGCCTTCTGATCACCTAATCAGCCTCAGGACACAGCGCAGGGCTGTTAATTGGGACTTCATACCACTGAGCGAAAAACCTCCTCTCTTTCGCTGAGCCCTGCTCCTGGCTAGCCCTGGCTCTCACAGACTGGAGGTAAACGCACCATTTTGACGTTTTTTCTTCCTGTCTTGGCTGGCGGGCGGAGCTGGGTCTTGCCTAGTGGCTAGACTCAGACATGCTGCTGGGGGGATAGGCAGGCAAAATTCCCATATTTTGAGAGCCAGGCTTAGGACTCTGTTAATCCAGCCACTTTGAGCCTGGCGTTTTATATATGCCTCAGCGGGGTTTGTACGGAATTTCACAGTCAGTGTGCAGGATGCCGTGTTGGTACCAACATTTTAGTGGGACCTAATTCTTAGCCTGGGAGCCAGCTCCTGCAAACAGGACAGCGCTTCTCTGACAGAAAAGCAGTAATTTACCAAAGGCCACCTATGTTGGGGGCCCTACAACAGAAGCAGAGGAATCACTACCTCTTGGCACCTCTAGCCCCTGTATCTGCTGCCTGTGTGGAGGATGCCATCTTGGATATGGTGGCCACAGCTGGACCTAATTCTTAGCTTGGGAGCCAGAGCCTGCCCACAAAAGAGTGCTTTCCTATCACAAAAGCAGTACACGACGTAGTGTCACCTAAGGCTAGGCCCTGTCAGCAGAGGCCAACAGGGCAGCAGCATTGCTGTATTCTGAACAAGTTTGTTATCATATGGGGTTGGATATAGTGGTGCTTACTTTGTCAGATGAGAAGAGGGACGTCTACACCTGAAAACCTAACTGACTTGTGATGTGGTCAGATACCTTTTGCTTTACATTTGAAGACAGCCTAGAGAAACATTTGCAATCCATCCTCACAGTACCTCTTCCAGCCTCTACATACTCACATAGGACCCAAAAAGCAACAGACACTTGTGGCATACAAGAAATCACCCATGGCTTCAGAAGGCTCCCAAACAAAGCAACAAGGGAGTTTTCCAGATGAAGAAACTTTTATGAAAACATCAGGAAATGAATATAAAATGATTATATACAGAACCCTTCTAGACCTTATACAAAATGCAGCAGAACAAAATGAAAAATTAAGCAAGCTGTTCGATCTGATGGAACACCAGTACTCTGAAATCCAACAGATCAAGAAGAAAATCAAAGACATAGAAACTTCAATGCAAAGCCAAGAAAACAGAATAGAACAAATAGAAAAAAAAATTTCCGACTTGGAAGACAGAGCTACTGATGCCAGCGTCTATGAGCAGAAATCAGGAAAAAGAAACAAGAAAAAGGAAGAAGCATTAAGAAGCATGTGGGACTCTATTAAGAGGAACAACCTTTGATTAATTGGAGTCCCTGAACATGGTGAGACATCTGAGAACACAGAGAGTATTGTTGCTGAGTTGCTGAAAGAAAACTTCCCAGAAATCATGAAGGAAGAGAATATAGACATCTCAGATGCATATCGTATGCCACCCAATATAGATCTCAAAAGAAAGACTCTAAGACATATTTTATATCAAGCTAACAATGAACAAAGAAGAGCAGGGGTAGCAATTCTAATCTTAGACAAAATCAATTTTAATGTCAAGTCCACCATCGTAGACAAAGATGGACACTATTTATTGTTGAAAGGTTCAGTACACAAGCAAGACTTAACTCTATTAAATATTTATGCACCTCATTTGGCTTGGCTTGGCTTAATATCAGAGCACTTAAATACATCGAAGAAACACTGACAGCACTCAAAATAGAGTTAGACGACTTCACAATAATAGTGGGAGACTTTAACACTCCACTCTCATTACTAGACAGATCATCTAGAAAAAAGCTCAGTAAAGATAACAAAATGAAACATAAGCAGCAACTCTTAAAGGCAGCAAGACTCAAAGCAAAGCTAACACTCAGAGGGAAATCCTGTAGGCTCTCGTCAGATTTCTCAGCAGAAACCATGCTGGCACAGAGACAGTGGCATGACACATTCAAGGCCTTGAAGGAGAAGAACTTGCAACCAAGAATTATATATCCTGCAAAACTATCTTTCAAATATGAAAATGAAATTAAGACATTCCCAGATAAACAGAAACTCAGAGACTTTGTAAAAACCAAACCAAAACTACAACAAATACTGAAAGAAGTTATTGGCTCTGACTCAGAAGAACGAAAACACTAACTTTATATTTTAGAACGACACACTACTCAATAATCTACTCAGTTAGGGAATGCCCCAAAGTCAATCTTAGCTTTGATATGGAAAGAAGCAATCCAGTGATCATCATGAAAACTATGGTGTCATCATATTAAAAAGCTGCAAGGGAGGGGAGAGAGGGAGGGAGGGCAAGGGGAGGAGGGTTTAGTTTAGGTAGTTACTAGAAATCTAGTTGGGAGAAAGCGGTGACAGCACACATTAGGAACAAGAATAACTTTAAGTGGACTTCAGCATAACTTGAGTACTCCTTCCATCTTAACTCAATACTGCAAGGATAGAGTAGCTGGGGCGGGGGGTGGGGGACCATGCTCTTAGGCGAATTCCAGGCCAATTGGCACAACTAGCGTTTCGCTAAGAGAGCTCTATGCATCCCACATTGGTGAGTGGCGTCTGGGGTCTTAAAAGCTGCCAAGCTCCCATCCGAGGACACAGCAAATGGTCCCAACTCAGCAGGAACGGATGCTCACCGAGGGCCAAAATGGCATGCGGTAAAGACAACCAAGAAGACAGAGAGACCCACAAGAGTTGGTGCCTACATCGACCTGGGACCGGAAGAACCGGATGGTGCCCAGCCACCACCAGTGATAGCCATGACGGAGCTCACAGAGAGGAGCCTCACTGGCAACACAAGAATAAAAAGAGGTGCAACATGAGATCTCCACTAAAAGACCTCAATTGATGGTCCAGCGGTTTTGGGGTTCCTCTGAGAGCATGGCCCCCGGCTCTGATGCTGCCCGTTCCCATAAATCATAACAAAGGTCCACTCTTTGGACAGAAATGGATTGGACTTGGCAATGCAGAATAACCATATATTGGAAGCACTTTATGGTTCTATACATCTATAGGATATCATCTTGCTGACCTCTGGCTGGAGGAAGGGGAGTGGACGGAGAGGAGGGGAAAGGAGACTGTTGGGAGGGTGAGACATGTATGGAGCAGAGAGGAATATTGTGCAGTCACCGGACAGGGAGAGCAGTGGAAGCTGCATATAGGGGGGCATGTAAATTTACATGTGAATGTACATTTTCACTTAGTTATGTTAAATAAAAAAAAAACTCTGAAAAAAAAGAGGGATGTACTACAGTTGTTACAGTCCTTCCAGATGGAGAGGAAGATGACAAGAGTGGTAGTAATTAATATTGGGTTTATATATAGTTTATTAAGGGGGATCATAGGGGCAACTATAAAGCACAACTATAAAGCACAACAAAGATGTATCATAGCATTTCAAGAAATGTAACACAGGGGTCTCAACAACTACAAAACCAGCTCTGAAAAAGGTGAAAAATCAACTCACAAAAAAGAATGTCCCAGAACAGACTAATAAGAACAACAGAGAAAACATCAACATAAAAATAAACATATCACAATGGCAGCAGTGAACACATACCTATCAATAATTTCATTGAATGTGAATGGACTGAATGTTCCAGTAAAGAGACACTGAGTGTCATCTTGGATCAAAAGACATGACCCATCCATATGTTGTCTACAAGAAACTCACTTGAGACCTAAAGACAGGAACAAACTGAAAGTTAAAGGATGGAAGAATATATATCAAGCTAACAATGAATAAAGAAGAGCAGGGGTAGCAATTCTAATCTCAGACAAAATCAATTTTAATGTCAAATCTACCATCGTAGACCAAGATGGATACTATGTATTGCTGAAAGGTTCAGTACACAAGCAAGACTTAACTATATTAAATATTTATGCACCTAATACCAGAGCACCTAAATACGTCGAAGAAACACTGACTGCACTCAAAAGAGAGTTGGATGACTTCACAATAATAGTGGGAGACTTTAACACTCCACTCTCATTACTAGATAGATCATCTAGAAAAAAGCTCAGTAAAGATACAGAAGACCTCGTTGACACAATTAACCAACTAAACCTAATTGATATATACAGAACTTTCCACCCATCAGCAGACAACTACAGCTTCTTCTCCAGTGCACATGGAACATTCTCCAGAATTGACCATGTGATAGGCCATAATGCGATGCTCAATAAAATCCATACCATTGAATTGCTGCAAAGCATTTTCTCAGATCAGAAAGCCATAAAAGTTGAAATCAATAAGAGAAAAAACACAGAAAGTGGAACTCTTGGAAACTGAACAACATCTTGCTCAAAAAAAACATGGGTTATTGAGGAAATCAAGGATGAAATAAAGAAATTCATGGATTCCAATGAGAACGAAAACACTTCCTGCCAGAACCTATGGGATACAGCCAAAGCAGTGCTCAGAGGTCTGTTTATCTCCATAAATGCACACATCTGGAAGGAAGAAAGAAACCAAATCAAGGAACTAACCCTACAGCTTGAACAAGTAGAAAGAGAACAACAGAGGAACCCCTCGGGCACAAGAAGAAAGGAGATCATAAAGATTAGAGCAAAGCTAAATGAATTAGAGAATAGAAAAACAATTGAAAAAATTGAAAAGACTAAAAGCTGATTTTTTGCAAAGATCAACAAAATTGACAAACCAATGGCTAAACTTACTAAAGAAAAGCAGGAAATGAAACAAATAACCCAAACTAGAAATGAGAGGGGAGTTGTCACCACAAATGCAACAGAACTCAAAAATATCATAACAGAATACTATGAAAGACTGTACTGTAACAAATTTGAAAACCTAGGGGAAATGGACAAATTCCTTGACTCATACCACCTACCCAAATTATCACAATGTGAAGCAGAACAACTTAATAAACCCATCACAAAGGAAGAGATTGAAAATGTCATCAAAAAACTGCCAACAAACAAAGGCCCAGGCCCAGATGGCTTCACTGCAGAATTCTACCAAGCATTTAGAGAAGAGTTATCTCCAATACTACTGAGACTATTTCACAGTATAGAAAGGGATGGAGTACTCCCAAACTCATTTTATGAAGCCAGCATAACCCTGATACCAAAGCCAGGGAAAGACCCAACAAAGAAAGAGAACTACAGATCTATATCACTCATGAATCTAGATGCAAAAATCTTCAACAAAATTCTTGCTAATAGAATACAACAACATATCAAGAAAATAACCCATCATGACTATTTTAGTCAGCTAGGCTGCTCTAACAGAAATACCACAGAGTGGATGGCGTTAACAAAAGAAGGTTTATTCTTACACAGTGTGGTAGGCTGCAAGTCCATATTCAGGGTGACCGCACCAGGGAAAGGCTTTCCCCTTGTTGGCTCTGGAGGAAAGTCTGGTATTGTATCATTCTTTGTCCAGGGAGCCTCTTGGTGCAAGAACCTCTGGTCTGAAGGACGCACTCTTCTCCCGGTGCTGCTTGCTTGATGGTAGGGAGGTTCTCAATTGTCCTTTGTTTCTCTTTCCCTTTTATCTCTTGCAAGCTGAAAGCATCAAGGGTTGGGCAAGCCATACTCCGGGGAAACTCTCCCTACAACAGGGCAGGGAAGTAATTCTATGCGGGAATCTACATCCCCACCCTAATCCTTTAACATACAGTTTACTGAAACCACACAATGGAGGAGAGTCCCAAGATACTGGGAATCATATCCCAGCCACGTGGCTACACATATTTTTGGGGGGACACAATTCAAACCATCACAATGACCAAGTGGGATTCATACCAGGGATGCAAGGCTGGTTCAACATCAGAAAAACAATCAATGTGATTAACCACATAAATAACACAAAAGACAAGGATCACCTGATTTTGTCCATTGATGCAGAAAAGGCATTTGATAAAGTCCAACACCCATTCATGCTAAAAACTCTTAGCAAAATGGGCATAGACAGCAAATTCCTGAACACAATAAGGGCCATTTATACAAAGCCAATTGTCCACATCATCCTGAATGGAGAGAGACTGAAAGACTTGCCCTTGAGATCAGGAACTGGATAAGGATGCTCACTCTCACCTCTCCTATTCAACATTGTGCTAGAAGTTCTAGCCAGAGCAATTAGACAAGACCAAGAAATAAAGCTCACCTTCATTAGCAAAGAGGAAGTTAAAATCGCCCTGTTTGCAGATGATATGATTGTATATGCAGAGAACCCCAAGGAATCTATAAGTAAACTACTCAAACTGATAGAAGAGTTCAGCAAAGTCTCAGGATATAAGATAAACATAGTAAATCAGTAGGATTCCTTTATAACAACAACAAGACTGTTAATGAAGAAATTATCAAATCAATACCATTTACAATAGCCCCTAAGAAGATAAAGTACCTAGGAATTAATCTAACCAGAGAAATATCAGACCTTTTCAAAGAGAACTACAAGCCCTTACCACAAGAAACTAAGAGAGACTTAGATAAATGGAAAAACCTACCCTGCTCATGGATAGGAAGACTTAACATTGTGAAAACGTCTATTTTGCCCAAAGCAATTTATTTATGTAATGCAATCCCAATACAAGTTCCAGCATCATTTTTTAGTGAGATGGAGAAACAAATCACCAATTTTGTTTGGAAAGGGAAGAAGCCCTGGATAAGTAAGATACTACTAAAGAAGAAGAACACACTGGGAGGCCTCTCATTACCCGACCTTAGAACATACCACACTGCCACAGTGGTCAAAACAGCCTGGTACTGGTACAAGAACAGACAGATGGATCAATGGAACAGAATTGAGACCCCGGAGATGACACCATCTGCCTATGAACAGTTGATATTCGACAAAGGCCCTAAGACATTAAACTGGGGTAAAAACAGTCTCTTCAACAAATGGTGCTGGCAAAATTGGTTATCCATCTGCAATAAACTGAATCAAGATCCGTATCTTACACCTTATACAAAAATCAACTCCAACTGGATTAAAGACCTAAATATCAAACCTAAAACGTTAAAGCTCATCAAAGAAAAGGTAGGAACAACAATGGAAGTTTTAATATACAATCAGGACAGACTCCAAAATCTGTCAAAGAAACCACAATCAACGGAAGAGAAAATAGATAAATAGGAACTATTAAGAATCAAACACTTTTGCTCATCCAAAGACTTTATTCATAGAATTAAAAGAACACCCACAGAATGGGAAAAAATATTTGGCAACTCTATGTCAGACCGATGCTGATTTCCATAATCTATAAGATACTACAAAATATCAATAAGAAGAAGATAAACCATCCAATTAAGTGATGGGCAAAGGAGATGGACAGACATTTCACTAAAGAGGAGATCTGGGCAGGCAGCCAAAAAACACATGCGGACATGTTCACGATCTTTAGTTATTAAAGAAATTCAAACAAGAATACAAGGAGATACCATTTCACCCCAACAAGATTGACCATGATCCAGAAAACACAAAACAACAAATGCTGGAGAGGCTGTGGAGAAAGTGGAACCCTCCTACACTGTTGGTGGGGTTGCAAAATGGTCCAGCCTCTTGGAAAGCAATCTGGCACTTCCTTAAAAAAATGGATATTGATATACCATTTGATCCAGTAATTCCACTACTTGGAATATATCCTACAGAATCAAGGCCTTTCACACCAACGGACAGATGCACCAGAATGTTTATTGCAGCACAGTCCATGATAGCAAAAAGATGGAATCAACCCGGATGCCCAACAACAGAAGAATGGATAGGTAAACATCGGTACATATACTCAGTGGAGCACTACGCAATGATAAAGAATAACAATGATTCCCGGAAACATCTCCTAACCTGGTTTCAACTGGAAGACATTATGTTGAGTGAAAGTAGTCAGCAACACAAGGACAAATATTGTATGAGACCTCTACGATAAGATCTCAAAAACAGACTTGTATATAGAAGAAAAGACTCTTTAACAGCTGTCAAGCAGGGGAGGGAGGGAGAGGGGTGGGGAGGGTTTAGTTTAGATAGTTACTAGAAATCTGGTTGGGAGAAAGCAGAGATAGCACACATTAGAAAGAAGAACAACATTAAGCGGACTTCGGCATAACTTGAGTACTTGTTCCATCTTAACCCCATATTGCAAGGATAGAGTAGCTGGGGCAGGGGGCAGGGGACCATGCTCTTAGGCGAAATCAAGGCCAATTGGCACAACTAGCGTTTTGCTAAGAGAGCTCTCTGCACCCCACATTGGTGAGTGGCGTCTGGGGTCTTAAAAGCTGCCAAGCTGCCATCCAAGGGCACAGCAAATAGTCTCAGCTCAGCAGGAATGGATGCTCACCGAGGACCAAAATGACATGCGGTAAAGACAACCTAGAAGACAGAGAGACCCACAAGAGTGGGTGCCTACATCGACTTGGGACCTGAAGAACCGGATGGTGCCCGGCCACCACCAGTGATAGCCACGATGGAGTTCACCGAGAGGAGTCTCATTCGCAACACAAGAATAAAAAGGGGTGCATCCTGAGATCCACTAAAAGACCTCAATTGATGGTAGTGGTTTTGGAGTTCCCCTGGGAGCATGGCCCCCGGCCCTGATGCTGCCCTTACCCATAAATTATAATGAAGGTCCACTCTTTGGACAGGAATGGATTGGACTTGGCAATGCAGTGTGACCATATATTGGATGCACTTTATGGTTCTGTACATCTACAGGGTATCATCCTGCTGACCTCTGGCTGGAGGAAGGAGAGTGGGTGAAGAGGTGGGGAAAGGAGGCTGCTGGGAGGATGAGACATGTAGGGAGCAGAGAGGAATAGTGTGCTGTCTCCGGACAGGGAGAGCAGTGGAAGCTGCATATAAAGTTGTACGGGAATGTACATTTTCACTCAGTCACGTTAAATAAAAAATAAAAAGTTAAAAAAAAAAAAGAATAGTTATCCTAAATAAGGCAGTGAGTTGTTGTGTGATAATCTGGGTTATTAAGTACAGCAAACATACAGAAAAGTTCGTGTATACTGAGTGTACAGCTTAAAAAAAAATCTTAATGTGAACTTAAAGGTCGTATCTGCGCAGCCGTAACCCAGGTCAAGCACTAAAACATTTTTACAGCCCCAAATATTGTTGTATGCAACAATGATTCATTCATTTCATTTTTGTTTTAGTAGCCCACTGTACAAATACATCAAACTTAGTGTACCTAGTTCATGCACTGATGAACCAGTATATTTTTTTTTCTAATTTTCATCTATTATAAATTGCACAGTCTTAAACAGTCTTGTACATGTCTTTAATGTCTGCATAGGAGTGGAATTGTTAGATCATCTGAAATGTACATGTTTAATTTTATTATACCACCAGTTCCCCAAAGTGATTGAACTAATTTGCACTATCAGCAGCATGTAAGAATTCCAGTTCCTCAAAATCCTTATCGACACTTGTTTTAAACAGTGTTTTATTTTGAGCTGCTCTGGTGGTTTTTAGTGGTATCCCATGGTGGATTTAATTAGCATTTTTCTCATGGTTAATAAAATAGATCACTTTGTCATATGCTTATTGACCATTTGGACATCCATTTTGAGTTTGTTTGCCTTTTATAGTATTTTGTAATGTTGTTGTTAGGTGCTGTTGAGTCAGTTCTGATTCGTAGTAATCTTATGTATAGAAGAATGAAATGCTGCCTGATCCTGTGCTATTCTCACAGTGGTTGTTATACTTGAGCCTGTTGTTGCAGCCAGTGTGTCAGTCTGTTCATTGAGGTCTTCCTCTTTTATTTCTGACCATCTAGTTTACCAAGCATGACATCCTTCTCCAGTGACTGATGCCTCCTGACAACATGTCCAATTTTATATGAGACCTAGTCTCTCCATCTTTTCTTCTAAGGAGCATTCTGGTTGTACTTCTTTCAAGACAGATCTGTTCCTTCTTTTGGCAAGCTATGGTCTAGTCAATATTCTTCTCCAGCAACACAAGTCAAAGGCATCAGTTCCTCTTTGGTCTTTCTTATTCATTGTCCAGTTTTCATAAGTGTACTGGTGATTGAAATCCCACAGCTTGGGTCACATATACCTTAGTCACCAAGGTGACATCATGGCTTTTCAGCACTTTAAAGAGGTCTTTTGACCAGATTTGCCCAATACAATGTATCTTTTAATTTCTTGACTGCTGCTTCCATGGGTGTTGATTAAGTTCCAAGTAAAATGAAATCCACGACAATTTCAGTCCTATCTCCATCACTTTATAGGTTAGTTTTCTAAATTTATAGTATTTTCACTTCCTTCTTGTTTTGCTTTCAGTCAAGTAAGCTCTCCTCCAGAGAGGGGAAGTGGTCTTGTTTTTGTTGTATCAGATATTTTATACATGATAAAATGCAAAACTTGGGTTTCAATCCATTAGTTCAAAGAGAATATTGCTTTCCATGAAATTATTTTATGAAGTAGGCATTTATTATTTAAATCGATATGCATCAGTGAAAAAGCAAATCCAAAAAGTAAAAAGAATGGAGAAAAGAAAAATGTAGCAGAATTTAACACCTCTCCCACAAATTTTTAGTATAAGATTGCTTTGCTTCAAAAACCATAAATATCAATCCTGCTTGGGATGGATAAAGGGAAATTTGTGAGATCTTTTGCATCAAAAGAAAGATTCTGTGAGACTGAGGGCTTATTTTATTTCTCTTTCCTTTTGTTTTCTTATGATAAAGCTAATATTCCCTCAACTATGGATATATTTATGTTGGTAGGGTTGCAAAAAAGTGGGCTTTTTCATTAACATGTTTTAGCAAAATTGCAGCATTTAAAACTAACCCAGTTGTAGATTATATTTCTTAGTAAAGACTAACCTTTTAAAAATGCTTAAAAATATCAATTAAAGTTTTTAGACAGAAAATTAGAGTTGTATCATTTGAGCTTTTGTGCCATTTATCTAATTTGATGACTTTGGTCCTATAGAGAGGATACTGAATGAGCTAAGTCTCTTAAAAGGCTTTATATTTTTTTCTGATAAGTCATTATCATTACCCAGAAAACTCGAGCAAACACAGTCTAGTACATGATTTTAATGGGAGGAAATCGCTGCTTAGATTCCAATGCCAGTCACTACAGGTCATCTAAAGAGACATTCCTTGTTACTTACAACTCGTCTCAGAGCCAAGGAAGTAGATACATTTTGAGGGATCCGTAAGAAATAACGAAAAGCAGAAGGCTAGCTACATTTTCTTTCTCAGGGCATTGTCTTGGAAGACACAAGAAGCCAAGAAACAGTGATATAGTAAGTGAAAATTTAAAATAGAAATAGCTAGAAATGCTGCTGATACGTTTAAAAAGAGAACAATGAGGGTTCTAAATAGAAGTTAAAAACTGAACTTGGATGCTTCATGGGGTCTGGATGTACCCAACTCTCTGCATGAAGAGTTCTGTTTGCTGCCTTCAAGTGGCTTTCTGTCATTTCTATTACAAGTAGGAAAGGACATGTATATAATATGGATAGTTATGCTCATAAAACATGAAATGCTCATTACTAACAATGACTAGTTCTTCATTTATCCAATCACTCAACCATACGGCAAGTAGCCATTGAGTACTTTCTATGTTGAAGGCATTTCAGGCCTTCAACACCTACACCTGATGACATATCATCTCTACCCTCAAAGAATTTCTAGTTAGTGAAGGATGTGGCCAAGTTAGCAAACTGGGTCACTGCTATAATACACATGCAACTTAACACTATACTTCCTTTATATTTATTTCTGATTCACTTGTATGTATAGATGACACCTTAATGGAGTCACTGGGGATCTAGGTTTTCCCCACATGAGTCTGTAGCAGACCAAGGACACAGAGAAATAGTGGCTAATGAAGATACTAATGATCATACTAGTAATAATAGACTGAAAGGAGCTGAATTAGAGAATTGTGAGTGAATAACTTTATATAAAAGAGACAAAGAACACAAATATTAAAAAGACCATAAAATTGGTCTTGATACGGACTTTAGCTGAAGGAACTTTATGTATGTGTGTTCCAACCTCCTGAAGACTGAAAGTGAATAGCAAGAGTGGGAGTGGGTTGAGGAAAGGCCACAGACGGTACCAGCAACTGCAGCATCAGCATCGTTATCCTCCTCACAATTTGGATGACGTGTTCTCTCAATTAGCTCTTTTGCTTCTCTCTCTCTCTCTCTCTCTTTTTTTAATTGTGATTGAGTACAATTCAGTTTAAATCTGCATGCCTGTCTATTTGCAGCTCCTTCTGCTTTCCTTGTCCGGTGACAGCACACTCCTCCCTTCTGATCTGTATATGTCATATCCTCTTAGCAATCTGCTGTCCGTCCTCTCCACTCCTCCACTCCCATCCAGTAATAGGCCAGCAGGACAACATCCTATAGATGCATAGAACCATAAAGTGCACACATGATATGGTCACCCTGTATACCCAAGTCCAATCCATTCTTGTCTGAAGAGTTCACCTCAGTAAAGACTGAGAGGCAGCATCAGGTCCTGGGGCTGTGCTCCCAGGGGAACCCCCAGGACTTTGGACCATCACTTGCAGTCTTTTAGTGAAGTTCTTAGGATGCACCCCATTTTTTCTCATGTTGCCACTGGGATTCAAACACGGTGAGCCCAATCATGGCTGTTACTGGTGTGGGCTGGGCACCATCTGGTTCTTCTGGACACATATTGATATAGTCACCCATTCATGTGGATCTTTCTGTTTTCTGGGTTTTTTTCCCTCATGCTGTAGTTGTCCTTGGTGAACTTCTCTTCAAGGTGGGTTGGGACCATTTTGCATACCTCAGAGGGCAGCTTGCTAGCTTTTAACACCCCAGACACCACTAGCCAATATGGGATACAGATGACTTTCTTGGGCTAGTTATGCCAGTTGGCCTTGATATCCCCTAAAACCACAGTCCCAGACCCCTGAACCTCCTGCTCTGGCCTTGTAATATTGGGTTAAGATTGGAAGAGTTTTCAGGTTACATTGAAGTCCAGTGAAATGGATCTTCTTTCTAATGTGTGTTGTCACTGATTTCACCCAACCAGATTCCTGTCAACTATCTAATCTATAACCAACCCTCTTCCTCTCACCCTCCCTTCCCTTGCAGCAATTAGAGTCTTTTCTTTCATATCGGAGTCTGTATTTAAGCCCTTACAGTAGGGGTCTCATACAATATTTGCTTTTCTGCCACTGATTAATTTCACTCAACATAATATCTTCCAATTGAAACTAGGTTGCGAGATGCTTCCTAAAACCGTCCTTGTTTTTATCATTGCTTAGTGTCCCATTGAGTATATACAACATAGTTTGTTTATCCATTCATCTGTTGTTGGGTGTCTGGGTTGATTTCATCTTCTGGTATTGTGGATTGTGTGGAAATAAACGTTCGTGTGCATGTATATGCTCATGTGACTGCCCTTGCTTCTGTAGGATATATTCCAAGCAGTGGGATTGCTGGGTCAGATGGTCTATTTCTGACTTTTTAAGGAAGCTCCAGATTGCTTTCCAAAGAGGTTGTACTATTTTGCAATCCCACCAGCAGTGTAGGAGAATCCCAGTCTCTCCACAGCCTCTCCAGCATTTGTTGTTTTGTGATTTTTGGATCATAGCTGCCTTGTTGCAGTGAGATGGTATCTCATTATTGTTTTGATTTGGATTTTTTTAATAGCTAATGATTGTGAGAATTTCCGCATGTGCCTGAATATCTTCTTTAGAGAAGTGTCTGTCCATCTCCTTTGCCCAATGCTTCATTATGTTACCTATCCTTTTGTCATTGATATTTTGCAGTACCTTGTAGATTATGGAGATCAGACGTTGATCTGACATACAGCTGCCAATATTTTTTCCAGTTCTGTAGGTGGTCTTTTGATAAAGTCTTTGGATGAGCAAAAGTGTTTGATTCTTAGTAGTTTCCATTTATCTAATTTCTCTTTCATTCATCACGCTTTGTCAAATTTTGAAGTCTGTCTACGTTGTGTATTAAAACTTTCATTGTCGGTCCTATTTTTTCTTGGATGATCTTTATTGTTTTAGGTTTGATATTTATGTCTTTAATCCAATTTGAGTGAGTTTTTGTGCAAGGTGTGAGACATGGGTCTTGTTTCAACTTTTTGCAGATGGATATCTAATTTGCCAGCACCACTTGTTAAAGAGACAGCTTTTATCCCAGTTTACAATCATAGGGCCTTTGTTGAATATCAACTGTTCATAAGAGGATGATGGCATCTCTGGGGTTTCAACTCTGTTCCATTGGTCTATATGTCTCTTTTTGTACCAGTACCAGGCTGTTTTGGTGACTGTGGCAGTGTAATAGGTTCTAAAGTTGAGTAATGAGAGGCCTTCTACTGTGTTCTTCTTCAGTAGTGCTTTGCTTATCTGGGGTTTCTTCTCGTTCCAAACAAAGTTGGTCATTTGTTTCTCAATATCATTGAAAAATGCTACTGGAACTTGTGTTGGTATTGCATCGTATATGCAGACCTCTTTGCATAAAATAGCCATTTTCACAATGTTAAGTCTTCCTACCCACGAGCAGGGTAGGTTTCTCCATTGTGTAAGTCTCCCTTAGTTTCTTGCAGTAGGGTCTTGTAGTTTTCTTTGTATTGGTCTACTATTTCTTTACTTAGATTTATTCCTAGATATTTTATCTTCTCGGGGGCTATAGTAAATCATATAGATTTAGCGATTTCTTTAATGATCTCATTGTTGGTATAAAGGAATCCTACTGATTTACTTGTATCCTGATTCTTTGCTAAGCTTTTCTATTAGTTTAAGTAGTTTACTTATGGATTCTTTAGGATTCTGTGTGTATACAATCATATCATCTGCAAATAGGGAGATTTTTGCTTCTTCTTTGCTGACGTGGATGCCCTTTAGTTCTTTGTCTTGTCTAATTGCTCTGGCCAGAACTTCTAGTACAATGTTGAATAGGAGAGGTGAGAGTGGACATCTTTGTCTAGTTCCCATTCTCAAGGGGTATTCTTTCAGTTTCTTTCCATTCAGAATGATATAGGCAGTTGGCTTTGAGTAGCTGACCCTTTTTGCATTGATGAATTTGCCTTCTATTCCTATTTTGCTGAGAGTTTTTAGGATGAATGGGTGTTGGACTTTGTCAAATGCCTTTTCTGCTTCAGTTGACAAAATCAGGTGATTCTTAACCTTTGTGTTATTTATGTGGTTGATTGCATTATTTTTCTGACATTGAACCAGACTTGCATCCCAGGTATGAATCCAGCTTGGTCATGATAGATTCATCTTTTGATACATTGTTGAATACTATTGGCAAGAATTTTGTTGAAGATTTTTGCATCTAGGTTTATGAGTGATAATTAGTCTATAAGTCTCCTTTTTTGTTGGATCCTTCCCTGGCTTTGGTATCAGGGTTATGCTGACTTATAGAATGAATTTGGGAGTATTCCGTCCCTTTCTATACTGTGAAATAGTCTCAGTAAGATTGGAGTTAAATCTTCTCTCAAATCTTGGTAGAATTCTATGGTGAAGCCATCTGGGCCAGGGCTTTTTTTGGTTGGTAGGTTTTTGATGACTATTTCAATCTCTCCCTTTGCGATATTTTTATTAAGTTGTTCTACTTCTGCCTGTGCTAATTTTGGTAGGTAACATAAAGCTAGGAGTTTATCCATTTCCTCTAGGTTTTCAAATTTGTTAAAGTACAGTTTTTTGTAGTATTCTGTTATGATATTTTTTATTTCTGTTGGATCTGTTGTAAAATCTCTCATCTCATTTCTTATTTGGGTTTTTTGTTTCCTTTCCTGTTTTTTTCTTTTTTAATTAAGTTTAACCAGTGGTTTATAATTTTGTTAATCTTTTCAAAACAACAGTTTTTGGTATCATCAGTTTTTCAGTTGTTCTGTTCTCTGTAATTCGTTTAGTTCTGTTCTAATCTTTATGATCTGGTTTCTTCTGGTGCCTGAAGGCTTCCTCTGCTGCTCTCTTTCTACTTGTTCAAGCTGTTGGGTTAATTCTTTGGTCTGGGTCCTTTCTTTCTTCTGGATGTGTGCATTTATTGAGATAAATTGACCTCTGAGCACTGTTCTGGCCATATCCCATAAGTTCTGGTAGGAAGTGTTATCATTGTCATTTGAATCCATACGTTTCTTTGTTTCATCCTTGATTTATTCTATAACCCATGGCTTTTTGAGCAAGGTGTTTGTTCAGCTTCCACGAGTTCCAGTTTGTATCAAAGTTTTTTCTGCTATTGATTTTGACTTTTATAGATTTGTGGTCCGAGAAGATGCTTTGCAATAGTTCAGTGGTGTGGATTTTGTTGAGATTTGCTTTAGCACATGGTCTATTCTAGAAAGTGTTCCATGTGCATTGGAGAAGAAGGCGTAGTTATCTTTTGATGGATAAAAAGTTTTGTGTATATATGTTGATGAGGTCTAATTGTGGCAATAAGATCTTCTGTGTCTTTACTGAGCTTTTTTTCTAGAACATCTGTTGAATACTTAAGGCAGAGTGTTGAAGTCTCCTACTATTATTTTGGAGTAGTCTGTCTCAGTTTTCAATGTAGTCAGTGTTTCTTTGATGTATTTTGATGCTCTAGTATTGGTGTATAAATATTTAATATTGTTAAGTCCTGCTTGTGTATTGAATGTTTCAGCAGTATATAGTGACCATCCTTGTTCACAATGGTGGATTTTACCTTAAAATCTATCTTATCTGAGATTAATATTGCCACACCTGCTCTTCCTTGTGTATCTCTTAGCTGGAGTGTATATTATTTCATCCTTTAAGTTTCAGTGTGTTCATATCTTTAAGCCTAAGGTGAGTTTCTTGTAAGCAACATACAGATGGATCGTGCCTTTTGATCCAAGATGTCACTCGTCTCTTTACTGGAGTGTTCAGTTTGTTTTTATTCAGTGTAATCTTGATAGGTATGTGTTTAGTGCTGTCATTTTGATGTATTTATTTGGGGGTTGGTGTAGCTCTTAATTTTCTGTTCTGGATCATTCTTCCTTATGGGTTGAATTTTCACCCTTTTCAGTGTTGCTTTTGTGTTTGTTGAGACTCCTGTATTACATTTCTTTTTTTGAAATGCTGACTCTTTATTATGCTTTGTGGTTACCACTGTAATTCCCCTTAATAACCTAAGTTTAAACCCAGTTTTTACTTTTACATATCTTATTAACTTCCTTTCCATCTGGAAGGTCTCTAACTACTGTAGTATATCCCTCCTTTTAGTGTGATAGTATTAGTTTTTAGGATATGGTCACTGGATCCTTTCTTTTAATATTATGGCTTTGACTGAGTTTTGTGCCTTGTCTAATTGAGTAGGTTTCTGGATGTTGTTTCCGGCACTGTCTCCTTAAATATAGACTTAATGGCTTTGTTTATCTAAGCCAAGAGCTTCTTTCAATATTTCTTGTAGCTTTTGCTTGGTTTTTACAAAGTCTCTAAGTTTTTGTTTATCTGAGAATGTCTTAATTTCCTCTTCACGTGTGAAAGACAGTTTTGCAGGATATATAATTCTTTGTTGGAATTCTTTCTTCTCCAAGGCTTTGAATGTGTCATACCACTGCCTCTGTGCCAGCGTTATTTCTGCCAAGAAGTCAGAGGAAAGCCTACAGGACTTCCCTCTGAATGTAAGCTTTGCTTTGAGTCTTGCTGCCTTTAAGAGTTTCTGCTTATGTTTCATTTTGTTAAACTTGATGATAATATGTCTTGGTGACTTTCTTTTGGGATCTAATTTTACATGGTGTTTGATACACATCTTGGAGATCTATGTTCTCTTCTTTCATAGTTTCTGGGAAGTTTTCTGTTAGCAACTCAACAACAATACTGTGTGATTTCAGGTGTCCTTCCCTGTGTCGGAATTCCAATTAGTCATTGATTATTCCTCTTGATAGACTCCCACATGTTTATTAACACTTCTTCATTTTTCTTGTTTTTTTCTCTGGTTTCTCCTCACAAATGCTGTGTTACTTGATCTGTCTTCAAGATCAGTAAGCATAGTTTCTAGTTATTCAATTCTGATCTTTTGGGCTTGAATTGTATTGTTTAATTCTGCAATTTTGATACTGATTTGTTGGATTTCAGAATGCAGATGTTCCACCAGATCGAACAGCTTGCTTAATTTTTCATTTTGCTCTATTGCATTTTGTATAATGTCTAGGCAGCTTCCATATATAATTCTTTTGTACTCAACCTCTGATAGTTTCAGAAAGGCTTCTGTGTTTGGGTGATTCTTTGGTTCTTTATTTTGGGTGTTTTCTGAAGCCATGGGAGGATTTTTTTAAAAGTGTTTCATTAGGGTTTGTTGATTATGGGACATCTAGAGACTGCTTAGTTTCTCTGGTGTTGCTTTAGCAGGAGCTGAAGCATAGTTATGAGAAGGAAGATCACCAGCTACCTCTACGAACTCCAAAGACAGGGCCAAGTGGAATCTCTGGGGTGGCAAGCAAGGGAAAGACACGGCTCTACTTAAGGATTCACCAGGGGCCTTCAGATGACCCTATGATGTGGGTTGGTAAAGTCTGGAAGAGATGCCATCCATCTGCACCACAGCTATTTCTCTAGGCAGCCTTACATTAAGAGGTAAAAGCTATCTGACCACTTCCAAAATCAGTCAGGCTGTCAGGTGTGGGAAGCCCCTCCTTCTGGCTGAGAATGGAGGCACCTGATCAGCTGTCCACAAATGTTGTCATGTAGTTCAAAGGATCAGATACTGCCCTGCTGACATCCTTTGTAAGGCCCCACCCATAAGGCTATACTGTGCTAAACACAGCTTTTCTGTTGGAACACCATTCCCTGGGCTGGGACTGCCTCACAGCCTGGGAATTAGCTCCTTCTGAGGCCTCTGGCTGGGTATTTCAACCTCCCAGTAAAACATGACGGCATCCATGCCAAGCTGTCCCACCCCCATGGAATAACAGAATCAATGGCAGGGGTCCAAAAAGAGAGGATGGAGGGGCTGTCGTGCTCTGAGTCTGGAGCCAGGCTCTCAGAATGTGGGCATTTCACCCGCTAATCACTTTAGCACTGCGTGCATAGCTGCTGTTTGAGCTGTTCCCTGGCCTGCTAGCCAGCATAAGGAGTTAAAAATGCCAGTTTCCTTCAGTCTGCAGCAGCTGGATGATTCAGAGTGGGGATCAGACAAAGATAAGCGGTTTGCCATTCAGTGTCATGTACTGCAAACTGACAGCCTCATGCCATTGTACTAGAGCTCACTAGGTGTCCAGAAATCTCTGTTTAATTACTGATCCAGGCCTTAGTTTTCAGAGGGAATTAAGGAGACATGTGTCCAGTTGGCCATCTTGACACAGCCCCTCTTCTGCATCTCTTGATAAACAGTTACACAGTAATAAAACTTCTCAAGGTTATTGTCTTGAGAAGAGAGGAAAACAGCTGCTTCTTGCTTCTCTCTAGGCAGAATATCTTGATAATGTTATTTATTTATTTATTTATTTGGTTTTGTTCTGAAAACAATTTGTACCACCTAACAAAATTCATACTCTATGTTAGTAGAAATTAAATAGATGAGAAAATAAAGCTCTGGGTAAGTGAGTGAGGTGTGTGTGCATGTGTGTGCACGCACGCAACAAAGAGAGAGAAATGAGACATTTTGAGATTGGTAAATACCTTTAAAAATTGGAGTTGCTTGTCTTTTAGTTTTTGATTCAACATAAACTTCCCTCCATAAAGTTATCTTTCTTTCTCTCTCTCTCTCACACACACATATATCTTTTAATTTGACAAAATGCAAACATATCTCTACTAGAAGAAAAGATGATAAAAAATTTCTCTTGAAGAAGTGAAGGAACAAATAAAGATTTCTTATGTTAGACAAAAGAAAATAACCCAGGAAGGGAGCCAAAAAGAAGATTGCAAGGAGAGAGATGGATAGTAATGCCAAGAGGTAAACACATAAAAAAGATTCAGTGATCTGACTAATTAAAAATTTAAGTTTTATTTGTCATAAACACCATAAACCACCCAAATGTTCTAAAATAGAGAACAGGTTGAAACAATCTAACTGCTTTTGCTGAGTAGGTGGGAATTTGCTGAACCAGAGCTGACTTGGGCTGAGGGAGGCTAAGCATCCCATTCAAGATTATCTTCGCTATTAATGGAGGGAGTAAAGGTGTGAGCTGAGATGTCTTTGGCTTCATGCCACAAGCTCTTAATGACTGTTTCACTTTTTTCTTTAGGTTTACCTGGGACGTAGTTACTTTATTCTCTTTTAAAATTTATTGTTTCCTTTGCCCGACTCGACGGCACTTGGCTTTGGCTTTTTGCTTTTTGTTTGTTTGTCTACCTGTTTTAGGTTGACCAAATTCTTCCTTCTCAGTGTTTAGTTGTTTATAGAATGAACAGGTAAATAATATTTCTACTGATTATTTTTGGTATATAGACTTTTTTTTCCTTATCCAAGGCTACACTACATTCTCTCTTCAATTATTTTTTGTTGTTGTTGTTGTTGTTGATGTTTTTAGTATACTCTTTTGGGTTTTGAATAGATGTATTAATATTTCCTGAAAATAGTTATGAATTATGAATTATATAATTATATAATAGTTATGAATTACAAAATATAATTTCTTCTTTCTAACAGTGAAGCTTCTTTTTTGTATCCTGTGTTTTAGAGTCCACATGGAAACTGCTAATATCTTTATGTAACACATCAGTGAGAATGCTTCAGACATTTCTGTTAATAATGTTTTGATGTTCATATTATCTGTTTATAAATACTGCTTTAAAGTGCTTATTCTTTCTTATTTAGGGTGCATCCTTCTATTCTTGGTTTTATTATTATTATTATTTTAGTCAAGAATAAGTGATGAATTTTGTTATCTTTTCAGCATATATTCTGTTTTATTTTTGGGGTTTGTTGATGCAAATTTTTACATCATTAGAAGTCTTAATATTAATTACTTCTTGCATTCCTACTTTATACAAACTCTGTGATGATGACAGGTAACGTCAATGTGGTTTTTACCATGGCTTGCACTGAAATCGACTAGGGGAAAAATTTCAAATGCAGATTCCATAGCAATACTTTTTAAGATTCTGATTCACTAGGTCTGAGAATTTGAACTTTTTTCTTGATAAACACTTATGTGGTAATGAAATTATTCAAGGTGATTTTCTTGAGAATACAACCGAATTCGTATGAGATTACAGAAAAACTTCTTGCTTTTCTTTGAACTGAAATGTCCTCTCCACTATGATGATTCTCACACATGTGATACACAGAACAAACTTTCATAAACACAGTTTAAATAAACCTTTGAACTATACTTACTGGTGTTTTTTTCTTATTGTTTTACTGTATAATGTAAAATTAACCTAATTTTAAAAGTGACACCATTGATCAAGAAACCCTGGTGATATGGTGGTTAAGTGTTATAGCTGCTAACCAAACAGCAGTTTGAATCCACAAAGCACTGTTTGGAACTCTTTGACATTTTTGTTCTCTGACAAGTTTCATTAAATAAATTAATTGTTTTTTATTGTGAATAAGTGAAAGTTTACAATCCAATTTAAATTTGCAGCTATTTCCAGCTTTTTAAGGAAGTGCCAGACTGCTTTCCAATCTCTCCTCAGCCTCTCCAGTGTTTGTTGTTTCTTGTTTTTTGAATAATGGTTACCTTGTTGGGGTGAGATGGTATATCATTGTCACTTTGATTTGGATTTCTTTAATAGCTAGTAATCGTGAGCATTTCTGCATGTGTCTTTTGCCTGCTTGGATATCATCTTTAGAGAAGTGTCGGTCCATCTCCTTTGCCCAGTGCTTAACTGGGTCACTTATCCTTTACTTGTTGATGTTTTGCAGTAACTTGTAGCTTATGGAGATCAGACATTGATCTGACATGTAGTTGCCAAATATTTTTTCCCATTCTGTAGGTTTTTTTTTTTTTTTTTAATTCTTTTGATAAAGTCTTTGGATGAGCAAAAGTGATTCTTAGTAGTTCCTATTTATCTGTTTTCTCATGCTTTGTCAGATTATGAAGTCTCTCTAAGCTGTGTATTAAAACTATTATTGATCCCATTTTTTTCTTGGATGATCTTTATCATTTTAAGTTTGACATTTAGATCTTTTATCCAGTTTGAGTTGGTTTGGGGGCAAGGTGTGAGATATGGATCTTGTTTCAATTTTTTGCAGATGGGTATCTAATTTTGCCAGCACCATTTGTTAAAGAGACTGTTTTTACCCCAGTTTAAAATCTTAGGGCCTTTGTTGAATATCAACTGTTCACAGGAGGATGGTGACATCTTTGGGGTCTTAACTCTATTCCATTGATCTATATGTCTCTTTTTGTACCAGTTCCTGGATGTTTTGACTACTGTGGCAGTATAATAGGTTCTGACGTTGGGTAGTGAGAGGCCTTCTGCTATTTTCTTCTTCAGTAGTACTTTGCTTATCCAGGGTTTCTTCCCCTTCTAAACAAAGCTGGTGATTTTATTCTCCATATCACTGAAAAATGTCACTGGAATTTGTATTGGGATTGCATTGTATGTGTAGACCACTTTGAGTAAAATAGCCATTTTCATAATGTTTAGTCTTCCTATTCATGAGCAGGGTAGGTTTCTCCATTTATGTAAGTCTCCCTTAGTTTCTTGCAGTAGAGTCTTGCAGTAGAGTCTTGCAGTTCTTTTTGTATACGTGTCTTACTTCTCTACTTACATTTACTCCTAGGTATTTTTATCTTCCTGGGGGCTATAGTAAATGTTATTGATTGGGTGAGTTCTTCTTTAATGATCTCTTTGTTGGTATCAAGGAATCCTACTGATTTACTTATATTTATTTTGTATCCTGGTACTTTGCTAAACTCTTCTATTAGTTTGAGTAGTTTACTTATGGATTCTTTAGGATGCTCTATGCATACAATCATATCATCTGCAAATCTGGAGATTTTTATTTCTTCTTTGTCAATGCAGATGCTCTTTCATTCTTCATCTTGTCTGACTGCTCTGGCCAGAACTTCTAGTACAATGTTGAATAGGAGAGGTGAGAGTGGGCATCCTTGTTTAGTTCCCATTCTCAAGGGGAACTGTTTCAGTCTCTCTCCATTCAGGATGATGTAGGCAGTTGACTTTGAGTAGATGCTCCTTACTGCATTCAGGAATTTTCTCTGTATTCCTATTTTGCTGAAAGTTTTTAGCATGAATGCGTGTTGGACTTTGTCAAACACCTTTTCTGCATCAACTGACAAAATCAGGTGATTCTTATCTTTTGGATTTTTCATGTGGTTGATCACATTAATTGTTTTTCTGATGTTGAACCAGCTTTGCAACTCTGGTATAAATCCACCTTTGTCATGATGAATTATTATTATTTTTTTCTATATGTTGTTGAATTCTATTGACAAAGATTTTGTTGAAGATCTTTGCATCCAGTTTCATGAGCAGTATTGGTCTGTAATTCTCCATTTTTTTTTTTTGGCTCTTTCCCTGGTTTTGGTATTAGGGTTATGCTGACTTCATAGAATGAATTTGGGAGTATTCTACCCCTTTCTATGCTGTGAAATAATCTCGGTAGGATTGGAGTTAACTCTTCTCTCAGAGTTTGGTAGAATTCTGTGGTGAAGCCATCTGGGCCAGGGGTTTTTTCAGTTAGTAGTTTTTTGACAACTTTTTCAGTCTCTTCCTTTGTGATTGGTTTATTGAGTTGTTCTACTTCTGCTTGTGATACTTTTGGTAGGTGACATAAATCTAGAAATTTGTCCATTTCCTGTAGGTTTTTGAATCTGTTAGAGTACAGTCTTCTGTAGTATTCTGTTATGACACTTTTGATTTCTGTTGGATTTGTTGTGACATCTCCTTTAGTTTTGGTTTGTTTTTTACAAAGCATCTAAGTTTCTGTTTATCTGCAAATGTCTTAATTTCCTCTTTATTTTTGAAAGACAGTTTTGCCGGATGTATAATTCTTGGTTGGAATTCTTTCTTCCTTAAGGCTTTGAATGTGTTCATCCCAATGCCTCTGTCCCAATGTCGTTTATGCAGGGAAGTCAGATGAAAGCCGACACGATTTCCCTTGCAAGGTTAGCTTTGCTTTGAGTCTTGCTGCCTTTAAGAGTTTCTGCTTATGTTTCATTTTGTTAAGCTTGATTATAATATGTCTTGTCTTTCTTTTTGGGTCTATTTTTTGTGGTATTCAATGCAAATCCTGGATATCTATGTTCTCTTCTTTCATAATTTCACTGAAGTTTTCTGTCAGCAACTGAACAACAATACTCTGTGTTTTCAAGTATCCCTCACTGTTCAGGAACTTCAGTTAACTGTAGATTATTCTTCTTGATAGAGTCCGACATGTTTCTTAGTGCTTCTTCATTTTTCTTGTTTCCTTTCTCTGACTTCTCCTCACAAATGCTGGTGATAGTTGCTGTATTTTCAAGATCAGTAAGTCTAATTTCTGTTTATTCAGTTCTGCTGTTTTGGGTTTCAGCTGATTTATCCAATTCTATAATTTTGTTTTTGATCTGTTGGATTTCAGAATGCTGATGTTCCTTCAGTTTGAACAGCTTGCTTAAATTTTCATTTTATTCTGCTGCATTTTGTATAATGTCTAGGAGTGCTCTATATAGAATTCTTTTGTACTCCACCATCAATAATTTCAGAAAAGCTTGTTCATCTGGGAAGTTCTTTGATATTTTATTTTGGGAGTTTTCCGGAGCCATGGCTGAATGTTTCTTTAAATGTTTTGTTAGAGTTTGTTGCTTTCAGGACATCAAGAAGTTGTTCAGTTTCTCTAGAGTTGCCTCAACAGGAGCTCAGGAGCAATTTTTAGAAAGAAGTTGATTACCAGCCACTTCTATGTACTCCAATTATGGGGCCTAGTGGATTCTCTGGGGTTGTAGTTACCACCTCCTGGCTGGCAAAGACATGGCCTTACTTATGGGGTCACTTAGGGGTCATCATCCGACCTCATGATGTGGGTCAGTAAAGGCTGGAAGAGATGCTTTCAGGCTGCACCACAGTTATGTCTGTAGATAGTTTTATTGTAGAAGGTAAAAGCTATCTGACAGCTTCCACGATCAGTTAGGCCATCAGGTGTGGCAAGTCCCTCCTTATGACTGACAACATGGGCACCTCTTCAACTATCCCCAGATGCTGTGGTGTAATTAAAAGTAGAGACAGGCTACTATCTCACTGTCATCCTCTTCCAGGCCCCATCCATAAGGTTATACTGTTCTAAACACAGATTTTCTGCTGTAAAAGTGCTCCCTGGGCTGTCACTGCCTCCCAGACTGGGAATTAGCCCCTGCTGAGGCCTCTGATTGGCTAATTCCTCCTCCCAGTTGAACAAAGTGGTGTCCTGTTAAAGCTGTCCTGTCCACCACAAGATAGCCAAGTCTATGGCAGATGTCTGAAAAAGGAGGGTTGAAGGGCTGTGGTTTTCTGAGTCCAGAGCTGTGCTCTCAAAATATGGCTATTCCAACCACTGATCACCTTAGCTCTGTGGCTCAGTGCAGCAGGCAGTTAAGCCCATCCCCCATTTGCCAGCCAGCAAAAAGAAAAAAAGAATTAAAAAACGCCAGTTATCTTCATTCCACAGCAGCTATCCAATTCAAGAAGAGCAGATCTCTGCAAAAGAGAAAGAGAGTCTTGTTCAGTGGCATGTAGTCCAAACTGATAGCCCTATGCTGCCTCCTAGGGCTTACTGGGTGTCCCAAAAGCTCCATTTAAATATCAATCCAAGCCTTAGTTTTCAGAGGGAATTAAGGAGCATGTGTCTACTCCACCATCTTGACTCTATGCTCTCTAAATTAATTCTTTCTAAAAGACACTTTTTATGAATTTTAACTTCATGAAATAGGAAAAGCTTTTTGCTTACTTCATAGTCTAGAAGAATTGTTGGATAAAATAATCTAATACTAAAGAATTGGTTTTAGAGGGTAATTCCTTGGAGAGTTTGTTTTCCAGTTTCTGCTATGCTTATTATCCAACAAAAATTGCATTTAGAAACAGAATAGTAGTGTATTGTGGCTGCAATATATCATATACGTGTCTAATGGAATATACTAAAAACTTGCTCTGCCAAGTTGATTCCAACTCATAATTATTCTGTAGTACACAGTGCAACTGCCCTCTACAGTTTCCAGGGAATGCCTGGTAAATTCAAATTCAGATTCAAATATCAGGCTTTTTGGTTAGTGGTCACAGCTTTTAACCACCAGTGTTTTTAATGGGATATGAGACTGAGAAATTCACACTATTGGATCATGAAGGGCCTCCAATAGGTGTGGAACGCTTAGCTCACAAAATATTTTTTGTTTATGACAGTAGTGTGAAATAGGTGTTATTTCCATCCTCATTTAAAATGAGGAAACCAAGGATTAAAATGTAGAAATAAGTCACCGATTCATTTACCAGATCCAAGTAAGTGTCAGAAAAATATTGAGTAACAAGTCTAAAAATGTTACATTTTTATGGTGCTTTGTGTCAAGTGAGAAAGGCAAGGGCTTTTTCTCTGGGCCTATATGAAAGCAGTTCCTCTGGGTGTCATGTTCTGCTATGCTCACACTAGCATTTCCATCTTAGAACACCTTCTGATAGTCAGTGTATCTGATCCAGTGTTTTGTGGTAACTTGGTGGTGTAGTAATTAAGAGCTATAGCTGCTAACCAAAAGGTTGGAAGTTCAAATTTACCAGGTACTCCTTGTAAGCCCTATAGGATAGTTCTACTCTATCCTATTACATTGCTATGAGTCATTAATCAACTTGACAGAAACAGATTTTTGTTACTTTTAAGCACAGACACGTGCAAGTTTTGTAAGGTGTAAAGTTTATATAATTTTAGCAAGTCTAAACAACAGAGTTTTAAAATGAAAACCTTTCTTTTTTTTGTAAATTTTACAAAAGCACGAGACTATATTAACACATTGCTAAGATACCTCTCAGTAGTCCATGCAAATGGAATACGCTTTGGCTAAATTGTATTTAATTTCTTGATAAATCTGTTTCTAACCTTGGTGAAAAATTTAAATTTTAACAGGGAGTTTCAAGATACAGTAGTTAGCATTTGTGGACCTTAAGTTATACCAAATCTTTGCATCATTAAAAGGCAGTCAGAATTGTTCACATAGGGATTGGTTCTTCCCCATGATAGGCAGGGTCATCTATAATGGTTGTGTATTACCTAAAAAATGATAACAGACATGACCATTGGATGTCTTTATTTCCCCTTCTCCTACCTTCTTCCCTCCCTTCTTTCCTTTCAGCAATTAAGCCAAAAGTTTGTAATTCATCTGCTATCCTTGTTTAGTAGTATATCTTAAGGTGGTACACAAACACACACGTCTAGGGAAAGTCGTGGAAGTTTGAAAATGAAAATGGTATGACTTGTTCTGGCATTCTTAGAAATTTTTCTGGCTATAAGCCAAATTCCTTGACGCCTAATATAATGTTGAACAGATATGTTTGAAAGAGAAATCATTTCTTTACTTCCCTTACCGTACCAGTGAATTTCTGAAATGAAATGTGTAAAGATAGCTGAGTATCATAAAAGTACTGTGTGAAATATACAGTTTATAGATAAAGGAATTTAGTAGCTTTTGTAGCAGTTTAAGTCACTTATCCAGTCTGCTGAGGCAGCTCCAGTTGGGACTTTATATTTGTAATGGTGTAACAATCTTCACAGCAGCTCACTGAATTTGAACTCTCCCACATTCTATGCCACCGTAAATTGAACTTTCCTTAAAAAAAAAAATCCATATTCTCTCAGCTGCTCGTCCATTCATTCTGTAGACAAGGTTGATGAAATCATTGTCAGGAACTGGCAATCTAGTTAACTCATTAACTCAAAACAAGGTATCTCAGACAACATGCTGATTTGGCATAGGGAATCATGGAATCCAGAGCGGGGAGACATCTGTTCTGAATGGGGTGGAAGAAGTGGAACTAGAGCTAGATCTTGATGTCTGAACAGAATTTCAAAAGATGGAAAGAAACAACAGAATAATTCAGAGATAACAATGACTATTCAAGGCACAAGGAAGAAATACATGATTTCTTTAAGGGAAATATCATACACCTTGGTTTTGTTAGTGTAAATATGTGTAAGGTTGGACAGCTAAATTTAAGTCATCTTATGAATGTATTTTAATCAGAGACTGAAAGTTTTAGGTTCTGCTCTGAAGGTAAGGGAGAGGAATTGAAGGATTTTGAACAGGCAGTTATCACCATTGTTATCAGCAATAGCATCAGCACTGGAAGAGCAGCAATAACTACAATAACAATTGAAACAGAAACTTTAGTTTTAGACTTGCTTTCAAAATGGTGCTGGTAGTTCATAGTTCATCAAGTAATTGGATCAGTGCTATTGAAAGAGTCATTCAGGTTATGATTATCTGTATGACGCTGAGATGCAGGCAGTTACGATTAGCTACAATTAGGGAATAACATGTAAAAAGAAAAGACTGGAGGACTGAGATTAATATCATGTGTGAGTGGTTAGAGGGAGAGAAATGCGGAAGCCTTAGGAACATAAGAACTATCCAAACCAGAGATTCTGCAGGAAGGGAGTTTACAAAGGAGCTATTTTAGTACTGCCCTGCTTTATGTATTACATTTCTTGTGCTCGTTTTTCTTTTCTTTCAGTGTTGATGTCTGAATATTCTTAGGGCAGGGATTATTATTTTTGCTTTGACAACATTCTACACAGTGCTTAATGTGCCGGGAAGAACATTTCAGGCATGTAATAATGCTTATTAACAAATTTCTGTAATATTCAAATAATAATAAAGATGTTCATAGCTTAGATTTTTAAAATTTTTAATGAGACGTTATCGGTGTTTCACATAGACAGTCACTGAATCCCTCAGTAAGCAAATGTAGCTACCAAATGAGGCAGCACTTATTATCCAGACGAAAGAAAAGTAATAACCCGAAAGTGCGTGCCTTTCACTCTGAGGAATCCAGAACTTTATTTAAATTTTAAAACTATATGAACAGTTAAAATATTTCATCACATTGTAAAAAAAAATTTCAGATACGTACTTTGTACAAAGCCAATGTCAGGTATTTGGAGTCTGAATGGACTCAACGGCAATAGGCTTTTGCAGGTTTATGAGATATATATGGGTCAAAGTGGAGGTAATAGACACCAGGAATGGACAATAGATAAAATAAAATGAATGTGTGCTTACATCCCAACTACAGTGAATATGCTTAACTATTCAAAGCGAGAATTTTTGAAATGCTTTAATTTAGGTTTCTTAATAAGGTGCCTATTTTTCACCTGAAATGAAGAACAATTAATTCTACTATAGGCTTCAGTAGTGATGATAATACTGGGACATGATTATACTTTATAATGATACCAGATAGGGTAATTTTTAAGATGCTTTATTGGGTCTATGAAAGAATCATTTTGTGATCTGCATTTAAAAAAATCTGCTCTTGAAAGAATCATCTGTAGTTAGGCTAGTACTGTTAGGTCAAGTTTCGTATTTGAAGTTGATTAATCCCTTTCTGGTGGTGATTGTCGTAACTTGTACTGTTTACAATTAAGCCCTTCTGTCATCTGTCCCTGAGTTATTTTTATATGAAATCTGAGGATCCATGTAATATTCATATCCCATAACGGTGGGCAATGGCCTTGTCATTATCTATGGATTAATTCAAATTTGACAAAATATTCTCTCTCTAGAGATAGATTATGAAGGACTTTTAAAAGAACAGATTTCCATACAAACTTTGAACTTAATCAGCTATTTCATAATTATTCTAGGAGTGCTACAAGGAATCCCATGGCTTCTTATTATTCATAGCAACAAGACGAAAATGTATGCAACCTTTCTTCACTTTAGGAGGTGGCAAAAGGTCTCAGAGATTACCCTTCACATGTTAATATTTCAGAACTCTATTATTTTGATATTGTGGAAAAATAAAGGAACTTGCAGAATTCTGCAATATTCTCCTTGTTCTCAAAGGCATCTCTCACATAACTAAAATTCTTTAAGCATTTTTGCAGTTATTGAAAGAGATTTATTATATTTCACTAGGGAAAATACTGAGGTTTTGTCCTTTGAACTGGAAATATCACGTAAAGAGTTTGTACTTGCAACTGCATCATGTTGTCTCTTAGCTACATCTTAGCAAACTGGACTCTGGAATGATTTGAAGACGTGCCAGTTAGCCACAATAAACATATAGGGTCATATTCCATGTTTTGCTTTTCCCTCCCATTTTGCTGTTATTTTTCATTTGTTAATAGTTTATATATTAAAATCATGCATTTTGAGAATTTAATTCTTATATACAACATAATCCCCATATTTCTATTGGATTATAAATTGCATTGTCACACGAAGTTGGTAAAGCATTTCATTGCTTAGGCATGTATGAATTCAATGAGAAATATTTCCAAGATTTACTCTTGGTGATAGTTACCTAATACATGAAGACATTATATTGTATTTACCACTGTGTATACAACACGTGTGTATAATTTTTCCCTCTGTGTCATAAGCTTATGGAAGTCAAAGAATGCCTTTTCCTTGTACGTGTATTTTATAAAAGGGCCACGAGTTATGCTGATGTACAACTTGAGTTAAAGAACTGCTGGTCTAGAAAATATATCCCAACTGCGCACCTAAGAGATGGATAGAACATCTGTGATGCTGTTGTGTGTTCCTAGCAGGCGGTACTGATTGATCATTAGGATTTCTCCAGATTCACTTCATCTTTCATTTCTAGGAAGTTAGCAGTTTGGCACAAAAGTTGGAAACTATTTGCCGTCTCTGATCTAAGATTTTCTTCGTCTTTGTACAGTGATCTTAATTTGTAAAGACACTTGGACATGTCTATTCTCTGTGTTGCTATAAAGTAGTATCAAGTGATACAGTATTTCACCAAGCTGATCTTTCATTTAATAGAAATAATTGTAAACTTGATGTTTTTTATTCACCTAATATAATTTCCTATGGATTGCTAGTGTTTCACATTCACATCCATGAAATATTTTGTGGGTCAAATGATATGGCTATTTTAGCTTCTCTTCTTAAGCAAGCAGCCTTTGTAGTCAGTGTCTGAATCAAAGCACTAGCTCTTCCACTTACTCTGTGACCTTAAGAAGGTCACAGAATCCTTTTGTTGCCTCTGTTTTTCTGTTAGTAAAATGGGCATTATAAAAGTTTTGAAAAGTAAATGCATAAGAAACATTTAATGTCATTTTTTTGTGAATGGGAATCCATGAATACCCTCAACAGTTGTGGATTACATCATTAGTAATAGTATTCAGAGCTGTTATTTTATATCATATTTCCTCAAAATGATCTTTTTGCAGTAGAAGCAAGAATTTTCTTGTTCATTTTTAAAGCAATCTTTTAAGCAGTTTGGGAGTTATTTATCACAATTTAAAAATATGTGTTGCTGTGCTTTTAAAGGAAGCCCTGGGGGTGTAGTGATTAGGTGTTACCTGTGCTAACTAAAAGGTCAGCAATCCAAGCCTCTATGCATTCCTTGGAAATTCTGTGGGGGCAGTTCTACTCTGACCTATGGAGTTGCTATGAGTTAGAATCTACTTAATGGCAGTGGATATATCTTTGATAAGATGAATAGCACTTGCTTCCCAGACCTAAAGCACCTCTAAATGAATTTATTGTTGTTCATCCACCTACCTATCTTTTATCCATCCACCCACCCACGCATATATACTTACATTCAATAATTAAGTAAAAAATGTCTTCCACACAAGTCCTACCCTGGTGATAAACAAGCTGAGTCATGTGCCTATCCGGTGTGGGACACAGACACGTAAACAGGTTACTACAGTACCGAGCTTTAGGTCCTAGGATGTTACTTAAAGGAGCTCTGAAGGGAGCATAGGGGACGGATTTCAGAGTCTTTACGGTCAGGGAGGGCATTAGGCTTTTTCAAGTACTGGTTGACTTTTTTTAAATGCATTGTTTGTTTCCCTGGCCTCTGCCCAAAAGTACGTTAGATAAATGCATTCACAGCCTTATAGAAAACACTTAGGGCAAACTCAACTTTTGTTCAAAACTGGAAGGTAGAAACTTCCGTTTTAGTTTTGTGTCTATTTTTCTTTAGTGAGCGGGATACAATGATTATGGCTACTTGCTGCATCTGAGTCCTGTTTGGAAAAGGGTACTGGTGCATTTTGTATAGCCGAGTTGCATAAATCCCAGTCCTTACCGCTGTGATTTACTGCATGTGAAACTTGCCTTTGGCCTGGATCACAAAAGAAATGCACTAGGTAAAGTTTCCATCCCACTTTTAAATTTGGGAAATAAATCATTCTTTCAGCAAAAAATACATAAAAAGCTATAAAATTTAGCCTAAGCATTAATAATTACTTTCAAGTCCTATAAATCCTAGGTTACTTTGTAGTGTGGCTTAAGGATCAGTTTTTTTTAAAGATCTTTTATTTTTATACAGTACTATGGCTCATTATTTACAGAAAGGATTTATAGTCTTGAATTTAAAAACTTGTGTGTTTTTATAATGCTAGTTTGCTTGCTGAGACACATATTAAGATACTTGTGCTCTGCTTTTTCTTTCAGTCAATGCCTTTGGAAGTACGTAATCATATAGCCTCATCACTGGGAATTTACAGATTACTTAAAGTATCAGTGAGTTGGGAACAAAATCTGAGTTGAAAAAAGAGAGAGAGAGAGAGAGAGAGAGAGAGAAGAAATGAAAACAAGGCGAAACTCCCAGATACTGTTTCTGGAGCATTCAGCTACATCATTAAATTTAGTACCCACATGGACTTTGCCACAGTATAAGTTTATGCCAAATCTTGGACTAATGATGCCAAGGCTTGTCACCTCAATCATGCTGCTTTTTGAAACCCTGACAAAGAAATGTTCTTGGGCCACTTAAAATAAAGAGAAATTATGCCTCACATGCATTCTTTATGCTGTTTGGGAATACAATCATTAAAACAAACATGGCTTGGCTAGAAGAAGCCATTTTGGAAGGAATAATTGACAATTTTTCATTTTTTTGAAAGCCACCAATAAAGCCTTCTAAAGAAATCCTTTCCTAAATCCTAGATGATTGTAATTCAGTCTTGATGAAACAAAAAGTGAAAGAAGAAGGCTAAGTGCTCCATCTAGAGTACAAACAGACCAAGTTTAAACACCCAGGATGGATCCTTTAGAAAAAGACATTCACGAAATACCCTGCATGTGGGAAACAGATGTAAAAGGGTGAAGCATTGTTTTCATTGCTTGCACTCTTAGAAAGCCTTTCCCAGTTTGTTCTGTTTCTCAGTTGAGTTCACTTAATCCTAACATTGAGATAATTCAGCCAATCCCTAAAATGGATTAGAGAAATTAGGCTTGCCACTTGAAAATACCAAACTAGTGGCAGTATCATCAATTTCTTAACTGCTGTTTAACATTATGTGTTTAAAAATATCCTTTATCCTACATTATTAATGTAACATTGATTGGATTTCAGACTCCAGATAGAGTAAAATCTCCTATAATTGTTCTCCAAAAGGCCATGTTCATACAAAGTTTTGGTGGTATTAATATTCATTTTTCTTCCGCTCCCAGGGCAATGGAGCCCCCGTGGCACAGTGTTAATAATCTGAGATTTATTATATGTTGTGACGCTAACGAAGTTAAGCTTCAGGGCATCTCACTCACATAGAGTGCCACTGAAGTGGCCACGAACATTTATAGAGTCTTGCTAAATAAAGCTTGAGCTGAGGATATACTTCTGTCAGCTTTACCAGTAATCATTGGGTTGATGCTGACACATGGTGACACCCAGTGTATCAGAGTAGAAACAGCTGTGCTTCATAAGGTTTTCAATGGCTGATATTTTCAAGTCAATGACCAGGTCTTTCTTCTGAGGGGCCTCTGGGTAGAATGAAACATCTGACCTTTCTTTTGGTGGCTGAGCACTTCACGATTTGAACCACCTATAAGACTTAACATAGGATATACCAATTTAGGTTGTTCTCAGTCTGTTAGGTGAGTGATTAAGCTAACGTCAGCTGCCATAGTGGAGGAAGGGCTTCTAGTAATATTCCCACCCTTTAGAATGCTGACACCTGTACACAGACAGTCTCCAGGTTACAAATATCCAGAGGACAGGAAGGGCAATGACAGATTGAATTATTTTGTAAGAAAAAATGTGTTAGAGAATGCTATATTTTTTTTTAAAAAAAGCTGATATGATTGTATATGCAGAGAATCCTAAAGAATCCATAAATGAACTACTAGAACTAATACACGAGTTTAGCAAAGTATCAGGATATAAGATAAACATAACTAAATCAGTAGAACTCCTTGATATCAATAAAGAGATAATCAATCAATACTATGTACTATAGCGCCTCAATAGATAAAATACCTAGGAATAAATTTAACAAGAGAAATGAGACCTATACAGAGAGAACTACAAGAACTTACTGCAAGAAACTGAAAGAGGATTATGTAAATGGAGAAACCTACCCTGTTCATAGATAGGAAGACTTAACATAGTGAAAATGTCTGTTTTACCCAAAGCAATCAACTTATACAATGCAATCCCAATACAAATTCCAGCGGCATTTTTTTAATGAGGTGGACAACAAATTATGAACTTTGTTTGGAAAGGGAAGAAATCCCAAATACATAAAACACTATTAAAGAAGAGGAATGCAGTAGGAGGCTCATACTACCTAACCTTGGAAACTATTACACTGCCACAGTAGTCAAAACAACTTGGTACTGATACAAAAAGAGATATATAGACTAATGGAACGGAGTTGAGATTCCAGAGATGCCAGTATCCTGTTATGAATAGCTGATATTCAACAAAGGCCCTGAGATTGCAAACCGGGGTAAAAACAGTCTCTTTAAGAAATGGTGCTGGTAAAATTAGATATCCATTTGTGCCCCGGCCCGCGGGACAAATCAACGAAGGAACGAGGGGGAGCCTGTGAAAATAAAGCAGGAAAGGCGGAAAAATGGAAGGCAAGACAAGAATCTGATCAAGCCTCAATTTTATTATCAAAATGAGGTATATTTATAGTGGTAGGAATAAAGGGAGGGATCAAGTGACGTAGGGATGGAGTGACATTTGGAGTGAGGTAGTTGTCGGCTGGGGATTGGATATACATATGACTAAGGCAGTGACATCAGGCAGGAAGTTTTTCGCGCGCGCGGGCCTTTTGAATTTCACGGGTGCGGGCTTTTTCAAACTTGGCGCGCGCGGGCTTTTTCAGCCCTACAAGCTTCCTGTATGTTGGGGCCTGGGGGCTCACCCACGGCTCCCGACATCTCCTCCCTTTTGTTTTAATTAATGGGAGGTGGGCTTTAACTGGGCGAGGGGGTATTGACCAAGGCTCCTCCGTGTAGAACTTATGGCTCTTGGTATCTTTTGAGGAGGAGAGGCAGAGCCGTTTTGATGTTGAAATAGATACCAACCTCTATGCAAGCCAGGTATGCCCCAGGGAAACGTAGAGGAGTTAGTGTTAACTTTCCCTTGCAATGCTTTGCTTCGCACTCACACCAGTACCCATACCTCTCTTGCCAGATTGGGAAGGAGGTAAGCATGCCTCTACTTTTCATGCTGTCCCCGTGGGGAGGAAGCTAGGGTACCCCATTTCAATGGCATAAGCTTCGTCAACTGCCAGGCGATGGTAGTGAACTGGAATAGGTTTAACTTGTGCAGCATCTATTTGTTGTTTGATGAGGTTTGTTATTCTTCTGAATGCCCAAGGGCCGAAGGTCAGGAACAGTAATATTCCTAAAACAGGGCCAGCAAAACTGAGAAGTAGATTAGTAAGCCATAAAGTTCTGGTAAAGTTAAAATCAAGCGGTCCTGAGCTGCCTCCCCATTCTCGTTGTCTTTGATTTAATCGCTCTCTAAGGTTAGTCATAGTGTCCTTAATGACCCCTGAATGATCTGTCTTTGTTACATGGTTTAGAGGAACTAAATCTTTTGATTTTATTATGATACTTAGTAAAGGAGAAACTTAAGAGGTCTGAAGAAGGTGTGGACCATTTCCAATTTCCATCACTTGAGGTAACGCAACTCCATTTGGCGCAGAAGTAGGAACCGGTTGTCCTACAGTGAGCGCCTTTATTATAGTTGGGGCAAACACAAAGCCCGAAGTTGCACACGTGTTTAGAGGCGTATTCTTTTATGCGTGGGATGACATCTTTAAGGCAAAAGGAAAGGTCAGGCCACCAAGTGTTTAAGGGTTTGGTGTCACTAACATTATAAAGTATGGAATTATCATTTAGGTTTATAACAGCCCATTTAAGGCTAAAAGGAGCATGGGGGTTGGTAGGGGCAAATCCTTCATATGTAAGAAAAATGATTAACAAGAAGGTTAAAAAGCTTATCTGTGATGGATTGTTGACTTCCATATCGCAGAGTTTTCTCAGCATTTCACTCCAGCAATGCCGGACACAGGTGGCCTTCACAGCCTACAAAAGAGGAGAAGGCTTCTCAGGGGTATTTTCCCTGGAAATGGGGTTATCATTGATGGGCTTAACAAGACGTTCGGGTAGCCACCGAGGGGCCCCTTCTGCAGTATCATACACACATGCGTGGCCTCTTCCCCAGATAAGAACCGGATCAGGACCGTGCCATTTGTGGGTTATGGGATTTTTCCACATAACCTTGGCATATTGATTTTTAGTCTCTTGATGGCAAAGACGATCTGCCGCAGATTTTTCATTAATATCTAATTGTAGGAAATTAAGGATGAACAATGCATGATTTAGGAGGTTACGAGGGGAACCTTTAGTGAAATAAACAGTGTTTGTCTTAAGTTTGGATATGGTATACTTAAGGGTCTGGTGGGCTCGCTCTATTATGCCCTGTCCCTGAGGATTATAGGGAATGCCAGTTACATGTTTGATCTGGAATTGACCACAGAAATTTTTAAAGGTTTGTGATGTATATCCTGGTCCATTGTAGGTTTTGATTTTTTGGGGCTTCCCCATGATGGCAATACATTGGAGAACATGTGCTATAACATTTTTAGAGGCCTCACCACTGTGGAGGGTGGCATGGAGGAACCCACTATAGGTATCAATGGTCACATGGGCATATTTGAGGTTACCAAACTCAGGAATATGGGTAACATCCATTTGTCAGATTTCATTGGGGAGCAGGCCCCTTGGGTTAACTCCTAGGTGGGGGAGAGGCAGAAGAGTTACGCATGCAGGACAGTTTTTAACAATTTGTCTCGCCTGTTCTCTGGTAATTTTAAACATAAGGCGGAGTGTACGAGCATTGAGGTGGTGAAGAGCATGAGCCTGTTGGGCTTTGGTAATGGGCTCTAGGGTAGCTGAGAGGACCAAGTGTGTTTGTTTATCTGCAAGGTTGTTGCCTTCGGAGAGGGGTCCTGGAAGGTCAGTATGGGCACGCAAGTGTCCGATAAAAAAGGGGTGTTGTCTTTTTAGGATGAGTGCCTGAAGTTGTTGAAAAAGAAGCACAGCGTTAGAAGATGATTTGATATAAGGAACAGTTTCCAACACTGGGACTGAGAGAGCTATGTAAGCACTGTTGGTGTAAAGATTGAAGGGAACATCATGTAGTATTGTGAAGACCTGTAAGATAGCGAAAAGCTCTACAAGCTGGGCAGACCTGTAAGGAGACTGGACACTGTTTTCCTGTGAGTCTATAACCCACACGGTGATACCAGAGGAAGATCCATCTGAAAAAACCAGGGAGGCTCCTTTCAAGGGCTGAGTAGATGTTATTTTGGGGAAGATGAAAGGGTGCCTCTGGGCAAACTGGAGGAGTTTGTGTGAAGGATAATGGTTATCTATAGTACCCTGGAATGTGACTAGGGTAATTGCCCAGTCATCATCATTTTGAGAGAGCCAGTCTGTTTGTTCCTTGGTGTAAGGAAGGATAAGCTGATCAGGGTCCCTGCCGAAATGCTGGCGGCTTTCTTCTCGGCCTAGTCTTATAAGTTTGGCCACCAGGGAGGGATAGGTGAGGAGAACTTTAGTCGGGGTGGAGGATAGGTGTATCCACAGGAGAGGGCCATTCTGCCACAAAACCCCCGTGGGTGTATGTAGTGTGGCACAGACAATAAGGGCAAAGGGCTGTTCATAAGTTATGAAGGTAACCTGTTGTTGCTGTATGGCCTCTTCAACAATGCGAAGGGCTCTTTTTGCCTCCGGATTGAGGTAGCGGGGAGAGAGGGGGCTGGCATCTCCATGAAGAGTATCAAACAATGGTTTTAATTCCCCGGTTGTAAGTTTGAGGTATGGTCGGAGCCAATTAATATCTCCCAGGAACTTTTGGAAATCATTAAGTGTGTGTAGATGAGAGGTTTTTAAGTGAAGCTTTTGAGTGGTGATTTGATTATTATTCAATTCGAAACCGAGGTAATAATAAGGGTCAGCAAGTTGTATTTTGTTCGGGGCAATTTGAAGTCCAAGGGAAGTTAGTTGGCAAGTTAGGTCCTGACTGCACCTAAGTACCTCTAAGCTGGAGGCCCCCGCCAGTAAAATATCATCCATGTAATGAATGATATAAATGGAAGACCACCGACGCCTAAGAGGGTCTACAGCCTGAGCAACAAATTTTTGACACAGAGTGGGACTATTGGCCATGCCCTGAGGGAGAACTTTCCACTGATAGCGCTGCATTGGTCCTTTAAAATTAATAACTGGGAGGCTAAACGCAAAGCGTTCTCTATCAAGTGGGTGAAGAGGGATAGTGAAGAAGCAATCTTTGAGATCAATAATGATTTTAAAGTAATTAGCTGGAATGGCGACAGGGGAGGGGAGTCCAGGTTGGAGAGCCCCCATTGTAAACATGGTTTTATTAATTTCTCTGAGGTCCTGAAGGAGTCGCCATGACCCATTTTTCTTTTTGATCACAAATATAGGAGTATTCCAAGGAGAGGTAGTTGGTTCTAAATGTCCAGCAGCCAGCTGTTCCTGCACTAACTCTGTGGCAGCTGCGAGTTTTTGCTCAGTCAAGGGCCATTGATCTACCCACACTGGAGACTCAGATCTCCACTTAATTTTATCAGCGTAGGGTGCAGGGAAGTCAATGGCCACTACGAAAAATTTTCGCTTCCCAAGCCTGAACGATTATTTTTAGGCGTTATAAGAAGAGGCTGCTTCATGCCTTGATTATTCTTTCTCAATCCCTGTCCCGGTAGGAAGCCCAGATTAAGCATCTGTTGGGTAACTATTTCATTTGGGCTACACATGATGACCCCCAGCTGGGATAAGACATCACGACCCCACAGATTAACAGGCAAATCCGGAACTATGTAAGGTTGAACTTGTCCTGAGTTACCCTCAGAGTCCTTCCAAGTAAGAATTTTTGAGTTTTGCTTAGGATTGACAGACTGACCAATGCCTTCACGATGAGTTATTGAGGTCTCACAGGGCCAGTTGGAAGGCCAATATTTAGCTGAAATTACTGTAGCATCAGCTCCTGTGTCCATTATTCCTTCAAAGGCTTTGCCATCTAACTGGAGAGTAAGTTTTGGTCTATTGGGTGTGACTGGTTGTATCCAATATGCATCTGAGGACCCGAAGGGGGGAACTAAATGCCTATGGGGTGTGGGTAATAAAGGGAGCAACAAGATTTGAGCTATTCTTTGACCTGCATGTATGGATACCGGCCCTGAGGGGGCAGAAGCTAAAAGAGATATCTGTCCTGTATAATCATTGTCAATGACTCCTGGGAGGATCTGAAGACCGGCCAAAGAGGAACTGCCACGCCCTATTATCAATCCAAACGTTTCTGGGGGTAATGGTCCTCGGACCTCTGTAGGAATGACCTGAATGCCCTGTTCAGGGGTTAGTATTGCACTGATGGCAGATCGTACGTCCAACCCTGCACTTCCAGGGGTGGCGCGACAGAGGGAGCTGAAACCTGTCTCTGTGTCTGCTTTTGGGGAACAAACCTGAGTGCCCCTAGGTTCTGTTCCAAGGGTGGGGCCAGGGGCTGGCCCCGCTGGGAGTTTCCCTGTTTCGGGGGGAGAGGCTGACCGTTGATGTCAGTTTTGGAATAACAATCTACAGCCCAATGCTTGCCTCTTTTGCATCGGGGGCACACTGAGGTGGGAGGCCCACGATTTTGTTTTCCCAGGGAACATTCGCGCACAAAATGGCCAGGCTGCTTGCAATTAAAACAAGTTTTTTGTAATGAGTTGGGGTTCAAGCCCTTAAGCGCTGCTCCTATGGCAACGCCGATAGCATGAGAGGCTCCAATACCCGAACAAAGTCGGACATAATCGGAGAGATCTCCTCTGCGATGAGGTCGTAGGGCTTCTTGGCAAGAGGGGTTAGCATTTTCAAAGGCAAGGTGTTTGATAAAGGCACTGCCAGTCTCACCTTCTCCCACTAGCCTTTCGGCAGCATCGGTTAATCTGCTGACAAACTCACTATACGGCTCATCGGGTCCCTGGCAGATGTTAGCCAATGAGGTGGTGGCTGCGCCCTTGGGGGGGAGACGTTTCCAGGCTCTAAGGCCGGCGTTTTGTATTTGTGATAATAAACCAGGGGGAAAATTTGCCTGTTTCTCATTGGTGTCATATGGAGCCCTCCCCAAGAGTTTATCTCTCGTCCAGGTGCGGGAGGTCTGGCTTTCTCCCTTACGCTGGGCCGTCTCCCGGCACAGTTCAGCAAATTCAGTACGCCAGAGAACAAAGTCTCCCCCTGATAAACAGGCCCGAGCCAAGAAATGCCAATCATTAGGTGTAAGCCATCGGTCACTAAGGCTCTCAAGCAATGCTATACTGTAAGGGGCTGTCGGGCCGTAGTTATTGACAGCCGCTTTTAAGTCTTTAACATGTTTCACATTTAAGCGGCGATATTTCTGGGGGCTAAGGCTGTCAGGTTGGACAGCATCTATATCAGGATTCTCAGTTTCTTCCTCTTCTATCCCAGGGCTTTCCTGCTCTTCTTCACTCTCTATTTCAGTCTCTATCTGCCCGTGCTGGCTACGAGTTACCGGAAAGGTGAGGAGAGTCCTAGGACGGCCTGGGGCACCTTTTGACACATTGTTCCCGGATCGAGTTTTAGGATCCTGAGCTAGGCGGAGTGAGTTAAGCTCTTGCTCAAGGGCTTGGAGCTCCTTTTGGAGATCTAACTGTCTGTGTCTGCGAGCTACAAGTTTTTCTAGCGTTGATATATCTTGATCAAGGGAGTTTTCAGTCAATCGGGGAGGACAGCTGGGTTCCAGGCCAAGGGGTGGGGCGGTCAGGTTAGGAAGGTCTGGAGGAGGAGGAGGAGGTCTCTGAAAGGCAGGGTCGTAAAGGTATAGGGGTAGGCATTCTCATGGTAATGAGCAGCATTTTCTTCAAGAGTGGTCTGACCCTCAGGGGACAATGCGTTAGAATCGGGTTTATCAATGAAAGCTCTCAGGGATGGGTAAAGCCCCTCGGGGGGGTCAGTATGACTCCCTTGCGGGGGTGTGTGTGTTCCAAAGGCTTGAGGTTTTTCTGGAATATCAAGAGAAACTGAGGGGGGACGGGACCGTTCTTTCATAACCTTTTCACCCATCTGGGCTAGATGTTGAACATCAGAAGCATTATGAGAACTCTGGAGGACATCATTTATCAAATTCCAATAAGAAAAACAAGTGACTGGGACCTTCTCGGGTCCGAAAGTTTTATAATAGTCATTCAGACAATCTCCAACCCGTTTCCAGATTTGCGGGCTGATAGTGCCTTCCTGAGAAAACCACGGACAAATGTCTGATATTAACATAAAAAACTGAGCTAAGTCTTTCTTTTTCGCCTTAATTTTCCGCCTATCCAATGATTTTTCAATGCCGGTAAGAAACAAGTCATGCGAACTCAATTCCTGTTCCATGTCTATACAGAACCACCACTTACCTCTTCAGACCAAACTCGCAGGGCGGCTACTCCCGCGGTGATCAGGACAAGTTTGACTCACGGGCAGCTTTTCCCGTGGAAACTTCAGTCGAGCGAGCTCACACCCGGTGCGGTCGCTCAGGACGCCTGGCCAGGACTTCCTTCTCCGTGGTGGGTTTCTTTCAGCAGCTCCGTACCTCGGGCCCCACGTTGAGGTGCCAGTTTTGCCCCGGCCCGCGGGACAAATCAACGAAGGAACGAGGGGGAGCCTGTGAAAATAAAGCAGGAAAGGCGGAAAAATGGAAGGCAAGACAAGAATCTGATCAAGCCTCAATTTTATTATCAAAATGAGGTATATTTATAGTGGTAGGAATAAAGGGAGGGATCAAGTGACGTAGGGATGGAGTGACATTTGGAGTGAGGTAGTTGTCGGCTGGGGATTGGATATACATATGACTAAGGCAGTGACATCAGGCAGGAAGTTTTTCGCGCGCGCGGGCCTTTTGAATTTCACGGGCGCGGGCTTTTTCAAACTTGGCGCGCACGGGCTTTTTCAGCCCTACAAGCTTCCTGTATGTTGGGGCCTGGGGGCTCACCCACGGCTCCCGACACATTTGCAAAAAATTGAAACCACACCCGTATCTAACACCTTACACAAAAACTAACTCAAATTGGACCAAAGACCTAAGTATCAAACCTAAAGGATAAAGATCATGCAAGAAAAATTAGAGTCAACAATGGAAGTTTTAACACATACCTTAGACAGACTTTAAAATCTGACAAAGTGTGATCAATAGATGAGAAAACAGATAAATGGGAACTACTAAGAATCAAACACTTTTCCTCATCCAAAGACTTTATCAAAAGAGTTAAAAGACCACCTACAGAATGAGAAACAATATTTGTCAGCTAGATGTCAAATCGATGTCTGATCTCCATAATCTGATCTCCAAGGTACTACAAAATATCAACAAGAAAAAGGTAAATAACCCAATCAAACAATGGACAAAGGAGATGGACTGACACTTCACAAAAGAGGACGTCCAGGCAGCCTAAAGACACATGGGGAAATGCCCACAATCACTAGTCATTAGAGAAATCCAAATCAAAACTACAACGAGGTACTATCTCACCCCAACAAGATTGGCCGTGATCCAAAAACCACAAAACAATAAATGATGGAGAGGCTGAAGAGAGATCAGAACTCTCCTACACTGCTGGTGGGAGTGCAAAATGGTACAACCTCTTTGGAAAGCAATTTGGTTCTCCCTTAAAAAGCTGGAAATAGATATTACATTTGATTCAGTAATCCCACTGATCAGAATACATTCTACAGAAACAAACACTGTTACACGAACAGATACATGCGCATGAATGTTTATTGCAGAACAGTCCAAAATAGCAAAAAGATGGAATCAATCTAGATGCCCATCAACAGATGAATGGATGAACAAATTATGGTACATATATGCAATGGAACGCCATGCAGTGATAAAGAACAATGATGATCTTAGGAAGCATCTCATATTCTACTTTAAACTGGAAGACATTTTGCTGAGTGAAATCAGTCAGTGGCAAAAGGACAAATACTGCATAAGACCCCTGGTATATGCACTTAAAAATAGATTTATGTATAGTAGATAGGACTTTTTGATGGTTGCAAGGGTGGAGAGGGAGGGAGAGGGTTGGTCCATAGGTTAGATGGTTGATAAAAATTTGGTTGAGTGAAAGCAGTGACAGCTCACAGTAGATCGACTTAACTGGACTATAACATAAACTGAAAAGTCTTCTAATCTTAACCCAATATTGCAGGGATAGAGTAGCAGGGATGGGGGACTGGGATCACATTTTGGGAGGATATCGAGGCCAACTGGCGTAACTAACCTATTGCTAGGAGAGTCTTCTGCATCCCATATTTGTTAGTGGCATCTGGTATCTTAAAGCTAGCAAGCTGCCATCTGAGGTAGACCAAATGATCCCAATTCATCTGGAACAGATGATCACCAAGAACAACAAACACACAAGAAAAAAGAGCACAGAAGACACAAGGTCCCATGTGAATGGGTGACTGTATCAACATGCAACCAGAAGAACCAGATGGTACCATGAAGGGGCAAAGAACGTTGAATCCCTGTGGCAACATGAGAAAAAGAGGAGTGCACCTCAAGAACTCTACTAAAAGAACACAACTCATGGTCCAACAGCCTGGGGGTTTCCCTGGGAGCATGGCCCCTAGACCTGCTGCTGCCCCTGACCAGAAAACGCTACTGAGGTCAACTCTATGGACAAAAATGGACTGGACTTGGGGACATAATGTGACCAAATGGTGTGTGTACTTTATGGTTCTGTCCATTTACAGGATACTGTCCTACTGGTCTGTTTCTAGATGGGAGGGGAGAGGAGAGGACAGGAGATTGTTAAGAGGCTACAACATATATAGAATGAAAAGGAGGAGTGTGTTGTAATTAGGAATGGAGAGTAGAGGGAGCTGCAGACAGGCAGGCATGCAAATTTAATGGATTGTATGATTTCACTTATTCACAGTTAAAAACAAACAAACAAAACTAAAATGTCTTCCCCAAACCAAACCTTCTGTCTTTCTCTCTGTGCGTTTAGCTAGGAATTGTGTTCAACTTGGAATCCTAGTAGGATTCCTGTTAAGTGCTGTGTTTCATCAACATAAATAATTAACCAGAGAAGAGCATGCAATATTCATAGCTGGAAATTATTAAAGTAGATTCAAAAGACGAGAAAACATCTAAAAATTGAATTAATCATTTAGCTCACATTCAACCTATGACATTTCCCTTATTTATTTGTATAATTAATTTTTAAAAAACCTAGTCCTTTTAGACCAGTGACAAAAGGTAAGTGTGCTAGGTAGTAGTACAACTGGAGAGTATTTGATGCTTAGTTTAGAACTATGAGACATTCACTGCTCTGGGATCATTCCAGCAGGAGGTAGACATCAGGGGGAGGGAAAGCAGGAGTCATGTTTTTCTTTTTAAAATATTAAGCCTACTCTAAAAATAAAGTAACTGTTACTAGGGAATAGGGGCAATTGTTCAATAGAGTCTTAATTCATATGATAAAATGATGTAAGTTAAAGGAGCCTTTCACTTCTGTGAGAGGGTATTTACGGTGATGATTTCCAGAAAACCATTAAATAAATATTTGCTGGCAGTTCTCTCTTTGCAACCCTTAAAAACCAAACCAAACCCTTTACCTTCAAGTTGATTCTGACTCACAGGGACCCTACGGGACAGAGTAGAACTGCCCCAGAGAGTTTTCCAGGAGTGCCTGGTAGATATTTGAACTGCTGACCTTTTGGTTAGCAGCCAATAGCACTTAACTGCTACGCCAGAAGAGTTTCCAAGCAGTATCGGTTTCAAGACACAGAGCTTAGGGGCTGCTGGTAGCATGACGGTTACGTGCTACCGCTGCTAACAAATGTTGGTAGTTCACATCCACCAGGCTGGCGCTCCTTGGAAGCTCTACCCTACAGGCAGTTCTACTCTGTCTGTAGGGTAGCTGTGAGTCTGAATTGACTCAATGGTAGTGGATTTTTTTTTTTTTTTTGATATAGTGATACTAGAGACTTGGTAGTACAATGGTTAAGAGCTTGGCTACTAACCAAAAGGTTAGCAGTTTGAATCCACTAGCCGCTGCTGAGAAACTTTTGGAGACAGTTTTACTCTGTCCTGTATGGTTGCTATAAGTAAGAATTGACAGCAACAGGTTCCGTCTGGCTTTTTGGCATAGTGATACTAGTTAATATCATGAGGGTTTGTTTATGATTGTAGATGAGGTGATAAACACCCACTATTTATGTGCTGCAAAGTAGCTGCAAATGGGTCAAAAGAACAATGCTCCTTTGATATCATTTCTTTTGTCAGACACACAGTATCTGTTCATAGATGTTCTTATTGATGCGAGGGGAAAAAGGGGGATTTTTTCCTGACTCTTAAAACCTATTTGGCAGGGGGCCCTGAAGCCTTTATTCCTCCAGAAAGGACTGCTTCCCAGTCCAGCAGCCTTGTTAGGATTTCCGAGGAAATAAGAAGTGGCTCGACATGAGTCTGTGTTAAGCCTCCCAGGGGTAGAACGCTCATGCTGTTGGACTGCTCGCTTTGCTGATGAGGTGTTTCAGGGCACTCTGAAAGACGGCGTTGTTCCGCATGTGGCCCGAAGAACAATGATGTGCAAATTAGCTGTGTCCAGCCACTCCGAAAAACTTACTGCCCTTATCAGCTTATCTGACATTACTTCTCCTGCCCTCTTTCCTTTTAGCTCAGAAAGTAAAACAGGATTGAAGGATAGAAAGCGAATTTCGGGGACCTGACACCAACTTCTGGAAAGAAGGTATTCTGTAACTGAAAAAAAAAATACTGTAATTTAAAACCATGTTTGCTGTAGATATCAATGACACTCAAAGACATTTAAAGGGGCAATAGTTTAACTCTTCCTAGACACTTAGGAATCTGCATATGAGGTAGTAATTATAATGGTTCCTTAGCCTTTGCTGATATAGATACTTGTTAGTCACTGTCAGGTCTCTATACTTCAGTTAAACATGGCATTCCGGCCCAAATGGAGTTTACAATACAGTGTACACTAGATGAAAAATCTAGGGGATAAGCCAGGCATTATTCAAAAGGTGTTATGTTTGTACGCATGTATCATATAGACTAACATATTATGGACTGGTATCATCAGGGACTGACTTGCTTGAAATAGAATTTTTTGGCTAAGTTTCACCACTGAATTTCCAAAAAGTATCATATATCTTCAAGATTCCTCTAAGACTTTAAACCAAAATTGTAATTTGAGAATGAAATCAGGAAAAAAAAATCATGTGTAATGACTAGAGTGAAACAGCATTCCTTGCCTCTACCCAGTAGATGCCAGTAGCACTGCCTAGTTTCTGTGTATCTTCACCAGCATTTTTTTTTTTTTACTATTTTTTATTTTAGCTGTTCTGATAGGTACATGATATCACGTTGGGTTTTTAACTTGTATTTCTCTAGTGTCTAATAATGTTGAACATTTTTTCTCTTGCTTATTTCCCAGCTTCCTGACTGAAATGTCTCTCTGTACCTTTTGCCCATTTTCCAGTTGAATTCTCTGTCTTGATTCTTCATTGTTAAGTTTGGGGAATTCTTTATGTATCCTAGATAACAATGCTTTGTCAGACATGTAGTTTTCAAATATTTTCTTACAGTTTGTAGTGCATGTTGTCATCCTCTTCACAGGGTCTTTTGCAGAGAAAAAGTTTTAATTTTGATAAGGTCTACTTTCTCAGTATTTTGTCTTAGAGGTCATGCTTTTGGTGTTCAGTCTAAGAAGTCTTTAATTTGTCCTGTGTCCCAAAGATTTTACCTTACGTTTTTTTCCTAAAGGTTTTATAGTTTTGCATTAAAATCCGTGATCTATTTTGAGTTAGATTTGTATAAAGTGTAAAGTTTAAATCTAATTTTCTTTTTTTTTCCTTATGGATGTCTAATTTCTCCAGCACCATCTGTTGAAAAGGCTACCCTTCTTCCATTGAACTACTTTTGAAATTTTGACAGAAAATCTGTTGGCCATATTTCTATGGGTCTATTTTGGGGTTCACTCTCTGTTCCACTAATGTCTGTTTACCCTTCCATCAATCCCACACAGTCTTGACTACTGTAGTTATACAACAGGCCTTGAAATTAGATAGACTAATTGCTCACCGTTCTTCTTTTTCAAAGGTGTTTAGCTCTTCCAGGCACTATGCCTTTCTTCTATATAAATTGTACAGCAAGCTTGCCAATGTCTACAAAAGTCTTTCTGAAATTTTGATAGAATTTTCCATCAACGTAGCATTTATTCTGGGAGCATTGATATCTTTACAATGTTGAGTTTTTCAAATCATGAACACATCATGTCTCTCCATTTACTTAGGTCTTTGATTTCTTTCATCAGCATTTTGTAATTTTTAGAACAGAGATCCTACGCATTTTGCTAGGTTTATTTAATTTTATTTTAATGGGGACCATCTTTAAATGTTATTATATTTTTAATTTTGATTTCAGTGTATTCCTTCTTAGATTATAAGAATATGATTAATTTTCTTTTCCACTGATTTTCATATCTCACAACATTTATGAACTCATTAGTTTCAGGATTTTTTTTTTTTAGTTTCCTTGAGAGTACATGTCATCTGTAAATACTTTCACTTCTTCTGATCCAATCTTTATATCCTTTACTTCTTTTTCTTGCCTTGTTCTAGAATTTTTGACATTATGTTAAACAAGAGTGGTGAGAATGGACATCTGCACATTGTTTCAGACCTAAGAGGAAAAGTGTTCTGTGTTTCACCATTAAGCACGGATGTTAGCTGTAGGTTTTTGTTCTCTCTTCTTGTCAGTAGTCTTTATCAAGCTGAGGAAATTTTACTCTATTTCCATTTTTTTGAGAATTTAATCATGAATTCATCTTGGATTTTGGCAAATGCTTTTTCTGTGTTAATTGATGTGATGATACAATTATTTCTTCTGCAGTCTGTTGCTAATGATGGATCTTTAAAGTTTTTAGTTTTTCCTGGATCTATTCTGTCCTTAAAAAGAAAAATCAGTTTGTGTTTTCACTTTGGTAACTGTGTTGGCATCATCTCTTTAACCAGCATTTAGGAAGGAAAAGAACACTACTGAACCAAACACGAAAGTTAACATGGAGAAGTGACTTCCTGGTGATACAAACTTACAGCCTGAGTATTATGAAATTTAAACAGTTGGCTTTGAAAGTCCCTCTTTTCAAATGAAAGTCAAGTTAATAAAATTATTGGGCATATTGCCACTTTAGAAACTAGTTTATCAACACAAACTATTTTTCAGGAACACAGCAACCACACACTGCATTATGGCATATATATTGGAACACTCTGTGCTATAGTAAATTTTTGCTCAAGCTGAACTTTCTCATCTTAGTGTCTTTTAACTAATAGCTAGTGTCTTCTTGGAGATATTAATTCACTAGAAATATAATGAATTTGCACAAAATAAATCATGTTCCTGTGTAAAATATGCATGAATATGTGAATACACACTGGGAATTGTGTTTACATTTTTTTTTACACAAATAAATAACTCAAATGCTCCAAGTGTAAACAAATCAAGGAGCTTAACAATTAAACACTTTGGGAAGTTGCATTATCACATTTGAACAACTAAATTCATTACACTCCTTGACTTTAGAAAACTTAAGCCTCATAGGAAGCAAAGTTCCGGACAAGTACACCTGCTCTACACTTGTGAGATAAAGTGAAATACGTAGGGCTTGCTGAGTTCCTAATACTAATCAGTAAACAGTTATTTTCAAAAGTCCTTTTACCCTTTCCATCCCGTTTCTGGGCTTATTCACATCTGCCCACATTATTCCCGTTTCCTCCTCCTTTAGAAATGAACACCTGACTGATGAAGCAATTTATAAGTAAATTTTCAGACACTCTGGAGCCATGGAGTTTGGCTGAACTGCCAAGACTATTGCCCTAAGATAATTGTTAAACCTTAAACCAAAAACGTTCCCGTAATGCTTTTAAAATAAAACTATAGCTTGACTAGTAAAGAATGTCTGCCTTGAACATTATGCTCTTTTAAGAGCTATGTATACAGGATCAAGTTGACAACAGCAACTCAAAAGGCTTGATAGGAAACTTAGGAGGAAGTGAGCTTATATTAATAGGGACAGCGATGAGAATGGTTAAACAATTTAAAGAATGTAATCAATGTCATTAAAATGTACATGCAGAAACTTGAAATGATATTTTTTTGCTCTGTGTATTCCCAGCAAAGACAAAATAAATTACGTATAAAAAATTCACCTTGAGGTTCAGTGTGAATATTTGCAGTGACATGGTTCTAAGAATAAGTTCCCTCTTTTCAAGATACTTCCACTAAGAACCAATTACTTTTAGAAGCTAAAATGCAGAGGTTCCTCCAACTTTGTACTATCAAGAAATGCTTTCTCTTTTTTTCTTTCCTGTTTTTAAAAAACTTGTCTAGCAAACAACTTGTAATTACTGAGGAATTAATTCAGTTTCTCATGTAATTAATTACCACTGTAGTAAATTAAGCCTATATAGTTTTGTTATACACATGTGGATTCCTGCATGTATCTAGTTAGGCATTTTGATGTTCTAGAAGTAATCAATCAGCTGCCATTACTACCTCCGTTGACCTCTGAGGTGTGAATCACCACTATAAAGGTTTAACAATAAAGGTTGCAGAATTATGAGAAAATAGAAGTTAATTTTTTCCAGCTACTTTTGTCGAGTCGGATCCGGGCACTTGGCTTTGGCACTTTGTAGTTGTTAGGTGCTGTTGAATCAGGTCTGACTCATAGCAACTCTATGAACAACAGAAAGAAACAATGCCTGGACTTGTGCCAGGTCCACAATTCTTTTTATGCTTAAACCCATTGTTGCGGCCACTGTGTCAATCCATTTCATAGAGGGTCTTCCTCTTTTTTGCTGGCCTTCTGCTCTACCAAGTACAATATCCTTCTCCAGGGACTGATCCTTCCTGACAATATGTCCAAAGTATGTAAGACACAGTCTTGCCAGCTTCGCTTCCAAGGAGCACTCTGGTTGTACTTCTTCCAGAATAGATCTGTTGGTTCTTTTGGAGGTCCATGATACATCCGACAATCTTCTCCAACAGCACAATTTGAAGGCATCGATTCTTCTTCTGTCTTCTTTGTTCATGGTCCAGTTTTCACATGCACATGATGTGATTGAAAATACCACGGCTTGGGTCAGGCACGTTTTAGTCTTCAAGGTGACATCCTTACTTTTGGATACTGTAAAGATGTCCTTTGCAGCAGATTTTCCCAATGCAATGCATCTTTTGATTTCTTGAATGCTGCTTGCAAGGGCATTGACTGTGGACCCAAGTAAAATGAAATCCTTCACAACCTCAATCTTTTCTCTGTTTATGATAAAGTTGCTTACTGGTCCAGTTGTGAGGATTTTTATTTTCCTGATGCTGAGGTGCAATCCATACTGAAGGCTGTGGTCCTTGATCTTCATCAGTCAGTGTCTCAAATCTTCTTCATTTCCAGCAAGTAAGGTGTTGTCATCTGTGTAACGCAGGTTGTTAGTGAGTTATGCTCCAATGCTGTTGCCTCATTCTTCCTTGTATAATCCAGCTTCTCAGATGATTTGCTTGGTGTACAGACTTAAAAGGTGTGGTAAAAAGATACAATCCTGACACATACCTTTCCTGACTTTAAGCCATGCAGTGTCCCTTTGTTCTGTTGACATGACTGCTTCTTGGTCCATATACAGACTCCCGAAGAGCACAATTAGGTGTTCTGGTTCCCATTCTCCACAGCGTTAGCCATAAGTTAGTATGATCCACACAGTCAAATGCTTCACGTAGTCAATGAAATGCAAGCGAATGTCTTTCTGATCTTCTTTGCTTTCAGCCAGGATCCATTTGACATCAGCGATGTTCCACGTCGTCATGTTCCACGATGGTTCCATGTCCTCTTCTGAATCCAGCTTGAGTTTCTGGCAGTTCCTTGTCAATATATTGCTGTAGTCCCTTTTGAATGATCTTGAGCAAAATTTTACTTGTGTGTGATATCAACAATATTGGTCAGTCATTTCCACATCCAGTTAGCTCACCTTTCTTTGGAATGGGCATAAATATGGATCTCTTCCAGTCAGTTGGCCAGGTAACTGTCCTCAAAATTTCTTGGCATAGACGAGTGAGCACTTTCAGCACTGCATCTGTTTGTTGAGATGTCTTGATTGACATTCCATCAGTTCCCGGAACCTTGTTTTTCACCAGTGCCTTCAATACAGCTTCACCTTCTTCCTTCAGTACCAGTGGTTCCTGATCATATGCTACTTCTTCAAATGGGTGAACATCAGCCAGTTCTTTATGGTATAATGACTCAGTGTGTTCCTTCCATCTTCTTTTGGTGCTTCCTGAGTCGCTTAGCAGTTTCCCTGTAGAGTCCTGCACTATTGCAACTCAAGGCTTGAACTTCTTCCTCAGTTCTTTCAGCTTGAGAAATGCAGAATGTGTTCTTCTCTTCTGATTTCCCATTTTCAATTCTTTGTACATGTCATTGTAAAACATTCTTCTGTCTTCTTGAGCTGCTTTTTGAAATCTTCGGTTTCGGTCTTCTACTTTGCTGTTCATTCCTTTTGCTTTAGCTGCTTGACATTCAAGAGCAACTTTCAGAGTCTCTTCTAGCATCCAATTCTGTCTTTTCTTTCTTTCCTGTCTTTTTCAGTGACCTCTTGCTTTCTTCATGGATGATGTCTTTGAAGTCATTCCACAATTTGTCTGGTCTTCAGTCATTAGTGATCAACACATCAAATCTGTTCTTGAAGTAGTCTTTAAATTCAGAAGAGATATACTCAAGGTCATAGTTAGCTCTCATGGACTTGTTCTATTTTCTTCAGTTTCATTTTGAATTTGCGTATGAGCAGTTGATGGTCTGTGCCACAGTCAGCACCTAGTCTTGTACTGACTGCTGATATGGTGCTTTTCCATTGCCTTTTTACACAGATGTAGTCAGTTTCATTCCTGTGTATTCCATCTGGTAAGATTGATTTGTACAGTTGCTGTTTGTGTTGGTTAAAAATGGTATTTGCAATGAAAAATTTGTTAGTGTTGCAAAATTCTATCATGTGATCTCTGGCACTGTTTCTATCACCAAGGCTGTATTTTCCAACTACCAGAAAATACAGCTACTTTGAGTGTCCAGGAATTAACTGGAACACAATTTGTGTCTCATCACCTGTTCTTAATGAGTATGGTGGTTAAAGACTGCTGGTAAGTTAACAGCAATGTGCTAGGTGGAAATCGTCTGTGGAAAGGCATGACCTTTTTTTTTGCTTCTTTATTTTTTATTTTTTTTAATTTTTATTTAACATAACTGAGTGAAAATGTACATTCACATATAAATTTACATAAGGCATGACCTTTTTTAAATTCCCAAATTGGGATAGAAAGTGAGTGAATGGGTGGGTGAAGAAGAGTATACAGAAATTGAAAAATCCCTGGAATGAGGCTTATATTTGTGTGGCACATTAAAATGCAAAATGTTTTTATAAGTTATTTTATTTGATAATGTCAAAATTCTAGCTTTGAAAAAGGTAGATGTTCTATGATTTCACAGATGAGAAAGCTGAGGCTTGTTGTGGTTAATAGACTCACCCTGTGGCTAGCTGGATGATACGTAGCAGTACTGATATCCCAACCCAGATGTCAGCATTCCCATCCACGGTGTTTTCCTTTATCACTGTTAATTAACTCTTGGCCCATACAAATCCCTAACTCATTGTCCATCACATTTTGAAAATGGTTGCAAAGTCAAAATAGGAGCAAAAATCCAAAATTCGGAAAATTTAGGTTCCAATTTCAGCAGGATCTCCCTTTAAAAACCCTTTTGCTGTTGAGTTGATTCTAACTCAAAGTCACCCTACAGGGCAAAGGAAAGCTAACTCATAGAATTCAAGGAGAGGTTGGTGGATTCAAACTGCTGAGCTTTTGATTAGCAGCCATAGTTCTTAACCACTATGCCATTAGGGCTCCTTTCTGACTTTAGACATTTGTAAACTGGTCTGACATTTGCCCTGTTTCTCTCAAGGGCTGAGAGAAAAAGCAAAGATAGAAATAGGAGCAGGTGTGGTTGGGAGAAGTAAAAGAGAAAATGCTTTCTATAAGGTAAACCTTGCAGTTAAGTTTTCCCCAATTTCCCTAATCCCTGATCCCTTATGTAATGTGTACCCCTGCCACCCTTCACTCTAGTTAGTTTTAATACTTTGTATTCCACTTGTTCAGTATTCTCTGGTATCAAGACATCAAGGTTATAACCTAAAAGGGAAGACACATTTTAAGTAATTTCATGGAAGTATGATAAGAGTAAAGAAACCACCCAGGGAGGAATACTGTGTCAGTGTGCCATATTCATCTACACTTTAACATAATTTACTTCTAGATTCATTCAAAATCAGGGAGATTCCCAACTGTTCAAGAAGGAGCTTCCTACGAGATCAAGATGGTTGGTAGAGAAGAAGCATTAAACATAGCCAATTGCTGTCAAGTTGATTGTCTGACTCATGGCTACCTTGTGTAAGTCAAAGTAGAATGATGCCACAGGGTTTTCAATGGCTGAATTTTCAGAATTAGATTGCTAGAATTTCTTCTAAGATACCTCTCAGTGGACTTGAACATCTAAACCGTATGCACATCTGGAGACTCTGTTAAGAAAACTTGTTGTAACTCCTTTCCTATTTAGTGAGATTAGAATTGCTTCATTGTCCCACCTGAGCTCCCAGCCTCTTTGCTTGTTTAGTTTTTTGAAATATGAAGTACTGTCATCGGTTTTCTCTTTAAAGATACTTGGCAAAGTTAAAAGGAAAAAAAAGCAACTTTTCTCAAGCTTTTTTTGAGTCTGGAGGACACTTCATTGTATTAGGAAAGAAGACGAAATATACATATCATGCATACCCTACAGAGTCAAGGCCACTCACACCGACTGATACATGCACACGAATGTTCATTAAAGCACAGTCCATGATAGCAAAAAGTTGGAATCAACCCAGATGCCCAACAGCAGAAGAATGGATGGGTAAACTGTGGTATACATACTCCATGGAGTGCTATACAGTGGTAAGGGACAACGATGATAGCAGGAAACATCTCTCAATTTGGTCTCAACTGGAGGACGTTATGTTGAGTGAAACTAGTCAGCGACAGAAGGACAGTTATTATATGAGACCCCTATGATAAAGACTTAAAAAGCATACTTACACATAACAGAAAAGACTCTTTGATGGCGACAAGGGTGGGGAGGGTGAGAGGGCGGGAGCACGAGGGGCGAGGGTTTAGATTAGATAGTTGTTAGAAATCTGGGTGGGTGAAATTGGTGACAATACATATTAGATCAATATTAATGGAACTTCAACACAACTTGTGTACTCCTATCTTAAGGCAATATTGTAAGCACAGAGTATGTACACTTTCATTTTTTATTTAATAAATAAATAAACATAATAATATTTCATCATTAGCATATTGTCAAAAAGCTATTGTGCTTTTAGAATTCCTCAATATGATAAAGCACAGTGGATGGACAAAACTCATCTGCACAAAAGGTGACATACTAAGCAGTTTTGAATCAGCGTTCCCTTGCTAGCAATAAAAAATATGACACTTTTATGTTAGGCATAAAGCAACTAACAAATGCAGCTATAATCATGGGAGTATTAGCAAATAAACTTGCTTACATTTATAGAGCCATAGATCTGGTGGGAAACATCCATGTACTAAGTCAAAAACCAAATTCGTATGGATTTATATAAAATCTCAGAATGCAATAAATGACTTATTACAACTTTATCTGTATTAACCCAGATGGTGCATAATTTGGGTATACAACTCTCCATATGAGAAAGGCTTTATAAATGTCACACATCTCTGTTGTGCAGCAAGGACTGCATGCCAGGAGGACATTTGGCTCCAGAACGTCTGTGCCAACCTGAATAAAGAAGAGACATCACATCTTACTTGATGGAGTAAAGAAACTACAGTGTAAACAGTAGTGACAATCAAACAATCCGAGAAGCCATGAAGCAGGACAGATTCTTTCTAAGGCAACCGAGGTGGTAGACTTAAAAAATATGACCATTACATCTCACCCAGACCAAAAGAAGCTTTGTGTGAAATGACCGTCCTCAAAGCTTCTGCTTTAAAAGTCTTTTATAACCAGCTATATTTCTATTTATTACCAGAAAACACTAGAGAGATTCAGTCTCTTTGACAGTACCCTGACTGACTTTCAAATCAATAAAGAAAGCTGCTAACAGCTGAATGTGTCCAGATGGTAACAACAAAGTGTCAAATGAAAGTGCCCATTTCCCTATGTCCTCTCTGTATTTTTAAGGAGTTCTCAGTCTGAAACTTCAAGGAAATGTTTGTCTGATCCTTTCCTGCTGAGCAGGTCCAGATTAGTAAGTGCCAGTGTTGATGGGTCTCAGTTTCTTACTGTAAATAATGTGGCTACAGTTGTTTTCCAAAGAGTTTGCGATACTTGAGTACCGCAAGAACTTTCTTACTCCAGGGTTTTTCTGTTCTTAAGAGAAAATTTTTTTTTTTTTTAAAAAACAACTTTGCCAAAAACGATAATCAAATTGCTGAGTCATGATTAACCCATCAAGTATAAGATGGTACTTCACTGAATCAAAGACATGGAATCCTCTAGCAAGGCAAAGAAAACTAAATATAAAGGGAAGATGTTTAGAGAATGACAAAGTGTTTATGCTCCTTTGGTTTCTGTTAAAAAATCTCTTAACACACCTTAAGAATGAAAACTACAAAGAGAGTAGGTTTGCTTGTAGAGGGCATTTTTCTTATTTTAAAATATTCATTCGTCTGCTTCCTTTGATTATTCCAGTTTAGAACCAAGATGGGTCATTTTGGCCAACGAAAACTGAAGGCAATTTTGAAGGGAAATTCAAGCTAATTTTTAATAAGCCTTCAGTAAAATAGGGATGGGAAAAAAGCAAAAACTGCTTACAAAATTTGATCTCTAAGTCTCTGATAAAAAAGATAAATACAGAACTATTAATATTTTAAAAATATCTTTTAAAGATACATATACCACGATTAAAATAAACCTAAATACTTAGCTTTTATTGCTTGTTGAATGGTATTTTAATGTTTTATGAATCTCACCAACACTTTCTTTGAGCTAAATATAGACAGAGAGGTGACAAGGAACACGTCCGTAACTCCAGCCATCTGTGAAATCGGTGTCCCAGACTGCTTTGAGTTGCTGTTATTGCTGAAGACCCCATTAAAGGGTGCCCTGGCTGTACCGTAACACCTTGCATGGCACAGGACCTGCTTAGCATGCATGAGCTAGCTGCTACCTTGGTGGATCATCTTACTACCTGTGACCTTTCTGATCAGTTTCAGCGAAGCTGAGGCATTTCAAAGCCTTGCATGTACATGTTACAAGCAGCTCAAAAGATTTAGGAATTACGCATTAATTCACTTCTTATTGTTTTGGAGGCCTTTTTTTTTTTTTTGTAGGAACTTCAAGTCGTTTTTATTGAAATCAGTGAGCCTACAGTTAAGTCATTCCTTTCATGTGTTTGGAGCCTTGGCGGTACAGTGTTTCTGAATGTGGATTATAGCAAAAGTTCAGCAGTTCAAAGCCACCAGGCACTCCTTTGAAATCCTGTGGGAGCAGTTCTACTTTGTCCTAAAAAGTTTCTATGAGTCAGAATTGACTCAGTGGTAGTGGGTTTCCGACTCGACGGCACTTGGCTGGCTGGCTATTTCAAATTCGTGTCTGACCTGTGAGTCGAATCCGACTCGACGGTACTTGGCTGGCTTGGTCTGACCTGTATTTGAAATTTCTGTGATTTGGGAAAAAGTGTACACTGGATTATATTTATTCAAGTATACATGAGTGTTGTCTACAGACAGGGTGGTGCTGGATGTATCTGAGAGTTTTTTTGCACACGTTCACTAACTGACATATATAAAGAACAATTACAAGTCCTGGTACTAACCTAAATTTTGCTTTTAACTTAAAGAATGTTCTGAATAACTTCTCCTAACCTCCCTCTGCCAAACACATTTCCAAATAACCCTAGTGTCCAAACATACGACTAAAAGGCGGTGGAAAGAAAGTCTTCGGAACTGTATTTCTGCCTGCATTTGTTAAAAGCACTAAATCGGTACATTGATTATTTCTATACCCTTACATGTTGATGATTTTACATTCAACTTGTCCTTAAAGATTCTTCTAGCTTCATTTTCCAGAAACGCTTGTGGCATAGTGGTTAAAAGCTATGGCTACTAATCAAAAGGCCACCAGTTTAAATCTACTATGTACTCTTTGGAAACCATCTGGGGCCGTACAACTCTGTTCTACATGGTTGTTGTGAGTAGTGATTGACTTGACAACAATAGGTAAGTTCATTTCCCATAATAAGAAGCAAAAAATACTAAGAAGTACAGGTTTTACTTATGTATTCATCTCTATATCCTTAGGGGAAAACGTAGTAATTCAAACTATGTGGACAGCTGACTAGTCTTGAATTTTATAGTTAAATTAAACACAAAGGTTTAAGTTTCTTTTTCAAAATGAGGTTTTTTAAAAGACATATATATATATAAATGTAAGAATTCTTTTAATGTATTTTTTAAATAAATTAAAACTACATTCAAATCATATACATTAATGTTAGGTGCTTTGAGTCAGTTCCAACTCATAGGTACCTTATGTACTACGTAAGGAAACACTGCCATCCTTACAATCATTGAGCCCGTTGCTGTAGTCGCTGTGTCAGTCCACACCCTTTGAGATTCTTTTTGGTTTTTAGCTCACCCTGTACTCTGGGAGCTGGTTCCTTCTGTAACACAATCTAGAGTATGGGAGCAAAAGTCTCCCTGTCTTTGCTTCTAAGGAACAGATTTGTTTGTTTTTCTGGAAGTCTGTGGTATATAAGTATTCAGTGTTCTTTGCTAACACTAGATTCAAAGATATTATTTCTTCTGTCTTCTTTATTCACTGTCCAGCTTTCATATGCATATGATATCATTGAAAAGATCATGGATTGTGTTAGGAGCGTCTTAGTCCTTATAGCAACATCTTTTCTTTTTATCCATTTAAAGAGGTTTTCTGCAACAGATTTTCCAAATTCAGTGTGTCTTCTGATTTCTTGAGTGCTGTTTCTATGAGCACTGATTGTGGATCCAAGCAAAATGAAATCCTTGACAACTTCAGTCTTTGCTCTATTTATCACGGTGCTGCTTAACGTTTAAGTTGTGAGGATTTTTTTTCTCTTTTATGTTGAAATGTAATCATACTGAAGGCTGTAGTCTTTAATTTTCAACAGTAAATCATCTTCATTTTCAGCAAACAAGGGTGTATAATCTGCACATCACAGGTATCACAGGTTGCCAGTGAGTCTTTCCTCAGTCTTGATGCTGCATTTTTTTTCATATAGCACAGCTTCTCAGATTACTTGCTCACATACAAACTGAATAAGTATGGTGGAAGAATACAACCCTGGCATATACTTTTTATGATCTTAAACCTCCCTTGTTCTATTAGAATGACTGCCTCTTAGTCTATGTACAAGTTCATTCCCAGCAGAGTGGGCCGTCTGGTTGTCCATTTCAAAATGGCCAGTATCAGTCCATTTCAGCTCACTAATATCTAGGATATTGATGTTTATGTGTTCTATTTTATTTTTGATGGTTTCCAGTTTTCTTAGATTTATGTTTCACACATTCCACCTTCCAATTATTAATGGATGTTTGCAACTGTTTCTTCTCATTTTGAGTCATACCATATCAGCAAATGAACATCCCAAAAGTTTGACTCCATACATGTCGTTAAGTTAGACTCTACCCTGAGGAAGCGATTCTTCCCCATTTGCCTTTTGAGTGCCATCAAACTTGGGAGGCTCACCTTTCAGCACTCTATCAGACAATATTCCACTGTTATTCATAAGATTTTCACTGGCTAATTATTTTCAGAAGTAGACTGTCAGGTCTTTCTTCCTAGTCTGTCTTCATCTGGAAGCTCAGCTGAAAGCTATGTACTATGGGTGGCTTTGCTGGTATTTGAATTCTGGTGATGTGCTTCCAGTATCTGCGACACACAGTCCACTGCAGTGTGACAAACTGACAGACTTGTGGGGAATAATGTACATGTGGAATAATAAATGGAACAATAATATTAAGTGGGAATATTAATATAATTATTATTAATACTTGAAATAGACTGTTTAATTTTTGGAAATACTGATTTAATATCAAACATCAAAATGTATTATATATAATTTTTGAATATAAAAGGTAATTTTAAAACCTGAACAGACTCACTGTTTGAATGATTCAGTCAGACCTATCACCTTTTTGAAATTATTGCCTTTCCTTGTACTTCCTAGCTTTCCACATCTATCTTTACAACCTGCTTATCATTGACTTCCCCTGCCCCTTTTTTAATAGAATTTTGGAATCTCAAGCTTTGGAGTAAATTAGAGCTCATCTAGACTCCCCTCTGCAGAATTCCTACAGTTGATTGTTCAGATACAGTATTTAATCACCTTCAATAATAGACAGATATATTTCTCATGACTGGTTTTCTATTTTAAATAACAAATTTGGTGATTAGAAACAAATTCCATAACAAGCATAAGCTGAGGATCATTCTAAATGTCCTAAATAGTCTTATCTGAAACCTAGCATTTTGTCTGTGCTTCTTAAAGATCCAAAACAAAATGGTTTGCTTTAACATGGCCAATATGAGCAAAAGTGAGTAAAATGGTATCATCTTCCTCTTTATACTACTTTCCAACTAACATTTTGTAAACCTTGATGGTGTAATGGTTAAGACCTGTAGCTGTTTACCAAAGGCTGCAGTTTGAATCTACCAAGTGCTCCTTGGAAACCGTATTGGGCAGTTCTGCTCTGCCCCTTAAGGTTGCTATGAGTTCAAATTGGCCTAATAGCAATGAGTTTGGCTTTTAATAATAAAGTCCTTTACCTGAGGTAAAATCTATTCAGAATTTATTTCATTCACTGAAACTTACCAACTAGAGAGTAACATATATTAACATATTTTAAGAACAAATTAGTTCATAATTAAATTTTCACTTTGTATGAAGTAAAATTAACTTTTTTTTTTTTTACAGTTCTAGGAGTATCAACAAATGAATATAGTAATGTAGCCACCACTACAACAATACACAAAACAGTTCCATCATCTAAAACCTGCCCTCTTATCCTGCTTGCCCTTTTCAGTCAATTCCTTCCCTTTAGTAATCCATGACAACCACAGATCTATTCCCTGTCTCTACAGCTTTGTCTTTTCTAGAGTGTTATATAAATAGATTCAAGTAATTTGAAACATTTGAGTTTGTTTTTTTCACTTAGCATAATACATTCTAGATTTATCAATATTGTTGAATGAATATGAAACATGAATATGAAGATGAAGATGAAATTAAGATAAATAGAAGCTTAGAGACTTAAAAAAAAAAACCAAAACTACAAGAAATACTGAAAGAATCTCTTTGCTTAGAAAAACAAAACATTAAGTGTATACTTAAGGAGGCAACACAGGACAAAACATCCAGAAACCTGCTCAGGTAGGGAAGGCACAAAACTCAATCAAAGCTACAATATTAAAAGAAAGGAACCAGTGATCATACCATGAGACTATGGCACCGTCACATTAAGAAGAGGGATATACTACAGTATTTATAGTCCTTTCAGATGGAGAGGAAATTAAAAAGATACGTAGCAGTTAAAACGGGATTTAAACTTAGAATATTAAGGGAAATCATAGGGAAAGCTGCAAAGCACAATGGCTATCAAAAGAAGAAACAGAATTCAGGAGTCTCAACAAACACAAAACCAACACCAAAAAAAGATGAAAAGTCAACCCATAAAAAAGAATGACCCAGAACAGAGTATTAAGAACAGAGAAAACACCAACATAAAAATAAATACATCAAGATGACAGCACTGAATGCATACCTATCAATAGTTACATTGAATGTAAATGGACTGAATGCTTCAGTAAAGAGATAACGAATGACATTTTGGATCAAAAGACACAATATGTCTATATGTTGCTTACAAGAAACACTCCTTAGACTCAAAGATATGAACAAACTGAAAATCAAAGAATGGAAAAATGTACACTAAGCCAACAACATACAAAGAGCAGAGTGGTAATACTAATCTCAGATAAAATAGACTTTAAAGTAAAGTCCACCGTTGTGGACAAGGATGGTCACTATTTATTGCTGAAAGGTTCAATACATAAGCAGGACATAACAATATTAAATATTTATGCACCCAGTACTGGAGAATCTAAATACATCAAACAAACACTGACAACATTGAAAAATGAGATAGATCACTGCACTATAATAATTGGAGACTTCAACATTCTGCTTTCAGTAACGGACAGATCATCCAGGAAAAAGCTCAGTAAAGATATAGAAGATCTTATTGGGACAATTAACCAAATAGACACTCCTTGAATACTCTGGGGGTCAGTTCTACTCTGGCCCCTAGGGTCACCATGAGTCAGATCCAACTCGATGGCACTTAGCTTGTCAAACCAAATAGACCTCATCTACATATACAGAACCTTTCACTCATCAACAGGTAAGTGCACCTTCTTCTCCAATGCCCATGGAATGTTTTCCAGAATGGACTATGTGTTAGGACATAAAGCAAGACTCAACAAAATCCAAACCACTGAATTATTGAAAAGCATCTTCTCAGACCATAAAGCCATAAAAGTTGAAATCAGTAGCAGAGAAATATATAGGTAGAAACTGGAACTCATGGAAACTGAATAACATCTTGCTAAAAAAAAACCATGAGTTATAGAAGAAATCCTAACAGAAACTATGAGATACAGCACAAGCAGTGTTCAGAGATCAGTTTTTTTCTCTATAAACGCACACATCTGGAAGGAAGAAAGGAACCAAACCAAAGAACTAATCCTACAGTTTGACCAAGTAGAAACAGAGCAACAGAGAAGCCCCTCAGGCATCAGAAGAAAACAGATAATAAAAATTCAAGCAGAACTAGATGAGTTAGAGAATAGAAGAACAATTGAAAAAATTAACAAAACCAAAAGCCGGTTCTTTGAAAAGATCTACAAAAGTTATAAACCATTGGGCTAAACTTACAAAAGAAAAGCAGGAGAGGAAACAAATAACCTGAATAACAAAACAGATGGGAGAAGTCCCTACAGACCCAAATGAAATCAAAAGTATCGTGATTTGAATCAAACTCCAGTGACAGTATGAGAAGAATAAACAACTGTAATATAGGCACATTCTTTAACTCCAGAAGATATCCTGACAAACTGTTGTTTTTCTCTGTTTGCATGACCAAATGATTGTCTATTTTACTAGAAATGTTTAGGGACAACTTTTAAGAGATTTTGCCCTGTTTTGTTACACAGATTTATTGTGACACCTACTATCTTTTGCCACACACAAACAAAAACAAAAAGCCATTGGTGTCAAGTCAGTTCTAACTCATAGTGATGCCATAGGACAGAATAAAAGAGCCCCACAGGGTATAAAACCAAACCAAACCAAAACAAAACAAAATAAACTGACTGCTCTTGAGTCAATTCTGACTCACAACGACCCTACTGGACAGAGTAGAACTGCCCCATGGAGTTTTCAAGGAGTATCTGGTGGATTCATACTGCATACCTTTTGGTTTGCAGCTGTAGCACTTAGTCACTACATTACCAGCATATCCAATATGAATGTAAGTTGATATAAATCAAACAGGGTGGTATATTCATGTCAGAAGAGATGATAACAACATATATACGTATATATAATTTATACATGTTATGTATACATATTTGTATGCATATGGTATATAGATTCTGCCTCATAGGGACCCTGTAGGACAAAGTAGAACTGCTCCATAGAGTTTCTAAGGCTGTAATCTTCATGGAAGCTGATTGCTATGTTTCTCCTGCAGAATGGCTAGTGAACCGAAAGCACAAGTCTTTTGGTTAGCAGCTATGAGCATCAGCCTGAACCACTAGGGATCCTTAGGAGAGATATTACTGTGTCAAAATTGTGATTTTAAAGGTTTTAAAAATAATTTTCTTTCTTCAAATATGAGAATAAACATCACAATATACGCTTATCAGCAATGACAATTATAACTGAGGTATGAAAAAAATGCCAATCTTATTCCTAGATAAATGATCTTGCACTGGTTAAATTTGCAGTTCTTATAACATTAGCAAGATTTACCACTTTTAAAACATATATTGGTGACATTTTTTCTTCTTTTATGCATAGATTATTCGATGGTGCTTTTTCCTCTCTTTTTTTGCCTAAGCTTTAAAAATTTCTTTAAAACAGATTTAAAAATCTCTTCATGTATTAAGAAAATTCACCATTGCCATGTTTGCTATATTTGTTTCAGTTTTGTTTTTGACTTTTAATCCACTGTACATGTTTTATCTGTCGTATATGAAGGCCTTGGGTGGTGCAAACAGCTAACATGTTTGGCTGCTAACCAAAAGGATAGATGTCAGAATTCACCCAAAGGTACCTTGGATGGAAAGGCTGATGATCTCATTCTGAAAAATCAGTCACTGAAAATGCTATTGGGTGCAGTTCTACTCTGACGTACATGTGGTTGCCATGACTCAGAACAGACTTGACAACTTACAAAAACATACATAATGTATACATTTTATTTACACATACATGTGCTATTTGTACATATATTCATATATATGAGCACAACTTAGGTGTGTCAACTTTATATTGATTTTTCAGGATTTTAGAAATGATGACTGTTTGCTAGAGCATACTGTTTTGAAAATTATTTGAAGTCTAGTGATCCAAGAAAACCCTGGTGGTGTAGCGGATAAGTACTACAGCTGCTAATTGAAAGGCTGACAGTTTGAATTTGCCAGGAGCTCCTTGGAAATTCTATAGAGCAGTTCTACTCTGTCTACTCTGTCGACCTGACAGGAGTCTATTTGGTTTGGGTTTGGAGGCATCCAAAGGCCTTTGTTCCCACCTTAAAAACTGACTCTAACTGCATAGTAGAAAATGGTCATAAAATGTTTAGGGCCTTTGTCTCATCAGTGCAGATGAAATAAGTAATAGGCTGCTCAGAAATAATTCCTATGAGTGCCTTAAATGCTTCTGTGAATTGAGCTGGGATATTCTATCTCTTGTAGATTGTTCTCCTGATAATCTGAATGAATCACTCACATATGTATTTATGACCTCTAGCATTCACTACTATGGAAGTCTTACAATTTCTACTTTCAATAGTATTTCACTTCTTTAGAATATACTTTTTGGGAGTTTACTCATGATTGCTTATTTTGAATTATTTTCTGCCTTCATACTGATCCTTGAGTAGATGTATAGAATAAACTAATAATATATGTGGCATAGAAGAGGTGAAGTTGATGAAATTAAACAGAACAGTGTTTGAGCTACTTCAGGAAGCAGTATCTGTAACAGGATACTATTTCTTGCTAAGTTTCTTACCCGGTAGAGAACTTGACTTATTGATGGAGAGAGTGGAGAGAGAAAGATAGTGGGGCAAAGGTTGTATCTTCCTTCAGGCTGTTAAATTTGCTGAGCCAGAAAACAAAGACGTATTAACTGTTGACTGTGGTCTTCATCCACCACCCATCTGTCAGTTTGTCATAGCGGGTGGCCTGTGTTTTGTTATGATTCTAGACACTATGCCACTAGTCATTCAAATACTAACAGGGTCATCTACTGTGGACAGGTTTAAGCAGAATTTTCTGACTAAGACCATCTAGAAGGAAGGCCTGGGATTCTACTTCCGAAAATTAGGCAATGAAAACCTTATGGATTACAACAGACTATGAGGCAAGACAATTACATTTGCAAATTTGTCCTAGCAAAAGTGCTACGTACCTCAGTACTGAGTACCACTACAGTTACTTTCACAGTACTTCCCTTGGGAAGCTATACACTGATGTCAGCACCTAGTTTACCCTACAAAGCAACTTTGGAACTCTTTTTCTGGAATGGCCATCAGAGCTGTTGTTGTATTACCCTCGAAGTCCCGAATGTCATCCAAATGTCTTCCTTTCAATATTTCCTTTATCTTTAGGTAAAGAAGAAAGTCATCAGGGACCAGAACATGTAAGTAGGTAGAGTGTTCCAATACAGGGGCTTGTTTACTGGCTAAAAGCTCCCTCACAGACAGTGCCGTGTGAGCTGGTGTCTTGTCATGATGCAAGAGCCATTAACTGTTGCCAAAAAGTTCAGGTCATTTTTTTGTCCAACTTTTTCACACAGCCTTTTCAGCATTTTCAAATAGTGAACTTGGTTAACTGCTTGTCCAGTTGATACAAATTCATGCTGAACAATCCCTCTGACACCAAAAAAGATTAGCAACATTGTTTCGACACTTGATTTGGACTGACAAAATATTGTTGACTGGAGAATTGGCTCACTTTCATTGTGCACTTTGACCCTTCGCTTCAGGGTTGTATTGGTACACCCATGTCTCATCACCAGTGATAACATGACCCCAAACATTGCCTTGCCTTTCCAAAAGATCTCGGCAAACCTTGAGTCTCGTTTGTGTTTGTTCATCAGTGAGCTCCTTTGGAACCAGTTTTGCACACAGCTCTCTCAGCCAAGATTTTCAGCTAAGATTTTCAAAACTATTTCTCTATCAATGTTTACTTGATCTGCTATGCTTCTTACAGTCAGTCAGTGGTTTGGGCACACAATTTGATGAATTTTTGCAATGTTTTCATCAGTTTTGCTTGTTACTGGCCACCTTGATCTCTTTTCACAGTGGTGCTTTCTCTCCTCTCATAAAAAAGTTTAATCCATTTGTACATTGCCATTTTCTTCATGGTATTATCCCCATAAACTTGGACTAACAGGTCCCTCATTTCACTTCCACTCCTGCCAAGTTTAACAAGAAATCTAATGTTTGTTCATTGCTCTAATTCAAGCTTTGACAGTCTTTTGACAAGATACAAAAGCACACAATAAAGAACGCCACTCAGCAAGACACCGCCACATGTTGACACAACATAGCTGCGAGACATTGATATAACAAAGTTATGAATCCTTACTGAATGGTTTGCACAATGCAGCCAATGAAGGTGTATGGTGAGAAGTTCATGAACTTAATTGTCAGACCTCATATTTTCCTATGTAATTCTGGAAGAAGAGCCCCCTAGTTTGGTTACAACAAAGGCCTTGAACACAAGAACAATCATAAATATGGGGCAGGAATGGGCAATGATTCTTTTTGTTGTATATGAGGTTACAATAAGACAGAGACAACATGATGGCAGTTAACAGTGTGACTTGCATAGTTAGAATTAAAATGCTTAGTACCAGATTTAGGAAATAGTTTCTCTGTCTCTGTACATTATGATTTTCCCTTCTCTGATTTATATTTTCCCTACATATTGTAGTAGAGACTATTTGCTAGCCTACACATTTCAGTGGAAACCAGACAATGATTTTTCTTTATTAGTAAATTTCTCATGCTCTGAAATGATCAATGGCTGCCTGATAAAGAACTGCTTGCCTCATTTTTATTTCGTGTATATTGCAACTTTTCAACAGCTGTGGAAGCAGCTGTTAAGAAATCAAAAGATGCATTGCACCGGGAAAATCTGGTGCAAAGGACCTCTCTAACACATTGAAAAATAAAGATGTCACCTTGAAGACTAATGTGCTTCTGACTCAAGCCATGATATTTTCAATTGCATGATATGCGTGTGAAATGTGAACAATGAATAAGGAAGACATAAGAAGAATTGACACCTCTGAATTGTGGTGTTGGGGAAGAATATTGAATGTACTATGGAACACCGAAAGAACAAACAAATCTGTTCTGGAGGACGTACAACCAGAGTGCTCCTTGGAAACAGAGATAGTGACACTGTGTTTCACATACTTTGGATATGTCAGGAGGAATCAATCCCTGAGAATGACATCATGCTTGGTAGACTGGAAGGTCAGTGAAAAGGTAGACCTTCAACAAGATAGATTGACACAGCGACCACAACAATGGGCTTAAGCATAAAAATGATTGTGGACGTGGTGCAAGACCAGGAAGTGCTTCATTCTGTTGTGCACAGGGTCACTATGGGTTGGAGCCGACTTGACAGCACCTAACAGCATTATGACTTTTGCTCATCACATCCAAATAACCAAAAGTGGCAAAAAGGCTTCAATCTTAAAGCTCTATAATTTACTCTCCTTTTAAAAATTAGGACATAGAGATTACAAGGACAAGCTTCGACTGAGGAGCTGAAACTAAATCTCACTTGTTTTTACCCCACATGTTGTAGCAGAAAAAGCAAGAGTCTGTTTATGTTTAAAACAAAGAATTTTATTACAGTGAAAACAACTTTTTTAAAACAAGATATACAGTGACAGAATAATCTGGACAAATACTTCAGAGGGCTGCAGTGATACAGATGCTTATGAAGGAAAAAAGCCTCAAACAAAAGAGTACAGGAAACAAATTTTTGGTTGGCTAATGTTTACAAAGTTGCAAGTGGGCAGAGTATTAGTCAACCATCCTTGCATGGGGTTTACCTCTTTTGCAAGGATACCATCAGGGAATGACTGATGGATTCGAACTGCTGACCTTTTGATTACCAGCTACAGTTTGCCACTGTAGCTCTTAACCACTGTGCCACTGGGACTCAGAACAAAGGTCTGGCAAATTACAAGTGTGGTTGAAGAGGTTTAAGGGGCATATCCTAGGATCAGCTGAGCCAGTAAAGTCACATGTTTAATTGTATGGTTAAAGTTGGTATAAACCTGGATAATCTCTTCTCAGAATAGGCCATTTTTAAGCACATATATGAAACAAGCAGAGAAAGGTGGGCAACACCCCATATTTCTGTACAGCTGCTGCTATCTGGATCAGTGGTACAGTAGAAAATTTCAGTAACAGTTGGTTGCATTATATGATAGAAGCTGCATTTAGAAATCTAAGATGGAGTCATACAGGACATAGCAAAACTGGCTTAGACCTTAGCTAGAAGTCCTAGTCTGTCAGTAGCCTTAGTTTTTGGAATGCTCTTCCTTAGACACTGGCATTTTTTTGTATGGTTCCCTGAGCTGCTAACTAAAGGTTGAATGCATTTGTCTGCTAGTCAAAAGCTTGAATCTACCAGCCACTCCTTGGAAACTCTATGGGACAGTTCTACACTGTCCTGTGTGGTCACTGAGTCAGAATCAGTTTGATCACATTGAAGTCTTTTTTTAAAACCTTTTTCTTGAATCTACACTCAGAGTAGTAACTCTGTACCCTACAAGCTCCCTTGTTGATTTATACTCTACTGCAGTGATTGATAGCATGTAAACGTGAGGTCATTGAGATCTCTCTGCTCTTTAAATAAATTAGTTGTTATAACCAGAGCCAGGTGTAGAACTGAGTAGACTTGACTAGTCCCTGAATGGTGCTCCACTATCTTCTGATACCAATATTATGTAACGGTATGTGTATTTAATACTACCAATACTATTATATTGGTACATTAGAGATTTACCTCCTAAACCATGAGATACTGTTATTCTGAGGGAAATTAGGCCACTTTCTTATATATGACCATAGAGGAGGCACTGTAATACTTAATAACCGATGGCATATAAAAACAAAAATAAATAAAACCCGAATCTGTTGCCATCAAGTCAATTCCTACTCATAGCAACCCTATGAGACAGGGTAGAACCGCCTCATAGGGTTCTTAAGACTGTAATTTTTACAGAAGCTAACTACCACATCTTTCTCCTCTGGAGAAAGATGAGTTCAAATCATTAACCTTTCTGTTAGCAACTGAGTGCTTAGCCACAGTGCCACCAGGGCTCTATTAGAGCCTCTTAAACTGTGTTTTCTCCATGCCTTGGGTAGTTTATAACCTAGAAGGATGATTTCTCTATCAATTCTTTTTACTTAGTGCTAAAATTATTATCTTTCTGTGCCCCTCCTTAGATGGACCCTACCTGCTGTGTTACAGTTATAAAATCGTTCTTCTATAAGAGAGAGAAACAAAGAGAGATCAGCTTCCAGAACACCACTGCTACATGCACTTCCTGAGGGACAGGGCTGGTGACCCTGTGGGCCATGGCCGCTTGAGGCTTTTCCTTTTATCCACCTACAGAGGTAAGCAAGCCTCTCTGGTTATCTAATGTGACACTGCCAGGCAGAGCCAGCAAAGCTAAAAGGAGAGCTGGGAGAGTACATTTCAGGAGGAGAAGGTGGAAGGGAAACAGGAAAGGATAAGCCTCCCGGGCCATCAATGCAGTGTGTGACTTTTGGAAAGATGGTGTTTTAGTCAGCTAGTGCTGCTCTAACAGGAACAGCACAGGCAGAAGGTTTTGACAAAAGTCTATTCTTACACAGTCTGGTAGGCTACAAGTCTGAATTCAGGAAGTCCACTCCAGGGGAAGGCTTTCCTTCTGGCAGCTCTGGAGGAAATTCCTTGTGCTGCACCTGTCTTTGGTCAGGGAGAATCTTGGCACAGGAACCTCAGGTATGAAAGACATGCTTTTCTTCTTGTGCTGCTTTCTTGATGATCTGAGGTTCCCAATTTTCAGCTTGCTTCCCTTTTATCTATTGTAGGATGAAAGGATAAAGGGTGGTACAAGCTGTGTTCCAGGGAAACTCCCTTTACAGTGGAGCAGGGAAGTGATCCTATGAAGGGATTTACAGTCCCACCCTAATCCTGTAATATACAGTATAGGAAAATCACAAAATGGAGGAAAATCATAAAATATTGGAAATCATGGTCCAGCCACATGGTTACACACATTTTTGGGGGACAGAGTTCAATCCATGACAGACAGGAAGGTCAAGACCATATCTAAATGGAGCTCTGGGTCACCAGGGACTGTCATAAAGATTCCTGTGCTGAAAGGCTAGGTTTAGAGCATCCAGTGTAGAGGTAGGATAGACGATAGAGGATAGAGGATAGAGGAAGAAACCTCAGAAAAGATCAAGACATAAAAATGAGGGTAATGAAAAACTTTACTTCCCTCCCATCTATGCTGAGGGTCAAGCCGTACTTAAAGAAATACTCCTGTTAATTGGAAAGATTAATTGTTTCCTTTGGCTGTGCTCCTACACTCTTGCTTGGCTTTCAGTTTTACTCAGCTGGTTCTCTGTTAATGTATATCATACACATGATGTTGATATTGTCACCCTAAAAGGTTTTGTGGGTTGTCACCTTCTAATAGGGCCTCTTCGTCTCACCTGACTGATAGCCACTCTTCTTAAAATAGCTAAATATAGAAGCACCAAACAGGAGACGAACAGTACCTGGAGTCAGAAGGTCCGTTTCCAGCAAACGGCATCCTACCCTTTCCTAGCTGGCTTCTCTGACCCTATTGGAAAAGTGGTGAATCTCCTTCATGTTATATCCTTAATGAAGCCATTTACCCTGCATAGTAAATAAGATCACAGCTACCTAATAGATTCTCCACTCTGAGCTAAGTTTAAAGAGTCAGCCTCTTCAGCTGCTTAAAAAGTACCTTTTAACTGATAAAAAATTATTTTATTTCCCCTTTATTTATTTATTTAATATGACTGAGTGAAAATGTACATTCCCGTATAAATTTACATGCCCACCTCTATGCAGCTTCTACCGCTCTCCCTGTTCAGTGACAGCACACTGTTCCATTCTGCTCCATACATGTCTCATCCTCCCAACACTATCCTTTCCCCTCCTCTCCACCCACTCTCCTTCCTCCAGCCAGAGGTCAGCAGGATGATATCCTATAGATGTATAGAACCATAAAGTGCATCCAATATATGGTCATTCTGCATTGCCAAGTCCAATCCATTCGTGTCCGAAGAGTGGAACTTCGTTATGATTTATGGGCAAGGGCAGCATCAGGGCCAGGGGCCATGCTCCCAGGGGAACCCCGAAACCGCTGGACCACCACCTGAGGTCGTTTAGTGGAGATCTCAGGATGCACCCATTTTTATGCTTGTGTTGCCAGTGAGACTCAACTTAGTGAGCTCCATCGTGGCTATCACTGGTGGTGGCTGGGCACCATCTGGTTCTTCCGGTCCCAAATCGATGTAGACACCCACTCATGTGGGTCTTTCTATCTTCTGGGTTGTCTTTACCTCATGTCATTTTGATCCTCGGTGAGAATCCGTTCCTGCTGAGTTGGGACCATTTGCTGTGCCCTCGGATGGCAGCTCGGCAGCTTTTAAGACCCCAGACACCACTCACGGATGTGAGGTGCAGAGAACCCTCTTAGCAAAACGCTAGTTGTGCCAATTGGCCTCGATTTTGCCTAAGAGCACGGTCCGCTGCCCCCTGCCCAGCTACTCTGTCCTTGCAATATTGGGTTAAGATGGAAGGAGTACTCAAGTTATGCTGAAGTCCACTTAATGTTGTTCTTGTTTCTAATGTGTGCTATCACCAATTTCACCCAACCATATTTCTAGCAGCCATCTAATCTAAACCCTCCCCCTCGCCCTCCCTCCCTCCCCTCCCTTGCGGCTGTCAAACAGCCTTTTCTTCTATGCGTAAGTCTGTTTTTGCGTTTTTATCGTAGGGGTCTCATACAATATTTGTCCTTTCGTCACTGACTACTTTCACTCAACATAATGTCTTCCAGTTGAAACCAGGTTATAAGATGTTTCCTGGAATCATCATTATTCTTTATCATTGCACAGTGCTCCATTGAGTATATGTACCATAGTTTACTTATCTATTCTTCTGTTGTTGGGCATCTGAGTTGATTCCATCTTTTTGCTATCGTGGACTGCGCTGCGATAAACATTCTTGTGCATGTGTCCGTTGGTGTGAATGGCCTTGATTCTGTAGGATATATTCCAAGTAGTGGAATTACTGGGTCAAATGGTATATCAATATCCATTTTTTTGGAAGCACCAGATTGCTTTCCAAAGAGACTGGATAATTTTGCAATCCCACCAACAGTGTAGGAGGGTTCCCCTTTCTCCACAGCCTCCCCAGCATTTGTCGTTTTGTGTTTTCTGGATCATGACCAAACTTGTTGGGGTGAGATGATATCTCATTGTATTCTTGATTTGAATTTCTTTAATAACTAAAGATTGTGAACATGTCCACATGCGTTTTTTGGCTGCCTGGATCTCCTCTTTAGTGAAATGTCTGTCCATCTCCTTTGCCCATAGCTTAATTGGATGGTTTATCTTTTTCTTATTGATATTTCGTAGTACTTTATAGATTATGAAGATCAGGAGTCAGTCTGACATAGAGTTGCCAAATATTTTTTCCCATTCTGTAGGTGTTTTTTTAATTCTATTAATGAAGTCTTTGGATGAGCAAAAGTGTTTGATTCTTAATAGTTCCCATTTATCTGTTTTCTCTTCCGTTGACTGTGGTTTGTTTGACAGTTTTTGGATTCTGTCCACATTGTGCATTAAAACTTCCATTGTTGTTCCTACCTTTTCTTGGATGAGCTTTATCGTTTTAGGTTTGATATTTAGGTCTTTTATCCAGTTGGAGTTGGTTTTTGTATAAGGTATAAGATATGGATCTTGTTTCAGTTTATTGCAGATAGATATCCAATTTTGCCAGCACCATTTGGTGAAGATGCTGTTTTGACTCCAGTTTAATGTCGTAGGGCCTTTGTCGAATATCCACTGTTCATAGGCAGATGGTGTCATCTCTGGGGTCTCAGTTCTGTTCCATTGATCAATCTGTCTGTTCTTGTACTAGTACCAGGCTGTTTTGACCACTGTGGCAGTGTAGTATGTTCTAAGACCAGGTAATGAGAGGCCTCCCAATGTGTTCTTCTTCTTTAGTAGTACCTTACTTACCCGGGGCTTCTTCCCTTTCCAAACAAAATTGGTGATGTGTTTCTCCATCTCATTAAAAAATGACGCTGGAGCTTGTATTGGGATTGCATTACATAAGTAAATTGCTTTGGGTAAAATAGACATTTGCACAATGTTAAGTCTTCCTATCCATGAGCGGGGTAGGTTTTTCCATTTATCTAAGTCTCTCTTAGTTTCTTGTAGTAAGGGCTTGTAGTTCTCTTTGTAAGGTCTATTATTTCTCTGGTTAGATTAATTCCCAGGTACTTTATTGTCTTAGGGGCTATAGTAAATGGTATTGATTTGATGATTTCTTCGTTAACAGTCTCATTGTTGGTATAAAGGAACCCTACTGATTTACTTATGTTTATCTTGTATATTGAAACTTTACTGAACTCTTCTATCAGTTTGAGTAGTTTACTTATAGATTCTTTGGGATTCTCTGAATATACAATCATATCATCTGCAAACAGGGAGATTTTGACTTCTTTACGGATGCAGATGCCCTTTATTTCTTGGTCTTGTCTAATTGCTCTGGCTAGAACTTCTAGTACAGTGTTGAATAGGAGAGGTGAGAGTGGGCCTTCTTGTCTAGTTCCTGTTCTCAAGGGAAACTGTTTCACTCTCTCTCCATTCAGGATTACGTGGGCAATTGGCTTTTATAAATGGCTCTTATTGCGTTGAGGAGTTTGCCGTCTATGCCTATTTTGCTAAGAGTTTTTAGGAAGAATGGGTGTTGGACTTTATCAAATGCCTTTTCTGCATCAATGGACAAAATCAGGTGATTCTTGTCTTTTGTGTTATTTATGTGGTTAATTACATTGATTGTTTTTCTGATGTTGCACCAGCCTTGCATCCCTGGTATGAATCCAACTTGGTCATGATGGATTATTTTCTTGATATGTTGTTGTATTCTATTGGCAAGAATTTTGTTGAAGATTTTTGCATCTAGATTCATGAGTGATATCGGTCTGTAATTATCCTTCTTTGTTGGGTCTTTCCCTGGCTTTGGTATCAGGGTTATGCTGGCTTCATAGAATGAGTTTGGGAGTACTCCATCACTTTCTATACTGTGAAATTGTCCCGGTAGTATTGCCGATAACTCTTCTCTAAATGCTTGGCACAATTCTGCAGTGAAGCCATCTGGGCCCGGGCTTACTTTGGTTGGCAGTGTTTTGATGACCTTTTCTATCTCTTCTTTTGTGATGGGTTTATTAAGTTGTTCTGCTTCACATTGTGATAATTTGGGTAGGTGGTATGAGTCAAGGAATTTGTCCATTACCTCTAGGTTTTCAAATTTGTTAGAGTACAGTCTTTCATGGTATTCTGTTATGATATTTTTCATTTCTGTTGGATCTGTGGTGATAACTCCCCTCTCATTTCTAATTTGGATTATTTGTTTCCTTTCCTGCTTTTCTTTAGTAAGTTTAGCTATTGGTTTGTCAATTTTGTTGATCTTTTCAAAAACCCAGCTTTTAGTCTTTTCAATTTTTTCAATTGTTTTTCTATTCTAATTCATTTAGCTCTGCTCTAATCTTTATGACCTGGTTTCTTCTTGTGCCTGAAGGTTTCCTCTGATGTTTTCTCTCTACTTGTTCAAGCTATCGGGTTAGTTCCTTAATTTGGTTTCTTTCTTCCTTCCAGATGTGTGCATTTATGGAGATAAACAGACCTCTGAGCACTGCTTTGGCTGTATCCCATAGGTTCTAGTAGGAAGTGTTTTCATTCTCATTGGAATCCATGAATTTCTTTACTTCATCCTTGATTTCTTCTATAACTCATGTGTTTTTGAGCAAGATGTTGTTCAGTTTCCAAGAGTTCCACTTTCTATCTTTTTTTTTTCTGCTATTGATTTCAACTTTTATGGCTTTATGATCTGAGAAGATGCTTTGCAATAATTCAATGGTATGGATTTTGTTGAAAATTGCATTACGTCCTAACACATGGTCAATTCTGGAGAATGTTCCATGTGCACTGGAGAAGAAGGTGTAGTTGTCTGCTGATGGGTGGAGAGTTCGGTATATATCAATGAAGTTCAGTTGGTTAATTGTGGCAATGAGGTCTTCTGTACCTTTACTGAGCTTTTTTCTAGATGATCTTGCTAGTATTGAGAGTGGAGTGTTGAAATCTCCCACTATTATTGTGGAGTCATCTAAGTCTTTTTTCAGTGTAGTCAGTGTTTCTTCAACGTATTTAGGTGCTCTGATATTAGGTGCATAAATATTTAATATAGTTAAGTCTTGCTTATGTACTGAACCTTTCAACAATAAACAGTGTCCATCTTTGTCCATGATGGTGGATTTTACATTAAAGTTGATTTTGTCTGAGATTAGAATTGCCACCCCTGCTCTTCTTTGTTCATTGTTACCTTGGTATATATTCTTCCATCCTTTAATTTTCAGTTTGTTCCTATCTTTAGGTCTCAAGTGAGTTTCTTGTAGACAACATATGGATGGGTCATGTCTTTTGATCCAAGATGTCACTCGATGTCTCTTTACTGGAGCACTGAGTCCATTCACATTCAATGTAATTATTGAGAGATATGTGTTCAGTGCTGCCATTGTGATATGTTTATTTTTGTGTTGATGTTATCTCTGTTGTTCTTATTAGTCTGTTCTGGGACATTCTTTTTTGTGAGTTGATTTTTCACCTTTTCCAGACCTGGCTTTGTGGTTGTTGAGACTCCTGTATTAGACTTCTTGAAATAGTATGATACATCTTTGTTGTGCTTTACAGCTGCCCCTATGATCCCCCTTAATAAACTATATATAAACCCAATTTTAATTACTACCAGTCTTGTCATCTTCCTCTCCATCTGGAAGGACTACAACAACTGTAGTACATCCCTCTTTTTAATATGATAGCACCATAGTTTCATGATGATCACTGGATTGCTTCTTTCTGTATTAAAGCTGTGATTGACTTTGGAGCCTTCCCTAACGGAGTAGAGTTTTGAGTAGTGTGTCGTTCTAAAATATAAGGTTAGTGGTTTCATTCTTCTAAGCCAGAGCTAAGAACTTCTTTCAATATTTCTTGTAGTTTGGGTTTGGTTTTTACAAAGTCTCTGAGTTTCTGTTTACCTGGGAATGTATTAATTTCATTTTTGTATTTGAAAGATAATGTTGCAGGATATATAATTCTTGGTTGGAAGTACTTCTACTTCAAGACTTTGAATGTGTCGTGACACTGTCTCCATACCAGCATGCTGAGAAATCTGACAAGAGCCTACAGGGTTTCCCTGTGAATGTTAGCTTTGCTTTGAGTCTTGCTGCCATTAAGAGTTCCTGCTTATGCTTCATTTTCTTAAGCTTAATTATAATATGTCTTGGAGTCTTTCTTTTGAGATCTATATTGGGTGGTGTATGATATGCATCTAAGATGTCTATGTTCTCTTCCTTCATGATTTCTGAGAAGTTTACTGTCAGCAGCTCAGCAATGATACTCTGTGTTCTCAGATGTCTCACCCTGTTCAGGGACTCCAGTTAATTGAAGGTCATTCCTCTTAATAGAGTCCCACATGCTTCTTAATGCTTTGTCGTTTCTCTTTTTTCTTTTTTCTGATTTCTGCTCATAGGCGCTGGCGTCAGTAGCTCTGTCTTCCAAGTTAGAAATTCTTTTTTCCATTTGTTCCATTTTGTTTTCTTGGCTTTTCACTGAAGTTTCTATCTTTGATTTTGTTCTTGATCTGTTAGATTTCAGAGTACTGGTGTTCCATCATATGAAACAGCTTGTTTAATTTCTGGTTTTGTTCGGCTGCATTTTGTATAAGATCTAGAAGGGCTCTGTATATAATCATTTTGTATTCACTTTCTGATGATTTCATAAAAGTTTCTTCATCTGGAAAACTCTTTGGTTGCTTTGTTTGAGAGCCTTCTGAAGCCATGGGTGATTTCTTGTAGGTCACAAGTGTCTGTTGCTTTTTGGATCCCATGTGAGTAAGTAGAGGCTGGACGAGGTACCATGAGGAAGGACTGCAGATGTTTCTCTAGGCTGTCTTAAAATGTAAAGCAAAAGGTATCTGACAACTTCCCAAGTCAGTCAGGTTTTCAGGTGTAGAGGTTCCTCTTCCCAACTGGCAAACTAAGCACCTCTATATCCAACCCCAGATGATAACAAACTAGTTCAGAATACAGCAATGCTACTGCCCTGTTGGCTTCTGCTGACAGGGCCCAGCCTTAGGCGACACTGTGTAAAGTACTGCTTTTCTTGTAGAAAAGTGCTCTCCTATGGGCATGCTCTGGCTCCCAAGGTAAGAATTAGGTCCAGCTGTGGCCACCATATCCAAGATAGCGCCCTTCACACAGGCAGCAGATAGAGGGGCTAAAGGTTCTGAGAGGCATTGATTCCTCTGCTTCTGTTGCAGGTCCCCAACTGTAGGTGGTGTTGTGTAAATTACTGTTTTTCTGTTAGAGAAACGCTGTCCTGTTTGCAGGCACTGGCTCCCAGGCTAAGAATTAGGTCCTACTAAAATCTTTGTAACCAACATGGTGTCCTGCACACTGACAGTGCAATTCTGTACAACCCCTACTGTGGCAGATAAAAAGACAGGCTCAAAGTGGCTAGATTAAGAGAGTCCTAAGCCTGGATCTCAAAATATGGGAATTTCGCCTGCCCCCAGCAGCGCATCTGAGTCTGGCCACTAGGCAAGACCCAGCTCCACCCGCTGGCCAAAACAGAGGAAAAAAAAGTCAACATAGTGTGTTTACTTTCAATCCCTGTGAGCCAGGGCTAGCCAGGAGTGGGAGTCAGTGAAAGAGAAGAGGTTTTTTGCTCAGTGGTATGAAGTACAAATTAACAGCCCTGTGCTGTGTCCTGGAGCTGATTAGGTGATCAGAAGGCTTGGTTTGATTATCAGTTCAGGTCTTGGTTTCCAGAGGGATATACAGAGATGTGTGCTTAGTCCATCATCTTGACTCTGCCTCAGAAAATTATTGTTGTACACTGATTGCATATAAGTAAGATTGTCATGATTAAAGAATAAAAGTAGCCCAGAACTTTTAAACATGTACTTAGAAAAAAATTTATTTTTAATTCTCATGTTAAGTCTGGTTCCAATTGCTGTATTTTTCATTCCAGAATACAATTTGGCAGAACCATTTGAAATATTAAATATGTAAGAGTCTCTTTTAACATACCAACCTAAACTGCAAAAACCCAGAGCCATTCAGTGTATTCCACTTGATAGTTACCCTACAGGATGGGATAAAACTGCCCCATAGAGTTTCCTTTCCAAGGAGCGCCTGGTAGATTCGAACTGCCGAACTTTTGGTTAGCAGACTTAAATACTACACCACCAGTGCTTCTGCATTTAACATACCAAGCATGTATAAGTGCTTATGCTACTGTTTTAAGTGTCATTGAACTGATTCTGATTTATGGTGGCCCATTTAACAGAGTAGAACTGCCTCATAGGGTTTTATTCATTGTCATCTACGTGAAGCGTGTCATGAGGTCTTCCGGGGGCTGCTGGTGGGTTTTAACCACCCATCTTGTTAGCAGCTGAGCACTTGCCTGTTGCACTGCCAAGGCTCTTATACACATGCTTGATTTTTTCATACACATAAAGCCCAAACTTCCCAATTCTGATGTTGAAGTCCAGCCAGTTTTATGTGCTGTCAGAAAACCTGCAGTGTCTTCTGAGTAGAGCAGATCCTGGATGTTCATCTTAGTTGTCACGTGTTGCACTTTCAGAGGTCTGGAGAAGATGCAGAAGGTGCATTTGCTGGGAATGGAGGGTAGAGGTTTAATGTGGATCTGTGCAGGAAAATGCTATCTACTTGGTAATGAAAAACCATTCTCAGTTTCTAGCTTACTGCTCACCAGTGCTCCACAGGTAGATTTTTATAGAGATCACGAAAAAGTGCTAAATTTGCTTCATGTGTGAAATTGGTTGGAAGAGAAACAATACCTGTGTACATTTTTAAAGCAATTCTCTTAAATGAGGTATAATCAGAGGGAGTTTGTTGCCCCTCAATGGGAATGAAATTGTATTTTCCCTCAGAGTCTCTGAACAGACTGGTTATGAGAGAGCACAGGATGGCAAGAAAGGGTCCAGAGGTAGCCAGCCAAAGTCACATTTCTGTCCTGCCCTGCCTGGCCACCGGGTGTGGACCAAAATGCTCAAGGATGCTGGTAATTCTAACAAAAGAACTTCTGTTTTTGAATCTCGTTGTATCCTGTCCTTCACTACAATTTACCTAAACGCTGCCGTTGCTGAACATTTTCTTCAAAAAACTTGCTTACACCAAATTTAGTCTAGATGTCTCCCAAACCCATGATCCCCAGATCTCTGCCTCTGCTACTCTATCCTTTGAAATGTTGGGTTTTATTTGGAAAATCTTGTAGTTTTTGGTGTAGTCCAATTCTGGCAAACTCCCTTCTACTGCAACTGTCACTCCCTGCACCTAATTCGATTCCTATCTACTACCTAATCAATTAATATCCTCCTGTCTCCCTCCCACTCTGTGACAGTCAAAGATTATTTTCTTCTGTGTTTAAACCTTTTCTAAAATCCTTATAATAGTGGTCTAAAACAATATTTGTCGTTTTGTAACTGACTGATTTCACTTAACATAATGTCTTCCAGATGACTCCATGTTATGACATGCATCCTAGGATCATCATTGTTCTTTAGCATTGCGATTGTATTCCATTTTCACAGTACTAAGTCTTCTTGTTCATGAGCAAGGTAAGTTTCTTCACTTATGTGTGTCTGTTTTGGTTTCCAGGGATAGAAACTTGTCATTTTCTTTGTATAGTTCTTTAATGTCTCTGGCTAGATTTATTCCTAAGTATTTTATTTTCTGGGAAACCCTGGTGGTGTAGTGGGTTAAGTGCTATGTCTGCTAACCAAAAGATAGGCAGTTCAAATCCTCCAGGAGTTCGTAGAAACTATGCAGCAATTCAACTATGATATACAGAGTTGCTATGAGTCGGATCTGACTCGACGGCACTTGGTTTGGTATTTTATTTTCTTGGTGGCTATTGTAAATGTGGTTGGTTTGGTGATCTACTCTTTGGTGGTTTCTTTGCTGATGTAAAGGAATCCAACTGATTTATATCCTGTATGTTTATCTTATATCCCAATACTTGCTGACCTTCTTTAATTCTAGTACTTTTTTTGTTTGTATGTTTTGGGGTGGATTCTTAAGAGTTTTCTGTATACAACATCATATCATCTGCAGACAGATATTTTTATTTCTTCATTACTGATTTTGTTGCTCTTTATTTCTTTATCTTGCCTGGTTGTTCTGCCTAAAACCTCTAGACAATGCTGAATAAAAGTGGTGACCATGGTGATTATTGTCTAGTTTCTGTTCTCAGGGGGAATGATTTCAGACTCTTTCCATTTAAGATGATGTTAGCTATTGGCTTTGCATAAATGCCCCTTATTATGTTGTGGAATTTCTCTCCTATTCCTACTTTACTGAGAGTTTTTAACATGAATGGGTGTTGGACTTTGTAAAATGTCTTTTCTACTTTATTTAAGAAAATCAAGTAATTCTTGTCTTTTATGTATGTGGTTGATTACATTAATTGCTTTTCTGATGTAGAGACATACATACCTGCATCCCTAGTATGAATTCCACTTGGTGATGGTGAATTGTTTTTTGGATATGTTATTGAGTTATACTGGCTAGAATTGTGCTGAGGATTTTTACATCTAAATTCTTTTTTTTTTTTTATTTTTATTTAACATAACTGAGTGAAAATGTACATTCACGTATAAATTTACATGCCCACCTATATGCAGCTTCCACTGCTCTCCCTGTCCGGTGACTGCACACTATTCCTCTCTGCTCCATACATGTCTCATCCTCCCAACAACCTCCTCTCCCCTCCTCTCCGTCCACTCCCCCTCCTCCAGCCAGAGGTCAGCAAGATGATATCCTATAGATGTATAGAACCACAAAGTGCTTCCAATATATGGTCACTCTGCATTGCCAAGTCCAATCCATTCCTGTCCAAAGAGTGAAACTTTGTTATAATTTATGGGAAAGGGCAGTATCAGGGCCGGGGGCCATGCTCTCAGAGGAACCCCCAAACCACTGGACCATCAATTGAGGTCTTTTGGTGGAGATCTCATGATGCACCCCTTTTTATTCTTGTGTTGCCAGTGAGACTCCTCTCTGTGAGTTCCATCATGGCTATCACTGGTGGTGGCCAGGCACCATCTGGTTCTTCCGGTCCCAAGTCGATGTAGACACCCACTCTTGTGGGTCTCTCTGTCTTCTCAGTTGTCTTTACTGCGTGTCATTTTGGTCCTTGGTGAGCATCCATTCCTGCTGAGTTGGGACCATTTGCTATGTCCTCGGATGGGAGCTTGGCAGCTTTTAAGATCCCAGACTCCACTCACCAATGTAGGGTACAGAGAGCTCTCTTAGCAAAACGCTAGTTGTGCCAATTGGCCTGGAATTGGCCTAAGAGCATGGTCCCCCGCCCCCTGCCCCAGCTACTCTATCCTTGCAGTATTGAGTCAAGATGGAAGGAATACTCAAGTTATGCTGAAGTCCACTAAATGTTGTTCTTATTTCTAATGTGTGCTAACACCGCTTTCTCCCAACTAGATTTCTAGTAACTATCTAAGCTAATCTCTTCCCCCCCACCATCCCTTCCTCCCCTCCCTTGCAGCTGTCAAAGAGTCTTTTCTTCTATACACAAGTCTGTTTTTGAGGTCTTATCGTAGAGGTCTCATACAGTATTTGTCCCTTTGTCTCTGACTACTTTCACTCAACATAATGTCTTCCAGTTGAAACCAGGTTAGGAGATGTTTCCTGGAATCATCGTTATTCTTTATCATTGCATAGTGCTCCATTGAGTATATGTACCATAGTTTACCTATCCATTCTTCTATTGATGGGCATCTGGGTTGATTCCATCTTTTTGCTATCATGGACTGTGCTGCAGTAAACATTCTTGTGCAAGTGTCCGTTGGTGTGAAAGGCCTTGAATCTGTAGGATATATTCCAAGTAGCGGAATTACTGGGTCAAATGGTATATCGCTATCCATTTTTTTAAGGAAGCGCCAGATTGTACATCTAAATTCTTGAGAGATTTGGTCTGTAGTAGTCCTTTTTTTGTACTGTTTTTACTTAGTTTTGGTATCAGGTTTATGCTGGCTTCAGAGAATAAATTTAGGGGTATTCTATTATTTTCTATGCTCTGGAATACCTTTAATAATAGTGGTGTTAATCCTTCCCTTATAGTTTGATAGAATTCTTCACTGAAGCTGTCTGGGCCAGGACTTTTTTTAGTCATGAATTTTCAAACTAACTTTTCAATCTCTTCTTTTGTAATGGATTTATTTATTAATTCTACTTCTGTTTGTGCTAGTTTTGATCGGTATGTGTTTCTAGAAATTTGTCTGTTTCTTTTAGGTTATTGAGTTTATTAGACTATGATTTTTTTGTAGTATTCTGTTATTATTCTTTTAGTTTCAGTTGGGTCTGTTGTGACATTGCCCATTTTACTTCTTATTTGAGTTATTTGCTTCTTCTCCTGTTTTTATTTTATCAGTGTGGGCAATGATTTATCAGGTTTTTTTTGATCTCTAAAAGAAACAATTTTTGGCCTAACTCTTTCAATCATTTGTCTGTTTTCTAATTCATTTTTATTATTTGCTTTTGTCTCATGTCCAACACTTTCTTTTTCTGCTCTCTTTCTACTTGCTTGAGTTCTCAAATTAATTCTTTGATTTGGGCTCTTTTTTTCTTTTTGGGTGAGTGCATTTATTCAGATAAATTGCCCTTTGAGCATTGCTTTTGCTGTGTCCCATAGAGTCTGGTAGGATATGTTTTGATTCTCATTTGATTCTATGAATTTGTTTATTACATCCTTCATTTCTTCTATAACCTAGTCTTTTTGGGGCAAGGTGTTGTTGAGCTTCCATGAGTGATTTTCTTTTTTCTTCTTCTTCTTTTTCTGTTACTGAGCTTTGCTCTTACAGCTTTACAATCTGGATCCCATTGGCATGGTGGTTAAGTGCTACATCTGCTAATCAAGAGTAGAAGTTCAGATCTACCAGGCATCCCTTGAAAACTTTATAGGGCAGTTCTACTCTGGTATATAGAGCTGCTATTAGTTAGAATCAGCTTAGTGGCAGTGGGTTTAGTTTTTCATATGGTCTGAAAACATGCTTTGTGTTATTTCAATACTTTGAATTTTGTTGAAGATTGTTTTGTGGCCTATTAAGTGGTCAACTCTGGAGAATGTTTCATGATGACTGAAAAAGAATATATACTTGGCTGCTATTGGGTAGAATGTTCTATATGTCTATGAGGTCAAGTTTTTTGATTGTGGCATTTAGATCTTCTGTGTGTTTACTGAGCTTTTTTTCTAGATGTCCTATTCTTCACTGAGAGTGGTATGTTGAAGTATCATACTATTATTGTAGAGTTTTCTGTTTCTTTTAGTGAAATTTTAGGATACACCCCTTTTTTCTCTTTTAGGACTTGATCTTGTGAGCCCCATTGCAGCTGTCACTGGTGGTGGCTGGGCACTATCTGGTTCTTCTGGTCACAGATTGATACAGTCACCCATTCATGTGGGTGGTTCTGTCCTCTGGGCTCTTTTTCCCTCATGTCATTTTTGCCCTTGGTAATCATCTGTTCCAACTGAGTTGGGACCATTTGGTGTATCTCAGATGGCAGCTTGCTAGCTTTTAAGATGCCAGACGCCACTCACCAACATGTGGAAGACTCTCTCAGCAATAAACTAGTTAGGCCAAGTGGCCTTGAGGTCCCCTGAGACCTTCTGCTCTTTTTTGGATGTTGTTCGCATGATATATTTTTCCCCATTCTTTCAGTTTTAGTATGTTTGTTTGAGTCTAGGGTATGTCTTTTGTAGGTAGCATATAAATGGTTCATGTTTTTTCACTCAGTCTGTCGTTCTCAATCTCTTAACTGAAGTGTTTAGTCTATTTACATTCAGTGTGATTATTGACAGGCGTAAGCTTAGTGCTGTCATTTTGATGTCTTTTGTGTTGATGTTTTAGATAGTACCTTTGTGCCATCTGGTTTTCTGTGCTGAGTCTCTTTTATTTATGTTATCTTTTCATCTTTTTCAATACTGGTGATTTTGTACTTGCTGAGACTTCATGTTTTTCTTTTTTATTATTTTGATGCATATATTGATAGTTTCCTTTGTGGAAACCTTAATATATACCCTTATTTTTCTAGATGAAACCTGTCACTAATGTCTTTATATCTTTTTGATTTCCTCTCCATATGAAAGGTCTATGGCTAAATTTAATTTTGAGCCCTTTTTTGTTACAATGTTTACATATTGATGTCTCAGTTTCCCTATTTTCAGTATTTTGGCTATGATTTATTTTTATGATTCATCTATTTGGGTTGATATCTATCACTCTGTTCTGTGTTCCGGTCTTAGGTTGTTACCTGGTGTTGTTTATTTTCTGACAAGAGCACTCCTTATAGTATTTCTTGTAATTTTGGTTTTGTTTTGCTTTTGCAAATTCCCTAAATTTCTATTCATTTGGAAATGTCCCACTTTTGCCATCTTATTTGAGTGACAATTTTGCTGGGTATATAACTCTTGGCTGGCAATTATTTCCCTTCGATGCTTTATATGCATCCTCCCATTGTCTTCTTGCATGGGTGTTTTTCACCATACAGTCTGAGCTTAGTCTCATAGAGTCTCCTTTGTAGGTTATGTTTCATTTATTTCTATCCACTTTTGAAAGTGTCTTTTTATCTTTAGTTTTGGGAAGTTTGATTATAACATGCCTTGGTGTCTTTGTTTTGCGATATACCTTGTATGAAGTTTAATGAGCTTCTTGGCTAGATATCTTCTCATCTTTCATAATACCAGGAAAGTTTTCTGGGTCGCCATGAGTTGGATCCAACTCGACGGCACTTGGCTTGGCTAATATTGGACAATTCTCTCTGTATTTTTTGTTGTCACCATATTCTGGTTCTCCAATTACTCTTAGATTATTCCTTTTGATAGAGTCCTACATAGTTCTTAGTGTTTCTTGATATTTTTAAATTCTTGTATCTGATTTTTCCTCAAATATGTTGGTGTTATGTGCTTTATTTTCAGTCTTACTAATTGGCTTTCCATTGCCTCAGTTCTGCTCCTTTGACTTTCTTTTGAGTTATGTAATTTTGTAATTTTATTGCTTATTTTCTAAATTCCTGATTTTTGCTGCTGTGCTTTCTTGTAGCCTGTTCAATTTATCATTATACTCTGCTGAATTTTTCCTCATCTCCTTCCTCATGTCTTGAAGAGTTCTAAATATTAATCTTTTTTTTTTTTTACTTCTGAAAGTTCTAAGACATTCTCTTCCTCTGGAAAATTTTGGTTCTTTGTTTTGGGAACTCTCAAAAAAAATCACAGTCTGCTTTTTTAAGAGCTTTGATGGAGATTGTTGTTTCTGAGCCATCAGTAAATTGTATTCATTTTTTGTTTGTTTATTTGTCTACTGCGTTCTAGTGCCTCACTTTGAATTGTGCAAAAAGGCTAGTCACGTGTGATAATTTCATTATTCTTGTCTTTGAAGCTCTAATGTCCTTTCACCAGACCTATTACTGGACACAGAAACCCAAAAGTCTGTTTACTTTTCTTATATGGATTTAGTACAGGTTTTGAGTTACTCATGCACCAAGTGTGTGGAGTATGCTGTCACCTACTGTCCTAGATAGGCAGGGGTGTTTAGTATAGACACCACTGTCTGGCTGCAGCTGCTGAGAAAGGCATGGCGTGTATAGCCACCTCTGAGTGTCTGTGATAATGGTGTGTCCTCTTATGTCTGGATCTGGTTGAAGGAACAGTTTTGGAACAGCTTTTCCATCTTAGGGGAGTTGGCAGAATTCCACTACCCACTTTTCTGAGTTTTTTAAATTGTTACCCATCTGAGTCTCAGAGAGTGGCTCAGGGAAGGATTAAGGAGTCCTACGTCATGCTCAGTTAATGGCATCAGACTCTAGAGTGGAGCCTAGTGAGTAGAATGGAGGGGGAGAATGGCTCAGGGTAGGCTGCAGCAGTCCTCCTTCCAGGTTAGTTAAAGGTGTCAGGCTCTAGCACCAGGTACTGAACAGAAAAGGGAGAAGGGAGTACTAGAAGAAGGGAAATAGGCGCAACACACAGTGGCTGTGACCACTTCCTAGCAGGTTAAGTCTGTGGAATCCTATGTACTTCTGACTGTATTCTCCCTCCCTTGTTGCTCACTCCAATTGCTCAACTTTCCCTTTGATGTTCAGGGTACCTAGGATGTCATAGGTACTGGATTCATTTGTTTTGGGGGGGTCATTGTTGTTAGAAGCATCATGGAAGCTGATTTTTCTGAAGTAGATTGCAGGGTTTTTTTCCTAGGTGTCTGAGTAGACTGAAACCTCCAGAGTCAATGCCTAGCAGCCAAGTATTTTAGTCATCCGCGCAAGTCAGGGACTCCAGATACGGATGATATATATATATGCCAAGTGCCGTCCAGTCAGAGGCATATATATATGTTTAGAAAGAGAGGGAGAGAAAGAGGAGAGATAGTGCACGGAAACTGACCATCATTTGTTAATTTATTATTAATTTGTGTGGTAATCACTAAATTACCATATGTCTAGCATAGCCTGCAATTACAAAGAGTACTCTGGCTCTGGCAAGACCATTTATGTATGTGAAACCAGAGAGCCAGAAGAAATGACCACTAACAGAGAGAAGACAGAATCCAAAGATGCCAAGGGAGTTGCAAAATCATTGCAGCCAGAAGCAGCAAGTGACATAGCTGTCTTCTGCAGCTAACGTGCTGCAGCCTGAAAAATTACCTAAAGTGTAGCTCTCAGTGAAAGCCTGGGGTTTCTTACAGTATCTCAATGGGCTATTCCAGCCTTTTCTACATTGCTTCACTTTGAAAGATTGAAGCAATTTCTATCCTGCAGAGAAAATGTTCCATAACTGAAGACACACCCAAGGTAACTGATCATTTCAGCAGCCTCATTTTACAATATTTATTCACAAGGAGAATGCATTTTAAAAAGAGAAACCTTAAAATGTAACTTTAAAAATTAACCCTTGATGTCAAATAGCTCTGAGAAATCTTACTTAAAACCTTTAAGAAGAGAAATAAAATAGATGTAGACAATTTTCACTGAAAAGACTCCATCTCTCTCTCACTCTGTATATATAGCATACTATTACAAGAGGCTAGAAAGCATTTTCCCTCCCCTGAAATACAAAACTTAATGAAAAAGGACTATGGTATAGAAACTCAGCTGCTTTATGAAGATTTTTTTTTCCTGCCTCTCTGAACACCTCATTCTTTTTCTCTGTAGCTGGTAAATTTATCCAGTGATAATGATGGTGAGCTGAGCAAAATGACAAGATGTCAGGTGTTTCTTCTCACTGTCTTAGCCTTCTGCTGGCACTAGGAGGACAATGACCCTTGGGTAGTGTATTTGTTTTCTTAGACATCATAATTACTATAACACATTGGAAACTTGATGGCTAAAAACAATGCAAGTTTACGTTTTTTAGTTCTTTAGGTCAAAGTTCGAAAAGGGGCCTTTTGTTGTTGTTAGTAGTTGTCACCCCATGTATAGCATAAGAAAACGTTGTCTATTCCTGAGCTATCTTCATCATCATTGACATATTTAATCCACTGTTGTGGCTGTTGTACAGTGCCTTCCAAATTAGGGGCCTATCTTTCAGAACAATATGGCATAGTATTTTGTTGTGATCCTTAGGGTTTTCACTGGCTAATATTTGGAAGCAGATCACCAGGCCTTTCATCTTAGTCTAGAAGCTCCACTTAAACCTGTCCACAAGAGATGACCCTGCTGGTATCTGACATGGCAATAGCACAGCTTCCAGTATCATAGCAACAAGCAAGCCCCTACAGTATGAGAACTTAGCATATATGTGGTAGCAATGGGTCTTTTTGGGCTAAAATCATGATGTCAACAGGGCTGTATTCAAAAACTAATGTTTGTGGAGTCTTTCTTCTGGAGATTCTATAGAATCTGTTCCTTTGCCTTTTTCAGCTTCTAGACAGCTTCTAGAGTATGACCATACATATATATATATGTGTGTGTGCATATATATATATATATATTTTTTGCACTAGGCTCCTTTTTAATATTCAAAGTCAGCAATATTGTATCAAATCTTTCTCACCTGCCATTTCTCTTGTACTCCCTCTTTCTTTCCCATTTCCCTCTTCTGCTCTTAAGGACCCTTGTGATTACACTGGGCCCAAGTAAATAGTCCAGTATATTCTCTCAAGCTCAAGGTCAACTGATTAGCAGCCCTTAACTTCCCTTTGCCATGTAAATTAACATATTCATAGGTGCCAGCATCTACGATAAGGGCATTTTTGAGGGACCATTATCCTATCTACCACGGACCTAGGGAGCACACTTAATAAAATCAAAAACCTGATCTAAAGCCAAACCCAGGAAGATCAGTGGAGTTGCCCTAGCTGACTTTCAGACATGTAGATAAGACATAGAAGCTTGTTATTGTAAGTTACTGACATTTTAAGGTTGTTATTTTTGTTGTAATACTTGCCTCAATCATCTGCAAACAAAATTAGCTAAGAATCTTAACCCAGTTTCATAAGAGGTCAAATATTTTGTGAAAATCTGTCAGCTACTATCTTCTCCAAGCCAAACATAACATTTATTGTGTCCTTTTCTCCCCACAGGATCTTCATGTATATAATTGTAATGAGTTGCTGTCAACTTTGTGTCACCTTTTTCTAAACTGATAAGTTGCCCCTTCCAGAATCACGTGGCTCTAGTTAGAATCTGACAATGGAAAGTACATTTGAATAGAGGGTAGAAGAGAAGAAAGGGTGATTTTTCTCTGAAGACAGCTGCAGGCATGGAGTGGGCAGAGGTTCACTGTGCTTCCCAGCTCATCTTGAGAACCATTATCTTCTGCAGTTCTTCGGGTTGAAGTCATTTGTGGTGGCCTCTCAAGCTTTCTTTCTCCAGCTCTTCCAACCATTGTTTAAGCCTATGTTTCTTACATAAAAATCCTCTTTGACTAAGAAGCATGAGGTGGCATCTGCTTCCTGACCAAGTCTTGACAGACAGAATGTTGACAGATGCAAGTTGTTGACATATTATCTGCCGATCAGTTCACGGTGTCCTCAGATTGGTCTTTATTTCATAGGAATGTTTTCTCCACTACTTGAGGGTTGTTACTCTTATACAGGTACATACTTTGACCACCCTGACTGGGAAGTCTGCTAACAACAAATGTTTAGAGACATCAAATAGTTTTTATAAGAGCTCAGGAAACAGAAGGAGCCATGAAAATGGAAGTCTGTATCAACATGTGAGCTGAAAAAACAGATGGTGCCCAGTCACTGCCAAAGACAGACACGATGGGGCACACAATGTTGAGTCCCTGTGGCAATATGAGAAAAAGAGGGGTGCAGCTTAAAGACTACTCAAAGATCACAACTGGTGGTCTGGCAGTCTGGGGGATCCTCTGGGACTGTGGGCCTTAGATCTGCTGCTTCCCCTGACCAGAAAACACTACTGAGGTCAACTCTTTAGACAAAAATGGACTGGACTTGGGGACACAGTGTGACAACATGGTGTGTGCATTTTACGGTTCTATGCATTTGTAGGATGCTATCCTATTGGTCTCTTTCTAGATGGGAGTTAAGAGGGTGGAGAGGAAGGGACAGAGGATTGTCAAGAGGGTACTACAATTATAGAATGAAAAAGAGGAGTGTGCTGTTACTGGGTGAGTAGAGCAGAAGGAACTGCAGACAGGTAGGCACGCAGAATTAATTTGGATTGTACACTTTCACTTAATCACAATAAAAAGTAATTTTAAGAAGTCAATGGGGTCACTGTGTATCAGAATTGACTGATACTATTCTTTTTATTGATCATATTAATACATCTGATATCATGTTGACATGTATCACTTTTTTCTCCACATAAGCTTAGTAACTATTTTCACACTCTGTATTCCTCCTTCAGATTTGTTTTCTTATCTTAATCACCCTGATAGTGAGGGAACATAGGCAAAGACCCTGGAAAGCAGACATATTTCTGCTCAATTTCATTCTGATTTTGCAAAGATGTTATATTCTTGTAACGAAAATCATATCAGGATTTATTTTCTAATTCCCAAATGCTAGTACTCCGTTTAACATAAACTTTTCTGTAAGCTAGTTAGCATACTGTAAAATTTTGACCAGATCATCAATAAAATCACTGACTAGGGGAAGCTATAGATCAATCCCTGCCAAATGCTACCCAGTATATCCCTCTGGTTAGTGCAAAGCCATTATAGAGACCCTTCATGTGCAGCTTCTGGTGAGTACCATACTTTCTTAATTTCTGTTAATAATTACTTGTAGGTAACAATTAAATACTTTATTAACACAAAAGAAACTTTTATTATGATGAAAATAAAAGCATAAAAACAGAAAATTGTAAGCCATCACTTAATTGAAATCAATTGTGCTAGATTTATAAATATATAATAAATCCTTAATATCCTATATTCAATTCTTGTGCATAATTCAAATGCTAGCTGTCATACTTGTTAATATTTTGTATTTGGTATTTGTTAATATGTTAAAATTTTCATTTGTTATTTCTCGTCAAGGAAGGGTATATGATGGGCAAGTTTGTATGATGGTTAGTTCATCAATATGTATACTTAATTTATATAAACTTTTATAAGCAGAAAAAGATAAAATTCAGGCTATTAGAATTACAAATTACATAAGAAGATTTCTCCAGAATTGATGATTCAGCCATAAAAATAAAATCAAACCCTCCTTCTCCCAAACTCACAGGAATATTAAGATGATTCTTGCCTCACAATGATTGTTGACCTCATCGTCATTTCTCCTGTGTCTTCCTACTCAGATGAACTGCTTAACAGCTAGAAGCCTTAGACTCTGGATAACCCCTGCCAGGAATTGTCGTCTGTCCCTACATGAAGCTCTTTTTTTGTAAGTTTTCTGTTATAACAGACACTGTTTTTTGTTGGTGCTTCATGCCCGCCGTAAGTATGCCAGTGTTCCTGCACTCCCGCTTCTCTGTTTATGCCCCTTTCCCTAATCTTACCTAATCTAGTATTTTTACTTTGCCAGGATCCTGGAATTTGACTAACTGCCTTAATTTGCTTTCCAGTGACTGAGCCCTCCTGACTTCTAATTAACTTTTTTTTTTTTTTCCAGAAATTTTGCCTTACACTTGGGCTTCCGTCTTACATAGAGCACCACGCAGTCCAATTCTATATGGTTCCTCTGCTCCTCATTTACCTGGATCTACCTCTTATCTGCATTTCTTACCTGAAACAGAGCCAATGACTTATATAATGCAAGTGATTTCAGAACCAATAAGTTTTAAGGAGGCATGACCATCAAACTACTGTTTTAGGCATTTAAGGGTGATTCAGAGTTGTGATTTTAGTATACAAAAAAGTTTCCTCAGTTAAACAAAAATTCTTTGTGCTTTTGTATATTTTATTGTGTTTTATTCCAAGTGGAAATGGGTTACCTCTTGGAAGGGAGGTATCTGAGTAAATTATGCAATGTATGTGCAACAGCATTTTTAAAATGTGGTCCACTTGATATTCACTGATAGTAGACAAAAAAAGTAAGATTGTGTTTCTAAAGATTGGGAAATACTGGGTTTATCAAAGTTGGACAGGCTTCTTGATCATGTCAGTCTTCTGAGTCTTTTATATGTTAATTGAATTCTGAATCTTTATGATAAGCAGTGAAGTTTGCAGGATGGCCTTCCCTGAGTAGTTTGACTAGAGATCACTTTGATCTGTGAAACATGGTTTTAGATCTCACTAGATATCAGAATTCTATGGAAAATACTTGGGGAAATGCTGTTAGATAGCCCTTTAGGAAATCTTTTAAATAATAAGGGGCCCTGGTGGCACAATGGTTAAGCATTTGGCTACTAACCAAAAGTTGGCAGTTTGAATCTACCAGCTGCTCCTTTGAAACCCTATGAGGCAGTTCTACTTTGTCTTATAGGGTCACTATGAGTCTGAAATCAATCCAACAGCAATGGAATTTCTTGGTTTATTTTAAAAGCACACAGATCAAAAGAGCTCCCTCTCAGTGAAAATCTGCCTCATTGCAGCCTGAGTTAATATTAACTGGTGAGTCTGATATAGGATCTCTGATGGGAAGTAAGATACAGTCCAGAACTATGAAAAGCATGACAGCACACCGGCACATTGCAATTGTTCTGTGGTGGAAATGCCCACCTTCCTTTTTCATTTCTAAAGGACAATGCATCCAGACTAAGGAACTCTCTCTTCTCTTACTACATCATTGTAACAGGAATCATGTCATAGAACTAGTTGCATTAACTTTTTCTGAAGTAGAATAACATGAGGACGGTTGTAGGTCTGATGCTTTATTGTTAGCATGTGCCACTTATGAAGTAGAGTTTGTTAGAAACCCAAAGCTAAAGTAGGAAAGTCTATAGTCTGTGAATTTTAATGTAGTCTCTAAATTTTAACTGAAGCATAGCATAGGGCAGGATAATATTTGCTACATATAATCCCTGTGATTTCTTCTCCTATATATTTTTTCTGTTTCCTGTGACCTTCCTGGTTCCACTGCATTCTACAAACTCCTTCTCCTGTGGCTCCTACTTTAGGGAAAAGACAGAAAACCATGTCAGAGCAGACCACAGTGGGACCAGGACCAGAGAGCCAAACCAAGTAATCACAGAGCTAGCAGGGCCATCAGCATCCAGAAACTGTCTTATCTGCCTCCAAGCTAGCATAAACTGTCAACTGTGACAGAAAGCCATGTATAAGCCAGGTAATCAATCACAAACCATTGCATTTCCATTGAAAGTAGCCCAGTGCATTGCTGGTACAAAGATATCAAGTTGTTGCTAATTACATCAAGGACCTCTCCCCCAACCCCCAAGTGGTCATTGGCAACTTGACATCCAATAAGAAAAATTCCAATCATCCAAAGAGATTTCACTCTCAGATTTATCTGGTATGAACAACTTTCTCTGCACCTTTAAGCAATCAAAGACACTAACGATACCCTCCAAGTCAGAAGACCTCTGGACACCTATAGGTGTAGTCATGATATATGTGAAAGCCTCTCACATCTGCACTTGGATGGATTGTGTAGAATGAGCTCACCATCCTTATAGGCCAAATCAAGTCAGCTGTGAAACATCTGACCTCATCCAGTCTTACAGATATTTCTGTTTCTGGCAAGCTCAGACTGATCTTTGGTAAGATAAGTGTATTTCTAAAATATATTTATAAGTTTCTTTGACAGAAGGACTCAAGCCTTTTATAGCTTAAAATTTACTTCCAGTAATTTGAACTTTCCAATCTCTAGTTTTTGCGGTAAAATTTACCATGCAACACTGATGTTTATTACAGCACTGTCCACATTAGCAAATAGATGGAATCAATCAAGTTGCCATCAACAGATGAATGGATAAACAAACCATGGTATATTCCCACAGTGGAATACTATGCAACAATAAAGAACAACAATGATCTTGGGAAACATCTGATAACATGCAGTCACCTAGAAGGCATTATGCTGAGTGAAATTAGTCAGCTGCCAAAAAATAAATATTGTTTGGGACCACTATTACAAGGACTCAAGAAAAAGTTTAAGCTGAAAAAAAAAAAAATCTTTAATGATTACAAGGGTGGGGAGGGAGGGAAAGGGCATTCATAGACTAGATAGTGGATAGGGATTGTGTTAGGTGAATGGAGTGACAGCACACAACAGAAGGGAGACTAACACAGTTGGACTATAACAAAAGCTAAGAGGTTTTCTAAACATAACCCAATATTTTAAAGAACATAATAACAAGAGGTTTCAGGACTGTGGTTTGAGGGGACATCTAGACTACTTGGCATAACTATTTTAAGAAAACGTTCTAGATCCCACTTTTGTGAGTAGTGTATGGGATTTTAAAAGCTAGCAAGCAGCCATCTAAGTAGTATCAGTTGCTCCCAATCTACCTTGAGCACAGGAAAATGAAGAACATCGACATGAGTAAAATGTGAGCGCAGAAGACAGGAGGGGCCGTATGATCTGGAGACTTCATCAACACGCGATCAGGAGAACTGGATGGTGCCTGGCCACCACCAATGTTTGCCCTGACAGGGAACACAATGCAGAGTCCCTGAAGTAGTAGGAGAAAAATAGTTGTACAGAACTAGAACTCTATTAAAATAACAGACTTGATAGTCCAATAAACTGGATGGTCCCCTGAGGACCCCAGACTCTCTGTTAGCCCAGAGCTGAAACCAGTAATGTAGCCAACTCTTCAGACAAAAATTGGACTGTATATATAAGACTAAGACTGACGCTGGTGAAGAGTGTGGTTCATAGCTTATGTACATAGATGAGACTGTCTGAGCAGCTCCTGTCCAGAGGCAAGATGAGAGAGCAGAAGGTAAAAGGAGTTGGTTGCATGAATATAGAAAGTTTAGGGTAGATAGGTGGAGTGTGCTGTCACTGGGTGGGAAGAGCAGCTAAAGTTGCATAGTGGTGGGTGTGCAGGATTTTATATGGCAAATTGACTTGTATTATAAATGCTTACTTAAAGCACAATAAAAAACTAAAAAAACAAACATACTCTACAGAATGTTCTTCCAGGGCAATGTATCCCTGGAGGAAGTAGTGCAATCCACCTGCTCTATGAGTATCTGCTCTTGTAGCCAAAAACAACTCAGAACAAGAAGAGCACCTCCTGCAGGTGTTTCCTATTAAAAATGATTTCTGCCACACATAGTCCTACCTTTCAAATAAACAGCTATGTCTCTCTTCAGTGCAGACAAACAGATCTGACTTCCTTATGGTGAAACATCTGTAGTGTCTGTGTGAGGCTTTGTAAGTGATGAACTTGCTGTTGGTCTCATCTGAGTTAGGCTCTCATTATTGTATCTAAAACTTAAATGCCTTGTGCCTACATAAACCTTGTAATAATGTCTCTATGTGTGTCTGGAAGCATTTCCATTTTATTAGAGCAGTTGAAATCTCTAGGATATTTGAAATGCTTAAGCTTTCATCTGGCTTACTGATAATGGCCTATGTGCTAGATATTTCTATTTTTATTTATACTTTGGCTTTTCCTACATGATCAACTTTCACTGCTAAATTTTCTTTCATGTCATAGGTAACTTTCCTGGAATAGCAGATGAGAAGCTATGAGAATACTACTGCATTTTTTACATAATATTTTTGGAAACTAACTTTTTTCTTTGTATTCAAATATCATTTTTTCATCATTGTATTTATGCATAAAGTTTATCTGAATATATGTGTATACTCCAAAGAAAAAATTGGTCTGTTCTATACAAGAAATCTGGGCTTTTATTTTAAACAGATTCAGGACCTGAAATGATGCTAAAGCTATCAAATGTGTTTAAAACCAGCTCATATCCAACTGTTCTCCATTTTAACACACTCATACCCACAAAGATTCTTATTCTTCTTTTTTATTTTTTTTCCAGTTTCTTCTCTTTCTCTTTAACTCCCTTCCCTTCCTTCCTCCCAGCTACCTGGAATCTTTTTTCTTTCTTTCTTTCTTTCTGGTTTATTCCTTTCTTTCCATTCCTTTATCCTTACTGCCTGGCCAAGTATATTTTTCTCTCTCTTTTTAAACCCTAGTTTCTTATTTCTCTCTCCCTTCCTCCCTTTCCTTTCTTCTACCTAACTAACCTCATGTGCTATATCTGCCCCTTCTTTACAGGCTATTCCTCGTGGCCTGGCTGGAAAGCCACTGGCACACAGCTTCCTCACATCTGTGCTACAACAATGGCAGGCTCCCTCAGCACTCTTTTTTTCAGTTTCTTTTTCTCTATCCTCTTTCTTTTCTTTCCCATACCCAGCTCTACACATCAGAAACTACCCCCTCCAACCTGCCTGTTTGCACTGTACACTGAGTTTCACAACCCCAAGAAGCACACTAACAGTCTACCAGAACCAGCCCTGCATTGATCCTGCCCCAATAGCCCCCTTATGTAACTTAAATTACCCATTCCAGCCCTTCTTCCTCCATTGGACTGCCCTGTCACACCAGAGCTGAGGGATAGGCCCTAACTGCTGGACAGGGTGATGAAAAGTATCTTGACCATGGATGAGCAAATGACAAAGAATGGCCAGTGCCCCTCCCTGGCCCCACTGGGATATAACCAAGTAAAAGCAAAACTAGGAAGAAATAAAGCAAATCTACAATCAGTACATGAAGAAAATTATTTCTAGATGTGCCAAACATAGCAGACAATATCCAAACGTGTGTGTGTGAGAGAGAGAGAGGGACAGGGTGTTTCCAGTAGACATCCAAAATAAAACATCAGATGACCTTCCAGTAGAAGAAAAGGCACTGAACTATGTGATAAGAAATTAAAATCTCTAATAGTCAGGGTTATCCAAGAATTAAAGGAAAAAGTGAGACAAAAATCAGGAAAAAAATAGGTAAAATCATGGAAAAGACAGACAAAATAATGGAAGAATTAAGTAGCATAATAGAGGAATAAAATGTCAAAATAAATTCTCAACTAGAAACCACACAAAAGCAGCAATTAGAAATCTAAAAGATAATAAGAATTCAGAAATGGACAGTGTTATAGAAACTTTGGGGAGCAAGTTTTAATAATGGAAAACAGGATCAGTGAAACTGAAGACAAATCCTTCACTATCACCTTAACGAAAAAGCAGAGTGAATAAAAATGAAGAAACCCTCAATTCAAAGCCAAGAGAATAGAACTGAACAAATGGAAAACAGACTTTCTGACTTGGGAGACAGAACTACTGACACCAGCATTTGTGAGGAGAAATCAGAGAAAAGACACAAGAAAAATGAAGATGAATTAAGAAACATGTGGGACTCTATCAAGAGGAACAAGCTACAATTAACTAGATTTCCTGAACAGGAAGGGATACCTGAACACACAGAGAGGATTGTTGTTGATTTGCTGACAGAAAACATTCCAGAAATTATGAAAGAAGAGATCATAGGCATCCAAGATGCATTTTGATCACCATACAATATAGACCCCCAAATAAAGACTCCAAGACATATTATAATCAAGCTTAACAAAATGAAACATAAGCAGAAACTCTTAAAGGCAGTAAGACTCAAAGCAAAGCTAACATTCAGATAGAAGTCCTGTAGGCTTTCGTCTGATTTCTCAGCAGAAACCATGTTGGCACATTCCAAGCCTTGAAGGACAAAAACTTCCAACCAAGAATTACATATCCTGCAAAACTGTCTTTCAAATATGAAAATGAAATTAAGGCCTTCGGAAACAGAAACTCAGAGACTTTGTAAAAATCTAACCAAAGCTACAAGAAATACTGAAAGAAGCTCTTGACTTAGAAGAACAAAACCATTAACTCCATATATTAGGAGACAATACAGGGCAATTCATCTAGAAACCTACTCAGTTAGGGAAGGCCCAAAACCCCAACCAAAGTAAAATAAGTGACCCAGTGGTCGTATCGTGAAAACTATGATACCATCACGTTAAAAAAAGAGATATATTACAGTAGTTACAGTCTGTCCAGGTGGAGAGGAAGTTAATAAGATATTTAGAAGTTAAAATCGGTTTTAAACATACATTACTAAGGGGGACTGCACGGGTCGCTGCAAAGCACAACAAAGAAGCAACATATCAAAACAAGAAATGCAATACAGGAGTCTCAACAAACACAAAACCAACACCGAAGAGGGTGAAAAATCAACCTATAAAGAAGAATGTCCCAGAACAGAATAGTAAGAGAAACAGAGAAAACATCAGCACAAAAATAAATACAGCAAAATGATAGCACTAAACACCTATCGATAATTACATTGAAAGTAAATGGAATGAATGCTCCTGTAAAGAGACAGCGAGTATCATCTTGGATCAAGAGGCACAGTCTGTCTATATGCTTCTTACAAGAAACTAACCTTAAAGATATGAAGAAACTGAAAATTAAAAGATGGAATAATGTATACTAAGCTAACAGTATACAAAGAAGAACAGGTATGGCAATACTAATCTCAGATAAAATAGATTATACTGTAAAAAAAAGCTCAATAAAGACACAGAAGACCTTATTGTGACAATTAACCAAGTAGACCTCATCAACATATACAGAACTTTCTATCCATCATGTTAAGTGAAATTGATCAGCAGCACAAGGACAAATATGATATGTGATCCCTACTTTAAGGACTTGAAAACTGACTCATGTACAGAAGAGAAGACTCTTTGATGGCTGCAAGGGAGAGCAGGAGAGGGCTGGTTATAGATTAGATAGTTGATAGAAATGTGGTTGGGTGAAATCACTGACAGCACACATTAGAAAGAAGATCAATTCAATTGGACTTCAACATAACCTGAAAACTCTTCCAGTCTTAACCCATTAAGTAAGGACAGAGTAACAGGGGTGGGGTTCCAGGGACCACACGCTCAGAGTACATCAAGGCCAATTGGTATAATTAGCATATTGCTAAGAGAGTCCTCTCCACCCCATATTGGTGAGTGGCATCTGAGGTCTTGAAAGCTAGCAAGCTACCATCTGAGGTACACTAGTTGGTCCGAACTCATCCACATCAGACGGTCACCAAGGACAAAAATGACACAGAGGAAAGAGAATCCAGAAGACACAAAGACCCATGTGAATGGGTGACTACATTAACATACGACCAGAAGAACGAGGTAGTACCTGGCCACCTCCAGTGACAGCCGTGATGGGGCTCACAAAGTTGAGTTCCAGTGGCAATACAAGACTAAGAAGTGGTACACCCTGAGAACTTCACTAAAAGACTGCAGTTGATGGTCCAAAAGCCTAGGGGTTCCCCTAGCAGCATGGCCTCTAGGTCTGAAGCTACCCCTAATCATAAATCATTACTGAGGTCAACTCCTTGGACAGGAATGGACTGGACTCAGCGACACCGAGTGACCACATCATGTGTGCACTTTATGGTTCTATGTATCTATAGGATGTTGCCCACCTGTCCTCTTACTAGAAGAGAGTGGAGAGGGTGCAGAAGAGGGGACAGGAGATGGTTAAGAGGATATGACTTGTATAGAACAGAAAGGAGGACTGTACTGTTACTGGGGAAGGAAAGCAGTAGGAACTGCACATAGGCAGGCAAGCAATTTTAAACCAGATTGTACACTTCCACTCAATGACAATAAATAAATAATTTTTAAAAAAAGAAACCCTGACAATGACGTGGGACACAATCAAAAGCAAAAATTTGCAAGTGATCAGATTTTCAGAACAGGGAGATAAAACGGAAAACACAGAGAGGATTGTTAAAGATTTATGGACAGAAAACTTCCCTAATATCATAAAAGGTTAAAAGCTGACCATCCAAGAAGCTCAACTAACTCTATACAGCATATATCCCCAAAGAAAATCCCCAAGGAATATCATAATAACCCTTGCTAAAACAAAAGATAAAGAATCATTAAGGAAGCTTGAGAAAACAAAATAAAAAAGTCATAAACAAAGAAACGCTGGCAGGAAGGCAATGGGATGTAAAAGAATGTGTGAAAACTAAACCACACTTAGAAAAATTATTAAACAGAGTCCTTTGTCTTGCAAACTATCAACGTTGGAGGCAACCTGAATCTAGGACACATGACTACACCACCCAGGCACCAACTTAACCAATGAACTCTCAAGGATAAAATAAAACTAAAAGATTTACAACAGAGTTCTGGAGAGATTAATCTGTAAATGACAAATAAATGGTGTATGAATAGAAATTTCAAATGGAGGAGAAGGCAAGGTGATACTAAGTAGTAAAAGACTCATTCAAACTTAGGAAGACAAGGGTAAATTTCCAGGTAACCATAGGGAAAGTTAAGAAACCTACACATCAAATCCTCTCTATTATAATCCACTCTATTAACTACAATCAGAGATTAGGGTTTATACTATAGGAAAATCACAGAAAGGAGGACAGTTATACAATACTGGGAATTGGCCCTGCCAAATTACTACACATATTTTTGAGGGATATAAGTCAATCCCTGACATTCCATCATTTGCTCCAAAACACATCTTTGAAACATGCAATACATTCATCTCATCATAGCAAAAGTCGTAGCAAAAACGTGTTCATCCCATATGATGGCAAAAGTCTTAAAATCAGTTCCATGTAAAAAAATTCCTCTACATCTGTGAAACCAAGAAAACATGTTATCTGCTTCGAAAGTACGATAGTGTAACAGACAAGCACAAGCTCTACATTTCTATTACAAATCGGAGAAACTGAAGTGAACAAAGTCATAAGTTAGAAACTTGGTAGAACACATTATATTAGCCCTCAAAGCCTTAAAAATAACATCCCATTGTGGGTGATTGGGACAAGATGGCAGACTAGACACAAATCTCCTCAATGCACTCTGAGAACTAAGGCCTGGAATGATAACTGAACAGAGCAATGTGGACATCTGAGGATCCCTAGGAAATGGCATAGAGTCTTCAGATTGGGCTACATGCCAAAAATAGGATACCTACCTCTTTCAAAGGCAAGACAGCAGCACTGAGTCCTGCTTTCGTTGACTCACTGTTTGGGAGGATGGCAGGTACTGATGCCTTCTTTGTTTTATGGGAGGGGGGAACAGGGCATGAGCTGGCCAATATGCTGAACTGCAGTGCTTAAATAAACAGTGCATAGCAAGCAGAGATACTGTGTGTGGGATAGTCACAGTTTGAGAGCCTGGCTGCTGACAGAGGGCACCACTGTCCCTGCACCCTGTCATTTCTGAACTGCACCATAGATTCAGCTGTTACTTGGCAGGAAGGGCAGCTTGAGTGAGACACAATCTTGGTTAGCTGCGAGGCAGAGTGACCTACCTGAGGTCTCACCAGGGGCTAATTCCTAAGCTGAGAAGCAGTGTCTCTCTGGAAAGTGCTTCTCCAGTAGAAAAGCTATGTTTAGCACAGAGGAGACTAGAGTTGTGTGTGGGGCCTGGCAGAGGATCACAGCAATGCTGTAACCCCTCCTAACTCTGAATCACATCATAGCATCTGGGGACAGCCTATGAGGTGCTTTCGTTGTCAGTCAGAAGGAAGAACCTACCATACCTGAGGGCCTGACTGATTTCAGCAGCTGTTGGACAACTCCTCGCTTAGCAGTAAAGTATCCTTTTGAAATAGACAATTCAGAGAACTGATGGTTGAGCAACCCGTCAGCATCTCCTCCACTATTCAGTGTCATAGCCTCAGCAGACACCCTCCACCCTAGTAACTCCATGAGTAGGTGCTGTCTTTGTTAGCGAAGAAACAGAGCTTGCCACTCCAGTGTCCACTCAGGGCCAGTCACTAGAGTACATAGAGGCAGCTGGTAACAAAATCACCTCTTAAAACTATACCTCAGCTCCTGCTGAGGAAACACAGACAAACTATATAGCTTCTAGATGGCTTGATGGCAATAATCAATAGCCAATCATTTAAAGAAACAGTCCATGATGACTCTGGAAATCTCCCAAAATAAAGAGTCAAAAAACTTCACAGGTCAAGAAGCCTTTCTGAAACTATTGGAGGTCAAGTACAAAAGAATCACATATAGAGCCCTCCTAGAGAGTAAACAATATGCAGCCCACCAAAATGAAAAATTAAGTAAACTATTTGAACTGATGGAACATCAATGATCTGAAATCCAGCAGATCAATAATAAAAGTATAGAATTAGACAATTCAAACCAAAGCCAAAGGAGTAGAACTGAAGATTTGGAAGCTGGAGTTAGTTAGCTTGATGACAGAGCAACTGACACCAATATTTATGAGGAGAAATCAGAGAAAAGAAATAGCAAAATGATGCAATATTAAGAAACAAGTGTGACTATATTAAGAGGAATAATCTGTGAATAACTGGAGTCCCTGAACATGGAGAGTTAACGGAAAATACAGAGTATTGTTGTAGAGTTGCAGACAGAAAACTTCCCTGAATTTGTAAAAGAAGAGAATATAAATTTCCAACATGCTTATTCAGCACCAAAAAGAGTACACCTCAAAAGAAAGACACCCAGACATATTATAATCAAGCTTAATAAAATGAATCATAAAGAGAGACCCTTAAAAGCAGCAAGATTTAAAGCAAAGCTAACACTCAGAGGGAAGCCCTATAGGCTTTTGTCTGACTTCTCAATGAAATACTGTTGGCAAGAAGGCAGTAGGACAACACATTAAAAGCCTTAAAGGAGAAAAACTTCCAACCAAAAATTATATATCCTGAAAAATTGTCTCTCAGATATGAAGGTGAAATTCAGACATTTGTGAATAAACAGAAGCTTACAGAGACTTTGTAAAAACTGACCCCAAATTACAAGAAATATTGAAGAAGCTTTTTGCTTACAAAAACAAAACTTCTAAATGTATACTGAAGGAGGCAATGCAAGACACAGCATCCAGAATCCTACCCAGTTAGGGAAGTTACAAAGTTCAATGAAAGTTACAGTGTTAAAAGAAGGGAATCAGTCATCTTATCATGAAAACCATGACACTATCACACTAAAAAGAGGGATACAGTACAATAATTATAACACCTTCAGATGGAGAGGAAATTAAACAGATATGCAGAAGTTAAAGCCTGGTTTAAACTTAGAACAGTAAGGGGGATTATACGGATAGGTGCAAAGCAAACTAACAACGTGACATATGAAAACAAGAAACATAACACAGGAGTCTCAACAAACACAAAACCAACTCTGAAAAAATAAAAACTCAACCCATAAAGAATGGTCCAGGACAGAATATTAACAGCAACATTGAAAACATCAACAACACAAAAATAAATGCATCAAAATGACAGCAATAAACATATAATAATCAATAATTATGCTGAATGTAAATAGACTGAATACTGCAAGAAAGAGACAACGAGTGACATCCTGGATCAAGAGACATGATCCATCCATATGTTGATAAAAAAAACACACTTTAGACTGAAAGATACGAACAAATTGAAAATTAAAGGATAGAAAAATACATACCAAGCCAACAACATACAAAGAAGAGCAGAAGGGGCAATGCTAATCTCAGATAAAATAAACTTTAATGTAAAATTCAGTATTGTGGACAAGGATGGTCACTATTTATTGCTGAAAGTTTCAATACATAAGCAGGACATAACAATATTAAACACTTACATGCCCAACACCAGAACAAACACTGACTACATTGAAATATGAGATGGGTTACTCCGCAATAACAGACACAGACTTCAACACTCCACTTTCAGTAATGGACAGATCATCCAGAAAAAAGCTCAGTAAAGACACAGAAGATCTTATTGTGACAGTTAAACAATTAGACCCCAAAGACATATAAAGAACTTTTTACCCATCAACAGATAAATACACCTTCTTCTCCAATGCATATAGAACATTTTCCAAAATACGCTGTGTTAGAATGTAAAGCAAATCTCAACAAAATCCAAATCATTGAATTATTGCCAAGCCTCTCCTCAGACCATAAAGCCATAAAAGTTGAAATCAATAGCAGAAAAAATATAGGTAGAAATTTGAACTCATGGAAACTGAACAACACCTTGCTCAAAAAGCCATGGGTTGTAGAAGAAATCAAGGATGAAATAAATAAATTTATGGAATCAAATGAGAATGAAAACACATCTTACCAGAAACTATGGGATACAGCAAAACAGTGCTGATAGGTCAATTGATCTCTATAAATGCATACATCCAGAAGGAAGAAAGTACTCAAAGCAAAGAATTAACCCTACAGCTTGAAAAAATAGAATGAGAGTAACAGAGGAACCCCTCAGACACCAGAAGAAAACAGATAAACAAGATTAGAGCAGAATTGACTGAATCAGAGATTACGAAGAACAGTTGAAAAAATTAACAAAACCAAAAGCTGGTTTTACGAAAAGAACAACAAAATTGATAAACCATTGGCTAAACTTACAAAAAAAATAGGAAAGGAAACAAATAACCAAAATAAGAAACGAGATGGGACATATCACAGAGACCCAGCAGAAATCAAAACTATTGTAAAAGAATACTATGAACGACTGTACTCTAACAGATTTGAAAACTTAGAGGAAATGGAAAAATTTCTAGATTCATATCACATACCAAAGTTATCACGAGGAGAAGAAGAACAATTTAACAAAATCATCACAAAAGAAGAGATTGAAAAAAAACTACCAATCAAAAAAGCCCTGGCCCATAAAGCTTCAGTGGAGAATTCTCTCAAACTTTTAGAAAGCAATTAACTCCAGTACTACTGAAACTATTTCACAGCATCGAAAGGGACAGAATACTCCCAAATTCATTCTCTGAAGCCCGCATAAACCTGATACCAAAGCCAGGAAAAAAAATTGCACAAAAAAAGAAACTTAGAGACCAATATCATTCATGAATCTAAATGCAAAAATCTTCCACAAAATCCTTACCGATAGAATTCAACAATGTATCAAACAAACTAATCATGACCAAGTTGGATTCACACCAGGAATGCAAGGCTGGTTCAACATCAGAAAAAATAATTAATGTGAGCAACCACATAAATAGCACAGCACGTAAGAATTACCTGATTCTGTCAATTGATTCAAAAAAGGCATTTGACTAAGTCTAACAGCGGTTCATACTAAAAACTCTCAGCAAAACAGGAATAGAGGGAAATTTCTCAAAACAGTAAGTTGTATCTATGCAAAGGCAACTGCCTACATCATCCTGAATGAAGACAGACAGAAAGAATTGCCTTGAGAATGGGAATTAGACAAAGATGCCCATTTTTACCACTTCTATTCAACACTGTGCTAGAGGTTCAAGCCAGAGCAATTAGACAAGACAAAGAAATAAAGGGCATCTGTGTCCCAAATAAGAAGTAAAAATCTCCCTGTTTGCAGATGGTATGATTGTATCTGCAGAGAGTCCTAAAAGGATCCATAAGTAAACTACTGGAACTAATAGAATAGCTCAGCAAAGTATGAGGATATAAGATAGCCATAAGGTAATCAGTAGGATACCTTTATACCAATGAAGAGATCATCAAAGCAAAGATTACCTTATCAATACTACGTATTATAGCCCCCAAGAAGATAAAATGCCTAAAACAAGAGATCTATATAAAGAGAACTACAAGACTTTACTGCAAGAAACCAAAAGAGACTTACATAAAATGGAGAAACCTACACTGCTTATTGATAGGAAGACTTAACATTGTGAAAATGACTATTTTACCCAAAGCAATCTACATACACAATGCAATCCCAATACAAATTTCAGTGTCTTCTTTTTATGAGATGGAAAAATGAATCACCAAAGTTGTTTCAGAAAGGAAAGAAACCCCAGATAAGTAAAGCACTACAGAGTAGAGGAACACAGTGGGAGACCTCACACTACCCAATTTTAGAACTCATTATACTTCCACAGTAGTCAAAACAGCTTGGTACTTGTCCAAACGGATACATACAGACCAATGAAATGGAGTTGAGTCCCCAGAGATGCCACCAACCTCTTATGAACAGTTGATACTCGACAAAGGTCCTAAGACTATAAACAGAGGTAAAAATAATCTCTTTAACAAGTGGTGTTAGTAAATTGGATATCCATCTGCAAAAAATTGAAACAAGACCCATATCTCACATCTTACAGCAAAACTAACTCGAAAATGATCAAAGACCTAAATATCAAGCCTAAAATTGTAAAGATCATGTAAGAAAAAATAAAGTCAACAATGGAAGTTCTAATATACAACTTAGATGGACTTCAAAATCAGACAAACAAAGCACCAGCAACAGAGTATAGACAAATGGGAACTACTATGAATCTAACACTTTTGCTCATCCAAAGACTTTAGCAAGAGAGTTAGTACCTACTGAATGGGAAAAAATATTTGGCAACTACATGTCGGACCATCATCTAATTTCCATAATCTACAACATACTGCAAAATATCAACAAGAAAAAGTGCAATAATCCACTTAAACTATAGGCAAAGGAAATGGACTGACACTTCACCAAAGAGAACTTCTAGGTAGCCAAAAAATACATGAGGAAATCCTCACCTTCATTAGGTATCAGAGAAATCTCTATCAAAACAACAATGAGGTACCATCTCACTGCAACAAGATTGCCTATGATCTAAAAAACACAAAACAGTGAAAGCTGGAGAGGCTGTGGAGAGATCAGAACTCTCCTACACTCTTGGTGGGACTACAAAATCATACAACCCCTTTGGCAAGCAATTTGGTTTTTCCTCAAAATAATGGATATAGATATACAATTTGACCCAGTAGTTTCTCTGCTTGGAATGTACCCTACAAAATCAAGGCCATTCACACCAACTGATACATGCAAACAAATGTTCATTGTAGCACAGTCCACGATAGTAAAAAGTTGGAATCAACCCAGATGCCCAACAACAGAAGAATGGATGGGTAAACTTTGGTACATATATTCAATGGAGTATTATACCTTGATAAAGACCAACGGTGATAGCAGGAAACATCTCTCAATTTGGTCTCAACTGGAGGACATTATGTTGAATGAATCTAGTCAGCAAAAGAAGGACAATTACTACATGAGACCCCTACGATAAAAACTTAAAAGTATACTCATACATAACAGAAAAGACTTTGATGGCTACAAGGGTAAGGAAGGTGGGAAGATGGGAGGGCGAGAGGGGAGGGTTTAGATTAGATAGTTGTTAGAAATTTGGTTGGGTGAAATTGGTGACAATACACATTAGTAAGAAGATCAATATTAATGAGACTTCGACACAACTTGTGTATTCCTTCTATCTTAACCCAATATTGTAAGCACAGAGTATGTACACTTTCATTTTCTATTTAATGAAAAAAAAGCTCAAAATAGATATACCATCTGATCCAGTAATTACACTGCTTGGAATATACCCTACAGAAACAAAGGCTGTCATATGAACAGATACATGTGCACAAATGTTTTTTGCAGCACAGCCCACACAAGCAAAAAAATGGAATCAACCTAGGTGCCCATTAACAAATCAATGGATGAACAAACTATGGTACATATAATGAATGGAACTCTGTGCAATGATAAAGAACAATAATGATTTTAGGAAGTATCTCGCAACCTGCTTTCAGTTGGAAGACACTATGCTATGTGAAATCAGTCAGCGACGAAGGATAAATATTGTATGAGACCCCTGGTATAAGGACTTAAAAATAGACTTATGTACTAAAGAAAAGAGTCTTTGATGGTTACAAGGGTGGGGAGAGAAGGAAAGGGTTGGTCTTAGATTAGCTGATGGAAATTTGGTTGGGTGAAGGCAGTGACAGCACACAGTAGAAAATAGATCAACTTAACTGGGCATCACCCTACACTGAAAACTCTTCTAATCTCAACCTAGTATAGCAAGGATAGGGTAGCAGAGATGGGGATCTGACCACCATGTTCTCAGAGGACATTGAGGCCAGTTGCCACAACTAGTCTATTTCTAGGACAGCCTTCTGCACCCCATGTTGGTAGGAGGCATCTGGGGTCTAAAAAGCTAGCAATCTGTCATCTGACGTACACTCAATGGTCTCAACTCATCCAGAACAGTTGATCCCCAAGAACAACAAAGACATGAGGCAAAAAACCCCAGGAGGCAGAAAGACCCACGTGAATGGCAGACTGTATGAACATGTGACGAGAGGAACAAGATGGTGCCTGGCCACTACCAAAGACAGCCGTGATGGGCACACAATGTTGAGTTCCTATGGCAACATGAGAAAAAAAGGGGTGCATCTCAAGAACTCTACTAAAAGACCACAATTAATGGTCCAACGGCCTGGGGTATCTCGTGGGTGTATGGCCCCTGGCTGGACCTGCTGCTATCCCTGTCCTGAAAACACTATTGAGGCCATTCTTCAGACAAAAATGGACTGAACTCGGGGACAGAATCAGACCATGTGGTGTGTGTACTTCATGGTTCTGTGCATTTTTAGGATATAATCCTACTGGTCTCCTTCTAGATGGGAGAGAATTGGGTGGAGAGGTAGGGACAAGAGGTATTTAAGAGGATATGACAAATATAGAATGAAAGGGAGAAGTGTGCTGTCACTGGGCCAGGAGAGCAGAAGGAACTGCAGATAGGCATGCATGCAAAATTACGTGGGATTGTATACTTTCATTTAATCACAATTAAAAAAAAAATCCATTCTCTGAGACATTCTGCACAACGGCCCTCCCCTCCAAACTCCGGGAATTGGCCACACTCTCCAGATTCTGAGAGGAAGCCCCTTAACTCTGTGCTATAGTTCTTCCTTCTCAGCCCACTGGCACAGCAACTCTGCCTTCTTGGCTTTAAGCCAAAGCCAAGTGCCATTCTTGGCTTTAGGTACACGCTAATCCCAACTGAGGATCAGTTCCACCCTGACAAAGACTGGAAGCCATGTCTCCACCCTTTCAACCCCCTAAGGTCATCTCCATACTTTCTGAGACCGGGATGGCTAAGTTTCTTGTGTTCCTTGTCTGTTCATCTTCTCCTTCATGTAGCCTCATGGCCTAGACCTTAGGCCTGCATCTGCCCTGAAGGGGCAGGTGTTCCAAAGCTGTCTGGCTCTACTGATTTAAGTGGTGGGAGGCACTCCACTTTGCCAGGAAGTGTCCTGCACACAGACACTCAGCTCTCTCATTCTATGTGTCAGAAAGCTTAGCTCCACTGATTTGAGAGTCCAGGGGCACCCTACTCCACCGGGGAATCTCTGTGCACAGGCACAGCTGTATCCACCCACGGATCAGCTCTAACACTGTCTCATGCTGGTCTGATTCTGCTTCTGCTGCTGCCTTTGTTCCTCTTCTGCTTGTTTCTCACCATCTTCACCTTCTTTGGTATAAACAGTTCTCTTTGATTCCTTCGAAGTCTATCATCCACTCAGTTTCAAACTGCTTCCACATTTTTGGTATTTGTTAGAGCAGCACCCCACTCTCTCAATACCAAATTCTGTTTTAGTCATCTAGTCCTGCTCTAACAGAAATAACACAATTTGATCTCTTTAGCAAAGAAAAATTTGTTCTTACATAGTCCACAAGGCTGTAAGTCCAAATTCAGGGTGTCCAATCTAGGGGAAAGCTTTCCCTTCGTGTTAGCTCTGGAAGAAGGTTTTGTGTTGCATCAGTCTTTGGTCAAGGTGCATCTTGGTGCAGGAACCTCAGGTCTGAAGAATGCAGTCTACTCCAGGTACTGCTTCCGTGATGGTGTGAGGCTCCCAGTGTCTGCTTGCTTCCCTTTATTTTTGCCTCTTGTAGGATGAAAGGATAAAAAGTAGTGTAAACCACACTCCAGGGAAACTCCCTATACACTGGAGCTGGGCGGTGAACTTAGGAAGGGTGTTACAGTCCCATACCAATCTTTTCTAACATAATCCATTATTTTAACCACAGGCAGAGATTAGGACTTATATCAAAGGCAAATTACAAAATGGGAGACAGTCACACAATACTGGGAATTACCAGCCTAAGCCAAATTACTACACACATTTTTGTGGTGTGGGAGTGGACACAATTTATGACAGCAATCATCAAATTCAAAATTGCTAATACCGATCGGTTTGAGGCAATTAGTGTCTAAGATATCAGTGTTTGCCAAGCCAAGTGGCATCGAGTAGGATCTGACTCATAGCGACCCTAGGAGCATATCAATGGGATACATAAACATTGATATTTTATTTATTTATTTATTAAAAATATCAATGTTTATGTATTCCGTATCATTTCTGATTATTTCCAATCTTCCTAGATTCATACCTCACACATTCCACAATCCAATTATTAATGTATGTTTTCAGCTGTTTTGTCTCATTTTGGAACCTTGTAAATTCCCATACATGATCCCAGGATGGTGTTTGAATGAAATTCGGAAGTCAGAAGAGAAATAATTTAAAATTGCATTGATTAAGGGTAGGGTTGCACAGCCAGTTGATGTAATTGTTCTTGTAAAGTTGTACATCTGTAAAAAGTTGAGCTGTGGGAAATTATATGATATGTTTACAACATAAAAAAAAAGTACCTACTGAGAATTCTTATGTGCGCTCAAACATCTCATGGGATAAATTCCTTGGTTTGGAGATTTCATCGAACGTGAATTTAATTAGTCTAGTAACATGTATAATACTTCTGTTCTACCTCCCAGTTTGTCGTATAGTACTTGGGGGTCTTAAAAACTTGGAAGTGGCCATCCAGGGAACAAAAATTTGTCACTATTTCCTTGTAGCAATAGAGAAAGGAGAGTTCGGAAGTGAAGGAAGAAATAGAATGTGTGGCTAATTGCCTCCATGAAGAGTTGCCTCGAAAACAGAAAAATGATTGGAAGAGTAGATAAGCCCCAAAGCTGGTCTTTCAAAAAGAGAAACAAAATTGATAAGCTATTGCCCAAACTGACAAAAGAAAAATGGGAGAAGAAACAAATAATCCAAATTAGAAGTGAGAAGGGCGATATCATATTAGATCCTGCTGAAATTAAAAGAATCATACAAGGATACTGCGAAAAATTATACTCTAATAAATTTGAAAACCTAGAGGCAATGGATAGTTTTCTGGAAAAACATCATCTACTTAAACTAGTAAAATCAGAGATAGAACAACTAAAAAATTCTTTATAAAAGAAATTGAAAAGGTAATTTAAAAACTTCCATCCAAAAAACCTCTGGCCTGGATTGCTTCACTACAGAATTCTATCAAAGGTTTAGAGAGGAGTTAACATCATTATATCTAAAGATATTCCAGAGCATAGGAAAGGAAGGCATACTCCCAAATTGGTTCTATGAAGCTAATATAACTCTGGTACAAAAACCAGGTAAAGACAGTACAAAAAAGGAAAATTATAGACCAATATCTCTCACGAACTTAGACGCAAAAATCCTTAACAATATCCTAGCTAACAAAATTCAACAATACATCAAAAAAATAGTGCATCATGACCAAGTAGGATCCATATCAGTGATGCAGGGATGGTTCAGCATAAGGAAAACAATTAATGTAATCAACTACATAAACAGAATAAAAGACAAGAACTTCCTGATTCTATCAGTTGACATAGCAAAGACATTTGATAAAGTCTAACACCCATTCATGTTAAAAAACTTTTAGAAAAATAGGAATAGAAGGGAAATTCCTCAGCATAATAAAAGCTATCTACACTAAGCCAAAAGATCATCAGTTCAAGACCACCAGGCACTCCTTGGAAACTCTATGGGGTAGTTCTACTCTGACCTCTAGAGTTGCTATGAATTCTACCCAACTCGACAGCAGTGAGTTTTTGAGTACAATAAGCCAACAGCTATCATACTTAACGGAAAGAAGTTGAAAGCATTCCCCTTAAGAACAGGTACCAGACAAAGATGCCCATTGTCACACTTCTATTCAACATTGTTCCTGTAGGTCCTAGCCAGAGCAATTAGATACGATAAAAAAAAATAAGGGGCCTCCAAACTGGCAAAGAAGCATCGCTAGCTGTGGATGATATGATCTTATACACAGAAAACCCACAGAATCCACCAAAAAATTACCGGATCTAAGGCTTCAGTAAAGCATCAGGATACAAGATAAACATACATAGATCAGTGGGATTCCTTTACACCGACAAAGAAATAACCAAGGAGTAAATTACTAGATCATTGTCATTTACTATAGCCCACAAGACAATAACATACCTGGGGATAAATTTAATGAGAGATGTAAAAGACCTACAGAAAGAAAACTACAAGTCCCTACTACAAGAAGCAAAAAATGCCTTACACAAGTGGAGCAATCTACCTTGATCCTGGGTAAGAAGACTTAACATTGTGAAAATGTCTATACTACCCAAAGCAACCTGTATGTACAGTGCAATCCCATTCAACTACCAATGACATTTTTTTTTAACTGTTGGCAGTAAGTCTTTTTTTTTTTTTAATTATGATTAAGTGAAAATGTACATTCCCATATAAGTTTGCATGCCTGCCCATCTGCAGCTCACATTACTCTCCCTGCCAGGTGTCAGCACACTCTTCCTATCCATTCTATATATGTCATATCCTCCTAACAACCTCCTTTCCCCTCCTCTCCACCCTCTCCCCCACCTCCAGTAAGAGATCAGAAGAATGACGTCCAATAGATGCACAGAACCATAAAATGCACACACAATACTGACCAATGACATTTTTTAACAAGATGGAGAAACAAATCACCAATTTCATATGGAAAGGAAGGAAGCCACGAATAAGTAAACCATTAATAAAGAAGAGGAACAAAGTGGGAGGCCTCACCCTTTCTGACCTTAAAATCTATTTACACTGCCACAGTAGTTAAGACAGCCTGGTACTGGGACAAAATCAGACACATAAACCAATGGAACAGAATTGAAAATCCAAATATAACTTCATCCACTTATGAAAAACTGACATTTGATAAAGGCCCAAAGAAAACTAATGGGGGTAAAGACAGTCTCTGCAACAAATGGTGCTGGCATAATTGGATATCTACCTGCAAAAAAAATGAAAGAAGACCCTTATCTCACACTATGCACAAAAACTAATTCAAAATGGATCAAAAACCTAAATAAAAAAGTTAAAATGATAAAATTCTTGGAAGGAAAAATTGGGAAGATGATGGAAGCGCTAATCCATGGCATCAACAGTCCACCAAAAACTACCAACAACCTTTAACTTTCAGAAATGAAAATAGGTAATTGAGAATTCTTAAAAACTAAACACTTCTGCTTATCAAAAGCATTCATCAAGAGTAAAAAGACTACCTAGAGAGCCAGAACAAATATTTACCCACTACACTTCTGATCTCCTCCTAATCTCTCTAACCTACAAGACACTGTAAAACTTCAACAAGAAGAAGACAAACAACCCAATCAAAAAATGGACAAATGACACAAACAGGCACTTCACCAAACAAGATATATATGTCGCCAGCAGATACATGAGGAAATGCTCATGATGGCTAGCCACCAGAGAAATCCAAATCAAAAGCACAATGAGATACCATTCCATCCTAACAGAGATGGCAGTAATACAAAAAGCACAGAATAATAAATGCTGGAGAGGGTGTGGAAAGATTGGAACTCTTCTACACTGTTGGTGGGAATGTAAAATGTTTCAACCATTATGGAAATCGATTTGGTGCTGTCTTAAGAAACTAGAAATAGGAAAACCATGCGATACAGCAATTCCACCCCTTGGAATATATTCCAAAGAAATAATGAATACCACTCAAACAGACATTTGTACTCCAATATTTATTGCAGCTCTCTCCACAATAACAAAAAGTTGGACACAACCTAGATGAGCATTAATAGGTAAAGGGTTAAAAAACTATGGTATATTCATACAGTGGACTACTATGCAATGATAAGAAACAATGATGGCTTAGAGAATTGTCTGTCAGTGTGGGACCATCTAGAGGAAATTATGCTGAGCGAAATTACCCAGAGACAAAAGGAAAAATTTTGTACGAGACCATTATTACAAGGACACAACTAATCATTTAAGAACAGTCGAAATCAATATTTGATGGTTACAAAAGGGGGACCAGAGAATGAAAGGGATTTTTTTTTTTTTCAAATTAGGTAGTTAGGATTAGGAATGGGCGTTGAATGTGACAGCATGCTCTAGAAGCGGGGTACCCATAACTACTCAGCTTCAAAAGCAAACTGTCTGCTCAATGTGGACCACCTCTTTGGAAGAACAGAGAATAAAGGCTGAGACCTGTGGGGTATGCTCTCAGGGGACCTCCAGACTACTTGACATACCCAAGGTTTTTCTCTCTCGAGACATCACTCCACATACCTCTTGGGCGAGTGGTGCCTGGGGTCTTAAAAGCTAGTAAGCTGCCATCTGAATAGCACCAAATTGTCCCAATCCAATTGGACCTGGGGCAAATGGAGGACACCAAGGACAGGAGAAAAATATGATCCCATCAGATAGAAAGGACCATATGAGCCATAGCCTGCTTCAGCATGGGACCAGGAGAAGTAGATGGTGCCTGGCCACCACCAGTGACAGCTGGATAGGGTATGCAGAATGGAGTTCTGGATACAGCCAGTGATGGAGTAGAGGGCAGAGCTAGAGATCTACCAAAAGACCGCAGCTAACAGTCCTTTGGGTTGGAGGGACCCCTGAGAGCATGGCCCTTGTACTCTCTAACCCCAAACTGCATCCATCACTGGGGCCAGCTCTGCAGACAAAGACTAACCTGGACCCTACAAAACATAGAAATCATGAAACATGTACGTCTGATGGACATTTTGCTGGAGCCAAGTTGACAGGATGAGGAGAGCCAGATCGTTATCAAAAGGTCACAGGAACAAAAGGGTAAGTGTGCTGTCATGGGGGGGGGGGCGGGAGGGAGGTACAGGTAGAATAGAATAGAGGTGAAAGTTCTGGGTGCTATATGGCAATATAACATAGGTTGTAAAATTATTCCTTTTTTGTTATGCTTGAGTGAAAATGTACATTCTCATACAAATTTGCATGCCCACCTATATGCAGCTCCCACTGCTCTCACTGCCTGGTGACAGCAAAGGCTTCCTCTCTGCTTCATACGTGTCTCATGAGACCAGAAAAATTAGATGGTGCCCAGCTACTATTACTGAATTCTTTGATCAAAGATTCTATAGAAGAATTCTGATCAAAAGGGAGAAAATGAAAAACGGAAATTCAAATCCTTATAAAATCCAGAATTTCTGGAACCATGGAGGCTAGATGAACTCCCAAAACTGCTTCCCTGTGATAGTCTTTAAATATTTAAAATGAAAACATTTCCTCAAATCTTAAAACCAAACAATAGGTTCGCTAGTAAAGGATGTCTTCCTTGAGCATTATGTTCTTCTAAGATCTATCTAAGTGGAATCAAACTGATGACAGTAACTTGAAAGATTACATAGGAAACTTATGGGGCTTTGTGTTTATGCTAATGTGCAAGAAACAGCTCAGAAAAGGAGGTTGAGAATGGTTGCACAACTCATAAAATGTAGTCAATGTTACCAAATTGTACATATAGAAACTAAAATTGGTATATATTTTTGCTTTGTATATTTTCAACAATGAACAGAAAAAATAAATTGCTGAGAAAAACAAGAATGACAATTTGAGCCATAAAGTATACTTCTATATTCTTGTATTTTCTCTCATTTTCAGTAGATATATAAGTGTATATGTCTATCTCCTAACACCTTGCTGTCTATTACAGTTAGGTGGAAAATACACCCCCTTTCCTGTACTATATACTCTCTACTTTCTGAAATAATGCTTTTGCCCTCCTAACAATGAAAATTTTTCTCACCACTTATTAATGAGCTTCTCATCAACAAGTGTAGATTTTATTCTCATTCATTCCTTTTGATTATTCTCATTCATTACTTTTAAGATCTCTAGAGCGTTTTATGTAAATCACTGTAACTTTTGTTTCACAGTTTGCTTCTCCCTTTATGTACTGGAATCCTGTCTACTTTTTCCCCATCTAACTTATGAATGAGGCATGCTCCAAGATGCTATCTACACTCGGTTTTCTTCTCATTTTTTCCTCTCTTGTTTGCTGTACTTTAAACTTTACCTCTCTTGGAAAGAATATGGAATCAGTATCTTTAATCTCAAACTTCCCCTGAATCGAGTCTCATAAATATCCTTATAAATATCCTCAACTCCTAACACCTGAACCACAGATCACCTACAATAGTACTTACCACATTCACTTAATCAAACTGCTTTCTGCTTCTAGCTGTACTTCTTCAGTAAATAGACTCAACTTTGAGCTATCATCCAGACTTAGCATCTGTTCTTTTTGTTTTTTCTCTTAATACTGTCTTACCTCTCCACCTTCTTTCCTTTTACTATATGGTTGCCAGATCCGAAAGCTTATTTTTCTGTAATATTTTGTACTTCCGTCTCTTTTCTTTACCTTTTAATGTCACCACATTGACAGAGGTACACTATGTTCACAGCCTCCTTTCCTGACATCCCTTGACTTTAAAGCTAAGTTAGATTTTTAATATAAGATTTAAAGGAAATCTCTTTTCTAAGAACTCAAGTGTATAACTGCTAGTCGGCCATTACTTTCGGAAACCAACCATGATGTACTTGTTCTGGGGTGCTTCCTCTCTCATTTTTCTCTAGCTATGTTAGATCTCTTTATAGTCTCTCAAAAAGCTTTTGGAGGATTTATATTAGTCTGTTCTCCAAACATTCTATTCATTCTCTTTTTATCACCCCACCCCCCAAAATCAAACTTGTGACAGTTCAGTCGATGCCAACTCATAGCTATAGGACAAGGTAAAACTGCTCCATGAGGTTTGAAAGACTGTATTATTAATGAAAACAAACTGCCACATCTTTCTCCCACAGAACAGCTGGTGGAATCAAACCACTGACCTTTCCATGAACAGCCAAACTAGTGCCTACTGTGCCATTAGGGGTCCTCTCCTTTTGGTACCACCCATTAATTCCAAATCTCACATTACTTTGCCCACAAAGTTCTCCTTTCTTCCCCAACACTTTATTTTTCCTTGGCTGGCTGTACACTATAGCATTCAGTTTGTACTTCTTTTACAACCCACTCGTTCGTTCCCATGTGCTATTTTCTTGTTTGGAGGTACCCCCACGGTCAGGGCTGGGCTTTATGGATCTTTTATCATCGGCAGGATCTTTTACTTTGTCTTGTATCAGTTGCATTAGATGTGGCTATGAGTCTCAGAAGACTCCAGACAAAACTGGTTTATATAAGATAAGATTTATTTTTCTTTTGTCTAAGCAATAGAACTTATGGTTTAGTTCTAGGAGCCCTGGTTGCATAGTGGTTAAGCCCTGAGCTGGTAACCAAAAGGTTGGTAGTTCAAGCCCACAAACTGCTTTGAGGAGAAAGATGTGGCCATCTGCCTCTATAAAGATTTATAGCTTTGGAAACCCTACGGGGAAGTTCCACCCTGTCCTATAGGGTCATTATGAGTCACAATCAATTTGACAATAGCTCTTGTCTGCAGAATTTTCAAAGACCCTGTTTTTGTCTATGTTGTTGCTCTGCCACATGTGGTCTTGATCTCAGGGTCCAGATGGTTTCCTCGGTTTGGGGCAGCCCTATTCTCCTCGTCCACCTGAGTGATGACTCCACCCTTTTAGACCCCAGAGGTCAGGCTCTACTTTTTGAGACTGAGGCAGCTTGGCTTCCTGGGTTCCTTGTCTCTTCGGCTTGTTATTTCTCATTCCTTGGCCTTTTGGCACCTCCTGCCTTACCACCTGCATCTGCCGTGCTTGCAGAAGTGTTCCACCAAGCTCTTCAGCTCCACTGATGAGTGCCTAGAGACACCCTACTCTACCAGTGAACTTTGGCCAGAATGTTCTGAGCTCTCTTACTGCGTGGGTTGGCTCCAGTACCGTCTCTCACTGGTCTCCTGATTCTGCTGCTGCCATTTCTCTGCTGCTTTTCACCATCTGCACCATCTCCAGTGTAACTACTTTCCTCCCTTCCTTCCAAGTTCTCATTAAAATTCTCATTGATGTTTGTAATTCCATCAACAGTCTCTCTGCAGCAATTTAGACTTTTACTGTTAGGTTCTTTAAAACTCTTCTAGCCTCTATCCATTCACAGTTTAAAAACTGCTTCCATGTTTTAGGTATCTGTTAGAGTAGCACCCCACTCCCAGTACCAGATTCTGTCTTACATAGCTAGTACTGCTATAACAGCACTAAACCGTGCTTGCATAGTGGTTAATGCTGCACCTGCTAACCAAAGGTTTGGCAGTTTAAGTCTGCTAGGCATTCCTTGTAAACTCTATGGGGCAGTTGTACTCTGACATATAGGGTTGCTATTAGTCAGAATCAACCGGATGGCAGTGGGGTTTATAACAGAAATACCAAAGTGAGTGACTTGAACAAACAAAAGTTTATTGTCTCAGTTTAGGAGGCTAGAAGTCTGAATTCAGAGTGCTTACTCCAGAGAATAGCTTTTTCCTTCTATCAGTCCTGGAGGAAGATTCTTGCATCAACCTTCTTGTGATCTAGGGGCTTCTCTGTGCTCAATCCCTGGGTCTAAAAGATGTACTTTGCTCCCTGCAATGCTTTATGTCTCAAAAGAGATTGACTTAAAACCCAATCTAATCTCATGGATTAAGTCCTGCCTCACTAACATTAACTGCTGATAATCCCAACTAATTAACATCATAGAGGTAGAATTTACAACACGTAGGAAAATCACATCAGATGATAAAATGTTAGACAATCACACAATAATAGGAATCATGACCTAGCAAATTTGGCACACACTTGTGGGGGATACAACTCAATCCATGACAGGGAGCAAATAAATGAATGACAATAGAGGGTAAGAGATAGAACATGAGGGTAGAAATTATTTCCTAAGGGAGTTACAGTTAAATTTTTTTTTCTTATTTCATGAATGTCATGCTTTATATTCATACTATCCCTAAAGTAATATACAGTTTTTTTTTTGGATTAGTGATTATAGTGCTGCTAATTTTAGGAGACTAAATCTTCTAAAATAAACTTCTAATCAGGTATAGCTTTTTTACATTCATATCTGAATTAGTTCTTTTAAAAAGGGGTCAGTCTTTTTTCAGTATCCCATTTCTAAAATTTGCAATTATTTCTACATTTGTATGAACTTCTAAAATAGCTATTTTACCTACTACCCACATTATTTGATTTCCTTTAGAGTAGATGGTTAAAATTTCACTGAAGAAGCAAAGAATTTATGTGTATTTCTAAATAACTTTCTTTTTAGTAGTACACTTCCTTTGCTGGTAGGCATTAGGAAGGTAATTAATCTTTTAATAATGGTCCTTCCTTTAGTATCTTCATAGATACTAAATTTGAAAATGTAGCATTCATTTTCTTTATCTTTTGTTCTGCCTCAACTCTTCTAATCTCCAAAGAAGGATAACTGGATGGAGGCCTTGGAGAATTATGTGTATATTTTGTTGTGCTTTAGGTGAGAATTTACAGCTCAAGCTAATATCTCATTCAACAAATCTATCCACATATTGCTTTGGGACACTGGTTGCTATCTGCACAATGTGACAGCATGTTCCATCTTTCTACCTTGGGTTCCCTGCTTCCATTGTCATGTTCCTGTCCCTTCCTGTTTTTTCATCCTGTTTTGGGGCAAGAGCTGCTCATTTGGTCTTGTATATTTGAGTGAACTAAGAAACATATTTCTCGTATGTTAGTTTTGTTTTATAGGCCTGTCTAACGTTTGTCTGAAGACTAGGCTTTGGAAATTATTTCAGCTCTAGGCTAGCAGAGTGTCTGGGGGTCATAGTTTCAGGGGTTCCTTTAGTCCATCAGATCAATAAATGTGGTCTTTTTATGTGAATTACGGAGTAACTGGAGCTGATGCCAGAAGACGATAGTCTTGGGTGACATCTAGGTCAACTGATACAACACAGTTTATAAAGAAAATGTTCTATATGTCACTTTGGTGAATAGTGTTTGGGGTATTAAAAGTCTGAAAGCAGCCATCTAAGTTACAACAATTGGTATCAACCCACCCAGAGCAAAGGATAATGAAGACAACAAATGACACAAAGAAAATATTAATCCAAAAAGCTAAAGGACCATATCAAATAGAGATTCTACCAGCCTGAGATCAGAAGAACTAGATAGTACCAGACTACCACCAACAACTGCCCTGATGGGGATCACAACAAAGAGTCCCAGACAGGTCAGGAGAGAATAATTCATGTATCTACTTATTTTTAAGATTCCCATTAATTATCTAAGGTCATGTTCAGATATCTAACTTACCGATAGACTAACCAGGAGGAAAAGAGCCTCTGATATGCGCATATACAAGTCCCTTGGTGGCACAAACAGTTAAGTGTTGAACTACTAGCTGAAAAGCTGACACTTTGAACCCACCTAGAGAAGCCTCAGAAGTAAGACCTGGGAATCTGTTTCCAAAAAGCCAGCATTTAAAAAACCTTGTGGAAGAGTTCAACTCTGTGCACACAAAGTTGCTATGATTTGGAATCAACTCAATGGTGATTAACAGCAACAAAAACATATATATAACAACAACTCAGTGACCCCCACAAAATAATTAACAGATCCTGCAGAAATAATGCAACACACATGTATGTGATTAGATGTTAATGCAGGACTTAGGCAAGGATTTTTCTCGTGGGAGCCCACTTAGAATCAACACTTCATGAGACTGGGAGGAGTGTTTTGTCATAGCTACATCTCCCCTTTGCTAGGTAATAGAGTCCTAGAATTATATGTATAACAGTGTTCTAGTATTCTTGGCTTCCCCACGTGTCTGTCAGTTTGTAATACTGTGGAGCTTGTGTGTTGCTGTGATCCTAGAAGCTATGGCACCAGAATTCAAATATGGTAGGGTCACCCATGGCAGACAGATTTCATCTGAGCTTCTAGACTGAGACAGAGTACAAACAGAAAATAGGCAGTTATTTCTAAAAGGAATTAGCTAGTGAAAATCTTATGAATAGCGGTGGAACATTGTCTGATAGAGCACTGGAAGATGAAACCTTCAGGTTGGAAGGAAACAGTGACTGCAACAACGTGCTCATGAATAACAACTATGAGGATGGTGCGGGAGAGGGCAGCGTTTTGCACTGTTGTACATAGGGTTGCTATGAGTCAGAACCAGTTCAATGGCACCTAACAACAACAGCAGTACTTGTAAAAATGGGTTGGCTTTCCAACAGCTTTCACCACTGTTATCAACATCAAGATCATCATTATGATTGCTCACATCTTTGGAGATTCTGCTTTATGCAGATGATCTTTTCTGTTTCTCCCAAGACTTACATAAATTGCGGATTCTGTTATTCTTGTTTTTTCAGAAAAAGAAATCGAAACTTGGGGGGTTTAAGTAGTCTGTCCAAGATCACTTTACTAACAAGAGGTCTGACAGTTAAGTTCACAAACTAATTGTTCTAAGTGCTACATACCTCATTGCTGAGTATCACTACAGTCACCTTTAAAGTACTCCCCTTGGGAAGCTATGCACTGATGCCAGTGCCTAGTTCACACTTCAAAGCAACTTTGGAACTCCTTATGGTGTTCATTGTGCATGGTGGCATGGTGGCAAGTTCATGAACTTTATTGTATAGTTGTCTGCGAGGGAGCTTTTTGCCGGTAAGCAAGTAACTGTGTTGGCACACCCTTCCAGCTCACTGGATCTGGCCCCCAGTGACTTTTTTTCTTTGCTCGAAGATAAAGGAATTATTGAAGGGAAGACATTTTGATGACATTTAGGAGATCAAGGGTAATATGACAACAGGTCTGATGGCCATTCAGGAAAAAGTTCCAAATGGACGAGGTGCTAGCACTGGTAATTGTAGTGATACTCAGTAATGAAGTATGTAGCACTTTTTCTAGGATGAGTTCAAGAACTTAACTGGCAGACCTACTATGTGGAAAAGATTGTAAAAACCTACAGGGCATTATTGGGGACTGCAGAGCAACATTACGGAACACCAAGGCAAAGGAAGAGCAGCAATAGCTAGGGCAAAGCAGTACGAGAGCCTCCTCTGCAGCCAGCTGTTTCTGGTTGTAGCATAGCAGTAAATGCTATAGCAGTGATGCAGCCAGTGGGACAATGACTCTTAGAGAAGCAGGACCACAAAACACACTGGAACAAATGTTAGAGGGTGACTATATCCTAGGAGCCAGAATGATTCAAGAGAGACAAACCAAAAGACTGGCATAAGCCAGTGTTGAGGGCTGCCATCCACAAAAGCCCCTGTAGACAAAGTCACAAACTTCTGTAAATGACAGGTGGAGACATCTCACCCGTGACATGTTTTTTAGCCTACTGCCCCGATAGTATTTTACTTCCTGATTAAATCTTCCTCATAAATACCCTGTTATCCCCTGGCACTAGGACCAAGAAAGATGCCTTCTAAGAGAGGTTTTACAAACCCCTCAGCTTGTGAAATTATATTGGGAATATCTGACCAGGAACTTCTAGGGAAAAGACCTCAGAGGAATGAATTCTGACACGGCCAGCTTGAAAGCAGCAAGGCCAGCCCAACCCCCGCTGACTTCTTCCAACTGCTCACTCCCCTTCTTTCACATGAGATAAGCAAGATTGCAGGAAGGCTCTGAGAGGCTTCCCAGGAACAGCTTCCAGCCCCCACCTCTCTCTCGGCTCTTAGATAGTGAACATTCCGCTTCTTGCTTCAGGAAAACAGCTAGGATCCCAAGTTAATTATATTTGGTTTTGGCCAACAGACAAATACTAAAGAAATACCCTTCTTAGAATGGCTTGAGAGAAGCTTAGAGTAAGGGACTGTGGATCCTCATTGTCCCCACAGGAAGAGATAAGGAAGAGCGAAGAAAGAACAAATAGAGATTGTCAGAGTATAACTTTTAAGATGAGTTTATTCTCTCTTCCTGCACCTTTGACCTCGAAGCTTAGGTAAAGTTAATAGACTTTCCAGAATTAGCTTTGTTCCAACTGTTAATTATAATCACAAATATGACTGCCTCAGACCATTCTTTAGAGGGCCCTAATGGTTAACATGAAAAAGAATTACAAAGTATTTGTTCTTTGCTAACTAACAGAGAAGACCCTAACAGTCAACAAGAGAGGAGAACCACTGTCTCCAGCCATTATTTAGAAAATCCTAATAGGTAACATAAAAAGAGACACTAGTCTCAGACCATTGTTTAGAAGACTCTAATGACTGACACGAAGGGACCACGAGGTACCTGCTTCTTGCCTAGCCGATCACCTACGTGGTCAAAGTACAGCTACCTCACTGACTATAAAAAAAAAAAGCAAGACAGACCTTTGTCGGGCCTGCCATTCTCTCTAAAAGATTTTCCTGTGTCAGTCTCCTTTCTTCCTGCGCCGATGCCCAACCCCCCAAGCCCTTCGTGTTCCTGAAACCCCCACCGGGGCTGGCTCCCAGCAAGCCAGGGCCTTTGGAGATCAGAATTTTCTTGAGTATGGATCAGCGTGATATCCTGATTATTGGTAGGAAAGGGCTGTTAATGTTTCTTCTGGAAGAAAATAGAAAGGAAAGAAACATTTTGTTATTTTTCACTTGGTGGTACTAAATGTAGAACAACCTCTTTTTTTCAAAAGCTGTTTCCATCAAGACCTTTAAGTGTCTTCTCAACCCCAAGTCAGTTCCAACTCATGGTTATCCTATGTGTGACAGAGTAGAGTTACACTTATGGCAATTCATGTAAAAGCACATTGAAAGAAGCTCCTGGTGACATAATTGTAAAGGACCACAACCACTGAAAACTCTACGGAGCCAATTCTGTAGTTATGTTCTGAAACACATGGTGTCAATGTAGGTTAGAAATGATTCAAGAGGTTTTTTTTTTTTTTTTGCGCCCCGCAGAAGTAGATCTCCAGGCGTTTCTTCCCTGGGGCCTCTGGATACATCCGAAGTACTAATCTTTCAGTCCCCTGTATGTCTGTCTGTTGTACTGTAGGGGCTTGTGTGTTGCTGTGATGCTGGACTCAATGTCATCAATATCCAGATGCCAGCAGGTTCACCAATGGCAGACAGGTTTTAGCTGAGCTTCTAGACTAAGACAGACTAGGAAGGACCCAGCAGTCTACTTCTGAAAAGAATTAGCCTGTAAAAACATTACAAATAGCAGCACATCATCATCTGATATAAAAAAACCAAACCAAACCCATTGCTGTCGAATTGTGTCCAACTCATAGTGACCCTAGTGGTCAGAGTAGAACTGCCACATGGAGTTTCCAAGGAGCCCCTGCCAGATTTGAACTGCCAAACTTTTGGTAAGCAGATGCAATACTTAAAGCACTATGCCACCAGGGTTTCCAATCATCTGATACAGTGCTGGAAAACGAACACCATCAAGTTTAAAGGCACTCAAAAGACAACCGGGGGCTCCTCAGTGTAGGGCCAACCTTAATGATACGGATGGACTCAAACTTTTGAAACCTTCATTTGTTCATGTGGCAACACTCAGAATGAGAAAAAACAGCTGCAAACATTCATTAATAATTGGAACATGGAATGTAACAAATTATGAATCTAAGAAAATTGGAAATAATAAAAAATGAAATGAAATGTATAAACATCAATATCTTAGGAATTAGTGAGCTAAAATGTACTAGTATTGGCTATTTTGAATCAGAAAACCATACGAGTGAAAACTTGAAGAGGAACGGTGTTGTATTCATTGTCACAAAGAACATTTCAAGATCTGTCCTAAGTACAATGCTGTCAGTAATAAGATAATATCCATATGCCTACAAGAAAGGCCAGTTACTATGACTGTCATTCAAATTTACTGACTAGTCACTAGTGAAAAAGACAAAGAAATTGAAGATTTTTGCCAGCTTCTGCAGCCTGAAACTGATCGAATATGCTACATGCAATAAAAATGTATTGATAATTATCAGAAATTGGAAGGCAAAAATTGGAAACAAAGTTGAAGGGTTGGTAGTCGGAAAATATGGCCTTGGTGATAGAAAGGATGCTGGGGGTCTCGTGATAGAATTTTAAAAGACCAGTGACTTTTTCATTGTGAATACATTTTTTCACCAACATAAATGTTGAGTATACACGTGGACCTCACCAGATGGATCAAATCACCACACGGATCAAATCAGCTACTTCTGTGGAAAGAAATGATGGAAATGCTCAATATCATCAGTCAGAACAAGGCCAGAGGGCAATCACAGCACAGACCATCAATTGCTCATATGCAAGTTCAAATCGAGACTGATGAAAATGAAAACAAGTCCACAGGAGCCAAGGTCTCACCTTGAGTATCTCTAACCTGAGCTTAGAGACCATCTCAAGAGTAGATTTGATGCACTGAACACTAATGACTGAAGACCAGAGAAGTTGTTGAACAACATCAAAGACATCATACATAAAGAAATCAAGAGGATATTAAAAACAAAAGACCAAATTTGATGTCAGAAGAGACTGTGAAACTTGCTTGTCAATGTTGGGTAGCTAAAGCAAAAGGAAGACACGATAAAGTAAAAGAACTAAGCGGAAGATTACAAAGGCTATCTTGAGAAGACAAAGCAAAGTATTATAATAACACGTGCAAGAGACAGTCATTCAAATAGAACAAGGTGGTTTAAAATCAGAAACAGTGTATGTCAGGGTTGTATCATTTTGTCATTCCTATTTAATCTGTACGCTGAGCAAGTAATCTGAGAAACTGGACTCTAAGAAGAACAGGGCATCAGGATCGGAGGAAGGCTCATTAACAACCCATATTATGCAGATGATACAACCTTGCTTGCTGAAAATGAAGAAGATGTCATTCACTTACTGACAAAGTTCAAAGACCACAGCCTTCAGTACGGATTACACTAATCACAAAAACTAACTCAAAATGGATCAAAGAACTAAATACAAAATCTGAAATGACTAAGATCATAGAAGAAAAGTTAGGATGGTCTGGGAGCCCTAGTACGTGGAACAGGCTACAAAATATTCCTAACAATGCACAAACCAGGTGAGAAAATATATATCAGGGGAGTCCTAAAAATCAAGCACTTATGCTCATCCAAAGACTTCACCAAAAGACTAAAAAGACTACCTAGAGACCGGGAAAAATTGTCACCAATAATCAATTTGGCTTCTAATCTCCTTAATCTACAAGGTACTGCAAAATCTCAACAAGAAAAACACAAACAATCCAATTAAAAATTGGGCAAAGTGTATGAACAGGAATCTCACCAAAGAAGACATCCAGACAGGTAAAAGATGCACGAGGAAATGTTGAAGATCATTAGCCATTAGAGAAATACAAACGACAACTGCAATGAGATACCATCTCATCCCAACAAGGCTGGCATTAATCCAAAAAACACAAAACAATAAATGTTAGAGAGGTTTTTCAGAGACTGGAACTCTTCTACACTGCTAGCTGGAATGTAAAACGGTACAACCACTTTGGAAATGGTACTGGCACTTTCTTAAAAAGAGAGAAAGAAATATATGCTTTAGTTAGCTAGTGCTGCTCTAAGAGAAATACCACAAAGTGGATGGCTTTAACAAAGGAAAGTTTATTCTTACACAGTCCGGTAGGCTACAACTCCAAATTCAGGATGTCTGCTCCAGGAGAAGTGTTTCCTCCTCGTTTGTTCTGGAGGAAACTCTGGCATTGCATCAGTCTTTGTTTAAGGAGCCTCTTGGTACAGGAACCTCAGGTCTGAAGGCCACGTTCTTCTTCCTGTGCTGCTTTCTTGATGGTGTGAGGTTCCCAATTCTCTACCTGCTTCTCTTTCCTTTTATCTCTTTCATGATGAAAGGATTAAGGGTGGGGCAAGCCATACTCCAGGAAAATTCCCTTTACAGTGGAGCAGGGAGTGATCCTATGCAGGGATTTGCAGCCCCACCCTAATCCTTTAACAAGCAGCATAGGAAATGCAAAAATTGGAGGACAATCACAAAATACAGGGAATCCTGGCCTAGTCACATGGCTACACATGTTTTTTGGGGGACACAATTCAATCCGTGACACTATATGATCTGGCATCCCACTGCTAGAGATATAAGAGCTGTCACACAAATAGATACATGTACATCAATATTTATTGCAGCACGGTGAATAATAGCAAAAAGAGAGAATCAATCTAAGTGCCATCAACAGATGAATGACTAAACAAACTATGATGGAATACTGTACAATGATAAAGAACAATGATGATCTTGGTAAACATCTGATAACACAGAATCACCTAGAAGACATTATGCTGAGTGAAATTAGTCACAAAAGGACAAATGTCATCTGAGGCCTCTATTACATGGACTGAAGAAAATAATTAGACACAGAATAATCTTTGCTGACTACAAGGGAGGAAAGAAGGCAGGTGGGTATTCATAGATTAGATATAAAATGGGAATTGGACTAAGTGAAATGATGGCATGCAGTAGAAGGGAGATTAACATTGCTGTACTCCACCAAAAGCTAAGAGGTTTACTAAATACAACTCAACATTTAGTATGTCAGAGTAGCTGGACAGGGGTCTGGGGATCATGGTTTCAGGTGACATCTATGTCAATTGGTGTAACTAAATGTTTTTTTCAAAAACATTCTGCATCCCATTTTAACGCATGGTGTCCAGGATCTTGAAAGCCAGAAAGCTTCCTTTTAAGGAGCATCAGTTGTTCGCAATATGATTGCAACAGAGGAAATCAAAGGACATCAAAGACATGAGGAAAATATGGGATCAGAATACAGAAAAGGCTATGTGATCAGGAAACTACATCAGCATGAGACCAGAGGAACAACTAGGTGACACTTGGCCACCACCAATGACTGCCCTCCCAGGGAATGCAATGTCGAATTCCTGACATAGTGGAGACAAAATGGGAGTGCCAATTTAGAACTCCTTTAAAAGATGGGATTTGATGATCTGACATCCTGGAGGGTTCCCTGAGGACATGGGGACATGGACTCACTGCTAGCCTAGAGCTGAAACCAGTACCAAAGCCAACTCTCCAGACAAAGATAGGACTGGAAAATAAGAATGATTCTGGTGAAGTGTGCACTTCCTGACTTAAATAGACACGTGACACTCTTGGAACAGCTCCTATCCAGGGGCAATATGGGAGGATCGAGGAGACAGGAGTTGTTGAATGAATATGAAAAGTACAAGGTGGGAATTAGGAGTGTGTTGTCACAGGGTGGTGAGAGCAGCCAGAGTTGCACAGAGATGTCTGTCTGCAGGGTTTTATATGGCAAATTGGCTTGGATTGTAAACTCTCACTTAAAACACAATAAATATTCTTTGAAAAATAAAGTTAAAAAAAGAAGAAATTTAATTAAGAGTTTGCACACTAATACGGACACTACTGAGGGAATTCTGTCCCTGAAATTCAGCGAGGTCATTGAGAGGACTCTGTCCTTCAGGGAGGTCATCTTATCCAGTGATCAGACCTGCCATCAGCTGAGAACAGTCTGCTAGGTACCACACGTTATAACCATAAGTAACTTTAAGTCTGTTTTCACCACCCTCATAATTGAAACCTCTTCCCTTACAAAAATCTTAACCATAAAGAAACCTTATCCCTTCCCTTCCTACTCAACACTTCCTCCTTATTCAGACCATAAGTCCTCTAATCTGAATTTCTTGCTACTCCCCTTTCTTTTCTTATCGAACCATAAATCCCCTCATCCCACACTTCCTCATCGAAAGTTTAAAACTATAAAAACCCTGCTCTAGTAGGGAGAGGAGGGCTGAGCCACTTGGCTCAGATCCCACTCTCTTTCTCTTCCAATAAACTTGTCTTTCAGATTGTTGAAAGATGGTTGTGGAGACTCACGTCTCCACGGGAAACCGCTAAGAACTGGATGATACTTGTATGGAGTACTGAACATTTGGGGAGCACTAGGACCTAGCGTATTTGACTAGGTACCAGTATCAGACTAATCTTCCCCTCTCAGAAATGATCCAGTGGTTGTCTGACCTCCACTTTTGCTGTTTCACAGTATCAGAGAACTGCAGCTTCTGCAATCAGCTGGTAACGTACTTTCATTATCAGCTAGCAGGTGGAGTCTGACTGCCTGTTCAGGCCAGTGCGTTGGACAGGTCCCAGCTCCCAGCTCCCAGCTCCCAGCTCCCAGCTCCCAGCTCCCAGCTCCCAGCTCCCAGCTCCAAGTTCAGCAGCTGGACAGCTCCCTGCGTAGAAGTGAAGTTTCTGTTTAAGGCTGAGAGGCTTATATATTTGCCTGGAGACCTGTTTGTTGAGAGGCCCAGCATCTTTTCCTCCCACTCTTCTCTGACCCACATTGTAGGATTGGCTTACAGCTGCCAGTTTCTCCATAAGCAGGGCAGCCTCTTTGCGACCGAATAAGCAGAGTTTCCACCCTCAAGAGTCCACCTGAGGCAAATCACTGGAGTATTAGAGACAGCTGGTGATCAACAATTCTTTTAGATCCAATACCAGAGAATTCAAACAGTGTCTAGATGGCATGCAGGCAGCAGACCATAATTAATCATTTAAAGAAGCAGCCTTCAAATGCTCCAGAAAATTCTCTAAAGATTCAAAAAATTTCTCAGATGAAGAAGCCTTTCTGAATCTATTGGAGGCTGAATACAAAACACTTATATATAGAACCCTCCTAGAGATTAAATGAAAAATGAAAAATTTGGTAAGCTATTTGAACTGATGGAATATCAATGATCTGAAATAGTTCAGATCACTAATGAAATTACAGAATTAGATAATTCTATCCAAAGCCAAAAGAGTAAGATTGAACAGATGGAAGTTAGACTCAGTGGCCTAGAAAACAGAGTAACTGACAACAGCATTTATGAGGTGAAATCAGAGAAAAGAAATAAGAAAAATGAAGAAGCATTAAGAAACATGTGGGACTCCATTAAGACGAATAATTTACATTTAATTGTAGTTCCTAAACAAGGGGGAGTTAATGACAATACAGAGAGTATTGCAGTAGAGATGCTGACAGAAAACTTTCCTGACATCATGAGCAAAGAGAACATAGGTATCCAAGATGTTCATCAAACATTGCAAAACCTAGACCCTAAAAGGAAGGCATATTATAATCCATCTTAATAAGCTAAAACACAAACAGATGTTTCTGAAGGCAGCAAGGCTCAAAGCAAAACTAACACTCTGAGGGAAACCCTGTAGGTTTTCATCTGGCTTTTCTGCAGAAACCTTGTGGGCTAGAAAACAGTGGGTAGACACATTCAAAGCCCTCAATGAGAAAAACTTCCATCCTAGAATTATTTATTCTGCAAAATTGTCTATCAAATACAATGGTGAAATTAAGATTTTCGAAGATAAAGAGAAATTTAGAGACTTCAAAAAACTAAACTAAAATTACATGAAATACCGAAAGAACCTCTTCCCTAAATGCATATTTTAGGTGATGACTCAAGACACTTCATCCAAAATTCAAATCAGTTAAGGAAGTCACAAAACTTCATCAAAGCTACAGTATTATAATAACGGGATCAGTGATTATATCATGACAACTATAATACCATCACATTAAAAGAGTGGTACACTATAGTAGCGATAGTTGTTTTAGACACAGAGGAAGTTTCAGAGTTATGAAGTAGTTAAAATTGGATTTAATCTTAGTATGCCAAGAGGATTAATACATGTAGCCATAAAGCAGATTAACAATGCATTGTATCAAAATAACAGGATTCTCAATGAACATAAAACCAACACTGAAACAACAACTCATAAAGAATGCCCCAGAACAGAACAATAAAAGCAATATAGAAAACATCAACATAAAAGAAATTACATCAAAATGATGGCACTAAGCATGTACTTACCAATAATTACATTGAAAGTGAATGGACTGAATGCTTCAGTAAAGAGACAGCGAGTGACATCCTGTACCAAAAGACATGACCCATCTATATGTCACTTGCAAGAAACATACCTTAGACTTAAAGATATGAACAAATTGAAATTTAAAGGTTGGAATAATATATATCAAGCTAACAATACACAAATAAGAGTAGGTGTGGCAATATTAATCTCAGATAAAATAGATTTTAATGTAAAATCCACTATTGTGGACAAGGATGGTCACTATTTATTGCTGAAAGGTTCAATACTCAAGCAGAACTTAGCAATATTAATATTTATGCACCCAATACCAGAGCACCTAAATACATTGAACAAATACTGACAACATTGAAAAATGAGATAGATCATTCCACAACAATAGTTGGAGACTTCAACACTCCCCTTTCAGGTATGGATAGATCATCCAGAAAAAAGCTCAGTAAAGATGTAGAAGATCTTATTGCAACAATCAACCAACTTGACCTTATTGACATATACATATCTTTTCATCCATCAGCAGATAAGATACCTTCTTCTCCAATGCACATGTAACGTTCTCCAGAATAGACTATGTGTTAGGTCATAAAGCAATTCTCTATAAAATCCGAACCATTGATTTACTGCAAAGTATCTTTTTGGACCATAGAGCTATAAAAGTCGAAATCAATAATAGAAAATTCACAGGTAGAAATTCAAATTTATGGAAACTGAACAACACTTTGCTCAAAAAGCCTTGAGTTATAGAAGAAATTAAGGACAAAATAAAGAAATTTATGGATTCAAATGAGAATGAAAACACATCCTACCAGAATTTATGGGATACAGAAAAAACAGTGCTCAGAGGTCAGTTTATCTCTGTAACTGTACACACCTGGAAAGAAAAAAGGGACCAATTTAAAGAATTAACCTTACAGCTTGAACAAGTAGAAAGAGAGCAACAGAAGAACCCCTTAGGCACCAGAAGGAAACAGATTATAAGGATTAGAGCTGAACTAAATGAATTAGAGAAGGGAAAAACAGTTGAAAAAATTACAAAACCAAAAGCTGGTTCTTTGAAAAGATCAACAAAATTGATAAACCGTTGGCTAAACTTACAAAAGAAAAACATGAGAAGATATAAATAACACGATTAAGAAATGATATGGGAGATGTTACAACAGACCCAGCTGAAATAAGAAGTATCATAACAGAATATTATGAGTGGGTGGAGTGGAGGGGATAGGAAACTGTTGGGAGGATTGGACATGTACAGAGCAGAGAGGAAGGGTGTGCTGTCACTGGGCAGGGAGAGCAGTGGGAGCTGCATATAGATGAGTATGTGAATTTAGATGGGAATGTATATTTTCATTGAATCATAAGAAAGAAAATACTACTATGAAAGTCTGTTCTCTAACAGGTTTGAAAACCTAGGGGAATTGGACAAATTTCTAGATTTGTATGACTCACAAAGATTATCACAAGGAGAAGTAGAGTATCTTAAACCTATCACAAAAGGAAAGATTGAAAAAGTCATCAAAAATCTACCAACCAAAAAAAGTCCTGGCCCAGATGGCTTCACCGGAGAATTCTACCAAAACTTCTACAGAAGAGTTAAAGAAGGCTATTTGATACCACAGAAAGCGATGGAATACTCCCAAATTGATTCTATGAAGCCAGAATAACCCTGATACCAAAGCCAGGGAAAGATCCCACAAAAAAAGAAAATTACAGACCAATATCACTCACGAACCCAGTTGCAAAAATCTTCAACAAAATTCTAGCCAATAGAATTCAATGGCATATTAAAAAAAATCATTCATCATGATCAAGTTGGTTTCATTTCAGGGATGTAAGGATCGCTCAACAACAGGAAAACAATTAATGTAATCAACCACATTAATAACACAAAAGATAAGAGTCACATGATTTTGTCACTTGATGCAGAGAAGGAATTTGACACAGTTCAACATCCATTCATGCTTAAAACTCTCAGAAAAATAGGAATAGAGTGGAAATTCCTCAATGCAGTCAGTAGCATCTATGCAAAGCCAACTGCCTTCATCACCCTGAATGGTGAAAGACTGAAAGAATTCCCCTTGAGAACAGGAACTAGACAAGGACGCCCACTCTCACCATTTCTATTCAACGTTGTGCTAGAAGCTCTAGCCAGAGCAATTAGACAAGACAAAGAAATAAAGGGTATCCATACTGGCAATGAAGAAGTAAAAATCTTCCTCTTAGTAGCTGATATGATTATTTATACAGAGAACCCAAAGGAATCCATAAGTAAACTATTGGAACTAATAGAGTTCAGCAAAGTGTCGGGACACAAGATAAACATAAGTAAATCAGTAGGATTCCTTTATACCAACAGTGAGATTACTAAAGAAGAAATCACCAAATCAATTCCATTTACTATAGCCTCCAAGAAGGTAAAATACCTAGGAATAAATCTAACTAGAGAAATAAGAGATATTTACAAAGAGAACTATAAGCCCTTACTACAAGAAACTAAGAGAGACTTACATAAATGAAGTAATCTACCCTGTTCATGGATAGGAAGACTCAACATTGTGAAAATGTCTATTTTGCCCAAAGCAATCTACTTACATAGTGCAATCCCAATACAAATTCCAGTGACATTTTTTAATGAGATGGAGAAACAAATCACCAACTTTGTTTGGAAAGTGAAGAAACACCAGATAAGTAAAGCACTACTGAAGAAGAACACACTGGGAGGCCTTTCACTACCTCACTTTAGAACTTATTATACTGCCACAGTTGTCAAAACAGCCTGATAGTGGTACAAAAAGAGGCACATAGACCAACGGAACAGAGCAGAGACTCCAGAGATACCACTGTCCTCTTATGAACAGGTGATATTTGACAAAGGCCCCAAGATATTATACTGGGGTAAGAACAGTCTCTTTAACAAATGGTGCTGGCAAAATTGGATATCCATCTGCAGAAAATTTGAAACAAGACCCACATGTCACACCTTACACAAAAATTACCTCAAAATGGATAAAAGACCTAAATATAAAATCTAAAATGATAAAGCTCATCCAAGATAAAATAGGATCAACAATGGAAGTTTTAATACACAATGTAGACATACTTCAAAATTTGACAAAGCACATTCAACCGAAGAGAAAATAGATAAATGGGAATTATTAAGAATCAAATACTTTCGCTCATCCAAAGACTTCATCAAAAGAATTAAAAGACCATCTATAGAATGGGAAAAAATATTTGGTAGCTCTATGTCAGACTGACGTCTGAGCTCCGTAATCTATAAAGTATTACAAAATATCAACAAGAAAGAGACAAATAATCCAGTTTAGCAGTGGGCAAAGGAGATGGATAGACATTTCTCGAAAGAGGAAATCCAGACAGCCAAAAGACACATGCAGAATTGCTCACAATCACTAGCTATTAAAGAAATTCAAATCAAAACTACAAAGAGCCATCATCTCACCCCGGCAAGGTTGGCCATGATCCAAAAAACACAAAACAACAAATGCTGGAGAGGCTGTGGAGAAATTGGAACTCTCCTACACTGCTGGTGGGATTGCAAAATGGTACAATCTCTTTGGAAAACAGTCTGAAACTTCCTTAAAAAGTTGGAGATAGATATACCATTTGATCCAGTAATTTCACTGCTCAGAATTTATCCTTCAGAAACAAAAGTTGTCACACAAAAAGACACATGTTTACATGAATGTTTGCTGCAGCACAGTCCACAATAGCAAAAAGTTGGAATCAACCCCGCTGCCCATCAGTAGATGAATGGATAAGCAAACTATGGCACATATACTCAATGGAACACTATGCTGTGATAAAAAATGACAGTTGTAGAAAACATCTCATAACATGGTCTCATTTGGAAGAGATCAGGCTGAGTGAAATCAGTGTCAAAAGGACAAATTTTGTATGAGATCCCTGTTATAAAGACTTAACAAGACAATTATCCATAGAAGAAAATGACTGTGTTGGCTACATGGGTAGGTAGGGGCTGAGGGTTTATCATAGATAACATAATTGATGGATGTTAGAAATTTTATTCTTTTATTGTAATTAATAAAACATAAAAAAAGCTATTAGAAAAAAAACTTCTCTGGACCCTTCAACTGGTATGCCTCTGCCTCTGGTTTGGGCCACCCTCTCCCCAACAACTCCACCAGGATCCCATGGAATTAGGCAACAGAATAAGAAAAAATAAATTAGTAAACAACAGGAGTGTGTGTGTTGGGGAGGTGGGTATAGGTATATGCATGCGTGTTTTCAGAAAGCAGCAGTAATGTCTCAATGTTAGACTTAACCTGAACAATTAGTGGAAGGTATGGTTGTGTTCCTCAGTATTGCAAAATTGTTTGTTATGTAAATACAAAGGAAGGAGCAAAAACAAAATCTAGAAGGTGTGCTGTTATATAAAGTTCAACTTGAGGGATACAGGAAAAACATCAGACATTCACTGTTGCTTGTGGGTTTTTGTTGGTGTGTCTGAAATATTGCCAAAGGCATTCCTCATCACGTCTCCAGGAATGAAGGTCTTTTGGGAAAATGTGTAACTAGTAGTCTGCCCTTCAAATCACCAAACAGCTGGTCCTCAGAGAGAGTGGATTCATCTTTTACACTCTTAAGTCATGTAAGGTGACACCTCAAGTAACTTTGTGCATGAAACCAGGAGGCATGAAATAGTGTCAAGTCCCAAAAGACAGCAACCTTGCGTGTTATGGCTTTTCCAAGTCCACTAACATTGTAGCCCACTTCTTAAAGGCAACCTGCATATATATATATATATATATATATATATATGCCTATTGGGAGTCTTTATTGACATATAGGCTGTGTGTCGTGAAGGCTATATTCTGAGATTTCTTTTTTTTTTAATTGCAATTAAGTCAAAATATATAATCCAAATTAACTTTGTATTTCCACTGTGTGCAGCTCCTTCTGCTCTCCCTGGCAGTAACAGCACACTCCTTGTTTTCATTCTATATATGTCATTTCCTCCTAACAATTTCCTGTCCAGATGCCAGAAGGACATTTTCCTATAGATGCACAGAACCATAAGATATACACACCATATGGTCACATTGTGATCCTGAGTCCAGTACATTCCTGTCGGAAGAGTTGACTTTAGTAATCTGGTCAGGGGCAACAGCCGTTCTAGGGGCCATGCTTCCAAGTGAACCCCCAGGCCTCCATACCACCAATTGCAGTCTTTTAATGGAGTTCTCAAGGTGCACCCCTCTTTTTCTAGTGTTGCCAATGGGATTCAACACTGTGGGCCCCATCATGGCTGTCTTTGGTGGTGGCTGGACACCATCTGGTTCTTCTGGTCACATGTTGATACAGTCACCCATTCACAGGGGTCCTATCTAGTGGGCTCTTTTTTGTCTCATGTTTTTGTTGTTTCAGTGACCATCTGTTTTGGATGAGTTGGGAACATTTGGTGTACCTCAGATGGCAGCTTGCTAGCTTTTAAAATCCCAGACGCTGCTCACCAATATGGGGTGCAAAAGATTCTCTTAGCAATAGGCTAGTTATGCCAATTGACCTTGATGTCTCCCCAAAACAAGGTCCCCTGCACCTACCCCTGCTATTCTATCCTTGACATATTGGGGTAAGAAGAGTTTTCAGTTTATTCTGAAGTCCATTTAAGTTGATCTTCTTTCTACTGTGTGCTGCCACTGCTTTCACCCAACCAGATTTCTATTAACTATCTAATCTATGGAAATCCTGGTGGCATAGTGGGTTAAGTGTGATGTCTGCTAACCAAAGGGTCAGCAGTTCAAATCTTCTAGGCAGTCTTTGGAAACTCAAGAGAGCAGTTCTACTCTGATCTCTAGCATTGCCATGATTCGGACAGTACTCATTGGCAATGAGTTTTTACCTAATGTATGATGAGCCGTGTCCCTCCCTCCCCTCCCTTGAAGCCATCAAAAAGTCATTTCTTTTGCTCATGCGTCTATTTTTAAGACCTTATCGCAGGGGTCTCATGCAATATTGCTCCTTGTACCACTGACTGATTTCACTTGGCATAATATGTTTCAATTGAAACGAAGTTATAAGATGCTTCCTAAAATCATCATTGTTCTTTATCACTGCAGAGTGTTCCACTGAGTATATATACTTGAGTTTGTTTATCCATTCATCTGTTCTTGAGCATCTGAGTTGATTCCATCTTGCTATTGTGCACTGTGCTGCAATAAACATTCATGGGCATTTATCTGTTTGTGCAATTGTCCTTGATTCTGTATGATATATTCTGAGCAGTGTGATTACTAGATCAAATGGTATACCTATTTCCAGCATTTATAGGAAGCTCCAGAGTGCTTTCCAAAGAGATTGTAGCATTTTACAATCCCACCAGCAGAGTAGAAGATTTCTGTATCTCCACAGCCTCTCCAGCATTTGTTATTTTGTGTTTTTTGGATCATGGCCAGTCTTGTTGGGGTGAGATGGTATCTCATGGTAGTTTTCATTTGAATTTCTCTAATGTCTAATGAACACGAGTGTTTCCTCATGTGTGCCTTTTGGCTGCCTTGATGTCCTTTTTGGTGAAGTGTCTGTCAATCTCCTTTGCCCATGATCAATTGGGTTATTTCTCTTTTTTCTTGTTGGTATTTTGCAGTACCTTGTAGATTGTGGAGATCAAACATCTGTCTGAGATGTAGTTGCCAAATCTTTTTTCCCATTCTGTAGGGGGTCTCTTAATTCTTTTAATAAAGCCTGTGGATGAGCAAAAGTGTTTGATTCTTAGTAGTTCCTATTTATCTATTTTCTGTTGATCATGCTTTGTTTGTCAAATTTTGAAGTCTGTCTACACTGTGCATGAAAGCTTTCATTGTTGACTCTATTTTTTCTTACATGATCTTTATCGTTTTAGGTTTGATATTTAGGTCTTTTATCCAGTTTGAGTTAGTTTTTGTGTAAAGTGTGAGATACAGGTCTTGTTTCAATTTTTTGTGGATGGATATCCAATTTTGCCAACACCATTTGTTAAAGAGACTGTTATTACCCAGTGTACAATCTCAGGGCCTTTGTCAACTATTATCTGTTCACAGGAGGATGGTGGCTTGTCTGGGGTCTCAACTCTGTTTTATTGGTCTATATGCCTCTTTTTGTACCAGTACCAGGCTGTTTTGATGACTATGGAAGTTTAATAAGTTCTAAGGTTGGGTAGTGTGAGGCCTCCCACTGTGTTCCTCTTTTTCAGTAGTGCTTTACTTATCTGGTGTTTCTTCCCTTTCCAAACAAAGTTGGTGATTTGTTTCTCCATCTCATTAAAAAATGCCACTGGAATTTGTATTGAGATTGCATCGTGTAATAGATCACTTTGGGTAAAATAGCCATTTTCATGATGTTGAGTCTTTTTGTCCATGAGTAGGGCAGGTTTCTCCATTTATGTAAGTCTCTCTAAGCTTCTTGTAGCAAGGTCTTGTATTTCTCTTTGTATAGGTCTCTTATTTCTCAGTTTAGACTTATTCCTAGGTATTTTATCTTCTTGGGGGCTATAGTAAATGCTATTGATTTGATGATTTCTTCTTTGATGATCTCTCTGTTGGTATAAAGAAATCCTACTGATTTACTTATGTTTACCCTATATCATGATACTTCGCTGAACTCTTTCTATTAGTCTGCATAGTTTTACTTGGGGATTCTTTATGGTTCTCTGCATATACAATCATACCATCTGCAAATAGGGAGATTTTTTATGTTGTCTTTGCCAATGTGGATGCCCTTTATTTCTTTGTCTTGTCTACTTGCTCTGGCAAGAACTTCTAGTACAACGCTGAATCAAAGTGGTGAGAGTAGACATCCTTGTCTAGTTCTTGTTCTCAAGGGCAATTCTTTCAGTCTCTCTCCATTCAGGATGATGTAGACAATTGGCTTGTGTAGATGTCCCTTATTGTGTTGAGGAATTGGCTTTTCCTCCCTATTTTGCTGAGAGTTTTAGCATGAATCAGTGTTGGAGTTTGTCAAATGCCTTTTCTGCATCAATTGACAAAAGCAGGTGATTCTTTTGTATTATTCATGTAGTTGATCACATTAATTGTTTTTCTGATGCTGAACCATCCTTGCATCCCTGGTATGATCCAGCTTGGTCATGATAAATTATTTTTTTGATCTGCTGTTTAATTCTATTGACAAGGACTTTGCTGAAGATTTTTGTGTCTAGGTTCATGAGGGGTATTAGTCTGTAGTTCTCCTTTCTTGTTAGGTCTTTTCCTGACTTTGGTATCAGGGTTATACTGGCTTTATAGAATGAATTTGGGAGTATTCCACTCATTTCTGTGCTGTGAAATAGTCTCAGAAGTACTGGAATTAACTCTTCTGTAAAAGTTTGATAGAATTCTCTGGTGAAGCCACCTGGGCCAGGACTTTTTTTGGATGGTACGTTTTGATGACTTTTTCAATCACTTCTTTTGTTATTTGTTCTACTTCACCTTATGATAATTTTGGTAGGTGATATGAATCTAGAAATGTGTCTATTTCCACTAGATTTTCAAATCTGTTAGAGTATTGTCTTTCATAGTATTCTTTTATATGTTTGATTTCAGTTGGGTCTGTGATGACATCACCCATCTCATTTCTTATTTGTGTTATTTGTCTCCTTTCCTGTTGCTCTTTTGTAAGTTTAGCCAATGGTTTGTCAACTTTGTTGATCATTTCAAAAAACCAGATTTTCGTTTTGTTAATTTTTTCAATTGGTCTTCTAGTCTCTAACTCATTTAGTTCTGCTTTAATTTATATGATCTGTTTTCTTCTGGTGTCTGAGGGTTCCTCTGTTGCTCTATTTCTACTTGTTGAAGTTGTAGGGTTAACCCTTTGCTTGGGTCCTATCTTCCTTCCATATGTGTGCCTTTATAGAAGTAAATTGATCTCTGAGGACTGCTTTTGCTGTACTGCGTATGTTTTGGTAGGATGTGTTTTCATTCTCATTTGATTCCATGAATTTATTTTGTCCTTGATTTCTTCTGTAACCCATGGCTTTTTGAGCAAGTTGTTGTTCAGTTTCCATAAGCTGAAATTTCTACCTATGTTTTTCCTGCTATTGATTTTGACTTCTATGGCCTCATGGTTTGAGAAGATGCTTTGCAATAATACAGTGGTTTGGATTTTGTTGAGACTTACTTTATGTGCTCAGACGTGGTCTATTCTGAAGAATGTTCCACGTGCACTGGAGAAGAATGTGTACTTGTCCGTTGATGGATAAAAAGTTCTGTATATGTCAATGATGTTTTGTTGGTTAATCATCACAATAAGATCTGTGTCCTTACTGAGCTTTTTTCTGGATGATCTATCCATTACTGAAAGTGAAATGTTGAAGTCTCTAACTATTACTGTGGAGTAAATTGATCTAATTTTTTTCCAATTAGTCAGTGTTTGTTTTATTAATTTAGATGCTCTGGTATTGGGTACATAAATGTTTAATACAGTAAGTCCTGCTTGTGTATTAAAACTTTCAGTAATAAATAGTGACCCTCCTCATCCACGATGGTGGATTTTACATTAAAGTTTATTTTATCTGAGATTAGTATTGCTACACCTATTTTTCTTTGTATATTATTAGCTTGGTATATGTTCTTCCATCCTTTAATTTTCAGTTTGTTCATATCTTTAAGTCTAAGTTGTGTTTCTTGTAAGTAACATATTCATGGGTCAAGTCTTTTGATCCTTGCTGTCTCTATTGGAGCATTCAGTCCATTTACATTCAGTGTAATTATTGATAAGTATGTGTTTAGTGCTGTCATTTTGATGTATTTATTTTTGTGTTTTCTGTGTTGCTGTTAATATTCTTTTCTAGGTCTTTCTTCTTTATGGATTGACTCTTCTTCTTTTTCAGTGTTGGTTTTGTGCCTGTTGAGATTCCCATATTACATTTCTTGTTTTGATATATTGCATTATTATTGTGCTTTGTGGCTACCCCTATAATCTCCCTAAAGTTTAAACCCAATTTTAACTTCTGCATATCTTTTTAACTTCCTCTGCATCTGAAAGGCCTATGACTACTGTAGTATATCCCTCTTTTTAGTGTGATAGTGTTATAGTTTTTGTGACATGATCACTGGTTCCCCTTTAATATTGTAGCTTTGATTGGATTTTGTGACTTCCTTAACTGAGTAGGTTTGTGGATGCTTTCTCCTGTACTGCCTCCTTAAATATATACTTAATGGTTTTGTTTTTCTAAGCAAAGAGCTTCTTTCAGTATTTCTTGTAATTTTGCTTTTATTTTTACAAAATCTGTAAAGCATCTCTTTATCTGTGAATGACAGCTTCATATTTGAAAGACAGTTCTATAGGATATATAATTCCTGGTTAGAAATTTTTCTCCTTCCAGGCCTTGAATGTGGCATCTCACTGCCTTTTCCTTGCCAACATTGTTTCTGCGGAGCAGTCAGTCAAAACCCTGTAAGGTTTCCCTCTGAATGCTAGCTTTACTTTGAGCCTTGGTGCATTTAAGAGCCTCTGTGTATGTTTCATTTTATTAAGCTTGAATATAATATGTCTTGGTGCCTTTCTTTTGGGGTCTAGTTTTTGGGGCATTTGATACATGTCTTGGATATCTATGGTCTCTTCTTTGATAATTTCAGGGAAGTTTTCTGTCAGAAACTGAACAACAATACTCTGTTTTCAGCTATTCTTCCCTGTTCAGGAACTTCGATTAATTGTAGATTATGCTTCTTAATAGAGTCTCACATGTTTCCTAATGCGTCTTCATTTTTTTTATTTCTTTTCTCTGATTTCTCCTCACAAATGTTGGTGTCAGTTGCTCTGTCCTTAAGGTCACTAAGTCTGATTGCCATCTCCTCAATTCTGCTCTTTTGGCTTTGGTTTGAATTGTCTAATTCTGTAATTTTGTTATTGATCTGTTGGATTTCAGATCATTGATGTTCTATCAGTTCAAATAGCCTGCTTAATTTTTCATTTTGCTCTGCTACATTTTGTTTAATCTCTTGGAGGGTTCTCTATATAATTCTTTTGCACTAAACCTCTGATACTTTCAGAAAGACTTCTTCATCAAGAAAGTTTTTTGATTCTCTACTTTGGGAGTTTTTCTGAAGCCATGGTGTCTTAGTCACCTGGTACTGCTCTAACGGAAAATACGAGTGGAAGGTTTCATGTAGAGAAGCTTTTATTGTCTCAGTCCGGTAAGCCACAAATCCATTTACAAATTGTAACTCCATTCAGTAGGAGAATTTATCACAGTCCAGTAGGCTAAGTCCACATCCAGTGAGAGCATCTCGGCACAGGAACCTCGGGTCCAAAGGATGTGCTCTGCTCTCAGTGCTTCTCTCTCAGTGGTATGAGGTTCCCAACTTCCTCTGCTCACTTCTCTCCCTTATATTCCACAAGCTTGTAGCTTGGGTCCTGCCTCACTAACACAACTGCAAACCATTGTTCATCATCAGTATCACAGAGGCAGGATTCACAACACATGGGAGGAAGGGCACCATGTTGAACACCAAACAAATTCAAATCAACACATACATTTTTGGGGGGACACAGTTCAATCCATGACTCATAGTATGCTGTTTCTTTAAATGGCTAGTGATGGTTTGTTGCCTTAGGGCCATTTAGATGCTGTTTCATTTCTCTTCTGCTACCTGACGTGTAACTCTGAGAAGGGAGTTGGTCACCAGCTGCCTCTGTATACTCTAGCGGTTGGCCCCAGTGGACTCTCTGGAGTGACAGTCTCCAAATCCTGGTTTGCAAGGATGGCACCCTACTTAGAGAGTCACTGGAGGGCTGTCAAACAATCCTATGATGTGGGTCAGTAAAGGTTGGAAGAGATGCCACTAGGATGCTCAGAAGTTATTTCTCCAGGAAGTCTTATTTTAAGAAGCTAGTTGTCTGGCAGCTGTCCAAATCAGTCAGGCCACCAGGTGGGTAGACCCTGCCTTCAGGCTGTTAACAGAAGCACCTCTTTGGCTGTCCACAGATGCTATGATGTAGATTAAAGTGGGGAAGGGTTACAGTCTTGCTAGCATCCTCAAGCAGGCCCTACCTGTTAGGTAACACTGTGCTAAGCACAGCCCTCTGCTGGAAAAGAGTTTCCAGGACTGGCACTGCTTCTCATCTTGGACATTTTCCCCTGTTGAGGTCTCCAGTTGGGTGACTCTACCTCCCAGCTGAACAAGATGGCATTCCAGCTGAGGTGCTCTTCCTTCCATGAAACTGCAGAATCTATGGCAGAGCTCAGAAAAGCAAGGGTGGGATGCCTGTGGTGCCCTCAGTCAGCAGCCAGGCTCTCAAAATTTGGGTACCTTATGTGCTGTGTTTCTGCTGTGCTATATACTGTTTACTTTAGCACTGCAGTTCAGAGTATTTGCCAGCTCATGCCCATTGCGCACCTCATGGATAAGGAAAAAAAAAGTGTCAGTACCTGCCATCCACACAAGTGGTGAGTCAGCAGGAGCAGTGTTCAGTGTGCGCTGGCTCATGCCAGAGAGAGGAAGTTTCCCATTTTAGTGGTGCATAGTCAAATCTGACAACACTACGTCATATTCTAGGGCTCCCTGAGTGTCCAGAGTGCTTCACTAATTATTAGACCAGGCCTTAGTTTTTAGAGGGCATTGAGGAGACGTGTGTTTGGTCTGCCATCTTGCCTCTGCCTCCTGTGATTTCTATCTTTCATTATGTTTGTGTTTTATTTTCCTAAATAGACTGTAAATTGAATGAGATCATCCCTCTCCCAATCTTTTCCCCCTTTTTCTGTTATCTGCATGGTAGCCATGGGGGTAGGGTAGGGGCAAAAACAAACATTTGATTATGAGTGGATTTTGAGTCACGGCACCTTTGCATGTGTCAGAGTAGGATTGTCTGCTGTAGGGTTTTCAGTGGTTGATTTTTTGAAATATACTGCCAGACATTTCTTTCAAGGCACCTGTGGGTAGACTGGAGTTGCCAATTTTTTGGTGAACAGTCAAGCATGTTAACTGTTTGTACCACCCAGGGACTCCATATATTTTTAATTAAAATGAAGTCATATATGCATTTCCCTAGTTAAGAATTTTCCAAAGGCTTCCTGTTATCCTTAGAATGAGCTCTAAATTCCATACTACATCTACAGGGCAACACTCTTGTCTTCCCCTCACATTTGGTCTTCTATTAATCTTCCATTTGCTTGATAAATTGCAGGCATATTGGGCCTCTTTCTCTTCCTTAAATAAATGTTAAGTAAATTATTCCTTTCTCAGGGTCTTTGTATTTGTTGTTTCTTCTTTTTCCTGCATGTCTTCAAATGCTTTATCATTCAGTTCTCAGCCATTTTGGCAGAAATTTGCTTCTTTATCCCTTTCTCATCACTCTTTCACACGTTATCTCCCCGCCTGTTTCCCTTCTTATTCCTTATCACTATCTAAAAGTATCTTTATTAATATTATCTGTGTATTGCACTACTATGTGAATTTTATTAAGAAAGGCTTTTGAACTGTACTGTTCACTTCTGTTTCCAGCACATAGAATCTAGCAATCATTGTATAAAAATGTTATTTTTCAGCATCCAGAACTGTGCCCCAAATATCCTTGATGTTTAATAATGTTTGCTGATGGTGGCAATTCTAATAAGAGTGCAAGTATTTACATGGCTTTGTGACTTGTCCTTGATAAAGCTGTGCATTATGTTTTTACTATTATTTAGTAGTCTGTCCCCCCTTCTTCCCTATTCTGAAGCAAGAGTCACTTTTCTTCACCACCACCATCACCAAGATGAACTCCTGGCTTATTCCCACTTATAACACTATAACAAGGTTTTGATAGATTGAGGGGTTGGAATGTCAAAATGTAGTATATAAGAAATGATAGGCAAATATTTTGTTGGCCTAGAGAAGTTGATTGGACTGTCCCTATTATACCACAAAGGTAACAGGCTGTATAGTGTAAAACAGAGAGTTTTCAGCCTAGCCCAGAGAGGGACTGAAAAACATGCTAGGATTTGCCTACATGATTTAAGCGACAAGCCTTGGAGTGCAAGTCTTGCTACATCGCCTACTTGGTTCTGCTGTATTTCACAGCCTAACTTAAGGTATGGAAAAAATCTCAGAATCAACTCATTAACAACAATGAGCCTTTGTTAGTGTCTTTTCTCATCGTAGCTGAAGGCCTCATCCATGTCCCTCGTGTCAACTACAAGTTCCTAATGAGTGGACTGAGCCAATATGTCACAACTTCTTGGCATTCATATCTGCATATGAATAATAAAAATGCAATTCAAACATATGTCTTCTCATTTTGTGATCCTGTCATTCTCTGCTCCTTGCTCCTAATGCACGTTATTAATGTCAGATTTGTTTGCTTTGATTATGTGAAGAGGTTATGTTGGAAGGTTATCCATTTGGTCTTTAACAGCATGAAATAGCACTTATATCACCATTGTTACTTTCTGCATATAAACATGAACTTGATTAGCGATAGCTAACTGTGAGAAAATGGTTTCTTAAATGAAGACGTTTTTAGTGAATAAACACTAGGTGTCAGTAGTATACTCTCAACTATACCTCCAGAGGAAGGCTGAGTGAGGAGAACCAATGGGGAAACACAGGCATTCTGAGCAACAATGGAACACTGTACATGCAGCAATTACTGTAATGTTTCTTTGTTTAAAACCAATGCCATTTAAAAAATTTAATAAGTTATAGTGAAAATAGTAGTTCAATAACTTTGACATATGAGAGAAACCATGGATATCTAGATCTCTCTCACTATTTTTATTTGAGATACACCTGAGAATTACGTGGGAATCAAATGTTTATAAGCTGAATTATACTTTCTCACTGACTTCCTCTAAAATTTTGGGCATATAATCCTACCCCATTACCAAATATTCGTAGTTTAGCTTTAAGTTAAAATAAAAATTATTTCTGGGATGACAGAAATGTTCTCTACATTTGATATCTGTATGCTCCATGAGAGTGTACAGGTAAAATCACTGCACTGACCATTTGAGTGGACATTTTACTATATAAAAATTATACTTCAATGAAATTCTAGTGACAAATCATAACTATTCCTCTTAATGTTACTTCTGCTAGCTTTTTGCTTTTATAAGCAGATGCTCTATAATTAAGTAATTACTCTATATTTAATCAAATGAATACTCAATCCACTTGATCTTTGCGTTTCTTAAAATATGCCACAGGACTAATTCCCACATCTTGGAAACTTTCACCACTCAGTTGGGTTTGTGATATTTAAGGACACTACATTGGTGGTTTTCACATTGATGTGGAACCATTTTGTTGACCGTAGTGATTGACACTTGGAATATTTGGAATATGAATACAGGTGACCAATATGAGTAAATATACTGTTGATTAAATAACAGTTGTTTTAAAGTGTGTTATTTATTTTCTTAAAGCAGAACTATCAGCAAACTTCATAACTACTGCTTAAATTTAATTACGTATGTGAGTTCTCTGAAAGCTCAGGTATAAATGAAATCCACCTGGTGATTTTTGTTTCAACATACTCTACCACACTAGTTTCTAAGTATGAGCCTTAGCTTTCTGACTCTTTCTATAAGCAGGGTTTTTAACCATTTTCACTAACTATCTGAAACCTGAAATTAAACTTTAGGATATAATTCATACAATTTTTTTGTGTGTGTTTTTGTTTTATTAAAGAAATTCACCACTCTATTCTGTACTTTATTCTTGTTGATCAAAACACTCACTTAGTGGCACCTGGGGTTTTAAAAGCTAGCAAGCTGCCAGCTGAGGTACACCAAATGGTCCCAACTCAGTCGGAACAGATGATCACCAAGGACAGCAATGACATGAGGGAAAAAGAACCTAGAAAACAGAAAGACACATGTGAATGAGTGACTATATCAACATGTATCCAGAAGAACCAGATGGTGCCCAGCCACCACCAATTACAGCTGTGATGGAGCTCACAGTATTGAGTCATAGTGGCAACACAAGAAAAAAAAAAAGAGGGTTCACCATAAGAACTCCACTAAAAGCTTCACTTGATGGTCTGAAAGCCTAGGGGTTCTCCTGGAAGCGTGGCCCCTAGATCTGATGCTGCCCCTGATCATAAGTCATTACTGAGGTCAGCTCTTACTGGAGGGGAGTAGAGAGTATGGAGAGCAGGAGACAGGAGATTTTTAAGAGGTTATGACATGTATAGAATGGAAAGGAGGAGTGTGCTTTCACTGGGCAAGGAGAGCAGAGGGAGCTGCAAACAGGTGGGCATGCAAATTTAAATTGGATTGTACACTTCCACTCAATCACAATAAAAAAGAAGTAGAAATAACATCTTTCAAGTTAATATAAAAAACAAAACAAACAAAAAAACCCTACTCACCTCTTTTTTAGCACTCAAAATGGGATTTTCTGGTTTTTTGTCTGGAAAAAGGAGAATTGCCCAGTCTTCTTGTTGAGCCTGTGCTGGAGATGGGTGGTTTATACTTTGCATAGCTATTTAAATTATGACTTGTTCCTCTGCCAGACTTTTCTTGTTTGTCTCATTGCCTCTAAATCTCCTTGAAATAACAAGTTAGACCTTTCTCCATTCTCTGTGATTTGCTTCTACTCAACCTGTCAGATTAATCCACCAGTCCTACATACCAACATAATATGTTATTTGCTGTCTCAACCTACATCTGAAACCACAGTCTTAACTCTTTCAGAGTTATCACTGTACAGGATTTTGTCTACTCTTCTTTCAATTTATTATTAGAAGCCAAAATAGATGTACCTATAAAAAAACAATTCAGCTAAAAATTGTATTTGTTGAGTGTCATGAATTGAACTGTATCCTGCCAAAAATGTGTGTAGCCATTTGGTTGGACTATGATTCTCAATATTTTATGATTGTCCTACATTTTGTGATTTTCCTATGCTGTAAGATAGAGCACTCGGATTGGTCTTTAACTCTCTTCATAAGGTCATCTCCGTGCTCCATTGTAAAGACAGTTTCCCTTTTATCCTACAAGAGATAAAAGGGAAGGGAAGCAAGTGGAGTAGTGGGAATCTCATAACACCAAGAAAGCAGAGCACGTCCTTTGGACCTTAGGTTCCTGTGCTGAGATGCTTTTGTTGAATTTGGACTCAGTCTATCAGTCTGTGATAATTTCTCCTATTAAATGGATTTATAACTCATGAATGGATTTGTGGATTACCAGATGGTGACAATAAAATTTCTCTTCTTGAAGCCTTCTGCTCATGGTATTTTCTGTTAGAGAAGTACCAGGTGACTAAAACATTGAGTTTGTGTTATATGCCAGACACAAAACTAAGAATTGGAGGTGAAAAAAATGACCTCATTTTAGTAATCTTAAACTGGTGCCACAAACTCATAAACTAATAATTTTACTATTACAATGAATACCTCCCCCACACTAATCTTTTCAATTCCATTAACAGAGATAGAACAAAATATATTTATTGTAATGATGCAAAACAAGCATCTTCTTGTGTGAGAGACGGAACTGAGAAAGAACAGGTACAGAACTGTGACAGTTAACTGTCATCAGAGCATTACTGTTAGTCCAGACAAAGATCAGGCAAAACTGTAGACAATAAGCCAACATACACACAGGTACACACACACACACACAGTGTGTGTGTATGTGTGTTGTGTATAAAACCCCAGTGCCATCAAGTCAATTCCAACTCATAGTGACCCTATAGGACAGAGTAGAACTGTCCCATAGAGTTTCCAAGGGGTGCCTGGTGGATTTGAACTGTTGATCTTTTGATCAGCAGACATAGTACTTAACCACTATGCAATTAGGGTTTCCGTGTGTGTGTGTGTGTGTGTGTGTGTGTGTGTGTGTGTGTGTGTGTGTGTGTGTATGGATGTTGGTGGTTCAATGGTGGACTTCTCACTTTCCATGAGGGAGATACTAGCTAGATTCCTGGCCAATATACCTCAAGTACAGCACCACTCCACTGTCGGTGATGATTTACATATCCTACTCGACGGCACTTGGCTTGGCTTGGCATAACGCTGGGAAGATTTTAGCTAAGCTTCCAGTCTAAGACAGACTAGGAAGAAAGGTCTGGCAACCTATTCTTGAAAATCAGCCAGTGAAAACATATGGATCAGAACAGTTCAATTTATAATCAATCAAGAGAAGCATGCAGAAATGGCCAATGTTTTGTTCTGTTGTGGTGTGGTTACCACAAGTCAGAGCTAACTCAATGGTGGCTGACAACAAAAATACTTATATACAGCAAAACCTAGAAAGCCAAGACCTGTTTAAGGCAGAAGCCTGTCAGAGACAGCAGATTTGGACATTTTCTACTAATAAAGAATGATACAGTGGTAGTAAGACTACATCTTGTCAAACATGGAAAACTTACAAGACCCAGAAAAACAAGGCAGTCCTGTAAAGTTCTGGCTCTCACAGGTTTCACTGTATATGTATATATGTAAATACAAAATCATGATATATATATACATATATATATTTATCTTGATATATGTATAACACAAAGACAGATGTCAGATAGCACCTTAATGGACAGGGCTGTGAAAGGAAGATTCCGTGTTTCCCACATGCCTGATTGTTTTTGTTTAACATTTCCAATCTTGTTATCTTCAATAGCGGACTAGAGGAGAAAAAAGTGCTAAAGCTGTTTTACTTTTCCTCCCCTGATTTTTAGTTTTCCACCCACAGGTCCATTTCCCACAGGATTCCCATTGGTAGTCCATGGTGAAGACAGGAATTAAAAAATGTCAAAGAATAGCTAACATGAATGATGAACAAGATGGACTGGGGAGGTAGGAGCCACAGTTGTCTGGTGCAGTTGTGGATGGAGGCTGGCTTGTTGTGTTTGGCAAGGCTGGGCCATCACTCGGGCTGCACTGCCAGGCCTGAGCACAGTGTGAATCCTGACGTGGCTGCTGTGTTTTGCACCGCATATTGTTGCATCTCAGGGGCAGGCCCAGAAGGAGAGAGGAGTCGTTCAGTTTGGCAGTATGAAAGACAAGTTTGCACTTGGTGCCATAGACCAAGAAATGATGGTTTAATATCAATAGTGAGAGACAATTGCAAAAGAACTGAATATTCTTCCACAGAGGATAGATTACTTATTATGAGACAAATCTATTACAAACAGTACCCAACACTTACTAACTCAAAACCAAATAAGCATTGTATATCCAAGAGTAAATAAATTCAAATGGATGTGTTTGTAAAATAAAATTGGATTGACCTTCAACTGCCTTGCATTTCGAGGGTAGTGAGTGTAAAGCAGCATCATTATCATAAATATGAGGGAAATGTCACCAAGAAGTGCCAATAGTTCTCAACCTTATTTCATCATTGAATTATATATATATATATATATATAAGTATGTGGATATATATGTATGTGTATATATATCTATATTTACATATACCTATTGCTTACTCATCATCTATCTTGTTTTCCAACACTTCACATTTACAACAACTGTGAAAAAATTATCAAGTGGCTACTTCAACGGTTTGGACCCCACATGGGCTAAAGCCAGGACATACGAGGTAGGACAGCTGGCTAGTTGTGAAATGTCTTCTCCAATTCATCTATAATACTTTGATCTAATCATGGAGGGCACATGGCACTGGCACAATGATGGAAGGTTGTAGACAGGCAGGGAGAGGCTGGGCTATGCCCCAAAGGTCCTGGCTTTCTGAATTCCCACTGGAATTATTGTAATAATAATGACATTCCTTGAACTTAGGTTAGGATTACTCAGTATTCTTCAATTTTAATATAGAGCTCTGTAGACAAATATTCTATTTTGGTAAGTATTGTGTAATACTTAAGAGCTTCAAATTAAATAAAAAATTCTAGTAATCTTATTCAGGTGTTCAAGCAAGGCTAATATGAGGATATGTATTTGCAGTTGTAAAGAAGTATACAAATAGACATTTATGTTGTATCTAAGAATTAAATTGACACAGTTTTTGAGACTTGTTAAATTTCCTCAGAGATACGGATATAACTTGGGGCAAGATAAACATGGGTTTCAATGTCACAGATTTAAATACAGTAATTCTTTGGCATGTGGAGCATGTGTATGTAAAAGCTGAATGATAAATAAGCATAGAGTGGATCTAGGACACTTCCAAGCATGTGTGATTCTCAAAGTTCTCTCAACTGTACTTAGAGAGTTATGAAAACTCATCTAGTAATCATAAAATGAAATCAGAAATAGATTTATAAGTCAGAGGCAAGGAGGACAACAATTCTTTCTGTAAAATGGAAATTATACAAACTACCATCATGTAAAAGTGCAAACTTTCTGAGAGAACATCACAAAACATGAGATAGAAGAGCCACTAGATCAGTTTTATGAACAAAGCACCAGCCTGGAAATGATGACATCTGATACCAAATATACAGAGACGCTGGTAGCTAAGATAAAAGAAAGGAAAAATTGCCATATACATTTATGTTGTATGATCAGTGATATCAATTCACAACACATATGTCACATACAGTCTATACTCTTCTCAATAAATTAAGAAGAAAAACTTAAGAATTTCACATTTTTTTAACTTAATAATAAAGACACCAAATAGACAGGATTAGTCCTAGTAGTACGGTGATTAAGAGTGTGGCTGCTAAAAAAATTGGTGGTTTTAATCCAGTAGCCACCTCCTGGTAGCTCATGGGACAGTTCTACTCTGTCCTATGGGGTTATTAGGAATGAGAATTGACTTGACAGCAATGAGTTCAGGGTTTTGGTTTGGTTTTATATTGCAGAACCATAATTTGGGATGATGTATTATTCCATGAGGATGAATGTTTATAACTAGCTTATAAAATTATCAGTTATGTATATTTACATACGCATTTAATGAAGAGAGATTGCCATGCAAAATTTAAGCAGTACAGACACAAGAAAACTTGAAATTTGTGACATGCAAATTGAAAGTTACCATCTTTTCCAATTGTGTAATTATCTTAAATTCATTTTTAAATGCTAGAAAATTATGCTGTGATTGATATATGACTAGTTTTCACACAGAATAACATGTTACGCTAAAATACTCAAAGTACTAACCAAATCACCTTTAAAATAGTAGTAGTTGGCCATTAAGCAATAATATGGAGATAATTCTCAAGTGAAAGAACAAAATTAATCATTTTGAGACAGACATCTCCAGCTTCAGACAGACCTGGTGACTAAAAGTGAAGACACTGAAAATAGTGAACAACTAAGAACAAAAGAAGAAGTGTGTAGAGTAGATCAAGAATAAGGAAGAAAAGCAGAGGTTAAGACTACCTAGAAAACACTGCCAAGCAGGTGTGAGAGTATCTCAGGTGTCCCATAGACCAGAGACTAGCCTCAGAATTTCCTGGAAGTTTGTTAAAATGAAAATTTCTGGACTTCTCCCCAAATCTGCTGAATCAGAATACTGGTGACTTGTACATTTTATCAAGTTTCCCTGAATGATTCTTGTATACCCTTAAGTTTCAGAGTAGTGCCTTAAATTTTATTAAGATATAAAAAGAGAGTCAGAGGTGATAGCTATACAGAATATAAGTGAGGTAAGTAGGACAGAAATGAATCAGAAATTGCCAATTATAATTGCAAAGGTTTATATGAGCTTCTTTAAAGGAGATAAAAAATGAAGAAGAGAAAGTTCATGGACTGACACCTAGTTCCAGGAAAGGAAAATAAAATCAATGATTTGGAGGCAGGTTATCACAGTTCAGAAAGAGAAGTAGCATGAACAAGGTCATAAAGAATGGTAGGGATTTGGGAATGGTGCTTAGAGATAAATTCCACACAACTTCTGAATATAGCTTGATCAAATTCCAGGAGTAGATTTGAGTAGTATACAGAACAGAAAAGCTATGGCACAATGGTCAACAAATGTGAAGAAAAGGAAATAAAAATGGTGCTTACAAAAAGGAAAAGAAAAGACATTGGAAATCAGGTATCAGTCTTATCATACAACAACAAGGTACTTACAGAGACATTGCAGAAAATTCTTAGGAGAAATAATACCTAATTTAATTCTAAGATCATTCATTACAAAGCTTTGGGCTACATACTCAGGGTAGTGTAAAAATAATACACTTCCTCCTTTTCAGAAATTCCAGTTTTAGAGTGGGTAGACTTCCAGGTATAAAATAACTGTAATATAAGACTTTCATCAATGTGATAGTTAAGATTGTGTGTCAACTTGGCTAAGTCATGATTCTCAGTGTTTATACGAGTTCACTCTTGCAATGGGACCTGCTGTGAGCAGTCAACTAGTTGAAAGAGATTTTCGATAGGGGTGTGCACTGCATCTGAATGTAAGCTGACATTCTGACTTTTTACTAGCTTTGGCTTCTGAGGCTGCCTCTTGTTTGTCTGATGTTCAGTTCTCTGATCATGAGCTATCAGCTTATCTGTAGTTCTTGGAATTCATCCATCTTCACAGTTTGTAGGCAGAGAGCCCTACCTTGCTGATCCAGCCTGTGGATATGTGAATCAGAAGAAGCGTCTATCCTAATCCATGAACTTGGGTCATTCCAACCTCTATTATTGCATAAGCCTTCTCTTTGCTATAAATTTCTGTATATATTTCTATGCCTACTGGTTTGACTTCTCTAGAGATTCCAGCCTACAGAAATCAGTTGCAAATATTACCTGAATACATGTGCCACATACTTAGATCGTAAGAATATGAATAAAACTGTTTCCAGTCCAAGAAAGAAGGGCAATGGCAGAGTTATGCACAGCGAAGGACAGCTAGAAAACATAGCACAGAGGTGACGAGAGTGATGGTTAGGAATTAATCTAGTAAAGAAATGTAGAGTAGATGTGGAGCAAAGAGGAAAGGAGCTTGACATGAGGTACTAGGCAGCAGGAACAATTTTCTGGCAGGAACAATTTGGGAAACTACAGGCATAATGTAGTTTCATTTTATATAAATCAGGTTAAGTAGATGTAGAGCAGCATAATATCTGTAAAGAGTAGTAATAAAATTTTACTTTATGTACATGATTCAAAAATTGAGTATTTCCTAACTTTAAAGTATGATCATTTTCAAGACTAATGAGCCTACAGTTTTTGTTATTGCTATATGGCTACTTTAGCTAGTAAATAAAAAGGCCTCCTGTCCTGGGTTGGTGCACCATTGTTTACCAGGACTGGGAATTCTGTGAAAATCTTCTGTGATTTTTATCCTGTAATTTTAACATCTATTATTTTATAATTCAAATCATTTCTTTATAAGCTATTACAACATAACTTAAATTCTCATTAAATAGTGCTAGTTTGGCTAATGCTAAAAATTAAAAACCCACTGTCATCAACTCAGGTCTGACTCATAGCGACCCTAGAGGTCAGAATAGAACTGCCCCATAGAGTTTCCAAGGAGCGCAGGGCAGATTTGAACTGTCGACCTCTTGGTTAGCAGATGTAGCACTTAACCCACTATACCACCAGGGCTTCCACAAGGCTAAAACTTAGGGTTGAAATAATAACTGAAAATCCATAACTTTAAAATAAGGTCTCAATGCAAAAAGATTTGAAGAAGTTCAAACAGCCATCATCATGTGTTTTGCTGTAACTTGGAAGAGAATTCAGTTGGTGAAGTAGTAGAGGCAACACCAGGGAGAAGAACATGAAAGAAAATACACCCTAGAATGGTTAAAATCCAGATGCTGCAAAATGCTTCCAATAAGTTTACATTTAGTAACATAAGAACATTTTTATTAAATTATACAAATTTTAAATTCCAGGTCTTTTAACAATTCATTATTCAACAGCACTTGGCTTTAGCTTGGCTGTTTATATAAAATACAATTCTTTTGTAGTTCTATGTGTTTGGAACATAAGGTATGTGAGAGGAGTTATAGACACTTTGCTACAAGAACAGTATAGACAAATCATAGTAACTCGTGTGTCATATAAAGTGTGTGGAATTTAACCTTTGGGGAGACAGAGATTGATGATGACAGTTTTTAAACTAACATGGCATAGGCAAGTTTCCTTTTTAGATAGATCATTATGATAGCAGTGCAGAGGAAGACAAGACTAGAATTCAAGTGACTTATTAAGTGATTAATTTTGTGATAATGTCAAAGAAGATAAAGATCTGGCTCAGTCAGGGACGGCAGGTTTGGAGAAGAAAGCGTAACTTGAGAAATAGCTAGTGCTCTATCCAGCAAATAAGTGCCTACTAAGAATCAGTAACTGTTCTTGACTTTGGGATGTAGCATCTGTTGAACCTGGAGTTCATCTGGATGTGTCTGTTAGTTGCCGAACAAGTAACTAACAATGTGCTAGAGAAATACGAGAGAAGGGGAAATTGACTATGACTAAGCAGTTTTGCAAAGGATATTTAGAGGAGGAGGAATTTCGATTTGGTCATGAAGGAAAGGGATAATAATAAGAGCCAGAAAACAAGAGGAAACAGATCAAGCTAACCAAACTGAACCAAAGCATGAATGCAATTGTAGTTTAGAGAATTTGAAGTTCACTCATCTAATTGAAACATTTGAAGTCTTGCTGGTTGTAATGTGAGATTAAGTTCAATGTTTAGAGAAGGCACAGATTTTGAAGGGTATGTTGAGGGCTTCAGATTTTATTCTGAATGCAGTGAATGATCACTGGAACACTTCAAAAAACAATCTAGATCACATTTAATAGGAGAATTTAAAGATGAGACAAAAGCAGTGTGCTGTAGGGTTAACCCAGACTTGATATACGCAGTGATTTGATGTGAAAACAAAACTTCATCACACATCAATTACTTAAGGGTACCCTTAGTGGATTCTTGACTTTCATTTTTCCCTTTCTTTTATTTTTTTGCATGCTTAGCATGTTTCTGGTAGATTAGGTCATGCTTTTTATAATTCACACAGCATATTATCACTAGGACTAAGATTTTACACTGAGGGCTTGCCTATTTTTCTCCTATGTTAAGGACTTTGTAAGAATTTGTTAAATTAATTCACAAGATAGTTTGATACACATCTACATCATTTACTTGTCACATTATGTTATTTTCTCTTATTACAAATGTGTATTCTGTATCAAATGCTAGTTAAATTTCAAAGAAATCCTTTGCATTAAATCAAATATTGCATTATTCTCTTTTTTAGAAAAATAGTGCAAGTACTTAATCAGAAAGGAAACACTGCCAATTTCTAGTCTTTCTTGTCTTTTAACTTGCAATTTACATGTTCCTACTAACATCTCATTCAGTTCTATGCTAATATAACTGATGGTTTCAAAACATTTGAAAATCAATTTTAAGACTAAGACTGAAAAGGCACGTTTATTTCTTTCTATTCAGTTTCTGTGATAGTGTTAGCACTGGTCTGCATGATAGAGTGAGCAGTACCTTTAAGCAAAAATATAAATTATCTTTTCTTAAGACTTCATTCATTTCTCACCGCCTCTATAAAACCTTCATATTTATTTATTTATTTATTTATTTATTTTTGCACTGTCATCTTGTGCTGGTCTAAGGTATACTTGTTATCTCACAGCAGTAGCCGCTCAAGTTCATCAACTGCCTTTGAGACAAACCGTTTCTCCAACACACAACTGCAAATACACATAAGATTCAGTTGCTAACAACTGCAATAAACAATAGCTAAGCTAAATGTACAGTAGTGTACTAGACTGGAAGTTGTTTTAAAAACATCCTATTAATTATATTGAACCCACTTCAGAACCTAAAAAACAACAAAAGTATGAGATAGCATACATTCTTCTTGCCCTCCACAGTGTTGAAGTCCATTCCATGTTGGACTCCATTTAATGGGTATGTGAGAGAGGGAAAAGTGACCAGGGTAATACTGGTTACCACTGGAGGTTGGGGAACCTGGCAAAGGGTGGAGATGGACACATGAGCAGGCAGGCGCGAGGTGCAGACTGCCGGCAGATGCCTGCTCCACACTCACCTTTGGGCTCTTCAGACTGCAATTTCCCAATGGCTTCATTTTGTTAGACCTCTTTGTAGTGCTTGGCTACTTTTCTGGATTTATCAGAGAAGTATTTTCTTTAGCCAAGTGTTCACAGTTCAATAACTACATGGCTTTATCTATCAGTGTCTATTTTTCTATACATAGTTGATAAAAAACAAACTCCCCACTGTATGTTTTTGGTATTCCTTGCACAAAATGTCAATATTTCTGTGATCTATATGTATAAGCATTTGTATTTTTCTCTTTTATTAATCTTTTCATGCATTAATCTTGCTGTGGTCCACACAAAGTATGTAACTTGACCCTATGAATGCCAGTTAATTTCCATTCGTCAGAAAAGCTTGCCTTAAACCAACCCAAGCTGGATTTGGCCCACCCCTCACACACAGAAGGCCCAGCTGTGACTGTTAATTGACTTCAATCAAGGACACAGCAACAGGTGAAGTGAATCAGAAAGAAAATCATCACCTGAACCCCATTCCAAAATGAGAGAAGTCTGACAAGAATTCCATCATTTCCTGTTTTCTGGCCACCATAATTCCTGCAAAGTCTTCCTTCTAGAATTTTTCCTCCCCAGTTTGCTTTCATGGCTGCCATCTTGCTGCTCAAATTATATATAAGACCTAATTCCCCATAGCTCAGAAAGTTGGATCTGAACTTCCTCCCAACTCCTTACTCTATACATAGCAATAAAATTGCTTGGTCTTTTTCAGAGTCTGATGTTCAGATTACTGACAGATCTGAGTGCTCCAAACAAAGACCCAGCTTCTAGAATTTGGCAACAGGAACACTTCCAGGATGATGGGAAGTTAAGAACATGTGGTGGAAATAGAACTACAAAACTGATGTATAAGATTTCTTTCCTAGGCCGTACTGGTCAGCAAACAAAGCTCCAATGTTATAATTAGGCAGCTGACTTAATGCCCACAGTTCAATCAACTACCTACCACTCTGGTGATCCTTGTGATGTGTTTGAGCTCAGAAAATCCCCTTTTGTGAGGTAACACCAAAGTTCAGTAATCAGGGGGAATGTTAATGGTAGCAAGTCCATGAAAATGGTATCAGCACCGTCCTCTGAGATTCTTCTGGTAGGAGAGCCTTATCAACAGAACTGCCATTGGTGAATGACAGTATCCTAGTCCCACTGGAATGGTGGTAGAAGAACTCCTTTGTTACCTTAAAACAGTCACACACACACACATACACCACACAAACCTAAGCCATTTGCTCTCAGACTGATTCTGACTCATGGCAAACCTGTGTGTATCTGAGTAGAACTGTTCCGTAGAGTTTTCAGGGCTGTCATCTTTTGAAAGGAAGTCCTGGTCCTGTCTTCCATGGTACCTCAGGTAGCATCCAACCCTTCAGTTAGTAGTTGAGTGCTTAACCAGTTGCACTATCCAGGGTCTCCATTCATTATCTTAGAGTATCATTAAAAAAAAAAAATTGTCTTGGAGACCAAAAAATCTATGTAAAGAGAAAAGTTTATTATTTGTTTTTTAAACTAGAGAAAGAGAGAAAAACATAAAGAAACATGCTTAAAAGGCGTAAGTGTGGCCTTTTAGGAACTCGTAGTTTCTGCAAGAATAAGCATAGAAAACATCCCTGGTTCAGAGGAGAAGCTAGAAAACCAGCAATAACAGAGCTGCCTGTTAAAGTTTTAAAGCCAGTGATTAAGAATACAGAAGTTCTCAATAGGTTGATCATCATCTATCAGTTAACCTTGAAATATGACCTGGCCAGTTACTAAGCTTTTTGGGACTGGTGTATCTCTTAGGAATTATCAAAGTGGAGAAAAGCGTGGTTGACAGTCACTCGCTGACCTTATGGCACCTTACCTTACCACCATGAACCATCCTTCTGTTCAGCAGTCAACATTGACCTCCCTCCTCTTCCCTGACTTGTGTATTCTTTCTTTTCCACTGCCCGAGGCATCAAAAGTTACTTCTGAAGAAACACATGACTTAAAGCCTCACGGTGCAGGATGACTCTCTCTTTACTTACCTGTCTCTCTGTCTATCTATCAAACTTTGTAGCTAGTCTAGTCTCAAGGAACAAAATCCAGGAAAGACAAATGGTCAGGCAAGATTTGCTGAGTCCTTCAGAACTGTGCATGATCTTCACATGATACTTTGGTAGCCTAAGAACACCAAAAACCAAAAGCCAAATGCAGTCCTATCAAGTCAATGCCAACTCATAGTGACCCGATAGGACAGAGTAGAACTGCCCCATAGAGCACCTGGTGGATCTAAACTGCCAACTTTATGGTTAACAGCTGTAACATTTAACTACTATGCCACCAAGTATACCTATACATACCTTGAAGCTGTGTTGGACTCAGGTTAAACCAGTAAATGGAGAAAAGCACTTGTTATGACGGAATTGTGTCTCCCCTCCTCCAAAATACATGCTGGAGTGTTAACTCCTACACTGATCCTATGGGGAATAGGAATTTACTTCTTATTTTAATGAGGTTATTACCAAGAGTCTGAAACCTAAAGACTTTGAAGATGTATATAGAGCACATTAGGCACAGAAACAAGCAGGTGTGAATGGAGCAGAGAGACACCACGTGGGGCTCACTCAGAACTTAAGAACACCTGGGTTACAAAAGCTGCGACAAGGATTTTCTTCCAGAGTAGAGGGAGGGAGCCTTCTCCTAGAGCTGGTGTCCTGAATTCAGACTTCTATGCTCCTAAACTGTGGAAAACACATTTCTAAACATTAAAGTCACCTGCTTGTGGTGTTTTGTTACAGGAGCACTAAGAACTTAAGACAGTACTGAGAATAGCCCTAAGGTTATAAACAAACTATGGGGACAGCAATGGAAGTTTGGTTCACTCAGACCTAATGACTCGGCACAAGCCTTCTGCAGAAAAGTGATTCAGAAGTATGACATACCCTGTTTACGTCCAGGTTGGCCTTGAGGGCTCAAATCTGGCAGCCAGACACCTTTGTGTAAAACTGGTATATAAGGTCATTGCACCACAAGGTGCAGTCCCTTGCCCACTGCCTTTGGCCATTTGCTGCTGCCAGAGATGCTGTGCTGCCTTGCTGTACCTTAGCTCCAATTAACCTGCCATAACCAAACCAGCTGAGCCTCCATCATTACTGGGCCTGCCCGAATCTTGAACCTGCATTCCTATCCTTGAACACCTGTGTTCAGACACAAACAAACAGATGAACAAATAAACCCATTGCTGTGGAGTCAATTCCAACTCATAGAGAGCCTTTAGGACAGAGTAGAGCTGCCTCATAGAGTTTTCAAGGAGTGCCTGCTGGATTCAAACTGCTGACCTTTTGATTAGCAGCCGAAGCACTTATCACCACACCACCTAAGCTTACAGTCCACAAAAAAAATCTTACCTATCTCAAATCCTGTTTGGATTAAAGAGAAATGAACAGGACATGAACAGAAATACGAAGTTTGGAGTTATGTTGCAGTTGTTCATGAGTATTATTTTGGTGGGTTCTCTGGTGTCCTGAGAAACCCTGGTAGAGTAGTGGATTAAATGCTACGGCTGCTAACCAAAAGGTCAGCAATTCAGAACCTCCAGGTACTTCTTGGAAACTCTACTCTGACCTCTAGAGTCTCTATGAGTTGGAATTGACTCAATGGCACTAGTTTTGATTTTGTTTTTTCATGGTGGCCTAATTGCTAAGAGCCTGGCTGCAAAACTAAGGTTGGCGGTTCGAATTCACCAGTTATTTATTGGAAATTCTCTGGGGCAGTTCTATTCTGTTCTAAATGGTTACTGTGAGTCAGGAGAAACTTGATGGTAATATACTTGGGTTCTTTCTGGTTTCTTAGTTATCAAATGTAAGACTAAAATGGGAAATATAGGGCATAGCAGAGACAAGAGGGCACAGCTTCCTCTCTTATCACTACCAATTGAGCCAAAAAAGGGATAATTTAGTATTTCCATTTAACCACTATGGGTGGCATAGTGGTTAAGTGCTACGACTGCTAAACAAAAGGTCAGCAGTTCAAATCCACCAGGCACTCCTTGAAAGCCTTATGGGGCAGTCCTACTCTGTCCTATAGAGTTGCTGTGATTTGACATTGACTTGACTGGGTTTTTTCATGGGCAACTTTAACTTGAACAGTCGATGTTTACTGTAAAATATTTAGTCAGTAAATGAAGTTGACACTGACCTTGGTAGAGTTACTTAACAATTCTGTATCCTTCTCCAATATACTTCTTCCATAAATAAACCTTTCTTCTCCACTTTAGAAACAACTACATCTTTTTGTTACCTCAAATCCTCCTTAAAATTTGCAAAAAAGCTACTATTGGTAAACAGCTTAGTTACTTACTATCTACTGAATCTTCACATATTTCTATTTATATATGCTGTTATATATAGTATGTATTCTTTTATATGATATATAAATATAGGCTAAATTATATGCAGTCTGTATTATTACATATTCAATTATTATTTATTACATATGTGATTTATATACAATTATATATTATATTTTTCTCTGTGTATTTCTTTATATAGATACTGTACCTTTATGTATTCTTCATATATTTTTGTATTATGAGAATATCTTTATATACATATGTAGAAACTCTGGTGGTATAATAGTTAAGTGTTATGTCTGCTAACAAAAACACTAGGAATTCAAATACACCATGAGCTCCTTGGAAACTCTATTGGGCCTCTGTGAGTTGATATTGATGGTAGTGGGTTTGGTTTGGGGACGTGTATGTGTGTGTGTATGTGCATGTGTGTATACATACATACATGTCTATACACGTGCTTCTGTCAAGTCAATATTGACTCACGTTTAAATGCATTCTCATAGTGGAAAAGAATCTTCAGTGGTATATGCTTCTAAATATATTTTGAACTTTGACCCCCCAAAATATGTGTTAGAACCCTAACCCCTATACCTGTGGATATAGTCCTTTTTGGGAAGAGGATTTTTATTTTGCTACGTTAATGAGACTACTAGAGTATATCTTAAACCTAATGACTTTAGAGATATAAAAAAGATTTGTAAACAATCAACAATCCCTAAGACAAAGTACAGTAATTACTTAAAAATATTTGTAATATGGAAAAAATAGCATGAAAGAGGTAACTAAACTATTTTGAATTTATAAAAACATGATATTCTTGCGCACTAGATCTATGGAAACTATAACCTGAAGCAAGATATTTTCCTCAAAATTATCAGGTATAGGATATAGAAAAAGTTTTTCCATGAATTTATTGGCATGCTCTGTTAAAGCAGCTGCCACCTCCAGATTCTTAAGTGTTAAAGAAATGGCCTCAAGTTTAGAATCTGCTAGCCTCTGTCTGAGTGGTTAGTTTCCTAGGAGAGTAGCTAGAAGGTAGTTAGAGGGAGGTGCAAGCACTCAAGTAGACACACACTTGCAATGGGCAGGACTGGAGTCAGAATTCCTCAGAAATTAAACACCAAGTTGAATTCATCATCTTGGGCTAAGTTGCAGTCTTAGATTTTTGTATCTTAACTCAAGAATATTAGTGAGTCAGTCAGGCTCCTGTTTTTGAAAAATGAAACTTTTCCAGGGTTTTTGAAAAATGAAACTGTATTTCTGACCTTCCGAAACTCTGGGTCACAGTGGTTAAGCGCTACATCTGCTAATCAAAGAGCTGACAGTCTGAGTCTGCCAGGCAGTTAGGGTCACTATGAGCTGGAATCACCTTGATGGCTGTGAGTTAGGTTTTTCAAAATTCACAGTCCATTTTGGGAAACAAAACAAAAAAGAAATTGTGTGAACCCTTGAGGATATACGAAAAAATAAAGGACAACACTAGTATCTACTAGCAAACAAACATATTACAAGTCAAGGGTGTCAGAGTAAAACTAGAGATCAGTGGGTTTAATTATAGATGATATCACTGGAAAGTCAGTCTTGAGACAGGCTTGGATGAGTAGGAGGCTGTATTGCCTCTCGGTGTAGATCAGAGAGATGGTGATGATCTGTTAGAGCAGCGTTTCTCAAAAGTTTTCCCCACTTTATACAAGATACGTGACTAGATAGGGGTCTTGTGGTTCAGTAAGTTTAGGAAACACTGCCTTCTGACAAGCATATATTGTTCTATTAAATTAAGAAAAAAATGTCTGTATCTTCAGTAAAGAAATCTTTGTCCTGAGGAAAGTCTACTAAATTGGATGAATATAAAAGAATGCCGCAGAGAGGAGTGAGATCTGCTAAAATTCCAATATTTATTTCACAGATGAGGACAAAGACTCTTAATATAGCATATTTTGGTTTTTAGGCTTCATATATAGTTACAGTAAAAGGGAGGATTAAAAATATATAAAAATAGAGTTACATACAGGGCATGGGTTGCCTTTTAGTGCCCAGATAAATCATAGGTAGAATCTGCTAAGATGTTTCCTAGGGCTTTGGTGTTTTCCATCCATCTTTTCTTCTTAGGTTACTGGCAGAAGGTTGAAGATACCAGTACATTGACCCTGGTACTAGATTTCTAACGGATTACAATAGTCAAGCCTAGCATGCACTGGACAGGCTACCATTTGAATTATCATTAGAACTTTGACAAGGTTTCCCAGTTTATTTAGCATTAATAAGCTTCTGAAAAATATTGACAATCTTATCATGTAAAATTATCTCCAGCATTTATATTATACATATTGTGTTTTGTTGTGTTTCTATCACTGAGACATAGGATGCCAGTCAAGCCAAATGCCAAAAAGACCAGAAAATGTTACATCTCTGCCAGAGAGTTCAATGAATCCTAGGTCAAATATTTGTCAAAAAGTTGGTGAAGCAGGTCCTAGTTGAGAAAAGGAACTTCAATTTCTTTTTCTTGTGTCTTAAGGAACCTATAGCTGTGGAGAGTTTTACCTTGTGTTGGTGAGGAAAGATGGCTTCCATGCTGTGAAAGCAGATTAAGAAATGCTAAGCAGGAAAGAGGAAAGTGTTTGTAAAGGTGTTTCCAAGATGGAGGTGAGAAAACTGAATCTTGTTATCTGTTGCACATTTACCTCTGAATCTCTTTTCATTTTCTTATCAATATGGCTTTTGTTAAAAGTCAACTTTAAATATGCCCTTTTTTTTAGTTTTTCTACCAAAAAGATGTACCGTGGGTTAAAGGTGTGGTGTTCCCATAGAGAGGTGACAGCAGAAGTGAGAGGCCCCCAAAGGAAAACTGTGTCAGAGGATTAGAGTTTTGCTGACACTACTCTACTTCCCCTCCTCAAATGGAAGGTCTTTATCCATTGCCAGAGTTCAAGGCTACTGCATGAGTTCACTGAATGTGACAGTGGTTTTCCTTATTGTACTTACTGAGTGCCAAGCACTGGTCTAGTTTCTTGCAATACAGAATAAGTAAGGCATAGCCATTACCTGAAGGTAGGACAAATTGTCTTAATTCATTTGACTGACTTACAATAATTTTGACTTGAAAGGGCATTTACATGTAACAGTGTTAAGATAGAAAATTATTGTTTTAAATTATCAGTAATGTTACAACAAAACCTTCTTCAAACCGTTATCTGTTAGTACGTCATATTGTGTTAGCTTGTGTGTTACTCTGATGCTAGAAGCAAAGTCAAGGTAATCTACTTCTGTAAATAGCCAAAGAGAACTTTACAGATCGCAATAGAGTATTGCCCAATATATTTTGGAAAATGTGCCCCTCATTTAGTAAGCACTCAAAATACACATGGCCCCAACAGTGGACTCCAGCATAGCAACCACCATGAAGATGGCACAGGACCAGGTAACATTTCATGCTGTTGTGCATGTGGCTACCTTGCATCAGAGCCAACTCTATAGCAACTAACAGTGACAGGGTTTGACCCTGTTTCCACCCCTCAGTTCATTCACTGAGATCAGAGATCACAGATGGTATGGGTCTAAAGTTAAAAATGGAAAGAGGAGTGCTCATATTAAATTCAACCGACATGAGTCAGATCCGACTCAACGGCACTTGGCTTGGCTGGCATATTAAATTATTCAGTAATTTTAGAAGCTTATTGTTTAGTGGTTAACTTTTAAGACCTTGTTTAAACAGCTATTTCAAAATGACTGTGTCTAAATTGTGGCATGAAATTGCCTTTATAGACCTCTTTTGACCTCTTAGATTTACAAGTTTTTGTAGAAATAAGGAGCTCCCAGCTGGATCATCTGTTTTACCTGGAAGGGATTATTCAGAGTTTGCATATTCCAGCTGTAACTGCCTACTTTTGGAAATACTTAGTTTTGAAAAAGATAACAGGAAAATGTACTTTAGCTCTACAGCAGCCTTGGAGAAGCAGGGCATCATCCCAGTTTTTCTTCCTAGATTTAATTAGAATATTGAGTCCAGAAATGGATTTGTTGACTCGATTGATAACTCCTTAAGATTGGTTTTGACCAGACAACTCTATACACTTCCAATTTTAGAAGCTTAAGTGGATCTTTCCTCCTTTTGAAACCATAACACAAAGGCATGCACTGTGCTTAGTGTACTCACACCTGTCTACACACTATATTATAATCAAATGCCTTGGCGGTTCCTTCCGATTTAGTGAGACCTGATATTCCAGCCCAAGCTATTCATCTGCCCTACACACAGTTTCCTGAAGGACATGATATAGAATGCAGAAATTCTGAGATTTTGAAAAATATTGTATGGAAAATGGGTTTTATTAGTCACATGAGTTTCGCAAACTCTGCACTAAACAATATGGAGTGGATTTATTGACACCAAAATTTCTTAACACCCAAAGACTCTTATTGTGAATTCACGAATCTCTTTAAGCTCTCAGATTTGTTCAGATCTTAGTTCTGTCTCTTACTAACTCTGACTTTGGATAAGTTATTTAACCTCTCCAAGGCTTAATATATTTATCTGAAAAATGAGGGTACACATACTCACATCACAGAATTGGTAAGTGGATTAAACAAGATAAAGCACTGAAAGTAATAATATCTATCATTTATTTGGGGATGTATTTTGTTTTACTGTGTTCGTACATTGTCATGCAATTTAGATTTTGTCTTTGGCATATCAAAAATGTAGATTAAATTTCAACGTACAAACAAAGCAGAGGGTTTGCTGATAATTTTTAATTCCTTTTAATCACTTTTCTATTATATATCCCCTTGGAAATCACACAGCAAATCTCTGGAAATTATTTAACCATTCTATGACTTTTTCTATGTGACCTTCATGTTATCCTATACTGCTCATTGATTTTTCTATCGAAATTCTATAGACCTTTAAGTGGCCCTGCATCAATGATGCAAATGTGTCTTAAAGACAAACCAGTGCTTCCTATACATAATACATGCTCTGACAGAGACGCTAAATCTCATTGGAGCCGCTGTTCTTTGTTCTCGTGTTACAATGAGTTAAATCGCCTGCCTTGCTTTGCAAGAGCCATCAGAACATTTGAGCTCTGATTTCCTGGTCACTTATGTTATTCATTGCCACATCATCCATCTTCATCAGGGAACAATAAATATCTGTGCAGAGGTCACTATTTTGGAGATAGTTCAAGTGTTATTTTCAGCCTAAGAAGAATTCAAAATAAAACATTCCTTTTTGTTCTTCGATTCTTACAACCTATTTTATATGAGGTTGCATTTCAGGAATGGAGGAGACTTCTTCGTATAGTACTTCTCAATTGTGTCCTTTGGAAAGAAGAGAGAATCATGACTATAGATAAGGTGATATTCTATGGTTTACTTCATCCTACTATTTACATTTGTTAAAAAAGGCATTACATTTTCTAAGCTACTATAAATCCAATCTTCATTTTGTATGACAGTGCATTTGAATTGAAACATAAGTAAGAGTTAAATAAATGTTTGTTGTTTCCTATTGGTCACATCCATTGTCAAAGGTGGAGAGACCCATCCATCTATGGATTAAACAGGCTATAATAAAGGTTTTCAAGAAAGACTTGGGCACTGTGTGGCAAGATGAATGTCACTTCTAAGTACACAGCTTAGTACATCAGCCAACTAATTTTAAGTAGTTTGGGGACACATTGTGTGTGCCAGGTTTATATGCCAAATTCCAATAATTAGAACTAAGGATACTTTTTCTAAAAATTTCACTTAACTGTTTAATACCTGAAGACTAATCATGAAAGGCAAATATGAGATAATGGACTGAGTCTTAATACACACTAAATGCTAAGAGAGTTCAGAGTAAAAAAGATTTTATGGGCTGTAGACAGAATGACTATCTTAGAAGAAAAGAAATTGGTTGAGACCTTTGAACCACCAGGCTACTGACCAAAAGGTTGATGGTACAAACCCACTGGTAACTCTGTGGGACAAAGGTCTGGCAATTTGCTCTTGTAAAGGTTACAGCCTAGAAAACCCTATGTGGACAGTTCTACTCCATCATGCAGGGTCATTATGAGTTAGAATCAACTCAGTGGCACGCAACAATAATAAACAGATTGGACTGGTGAAGAAGAGGTAGGGGTTTCTTAGAAGTAGGAAAGCAATGATAAAGAACAGAGTGAATGAAAACCCCCAAATCAGCCAGTTGTCATTAAGTCTATTCCAGCTCATAGTGACTCTGTAGGACAGAGTTCCCAAGCCTGTAGCGTCTGGAGTTTCCAAGGCTTTATGAAAGCTGTCTGCCACATTTTTCCCCCATGGAACAGCTAATGATTTGAACTGCTGACCTTTCAGTTAGCAGCTGAGTGCTTTGCCACTGTGCCACCAGAACAGCTCAGTTTTTCAGAAAATCTGTGAGTGAAATAGATTAAAGAAATAATGGTCATTTTGGAAAGTTGGATGCAGGCAGGTCGAAGAACTCTGAATCCAACCTGGCCTTATTGACAGGTTCTAGGCAATATAACAAATTCTTAAGACAAGTAATGAGATTAGGATAACAGTTTCTCAGGAAAATACAGCAGTTAGGTTTGTAAGGAATGGGCTGGAAATGAAGAGTAGTAAGGGAGGTAACCAGAATGACCTAAAAGTTAGGTGGCATAGCAGGGATATGAAGAGGAGATGAACAGAGAGGTGTTGAATGAAAGATCTAGCAGCTCCTGAGTAAAAACAGATCCATTGCAGTAGAGTCAATTCTGACTCATAGACACCCTATAGAACACAGTAAAACTGCCCGTAGATTTCCAAGGAGCACCTGATAGATTTGAACTGCTGACCTTTTGTTTAACAGCCATAGCACTTAATCACTATGTACTTAATCACCAGTATTTCCAGTGTATGGGTAGTGACCTCAAATGTTTAGGAAAGATGGTAAAGTGACAATTCGCAGAAACTATTACAGCTGAAACTTATCATATGAAAAACTTTGAAAGTTATGAATTTTTAAACCACACATGAATTTGAATTTTGACAACTTCTTGCCAGCAGTGTAATCTCAGAAAAATTATTAAATTCTTTCAACTTAGGTTTTCTCAAATCTAAATGAGACTGTCCTTATTATTAGTTGACATCAAGTCAGTTCTGACTCATGGAAAATCCAGGTGTGTGCAAAGTAGAACCATCAAGGCTATGATTCTGCAGAAGCAGAGCACCAGGCCTGTTTTCCAAGGCATAATTTGGCAGGTTTGAAGTAAGAAAGCTAAAGTAGCAGGTAATTTCTGGTGTCTGTCGCTACAGAAAGACCTAGTAAGGACAGAAAAGCCATTTCATCCAAATGTAAGTAGTTAGTGACCAAAGTCCTGACATCCACAATTCTCTTTACTAGCCAGAATATAGGTGGGCATGTAAATTTATATGGGAATGTACATTTTCACTCAGTCATAATAATAATAATAACTAGAACAATAAAAGGTATTGGCAAGGATGTGGAAAAAAAATTTTATTGTAATAAAATATCTATAACAAAAAGTTTGAAGTTTTACTCTTTTTTTAAGTATACAGTTCACTGACAGTCGCATTCACCATGATGTCCATTTTAATTTTGTAGCAAGACTAGGTAATGCCTATACAACTACCTGGAGTATGAATGAAGCATAATTTGGTCACCTTCACCACAAATATCTTTTCAGCAGATACCTCGCATGTGACAGAAGGAACAGAGAATCAAGCCCCTTAAGTAAACACAACTTGCAAGCTATTTTAATACAGGGGAAAATAGGAGACTACAAATTAATGAAACAGCATAATTCCCTGTGATGGTTTTTAATAAAGCCAAACACCAAATACTGGATTCCCTTATGTTGGAAAATGAATAGATAAACACTTTTGCAATGACCCGAAGGCTTGGATACAGAGAATAAATAAATTATTGACACATAAGGAATGGACAATTCTCCATCCACTGTTGAGCTTTTCATTCTTTGTGGAGCAGATGGTCTAAATAAAGCAGCCAAAAATAACAGGTGGGTTTTATTGCATTAAGCCACTGAAAACACTAAGCACCTACAGTTTGTCATGTTCAAAATATTAAGTCTTATAACAACCTCTAAAAATAACCTTTTACACTCATAAAATACCTTTGTCCATCTTAAATACTATTGAAACAAAAGGACAAATACTTACATGATCACATATTTAGGGACAACAGGAACAGATTGGAAAAAGCAGCTGCTCTTTATGGATATGTTGTAACACAGGGTTGTTAAACCATGTTGACAGACTCTAACTGATGTAGATAATATTGCCTCTTCTGAGGCCAAACAAAATTCGAGTCTTAATCAGTGCTTCCATAAATACAGTGATCTCACACACCCTACACCTCTCTCTCTGACATATGGACAATGAAGAACTCAAACACATTAGTTTGTCCATAAGTCGGTCAAATGCAGAAGTCTGAGTGTAGAATTCAAACTACAGTTCAATAACATTTATTCTTCATCATTCGATCTTATTTCCCTCATGCATTTTCATAAACCAGAGGAACACAAAGGGACTGTAAGCTGGAGAAAGATAAGGGAAAATGCAATGCCTGGGCCTTCAATAAGAAAGATAGTGTAACTCTTTAAAGCAATTGTTAGCTTTTATAAAAAAATATTTTATCAAGTTAAAATTCACATAACGTAATATCAGTCATTTTAGAGTGAAAAATTCAGTAGCATTTAGTCCATTCACAGCATTGTACAACCACCATCTCTAGTTCCAAAACACTTCCATTGACCCATGCTAAAGACTTTTACCCATAAAATTGTTTTTCCTCATACCCTAGCCCCACCCAACTCTATCCTCTGACAACCACCAATTATCATTCTGTCTATATGGGTTTATCTACTGGATATTTCTTCTAAATGGAATCATACAATACACTTTTTTTTTCTTTTCTTTTACATCTGGCTGCTTCCACTTAGCATAATTCTTTGGAGGTATCCATATTATAGCATGTTTCAGCAATGTAGAAAGCAATTTGGGGCTCCTCCAAAAGTTAAACGTAGAATTAACTTATGACCTTGCAATTCCACTCCTATATATGTACCCCAAAGCACTGAAATCTGTTTACTAAAATTAGTATATGTTCGTGTATTTATAGAAGTACCATTAACAACAGCCAAAGGCTGAAACAGGCTAAGCAGTTTGCGGTATGTATATGTATACATATATTTGTTGTTGTTAGGTGCTGTCAAGCTGGTTCTGACTCATGGGCACCTTATGCACAACAGGATAAAACACTGCCCAGTCTTGTACCATGCCCATGGTTGTTTTAATGCTTAAGCCCATTGTTGCAGCCACTGCATCGATCCATCTTCTGGAGAGTCTTACTCTTTTTTACTGACCCTCCACTCTACCAAGCATGATGTTCGTCTCCAGGGACTGATACCTCCTGAAAATACATCTAAAGAATGTAAGATACAGTCTTACCATCTTTGCTTCCAAGGAGAACTCTGGTTGTACTTGTAGAACAGACCTGTTTGTTCTTTTCGCAGTCTGTGGTATGTTCAATATTCCTTTCTAACACAATTCAAAGGCATCAGTTCTTCTGTCTTCCTTGTTCATTGTTCAAGTTTCACATGCATATGATGCAACTGAAAATACTATGGCTTGGATGAGGCACACTTTAGTCTTCAAGGTGACGTCTTTACTTTTTTAACACTTTAAAGAGGTGCTTTACAGCAGATTTTCCCAGTGCAATGCATCTTTTGATTACTTCAGTGATGATTTCATGGGTGTTGATTGTGGACCCAAGTGAGATGAAATCCTTGATAACCTCAATCCTTTCTCCATTTATTACGATGTTGCTTACAGATCCAGTTGTGAGGATTTGTTTTCTTGATGTGGAATTGCAACCCATACTGAGGCTGTTGTCTTTAACATTCATCAGCAAGTGTTTCAAATCTTCACTTCCACCAGGCAGGGTTGTGTCATCTGCATAACATAGGTTGTTAATGAGCTTTCCTCCAATCCTGATATCTCATTCTTCTTCATATAGTCCAGCTTCCCCATCTATTTGCTTGGCATACAGACTGAAAAGATACAGTGATATGACACAACCCTTACACATGCCTTTCCTGACTTTAAAACCTTCAGTGTCCCCTTATTCTGTTCATGTAACTGCCTCTTGATCCGTGTATGGATTCCGTAAGAGCACTATTAAATGTTCTGGTATTCCCATTCTCAGCAATGTTAGCCATAATTTGTTATGATCCACACAGTTGAAGGCCTTTGCACAGTCAATGAAACACAGGTAAACATCTTTCTGGTATGCTCTGCTTTCAGCCAAGATCCCATCTGATATCAGCAATGATATCCCTGACTCCACACCCTCTCCCGAATCTGACTTGAACTTTTGGCAGTTTCCTGTTAATGTACTGTTACAGCTGTTTTTGAATGATCTTGAGTAAATTTTACTTGCTTATGGCATTAATGATATTGTTCAGTAATTTCTGTATTTGGTTGTATCACCTTTCTTGGGGTTAGGCATAAATATAGATCTCTTCCAATTGGTTGTCCCGGTAGCTGTCTGCCAAATTTCTTGACACAGACAAGTGAGCACCTCCAGTGCTGACTCTGTTTGTTGAAACATCTCAATTGATATTCCTGGATCCTTGTTTTTCGCCAATTCCTTCAACGTAGCTTCAACTTCTTGCTTCAGTACCATCAGTTACTGATCATATGCTACCTCTTGAAATGGTTGAACATTAACCACTTCTGTCCTGTGTGACTCTATTCCTTCCAGCTTCTTTTGATGCTTTCTGAGTCCAGCTCTGTGCACGTTATTATAATACTTTGTTTCGTCCTCTTGCTCTTTCTTTTGAAATCTTGTGTTCAGTTCTTCTACGTCATCATTCCATCCTTTTGCTTTAGTTGCTCAGTGTTTGAGAGCAAATTTCAGAGTCTTTTCTGACAGCCAATTTGGTCTTTTCTTTCTTTCTTGTCTTTTTAATGACTTCTGGCTTTCCTCATGTCTGATGTCTTTGATGTTACTCCACAATTTGAATGTCTCTGGTTGTTAGTGTTCAATGTATCAAATCTGCTCATGATGGTCTCTCAACTTAGGTGGGATATACTCAAGGACACACTTGGGCTGTCATGGGATTCTTCTAATCTCTTCTTCAGTTTCAGTTTGAAATTGCATATGAGCAATTGTTGGTCTGTGCCACAGTCAACGTCTGGTCTTGTTCTGACTGCTGATACAGATTTTTTACATCATCTTTTCCCACAGATGTAGTCATTTTGATTCCTGTATATTTCATCTAGTGAGGTTTATGTGTATAATTTCTGTTTGTGTTGGTGAAAAAAGATATTTGCAATGTAGTCATTGGTTTTGAAAAATTCTATCATCTGATCTCTGGCATTGTATCTATCTCTGAGGCCATAATTTCCAAATCGCAATCCTTCGTTGTTTCCAACTTTTGCATTCCCATCACCAGTAACTATCAATGCATCCTGATTGCATGTTCAATAAATTTTGGACTGCAGAAGCTGGTAAATATCTTCCATTTCATCATCTTGGGCCTTAATAGTTGGTGTATAAATTTGAATAATACTCATATTAACTAGGTCTCCTAGTAGCTGTATGGATGTTACCCTATCACTTACAACACTGTACTTCAGGACAGATATTTAAATGTTCTTTTTGACACTGAATGCAACACCATTCCTCTTCAAGTTGTCATTCTTGGCATAGTAGACCATACAGTTGTCTGATTGAAAATGGTCAGTACCGATCAATTTCAGCCCACTAATGCCTAGAACACTGATGTTTACATGTTTCATTTCAATTCTGATGACTTACAATTTTCCCAGATTCATACTTTGTACATTCCATGTTTCAATTATTAGTGGATATTTGCAGCTGTTTCTTCTTATTTTGAGTTGTGCGATATCATCAAACGAAGGTCCCAAAGACTTTACTCCATCCATATCATTAAGGATGACTTTATTTTGAGGAGGCAGCTCTTCCCCAGTCGTCTTTTGAGTGCTTACATCCTGGGGGGCTCATTTTTTCAGCACTACATCTGGCCACGATCCACTGTTATTCATAAGGTTTTCACTGGCTAATTCTTTTCAGAAGTAGACTGGAAGGTCATTCTTCCTAGTCTTAGTCTAGAAGCTTGGCTGAAACCTGCTGGTTTGGATGACCCTGCTGGTATCTAAATACCAGTGACATACCTTCCACAATCACAGCAACAAGCAAGCACTCACAGTACAACAAACTGACAGATAAATGGCAAATATATGTATATACATACAGTAGGACTGATAACTAAGTTATCAGACTCATCCGACCGGTAGTGCTACATACCTCATTGCTCAATGTCGCTATGGTTACCTTCGAGGTATTCCCCCTGGAAAACTATACACTGATGCCAGCATCTAGTTCACCTTTCAAAGCAATTTTGGAGCTCTTTATCTGGAATGACAACAGAGCTGACCTCACATTACACCCTCTCTTTTCTGAAATTTATTGTGATTCAGTGAAAGTATGCAATGCAACATGAATTTGCATGCCTGCCTATGTGCGGCTCCCAATGCTCTCCCTGCCCAGTGACAGCACACTCCTCCTATCTGTTCTGTACATGTCATATCCTCCTAACAATCTCCTGTTCCCTCCTCGTCATCCTCTTCTCCTTCCTCCAATAAGAGATCAGCAGGTTGACATCCTATAGATGTATAGAAACATAAAGTGCCCACACAATATGGGCACTCTGTGTTGTCCAGTTTCTTGCCTGAAGAGCATACCTCAGTACCAATTTACAGATAAGGGCAGCATCAGAACAAGGTGCCGTGCTCCCAGGGGAACCCTGAGGCCCCTGGACCATCAATTGCAGTCTTTTAGTGGAGTTCTCAGGGAGCACCCCTTTATTCTCATGTTGCAATGAGACTCAATTTTGTGAGCCCCATCATGGTTATCATTGTTCGTGGCCAGACACCATTTGGTTCCTCTAGTCACACGTGAAGGCAGTCACCCACTCATGTGGGTCTGTCTGCTGGGTTCTCTTTCTCCCATGTCATTTCAGTCCTTGGTGATCATCAGTTCCTGCTGTGCTGGGACCATTTGGTGTGCCTCAGATGGCAGCTTGCTAGCTTTTAAGACCCCAGACGCCACTTACCAATATGGGGTGCAGAAGATTCTCTTAGCAATACGCTAGTTATGCCTTGATGTTCCCTGAGATTCTGGGCCCCAACCCCTGCTACTAAGTCCTAGCAATATTGGGTTAAAATTGGAGTAGTAATCATGTTATGTTAAAGTCCAGTTAAATTGATCTTTCTAATGTTGCTGAAATCAGCTGTTGCTGATTTCACCCAAACAAATTTCTATCAACTGTCCAATCTATAACCAACCCTCTTGTTCCCTCCCTTCCCACCCTTGAGCCATCGAAGAGTCTTTTCTTCTGTACAGGAGTCTGTTTGTAAGTCCTTATAGTAGGAGTCTCATACAGTATTTGTGCTTTTGCCACTGATTACTTCAACTCAACATAATGTCTTCCAATTGAAGCCAGGTTATGAGATGCTTCCTAAAATCATTGTTCTTTATCATTGCGTAGTGTTCCATTGAGTACATATATCATAGTTTATTTATCCATTCATCTGTTGTTGGGCATCTGGATTAATTCTTTTTGCTATTGTGGATTGCGCTGCAATAAACATTCATGTGCATGTTATCTGTTGGTGTGACTGCCCTTGATTCTATAGGATATATTGCAAGCAGTGGAATTACTGGGTTAAATGGCATGTCTATTTCCATCTTTCTAGGGGAGACCCAGATAGCTTTCCAAAGAGGTCGTACCATTTTGCAATCCCCCCAAAAGTGTAGGAGAGTTCTGATTTCTCCACAGCCTTTCTAGCATTTGTTATTTTGTGTTTTTGGGGTCATGGCCAACCTTGTTGGGTTGAGATGATATCTCATCATAGTTTTGATTTGAATTTCTTTAATAGCTAATGATCATGAACATTTCCACATGTGTCTTTTGACTGCCTGGCTATCCTTTTTAGAGAAGTGTCTGTCCATCACCTTTGCCCATTGCTTAACTGGATTATTTATCTTTTCCTTGCTGATATTTTGTAGTATCTCATAGATTACAGAGATCAGACTTCAGTCTGACATACAGTTGCCAAATATGTTTTTTCACATTCTGTAAGTGGTCTTTTAATTCTTTTAATAAAGTCTTTGAATGAGCAGAAGTGTTAGATTCTTAGTAGTCCCCGTTGATCTATTTTGTCTCCTGTTGAATGTGCTTTGTTGAAGTCTGTTTACATTGTATATTAAAACTTCCATTGTTGATCCTAATTTTTCTTGGATGAGCTTTATTGTTTTGCTTTTGATATCTAAGTCTTTTAACCAGTTTGAGTTGGCTTTTGCATAAAATGTGAGATATGGATCTTGCTTCAATATTTTTGCAGACAGATTTCTAATTTTGCCAGCACCCTTTGTTAAAATGATTCCTTTTACTACTGTTTAGAGTCTTAGGGCCTTTGTCAAATATCAACTATTCATAGAAGGGTGGTGGCATGTCTGGGGCCTCAACTCTGTTCCATTGATCTATGTGTCTGCTTTTATACTACTACTAGGCTGTTTTGAAAACTGTGGCAGTGTGATAGTTTCTAAAGTCACATAGCGAGAGGCCACCCAGTGTATTCTTCCTCTTTAGTAGTGCTTTGCTTACCTGGTGCTTCTTCCCGTTCCAAACAAAGTTGATGATTTGTTTCTCCAACTCATTACAGAATGACACTAGAATTTGTATCGGGATTGCATTATATAGGTAGATTGCTTTGGGTAAAATAGATGTTTTCAGAATGTTAAGTCTTGCTATACATGAGCAGGGTAGGTTTCTCCATTTATGTAAGTCTCTCTTAGTTTCTCATAGTAAGGTCTTGCAGTTCTCTTTGTAAAGGTCTTTCATTTCTCTAGTTAGATTAATTCCTAATTATTTTATCTTCTTGGGGGTTATAGTAAATGGTATTGATTTGATGATTTCTTCTTTAATAATCTCATTGTTGGTATAAAGGAATCCTACTGATTTACTTATTTTTGTCTTGTATCATGATACTTTGCTGAACTCTTCTATCAGAGTAGCTTACTTATAGATTCTTTGGGATTCTCTGTGTATACAATCATATCATCTGCAAATAATGTTTTTACTCTTCTTTGCTGGTGTGGATACCCTTTATTTCTTGGTCTTGTCTAATTGCTCTGGCTAGAACTTCTAGCACAATGTTGAATAGGAAAGATGAGAGTTCCCGTTCTCAAGGGGAATTCTTTCAATCTCTCTCCATTCAGGATGATGTAGGCAGTTGGCTTTGTATAAATGGCCCTTATTGCTCTGAGGAATTTGCCGTCTATTCCTGGTTTTCTGAGAGTTTTTAGCATGAATGGGTGCTGGACTTTATCAAATGCCTTTTCTGTATCAATTGACAAAATCAAGTGATCCTTGTCTTTTGTGTAATTTATGTGGTTGATCACAGTATTTGTTTTTCTGGTGTTGAACAAGACTTATATTCCTGGTGTGAATCCAACTTGGTCATTAGAAATTATTTTTTTGATATGTTGTTAAATTCTATTGGTTAGTATTTTGTTGAAGATTTTTGCACGTAAGTTCATGAGTGATATTGGTCTGTACTTCTCCTTTTCTGTTGGGTCTTTCCCTGGCTTTGGCATCAGGGTTATGCTGGCTTCATAGAATGAATCTGGGAGAATTCCTTCCCTTTTTATGTTGTGAAATAGTCTCAGTAGTACTGGAGTTAACTCTTGTAAAAACTTGATAGAATTTTGCGGTGAAACCATCTGGGCCAGGGCTTTCTTTCGGTTGGTAGTTTTTTGATGACTTTTTCAATCTCTTCCTTTGTGATGGGTTTATTCAGTTGTTCTGTTTCATCTTGTGCTAATTTTGGCTGGTGATATGAATCTAGGAATTCTTCCCTTTCCTCTAGGTTTTCAAATTTGTTACAGTACAGCCTTTTGTAGTATTCTGTTATGATATTTTTTATTTCTGTTGAATCTGTTGTGACATCTCCCATCTCATTTCTTATTTGGGTTGTTTTCTTTCCTATTTTTCTTTAGTAAGTTTAGCCAACGGTTCATCAATATTGTTAATTTTTTTTTAAAAAACAGCTTTTGGTCTTTTCAATTTTTTCAATTGTTCTTCTATTCTCTAATTCATTTAGTTCTGCTCTAGTATTTGTGATCTCTTTTCTTCTGGTGTCTGAGTGGTTCTCTGTTGCTCTCTTTCTACTTGTTCAAGCTATAGGGTTAGTTCTTTAATTTTGGTTCTTTCTTCCTTCCGGATGTGCACATTTATACAGATAAAGTGACCTCTGAGCACTGCTTTGGCTTTATCCCGTAAGTTCTGGTAGAAAGTGTTTTCATTCTCATTTGAATCCAAATTTCCTTATTTCATCCTTGATTTCTTCTATAATCCATGGCTTTTTCAGAAAGGTGTTGTTCAGTTTCCATGAGTTCCAAATTGTATTGAAGTTTTTTCTGCTATTGGTTTCGATTTTTATGGCTTTATGGCCTGAGAAGATGCTTTGCAGTAATTTAGCGGTATGGATTTTATTGAGATTTGCTCTGTGTCCTAACACATTGTCTGTTCTGGAAAATGTTCCATCTGCACTGGAGAAAAAGGCGTAGTTATCGGATGGTGGATAGAAAGTTCTGTATATTTTGATAAGGTCTAATTGATTATTTGTGGCTGTAAGATCTTCTGTGTCTTTACTGAGCTTTTTTCTAGAAGATCTGTCTAATACGGAGAGTGGAGTGTTGAAGTCTCCCACTATTACTGTGGAGTGATCTGTCTCTTTTTTTAATGTAGTCAGTGTTTCTTCGATGTATTTAGATGCTGTAATATAGGGTGCATAAATATTTAATATTGTGAAGTCCTGCTTGTGTATTGAAACTTTCAGCAATAAATAGTGTCCGTCCTTGCCCGTGATGGTGGATTTTACATTAAAATCTGTTTTATCTGAGATTAATATTGCCACACCTGCTCATCTTTGTATATTATTAGCTTAGCGTATGTTCTATCATCCTTTAATTTTCAGTTTATTCCTATCTTTAAATCTAAGGTGAGTTTCTTGTAAGCAACATATAGACGGGTCATGCCTTTTGATCCAAATGCCATTTGTTGTCGCTTTACTGGAATGTTCAGACCATTTACATTCAACATAATTATCAATAGATGTATGTTTAGTGCTGTCACTGTGATGTGTGCATTTTTGTGTTGATGTTTTCTCTGTTGCTTTACTATTCTGTTCTGGGACATTTTTCTTTATGGGTTGATTTTTCACCCTTCTTAGTGTTGGTTTTGTGTTTGTTGAGACTTCTGTATTACGTTTCTTGATTTGATATGTTGCATCTTTATTGTGCTTTGCAGCTACCCCTGTAATTCCCCTTAATAATCTATGTTTAAATCCAATTTTAACTTCTACATGTCTTATTAAACTCCTCTCCATCTGTAAGAACTATAACTACTGTAGTACATCCCTCTTTTTAATGCGTTCATGATATGATCACTGGATCACTTCTAATTTCATGGCTTTGATTGAGTTTTGTGCCTTCCCTAACTGAGTAGGTTTCTCGGTGATTTGCCCTGCGTTGCCTCCTAAAATTTAATGTTAATGGTTTTATTCTTCTAAACCAAGAGCTTCTTTCAGCATTTCTTGTAGCTTTGGTTTGGTTTTTACAAAGTCTCTGAGTTTCTGTTCATCTGTGAATATCTTAATTTCATTTTCATATTTGAGAGAGAGTTTTATGGGATATGTAATTATTGCTTGGAAGTTCTTCTCCTTTAAGGCTTTGAGTGTGTCATCCCCTTGCTGCATGCCAGCATCATTTCTGCTGAGAAGTAAGATGAAAGCCTACAGGCTTTCCCTCTGAATGTTAGCTTTGTTTTGAGTCTTGCTGACTTTAAAAGTTTCTGCTTATGTTTCATTTTGTTATGCTTGATAATAGTATGTCTTGGAGTCCTTCTTTTGGGATCTAAATTGAGTGGCATTCTGTATACATCTTGGATATCTGTATTCTCTTCTTTTGTGATTTCAGGGAAGTTTTCTCTCAGCAGCTGAACAACAATACTCTTACTCTCTGTGTTTTCCGGTGTCCCTCACTGTTTGGGAACTCCAATTAATTGTAGATTGTTGCTCTAGATAGAATCTCACATACTTCTTAATTTTCTTGTGCATTTTACCTGATTTCTCCTCCTGGATACTGAAGTCAGCAACTCTGTCTTCCAAGTCAGAAAGTCTGTTTTTTATTTGTTCAATCCCGTTTTCTTGAGTTTGAATTGAATTTTCTATTTCTTTGATTTTGGTATTGATCTCTTGGATTTCAGAATACTGGTGTTCCATCAATACCAACAACTTGGTTAATTTTACATTTTGCTCTGTTGTGTTTTGTATAATGTCTAGGAGGTCTCTCTATATAAGTGTTTTGTACACACCCTCCAATTGTTGCAGAAAGACTTCTTCATCTGGGAAGTTCTTTAGTTCTTTCTTTTGGCAGCTTTCTTGAGCCATAGGTGAATTTTTCTTTAAGTTTCTGTCCAAGGTTTGTTGCTTTTGGGCATCTGGAAGTTGTTTTGTTTCTCTAGTGTTACCTCAACAGGATCTAAAGCACAATCTGATAAAGAACGTGATTAATAGTAACCTCTATGTACTCCAGTGACTGGGCCTAGGAGACTCTCTGGGATAGCTAGCTCCACCTCCTGATTAGCAAAAACACAGCTCTACTTATGGAGTCACTGGGGGACCATCAGCTGACCCTATGATGTGTGTCATTAAAGGCTGGAAGAGATGCCATCAGGATGCACTACAGTTATTTTTCTCAGTAGTCAAGTATTGGAAGGTGAAAGCTATCTGACAGCTTCTAAAATCAGTCAGGCCATCAGATGTTCAAGGCCCTCTTCTCAGCAGCCAAAGAATGTCCCTCTATATCCAAACCCAGATGCTGTATACTAGTTCATAGTACAAAAACCCAACTGTCCTGTAGTTATCTGATACTGGGCTCTATCTGTAAAGTTGGTCTGGGCTAAACACAGCTTTTCTACTGGAAAAGTGCTCCCTGGGCTAGCACTGTCTCTCAGCCTGGAGTTAGTCTGTGTTGAAGCCTCCATTTAGGTAACTCCACTGGTCAGTCAAACAAAATGGTGTCCCACACAATCTCTGTTGCCTGCTGTGGAATAGCAGATTCAATGGCAGAGGTTCAGAAAGAGAGGGTGGAGGAGCCGAGGTCAGAGAGTCCAGAGTCAGGTTTTCAAAATGTGACTATTCCTCTAGCTGGTACTGTAGGTAGTACAGCTAAGCTTTGCTGCCAGTTAAGCATAAGCCCTGCCTGCTAGTTAAGACAGAGAAAAAAATGGTGGCACTCTTCTCTGCCTGGGGATTAATCCCTGGTGAGCCTTCCATTTGGGTAACTCTGCCTCCCAGTTGAACAAGATGGTGTCCAGTGCAAGCTCTCCTGCCCACTGTGGAATAGCCGATACTACGGTGGAGGTTTGGAAAGAGAGGATGGAGAAGCTGAGGTACAGAGAATCCAGAGCCAGTTCTCAAAATCTGGCTATTCCACCTGCTGGTCCTGTCCCCAGTGTTGCTGAGCTTTGCTGCCGGTCAAGCCCAAACCCTGCTTGCTGGCTAAGACAGAAGAAAAAAGTTAAAAGTTACCTTCCGTCTGGGACAGCTGACATTCAACAAGGGCAAGGGTGAGTGAAGGAGACAAAGTTTCTCATTCAGTGGCATGTAGTTCAAATTGGCAGCCCTATGATGTGTCCTAGGGCTCCCTGGGTGTCCTGAAGTCTCCATTTAATCATCAATTCAGGCCTTAGTTTTCAGAGGGAGTTAAGGAGATGTGTGTCTAATCTGCCATCTTGACTCTGCCATCCTCATGTTACTCTTGATGTCATAAATGTCATCAACATGTTTTCTTTTCAATATTTCCTTTATCTTCCAGTAAAGACAAAAGTCACAGGAGGCCAGGTCAATGAAGTAGGGAGGGAGTTCTGATACTGGCTATTGTTTACTGGCTAAAGTCTCCCTCAGGGACAACTATAAAATTAAGTTCACGAACTTGCCGTGGTGTCATCATGTGCTATGGCCATTCCAGAAAGAGTTACAAAATTGCTTTGAAGGCTAGACAAGATGCTGGTGTCTGTGTGTAGCTTCCCACAGGGAGTACTTCTAAGGTGACCATACTGATATTAAGTTCCTGGACTTAACTGACAAACCTTAGCCAGTAAACAACTGTGTTGGAACACCCTTCCTATTCACCTGATCTGGCCTCCAATGACTTTTTTCTTTACCAGAGGATATGTATACACAACTGTCATATCAATTCTAGCTCTTAACATGTCCATATAGGACAGAATAGAACCACTCCATAGATTTCCCAAGGAGTACCAGGAACTGTCAACCTTTCAATTAGCAGCTATATCTCTTAACAACAACTACACCACCACAGCTTCCTGTATGCATATAATACAATGTTATTTGGCTGTGATCAGAAATTACAACTACTGCTTTTTGTGTCTTTTTTCTTTATTAATTGAATGCATTTTAAGAATAATTTTAAAAGTACAAATTATTTTTCCTGACTCCTCACTCCTCTAGCTAGAAACCCTGGTAGCATAGTGGGTTAAGTGCTATGGCTGCTAACCAAAAAGTCAGCAGTTCAAATCCACCAGCTACTCATTAGAAACTCTCTGGGCAGCTTTACTCTATCCTACAGGGTCTCTATGAGTCAGGCCTGACCCGACTGCAGTGAATTTATAGGGTTGCTACGAACTGGAATTGATGGCAGTATTTTTTTTTTTTTTTTTTTTTTTGGTGGTTTCTCTAACTTAACTACTATTGGCATTTTGGAAAATAACTTTCAGAATGTGCATGTGTGTGTACATGTGCAAGCTCATGTGTGTGTATGTGGATGGTGGGGGTGGGAAGGAGGGATACAAACATCTACAGTTGAAGAAATGCTCAAATTGTTCAGCCTCCAATGAACTTTACGAAGAATATTTTACATGAAAAAAACTTTATCCTTCTTAAATAATTTAAAAACATAGGTACCTTCCTGGATAAGAACATGAATTAAAAAAAAATGAGACTATACCTGCACTTAATGTTTGTAACTTGCTTTTTTCTGAAAAAAAAAAAAAAATTCTATGTGATGGCCTTCTTACATAGCCCATATGTGACAATTTGCATCCTTATACTTAATGGCTCTGTCCCTTTTTATGGATTTATGATACTTATTCTCAAATGGATGGGAATTTGTTAACTCCAACTGTTGCTAAAATAAAGCTGAAATTGATATTATTGATTACATATACTTGTGCACTTATGTATCTCTAAAGGATTTATTAGTAGAGGTAGAATTGATAGATCAAATATTTTATTGATATTATTTTAATAACTTTTAGAATGCCCATTTCCAAAATTTTAACTTCCTTGCACTTTCAAAAGCCACATAATTTCTTTGTCTCTACATCTAAAGAAATTATTTATTTAGGGGACTAATATGTGTTTTATGATTTCATCTCAGTGCTAGATGCTTTTGGGAATAAATTAACAGTTATGTCCTACTGTTGATAATTTATGAGACAGAGAAGATGGAAATGTAGTGAATTAGAGAAAAGACTAAATCTTAAGCTAAGAACCCAGTGTCACTTCCATTCAGACATAATAATAACTACTATTTTTAGTACTAACATTGATAAATTACTTGATGAATAAATACACCTCTTGTATTTTAATTGTCAAACAAAATCTATCTTATGTAAATCTAATGAAAATACAGATGTTTGCAAAAGTAATTTGGCAAGTGAGTATGTGGTGGTGGTATTGTGACTGAAAATTGCTGCCTGATAGAAAAAAAATGATGTCAAGTTTGGTATACTGGGAGTTGGACTGAGGCTGTATAAAAAACAAGAATAAAAGATATAGGAAAAATAAAGACTATGATACTTGAAGAAGATTCTGAACAATTGGAAAAAGAAGAACTTTTCCTTATGAATACAGTAGTGGCAACCAGTTGTGACTGCTAGTGCTGTCTGAGACTTATCCTTCTCTAACAAGCTTTACTTACTAAAATCAAAACGTCTTATGTGGAAATAGCTAGTGTGGGATGCAGGTAGAACAGATTTGGTGTAGAAAGCACAGTGAATAAGGTTTGAGCAGGAGACATATCAGTGACCCTGAAAGTCAGAAGATTTTTAAATTGCTTGGTGCATATTTTGAAAAAGGCTGGATTATGAAGTTGTTATTGTTGTTCAGTGCTGTTGAGCTGGTTTCAACTCATAGTGACCTTACATACAACAGAATGAAACACTGTCTGATCCTGTGCCATCCTCACAATCATTACTATGCTTGAGCCCATTGCTGTAGCCACTATGTTAATCCATCTCATTGAGAGTTTTCTTATTCTCTGACCCTCTACTTTACCAAGCAAGACATCCTTCTCCAAGGACTGATCCCTCCTGATAATACGTCCAAAGTATGTAAGACATAATCTTGCCATCTTTGCTTCTAAGGAACATTCTGGTTGCACTTCCTCCAAGACAGATTTGCTGATTTTTTGTAGCAGTCCATGGTAGTATTCAATATTCCTCACCAACACTGTAGTTCGAAGGCATCAATTCTCTCCTTGTTATTCCTTGTCAAACTTTCACATGCATTTCAAAACACCATAGCTTGATTCAGAGGCATCTTAGTGTTCAAGGAGACATCTTTGCTTTGTAACACTGTAAGTAGGCCTTTTGAGATGATTTGCCCAATGCACTGTGTCTTTTGATTTCTTGACTGTGGCTTCCAAGGGTATTGATTGTAGATCGAAGTAAAATGAAACTCTTGACAACTTCAATCTTTTCTCTCTTTATCATGATGCTGCTTATTGGTCAAGTTGTGAGGATGTTTGTTCTCCTTACTTTGAGGTGTAATCCATACTAAAGACTGCGGAGTACGGACTGTGGGAAGTACTTGCAATTTGACGATATTTCTACAGTTGTGTGGAGACAGCAGTAAAACAAATGCAGTTGAGGTGAGCAGGATTATCCCTAAAGAGTAAAGCAGTTGGGCCAAGAAGATCAGATTTCTCAACTACACAGGGGCAAAGCTAAAATGGAACATGTTCTTTGATATGCTGAACTTAATTTTCTTTCGGGAGGAACACACTGTCTAAAACCACAGAACACTTCTTTCTCAAAGTAATATTAGCACAAAAGCAGGATGGAGGGTGCAGAGTACTGTTAGTCTGTGTTTGTCAAGACTAGACCGAATTTTTGATCAGCTTACAGATTCATACACAGATGCACACTTGTGCATGCATAACCTGGTTTAAAGATACAAAGGAAACTGGGGAAAGTACTAAACAGGACCTTGACTTTTCCTCCTATTAAATCTGCATCCACTGATTTCTGCCTTACACAGCTGGGGACTGGTGAAACTATTCTTTCCTTTTAAAAATTTATTTGCTTATTTTTGATAAAATGAACACGTAATTATACTACACATACATCTTTACAAAAATATAGGTAGGTGTATCATAGATAACAAGAATAGTGGGCACTACAACTATAAAAAATTATTTCATTTCCAAAGACTCAATTTAAAATATAACAGAAATTTAGAAGTTTGTTCAGTGCAAATACAACTTTAGCACTCTTTAGAGATGTCTTCATTTTGAACAAGCTTACAGTTTGATAGTTTCCCCCCCTGAGGATACAGTAACTGAACAAAATTTGTAATCGCTATCAGCTATCTAATCTATGATAAACTCACCATCTTTCCCTGCTCTTACAGCTGTCAGAGTCTTTTCTTATGTACATAAGTCTATCTTTAAGTCTTTGTAGCAGGAGTCTCATACAATATTTGTCCTTTCATCGGTGGCTTATTTCACTCAGCGTAATATCTTCCAATCGAAATCAGGTTCTGAGATGCTTTCTAAAATCATTATTGTTCTTTATCACTGCATAGTGTTCTGTTTTGTGTATGGACCATAGTTTGTTTATCCATTCATCTGTTGATAGGCATCTGGGGTGATTCCAGTTTTTTGCTTTTGTTGACTGTGCTGCAATAAACATTCTTGTGCATGTGTCTGTTCATATGACAGCCATTGTCACTGAAGGATAAATTCCAAGTGATGGGATTGCTGGATCAAATGGTTTATCTATTTTGAGCTTTTTAAGGAGACACCAGATTGCTTTCCAAAGAGGTTGTACTGTTTTGCAATCCCACCAGCGGTATAGGAGAGTTCTGATCTCTCCACAGCCTAGCTAGCATTTGTTGTTTTTTGTTTTTGTGGATTATGGCCAACATTGTTTGGGTGAGATGGTGTCTCATTGTAGTTTTGATTTGGATTTCTCTGATAGTTAATGATCATGAGCATTTCCTCATGTGTCTTTTGGCTGCCTGGATGTCCTCTTTCATGAAGTGTCTGCCTATTTCCTTTGCCCTTCAGTTTGTTGGGTCATTACCTGTTTCTTATTGATATTTTGCAGGATCTTGTAGATTATGGAGATCAAACATCAGTCCATCATATAGTTGTCAAATATTTTTTTCCATCTGTAGGTTGTCTTTTAACACTTTTGATAAACTCTTTGGATGAACGAAAGTGTTTGATTCTTAGTATATCTCATTTATCTATTTTCTCTCTGTTGATCACGCTTTGTCAGATTTGAAGTCTTTTTAAGCTGTGTAGTAGAACATCCATCATAGATCCAATTTTTTCTTGCATGATCATTACAGTTTTAGGTTTGATATTTAGGTATTTGATCGATTTTGAGTTAGTTTTTGTGTAAGCCATGAGATATGGATCTTGTTTCAGTTTTTTACAGATAGATATTCAATTTTACCAACACCATTTGCTAAAGAGACTGTTTTTACTCTATTTTACAATCTCAGGGCTTTGTCGAATATGAACTGTTCATAAGAGAATAGTGGCATCTCTGGAATCTCCAATCTTTTCCATTGGTCTATATGTCTCTTTTCGTACCAGTATCAGGCTGTTTTGACTACTGTGGCAGTTTAATAGGTTCTAAGACCAGGCAGTGGGAGGCCCCCCACAGTGTTCTTCTTTGGTAGTGCTTTGCTTATCCAGAGTTTCTTCCTGTTCCAAACAAAGCTGATGATTTGTCTCTCTATCTCATTAAAAATTGTCACTGGAATTTGTATTGGGATTGCATGCTATATGTAGATCACTTTGGGTAAAATACACGTATTTGCAATGTTAAGTGTTCCTATCCATGAGCAGGACAAGTTTCTTCATTTATGTAAGTCTCTCTTACTTTCTTGCAGAAAGGCCTTGTGGTTGTCTTCATATAGGTCTCTTATCTCTATAGTTAGATTTATTCCTAGGTATTTCATCTTCTTGTGGCTTATAGTAAATGCTATTGATTTGGTGTTTTCTTCTTTAATGATCTTTTTATTGGTATAAAGGAATCTTACTGATTTACTTATATTTATTGTACATTCTGATACTCTGCTGAACTCTTCTATTACTTCCAGTAGTTTACTTATGGACACTTCATGATTCTCTGCTTATACAACCATATCATCTGCAAATAGGGAGATTTTTACTCTTCTTTGCTGATGCAGATGCCCTTTATTTCTTTGTCTTATCTGACTGCTCTGACCAGAACTTGTAACACAATGTTGAATAGAAGTGGTGAGAGTGGGCATTATTGTCTAGTTCCCCTTCTCAAGGGGAATTTTTTCAGTCTGTCTCCATTCAGGATGATGTAGGTGTTTGGCTTTGCATAGATGTCAGTTATTCTGCTGAGGAATTTACCTTCTATTCCTATTTTGCTGAGTTTTTAGCATGAATGGGTGTTGGAATTTATCAAATGGCTTTCCTGCATCAATAGACAAAGTCAGGTGATTCTTATCTTTTGTGTTATTTGCATGGTTGATCACATTAACTGTTTTTCTGGTGTTAAACCAGCCTTGCATCCCATGTATGAACACAACTTGGTCATCGTGAATTATTCTTTTGATATGTTTTTGAATTCTATTAACAAGGACTTTGTTGAATATTTTTGCATTTAGGTTCATAAGTGATATTGCTCTGTAAATTTCTTTGTTAGTGGGATCTTTCGCTGGCTTTGGTATCAGGGTTATGCTGGCTTCATAAAATGAATTTGGGAGTATTTCATTCTTTTCTATGCTGTGAGATAGCCTCAGTAGTTTTGGGGTTAACTCATTTCTAAGAGCTTGGTAGAGTTGTGCGGTGAAGCTATCTTGGCCAGGGATTCTTTTGGTTGCTAGTTTTTTTTTTAATTGTGATTGAGAGAAAGTTTACAACACAATTCAAATTTGCATGGCCACCCATCTGCAGCTCCCTCTGCTCTTTTTGCTAGTTGACAGCACATACATGTCATATCCTCTTAACAATCTCCTGTCCTCACCTCTCCACCTTCTCTACTCCATCCTAGTAAGAGGCAAGTGGGACGAAATCATGTGGGTGCATAGAACCATAAAGTATACACACAATATGGTCACTTCTTGTCTCCTAGTCTAATCCATGCCTATCCTTAGGGTTGACCTCACTAATGATCTATGATCAGGGACAGCATGTGGTCTAAGGGCAATGACCCCAGGGGACCTCCCAGGCCTTCAGACTATCAATTGTGGTCTTTTAGTGGAGTTCTTAAGGTAGGCTCCCTTTTTTCATGTTGCTACTGGGACTCAGCATTGTGAGCCCCATCATAGGTGTCATTGGTGGTGGCCGGGCACCATCTTGTTCTGGTCATGTGTTGATATAGTCACCCATTCACGTGGGTGTTTTTGTCTCTTGGGTTCTTTTTTCCCTCATGTCTTTGTTGTCCTTGGTGGTCAACTGTTCCAACTGAGTTGGGACCATTTGGTGCACCTCAGATAGCACGTTGCTGTCTTTTAAGACCTCGGAAGCCACTCACCAATATGAGGTGCAGAAGGCTCTCTTAGCAATAGGCTAGTTATGCCAATTGGCCTTGATGTCCTCTGACAGCATAGCCCTGGACCCCTGCCCCTGCTACTCTGTCCTTGCAATATTAGGTTAAGATTGGAGGGGTTTTCGGGTTATGTGGAAGGCTAGATAATTAATTTTCTTTCTAATGTGTGCTGTCACTGGTTTCACCCAACTAAACTTCTATTAGCTATCCAATCTACAGCCAGTCCTCTCCCTCCCTCCCTTCTGTTGAAGCTGCCAAAGAGTCTTGTCTTCTCTACATGAGTAATAGGGATCTCGTGCAATATTTGTCCTTGTGCCAATGACTAATTTTATTGAACATAATGCCTTCCAATTGAAATCAAGTTACTAAAATCATCACTGTTCTTTACCATTGCATAGTGTTCCCTTGAATATATGTTTCATAGTTTGTTTAGCCTTTCATCAGCTGTTGGGCATCTGGGTTGATTTCAACTTTTTGCTGTCGTGGACTGTGCTGCAGTAAACTTTCACGTTCATGTATTGTTTGGTAGTTTTTTTTTTTTTGATGACTTTTCAATCTCTTTGTGATGGGTTTATTCAGTTGTTCTACTTCTCCTTGTGATAGCTTTGGTAGGTGATAGGAGCCTAGCAATTTGTCCACTTCCTCTAGTTTAGTCATTCACAGTATTCTGTTATAATATTTTTGATTTCTGTTAGATCCATTGTGACATCTCCCATCTCATTTCTTATTCAAGTTATTTGTTTTCTCTCCTGTTTTCTTCAGTAAGCTTAGCCAGTGGTTGGTCAATTTTGTCGATGTTTTTCTATAAACAGCTTTTGGTTTTATCAATTTTTTTCAATTGTTTTTCTATTCTCTAATTCGTTTAGCTATGTTCCAGTCTTTCTTATATGTTATCTTCTGGTGCCTGAGTGGTCTCTGTTGCTCTCTTTCTACTTACTCAAACTGTAGGGTTAATTCTTTGGGTCCTTTCTTCCTTCAGGATATCTGCATTTATAGAGATAAATTGATCTCTGAGCACTGCTTTGGCTGTATTTCATAGGTTCTGGTAGGAAATGTTTTCATCCGCATTCGATTCCATTAATTTTTTTGTTTCATCCTTGATTTCTTCTGTAACCCATGACTTTCTGAGCAAAATGTTCATTTTCTATGAGTTCTAATTTGTATGTTTTTTCTGCTATTGTTTTTGACTTTTATGGCTTAATTGTCTGAGAAGACACTTTGCAATAATTTAGTGGTTTGGATTTTGTTGAGACTTGCTTTACACCCTAACACGTGGTCTATTCTGAAGAATGTGAGTCACCCTTCCTTATGGATTGACTTTTCATCTTTTTCAATGCTGGTTTTGTGATTGCTGAGACTCCTGTATTACCTTTTTTTATTTTGATGGGTTATATTATTATCGTGCTTTGTGGTATGCTTATGATCCCACTGAATATTCGAGTTTAAACCCAATTCTTACTTCCACATATCTTATTAACTTTGCCTCCGTCTGAAAGGACTGTAACTACTGTAGTATATTCTTCTTTTTAATGGACATTCTGAAGAATGTTCCATGTGCATTGGAGAAGAAGGTGTACTTCTCTGCTCATGGATAACATTTTTGTATGTCGATGAGGTTTAATTGTTTAATTATCACAATAAGGTCTTCTGTGTCTTTACTGAATGTTGTTTTGTATGATTTTTCCATTATTGAAAGTGAAGTGATGAAGTCTCCAACTATTATGTGGAGTGATCTATCTCATTTTTCAGTTTAGTCAGTATTTGTTCAATGTATTTAGATGCTCTGGTATTGAGTGCATAATATTTAAGATTGTTAAGTCCTGCCTGTATATTGAAACTTTCAGCAATAAATAGTGACCATCCTTGTCCACAATGGTGGATTTTACATTAAAATCTATTTTATCTGAGATTAGTATTGCCACACCCAATTTTCTTTGTATGTTGTTAGCTTGATATATAGTATTCCAGCCTTTAATTTTCAGTTTGTTCCTATCTTTAAGTCTAACTTGTCTTTCTTGTAAGCAACATATAGATGGGTCATGTCATTTGATTCAAGATGTCACTTGTTGTCTCTTTATTGGAGTGTTTAGACAATTTACATTCGGTGTAATTATTGATAGGTATGTGTTTAGTGCTGTCATTTTGATGTATTTATTTTTGTGTTGGTGCTTTCTCTATTTCTCTTGATACTTAGAGATAAATCGATCTCTGAGCACTGCTTTGGCTGTATTTCATAGGTTCTGGTAGGAAATGTTTTCATCCGCATTCGATTCCATTAATTTTTTTGTTTCATCCTTGATTTCTTCTGTAACCCATGACTTTCTGAGCAAAATGTTCATTTTCTATGAGTTCTAATTGTATGTTTTTTTCTGCTATTGTTTTTGACTTTTATGGCTTAATTGTCTGAGAAGACACTTCGCAATAATTTAGTGCATACATACCTTCAGTATGTTCTTCTTTTTAATGTGATGATGTCTTAGTTTTTGATATGATCACTGGTTCCCTTCTTTTAATGTTGTAGCTGTGATGGAGTTTTTTGCCTTCCCTAACTGAGTAGGTTTCTGTATGTTGTGTCCTGCATTGCCTTCTTAAATATGCATTTAAAGGTTTTGTTTTTCTAAGCAAAGAGCTTTCTTCAGCATTTCTTTGAGTTTGGGTTTGGTTTTTAAAAAGTATCTAAGCTTCTGTTTATTTGCAAATGTCTTAATTTCATCTTCATATTTGAAAGACAGTTTTTCAGGATATATTATTCTTGGCTGAAAGTTTTTCTCTTTCAAAGCTTTGAATGCATCATGCCACTGCCTCCATGCCAACATCATTTCTGTTGAGAAGTCTAACGAAAGCCTACAGTGCTTCCCTCTGAATGTTGGCTTTACTTTGAGTCTTGCTTCCTTTAAGAGTTTCTGCTTATGTTTGATTTTGTTAAGCTTGTTTATAATGTGTCTCGACATCTTTCTTTTGGGGTCTATTTTTCATGGCATTTTAAACTTGTCCTGGATATCTATGTTCTCTTCTTTCATAATTTCAGGAAAGCTTTCTGTCAGAAACTCAACAACAATACTCTGTATGTTTTCAGCTATCTCTCCTTGTAAAGGAACTCCTATTAATCATAGATTGTTCCTCTTCATAGAGTCCCACATGTTTCTTAATGCTGTTTCATTTTTCTTATTTCTTGTCTCTGATGTTTCCTCATAAATGCTGGTGTCAGTAGCTCTACCATCAAGGCCACTTAGTCTAATTTCCAGTTCATCAATTCTGCTCTTTCAGTTCTGAATTGTATTGTCTAATTCTGTAGTTTTGTTATTGATCTGTCAGATTTCAGGATGTTGATGTTCCATTAGTTCAAATAGCCAGCCAAAGCTAGCTTAGTTTTTCGTTTTGTTCTACTGCATTTTGTATACTGTCTAGGCGGATTCTCTATATAATTCTTTTGTACTAACTTTTGATAATTTCAGAAAGACTCCTTCATCTGGGAAATTTTTTAATTCTTTATTTTGGAAGTTTTCTGGAACCATGGTTGGATGTTTCTTTAAATACCTGGCTATGGTTTGTTGCTTACAGGACACCTAGAGGCTGTTTGGTTTCTCTGGTGTTGCCTTAACAGGAGCTGAGGAGTAGTTCTGAGAAAACAGTTGGTCACTAGCTACCTCTTTGTACTCTAGTGAGTGGCCCTAGTGGACCCTCTGGGGTGGCAGGCTCTACCTCCATGTTGGCAAAGACACTGCTCTACTTATGGAGTCACTGGGGTCTGACAACTGACCTTATGATGTGGGTCAGTAAAGGCTGGAAGAGATGCAATTGGGCTGCAAGGTAGCTATTTCTCCAGGCAGTCTTATTTTAAAAAGCTAAAAGCTACCTGATCACTTCCAGAATCAGTTATGCTGTTAGGTGTGGCAGTCGCATCCTCTGGCTGACAGTGGAGACACCTTTTTGGCCTTCCCCAGAAGCAATGGCATATTTCAGAGTAAGGAGAGGCTCCTATGCTGGTGTCATTGCCCATTAGGTACTACCCATGAGGCAACACTGTGCTAAACACAGCTTTTCTGCTGGAAAAGCAATCCCTGGACTGGCACTATCTCCGAGCATGGGAATTAGCCCCTGTTGAAGCTTATAGTTGGGTAACTCCACCTCCCAGCTGAACAAGATAGCTTCCTGGCCTAGCTACCCCTTGTGCCATGGATCTGTGGCAGACCTCCAAAGAGGGAGGGTGGAGGGGCTGTGGTGCCCCAGTCACTGCTGAGCTCTCAAAATGTAGTTATTCCACACACTGTTTCTCCACTGCAGCACACACTGTTCACTTCAGAACTTTGGCACAGTATAGCTTCCTGCTCATGTCCATCCCTCACCTACCAGCCAACAAAAACAAAAACAGTTGAAAACACTCGTACTTTTGGACCACATGAGTTGGCCTGTCAGCATAAGCTAAGCTCCATACGCGAGAGGAACTTTCCCACTTAGTGGCATGTAGTCCAAAGTGACAGCCCTTTGCCATGTCCTAAGGCTTACTGGGCGTCCAGAAAGCTCCATTCAGTTATCAATCTAAGCCCTAGTCTTCAGAGGGAATTAAGGAGAAGTGTGTGTGTCTAGTCCACCATTTTGACTCTGCCCTTGGCTTTTGTTTTAATCCAGCTGTGTTAACCTTCCTTCTATCACATGATGTTCTTCCTTTCATGCAACCCAATTCCTATCTACTATCTAGTCTGTGAACACCCCTCTCTTTCCATCCCCAACCTTTTAAACATCAAAGACTGTTTTCTTCTGTTTAAATGTTTTCTTGAGTCCTTATAATAGTGGACTCATACAATATTTGTCCTTCTGTAACTAATTTCATTTAGCATAAATTTTTCCACATTACCCCATATCATGAGGTGTCTCCAAAGACCATCGTTTTTATTCATTGTTGCATAGTAGTCACTTGTGTGTCTATACCATAGTTTGCCATAGTTTGTTTATCCATTCATTTGTTGACAGGTACCTGGATTGATTCCATCTTTTTTTATTTTGGACACTGCTGTAATAAACATTGATGTGTAGGTATCTTTTTGTATGACAGCCCTTGTTTCTCTAGGATATACGTATTCCAAGAAATAGGATTGCTGGATCTGTGGTATTTCTATTTCTAGCTTTTTAAAGTGCCAAATCAATTTCCAAAGTGATTGTACCATTTTACATTCCCATGACCAGTATATAAGTGCTGCAGTCTCCCAGTAGTTATTATTTTGTGATTTTTGGATTACTGCCAGCTTTGTTGGGGTTAGATAGTATTTCCTTATAGTCTTGATATGAATTTCTCTAACAGCTAATGATTGTGAGCATTTACTCATGTGTCTGTGTCTTAGGCTGGGTTTTCTAGGGAAGTAAAACCAGTAACATGTATATGTACAAGGAAAGATTTATGTAAAGGAAACAGCTCACACAGTTGTAGAAGCTGAACGTCCTAAGTCCTGGCACAAGCCTCACATGGCCATCGGAGTTGATGAACCCAAGTTTGGCAGGTCAGAAACTAGAGTTATAGATCACTGACTGTGTAAGTTGCTTGATCCCAAGTGGGCGGTGAGACTGAGAGGTCTCTGCTGATTCACGGAGCTACAGGGGCTGGCGAACCCAGGATTGGCAGGTCATGGAAAAGGACTTTCACTCTCTGGCTGTGAAGGTTGATGAATCCAACAGCTGCTAGTTCAGGTCCAGGAACCAGATGCAAAAGAGAGCAAGAGCTGCTGGCGATGTGAGAAGACAGGAAGTAGGTGGTGGAAAGCAGAGAGAGGAGAACTGAGCAGAGGGCAGGCCCTGCCCCTGCCACTTGATACAGAAGCCAAACATAGAGTTGCCAAGTTGACACAGTCTTGACCACCATATCCAGCCACATGGATGTCTCCTTTGGTGAAATGCCTGTTCATATCATTTGCCAATTTTTAAATTGGATTATTTGTCTTTTTGTTGTTGAGGGTTTTGCAATATCTTGTAGATTATGGAGATTTGACAGTAATTGGATTTGTTGTAGCCCCAAATTTTTCCCCATTGTGTAGGTAGTCTTTTTACTCTTTTGCTAGAGTCTGTGAATGAACATAAATGGTTGACTTTTAGGTGTTCCTAGTTATTTATTTTCTCTCCTGCTGTTCGTGCATCTTCACTAATCTTTTGCAGTCTGTTTGGGTAGTGCATTAGGGTTTCTAGTGTTGTCCCTAGTTTTATTGCCATGATCTTTGTCATTTTAGAGTTTATATTTAGGTCTTTGATCCATTTTGTGTTAGTTTTTGTTCATGGTATGAGATACTGGCCTTGTTTCATTTTTTTTTTTTTTTTTTTTTTTGCAGGTAGATAATCCAGTTATGTCAACAGCATTTGTTAAGGAGACTGTCTTTTCCCAAGTTTACAGACTTTGGGCCTTTATCAAATACCAGCTGCTCACAGGTAAATGATTTTATGTCTGGATATTCAATTCTGTTCCATTGGTCTATGTATCTGTTTTATACCAGTACCAGGTTGTTTTGACTACCATGGCAGTATAACAGGTTCCAAAGTCAGATCGTGTGAGGCCTCCCACCTTGTTCATCTTCAGTAATAGTTTACACACTGATGGCTTCTTCCCTTTCCACGATGAAGTTGGTGATCTGTTTCTCCATGTCATTGAAAAGTGCTATTGGAATTTGTACTGAGATTGCGTTGTATCTATAGATGACTGGGTACAATAGACATTTTTGAGGTTGAGTCTTCCTATCTGTGAGCAAAGTAAATTTCTACACTTATGTATATCTCTTTGGTTGCTTGCAGCAGTGTCTTTTAATTTCCTTATATAGAAATTTTACACCTCTGTTTATATTTATTGTGAAGTATTTTATCTTCTTGGGGCCTGCCATAAATGGTATTGATTTGATGACTTCCTCTTGAATGCTCTCTTTATTGGTGTAAGGGAATCCAACTAACTTTTGTATGTTTATTTTGTATCCTAACACTTTGTTGAACTCTTAGCTGCAGATTTTTTTTTTTTTTTGGTGGATTCTCTAGTGTTTTCTGTATACAAGATTATATTATATGCAAATAGAGGTACTTTTAGTTCTTCTTTACCAATGTGGATGCCCTTCCTTTCTTTATGTTGCTGATCGCGATGACTAGAATCTCCAGCACAATTCTTAATAAAAGTGGTGACCCAGGGCGTCTTGTCTACTTTCTGTTCTCAAGTGGAATGCTTTCAGAATCTCTCCATTTAGGATGATGTTTGCTGTTGACTTTGTCTGCATGCCCTTTATCATGATGAGAAATTTGTCTTCTAGTTCTATTTTACTGATAGTTTTTAACATGAATGTGTGTTGGACTCTGTCGAATGCCTTTCCTGTATCAGCTGATAAATTCAAGTATTTCCTGTCTTTTGCTTTATTTATGAGGTTGACTACACTGATTGTTTTTCTAAAGTTGAACCATCCCAGTATCCCTGGTCTGAATCCCACTTGGTCATGGTAAATTTTTTTTTATATATGTATGTTGTTGAATTATGTTGGCTAGAATTTTGTTGAAGGTGTTTGCATCCAAGTTCATGAGAGACACTGGTCTGAAATTTTCCATTTCTGTGCTGTCATTACCTGGTTTTTGGTATCAGGGTTATGTTAGATTCATAGAACAAAGCTGGCAGTATTCCTTCCTTTTCTGTGCTCTAAAACACCTTTAGTGGTAGTATTGTTAACTCTCCTCTAAAAGCTGTCAAGGCCAGGACTTTTGTTTGTTGGGAGTTTTTAAATAGCTTTTTCAATGTGCTGTTTCATGATGGATATATTTGGTTGTTCTGCTACTATTTGTGTTAGTGTACACAGGTAGTGTGTTTCCAGCAATTTGTTTATTTCCCCTAGGTTTTTCCGTTTAGTTGGAGTACAATTTTTCATAGTGTTTTGTTATGATATATTTAATTTCAATTGTGTCTGTTGTGATAGTGCTGGTCTTGTTTCTTATTTGGGTTATTTTCTTCCTCTCCTGTTTTTCTTTTGTCACTTTTGCCAGTGATTTAGTGATTTTGTTGATCTTTTTAGAGAACCAGCTTGTGGTCTTGTTAATTCTTTCAATCATTTTTCTATTCTCTAATTCATTTAGTTTTGCTCTAATGTTTATTATTTGTTTTCTTCTGGTGCCTGAGGGCTCCTTTTGCTGCTCTTTTATACTTGTTCATGTTGCAAGGTTAATGTTTCTCCTTGGACCCTTTCTTCTTTTTGTATGTGTGCATTTATTGTGATAAATTGATCTCTCGACACTGTTTTGTCTGTGTCTCAAAGATTCTGGCAGGATATTTCTCTTATATGATTCTGTGCAATTCTTCATTCCATCCTTGATTTCTTCTGTAACCCAGAAATTTTTGAGCAAGGTGTTCAATTTCTGCGTGTTTGATTATTTTTCCTTGCTTTTTCTGTTACTGATTTCCACTTTTATGACTTTATGATCTGAAAAAAAATGCTTTGTAACATTTTGGTGCTTTTAATTTTGCTTTATGGCCTAATATGTGGTCTATTCTTGAGAATGTTCCATATGCATTTGAAAAAAATGTATATTTGGCTGCTGTTTGGTGGAGTCTTGTATCTGTATCTATGAGGTAGGCTTGGTTGATTGTGATGTTTAGATTTTCTGTGTCTTTATTGAAGTTTTTCTGGATGTTCTGTCCTCTTCTGAAAGTGGTATGTTGAAGTTTCCTACTATTATTGTGGAGAGCTCTATGTCAGTTTTCAATACAGTTAGTTTTATGTATTTGAGAATGCTATCACTGGGTATGTAAATATTTAATGTAATTATGTCCTCCAGGAGTATTGACTCCTTAATCATTATATAGTGTCCCCCATTATGCAATGTGGTGGATTTTACTTTAAAATGGATTTTATCAGAAATTAATATTGCCACTCCTGCTCTTTTTTGAATGCTACTTGCTTGATATATATATTTTTTTCCATCCTTTGAATTTTAGTTTGTTTGAGTCTTTAAGTCTAAGGTGTGTCACCTATAGACAGCATATAGATGGATCACGTTTCATGCTTTTTTTCTTTTAAACTAGTCTGCCACTCTCCATCTCTTTATTGGTGCAATTAATCCGTTTATATTTGGCATTATTATTGATGGCTATGGAAACTCTGGTGGCATGGTAGTTAAGACCTAAGTCTGATAACCAAAACATCAGCAGTTCAAATCTACCAGGCACTCCTTGGAAACTCAATGCAGCTATTTCACTCTGTCCTGTGAATCAACTCAATAGCATTGGTCTGGGTAGGGTTGTTGTGAGTTGAGTTGGATTTGACTCAGTGATTGTGAGTTCTGTGTTTTGTTTTTTTGGGGCGGTATGGGTTTAATACTTACACTATGTTGTCTTTTCTGTGTGTGTTGTAGACAATTCCTTTCTTCCATTTAATTTTCTGTGCTAAGTTGTTTTTCTTTATGTGTTTTCATCTTTTTCACTGTTGGTGGTTTTATATTTGGTGACACTTTATGTTTTCCTTTTGATGCAGATGATTGATATTTACCATGTGGTTGACTCAATATTTACTCATTTTTTTGAAATTTAAACATCTTTACATTCTTCATATCATCTAGACTTCCTCTCAGTATGAAAGATATATGACTACATTTTTTAAGTCACCCTTTTTTTGTAATATTTACGTAACGATAGTTCTGTTTCTCTGTTTTCAGAGTTTTGTCTTTGATTTTTTTTTTTTTCCTATTTGGGTTGATACCTGATTGTTCTTTTCTGTGTTCTGGTCTTGGGTTGTTACCTGCTTTTATTGCTTTTCCAAACAAAGGACTTTTTTGTGTAATTTTGGTTTTGTTTTTGAAAATTCCCTAAATTTCTGTTTATCTAGAAGTCTCCTAATCTTGTCATCGTATTTGAGAGACAATTTTGCTGGATTTACAATTGTTGGCTGGCAATTAATTGCCCTCAAGGCTTTTTATATATCATCACATTGCCTTCTTGCCTGCATGGTTTTTGATAAGTAGTCCAAGTTTAGTCTTATTGACCCTCCTCTGTAAATCATTAGTATTATTATTTTATGCCTAGCTAGTTATAAACTTGTATCCTTCTGTTTAGTTTTGGTGAGTTTGATTATAACATACCCTTGTGTCTTTCTTTTGGGATCTATCTTATGTGAAGTTCAATGAACATCTTGCATAGGTATCTTCTCATTTTCATGATACTGAAGATGTTTTCTGTCAACAAATCTTCGATAATTCTCTTCATATTTTCTATTATTCCTCACCTTATTCCAGTACTCCAATCATTCATAGAGGTTTCTGTCAAAAAACCTCTTGATAGAGCCAGACATAGTTCTTAGTGTTTTTTTCCATTTTTTAAAAAGTCTTTTATTTTATTTTTCCTTATAGGCGTTGGTGTCATGTACCTTATCCTCAGTCTCATTAACTGGGGTTTCCATTTTGTCTTAATTGTCTACTGTTAGTATAAAAGGAATACCACAAGCGAATGGCTTTAAAAACAGAAATTTTATTTTGTCACAGTCTAGTAGGCTAAAAATACAAATTCAAGGTATAAGATTTAGGGGAGGGCTTTCTTTATTGGCTTGGAAGAAGATCCTTGTCATCAATCTCCTCCTGGACTGTAAGTTTCTGATGTGTAGGGACACTGAGTCCTTTCCAAAGTAAGCATTCTACTCCCAGCACTGCTTCTTTGTGGTATTAGGGCCTCAAGTCTCCTCTTGCCTCCACTTTTTCTTCTCCTGCCTTTTCCCAGTTTGTTAAATTGTTCCCTCTCCAAGTTTTGATCTGACTCAATGGCACTTGGCTTTTTTTGGCTCCAAGTTTTGAAGAATGGCATAGGGTAGACTTAAGGAGTCTTACTTTTGTTCCAATTAATAGCCTCAGATGCCAGAGCTAGCACAGTACAGAGAAGGGAGGATAAAGTGCTGGGAGAAGGGATAGAGGTTTATACCAACGGAGAGATTTAGATCCACATGTGGTAGGTTAGATGCTATGGTGGTCAGAATTATGTCAACTTGGCTACTCCATGTTTGGCTGCTGTATTAAGTGGCAGGGTGGGGCCTGAGGTGGCTTCCTGCTCCTCAGCTCTCTTCTCTGTGCCTTCCACCACCTACTGCTCATGTAGCCAGAAGCTCCTGCTCTCTTCTGGCTTCTGGTTCCTGGACTTGAACTAGCAGCTATTGGATTCATCAACTCTTACAGCTGGTACTTGAGAGTCCTGTTCCCTGACCTGCTGACCCTGGGTCTGCCAGCCTCTGCAGCTCTGTCTCACCACCGGTTTGGGATCCACTGACTTACACAGCCAGTGATGTAGAACTCTGGTCTCTCACCTGCTGACCTTAGGTTCACCAGGTCCCGTGGCCAAGTGAGGCTTGTGCCAGGACTCGGGACATTCAGCTCTTTCAATTGCATGAGCTGTTTCCTGTATATATATATATATATGTATATATGTATGTATGTATGTATGTATGTCTTTCCTTGTACTTTATACATATAAATATTTTCTTGTACACACACATGTTACTGGTTTTGCTTCCCTAGAAAATGCAGCATAAGATAGATGTGAGTAACTTAGCTTTTAACAATCTAATACTGTTTTTCACTGGTTCTGGTGGTGCGAATAGATTCTCCAAACACCATAACTCTGTTCACCAAGCTGTACATAACTGATTCCTGAGGTGTCAGTTCTGGCTAGTCCTATGTACTTCTTGACCTATTCTCCTTTCCCTGGTGTTCAGTCCAAATTCTCAACTTTCCTTTGATGTTCAGGGTTCCTAGGATATCATATGTAATTGGTTCATTTTTTCTTTTGGATCTTTGTTGTTAGAGGGATCACAGCAAGCATCTGACCACTCTACTATCTTGACCTTTCTTTATACTTCTCTTTTTACCTTACTTTGGCTGGCTTGGCTGTTCTGTTGTATTGGTGTATGTGTGACTATGATTCTGCTGGTTCATATGGGTTTGATGTTGTCAGTTGGCTGAGATGGGGGGTGGTGAAGTAGTGTCTTGTTTGATTGGGGAGTGGTGGGAGAAATGCAGATTCCTGTTGGGCCAAGAGCATTTTGGAAGGGCAGGGTATAGAATCCCACTTAATCAGGAGGGGTCTGTGTGGATGAGAAAGAGTGGAGCCCATGTATATAGGATAGAAAGTGAGGCTAAACAGAGCCTGCTGAGGTTTGCACATACCGTCCACACCTCAGGAAAAAAGTGAGGTGAAATTAGGAATGTAAGTGTTTAGTGCAGGTTGCCTGCATGTCAGGGAGGAGAAAGGGGAAGGATGGGGCTTGTACACATTACAACAGATGGCAGGCACCTCTAGAAGTTAAGGGAAATATAGCAAAGTCTATGAAGATGGGAGAAAGACAATTTGTACAGTGCCAGTTCTAGGGGTTTCATCTTCTGGTTATTACTTCAGAATACAGTATTATTACTCTAGCACAGTTTCCCATCTAAGTTTCTGGACACTTACACCAACAAGTTAGCTCTGCATTAATTTCTAGCTCTCTCCCTTCTTGCACTCACCAGAGTGACTGAAGCTCAGTCCTGCTCTTTTGTAACTTCCCTTTGTTCCTCTGAAAATGTGCATGACCTGTCTATTCTGTCTCTTATGCTTAGGCTCTGACCCCTGGCTGCAAAGCTACACCATTCCCGTGCTTCACACTATTGGAATGCCCCATCCCAGGACACATCTTGCCCACTTTGTGGTTTCTTCCTGGACTGCTTACACAGAATCTCTGCCACCAGCTATATTCTCCTTGTGGTTGCTATCCTGGTTTCCTCACTCTAGGTTGTTGCTTGATACCATGGCAGGTGCTCTGTCTGTTTCTCCAGCTCCTCATTTGATGCTCTGGAATCTCAGGTTTTTATTTGTGTCTTTTTTTTCTTATTTTCTCAAGCCTTTCTTATCAGGGGCCATTATGGTGTTTCTAAGTAAGCTGTCTTAACCAGAGCTTCTGGTGTTTTGTTTTGTTTGTTTGTTTTTCCTACAGTAATCTTTATTGAATTCTTTAAAAAAAATGTTGTTGCTGACAATATACACAGCTCCACTCACATCAGCTTATTTCTACCTGTAAAATTCAGTAATTCAGTGATATTGATTACATTCTTTGAAATGTGCAGCCATTCTCACTCTTCTTTTATGACTTGTTCTTCCCTATCAACATAAACTCACTGCCCTCTAAGGTTCCTATCTAATCTTTTGAGATGCTGTTGTCAATTTGATCTCATGTAGATTTGATGACACTTGGCTTGGATAGACAGTTCTTAGAATAATATAATGCTCAAGGCAGACTGTTTATTTTATTTTATTTTTTTTTTACCAATAAAGCTAACTTATTATTTGGTTTTAAGAAGACTTCAAGGAATACAACTGGCTTAAAGTTTAAAGATTGTCTCAGAGAAGTAGTTTTGGGGTACACTCAGCCTTGATAGTGCAAAATAAATAAATAAATAAACCTGAAGTCTGTGAGAATTTGAAATTCAGTTATGCATTTTCCCTTTTTGATTGGAATTTTCTAAAGAATCTTCGACTAAAATGTTCAGTAATGGTGGCCAGGTACCGTTCAGGCTCTTGTTTTCATGACAAGGGAATCAATTCTTCTTTGAGGTAATGTGCCACATTCCATTTCTTCCTCCTGTCCTTGACTCAGGTTCCTTATGAGCACAAGAAAGTGTTTTGTAAATCCCATTCTTCTCAATGTTATACGTAATTTTTTATGATCTACACAGCTTAATGCCTTTGCATAGCCAATAAAATATAGGTAAACATCTTTCTGTTATTCTCTGCTTTTAGCCAACATCGATCTGAAATCAGTAAGGATATCCCTGACTCTATGGTTTCTTCTGAATCTGGTTTGAATTTCTGGCAGTGCCCTGTGAGTATATTGCTTCAGCAGCTTTTGAAAGACCTTTAGCAAAATATTACTAGTGTGTGATATTAACGATATTGCTAGATAATTTCCATATTTGATTGAATTATCTTTCTTGAGAATAGGCATAAATACAGATCTCTTCTAGTCAGTTGGCAAGGTACCTGTTGTCCCAATTTCTTGCATAAATGAGTGAGTACTTCCCGCCCTGCATCTGTTTACTGAAATATCTCAATTCACCTCAATTCTTGGAGCCTTGTTGTTCACCAGTGCCTTCAAAGCAGCTTCAACTTCTTTCTTCTGTACCATTAGCTACTGATCACATGCTACCTCTTGAAATAGTTGAAAGTCAACCAGTCCTTTTTGGGATCTGTTTGCATGAGTCAACAATCAGTCACTGCAACAAAACAAGGGAACACTGCATGGTTTAAAGTAAGGAATGTGTGAGTCAGTGTTGAATCTTTTTACTATACCTATTCAATCTATATGCTGAATAATCTATATGCTGAATATAGTCCAAATTTGGACTACATAAAGAAGAATGGGGCACTAAGAGTGGAGGGAGACTCATAAAGAACCTGCATCATGCAGCTGATGTAACCTTGACTGCTGAAGGCCAAGAGGATTTGAAACACTGATGAAGATCAAAGACCACAGCCTTAGTATGGATTATACCTCAACATTAAGAAAATTTTTCACAACTGGAGCAGTAAGCAAGATCATGATAAATGGAGAAAAGCTTGAGGTTGTCAAGAATTGCACTTTATTTGGTTCTGCAATCAACACCCATGGAAGCAGCATCAAAAAAATCAAAAGACACATTGCATTGGGAAAACGTGCTGCCAAAGACCTTTGGAGGTGTTAAAAAATAAAGGCATCACCTTGAATATTAAGGTTCACCTGATCTAAGACACGATAGTTTCAATTGCATCATATATGTGTGAAAGGTGGACAATGAATAAGGAGACAGAAGAAGAACAGATGCTTTTGAACTGTAGTGCTGGAGAATATTGAATATACCACAGACTGCCAAAAGAATAAACAGATCTGTCCTGGAAGAAGTACAATCAAAGTGCTCCTTAGAATCAAGGGTGGGAGACTATGTCTTACATAATTTGAACACTTTATGAGGAGGGGGTCAATCCTTGCAGAAGGATATCATGCTTGGTAAAGTGAAGGGTCAGTGAAAGTGAGAAAGACTTTCAGCCAGATGAATTGACACAGTGGCTGCCACAATGGGCTGAAGCATAAAATGATTTGAGGGCATGGCACAGGACTGGACAGTGTTTCATTCAGTTATATGTAGGGTAGCTATGAGTAGGAACAAACTCAACAGCACCTAACAACAGCATTCCCGACTTTCCATTTTCCTCAGTTACTCCAGGTCAGTAGAGACCAATTGTTATGCATTGGGCGACCATTTGCAAACCTTTAAGACCTTGAGCACTACACTGCTAGCTCAAAAACGAAAACCCACTGCCAGTGGATTTGACTGTGACTCATAGTGACCATACAGGACAGAGTAGAACTTTTTAGTAGAGTTTCCAAAGACAGCTTAGTGGATTTGAACTGCTGACCTTCTAGTTAGCGTTTAACTACTACATCATATGAAGGTTTCCATACTGATATGTTGTCAAGAGGGGTCAGTCCTTGGAGGACATCATGCTTGGTAGAGTAGAGGGTCGGTGAGAAAGAGAAAGACCCTCAACAAGGTGGATTGACACAGTGACTGCAACAATGGGCTTAAGCATAAAAACAAATGTGGATATGGCGCAAGATCAGGCAGTGTTTCATTCTGTTGTGCACAGGGTTGCTATGAGTCGGAAACCACTCAATGGCACCTAACAACGACAACTAAGTGGTAGATAAACGTGCTTAGTTAGCTGGGTGGGATGTCACATAAAACCAGGATCCTAAACTTGTATATTAAGGAATCAAACCCTCTAAAGTTTTTGGTTACGCATAACAGCCTCACCGGTACTCTTGGTACTCTTCTTGCTCGTTCATTTTTCATTGTAAGTATGTTTATCACATCAGTTTTGCCAGTTCAAATGTTTACAGTGACCAACTTATTGGTAACAGTTGTGATAATTAGCTGTCTAATAACAAAAACCATATTAAACCCACTGCTGTTGAGTGGATTCCAACTTAGAGTGACCCTATAAACATAGTAAAAGTACCCCATAGAGTTTCCAAGAAACCCTCCCCTTAGTCAATGCAATTTTTTTCTGTCGCAGTTAATCCGTGTTTTCCCCTTATGCTGTGTTCCTGGTTTTTAATTTTTTTTTTTTTTTACTTTTGCAAATTGTTTGAATTTTTATTAATGGGCATCTACTAACTTAATATGAAACAATATTTAATTTCAATTCTAATAAGATGGGAAAGGAAGTGAGAAAGGGAAGGAAATACAGCAATAACCATCTATCCTTTTTCTAAAAAAAAAGGTTACCTTCTGGTATACACAATTCACAGTGACCCTAAACGTGTCAGTTCTACCATGCTCGACGAGGTCTGCAGTTAACCACACAAACTCATCCTAGGAAAATGTGCTACATACCTCATTGCTAAATGTCATTATGGTCACCACTCCCCTTGGGAAACTAAGCAAATGCAAGTGCATGTTCTATTCCTAGAAGCAATTTTGGAACTCTTTTACTGGAATGGCCATCAGAGCTGTCATCATATTACCGTTGATGTCCAGAAAGCCACCTAAATGTTCAGTATATCCTTTATCTTTGGGTAAAGAAAAAAGTCATTGGGGGCCAGATCAGGTGAGTAGGGAGGGTGTTCCAATAAACTTATTTGTTTACTGGCCAAAAACTCCCTCACAGACAACTAGATAATGAAGTTCACAAACTTGCCACCTTGTCACCATGTGCAATGGCCATTCCAGAACGAGTTCCTAAATTGCTCTGAAGGGAGGTCTAGGTGCTGGCATCAATGCACAGCTTCCCAAGGGGAATACTTGGAAGGTGACCACAGTGATGCTTGGCAATGTGGTATGTAGCAATTAGAACAATTAAGTTCACAGACTTAATTGCCTAACTTCCCATAGGTTTTCAATGGCTGATTTTTCTAAAAGAGAGCTTCCAGGAGCCTCTGGGTGCATTCAAACCTCCAACCTTTCAGTTAGCAGTCAAGCATATTAACTGATTGCACCATCTAGTGTTTCTACTCCTTTTCTAGCACACCACAACTGAACCAGTAACTTCAATATCAGTTAAAGATTTTCACACAATTATACTATCTATATGTTTGAAGTCTTCCTTAACATATTTTTAAAAGATTCAGTTCATGATTAAATTTTTGGCATGCATAACCAAAACCCACTGATGCTGAGTTGATTCCAACTAATAGCAACCTTATAGGACAGAGTAGAATTGCCTCACAGAGTTTCCAGGGATTGCCTGGTACATTCAAACTGTCAACCTTCTGGTTAGCTGACGTAGTACTTAACCGCTATACCACCAGAGTTTCCTTGGTATGCATAGATCCCAAGAACCCCTTAATTTTGTACCAGAATTTCCCCATGAAAATAAAATGTGTTTCTTCCTCTCTAAATTGTCTGTTCTCCCTAAAAATATTGGAGTTAATTACTTACGTAAACAGTTATTTTTATAGCTTTTCAACCACAGAGATATATATATATATCAGAGAAAGTAGTGTTTCATGAATTTTTCTGATTGTTCTGATTTTCATAAATAATTTGTTTGAATAAAAACCGGAAGAGTTCAATGGTAAAATAATAAGGGATGTAAAATTATGATGATTGGGGTTGACTAAGTGTATGTATTTTGATGTATCTGAGGCTAAAACTGTTTTGCAAAACTCAGATGATTGTATTTGTTTTGACTGGATTACTAAAGCAATTGTTTACTTTTTGTGAGTACTACTACTATCCACTCCCATTGAATTGATTCCAACTCATAGCTGAATATCGACCTGGTAGAAGAGAGTAGAACTGCCCTATACTGTTTCCAAGGAGCTCCTGGTGGATTAAAGCGCTCATCTTTTGGTTAACACCTGTGGCACTTAATGTTTATGCCACCAGGGTTTCCTCTCAGGAATGGAATTTTTTTTTTTTTTACTGTATCACAGATTTTAGCAATATATGACAACTTCTGTGGGCCAAGGGAAAGAATGTTATGAATAAAAGTAAAAAAAAAAAGAGAGAAATAGAAAACTGACTGTAAAAAAGAAATTGTTCACCTTTACAGAACCACATAATTTCATTTAGCAATTTGGTCATTTTTAAGTCAACATGGTGACTTGATTCTTTACTTGTAAGTCCTCTATAGTAGCTAAGCCACTGTCACAAATAAAAGGCAGTAGATAAAAGCTTAATCTTTGGGGATCACATAACAGTCTGATTCATGAAATACTGAACTACAGACTATACTCTTGTCTCTCATTCTTCACAATTGAGAAGAAAGACAGGAATATTGCAAGTGACAGCTGATGACCCTATTGGGACTCTTAGTGGTCCAGGAAATGTAATTTCAGTGCAGGGAATGGAAAAATGTTCTTTCTGTGATTTCCTTCAAAAGGTTTCTTGAGGCACTTACTGAGTTCCTGGCAGTACTTAAGGTATGTTATTAATCCGTTTAAGCAGATAAGTTTCCAGCTCCTCTAGGACAGTGGTTTTTCACTTGACTATGGATCTATTGGTCTATGAATAAGTATTGAAGTGCATAAAATTTCCACTTTTCTCTTTATGTGATTTGTTGAAGATGGGATTCAGAGATTTAAAAAAATTACTCTGGAATATCTTTATCTGAGTGATGCTGTAAGAGACAAATACAGCACATATAGCTACAGAATTCATTTTTGTGGAAATGGCATCCCATAAAGTTATGTAGGGACTATAAAGTAACTTCTTTTCATACTAAACCAGGCTCTAAAGAATTGCTTTGTGAGTTTTATGATCTCTACATTAGTAGAATCCCCTAACAGAAGACAAAAACCTGACTTGATCACGGAACTGCATCCATCCCGATGGGTGGACACATTCTCTGAATTCCAAAGTTTTGTATATACCAGTAGAGGTCGGAAGAGTAAGTTCACAAGATTATCTTTCCCAATTTCTCAACAAATCAAATCAAGTTAACTTGATTTGCAAAACTGTCTGGTACCATCTCATTCTTTTGGAATTCTAGTAAAACATTGTGTGAGTCATGGTACACTTTTCTTGTTCTCTTAAAATGATTATCTCTTATTGTCAGCTCCCATTGGTTCACTCACTGCCTGGTGATCCCATGTACAATAAAACAAAGCACTGTCAGATTCTTCGACATCCCAGTGATCAGCTGCAAATCAGAATGTTGTGATACACAGGGGTTTCATGGACTGAACTAGGTTATTTTTCTTCCTAGTCTGTCTTAGTTTAAAAGCACTACTGAAACATGTCCAGCATGACAGCAATACACACAAGCTTCCACTGACAGACAAGTAGTGGCTGTGAATAAAGTGCATTGGCTGGGATTTGAACATTTGCATGGAAGGCAAGAATGCTACCAGTGAACCACTCATAATTACCTTTCAGTAGGTAAGAAAAAATAGTGTCTATCATTATTACCTAAATTCTCTTTATCAACTTTGGATATTTTAAGTATGGGGGGAGAGTCAAAAAGTCCTCATGCTGGAGTTTATCATACTTCTCAAGCAGAACATCTCCTGAGCCTGTCCAAAGAAAATACTGATACACCATTTTCTTGAGTAACTATTACTGAAAATGTCCCTCAGTTGACCTTTGTGCTGCTTAACAAATACTTCATGATTTGATACAAAAGTTCCTTCTGTATTTCTCACGTGATGCTGACACATCAGATTATGAAGATTAACTGTAAGAAGGTTAAACTTTTGGAAAAAATAAACTAGATCATCATCAGGACAAAAAAAATGTTGTGATAATACTAAAAGCCAAAGAAAGAAATTTGAAGTTACAGGGTTCATCCTTTTGGAAAGACTTATCTCTGTACTTACTTTTACATTTCTCAAGTACTAAAAAAGACATCTGTTATGTTCTCCAGTTACTGTTTGCTGTTCATTTATGATAGAATAATTTTTTTTTAAAGTTGCTGTTGAGTTGATTCTAATTTGAATAAATTTGTAATCCTTATACATCAGAGTAGAATTGTGCTCTGCAAGGTTTTCAGCGATTGATTTTTCAGGATTAGATTGGCAGTCCTTTCTTCTGAGGTGCCTCTGGGTGGATATAACCCTCCAACCTTTTGTTTGGCAGCTGAGTATTTTAAGTATTTTCATCATCCAGGGACTGTTATGATGGAATATTAACTATTATAATGGCATGTGTTTTGTTTTCTGTGTTTTGTTTGTTTCCTAATGGCACAGGATTTCACAGTGGTGGTAGAGAGAAAAAAGTAAAAGTATTTTTATGCAAATAACTTGTGCCTTCTATATTTGTTTGTCAACCACTCCCTCCTTCCAGAAGTATTTTCTTGTCACTTGATGCAAAAATACTTTCTCATCTCCTTCTTGAAGTGCTCCACTTTTGGACTCTGTTCTCTCTTTCTAAAGAACTTAGAAAGAGTAGCTGACACTACACTATTTTTCTCATCCTCATCCAGAAACATAAGAGACATCCTTTCTTGAGGGAAACTTTGAGATGAATTAAAGCAGTCAGTTAAAATGGTTGTTCTTCTAGACAAAGACGTGCCTATAACAACAAGTAAACTAACTGGCATTATTCTAAGGCAAATCATATAAGCAATTATTTTTTGTTTTTATTTTCCACTTTTCCACAGGAATTACTATTGATTTGGACCAAGGAAGGATCCAATAGCTTAGGCATTGCTCAGTGTTAGTGTTGTTTGTAGGGTATTGTGATCTGCTTTCCATAATTGGAAATGTGGTTGCTTTCCCTAACAATCTTGTTATGGACTGAAATGTGTCCCCCGTAATATATACTGTAAATCCTAACCTCTATGACTGTGGTTATAATCCCAAGTGGGAGTGAGTTGTCTTTGTCACGTTAATGAGACAGGATTAGTGTAAGATGTGTCTTAAAACAATCTCTGTTGAAATATTAAAGAGATTAAACAAGCAAGTGAAAGAAATAAAGACACAGGGAAAGACACGTGAAGATCATCCCGGAGCAGAAGCAGAAAAATATAAGAATTTTCCACCAGATATGACAGAGACATAAAGCCTTATACTAGAGCCAGCGTTCTGAATTTGGACTTGTAACATCTTAAATTGTGAGAAAACAGATTTCTGTTTGTTAAAGCCATCAGTTGGTGGTATTTCTGTTACAGTAGCACTAGATAACTACGTCAGAATTCTGTAACAGGAGTAGGACACTGCTCTGACAAATACCTGAAATGTAGAACTAGTTTTGAAATTGGGTAACGAGTAGATAGATGCTGGAAGGATGGCACTTGGCTTGGCAGTAGTAAAAGCCTAGATTGCCTTGAAGAAACTACTGGTAGAATTATGGACATCACAGGCAATTCTGGTGAGTGCTCAAAAGGAAAAGAGGAGAGCTGTAGAGAAAGTCTGTGTCTTTGTGAATACGGATGGCATCAGCAACAAAATTGTTGCTAGAAATGTGGACAGTAAGTGTGCTTCTGGAAGGCTTTAAAAGGAAATGAGGAACATAAGACTGGACAACAGAGGAAGGGTGATACTATTTATTCAGTGCAAAGAATTTGTCTGAATTACGTTGAAATGTTTGATGGAAGATAGAACTTGCAAGTAGATATCTGGCTGATGAGATTTCTAAGCAAGATATTTTTTTTTATTGTGATAGAGTGAAAGTGTACAATCTATTATAAATGTGCATGCCTGCCTATGTGCAGCTCCTGCTGCTTTTCCTGCTTAGTGACAGCACACTTCTCCTATCCATTCTATGCATGTCATATCCTCCCAACAATCTCTTGTTCAGTCCTCTCCACCCTCTTTCCCCTTTCCAGTAAGAGGCCAGCGGGACGACATCCTATAGATGCATAGAACTATAAAGTGCACACATGATATGGTCACTCTGTGTCACCGAGTCTAATTCATACCAGTCCAAAGAGTTGACTTCAGTAATGATTTATGGACAGGGGCAACATTGGGACCAAGGGCCACACCCTCAGGGAAACCCTAAGGTCCCTGGACCATCAGTTGTGGCCTTTTAGTGCAGTTCTCAGAGTGTATTCCTTTTTTCTCTGTCTTCTGGGTTCTCTTTTCCCAATATCGTTTTAGTCCTTAGTGATCATCTGTTCTTGCTGAGTTAGGACCATTTGGTATACTTCAGATGGCAGCTGTGTAAGCAAGATATTAAAGGAGCCATGTGGTCTCTCCTACACTACAAAAGAAATAGCCTTGAAAATGAACTGTGTAAAATGAAAACATAACTTAAAGACTTGGAAAATTCTATTGTATGAACTAAGGACACCTAGAATTTTCACCAAGAACATGGCAAGAAGCTACAATGGTGAGTGGCATCTGGGTCTTAAAAGTCAGTCAATAGAAGCTGAGAGAGATGCTAAGAGGATGGACCACAGTTGTTTCTCTAGGCAGTCTTAAAATGAAAGGTAGATGGTATCTGAGAACTCCCAAAGTCAGTCAGGTTTTTGGGGTGCAGGTCCCTCTTCCCAGCTAAGTACCTCTATATCCAACTCCAGATGTTATAAACTAGTTCAAAATAAAGAAAGGCTACCAACCTGCTAGCCTCTGCTGTCTGGCCCCAGCTGTAGGTGATACTGTGTAGAATACTGCTTTTCTGCCAGAAAAAGTACTCTCCTTCTGGCAGGTGCTGCCTCCCAGCCTAGGAAATAGGTCCAGCTGAGGACTCCGTATAGGTATATCTATGTCCCAGTGGAACAAGATGGCATACTTCACAAGCTCCCTGCCTGCCTCTGTACAGGCTACTCAATGGTGGAGGTGGAAAGAGAGGCCAAAGGTGCTGAGATGCAGAGTCCAGGGCCGGGCTCTCAAAATATGGCAACTTCACCTTCCGGTCCCACCAGCAGTGCATCTGAGATTAGCTGTTAGTCAAGTCTCAGCTCCGCCTGCCAGCTAAGACATAGGAAAAAAAAAAAGTTAAAATGGTGAGTTACCTTCAGTCTGTGAAAGCCAGCATTCACCAGGGGCAGGGGTCAGTGAAAGAGAGGAAGTTTTCCATTTAGTGGTATGAAGTCCAAGTTAACAGCCCCACACCGTGTCCTAGGGCTCACTAGGTGTTCAGAAGGCTCCATTTAATTATCAGTTCAGGTCTTGGTTTCTGGAGGGATTTAGGGAGACATGAGTTTAGTACACCATCTTGACTCTGCTGCTCACTCTGAAAAAGTCAGAAGGCTGCCATCTGAGGAATATTAATTGGTCCCAACCCACCTGGAACAGACAATAGCTGAAAACATCAAACACACAGGACAAAATGAGCCCAGGAGACAGAAGGACCTTTATGATTGGGAGACTAAGCACCACAAGACCAGAAGAACTAGATGGTGCCTGCCCTCCACCAACGATAGACCTGACAGGCAATGCAACAAAGAATCCCTGACCTAGCACAAGAAAAAGATGTGCGGATCAAGAACTCTATTAAAAGACCTGAACTGATGTTCTGACAGCCTGGAAGGTCTCCTGGGAACATGATCCCTAGACTTACTGCTAGTCCAGATGTGAAACCAATATCGAGGTCAACACTTCAGACAAGCATGGACTGGACTCAGGGACACAGAGTGATCATGCACTGTGTGTATTTTATGGTTTTATGCATGTATAGGAGACTATCCTACTGGTTTCTTTCTAGATGGGAGAGGAGAGGGTAGAAAGGAGGAAACACATGTTCGTTAAGTGGATACTGGGTGTAAAGAGTGAAAACAAGTGCTATCACACAGTGGGGAGAGCAGACAGATTCGTGGAGAGGTAGATGTGAAAAATTGGCTTGGATTGTATACTTCCAATTAATGATAATTATAAAAACGTATGCATAAAAAAAGGACATGGCTACATAATTTTTTGTTACAAAGATTAAACCGGTGACTGAAGGATCTTACCAACTATCATAGTAGAAAACCTAACAGCTTAGACTAAAGGAGTCAGAGACAAAATAACAGGAAAGAGCCTTCCATAACTCTTGATATTTTACCCGCAGTTAAGAAATCCAAAGAAGCTTGATCTGATATCTTCCAAGAAAAGCAAAACATTGTCTCTGGAGCAACTTGGAGATCAGCCCAACTGTTGGAAAGAGCATGGCAAACAGAGCTCTTTCAGTTTTAAAGGGTGGGGTCAGAGTCTCCCACATCACAAAATGTAGAGTCATAGACTTTTAGGTTTCAAAGAGTTGAGTGTTTGACATCTCACTTCTGGAATGTTAGTCTGCTATTAAGGTGTACCTCAGGATGGGACTGCCACCCACGGCTGCCAAGCCCACTGCCCAGAACAGGGCCTGCTGGAGCTGACAGGGTAGGCTAGGAAAGCGCATCACCCAAAGCTGAGGGAGTAAAGCTGTCATCCCAGTAGGCCTTGAAGTCGGAGCTGAAGATCAGGGTTGGAGGGTCTCCACCCAGAATTCAGAGGCTGTGGTCACCACTCAGAGTCTGAAGTGCAGTGCTATTGTCCAAATGATTATTTTCCAGTTTTAAGAGCTAACATAAATTGTTCTACTGGGTTTTGATCTTTCTGGGTGCCTGTTATCTCTTTTTTCCCTCCAATGTCTCCCATTTGTAACAGAAATATCTGTCTTGTGCCTATACCACCATTGTACTTTGGAAGCAGATAACTTGTAGTCTAGATTTCACAGATTCACAAATAAAGAAGGATTTTGTTTCTGAATGGAACAAGCTTAGCATCTTAAATGATTCAGAAGATGAGATTTTGAAATTGGAGTTGATTTAAGACATTTGACATGATGTGATGGGTGAATGTGTTTTGCATGTGGCAAGGATATAAATGGGCAAAGACTGGATGGATGGAACGTTATAGATTATGTTTCCCAAAAGTATGTGTGGTAAATTCTAAGAACCTCTGCTGCTAACCATAAGATTGATGATTAGAATCCACTAGCTCCTTCTCAGAAACCCTATGGTGCAGATCTACTCTGTTTTACGGTGTCATCCTGAGCTGGAATAGACTTGTTGGCAGCATGTTTTTATTAGGCCTGTGGTTATCATCCTATTTGTGAATGGGTTGTCTTTGTTATGTTAATATAGCAGGACTAGTGTAAGGTTTGTCTTAAATCAATCTTTTTTGAGACATAAAAGAGATTAAACAAGGAATTGAAAAAAGAAGAGACGGCAGTGGAGAGGGCTGGGCACATGCCATGACACATGAAGATCACCCAGGAATAGAAGCTCAAAGAGACAAGGACCTTCTTTCAGAGAAGACAGAGAGAGCATGCCTTCCTGTAGAGCCAGCACCCCGATTTAGGACCTATAGCCCCTTAAAATATAGGAAAATAAGTTTCTATGTGTTAAAGCCACCCACTTGTGGTATTTCTGGTATAGCAGCACCAGATAGCTAAAACAAATCTTAAATTTATTACAATATGGATTACCATTTAAAACACACTTGTCAGTCTACAAAGTTTCTATCATCAAATGTGTACAAGGATAACACTCAAGACACAAGCTTCTTTGTGACAGAATTGCTGGTCTTCACTGAATAATGAAGAGATATTGGAAGTGCTCTCTAGCATTGGTGCACAACAAACTCTAGATTTGTTATAGAACATTCAACCCTGATGTTTATGAATTCTACATTGCAATGGCATCTGACTAAAAAAATTTTTCAGAGAAAGCCACTGTGGAATATTCACAAATCAACTGTATCTCTTTTCGTCTGCTTTTCTCTTTTTCTGTTGTTTCCTTCAGCTGCTTAACTTTTACCCAAAGTACAGCTGGAGTACATCTCAATACATTCATCTTGGTAACACTGCAATTTTGAATTTTTAAGAAATATCTTCCTAACAGATAAGTGTCAGATACAGTCACATGGATGGCTGCGGCATGGTCATGATGTGATAATATCTAAAGTTTGTAAAGCGCTTTTCAGTTTAAGTATTGTCAGATAACCCTAAACTCAAACCTGTTGCCGTTGAGTAGATTCTAAGTCACAGTAACCCTATAGGATGGAGTAGAATTGCCCTGTAGAGTTTCCAAGGAGCAGCTGGTAGATTTGAACTATGATCTTTTTGTTAGCAGCTGAGTTTTTAACCACTGTGACAAGGATTGTCACAGGCATTTACTAATTGCAACCTTCAGTAACTTTTTGAGATAGATCAGCAGCTATTTATTGTCTCAGCGTTAGCAATAAGAAGACAGTCTCTGAGAGATTAATCAGCGTGTCCAAGACAATGCATCAGGCTTGAGTAGTCAACCCAGGATTCAGACTATAGTCTTTGAGGCCTAGTTAGGTGCCCTTGCCACCACACCGCGTGTCTATAGCCATTTGTTTCCAAAGAACAACTATTTTGATAAATAGAGAAATTTACGAAGATCTGTGGTAGGAGAAAGTGCCAGAAGAGTACTCGGAGCATTGCTGTGTTGACATTATAACAGAAGGACCTATTCATCTTCAACTCCTTCTTCATCTAGACTATAACAAATGCCTAACATTTTAAAATTAGTAATTCATCCCCTTGGAAGAAAACTTATTTTTCATGCATATCCCTGGTGATATGCAAATATTCCAAAAAGACAAATTCAAGGGATGAAGAGAATCAGTTTTTCAAATGTCTTTGTAAGCTAGATGAGAGGAAGTGGAACGCAGGCTGGTGACTCCCGAATTAAGAAAACTTTGTTATAATGTGTGTTACTGAGCCCTGGTAGTTCAATGATAGTTTGGCTGCAAGCCAAAAAGTCAGCAGTTTGATCCCACCACTGGCTTCTTGGAAACCCTATGGGGCAGTTCTAGTCTGTCCTATAAGTTTTCTGTGGTCAGAGCCAACTTGTCAGCACTATTTTTTTCTTTTTGGTTTCAGGAGGGCAAGTTGGAGCATTTTGAGACAGTAGAGTTTTTGTTTGTTCGTTTGATTGATTGTGTGTTTTAAGAGCTAGAAATGGCATAGCACTAATGGACCTCTGACCTTGATTCTGAGTGCTTTTATTAGTGCTTTCCTAACCAAGATACTAGAAAATGGAGCCATCTAACATACTTTTTGTCCCTATTAATCCAACTGCTTTCACCTAACACCTTTTTCAATCAACTTGTCTATAATTTTCTTGGTATTTTTATTTTTCTGATGACAGTAGAGACAATGAGAGATGTTAAAGGACTCTAGAGACTTAGTCTATATTACCGCGAAAGAAGGAAGATCAAACAGTCTGTTGGAATCTTACTGAGACTAAAATTACTATATCAACAATTCTTAATATTTGTAATTATAGACTCCTTTCTGAATCTGAAAAAAAATCCCCTATCCTCACAGAAATACATATAACATACACAAAGTTTTAAGTAAAATTTAGAAAGGAACGTGAGCCACCAAGTAACAGAATGTAGACTCCTCTGACGTCTGTGGAACTCAGACTAAAACCTCTTGCACTAAATTTCAAGATTCGTAAATGTAGACACATCAATCCTCTTACTATTGTAGCCTTAGCACCTAATGCAGTGCCAAAGCACAACTCAGTGACTGAAGAGTTCTATACCTTATCACTGCTGCTAGTTCTATAGCACTTACCTAGACCATCATTAAACAAACAAATGAAAGACCAAACCTGGTGCCATCAAGTTGATTTCAATTCATAGCAACCCTGTTGGACAGAGTAGAAGTGCTCCATGGGTTCCCTAGGCTGAAGAATACTGCCACACTGTGCTCCTATGGAGCGGTTGGTGGGTTTGAACCACCAACCTTTTGGATAACAGCCAAAGGCTAAACCACTGTACCACCATTACCCTCCCCCAGCATATCTCAATTCTTCATCTTATTAAAAGTTTGTGTTTTAAATTCTGACTTATCAATTTCTCCTACAGATTTATTTATTTTTTTTTTGGAAATGTAGCTGTACTTAGATAAAGTCATGAAACTAATAGGCTGAGAATATGTGGGTGGGACTGAGACTGAAACGACAGATTGTCATGAAAATGAATGGAAATTTGTTTAAAATTTCCTTGGTTTTCTAGTGATGCTGAAACACAAATACTGTAAGTGAATGACTTTAATGAAACTAATATATCCTCTCATAGTTTTGCAGGTTCCAAGTTCAAATTTAGGGCATCATCTCCAGGAGAAGCTCTTCTCTCTCTATTGACTCTGGAAGATTCTTGTCTCAATCTTCCCCCAATCTGAGAGCTTCTCAGGTGCAGGGACTCAAGGCCCAAATAACATACTGTGCTTCCAGCATTACTTTCTTGATGTTATAAGTTCTGAGGAGTGTCTCTCTGCTTGATTGTCTCCTTTATATCTCAAAAGAGATTGAGTTAACAAACGATCTAATCTTGTAGATTGAGTCCTGGCTCATTAACATAGCTGCCACTAATCCTATCTCATTAACATCATAGAGACAGGATTCATAACACATGGGAAATTCACTTCAGATGATAAAATGGAAGACAATCACATAATACTGAAAGTTATGGCTGAGCCAAATTAATACATATGTTTTTAGGGAGATACAAATCAAATCATGACAAAAACCAATGTCGTAATAGTCTCTTCAAATATCTCTACTGCTCATCTGTTCCCTCTTCCTTCTCTGTTGCATTGTCTTCTTCATTTTTCTCTTGCTGAATATGCTATCTCCATTGAACATGCCTCGTGTGACAGTTAAGTCTGCAAACTTAATTGTTCTAAGTGCTACATATCTCAGTGCTGAATATCACTACAGTCACCTTCAAAGTGCTCCCTTTGTGAAGCTATCCACTGATGCCAGCACGTATTCTACCCTTCGGAGCAATTGGGGAACTCTTTTTGGAATGGCCATTCCACATGGAGGCAATGTGGCAAGTTCACTAACTTAACAGTGTAGTTCTCTGTGACGGAATTCTTAGCTAGTAAACAAACAACTGTATTGCAACACCCTCCCTACTCACCTGATCTGTCCCCCAATGACTTTTTTCTTTACCTGAAGATAAAGGAAGTATTGACATTGTGATAATATTCAGAACATCAAGGGTAATATGACAACAGCCATTTGTGGCCATTCCAGTAAAACAGTTTCAAAATTGCTCTGAAGGGTGGACTAGGCACTGGCATCAGTGCATAGCTTCCCAAGTGGAATACTTCAAAAAGGTGATAGTAATGATAGTCAGCAATGAGTTATGTAACACTTTTCCGTGGATAAAGTCACAAACTTAATTGGCAGTCCTCGTATGATAAGATCCGACTATAATTTAGTAGTTAGTGTCCAAGGACTAGAACACAGAATCTGGCTTCCTCAACATCATAATCTCTTTATGGTCATTGGCCTAAACTTTTTAAATGGCATGAAAAGCAAAACACATTTATTTTAATTAGGTATCTTGACCAGCAATGACTATTAAATTTCACATTTAATTTTTTTTTCTTTAGGTGAAAGTTTACATAGCAAACTAGTTTCTCATTCAAATATTTATACATAAACTGTTCTGTGACATTTGTTTTAATCTCTGCAATTTTTGTGCATCCTTCCCCTTTCCACCTCCAATTTACATTTAATCATATCTAGCCTAGTTAAAAGTCCAAATGACAACTCAAGGAAAACAACAAGCTCAGTCTCCACCAGACTGAGTCCAACACAACTAGATGGTGCCTGCTACCAACATGGTGCACTGACAGGGATCACAGTGGAGGATCCTGGACAGAGATAAAGTGCAATAAGCATTCAAACTCTTACATGTAAGGAAGAGCAGATTTATGGGTCTAATGGAAAGTCTCGCCTCAAGACACCTTTTAACTCAGTGAGTTTCACCTGTCAGCCAAAGATTAGACAGGTCCATAAAACAACATACAAATCGCTGAACCATGTATGTGGCTAAATGAGCACACCAGCCCAGGGGCAAGGACAAGAATACAGGAGGGGACAAAAAGCTGAACAAACAGAAATGGGGTACACTAGACTAAGAAGTGGAAAATACTAACTCATAGCAGGGGGCAACCAATGTCACAAAACAATATGTTTATTAGTTATTTAATGACAAACTGATATGCTCTGCAAAACTTCATCTAAAGTACACACACACACACACACACACACGCACAAATCTACAGGACTAACACCTTAGTGTTTACTTTTTCTCTGGTGTGTTTTTTATACAGTGTAATCAAAACCACCGTTCACATAAACGACAACTTTTAACCAACTGTTTTGATTCCTGGCTCCTGTAGTGAATGTAAGAAAACCCTGGTGATATAGTGGTTAAGGGCTATGGTTACTAACTAAAAAGTCAGCAGTTCAAATCCACCAGCTTCTTGTTGGAAGCCCTGTGAGACAGTTCTGCTACACTGACCATATGGAAAACTTAGCCACATCTTTCATTATTCAGTTGATTCTGACTCATAGCAACTCTATACAACAGAGTAGAACTTTCTGAGGAGCACCTGGCTGTCCCATAGGGTCCCTATGAGTCCACAGAAATTTTATTTTTGATTCAGTGTCATTATTTTTATGGTGAATGTGGAGTCAGTGGTTTGTTCAAATGTTTAACAAGCTTGGCTGCTAACCAAGAGTTTGGAGATTCAAATCACTGAGAGGCACCTGAGAAGAAAGACTTAATTCTAAAAGCTTCAACCATTGAAAACTCTGTGGAGCATAGCTCTAATCCACATGTAAATCCACCATGAGTAGAGTCCATTTAGTGTCAATAGGCTTTTTCTTTTAAAATTGGTACATTTAATAAGTGTACTAACACATTTTCAAAGAAATGTGATAATCAGGTGTATGTCTCTTCAGGTAAATAGATGCTTTTCTCCCCCCCATAGTGGCAGCTGACATTATTGGAATATGTACCAAAGTTCTTATATGACTTTGTTGAGTCGGTCTATGTTGCTGCTGGAAAGTGTGTCTGTTTTTCATTAGTGTAAAAAATGTGGGACAAAAAATAATTTCCAGAGCAGATCATAATTTGGCAAATAATCCATAGGGGGTATTTTGCTTATTTGCATATTCCAAATCCCTTTGGAAAGGAAGTAAGGTTTATGTGGTGGTTAAGACTGTGTCAACTTGGCTAGTCAGTGAGTCTCCGTGTTTGGCAGGGCTTGTGGTACCTTCCCACCCCTCAGCTCTTGTCTCTCTGCTTTCCACCATTTACTTCCTTTCTGCTCAGTTGCCAGCAGTCCCTGTTCTCTTCTCTTTTTGTGTCTGTTTATCCAGACCTGAAGTAGCAGCTGTTGGATTTATCAACCCTTCCAGCTGGCAAGTGAGAGTCCTGTTCCCTGACCTGCCAATCCTGGGTTTGCTAGCCCCTGCAGCTTCATGAGTCAGCGGACACCTCACAGTCCTCCCAGCCAGCTTGGGATCTGCCAACCTACTCAGCCAGTGATCTAGAACTCTGGTATCTGACCTACTAACCTTGGGTTCACCAGCTACCATGGCCACATGAGGTTTGTATCAGGTCTTGAGATGTTCAGCTTCTACAATTGCATGAGCTGTTTCCTTTATGTAAGTCTTTCTTTGTACATGCTCATGTTACTGGTTTTGCTTCCCTAGAAAACCCAGCCTAAGACAGTTTACATAAATAAAATGGTAGCGTGAAGTTAAGTGCTCTGCTGCTCCTGTAAAGATAACACCCTTGAAAAGCCTATGAGGCAAGTCTACTCTGTTCTATAGAGCCACTGTGAATCAGAATCAGTGGGAGGATGATGGGTTTGGTTTGTGGTTAGTGTACATCTCTGCCTTCTGGTAAGATTAACTCAGATAATTTGAGATAAACACTTATCTGTAAAATATATCTATCAATTAAAGACTCTTCGTTCAGAAAACTAGTTCATACTTAGCAGCCACAATTTCTCTCATTTAATCTTTTTTCTTTTTCCTTTACTCCATTATTTCCCATTGCTAAAAGGAGACAGTTTTTCTAAGTACCAAAAACGTATAGGACCTTGGAGATTATCTTCTAATTTCCACTCCGTCATACAAGGAGGTCCAAACAGTGGAGGAAAAATTTTACAAAATGCCCTCAAAATCAACTTCATTGGTTCAAAGGTAGTGCAAGATGAGTCACCAAAGATACAAAAGATAAAGTTTTTCTTACCCTGCCGTGTTTCTCTGGTATTAAGAGCTATGGCTATAAACCAAAAGGCCAGCAGTTTGAATTCACCAAGTCAAGCACCCCCGTGGAAACCCTGTCAGGTAGTTCTATTGTCCCCTATGTAGGGTTACTCTGAATCAGAATCAATTCAGTGGAGATGGGTTTGGTTTGTTTTGCCATCTACTATAATATTGAACACAGTAGGCTCTGAATTTTACATGCTTTTCATACCGACTCTACTTTCTGTTCACACAAACATAATTCTGCCCCTTAGTGCTCCCATTTGTAAGCCAGATATAATAATATTCATATGGAATAACCTTGTTATGACAAATAAATGGAAATATGTACAAAACACTTAATAGAAGATGAGGCATACAAGTTTCAATAAAAATAGACAGCAAATTGCATTGGTTTAACATATATTGATAATTTTCAATCTTAAATATAACTTTGTGAGGTAGGGTTATTTGTTTCATTACTTTTTCTGGTTAAAACCTGACACCACATGAGTCAGAGTTCTTCAGAGAAACAGAACCCTGATAATATAAATATATATCTATGTGTATATATGTGCATATATATATACACAACAACCCCATTGCTGACAATTCTAACTCACATCTACCCTGTAGTACAGAGTGGAATAGCCCCATCATGGTTTCAAGGATCAGTTAGTTGGTGGATTCAAATTGCTGATCTTTGGGTTACCAGCTGAGCGCTTAACATTATGCTACCAGGACTTTATATGTGTATACATATAGACATACATACATACGACGGTGAGCGGGAGCTTTTTTTTTTAAGGATGTGGTTCATGCTATTGAGGATTGGCAGATCTAATATTTGGAGGGCAGAACTGTAGGCTAGAAACTCAGACAGGATTTTCTTGTGCTTCAGATGAAGTTTTGCAGAACAAACTAGTTTCTCATTAGATAGTATTTGCGTTGCTTTATGATATTGGTTAGCAACTTCACAACACACACATTAACACTCTCTCTTCAACTGATTGGATGAAATCTACCCACATTATCAAGGCTAATCTCCTTTAATGAAAATCATTTGGCTGTAAATGTTGATCACATTTACAAAATATCATATTGGAACATCTAAACAACTGAGCAACATAATTTAGTCAAGCTAACACTTAAAATTAACTTAAAAAGTTAATTAACGTTCTCTCTGATGCATCTGCTTTGTGTCAAACTCAGTGGCTTGCACACCCAGATCCATGTCCCAAGTCCACATTCGTTCTGCTACAATGCAGTGCAGAGCTGGGGTGTGACTTCCACCCTTGGAGTAGCTGTTCTCTCTGTCAGAGGTGGGGATGCATCTTCCAGCAAAGCAAGAGATGTACTGGGAAGAAAAGCCCAGTGCTTCTTTATATATATTATATATATATGTATGTATTTATTTAACATGACTGAGTGAAAATGTACATTCCCTTATAAATTTACACGCCCACCTATATGCAGCTTCCACTGCTCTCCCTGTCTGACAGCACACTATTCCTCTCTGCTCCATACATGTCTCATCCTCCTAACAGCCTCCTTTCCCCTCCTCTCCACCTACTCTCCTTCCTCCAGCCAGAGTTTAGCGGGGTGATATCCTATAGATGTATAGAACCATAAAGTGCATCCAGTATATGGTCACTCTGCATCGCCAAGTCCAGCCCATTCGTGTCCGAAGAGTGGACCTTCGTTATGATTTACGAGCAAGGGCAGCATCAGGGCCCCAAAACCGTTGTGGCTGAGTTGACTGCAACTCACAGTGATCTTACAAACACAGTAGAAACGCCCCATAGGGTTTCCAAGGAGCACTTAGTGGTTTTGACATTCTGGTTAGCCACTGTAGCACTAAACCACTACACTGCCAGGGTTTCCTCTTAAGGATACAGGAAGATATAATACGGATGGCCTTGCCCACTGGAAAGCAGTAACTGAAGACGAAACGGCAACAGCGTCCTAATTTTACATACAAAGGAACTGCAGCAGACCCACAGTGAACATTAAGCTCTTGTAATTCGCCTGTTCTTTATTCTGTTTTTGGAACAATTTCCTGTTTCTTATTTGCCAAACCATCTGCCTTGTCAGCTTTGCCTCCTTTCTTAAAATTTCTTTTTTTAACCTTTGAAAATAAATTTCTGCAGAAGCCCAAGATAAAGCTAAAGAAAAATAATGAATGAAAGTATGTGCAAAGGGTCTCCCTGCTGCAAACGTCCATCCCTAGTGTTTTTAATTCATCAATTTGTTTTGTTTGAATGAAAGCCCACTGAACAGGAATGTCATTTCTATACTAGTGCCTGTATGAAAATATCATGATTATTCCACTCTTTCTTTTTTATTGTACTTTAGATGGAGATTTGCAGAGTAAATTCATTTCTTATTGAACAATTACTACGTGTGTTGTTCTGTAACACCAGTTGCTAAGCCCACAACTTGTGAATACTCTCTCCTTTTCAACTTTGGGTTCCCTGTTACCAGCTTTCCTGCTTCCTCTTGTGTTCTCATCCTTGTGCCCCTGGACTGTGATGCTTACTTGGTGTAACTTTGTCTTATGGTCTTGTCTAATCTTTAGGTGAAGGTTGAAACTTAGAAGTGATTCCCGTGCTAAGTTAAAAGGATGTTCAGAGGATATACTTTGAGTTTCTTCAGACCATGTCAAATCAAGAAGTCTGATCTTTTTCTGCATTTTTATGCAATTCTGTCTTGGACCCTCTATTACAATCCCTGTCAGAGCAGCTGATAGTGGTAGCCAGTCACCAACTGTTTGCACTGAACTCAGTCAGTTGGAGGCCATTAGTTCTTTGGACTAATCCCTCTCTTGTGTCTCTGGTTTCTTCATTTTCCTTTGGTCTAGATGAGGTGGAAACAGAGCAGTATCTTACATAATTGTTCACAGGCTTTTAAGACCCCAAACATTACTCACAGAAGTAGTATTTACGATAGTTGCTTTATAAATTCCGTTCTTCTGGGTTCAGCTAAAAGTCTCACAATACCATGCTCTGCGTTCCTCAGCCCAGTAATTTGGTCCCTCAGGGAATTTGGATATGTCTATGAAGCTTCTATGAACTTCCCTTGGTCCAGTTGTGCTGACTTCTCCCATACTTTATGCTGTCTTACCCTTAACAAAGGGTATCACTTACCTATTGTCTATTTAGTATTTTTCTCCTGCGAACTCTCCCCTCCTTAGTAACTATCAAATATTGTTTCTTTTTATTTCATGGATTTTTCTAATAGTGGTCTCATACAGTATTTGTCCTTCTGTGATTAACTTATTTCACTCAGTATAATGCCTTCTAGAGTCATCCATATTGTTAGATGTTTTGCAGATTCATCATTGTTCTTTCTTTATGTATTATTCCATTGTGCATGTATCATAGTTTGTTTATCCATCCTTCTGTTGATGGGCAGTTAGGTTGTTTAAATCTTTTTGCTATTGTGAATAATTCTGCAGTGGACGTGGATGTGCTTATGTCTAATCATGTACAGCACTTATTTCCCTAGGGTATATTCCTAACAGTGGGATGGCTGGATCATATGGTGTTTCTATTCTTAGATTTTTAAGAAAGCACCATATTGTTTCCCAAAATGATTGTGTTATATTCCCACCAGCAGTACATAAGCATTCCAAGATCCCTGCAGTCTCTCCAATATTTGTTATTTTCTGTTTTTTTTTTGACTCAAGACAGTAATGTTGAGGTGAGATATTATCTCACTGCAGTTTTGATTTGCATTACCCTAATAACTGGTGATGGGGGCATTTCCTTGTGTGTCTGTTAGCTGCTGTTTCATACTGGCAAAGTGTCTGTTCATACTCTTTGCCCATTTCAACTGGATTATTTGTCTTTTTGTTGTAGACATGTTGAATTTCCTAGGGATTTTATAAATTAGACCTTTGTGGGATATGACCTTAGAGGTTAGACCTTTGGGGCATATGCCATAGCCAAAAATGTTTCTCCAGTCTGTGCATTCTCTTTTTACTCCTTTGGTGAAGAATTTTGATAAATACAAGTATTTAATTTTTAGAAGATCTTAGTTATTTAGTTTATCTCCTGGTTTGTATGTTGTTAATTATATTTTATATCCTACTTACAACTTTCTTCGGGCCTTAACATTGACTTTATTTTTTGTTCTAAAATCTTTATAGTTTTTGGTTTATATTTAGATCTTTGATCATTTTGAATTAGTTTTTGTGTATAATGTGATGTTTTAGTCAGCAAGGGCTGCTCTAACAGAAATACCACAGAGTGGATGACTTTAACAAAGAAAGATTTATTCTTACACAGTCCGGTAGGTTGCAAGTCCATATTCAGGGTGTCTGCTCCAGGGAAAGACTTTCCCCTTGTCGGCTCTGGAGGAAAGTCCGGTATTGCATCAGTCTTTGTCCAGGGAGCGTCCTCACACAAGAACCTCTGGTCTGAAGGACACGCTCTGCTCCCGGTGCTGCTTGCTTGATGGTAACGAGGTTCTTAAATTGTCCTTTGTTTCTTTTTCCTTTTATTCCTTGCAAGCTAAAAGCACTAAGGGTGGGGCAAGCCATACTCCAGAGAAACTCCCCCCACAGCAGGAATTTGCAGCCCCACCCTAATCCTTTAACATACAGGTTAGCAAAACCACACAATGGAGGACAGTCCCAAGATACTGGGAACCATATCCCAGCCACGTGGCTGCACACATTTTTTGGGGGACACAATTCCAACCATGACATGTGAGGTATGAGTTCTGTCCCCCTTTTTTTTTTTTTGGATGGCATTCAACTTCACCAGCACTGTTAATTAAAGTTTGTCTTTCCCCAATTTAATGTAGTGTGGGTATTTGCTGAAGATCATGTGGCCATACATGGATGGATTTAGATCTGGGTTTTTGATTTTGTTCTATTGGTCAACATATCTGTTGCATACCAGTGTCAGGCTGTTTTGACTATTATAGCTTTGTAGTAGGTTCTGAAGTCACTTACAGCAAGTTCTCTTTTTTAATTCTTTTTCCTCAATAGTGTTTTACTTATCCAAGGCCGCTTTCCTTTCTATATAAAGTTACTGATTAGTTTTTCCATCTCTTTAAAGAATGCTGTTGGTACTTAAGTCAGGATTGCATTTTATTTGTATACTGCTTGGGGTAGAACTGACATTTTCATAATACTGAGTCTACCTATCCATGAGCATGGTATGTTTTTTCATTTAAGTAGGTCTTGTTTGGTTTCTTGCAATAGTGTTTTGTATTTTTCTTTGTCTGGGTTTCTTACATCCCTGGTTAGATTTATTACTAAGTATTTTATTTTATTAGGTGCTGTTCTAAATTGTATTGCTTTCCTGATTTCCTTTTGTAGTTCTCTTTATCAATGTATAGGAACTGAATCAATTTTTGTACTTTTACTGGTATCCTACTACTTTGATGAATCTTCCTGTTAGGTCCAGTAGTTTTCTAGTGACATCCTGTGAGTTCTTTCCATATAACATCATATCATCCACAAATAGGGACATTTTTACTTCTTCCTTTGTGATTCAGATTCCACCTATTTCTTTTCCTTGCCTTATTGCTCTAGCTAGGATTTCTAGCACAATGTTAAATAGAGGTGGCAATATAGGGAGTTCTTTCCTGGTTTCTGTTCTCAGAGGGAATGGTTTCAGTTTCTCTGGGTGAAGAATGATACTGACTGTTGATTTTGTGTAGAGGTCCTTTATTATGCTGAGGAATTCACCTTCTATTCCTATTTTATAGAGTTTTTTTAAAATAAGGAATGGATGTGGGCTTTATTGACTGACTTACCTGCATCAATTGAGGTGATCATGTGACTCTTTTGTTTTATTTACATGGTGGATGATGCTGGTTGATTTTCTAATGTTGAACCACCCTTGCACACCTGGTAAGGATCTCACTTGGTTTTGGCACATTATGGTTTTTTACATGATGCTGAATTTTTTTGGCTAGAATTTGGTTAAGAATTTTTTTTTTATTGTGATTAAGTGAAAGTATATAATCCAAATTAAATTTGCATGTCCATCTATTTGCAGCTTCTTCTGCTCTCCTTGCCCAGTGACAGCATACTCATCCTTTTTATTCTATACTTGTCACATCCTATTAATTTCCTGTCCATCCACTCCACCCACTTGTCTCCCATCTAGAAAGAGACAAGTAGGACAGCATCCTGTAAATGCATAGAACCACAAAGTACACACATAATATGGTCACTGTCAAATGCCTTTTCTGCATCAATTGACAAAATCAGGTGCTTCTTATCTTTTGTGCTGTTTATGTGGTTGAACATATTAACTGTTTTTCTGATGTTCAACCAGCCTTGCATTCCTTGGTATGAATCCAGCTTGGTCAGAATGAATTACTATTATTATTATTATTTGATATGTTGTTGAATTATATTTGGTTAGGATTTTGTTGAAGATATTTGCATCTGGTTTCATGAGTGATGTTGGTCTGTAAATTTCTTTTTCATTGGAATCTTTCCCTAGTCAGGGTTATGCTGGCTTCGTAGAATGAATTTGGGAGTATTCCATCCCTTTCCAAGCTGTGAAATAGTCTTGGTAGTAATGCAATTAATTCCTCTCTGAAATTTTGGGAGATTTCTCTGGTGAAGCCATATGGGCCAGGATTTTTTTTTTGGTTGGTAGCTTTTTGATGACTCTTTCAATCCCTTCCTTTGTCATGGGTTTATTTAGTTGTTCTACTCCTTGTGATAACTTTGGTAGGTGATATGAATCTAGGAATTTGTCCATGTCCTCTAGGTTTTCAAATCTGTTAGACTACAGTCTTTTGTAGTATTCTGTTATGATACTTCTGATTTCTGTTGAGTCTGTTGTGACAGCTGCCATCTCATTTCTTATTTGGGTTATTTATTTCTTCTCCTGTTTTTATTTTGTAAGTTTAGCCACTGGTTTTTCAATTTTGTTGATCTTTTCAAGAAACCAGCTTTGGTTTCATTAATTTTGTAAGTGTTCTTCTATTCTCTAATTCATTTAGTTCTGTTATAAACTTTATTATCGATTTTCTTCTGATGCCTGAGGGTTTCCTTTGTTGTTCTTTTTTGACTTATTCAAGCTGTAGAGTTAATTCTTTCATTTGGACCCTTTCTATAAATGTGTGCATTTATAGAAGTAAATTGACCTCTGAGCACTGCTTTGGTTGTATCCCATAAGTATAGTACAAAGCGTTTTCATTCTCATTTAATTTTATGAACTTCTTTATTTTGTGCTTAGTGTCTTCTATAACCCATGGGTTTTTGAGAAAAATGTTGTTCAGTTTCCATGAGTTAGGATTTCTACCTCTGTTTTTTCTGCTATCTTTTTGTTCCGAGAAGATGCGTTGCAATAATTCAGCAGTTTGGATTTTGTTGAGACTTGCTTTATGTCCTAATACGTGATCTATTCTAGAAAATGTTCCATGTGCATTGGAGAAGAAGGTGTACTTACCTGTTGATGGATAAAAAGTTATGTATATGTCAATGAGGACTAGTTGGTTAATTGTTGCAATTAGATATGTATCTCTACTGAACTTTTTTCTGGATGTTCTGTCCACACTAAAAGTGGAGTGCTGAAGTTTGCAGCTATTATTGTGGAGTGATCTATCTTATTTTTCAGTGTTGTCAGCATTTGTTCAATGTATTTAGATGCTCTGTTACTGGGTGCATAAATATTTAACATTATTATGTCTTACTTATATATTGAATTTTTTAGCAATAAATAGTGACCGTCCTGGTCCACTATGATGGGTTTTACATTAAAGAATATTTTATCTAAGATTACTACTGACGCTTCTACTCTTCTTTGTATGTTGTTAGCTTAGTGTATATTATTCCATCCTTCAGTTTTCAATGTGTTCATATCTTTGAGTTTCTTGTAAGCAACATATAGATGGACTTTGACTCTTGATACAGGATGTCACTCTTGATCTTCTTTTTGGAGTGTTAGTCTGTTTACATTCAGTGTAATTACTGATAAGTATGTGTTTACTGCTGTCATTTTGATACAGTTATGTTTAGTTTAGTTTAGCTACTGATTTATCAATTTTGTTGATCTTTTCAAAAAAAAACAGCTTTTGAAATCAACTTGTTGCTGTTTTATTCATTGCTCTTAATATTCTGATCAGTGTCGTTCTCTTATGAGTTGACATTTCATCCTTTTCAGTGTTGGTTTTGTGTTTGTTGAGATTTCTATGTTATGTTTCTTGTTTTGATATGTCTCCTTATTTTGCTTTGTGGCTACCCCTTTGATCCCTTTTACTATTCCATGTTTAAACAAGACTTTAACTTCTGCATATCTTTTTAATTTCCTCTCCATCTGAAAGGGTTATAACTACGGTATTATCTTCCTCTTTTTAGCATAATGATGTCACAGCTTTTGTGATATCATCACTGGTCTCCTTCTTTTAATATTGTAGTTTTATTGAGCTGTGTGACTTCCTTAGCTGAGAAGGATTCTGGATGCTGTGTCCTGCATTGCCTACTTATGCACACACTTAGTGTTTTTGTTTTTCTAAGCAAAGAGCTTCTTCAATATTTCTTGTAGTTTTGGGTTGGTTTTTACAAAGTCTCTAAACTTCTGTTTATTTGTAAATGTCTTAATTTCACTTTTGTATTTGAGAGACAGGTTTAGAGGATATACAATTCCTTACTGGAAATTTTTGTCCTTCAGGGCTTTGAATATGTCATCCCACTGCTTTGTTGCCAAATTGGTTTCTGCAGAGCAGTCATACAAAAGCCTAAAGGGCTTCTCTCTGAATGTTAGCTTTGCTTTAAACCTTCCTGTCTTTATGGGTCACTCTGTATGTTTCATTTTATTAAGCTTAATTATAATACATCTGTATGTCTTTCTTTGGGGGTCTAGTTTTTGTGTCATTTGATACACGTCTTGGATATCTATGTTCTCTTTCCTAATTTTTAGGGAAGTTTTCTGTCAGCAACTCTAAAGCAATATACTCTGTATTTTCAGCTATCCCTCCTTGTTGAGGAACTCCAATTATTTATAAATTATTCTTCTTATAGAGTCCCACATGTTTCTTAATGCTTCCTCTTTTTTCTTATTTCTTTTCTCTAATTTATCCATATAAATGCTGGTGTCAGTTGCTCTGTCATCAGGCTCACTAACTCTAGCTTCTAGTTCCTCAATTCTGCTCTTTTGTGTTTGTGTTGAATGGTCTAATTCTGTAATTTTGTTATTTATCTGCTGGATTTCAGATTGTTGGTGTTCCATCAGTTCAAATAGCTTGCATAATTTTTGGATTTTGTTTACTGCATTTTGTTTCATCTCTAGGAAGGCTATATGTATGTAAGTCTTTTGTACTCACCGTCTGCTAGTTTTAGAAAGGCTTCTTCATCTGGAAGTTTTTTGATTCTTTATTTGGGGAGTTTTCTGAAGCATGGTGGACTGTTCCTTTAAATGTTTAGCTATTAATTGTTGCCTTTGCTCCATCTAGAAGCTGTTCAGTTTCTCTGGTGTTAAGTCAGCAGGGGCTGAAGCACAGTTCTAAAAGAAGTGTTGCTTGCCAGCCACCTCTGAGTATTCTAGTGACTGGCCCTGAGTAGACTCCCTGGAGTGGCAGGCTGTGCCTCCTATCTGGAAAAGATGATGCCTACTGATTGAGTCACTGGGAGGGCCGTCCGATGACTCTATGATGTGGATCAATGAAGGGTTGAAGAGATGCTGCTAGGCTACTCAGCAATCAGTTCTCCAGGTGGTCTTATTTTTAAAATTCACTTTGCTGTTAAGCAGGGAGCTTTCTCACAGCTGGTGAAATCAGTCCAGCCCTCAGGTATGGCAGGTCCCGCCTTCTGGCTGACAATGAAAGCACCTCATAGGCAATCCCCAGATGCTATGATATGGTTCACAGCAGGGAGAGGTTATAGCCTTGATGCCATTCTCTGTCATGTCCTAGTTGTAACTCTGAGCTGCACCATAGGCAATTTCCAGAGAGAGGCTGCTGCTTCCTGTGAGAATTAGCCCCAGCTAATGACTCTGGGAGGGTGAGTCCATCTCCCAGCTAACCAGATGGCATCTTGCCTGAGCTTTCCTGCTTGTCTTGAAATGCAGCTCAGGAAAGAGAGGGTGAAAGGACAGTGGTGCCCTTGGTCAGGAGCTGCATTCTCTATATGTGGCTATCCGAAGCACAGTCTCTCTGCTGCTCTGTACACTGTTTAATTAAGCACTGCAGGTCAGTGTATTAGCCAGCTCATACCTAGCCCCCACCTCCTGGATAATAAAGAACACTTCAGTACCTGCAGTCCTCTCAAATGGTGAGTCAGCAGAAGTGGGACTCAGCACTGCTGCCTTATCTTTGAGAGAGGTATTTATACCATTTCTGGTGTATAGTCCAATCAGACAACTCTATGCCAGATCCTGGGGCTCCCTGGATGTCTATACTGTTCCATTCAATTATCATTCCAGGTCCTAGTTCTCAGATGGAATTGAGATGTGTGTCTAATCTGCCATCTTGGCTCTGCCTCTTGTTAAGAACTTTTGCATCTATATTCTGTAATTTCTTTTTTCTTTTGTGAAGTCTGACTGATTTTATTTTCAGGATAATCATCCTAGTATCATAGAATGAATTTGGAACTATCCCTTCCTTTTCTATGATCTGAAATAGCACTCAGCAGTACTGGTGCAAGCTCTTTTCTGAATGTTTGGTAGACTTCTCCAGGAAAATTGTTTGGGCCTAGGCTTTTGTTTGTCGGCAGGTTTCTTATTTTATTATTATGATATTTTCAAGCTGTTCTTTTGTTATGGGTCTGTTCAGATTTTTTAAGTCATCTTGTATTAGTTTAGGTAGGTAGCATGTTTCTAGAAATTTGCCCATTTCCTTTAAGTTTTCATGCTTGGAGTATATTTTTTCACAGTCCTCTGTTATGATCTACTTTATTTCAGTTGGGTTTATTGTGATGTTCCATATTATACTCCTTATTTGGATTGTTTGTGTCCTGTCTTGTTTTTCTTTTGTCTGGTGGCCAATGGTTTGTTGAATTTGTTGATCTTTTATAAGGAATCACCGTTTGATTTTGTTGATTCTTTCTATTGTTTTTCTATTCCTTATTTTATTTCTGCTTTGATCTTTATTATTTCCTTTCTTCCACTAACTGTTCTATTTCTGTTTGAGCTGTATAGTGAATTTTCTCATTTTGTCCCTTTCTTCTTTTATTAATGTGTACATCTATTGCTGTAAATTGACCACTGAGCACTGCTTTGCCTGTGCCAAAATTTTGATATGATATGTTTTCATTCTTGTTCAATTCTAGGATTTTTTTGATTTGTCTTTGATTTCTTTTCTGTTACTCATATGCTTTTAAGCAGTGTTATTCAGTTTCCATATTTTTTATTTTTATTTTTTCCTTGCTCTTTCTGTTATCAGCTTCCGCTTGATGGGATTGCGATCAGAGAAGATTCTTTGTATTATCTCAGTGTTTTGGATTTTGTTGAGGGTTGCTTTATGAACTAATATATAGTCTATACTGAAGAACATTTTATGCATGTTGGAAAAGAATGTGTACCTTGCTACTGTTGGATAGAGTGTTCTTTTATGACTGAGATCAAGTTGTTTCATCATGGCCTTTAAGTCGTCTATATCTTTGCTGAGTTTCTTTCTAGACTTTCCAACTTTACCAAGAGCAGTGTATGGAAATCTATTGCCGTGGAACTGTCAAATTATTTTTTTTCAGTGCTGTTAGTTTGTTTTATGTGTTTTGGAGCCCTGACATTGTGTGCATAGATATTGATTATGGCTGTGTCATTATGGTGGTTTGTCCCTTTAATCATCATACTGTGATCTTCCTTATATTTTATGGTGGATTTTGTTTTAAAGTCTGTCTTATCCTGTTCTTTCTTAGCAGCTGGTTGCTTGGTATATTTCTTCCTATGCTTTGATTTTTAATATATTTATGTCTTTGTTTCTAAGGTGTGTCTTTTGTAGATGTTATATAGGTGAGTTATTTTGGTTTGGCTTTAAATCTGTTTTGTTTTTCTCTGTTTCCTTATGGGTACATTTCAGCCATTTAAATTGAGAGTGATTACTGATAGATGTGAGCTTATTATTATCATTTTCTAGGTTCTTTTTTTTTTTAATTGCTTGGATATTTTCTTTGTTCCCCTTACTCTTCTGTACTAAATTAATTTTGTTTCTGGATTTTTTTTCTTTCATTTCTTTTGTTTTTGTAGATTTTCGTTTTACTGGCTCTATATGTTTTTCTTCTTTATTTGGGTGAGTACATTTGTTTTCTTTCTTTGTGGTTACCTTAAAGTTTACCCCTAGTTTCCTAAGCTTGACCCAATCTTGTATTACTTGATATTGCCTTGATTCTTCATTTGAAAATTCTATGCTTACAATAGTTTATTTCTTCTTTCATTGTTCTCATTTTCTGGTTCACTGTTTTAAATCCTTTAGTTCTGATTTATCCATGGTGTTCATTACCTAGGTTGAAATCTGCTGGTGATGTCTTATATCCTAGTTTCAGATTGTTGTCTGATGTTGTTGGTTGTCTAACTGAAGGACTTGCTTTAATAATTATTGTAAATTTTGTTTTTATATAATCCCTGAATCTTTTTATCTGGAAATGACCGAATTTCATCATCATCTGAGCAAGAGTTTTGCAAGGCATATTATTTATAGTTGACCTTTTTTTTTTTTCTTTCTTTCAAGGTTTTATAATTGTTATCTCATTGCCTTCTCAACTGCGTGGTTTCTTCTGAGTAATCAGAGCTTAGTCTTTTTTCTCCATTTCTTTGTGACTTTTTTTTCTCAAGTTACCATCTGGGTTCTTTGTCATCAGTTTTAGTGAACGTGATTTTCTTTGGGGGGGTCTTCCTATATGCCAAGTGCCATCGAGTTGGGGGAGTTCATTTAATATGTAAATTTTCTGTCAGCAAATATGCAATAATTCTCTCTGTGTTTTCTGTTTTTTCTCCCTGTTCTGGAAGTCAAATAGTATTCAATATTTCAATATTTTGATAGTATCCTGAATTGTTCTGAGTTTCTTTGTTTTTCTTCTTTCTTTTCTCTGATTTTTCCTCAAACAAATTGGTATACTAGGATTTGTCTTCAGTTTCTCTGGTTCACATTTTCTATTGTTTCAAATTTCCTCCTAAAATTTTCTTTTTAACTGTCAATTTCTTTAATCTTGTTGCTTGTTTTTGACTTTCTAATTTCTATTTTTAAATTTGGATCCAACTCAACGGCACTTGGCTTTAATTTCTGTTTTTCCGTTATTTCTAGTTTTTAGTTATTTTGGCATTTTGTTTGTGTATTATTTTCCTGGATTGTTCAATTGCCTTGTTTATTTTTTTCTGTATTTTCCATGATTCTTGTCTATTTTTCCTTTATTTTTTGCCTGCATTTTCCTTGACCTTTTGTAGAACTCTGAATATTCGTGTTTTGAACTTCCTATCAAGTAGTTACACTGACTTTCTCCTATTGGAGCATGATTTGATATTTTATTTTTGCTACTTTCTGGAGCCATTCTGTCCTGTTTTTCTTTTTTAAATATATTTTGATGTCTCATAGTGTTGCTGTGATGGTCAGGAATCATTTCCTGCATTTATTAATTATAAATGTATTTGTTTGGTCCTAATTCTTTTCTTTATTTGTTTATGCATGGACAGGCAGGCTGGGCATGTTTAGTTTCCTGCTTGCCTAAGCCTGATACTTCTCACTACCTTGTCTAGGTGGTAAGAGTTGGCCACTGAGCTATGGTACAGCAGGGTGAGTTAGGGGGAGTGTAGCAGCATGGAAATTTGCAGTTTGGGGCTCAAATTGGGGCCAATTGGACAAGTCCAGTGAGCAGTAAAAGGCAGGTTCTAGAAGACCATGTTGTTGCTGCTCAGTGAGATGGCACTTAAACAATACAGTGCAGATATGCAGAAGGCAAGAGAGGGGATGTGATGTACAAAGCTAAATGGGTGAGTTGAAAAGAGAGAACATCATCAAAAAAGGAAAACAATGAAAGAAAAAAGATAAGTGAAATGATGACACAGTAGCCTTCAGCATGTGGGGCAGTGCAGAGCTGGTGGGGCCATTTGCCTGGGACTCTCAAGCCAAATGGTATGGCTTGCCCTGCACAAAACGTGCCTGGGTAGTGCACTGGGACTAGGTGGGAGGGCCAAAGGAAGGAAAAGAGAAAGGAAACCAATCAACCACAAAGAAAAAGAAAAACAACAAAAACAACCACTAACAAAACAAAAAAATGGTGTTTGGGTAGCTGGTGTATAGGAGTGTGGCAGAATTGAGGTGGTAGTGAGCTGATGTCTCTATAACTGGGTTGCACAGCATAGCTCATTGGGAAAAAGTCGAGGAAGCACAAAGCCTAGGTGGAAGGAAGAAGGAAAATGAAGGAGAGGACAGATTAAGAAAAATAATAGGGAGAATAATAGGGAGAGAGCTGGCCTCTAGGGGTGATACATTGCTTGAGTTACTGTGTGTCAAGGGTTCTCCAGATGAGCAGTACAGCATAGCTCAGTCAGAAAGGAGGGTGGTACATGAGTCTGAGTGAGTGGGAGAAAGGAAATAAAGGAAGGGATAGAGAGAAGAAACAACAACAAACAAACAAGAAAGCAAAAAACAAACAAAATGATGCTGAGGGAGCTGGTTGGTGAAGAAAGTGCAGACCCAGAGAGGCCATACACCAGTGACTGTCTAGCTAAATGGTGTGGCACAGCCCTATGAGAAGAGGTGAGGGAGGTGCATGGGGTTGGCTGGGTGGGAGAAAGAAAACAAAAATAAAAGAGAGAAGAAAAGAACAAAGTAAATGACCCAAAAATATAGTGCTGAGTAAAATGGTTGGTGGATCTAGCACAAACTGGGAGATGCCATGTTCTGGTGGTCCTCTAGCCATGTGATGGAGCAAGGCTCATCAAGAGTGGCTAGGGAGTGGAGCCAGGATGGTGGACCAGATGCACATCTCCTCAATTCCCTCTGAAAACTAAGGCCTGGAGTGATAATTGAATGGAACACCCTAGAAACATAGAGATCCCTAGGATGTAGTATAGAGTTGTCAGATAGGACTACATACCACTAAATGAGAAACTTTCTGTCTCTCTAGCATGAGGCAGCACATGCTGAGCCCCACTCCTGCTGACTTACTACTTGGGTGGACTGCCTTTGGGTGGTGCCTTTTTTTTTTTTTTTTTTTTTTTGGTTATCTGGGAGGTGGGGAATGGGAATGAACCAGCAAACAATGAGCTGCAGTGCTAACATAAACAGGGTATAGCACGTCAGAGATACAATGGATGGTAGAGCCACATTTTGAGGACCCAACTGCTGCTGAGGGCACTAATGCCCCTCCACCCTCTCTTTTATGGACTCTGCCATTGCTGTTTTGCAGTCAGAAGGGCAGCTCAACTGTAATGCCATCTTGGTCAGCTGGGAGGCAGAGTCACCCAACAAGAGGCCTCAGCAGGAGCTAATTCACAAGCTGAGAAGCAGTGCCAGTGCCAAACACACTTTTCCAGCAGAAAGGCTACATTTAGCAGTGTTACCTTATAAATAGCAACTGGCTGTGGGTGGCAGCAATACTGTACTCCCTCCCTACATTCAGATACATCACAGCATCTGGGGCTGGCCCCCAAAATGCTTCTATTGTCAGCTGGAAAGTGAGGCCTGTGCCAGCTGATGGCCTGGCTGATTTTGGCAGCTGCTGAACAGACACTAGCTTTTAAAAATAAGACTGCCTGGACAAAAAAACTGCTGAGCAGACCAGTGGCATCTCTTCCAGAGTTTACTGACCCACTTCTTAGGGTTGGTTGACGGACCAACAGGGACTCCTTAAGTAGAGTGTCATCCTTGCCAACCAGGAGGTGGAGCCAGCCACCCACAAGAGTCTACTGGGGCCAGTCACTAGAGTACACAGTGGCTTGGTGACAAAATCCCTTTTTAGAGCTATGCCTCAGCTCCTGTTGAGGTAACACCAGAGAAACTGAACAGCTTCTAGATGGCCCAGAGACAACAAATGTTCACTAGCCATTGAAAGAAACATCTCACCATGGCTCTGGAAAACTCCGAAATAAAGAATTAAAAAAATCCCCAGATGAAGAAGTCCTTCTGAAACTATCAGAGGTTGAGTACAAAATAATTATACATAGAGTGCTCCTAGAGATTAAACAAAATGCAGCAGAAAAAGTTAAAAAAATTAAGCAAGACATTTGAATTAATGGAGTATAAAAATTCTGAAATCCAGCAGATCAATAACAAAATTACAGAATTAGACAACTCAATCCAAAGACAAAAGAGCAGAATTGAGAAGATGGAAGTCACATTTTGTGATACTGGGGATAGAGTGACTGACACCAGCGTTTATGAGGAGAACTCAGAGAAAAGAAATAAGAAAAATGAAAAAGCAGTAAGAAATACGTGGAACTCTATCAAGAGGAATGATCTACAATTAACTGGAGTTCCTGAAGACAGAGGGATAGCTGAGAACACAGAGTTTTGTTGTTGAGTTGTTGACAGAAAACTTTCCTGAAATTATGAAAGAGAACATAGATATCCAAGATGTTTGTCAAATGCCATAAAAATCAGACCCCAAAAGACAAAAAGACATATTATAATCAAACTTAATAAAAAGAAATATAAACAGATTCTTTTAAAGGCAGAGATGCTCAAAGCAAAGCTAACATTCAGAGGGAAACCCTGTAGGCTTTCATCTGACTTCTTGGCAGAAACAATTTTGGCAAGGAGTCAGTAGGATGACACATTCAAAGCCTTGAAGGAGAAAGAAATTCCAACCAAGGATTATATATCCTGCCAAACTCTCTCTCAGATACAAAGATGAACTTAAGACATTTGCAAATACACAGGAGCTTAGAGACTTTGTAAAAACCAAATCAAAACAGAAAGAAATACTGAAAGAAGCTCTTTGCTTAGCAGAACAAAACCATTAAGTGTATAGTTAAGGAGCCAATAAAGGACACAGTATCCAGAAATCTACTCAGTTAGGGAAGTCACAACACTAAAAAAAGAAGCTACAAAATTAAGAGAAGGGAACCAGTGATAATATCACAAAAACTATGACACCATCACACTAAAAAGAGGGATATACTACAGTAGTCATAGTCCTTTCAGATGCAGAGGAAGTTAAAAAGATATGCAGAAGTGAAAATTGGGTTTAAACTTAGCATGTTAAGGGGGAACATAGGGGTAGCTTCAAAGCACAATAACAATGCAACATATCAAAACAAGAAACGTAATATAGGAGTCCTAAACAACAACATACCACCACTGAAAAAGGTGAAGTCAACCCATAAAGAAGAAAGACCCAGAGTAGAATATTAACAGCAGCAAAGAAAACATCAACACGAAAATAAATACATCAAAATGACAGCACTAAACACATACCTATCAATAATTAAACTTAATGTAAATGGACTGAATACACCAATAAAGAGACAATGAGCAATATCCTGGATCAAAAGACATGACCTGTCCATATTTTGCTTATAAGAAGCACACCTTAGACTACAAGATATGAACAAACTGAAAATTAAAGGATGGAAGAATATATACCAAGCTAACAATATATAAAGAAGAGCAAGTGTGGCAATACCAAACTCAGATAAAATACACTTTAATGTAAAATCCACCATCATGGACAAGGATGGTCACTACTTATTGCTGAATGTTTCAATACACTAGCAGGACTTAACAATATCAATTATTTACACACCCAATACAAGAGCATCTAAATACATCAAGCAAACACTGACTACACTGAAAAACAAGATAGATCACTCCACAATAGTAGTTGGAGACTGCAAAACTTCACTTTCAGTAATGGACAGATCATTCAGGAAAAGGCTCAGTAAAGACACAGATCTCATAGTGACAATTAACTAACTAGACCTCGTTGACATTACAGAACTGTTTATCAATCAACAGATAAATACACCTTCTCTAATGCACATGGAACACTTTTCAGTATAGACAATTGTCATGGATTGAATTGTGTCCCCCCCCCCCCGAAAATGTGTAGCCATGTGGCTGGGCCATAATTTCCAGTATCTTGTGACTGTCCTCCATTTTGTGGTTTTCCTAAACTGTATGTTAAAGGATTAGGGTGGGGCTGTAAATCCCTTCATAGGATTACCTCCTTGCTTCACTGTAAAGGGAGTTTCCCTGGAATATGGCTTGCCCCACCCTTAATCCTTTTATCCTATGAAAGATAAAAGGACAGTTAAGCAAGCAGAGAATTGGGAACTTCGTACCATCAAGAAAGCAGCACCAGGAGAAGAGCACGTCCTTCAGAACCGAGGTTCCTGCACCAAGATGCTCCCTGGACAAAGACTGATGCAATACCAGACTTACCACCTGAGCCAACAAGGGGAAAGCCTTCCCCTGGAGCGGACACCCTGAATGTGGACTTACAGCCTACCGGACTAGGTAAGAATAAACTTTCCTTTATTAAAGCCATCCACTCTGTGGTATTTCTGTTAGAGCAGCCCTAGCTGACTAAAACAACCATGTGTTAAGACATAAAGCAAATCTCAACAAAATCCAAACCACTGAATTATTGCAAAGCATCTTTTTAGACCATAAAGCCATACAAGTCAAAATCAATAGCAGAAAAAACACAGATTGAAATTGGAACTCATGGAAACTGAACAACACCTTGTTCAAAAAGCCATGCATTGTACAAGAAATCAAGGAGGAAATCAAGAAGTTTATGGAATCAAAGGAGAATGAAACACATCCTACTAGAACCTATGGGATACGGCCAAAGCAGTGTTCAGAGGTCAGTTTATCTCTATAATTGCACACATCTGGAAGGAAGAAAGGACCCAAACCAAACAATTAACACTGCTGCTTGAACAAGTAGAAAGAGAGCAATAGAGGAACTCCTCAGGCAGCAGAAGAAAACAGATAATAAAAATTAGAGCAGAAGTAAATGAATTAGAAAATAGAAGAACAATTGAAAAAGTTGAAAAGACCAAAAGCTGGTTTTTTGAAAATTTCAACAAAACTGAAAAACCATTGGCTAAACTTACAAAACAAAAACAGGAGAGGAAACAAGTAACCCAAATAAGAAATGAGATGGGAGATGTCACAACAGACCCAACTGAAATCAAAAGTATCGTAATAGAATACTATGGAAGACTGTACTCTAACAGATTTGAAAACTTAGAGGACATGGACAAATTCCTAGCTTCATAACACCTACTGAAGTTATCGCAAAGATAAGTAGAACAACTTAATAAACCTGTCACAAAAGAAGAGATTGAAAAAGTCATAAAAAATTACCAATAACAAAAATCCTGGCCCAGATGGCTTCAGTGGAGAATTCTCCCAGACTTTTAGAGAGGAGTTACCTCCAATACTATGGAAAGTATTTCACAGTATAGAAAGTGATGGAATACTCTATGAAGCCAGCATAACCTTGATAGCAAAGCCAGGGAAAGATCCCACAAAAAAGGAAAATTACAAACGAGTATCACTCATGAACCTAGATGCAAAAATCTTCAACAAAATACTTGCCAACAGAATTCAACAACATATTGAAAAAATAATTTATCATGACCAAGTTGGATTCATACCAGTGATGCAAGCCTCGTTCAACATCAGAAAAACAATTACTGTGACCAACCACATAAACAGCACAAAAGTTAAGAATAACTTGATTTTGTCCATTTATGCAAAAAGAGCATTCAAGAATGTCCAACACTCATACATGCTAAAAATTCTCAGCTAAATAGGAATGGAAAGGAAATTCCTCAACACAATTAGGGGCATCTACTCAAAGTCAACCACCTACATCATCCTGAATGGAGAGAGATTGAAAGAATTCCTCTTGGGAATGAGAATAGACAAGGATGCCACTTTCACCACTTCTATTCAAAATTGTACTAGAAGTTCTGGCCAGAGCAATTAGACAAGACAAAGAAATAAAGACATCTACATTGGGAAAGAAGTAAAAGTCTCCCCTATTACAGATGATATGATTGTATATGCAGAGAATCCCAAAGAATCTGTAAGTAAACTACTGGAACTAATAGAAGAATTAAGCAAAGTATCAGAATATAAGATAAACATAAGTAAATCAGCAGGATTCATTTATACCAACAAAGAGATCGTCAAAGAAGAAATCACGAAATCAATACTATTTACTATAGTCACCAAGAAGACAAAATACCTAGGAATAAATCTAACTAGAGAGATAAGAGACCTACACAGGGAGAACTACAAGACCTTACTACAAGAAACCAAGAGCGACTTACATAAATGGAGAAACCTACCCTGCTCATGGATAGGAACATTTAACATTGTGAAAATACCTGTTTTACCCAAAGTGATTTACATATACAGTGTAATCCCAACACAAATTCCAGTGACATTTTTTAATGATAGAGAAGCAAATCATCAACTTTGTTTGGAAAGGTGAGAAATCCCGGATAAGCAAAGCACTACTGAAGAAGAGGAACACAGTGGGAGGCCTTACACTATTTGATCTTAGAAACTATTACAATGCTACAGTAATCAAAACTTCCTTGTACTGGTACAAAAAGAAACATATAAACCAATGGAACTGAGTTGAGACACCAGAGATGCCACCATCCTCTTGTGAACAGTTAATAGTTGCCAAAGCCCCTAAGATTGTAAACTGAAGTAAAAACAATCTCTTTAACAAATGGTGCTGGCAAAATCAGATGTCCATCTGCAAAACACTGAAACAAGACCCATATCTCACACCTTACACAAAAACTAACTGAGGTTGGATAAAAGACCTAATTATCAAGCCTAAAATGATAAAGATCATGCAAGAAAAAATAGGGTCAACAATGGAAGTTTTAATAAACAGCTTAGACAAACTTCAAAATCTAACAAACAAAGCATGATCAATAGAAAAGAGATAAATGGGAACTACAAAAAATCAAACAGTTTTGCTCATCCAAAGACTTTATCAAAAGAATTAAAGGACCACCTATAGAATGGGATAAATATTTGACAACTACATGTTAGACTGCCATCTGATTTCCATAATCTGCAAGGTACTGAAAAATATCAACAAGAAAGAGATAAATAACCCAAGAAGTGATGGGAAAAGTAGATGGACAGACACTTCATCAAAGAGGACATCCCAGCAGCCTAAAGACATATGAGGAAATAAATGCTAACGATCACTAGCAATTAGAGAAATCCAAATCAAAACTACAATGAGATACCATCTCACTCCAAGAAAGTGGTCAATAGTCCAAAAACACACAAAAGAACAAATGCTGGAGAGGCTGTGAAATCATTTGAACTCTCCTATACTGCTGGTGGCAACGGAAAATGGAATAATCTCTTTGGAAAGCAATTTGGCACTTCCTTAAAAAGCTAGAAATAGAAATACCATATGATCCAGCAATCCCACTGCTCAGAATACATCCTACAGAAATAAAGTTGGTCATACGAAAAGATACATGCACACAAGTATTTATTCCAGCCCAGTCCACAATATCAAAGAAATGGAATCAAACTGGGTGCCCATCAACAAATGAATGGATAAACAAACTACAATGCATATACACGATGTAACACTATGCAATGATAAAGAGCAATGATTATTTTAGGAAGCTGTCATGGATTGAATTGTGTTCCCCCTCAAATGTATGTGTTGATTTGACTTGGCTAGGAGTCCCAGTGTAGTACCATTCCTTCCATGTGTTGTGAATCTTGCCTCTGTGATATTGATGATGGAGAATGAGCTACAGTTGTGTTAGTGAGGCAGGACTCAAGTTACAGGCCTGTGGAGTATCAGGGTGAGACGTCAGTAGAGGAAGTTGGGAACCTCACACCACCAAGAAAGCAGCACTGACAGCAGACCATGTCCTTTTGACCTGAGGTTCCTGTGCCAAGTTGCTTTTCTTGAATTTAGACTCAGCCACCTGGACTGTGATAACTTCTCTTGTTGAATGGACTTGTAACTTATACATGGATTTGTGACTTACTGGACTGTGACAATAAAAATGTCTCTTTATGAAGCCTTCCACTAGTGGTATTTTCTGTTAGAGCAGTACCAGGTGACTGCGACAGAAACATCTCATAACCTGGTTTCAACTAGAAGACATTATGCTGGGTGAAAGCAGTCAGCTGCAAAAGGACAAGTATTGTATGAGACCTCTGCTATAAAGACTTAAAAATGGACTTAAGTACAGAGGAAAAGACTCTTTGATGGCTAATAGTTTGGGGAGGGTGGGAGAGCAATGTTCATAGATTAGATAGTTGATGGGTATTTGATTAGGTGAAAGGAGTGACAACACACAGTGGCTCAGGCCACCGTAACTGGATTATACCATAAACTGAAAGGTTTTCTAAACTCAACTCAATATTTCATAGGATAGAGTAGCAGGGACAGGGATCGGGGGACCATGTTTTCAGAGGTCACTGAGGTCAATTGCTACAGCTAGTCTGTAGCTAAGGGAGTCTTTTTCACCCCACACTGGTGAGTAGCATCTGGGTCTTAAAAGCTAGCAAGCTGCCATTTGAGGTACACCAAATGGTCCCAACCCATCTGAAACAGATGACGACTGAGAACATCAAAGATACAAGGAAAAATGAGCCCAGGAGGCAGAAGGACATATACGAATTGAAGACTGCATCAACGTGAGACCAGAAGAACCAGATGGTGCCTGGCCAGTATCAAACCCAGCCATAATGGGGAATGCAATGTAGAGTCCCTGAGGCAACATGAGAAAAAAGAACTATGCAGCTCAAGAACTCTTCTAAAAGATCAGGACTGATGGTCCAACAGCTTGGAAGTTCGCCTGACCTGAGACCAGTACCGAGGTCAACTCTTCAGACAAGAATGGACTGGACTCAGGGACATAGTGTGAGCATATGTTGTGTGTACTTTATAGTTTTATGCATTTGTAGGAGGTCGTCCTATTGGTTTCTTTCTAAATGGGAGAGGAGAGGGTGGAGAGGAGGGGACAGGTGCACTTTAAGAGGATAGTGGAAGTATAGAGTAAAAAGGAGGAAAGTGCTGTCACAGGGTGAGGAAAGCCGGTGGAGCTGTAGATAGGTGGGAATGAGGAATTGATTTGGATTATACGCTTTCACTTAATCATTAAACAAAAGAATGCGTGGAAATGGCTCACACTGTAAGGGAGATCGAAAAAAGGAAAGTAAGGGAGAGAGAGCAGCAACAACAAAAAGTTTAAAAAAAATGAAACATGAACAAAATACAATGATATTAAAAGGACCAGCTGATGGTGGTAGAGACCTAGGTAACAGTGAGCTGGTATCTTTGTCCAAGTGACTATGGCCTATTGGATAGATAATGGCAGAAGCCTTTTACAAGGAAGATGTGAGGAGTTGAAAAGTGTGTATCCCTGGTTACTGAGTTCTCTATATTCTTTTGGGAGCTCTATGAGTTGCCTTTGTACACTTTTTGTTTGCATTCCTTGGCGGCTATATTCCAAGGTGTCAAATCCATACTCTTTTTGTTCTCTGTTTTCTGTCAGTTTCTTGTTCTTTTTGGTGCCTGAGTGCGTTATTCCTTCATTTAATGTTCTGGATTCCAGGATTGACATTTTTACGTGTTTTACATATTTTTTCAGATCTTTGCTGCAGAGGGATGGTATGATGCTTCTTCCTATAGCACCACGTTGGCTCAGTCTTCCTGTTCACTATTTCTTAATGACAAATGGTAATAAGGCTTACTTTTAGAAGTCCAGAACAAAATGAATTACGTACTGAAAACATTTTATCTTTTGCAGTCAAAAATGTCTTAATAACTTCCATTATGTATGACCTTGTAGCTGTCAAACAATTTCATATGTATTATCTGATTTAATTTCTGTATTTCCCTATCCAGAGATTAAATTAAGTGGTTGCTGATGATGGCACTTGGCTTGGCTTCACTGAGGATATGGTAGGTGAGGTAGATTGTACTTTGACAAAAGTTTTGCAGGTGATTCTTGCATGTTCTCCCAACCTCTTGGTTAAGCATCAGGATTATAGCAATCTGTATATAATTTGTCACATGGGCCAAAGGTGGAAAACTGATTTAGCCATAAGGAAACAAACTGAACATATCCCTCCTTGGTAAAAATTTGTGTTTTAAATACATTCAATTGTCTCTGAAGTTGTGTCCTTGGTTCTTACCACACTCTGCAAGAACTTGGTGAGACAGGGATCCATCATTTAACACTCTATGAGAAGACCATGCAAGTTGCTTAATATTTAAGGGACAAAAAGTAATTACTTTGACCTCAGACTAGCAGTTTTTTGTTTGTGTCCCTGTGTGTGATCTATGAGCAAATTGCTTTATTAAGAAATCATTATACCGTAATTCGTTTCTATGTGCCACTGACATCAATTTTCATCTCTTGTAATGAAACTGCAAGTTCTCACAATATATTATTATTGTGAATTGTATGCTGCCAGATATTGATTTGAAATTGCCATTAACCCTAACACCTATCCATTTATTAGAATGTATGTGCTTACCAAGGTTATGTGACATTTAGGTCTCCTTCAGCCTACTCATACATAATGTGTTCTCTCTAAAAACAAATCGTGATGAATCTCAAAATGGGTTCCCATCAATATTTCCCTTTGTGTTGTCTTGTTTCTGAAAGACATGAAAACCCAGCTGAATTTGTTGGGGCATTCTGAATGAGGTTTTTTTTTTTTTTTTTTTTTTTTGATGTGGAAAATGCAGCCTGAACAAAGGCAAAATCAGAGTCTCAGAAGGTCAGAACAAAATGGGAAGTATGTAATTATGTAAGAAACAGACCTGGGAATCAGGACATTTAAGGGACAAGGCTCTACAGAACCCCAGGATTAAATTTTCTGTTACAATTCTAGTCTTGTCGTCAAAGGCATAATTTAAGAGACAAAAGGCCTTGTCTATTCAACTCAATAGGTCCCTGGGTAGTGCAAACAGTTTGACTGTACTAACATAAAGAAGCCCTGGTGATGCAGTGATTAAGAGATCAGCTGCTGACCGATAAAGGCTGACAGTTCAAATCTACCAGTTGCTCTTTGGAAACTCAATGGGGCAGTACTGCTCTGTCATAGAGTACTGCTATGAGTTGTAATTGGCTGGATGGCATCTAACAACAACAACAATGGATACCCATTCTGCAGTGCTGTGAATGAAAGACTTGGAGATCTGCTTCTGTAAAGATTGTTGTTGTTTTAGATGCCACTGAGCAGACTCAAGTGACTCCATGTGACAGAGCAGCATTGCTCCATCGGGATTTTTAGGGTGTAATCTTCACAGGAAACCCTCGTGGCATAGTGGATAAGTGTTATAGCTGCTAACCCAAAAGTCAGCAGTTCAGATGCTCCAGGTGCTCTTTGGAAACTCTACGGGGCCGTTCTACTCTGTCGTATATGGGACTGTGAGTCGGTATTGACTCAAAAGCACTGGATTTGGGTAATCTTTTTACAGGAGTGCATTGCCTGATCTGTTTCCCGCAGAGCTTTTGGGTGTATTCAAACTGCCAACCTTTCAGTTAGTAGCAAAGCACTTAAATCATTGCTCCTTTCTATAAAGGGTATAGTCAAGAAGACATAAAGGAGCAGTTCTACTTTGTAACACAAATGATTGTCGGTGAGTCAGTGTCAACTGGATGGCAACAAGTTAAAAATATATATATACAGTTTGATACATGCCAAAAAGCTTACCTCGCTGTAGATTTCTGTAATATTTCATCAATGGTAATCTAGTATAACTCAGAAACCTGAGGCTAATTCTAATACTATGGGCAAGATATAATTATTAGTCCTCTGTATTTTGAGAAATAGTAAAAAGTTTGTTTTTCAACAAATACCCTTGATAAGAAAGCACAGGGTATGATGAGGTCAGATGCAGTGTTGTCTTTTTCTGTAGTATGGTTCAAGATAATTAATTTGTCTAAGTTTTTAAAAATTATTTTGCACATACTCTTTTATTCATTGGCCATGTTTTCACCATGTTAAAATTGATTCACGTAACTTCTTAACAACACAGCACATTTGAGAATAGAAAATAGGCCTTTCAGATACCTGATCATCTAAAGTACCATGCATTCAGCTGTTGCCTTGGTTTGGAAAATCTTAAGACTTAGCTAAAAGATTTCTACATTATATTACAACCTGTGTAGTCTTTTACTGACACTTTTAACTTACATCATTTTCTTAGATGCAATTGATATTTATTTATTTTTAATATTTTGTCGTGTGTCACTTGAAGCTATGGATAAGTGTGCCCACAAAGAGTATGTGATGAAATATAATACGTGTCCCTGCAAATATGGCCTTACTTGGAAACATGAGTTTTCTTTTCTTATGTTAATGAGATCATAAACGCAATCACTTCTGAGTTACAAAAAGACCAAAATATACACAAAGACACATACAAATGCCAGGGAACATCAGAGTTCACCGAAGAATGCCGAAGAACACAAGCAGAAACTAGGAACTAGGAGAGGGCCATGCAGAAGGAACTGATGTGGTTGAGACCCTAAATGGAGCTTCTAGCTTCCAGAACCACAAGAAAATAATTTCTGTGTTTTAAAACTACCCACTATGCTATTTTTCGTATGCTGGCACTAGGAAACTAAAACACTTCCTGGACACTAGACGATAGAAGATGATTTAAGTATTTTACAGACTATCCTTTTTTCTACGGATGAGGAAAATGAGGGTGAGTGATAAGTCTCGAAGAGCAATTGTCTGAGCTGGAATTAAAATTCAAGCTTCTTCACTCCGAGAACAGTCTCCTCTATAACATGTTGTCCCAGAAACTCATCTGTCTTAAGCTGGTTCTCTAGAGAAGCAAAGCCAGTAAAGGGTATAAATATATATATAGAGAGAGAGAGAGATTTATATCAAGAGAATGGCTCACACAGTTGTAAAGCCGGAAACATCACAAGTTATGCATCAGGTTAGTGGTTTCTCCTTATTTACATAGCTGCAGGGGCTAAAGAATCCAAAATTGGTAGGCCAGAGAGCAGGGCTTTTGCTCACAGGCTATGAAGATCAATGAATCCTAAATCAGCTGGCAAGAGCACAGATTAAGTTGCTAGCTCAAGTTCTAAGAACCAGAGATCAGAGAAACAGGAGCAAGCTGCAGGATCTAGAATGAAGAAATGCCCCCTAGCCATGCCAGAACAATTACTTACTTTCAGGTACAGACCACACACCCAAGAAACTCCCTTTTAACTGACTAGCTACTCACAGCAGATACTATCATGAAGGTAATCACGTATCAAGTCTCACTAGGGAAGCAATCTCAACATTATAAGACTCCCAAAACAGTGAGAATCATGGCCCAGCCAAACTGACACAATCTTAACCCTCACAATCTCCTGCAAAATAATAACACGTTATTGATTTATTTAGAAACTTTTTTTGAGCAAATAAGAATTTACGCAGCAATTCTTTATTTCAGAGACTTCCAGGAAAGGACAACTGGCTAGTCTTCTCATGGACTCTTCTCTGTGGTAACTTTTTTTTTTTTTTCTGTTCTAGTCTGCATTGCCGACAATAGGATTCACATGACCTCCACAAAAAATGTGCAAAATTAAAGTAACATTTAACACAGTGATTCTCAATCCTGGCTGAAAACCAAGCAAATAAATAAGAAACGCAGTGGTTGCTGTTGAGTGTACTCTAACTTGTGGTGATCCCATGCACGTCTGAGTAGAACTAGGTTGCACAGAGTTTTCAATGGATGACTTTGCAGAATTGCCAGGCCTTTCTTTTGTAGCATGTCTAAGTAGACCCAAGCCTCCAATCTTTCATGAGCACCTGAAGTTTTATTCTCTTAAAAGGGAAACCAGGAGAAATAACATCTTTCCCTACAGGATTTATCTCTAGGATGACATTTAACAACTTCATTGTAGCCTCCCTTTTGTGTACTTACAGTACCTTTTGGTCAGCAGCCAAGCATGTTAACCATTTACTCTTTCCAAGGATTCCCTATCTGGCTACACATTAAAGATCATCTGAGGAGCTTTCAGGCAGCAGTAACGGAGCAATAAATAGCAACGGAATACTGGTATTGAATTTACCCTAGTGCCTTAAATGCATATAGATCTGAACAAAATACGTGAGCCAACTGTTTTTTTACATGTTGGAGAATTAAAGAGAATTGTGATCTTTGAGAAACTAAAATGCATAAGATGTGACATGCTGAGCCCCAGTTTTTGATCAGGTTGAGCTGAGGCAGAGAACAGATTTTGCTCTGAGTTGATGAAGCACATGTTGTTTAGAATGCCGAAGCAACTGGTGTTTGTGAAGCAGGACACAAGAGCAGAGGGGTGATACCCCTCTGCTGTGAGGGGGTGATACCTTTACAGACTTAGTGAAAGATGCTCTGTACAGAGAGGCCTAAACTGTGTACACACAGGAGACAGTAGCTGCTCAGAACTGCGAACTTGACATCTATGTGGAAATACTAAGGCCTCAAGCTGCTGTAGGGGTTAGTGGTCTGATGTACCACAAAATGTGCTGAACTCTGTTTTTGCGGCCAGTTAAATTCCTAGAGTACCCTACTGAACCTGTCAGGCTTGGTTTTCATCTTTGCTTAAGAGGTCTATGCTGTTTAATTTTCTTGACCTAAAGCATAATTTGTTACTCTCCACACAGATTTTACTATCATTACATAGCTTTTCTGGGTCTCAGCTGACTGTCTGAAACAGTGAAAACCAAAGCTAGGCACATACAGTCAAACTACTAAACATCAAGGATAAATAGAAAGAAGGCTGAAATTATCCAGAGAAAGAAGAAACATTATGTAAAAATGAATAATGATGTGAATGGTGGTTAATTTTCATTGGAAATAAATGCAACCAGACGGCAAAGAAACAATGTATTTGAAGTGCTGGGGGAGGAAGTGGACAAAAAAGAAAGAAAATTATTAAAAAAATCTCTTCAAAAATGATAGTGAAATAAAGATATATTTGGTTAAATAACAGCAGAGAAAAAATTGTTCCTGTACTGCAGGAAACACTAACGGAAATTCTTCAGGCTGAAGGTAAATATCAGAAATTTGAAACTGAAAAAGGAATTAAGGGCTTTAGCAATGGTCAATACGTGGATAAATAAAAAAGGACTTGCTTTATTCCTTTAAAACTCAGTAGACTATTTTATGTTAACAATCATGTTCATTGTAACATTCATGAGAATGCAGTTAAAAATAAAATATATGCCAAAAATAGGACAAATTGGGAATAGATGAAATCACATTGTTAAAAGGGTCTTACATTAGCATAAACTAAACTCATTGTTGTCGAGCCAGTTCCCACTTGTCACGAGCCTGTAGGACAGAGTATAACTGCCCCACAGGGTTTCCAAAAAGCAGCAGGTATATTTGAACTTCCCACCCTTGATTAGCATCTGTAACAAGCACAAACTGACATAAACTATTACACTGTTAATTGTACGTACACAATGAACAATTTAAATGCTCACTGTGTAATCTAAATAATGCTAATTATTGTAGAAGAGGATATATTTGAAAGCAAATTGGGGAAACAAAGTATAATACTAAAAGAAAATACTGAAACAAAAGAAAGGGAGTGAGGGACAAAGGAAAAAAAAAGGACAAACAGAAAACCAAAAGTTGGTAAAATTAGATCTAACAATATCAGCAATTACTTGTAATGTAAATGTGTTAAGCATTTGAATTTTTAAAAAATGTAGCTTTATGTTCTTCACAAAACATATACTTTAAATGTAAAGATTTGATAAATTAAAGGTAAAAGGAAAACACGCACAATGCAAACAGTAAGCATAAGGAAGCTGGTGTGTCTAGGTCAATATAAGACAAGCAGATTTCAAGAAAAAGGAGTTTATTACCAGTGATAAAGAATGTCATGTTGTACCAATAAAATCATCAATTCACTAGAAAAACACTAACATTATAATAATAGAGCTCTAAAACATGTGACGCAGAGATCTAAAACACAGGAAGCAAAAACTGATAGAATAAAAGAACAGACAAATCACTTCTTTCATAGTAGCTGATAGAACAACCAGCTTCCCCCCCCCCAAAAAATTAAGTACAGAGAACATTTGAAATACACAATAAATCAACCTGATCTACTGTACATTTATAAAAGGTATACCAAACAACTGCAGAGTGCCCTATTAACAGCAGATAAAGTACTTGGCCGCTAACCAAAACTCACGAGCAGCTCTGAAGGATACACAACAAGTGACATGCTTTCATAAAGATTACAGCCTACAAAACACTATGAGGCAGTTCTACTCTGCCATGTGGGATTGCTACTGAGTCAGAACTGACTCAATGACACGCAAGGACAACAACTGTGGAGAACATGTTCTTTTAATATGGAACAGTCTCTAAGGTAGAACATCTGCTTGGTTGTAAATAACTATCAATAAGGTTAACCAAAATCAAACACACTGCCGTCAAGTGTATTCCAACTCAGAGCAATCCCACGTGGCAGAGTAAAACTGCTCCATAGAGTTTCCAAGAAGGGATCAAATGTCAACATTTTGGTTAGCAGATGTAGCTCTTAACCACTATGAAACCAGGGTTTCCTTCAATAACCTTAAGTGATAAAATCTTATGTCTTCACCGATTGAAACAGAATTAGGAAGAAAAATTTATCTACAAAAGTCAAAACCTTTTGGAAGTCAAACAAGAAACTTCCAAATGACTCATGGGTAAAAAAGGAAATAAAAGAGAAATTGAAAAATATTTTGAACTGAGTGGCAATGAAAATACAATATCTAAATTTGATGAATCCAATCAAGAGTACATAGAGGAAAATTCGCTTACTTAGCCACGAACCAGTTGTACTAAGTCCTCCATATCTCACTGCTGAATATTACTGCACTCACCTTTGAAGTACTCCTCTTGGAAAGCTATGCTCCGATGCCAGGACTTAGTCCATTCTTCAAAGCAATCTTGGAACTCTTTCTGGAACAGTCATTGCACACTGTGGCAAGGTGGTAGGTTCACAAACTTAGTTGTATGGTTGTCTGTAAGGGAGTTTTTAGCCAGTGAACAAATAACTGTATTGGAACACCCTCCCTAACTTACCTGATCTGGCCCCCAATGACCTTTCTATTTACTCGAAGATAAAGGAAATACTGAAAGGAAGATATTCTGATAATATTCAGGACATCAGGGGGAATACGAGAACATCTCTGATGGTCGTTCCAGATAAAGGAGTTGCACAATTTCTTTGAATGGTGGACTAGGCTCTGGCATTGGTGCATAGCTTCCTGAAGGGAATACTTAGAAAGTGAACATAATGATATTCAGCAATGAGCTGTGTAGTCTTTTTTCTAGGATGAGTTTGTGAACTTAACCGGCAGTCCTAGTACGTGATTAAAAAAAAAGAGAAGGAATGATTTCAAAGTAAATAATCTACATTAAAAATCTAGACAAAGAAAAGCAAATTTAAGGTACTATCCTAATACTGAAGAACAGAAATAAAGGAAGATACCCCTGTAGTTCAGAACTATGCATTATATAATTGCAAGTGGCAGAAAGAGCAAATAGAGAATGCATGAATATCATTTTTTTCCTGTAACACATTTAGTGTTTTATTCAGCAAACATTTTTTATTGCGTTTAAGTGCAATTTCACAGTTTGAGTTAGTTTCTCATACAAAAACTTATATGCGCTTTGTTATGTGATCCTTCCAGCTCGCCCTACACTGTGACAGCACACTCCTCACCCCTACCTGAATTTCCTATGTCCATTCAACCAGCTTCTGTCTCCTTCTGTTTTCTCATCTTGCATCTGGAAAGGAGATGTTTGGTTAGTCTCCAATACCTACTTTAGCCTAGAAGCACACTACTCACCGGTATTATTTATGTCTTATAGATGAGTTCAGTCTTTGTCCAGGAGTTAGCTTCTGGGATGACTTTAGTTCTGAGCTAACAGAGAATCCAGGGGACTTGTCTTCTGGCGACTCTCCAGTCTGTCAGACCATCAAGTCTGATCTTCTTTACAGAGTTCTGTACTGCACTTTTCTCCTGCTCTATCAGGGACTCTTTCTTGAGTTCTCTGTCAGTGCATTCATTAGTGGTAGCCAGGTACCATCTAGTTCTTCTGGTCTCATGTTTTTTTATGTGGCTTTTTCTGTCTCTTGGGCTCATGTTGTCCTATGTCTTAGATGTTCTTCATTATCTTTTGTTCCAAATGGATTAAGACCCATGGTGATATCTCTGATGGCCGCTTCCAAGCTTTTAAGAAAACAGACCCCACTCACCAGAGTGGGATGTAAAACAATTGCTTGACAAACTTTGTAAAGCCAGTTGACCTGAATGTCCTCTGAAACCGTGGTCTCCAGACATCTGCCACTGCTTCTCTGTCCCTCAAAGTTTTGTTGTGTTTAGAAAACTTCTTAGCTTTTTGGTTAGTCCAGTGTGCTAACTTCTCCTCTGCTATGTACCTTACTTTATCTAAAATAATTCTTGTCTAGTGTCAAACCAGTGAATACCCCTCTTCCTCTCTCTCCAACCTCTTAACAATCAAAGACTATTTTCTTTTGTGTTTAAATGTTTTCTTGGATCCTTTTAATGGTGGTTTCATGCAATAGTTTCCTTTAGTGACAAATGTTGCTCAGTGTAATGCCTTCCAGATTCCTCTATGTAGTGAGATGTTTTGAAAGTTCATCATTTTTTTTTATCATTGCATAATATTCCATTGTGTAAACATACCATAGTTTATTTATCCATTCATCCCTTTTTGGGTACCTAGGTTGATTCCATCTTTTGCTATTGCAGACAGTGCTGCAGTGAACATTGGAGTGCATGTATCTGCTTGTGTGGTAGCTCATATTTCTCTAGGATATATGCCAAGAAGTGGAATTGCTAGATCATATGATGTTTCTATTTTTGATTTTTGAAGAAAGAGTCAAATTGATTTCCATTGTTGTTATACTATTTTACATTCCAACCAGTGGTGTGTAAGCATTCAGTCTCTCCATAGCCTCCCCAACATTCATTATTTTGTGTTTTTTGGATACATACCAGCCTTGTTGGGGTGAGATCATGTATCAATTGCTCTTTGATTTGGGTTTTTCTAATGGCTAATGACCCTGAGCATTTTCTCATATATCTGTTAGCTGCCTGAATATCTGCTTTGGTGAAGTGCCAGTTCATATCTTTTGTCCATTCTTTAGCTGGGTTATTAGTCTTTTTGTTGTTGAGATTTTACAGTATCGTGTAGATTTTAGAGATTAAATGCTGTTCAGAATTGTCATATCTGAAAATTTTTTTTTAAGTCTGTAGGCTGTCTTTTTACTCTTGGTAAAATCTTTAGATGAGCATAAGTTTTTTATTTTTAGGAGTTCTCAGTTGGCTGTTTTCTCTTCTGGTGTGTGTGTACTGTTGGTAATGTTTTGTATTCTGTTTATGGCATGTTTCAGGACTCCTGGAATTGTCCCTATTTTTTTCATGATCTTTATCACTTTATATTTTATATTTAGGTCTTTGATCAATTTTGATTTTTTTTATGTATGATGAGAGACGTGGGTCTTGTTTCTTTTCCTTTTTTCAAATGACTATCCAGTTATGGCAATACCATTTGTTAAAGAGACTTTCTCTCTTCAATTTATGGAATTTGGGCCTTTGTCAAATATCAACTACTCACAGGTGGATAATTTTATGTTTGGGTCCTCAAGTCTATTTCATTGGTCTATGTACCTGTTGTACGAGTACCAGGCTGTTCTGACTACTGTGTCAGTGTAGTAGATTCTAAAGTCAGGTAGTGTGAGGCCATCTACGTTGTTGTTCTTCAGTGATGCTTTACTTGTTTGGGGCTTCTTCTGTTTCCATATGAAATTAGTAATTTATTTCTCCATCTCATTAAAAAAAATGCCATTAGAATCTGGATAGGGATTGCGTGGTATCTATAGGTTGCTTTGGGTAGAATAGTCATTTTCAAAATATTGAGTCTTCCTATCTGTGAGGAAGGTAAGCTTCTCCTCTAGTGTAGGCCACTTGGCTTTTTGCAATATCGTTTGTAGTTTTCTCTTTATAGGTCTTTTATATCTCTGGTTAGATTTAGTCCGAAGTATTTTATCTTCTTGGGGGCGATTGTAAATGCTATTGGTTTACTGATTTCGTGTTTCATATTCTCTTTGTCACTGTAGAGGAATTCTACTGATTTTTGTATGCTAATCTTGTATCCTGGGATAGTCTGCTGAAATCTCCTATTAGTTCCAATAGTTTTTGGTGGAATCTTTAGGATTTTCTGTATGTAAGATCATATCATCTGCAAATAGAGATACTTTTCTTGCTTCCTTGCTGATTTAGATGTCCTTTGTTTCTTTTTCTAGGGTGTGTGCTCTAGTTAGAACCTTCAGCAAAATGCTGAATAAAAGTGGTGAGAAAGGACATTCTTGTTGTATTTCCTATTTTCAGGATGGATGCTCTCAGACGCTGTCTATTTAGGATGGTATTGGCTATTGGCTTTGCATAGAAAACATGTATTATGTTGAGGAATTTCCCTTCTATTCCTATTTTGCTGAGAGTTTTTAACATGAATGGGTGTTGGACTTTGTCAAATACCTTTTCTGCATAAATTGATAAAATCAAGTGGTTTTTGTCTTTTGTTTTACTTATATGGTTGATTATGTTGATAGTTTTTCTAATGTCAAATCACTCCTGCATACTTGGTATGAATCTCACTTGGTCATAGTAAGTAATTTTTTTTAAGAACTTATAATATGCATGGCATTGTTCTGAGTGCTAGAATTTTAGACATAAGTCACATAATGCCTTCTCTTCACAGAGTTCACATTTTAGTGAAGGGAATAAAGACTGTGAAATATAATAAACAGTCACACGACTGAGGCCATAGTGCTCCAGGAAATAATTTAAATTGAAAAGGGTAGATCTGATGCAAATACCAACCCATGCAACTCAAACTGAGAAGAAAGTGTATACCCAGGAGAAGGTCATATGTAGATACAGAACTCAAAACATTTGGATAAAGTGAGATGCAATTTTAAAAAAATCAGTTTAACTTTGAAATGCTTAGTTAAGACTAAGGCCATAACAAATAATGCAAACAAATTCCATAACAAATAAAAATTATGCAGAAGAACATATGCTAGGTGTTAGAAATACTGGGAAAACTGACCTTTACACATGTGACTATTTTACAGTAAGACTATAAGACTACTTACAGAAATCTATAATGAAATAAGACCACTATCTCCCTCAAAACAGATGATAAATAAGATTATTAGCTTTCCAAGTTAGAAATTTTTACTGCTTTTTAACTTTTAAATCTTGGGAATGTATACATGGTATAACATAATTAATTTTGGATGTGTGTTTATTCTAGGCATGGTGACAACTGATTTATATGCACTATTTTTTTTCAATTCTCCTGAGACTCTGTGAAGTAAGTTTTATTGTCCTCTCTTTATTGACAAAGAACTGAGGATCAGAAAAATCATTTGCTCATACTGACAAAGCTAGTGAAGGAAACAGCTATGATTCAAATCCAGATGATTCTGATGCTAAAATCTATGCTTTCAAGCACTATGCCGTATGTTGTCCTCAACGGCATTCATGTATTTCTACATTCAACAAGCATATGATTGAGCATCTACTCTGTGTTAAGCAAAGTGCTATTTACTTTTTCTATAGTTCATTTAAACCTCATGATAACTGGGAAAAATGTTTTTTATTATACCATCTTACAGATAAGAAACTGGCTGAGAGAGGTTGTGACTTACTAAGGTCTCGCGGCAAAAATAAATGTCATGTCTGGTTTCAACTCCAGATCTGCTTTACCTTGAAATTTATGTGCTTTTCATTGTTTCTTTCCCATATGTGTATGCAGTAAGGGAAAAAGTGAGAAAAAATAACCTCTGCTGCTTCCCTGTAGAATTATCTCCAGATAACATTTTAAAATTATAATATGATCTTCTCTTTGTATAATTGCCTTCCTGTTGTCCTGGGTGGTTTTGGAGGACAAAGGCCATGCCTGATGCGTTGCCAGGCATGTGGTAGTTGTGTCACACTTCGTGACTGAATGTGCCTGGTGAATTTACCCAGTCAAAAAATTACAAGGAAAGTTTGATGAATAAATAATTTTGGAATATTTAGGTAAATGGTTTTTCTCTATTTTGTCTATTTGGCATCTGAAGGAGAAGACAGACATCTAGGATATGAATGAATAATTCAGGCAGTCATTTTAGCAGAATAATAGAGGCTAAATGGAAAGAGCTGGAGGATAGTGTCCAGGCTGATTTCAAGAGAATAGTCCCAGGAGCCAGGAGATGAACAGGCACAGCCAATATGCAGTGTGCCCTGGACACTTATAGGGAAGATTTCTGAGGGACTTAAACAAAAGAAAAAGTAGCCCTGGTTGTTCAGCGGTTAAGTGCTTAGCTGCTAACCCAGAAGTTGACAGTTTGAGTCTAATAGCCCTTCTTTGGGAGAACAATATGTCAGTTGTGTCTATAAAGATTTATGGCCTTGGAAACCGTATGGGAGAGTTCTACTTTGCCCCATAGGGTCACTGTGAGTTAGAATGGACTCCATGAAAATGGGTTTTGATTTTTGGTGCCTCCCAGGTGGTATGAGCACTAAGGAATGGGATGACATGCAATCTGTGCTTTCCATTGGCCTTTTTATCTGAGGTGCTCATCAATTCTGCGTGCCATAAATGCAAGCTGCTGTCTCTGACTCAAGAAGGACAGCAAGGTGAAAAGGACTGAAAAATGTCTCCATGTACACAGACAAAATAAGAAAGCTAGGAAGAAGATTCCGAGGAGACAGCAGTAATGATATCCAGGGGCTGTAGTTATAAAAATGTAAAACAAAAGAAAGAAGAGCCTTTTATAGCATGCAAAATGTTCTTAGGAATTATAATTCTGGAATACTAAATATGCCACACTGGAGATAAGTGAAAACAAGCCAATTCAGTAGTAGAGGAAGGGGTAAATACAATGCAAATGTATTCAGTAGTGGAAAGTTAAAGACAAAGGTTATCCTCACGCTAGACTGTAAGTCCACTGAGGGCATGGACCATGAAACATAATACTCCCCAGCTCCAGGAGCTTGCACAATGCCTCACAAATTAGTGTTTGTTGAATAAAAGAACAAACATTCATATGCACATACAAACATGAACCAAAAGGGGTGGTAAATATCTTTGTGGCTCTCAGCTGGCTTGAAAGAATAAAAGGAAAAAATACGTACGATTTTTTTTTAACTTCCTGAGGATATTATTCTTGAAGATAGTGACCAGAAACCAGTCTTTTTCTTAGAAAAGAGACTTTCTTAAGATGAGAGAAATAGCCTCTCTTATCATAGAAAGGTAATGAGGAGTTATAGACAAAATGGAAAATAGTGAGCAATGCCCTCCTGTGCAAGTTAAAGGCCTCAGGGGTATAAAGTCTGTCATACGATGAGTAGGACACAACAGAGCAACGGGGGACTTTTAAAAGGCTTGCAGCCCAGAGCCAGTGAGCAAACATTAATGAAAACAAGGACTAGATTGTGAAACACGAAAGAGGCCGGGGGTGGCGGGGTCCGGCAGTTGGTATGGGAGTGTTGGGGGAGGGGCAAGGGACAGAAAGTATAGCTCTTCCACAGGGAAGGTAAAATCAAGTTCAGAAGTGGTTACTTAGATTATGTGTGAATTACTGAAAAGGAAGTGTGGGAATTCTCTGCAACATCAACAACAGAGCAGGTGAAAACAGCAAATCAAAACCAAAAAAAGAAAAAAAATCAATATTGAGACACTAACCTGACTATTCCCATCTAAAGAACCATCACTGACTTTAGTGAGGACCACCAAATTTGACAGATCACCGAACTATAGCTGGCAGAGGGTCTGGGTCCAGTATGTTTTTGGAAAATAAGACTCTGCTAGTTATAATAAGTTTAACTATACAAATTTGTTGATGTTTGGCCACAGTGTGCATTATATTTATATAACCCCATTTTGAGTAAATGCGTGATGTTGGAACTATAATCAGACATCCCAGGGAGAGATGAATTGGGCTGACTCTATGACCATCTTATTATTGGGCAGGACACTTTAGGTGCCGTGCCTACTAAACACCTAAAAAACAAACAAACAAAAAAACCCATTTGCTGTCAAGTCAATTCAGACTCATAGTAACCCTATAAGACAGAGAAGAATTGCTCTATACAGTTTCCAAGATGTGCTTGGTAGATTTTAACAGCTGACCTTTTAGTTAGCAGCTGTAGCACTTAACCACTGTGCCACTAGGTTTTTCACGCCTATTAGTTATACCTAAATCTCTGGTTAACCATCTAAGAGGGTCATCTGCCTAAGAGATAGACACGATACTTTGAAATAAGATGAATCCTATTAATCGGCTGGGAGAAGCGGTGAGTGGTATGTCTCTGCTAAGGGTTATCAGGGGATAGGCTATGTTTCTGAAATCTGCAGGTGAGGGAGAGCGGAGAAACCCTCTCAATTCACTGAATTCATCAATTGATTTTCAGCAAAATTGAGATGGATGCTGTCCCATAGGCAACTTGAGATGCGTTTCTAATGGCATGGTTATTAAACTCAGATAAAGAAAGTCTGAATTCTTTCAAAAGGTTTGAACTTTCTCCTTTTATTCTCCAAAAATGCATAGACAAAATTAAACCATTTCATGAGATTTTGTCCATCTTCTGAAATCCACCCATGAACTCATGTGGATTTCACAGACCTTAGGTTAAGAAGCCTGGCTCCAATGAATTTTATATCTCAATTTAAAAGCCAAGGGACTTGGGAGAAGGGAATATCTATATTTTATCTCTGTATCTATTTTAAGGTTATGACTTCATAAAATATGAGAACCTAATGGTGTCAAAATTGCAGTTTAGCTTTAACTCCAGGGAGAAATTATAACATTGAAGCATACTTGTTTGGAGTTCTACCTGATAGCTTTAAGTCTTAGGTAAATTAAATAATTAAAATATATTGCCTCTCTGTTTCAGTTAAGTACTCTGTGTTATATAGAAAGCTAGAATTAAGTCATTTAAAAATAAACTGCAAAAAGTAAACCGAAGATTATAGAGATATTTCTCCTAAGAGTGAAACTGTCTGGAATGAATAACAGATAAGGAAAGGATGGAGACACTGTACTAACTAGGAAGTGAAAAAGAAATTAACTCAAATAAACTTGCTATAAACCTGACCGAGACAGAAAAGGAGAGAGAGAGAAACCCTTTTCTGTCTGTCTTATATTCTATGTTCTTGACAGTTATGTTTCTAAACATATTAACAAATGGGGAGTAAAGGAATCCCATCAAAATCAATACAGAAGAAGTTGGAAACCTCATCCATTGCTGGTGGGAATGTGAAATGGTACTGCCGCTGTGGAGAAAGCTCTAGCGGTTCCTCAAAAGATTAAGCAGAACAAAACAGTGCTTAATCCTGTATGATCTTTGTGATAGTTAGCATGTTTGAGTCCCTTGTTGTGGCCATTGTGTCAATCCATCTTATTGCGTCAATCCATCTTTAGCATTTTTTCATTATTACTGACCCTCTATCAGACATAGCGTCTTTTTCCAGTATTTGGTCTTTGCTAACTACGTGGCTAACGTGAACAAGAAGTTTTGTCATCTTCATTTTGAAGGAGCAGGCTAGTTGTATTTCTTCTGAGACTGATTTGTTCACTATTCTGGAAGTCCATGATATATTAACCATTCTTTGCCAACATCAAAATTCAAATGCGTCATTTCTTCTGTCTTCCTTTTTCTTTGCAGCTTTCACATACAATAAGATGATTGAAAATATCATGGCTTGGGCAAGACATACCTTTGTCATCAAAGTGACATCTTTGCTGTTGAACACTTTAAAGAGGTCTTTTTCAGCAAATTTGCAAAATGAAATGTGTCTAAACTCAAACTATGACAAATTACCATAAAATCCAACAGTGCCACTCTTAGATAACTGTCTTAAAGCAATCAAAGCAAACTCTTAGCCAAATACTTGTACCAACAGTATTCACTGCAGCATTATTCACAATAACTAAAAGGTAAGAACAACCTAAATGTTCTTCACCACATAAAAGGATAAATAAATTGTGGTATATCCATACAATGTCATGTCATTCAACCATAAAGAAAGGAAATTCTGGTACATTTTATGACATGAGTGATTCTTGAAAACATGCTAAGCAAAATATTCCAGGAACTAAAGGATGAACATAGCATGATCTCACTTACAAAATACTGAGAATAAGAAAATACATACAGACAAAACATGTATTAGTGGTTACCACGGGCTGGGGGCAGGGAGCAAGGGACAGGGGGCAGTGGGGAGTTAATGTTTTATGGACACAGTGTTTCTGTTTGGGGATGATGAAAAAGTTTTGGAAATAAATACTGCTGGTGGTTCAAAAAAAAAAATCATCACAGAAATCCAAAATCAAAGCTTGGAAAACTAGGATCTTCTCTCATCCCTTACATGGTTTTAGAAACCCCTGGATTATGTGTTGATACCCTATTGAAAATAACGGTAATTAGTTGTGTCCCCACAGAGCATAATTACCCAATAATGAGAGACGTATAGCGCAACACCTTGAATCATACTTAAAATATTCCTAGGAGACTGACCCATAACCAAAAGCCAGGCAAACATGCAAGGTGTGAATAAATGATTTTATAGAAACCCAACTATTAAGAAGAATGAGGAGTTCTGCTAAGAATTGTTTCAAAAGGATTGGGGGGGCTACACATGAAAAACATGTAATCCAAGACTCGTTTGGATACTGCTGTTTCCGCTTATAGACTTGTGACACACAAAGAAAAATCAGATAGTTTATTTCCTCCTCTGACTGTAATTCCTAAAAACAAGATGTTTTTCTTTTTTTTCTCAAGCCAAGGACAGAGGGCGCAACCCGGGAAGGAAATAAAAATGCAGTGCTCCTTTAAAACATCAGTGTTTCTTTGTAACGTATCAATAAAGTGGACAAAATTGTACTATCATTACCATAAACCATTTCAAAACATTCCATCAGTCAGAAAAAAATTAGGTATTTACTAAAATTCCAAGTATGATTCTCCAACTTCAGAGTTGTCACTCAAGATCTTAGGTGTAAGATGTCTAGAGAATCTACTCAATGTGAGGAAGAGTAGGGGATGACCTTGTGTGGGGAAGCCATGCAGTGATCTACTTACCCTACCCCTGGTGTTGAAAACGTTCAGATTATATCCTTGTTTCTTTGTTTTATAACAAATAGACTGCTGACTCCAATTGAAAACATAAATGTCTCTTAAAGAGTGTGGATTTCATTTTTTAATCATTTATTTCCTACTCATAGTGGTTTATTTATGTGCAATACCTTTTCGTAAGGTTCTGTCTTTATAAATCTAACTCCTTAAATGCTGCAGCAGAAAGAAGAAACAGAGCTGGAGGAATTGCAGATGGATGAACAGTGTTCTGTACTGACCACTTAATATATACATAGGTTTAGGGAACACAGATTTATGCACAAATGAATGAGTAGTCCAAAGATCAGAATAGCACCATGAGAGTGTCATTATTAGTTTGACGTTAAAACAAGACAAAGTTCAAAAAAGAAAGAAAGCTACAGATGAATATGTCATCATCTTATCAACTTAGATGTAAAACTCCTCAACTAAATATTAGCAAGTTGAATTCAGCACTGCATAGAAATTATTATACTCCATGACCAAGTGGGATGAATTCCAGATTTACAAGGCTAATTTACATTTGAAAATCAATTGATGTAATCCACCATTTTTCACATTTGAAAAATCATTTGACAAAATTCAATATACATTCATTACCACAACTCTTGGAGAACTATGGATTAGTAAAACTTTTTCAAGTTGATAAACTGTATATTAAAAAATCTGCAGCTAACATCATACTTAATTGTGAATAACTGAATATTTTCCACCTGATATTAAGAGGACTTTAAAAATGTCTGCTCTCATTACTTTTATTCAAAAGAGTCGTAGAAGGTCTGGTCAGCAGAATAAGCCTCCCCCTCAACTACTACCTGTCCAAAAAGTAAAAAGAAATGAAAATGAAAATACAGCTGCTGTTATTTGAGGATGAAATAGTTATCTAAAGAGAAAAATCCCAAAGACTCCACAAAATGATTCTTAAAACTAGTGGATCTAGCAAAATTGTTGAATAACATGAAATAATCAACAGCATGTCTATAGTCTAAAATGAACAGTTGGAAACTGAAATTTGTAACACAATATCATGTATTTAGTTATAAATATAATGAAACACATATAGTCTCTATATCCCCAAACCGAAAACTTCTGATAAAAAAAAAAATCAAAGAAGATCTAAATGGAGAGACACACTATGTTCATGGATTGTAAGACTCAACATAAAAAAGTTGTATTTCTCCTTTAGTTGATCTATTATTTGAATACAATTCCTATCAAAATCTTAGCAATTTTTTTGTTTATATAGAAGATTTTAAAATTTAGAGTTTTTCAGGCAAGCGGTATAAGAGTGTCAGGAAAAGAGGTAGCATCATCAGGTAAGGAGGACAATAGCATCAGGTAAGGTGGGTAACACCACCACACAGGGCAGAAAACAGCATCAGGTAAGGAGAATAACAACATCAGGTTAAGGAGGGTAACAGCATCAGGTAAGGATGGTAAAGATAGAATGAGCAGCAACTACTTGTCTGTCAGTGGAGGCTTGCTTGTTGCTGTGATGCTGGAAGTTATGCCACTGGTATTTAGGAACCAGCAGGGTCACCCATGGTAGACAAGTTTCAGGTGACCTTCCAGACTCAGACAGACTAGGAAGAAGGACTTGGCAGTCTACTTCCAAAAAGAATTAGCCAGGGAAAACCTTATGAATAGCGGTGGAAGATTGTGAGATGTGGTGTTGGAAGTGAGGCCCCCATGTTGAAAGGCACTCAGAAGAAGACTGGGGAAGAGCTGCCTCCTCAAAGTAACGTCTACCTTAATGACGTATATGGACTAAGGCGCTCAGGATCTTTGTTTGCTGAGGTGACATCACTCAAGAGGAGAAACAGCTTCAAATATACATTAATAATTGTGACATGGCATGTACAAAGTATGAATCTGTGAAAATTGGAAATTGTTATTAGTGAGCTGAAATGGACTGGTTTTGGCCATTTTGAATCCTACAGTCATGTAGTCTACTATGCTGGGAACAAAAATTTGAAGAGGAAAGGTGTTGTGTTTATCATCAAAAAGAACTTTTCAAGATCTTTCCTGAAGTACAGTCCTGTTACTGATAGGATAGTAAGCCTACAAAGAAGGCCCGTTAATAAGACTATTTTTCAAATTTACTCACCAATCACTAAGGCCAGAGGTGAAGAGATGGAAGATTTTTACCAGCTTCTGCAGTCTGAAAATGATCAACTATTCAGTCAGGACACATTGATAATTACTGGTGACTAGAATGCAAAAGTTGGAAACAAAGAAGAGGAATCAGTAGTTGGAAAATACAACCTTGGTGACAGAAATAATGCCAGAGATCACGTGATAGAATTTTGCAAGACTAACAACTTCTTCATTGCAAATACCTTTTTTAACCAATGCAAATGATGACTGTTCACATGGACCTCACCAGATGGAATACACAGAAACCAAGCTGACTACATCTATGGAAAAAGACAACGGAAAAACTTTATGTCAGCAATCAGAACAAGACTAAGTGCTGACTGTGGCACAGATTATCAATTGCTCATATGTAAATTCAAATTGAAACTGAAGAAAATTAAAAGAAGTCCATGAGAGCTAAAATATCACCTTAAGTTTATCCCTGCTGAGTTTAAAGACGGTCTCAAGAATGACATCTAAGACATCACCGATGAAGAGAGTAAGAGGTCATTAAAAAGACAGGAAAGAAAGAACAGACTAAATTGGATGTCAGAAGAGACTCTGAAACTTGCTCTCCAATGTCAAGCAGCTAAGGAAAAGGAAGGAATGGTGAAATAAAAGACCTAAACAAAAGATTTTAAAGAGCAGTTCGAGAAGACAAAAGAAAGTATCATAGTGACATGTGTAAAGAGTTGGAAATGGAAAACCAGAAGAAAAGAACACGTTCTGCATTTCTCAAGCTGAAAGAACTGAAGAAAAAATTCAAGCCTCAAGTTGCAACAGTGAAGGATTCTACAGGGAAAATATTAAATGACTCAGGGAGCATCAAAAGAAGATGGAAGGGAATACACAGAGTCATTATAACAGAAAGAACTGGTCAATGTTCAGCCACTTGAAAAGGTAGCATATGATCTAGAACCAATGGTACTGAGGGAAAAAGGTGAAGCTGCATTGAAACCACTGGCTAAAAATAAGACTCCAGGGATTTATAGAATATCACCTGGGGATATTTCAACAAACAGTTGTAGGGCTGACAGTGCTCACTTATCTATGCCAAGAAATTTGAGGACAGCTACCTGGCCAGCTGACTTGAAGAAATCCATATTTATGCCCATTCTAAAGAAAGATGACCCAACTGAATGCAGAAATTAATGAACAATATCTTTACTATCACACGCAAGTAAAATTTTGCTCAAGATCATTCAAAAGTGACTGCAACAGTATATTAACAAGAAACTGTCAGAAATTCAAGCTGGATTCAGAAGAGGATGTGGAATCCCGAATATCATTACTGATGTCAGATGGATCTTGGGGGAAAGTGGAGAATACCAGCAAGATGTTTACCTATGTTTCATTGACTATGAAAAGGCATTTGAATGTGTGGATTGTAATAAATTATGGCTAACATTGTGGAGAATGAGAATCCAGAACACCTAATTGTGCTGTAAAGGAATCTGTTCATGGATCAAGAGGCAGTCGTGTGAACAGAACAAGGGGACACTCTGCTTTAAAGTCAGGAAAGGTGTGTGTCAGGGTTATACCCTTTTACCATATCTTTTCAATCTATATGTTTAGCAAATAATCCAAGAAGCTGGATTATACAAAGAAGAACAAGGCACCAGGATTTGCAGATGATACCACCTTACTTGCTGGAAATGAAGAGGATTTGGAACACTTACTCATGAAAATCAACGATCACAGCGTTCAGTATGGACTGCATTTCAACATCTGGAAAACAAAAATCCTCACAACTGGACCAGTAAGCAACATAATCATAAATGGAGAAAGGATTGAGGTTGTCAGTGATTTCATTTTACTTGGATCCACAATCAATGCCCTTGCAAACAGCATTCAAGAAATCAAAAGATGCATTGCATTGGGAAAATGTTCTGCAAAGTATCTCTTTAAAGTATTGAGAGGTAAAGATGTCATCATGAAGACTAAACTGCACCTGACCTAAACCATGACATTTGTAATCACATCATATGCATGAGAAAGCTGGACAATGAACAAAGAAGATAGAAGAAGAATTGATGCCTTTGAATTGTGGTGTTGGAGAAGAGTGATGTTGAATGTACATGGACTGCAGAAAGAATAAACAGATCTGTTCTGTAAGAAGAACAACCAGGGTTCTTGAACAAAGATGGCAAGAATGCATCTTACATACTTTGTACATGTTGTTAGGTGGAATCAATCCCTGGAGAAGGACATCATGCTTGGTAGAGTGGAGGGTCAGCCAAAAAGAAGAAGGCCCTCGATGAGATGTATTAACATGGTGACTGCAATAACTTGCTTAAGCATAAAAATTATTGTGAAAAAGGTACAGGACCAGGCAGTGTTTCGTTCTGTTGTTCATAGGGTCACTATGAGTAGGATCTGACTAGATGGCTCCTAACAACAACAGCAACAACAACAGGAGCTAGAACAGCTAAAGCAATTTTGAAAAATAAGAATTAAGTGATAAGAATGATTCTATCTGATAAAAAGACTTATTGCACAGGTATGGTAAACTCATAGTACTATAGCTGTAGTAACTCGTAACTATCTAATAAGTCTTTTTTATCAGGGTTACTGTGAGTCAGATCTGACTTGATGGCACTTGGCTTTGGCATCAGATTTACCACTTGATTCCTGGTGGCACAGTGGCTAAGTGCTATGTCTCCTAATCAAAATGTCTGCAGTTCAGATCTGCCAGGAGATCCTTGGAAACTCTAAGGAGCAATTCTACTCTGTCCCTTAGGATTGCTATGAGTCAGAAATGACTTGGCAGCAGTAGGTTTGGTTTTATTTGATTCATATAACTCAGGCATGTCATAAATTTATTGAACAGAATAGGGGCCTCAGATATAGACCAATACCAGTGTGCCTAACTGATTTTTGACCAAAAGAAACAGAGAGAAGAAGAAGAGTTCAATGGAGGGAAAACAGCCTTTTCAATAAATGGTGCTGAAGCAGTTAGACACTGACAGACAAAAATATGAAACTTGACCAAAACTTCATACCTTATTTAAAAAGTAACTCAAAGAGAGGGGCCAAGAAGGTAGACTAGACACATGTCTCCTCAATTCCCTCTGAGAACTAAGGCCTGAAATGATAACTGAATGGAGGACTGTGGACATCCAGGGAGCTCTAGGATCTGTCACAGGGTTATCACGTACGACTAGGCACCAGTGATGGACTAAATTGCCTTTAGCAAAGGTGAGCTAGTGGCTGCTCAGTCAAGCTTGTGCCAACTCACTGTTTTGGAGGACTGCAGGTACTGATACCTTCTTTGTTATTCAGGAGGAGGCATAGCCAACAAATATGCCAAACCGCAGTGTTTAAGAAAAAAGTATACAGTGCAGCAAAGAGATGGGGCATGGGATAGCCACATATTGAGAGCCAAGATACTGAGTGAGATACTGCCCCTTCACATTCTCTTTTCTGAGCTATGCCATGCATTCTGCTGTTTTATGGCAGGAAGGACAGCTTGGTTGGGACGTCGTCTTGTTGACTGGGAGTCAGAGTCACAAGCTGGGGCCTTAGCTGCAGCTGATTCTTAAGCAGAGCAGCAGTCTGTCTGGCAAGGGCTTCTGCAGAAGAAAAGCAGCATTTATGACAATTTGTGTCTAAATTTATGGGTGGGGCCTGGCAGGAAGGCCCTAACCCTGCCCTACTTTGAGCCACTTCATAGCACCTGGGGATGACCTATAAGGTACTTTCCTTGTCAGCTGGAAGGTAGGGTCTGCCACACTTGAGGGCCTGTTTTTGGCAGCTGTGGGACAGCTACCCACTCAGCAGTAAGTACCCTTCCAAAGACCACCAGGAGACCTGACTGTTTAGAGGAATGGTGCATCTCCTTCATCCTTCACTGATCCACATGATAGGTTCAGCTGACAGCACCTCAGTGATTCCATAAGTAGGGTGCTGACTTTGCAAGCCAGGAGGCAAAGCCTGCCACCCTAGAAAGTCCACCAGTCACTAGAGTACACAGAGATGGCTGGTGACAAACTCCCCTCTTAGAACAATGCCTCAGCTCCTGTTGAGGTAACACCAGAAAAATCAAACAGTTTCTAGATGGTGTGAAGGAAATGGACACTTGCTACTATTTAAAGAAGCAGTTGACCACGGCTCCAGAAAATTCCCAAAATAAAGAATCAAAAAACTTCCAAGATGAAGAAACCTTCCTGAAACTATCAGAGGTGTAACACAAAACAATTATGTATAGAATCCTCCTAGAGAGTAATCAAAGTGCAGCAGAACAAAATGAAAAATTAAGTAAGTTATTTGAACTGATGGAACATCAATAATCTGAAATCTAGTAGATCAATTAAAAAAATCACAGAATTAGACAATTCAATCCAAAGCCAAAAGAGGAGAATTGAGGAACTGGAAGTCAGACTTAATGACCTTGAGGATAGAGCAACTGACACCAGCATGTATGAGAAGAAATCAGAGAAAAGAAATAAGAAACATGAAGAAGGATTAAGAAACATGTGGGACTCTGTCATGAGGAATAATCTACAAATAATTGGAGCTCTTGAACAGGGAGCGACGGATGAAAATACAGAGAGCATTGTCGTAGAGTTGCTGTCAGAAAACTTACCTGAAATTATGAAAGCAGAGAATACAGATATCCCAGACATGTATCAAACACCACAAAAACTAGACCCCTAAAGAAAGACACCGAGACATATTATAACAAGCTTAATCAAATGAAACATAAACAGATTCTCTTAAAGGCAACAAGACTCAAAGCAAAGCTAACATTCAGAGGGAAACCCTGTAGTCTTTCTTCTGACGTCTTGGCAGAAATGATATTAGCAAGAAAGCAGTGGGACGACACATTCAAAGGCCTGAAGGAGACAAATTTTCAATCAAGAATAACATATCCTGCAAAACTGTCTCTTAAATCTGATGATGAAATTAAGACATCTTCAGATAGACAGAAGCTTAGAGACTTTGTAAACACTAAGCCCAAACTACAAGAAATGTTGAAAGAAGCTCTTTGCTTAGAAAAACAAAAATGTTAACTGTATACTTAAGGAGACAGTGCAGGACACAGCATCCAGAATCCTACTCACTTAGGGAAGTCAAAAAGCTCAAAACTACATTATAAAAAGAAGGGAACCAGTGATCATAGCATGAAAACTATGACATCACCACACTAAAAAGAGTGATACATTATAGGAATTACAGCCCTTTCAGATAGAGAGGACATTAAAAAAAAAAAAAAAAAAGATACGCAGAAGTTAAAGTCTGGTTTAAACTTAAAATAGTAAGGGGGAATCACAGGGGTAGCCACAAAGCAAAATAACAATGCAACATATCAAAACAAGAAAGATAATACGGGAGTCTCAACAACCACAAAACCAACACTGAAAAAGATGAAAAGTCAACCCATAAAGAAGAATAACCCAGAAAAGAATATTAAGAAAACATCAACACCATAAAATTAATGTATCAAAATGGCTGCACTAAACACATATCTATAAATAATTACACTGAATGTAAACAGAAAACAGAATGCTCCAATAAAGAAACAATAAGTGACATTGTGGATCAAAAGACACAACCGATCTGTATACTGCTTATAGGAAACACACCTAAGACACAAATATATATATAAAATCAAAGGATGAAAAAACTAGCTACCAAGCCAACAACATACAAAGAAGAGCAGGAGTGGCAATATTAATGTCAGATAAAGTAAACTTTAATGTAAGATACATCATCATGGACAAGGATGGTTGCTATTTATTGCTGAAAGGCTCAATATGTAAGTATTAAATATTTATGCACTCAATATTAGAGCATCTAAATACATTTAACAAACACTAACAACATTGAAAAATGAGATAGATCTCTCCACAATAATAGTTGGAGACTTCAACACTTCACTTTCAGTAATAGGGAGATCATCCAGATAAAATGCTCAGTAAAGATACAGAAGATCTTATCGTGACAGTTAACCAACTAGACCTCATTCATCAACATTTGCAGAACTTTTTGCCCATCAGCAGATAAGTATGCCTTCTTCTCCAACATACATGAAACAGTTCCAGAACAGACCATGCGTTAGGGCATAAAGCAAGTCTCAGCAAACTCCAAACTACTGGATTATTGTGAAGCATCTTCCCAGACAATAAAGCTACAAAAGTCGAAATCAGTAGCAGAAAAAAACATAGAAATTGGAACTCGTGGAAACTGAACAACATCTTGCTCAAAAAGCCTTGGGTTATAGAAGAAATCAAGGATGAAATAAATTTATGGGATCAAAGGAGAATGAAAACACATCCTACCAGAACCTATGGCATACAGCTAAAGCAATGCTCGGAAGTCAATTTATCTGCATAAATGCACACATCAGAATGAAGAAAGGGCCCAATCCAAGAATTAGCCTTACAGCTTGAACAAGTAGAGAGTGACAGGGAATCCCTCAAGCACCAGAAGAAAGCAGACCATAAAGATCAGAGCAGAACTAGCTGAATTAGAGAATAGAAGAACAAGTGAAGCAATTAACAAAACCAAAAACTGGTTTTCTGAAAAGATCAGCAAAATTCACAAACCATTGGATAAACTTACACAAGAAAGACAGGAGAGAAAGCATATTACCTGAATAAGAAATGAGATGGGAGATGTCACAACAGATCTAACTGAAATCAAAAGTATCTTAACAGAATACTACTATAGACTGTACTCTAACAGATTTCAAACCAAGAGGAAATGGACAGATTTCTAGATTCATATCACCTACCAAAGTTATGACAAGGAGAATTAGAATAACTTAATAAACTCTCAACAAAGGAAGAGATCGAAAAAGTAATAAAAAAAAAACTACAGACAAAAAACCTGGCTAACTAGGCTTCACCAGAGAATAACACTGAACTTTTAAAGAAAAGTTAACTCCAATACTACTGAGGCTGTTTCACAGCATAGAAAGGGACAGATTATCGCCAAATTCACTCTATGAAGCCAGCATAACCTTGATATAAAAGCCAGAGAAAGATCCCAGAAAAAAAGAAAATTACAGAGCAATATCTCTCATGAAACTTGATGTAAAAATCTTCAACAAAATTGTTGCCAACACAATTCAACAATGTATCGAAAACATAATTCATCATGACCAAGTTGGATTCATACCAGGAATGCAAGGCTGGTTCAACATCAGAAAAACAACTAATGTGATCAACCACATGTATAGCAAAAAGGATAAGAATCTCTTGATTTTGTTAATTGATGCATAAAAAGCGATCTACATATGCAATACAATCCCAATACAAGCAACAGTGTGATTTTTTCATGAGATGGAGAAATAAGTCACCAAATTTGTTTGGAAAGGGAAGAAACCCCGGATAAGTAAAGCACTACTGAAGGATAATCACACAGTGGGAGGCCTCACACTACCCATCTTTAGAACCTATTACACTGCCACAGCAGTCAAAACAGCCTAGTACTGGTATAAAAAGAGACATATAGACCAATGAAACAGAGTTGAGATCCCAAATATGGCACCATCCTCATATGAACATTTAATGTTTGACACACCCTAAGATTGTAAACTGGGGTAAAAACAGTCTCTTCAACAAATGGTGTTGGCAAAATTTGATATCTATCTGCAAAATACTGAAACAAGACCCATATCTCTCACCTTACACAAAAACTAACTCAAAGATCAAATACCTAAATATCAAACCTAAAACAATAAAGATCATGCAAGAAAAAATGGGTTAACAGTGGAAGTTCTGATATACAGCTTAGACAGATTTCAAACTCTGACAAAGCATGATTAATAGAAGAGAAAATAGATCGATGGAACTACTAGAAATCAAACAGTGTTGCTCATCTAAAGACTATCAAAAGAGTTAAAAGACGACCTAAAGAATAGGAAATAATATTTGGCAACTTCATGTCAGACCGTCATCTGATCACCATGATCCACAGCATACTGCAAAATAGCAACAAGAAAAAGATAAATAACCCAACTAAGTGATGGGCAAAGGAGATTGGCAGACACTTTACCAAAGAAGACATCCAGGCAGCCAAAAGCACTCACAGAAATGCTCACAATTATTAGCTATCAGAGAAATCCAAATCAAAACTACAATGACATTCCATCTCACCCCAAAAAGGTTGCCCATAATCCAAAAAACAAGAAACAACAAATGCTGGAGAAGCTGTGGAGAGACTAGAACTCTGCTACACTGCTGGTGGGATTGCAAAATAGTACTTTGGAGAGCAATCTGGTGTTTCCTTTAAAAAGCTGCAAATAGACATGGCATTTGATCCAGTAATCCAACTGTTTGGAATTTGTCCTACAGAAACAAAGGTTATCACATAAACAGACACACGCACAAGAATGTTTATTGCAGCACAGTCCACAATAGCAAAAAGATGAAATCAACTCAGATTCCCATCAACAGATGAGTGGACAACAAACTGTGGTACATATACTGAGTGGAACACTATGCAATGCTAAAAAACAATGATGATTTTAGCAAACATCTCATAACCTGGTATCCATTGGAGGACGTTATGCTGAGTGAAATCAGTCAGCAGCAAAAGGAAATACATTCTGTGAGACCCGTACTACAAGGACTTAAAAATAGACTTTTGTATAGAAGAAAAGACTCTTTGATGGCTACCAGGGTGGGGAGGGACTGTGAAGATTGGTCATAGATTAGCTAGTTGATAGAAATTTGCTTAGGTGAAAGCAGTGACAATACACAGTAGAAAGTAAATCAAGTTAACTGGACTTCATCATAAACTGAAAGCTCTTCTAATCTCAATCCTACATTGCAAGGGTAGAGTAGTAGGGTAGGGTCAAGGGACCATGTCCTCAGGGGATGTTGAGGTCAGTTGGCATAGTTAGCCTATTGCTAAGAGAGTCTTCTGCACCTCGTATCGGTGAGTGGCATGTGGGTCTTAATACCTGGCAAACTGCCACACGGAAAAAAGAGCCCAGAAGACAGAAGGACCCTGTGAATGGGAGACGGTATTGATATGTGGCCAGAAGAAGCAAACAGTGCCTGGCCACCATCACAGACATCTGTGATGGGACACACAATGTTACTCCCTGTGGCAACATAAGAAAAAGTGGGTGCAGCTCAAAAACTCTACTAAAAGCCCTCAGCTGATGGTCTGACGGCCCAGGGTATCTCCTGGGAGCATGGACCCTAGACCCACTGCTGGCCCTGTCTAGAAAACATACTGAGGTCAACTCTTCACACAAAAATGGGCTAGACTTAGGCACACAATATCACCATATTGTAGGTGTACTTTATGGTTCTATGCATTTATAGGAGGCTGTCCCACTGGTCTCTTTTTAGATGTGAGAGAAGTGGATGAGGAAGAGGGGGTGGGAGGTTGTTAATAGGATATGACTGTATGGAATGAAAAGGAGGAGTGTGCTGTCATGGGGCAAGGAGAGCAGAAGGAGCTGTACATAGGCAGCATGCAAAATTGATTTGGATTGTGTACTTTCACTTTATCGCAGTAAAAAAAAAAAAAAGCCAGGAACAGGATACATTGTTCAATTTCCTTCTTGCAGTAACTACCAATAGATACATAAGTGGATGGAAGCTGTATTCTGTCATTTCAATAGGGGGATGCTTTTCCAGTGGTGGTCTCCTTTTGGTGTCAAATATTATCACAATTTGTAAAATTATTGCGCACTGATACTTCAATCTGGAATAACATTTTATTTAATTTTTATTATTTATTAACTACAGTAAATGAATAAAATTCCTAACATCTATCAATTATCTCATCTATGACAAAGCCTCACACCTACCCCCTTGTAGCCAACACAATTATTTTCTTCTGTAGATATTTCTATTTTTAAGTCCTTATAACAGGAGTCTTATACAATATTTGTCCTTTTGACACTGAATGATTTCATTCAGCATAATGTCTTCCAGTTGAAACTAAGCTCTGAAATGTTTTCTAAAATCTACATTGTTTTTTATCATAGCATATTGTTTCATTGAGTATATATACCACAATTTGTTTATCTGCTCATCTGTTGTTGGGCATTTGGATTGATTCCGTCTTTTAGCTATTGTGGACTGTGCTGCCATAAACATTCGTGTACATGTGTCTGTTCATGTGACAACCTTTGTTCCTGAAGGATAAATTCCAAGCAGTGGAATTACTGGATCAAATGGCTTATCTATTTGCAGCTTTATAAGGAAGCTCCAGATTGCTTCCCAAAGAGATTGTACCAACTTGAAATTCCAGGAGCAATGTAGGAGAGTTCCAATCTCTCCACAGCCTCGCCAGCATTTGTTGTTTTGTGTCTTTTGGATCATGGAGGGTGAGACGTTATCTCACTGTAGTTTGGAATTGGATTTCTCTGATAGCTAGTGATAGTGAGTATATTCTCATATGTCATTTGGCTGCCTGGATGTCCTCTTTAGTGAAATGTCTTCCCATCTCCTTTTCCCATCATTTAATTGGGTTATTTACTTTTTTCTTGTGGATATTTTCCAGAAACTTGTAGAGTATGGAGGTCAGATGATGGTCTGATATGTAGTTGCTGAATATTATTTCCAATTGTGTAGGTGGTCCTTTAACTCTTTTGATAGTCTTTGGATGAACAAAAGTGCTTGATTCTTGGTAGTTCCCATTTATCTGTTTTCTCTTTTGTTAATCGTGCTTTGTTTGTCATATTTTGAAGTTTATCTAAACTGTGTATTAGAACTTCCATCATTGATCCTATTTTTTCTTGCGTGATTTTTATTGTTTTAAGTTTGATATTTAGGTCCTTGTCCATTTAGAGTTAATTTTTGTGTAAGGTATGAGATACGGATCTTGTTTCTTTTTTTTGCAGATGGATATCTAATTTTTCACCATTTGCTGAAGAAACCATTTTTACCCCAGTTTACAATCATAGGCCTTGGTCAAATATCAACTGTTCATAAGATGATGGTGGCATCTCTGGGGGCTCCAGTCTATTCCATTGATTTATATGTCTTTTTCTGTACCAGTAACAGGCTGCTTTGACTACTGTGGCATTGAAATAGTTTCTGATGTTGGGTAGTATGAGGCCTCCCATTGTGTTCCTCTTCTTCAGTAGTGCTTTACTAAGTTTGGGTTTCTTCCCTTTTGAAACAAAGTTGGTGATGTGTTTCTCTATCTCAGTAAAAAATCACACTGGAATTTGTTTTGGAATTGCATTGTATAAGTAGATCACTTTAGGTAAAACAGACATCTTCTCAATGTTAAGTTTTCCTAGCCATGAGCAAGGTAGGTTTCTCCAATTTTCTAAATCTTTTTTTTGTTTCTTGCCGTAAGGCCTTGTAGTTCTCTCTGCACAATTCTCTTATTCTTAGATATTTTATCTTCTTGGGGGCTACAGTAAATGGTATTGATTTGGTGATTTTTTCTTTGATAATCTCTTTGTTGGTATAAAGGAATCCTACTGATTTACTTATGTTTATCTTGTATCCTGATACTTTGTAAATTCCTCTATCAGTTCTAGTAGTTTACATATGGATTCCTTTGGATTCTCTGTATATACAGTCATATCATCTGCAAATAGGGAGATTTTTACTTCTTTCTTGCCAGTATGGATGCCTTTTACTTCTTTGTGCTATCTAGTTGCTCTGGCTGGAACTTCTATCACAATGTTAAACGAAAGTAGTGAGAGTAGGCATCGTGGTCTAGTTCCTGGTCTCAGAGAATTCTTTCCGTCTTTCACCATTCAGGAAGATGAAGTCAGTTGGCTTTGCATAGTTACCACTAAATGTATTGAGGAATTTATCCTCTAATCCTATTTTTCTCAGAGTTTTTAGCATGAATGGGAGTTGGACTTTGTCAAAAGCCTTTTCTGCATCAGTTGACAAGATCAGGTGATTCTTATCTTTTGTGTTACTTATGTGGTTGATCACATTAATTGTTTTTCTGATGTTGAGCCAGATTTGTATCCCTGGAATGAAACCAACTTGATCATGATGAACTTTTTTTTTTTTATATGCTGTTGAATTCTATTGGCTAGAATTTTGTTGAAGATTTTTGCTTCTAGGTTCATGAGTGATATTGGTCTGTAATTTTTTTTTGTGGGATCTTTCCCTGGTTTTAGTTTCAGACTTATGCTGGCTTCATAGAATGTATTTGGGAATAGTCCATCCCTTTCTATAGTGTGAAATAGCCTCAATAGTATCAGAGTTAACTCTTGTCTAAAAGTTTGGTAGAATTCTCTGGTGAAGACATCTGGGCCAGGACTCTTTTTTGGTTGCCAGACTTTTGATGACTTTTTCAATCTCTTCCTTTGTGATAGATTTATTAAGTTAGTTTACTTCTCATTGTGATAATCTTGGTGAATGACATGAATGTAGAAATTTGTCCATTTCCTCTATGTTTTCAAACCTGTTAGAGTACAGCCTTTCATAGTATTCTGTTACGGTATTTTTAATTTCAGCTGGGTCTGTTGTAACATCTCCCATCTCATTTCTTAATTGGGTTATTTGTATTTTCTGCTGTTTTTCTTTTGTAAGTTTAGACAATGGTTTATCAATTTTGTTGATTTTTTTTAAACTTTTGGTTTTGTTAGTTTTTTTCAATTGTTTTTCTATTCTCTAATTCATTTAGTTCTGCTCTAATCTTTATGATCTGTTTTCTTCTGTTGCCTGAGGTTTTCTCTGTTTCTCTCTTTCTACTTGTTCAAGCTGTAGGGTTGATTCTTTAATTTTGGCCCTTTCTTCTTTCTGGATGTGTACAGTTATAGAGATAAACTGACCTCTGAGTACTGCTTTCGCTGTATCCCATAGATTCTGGTAGGATATGGTTTCATTCTCATTTGATTCTATGAATTTCTTTATGTTGTCCTTGATTTCTTCTATAACCCAAGGCTTTTTGAGCAAGGTGTTGTTCAATTCCCAAGAGTTTGAGTTTCTACCTATGATTTTTCTGCTATCTATTTCAACTTTTGTGGCTCTATAGTCTGAGAAGTTTGTAGTAAATCAGTGGTCTGGATTTTATACAGAATTGCTTTATGACCTATGGTCTATTCTGGAGACTGTTTCTTATGCACTGGAGAAGAAGGTGTACTTATCCGTTGATGGGTGAAAAGATCTGTATTTGTCAATAAGATCAAGTTGGCTGATTGTTGCAAAAATATAAAGACTGCAAAAGATGGTGGACCAGACACTTGTCTCCTCATTTCCATCTGAGAATTAAGGCCTGGAATGATATTTGTATGGAGCACTGAACATTTGGGGAGCACTAGGTCCTGGCACATTTCACAAGGCACCAGTATCAGAGTAATCTTCCCCTCTCAAAAATGAGACAGTGGCCATCAGACCTCCACTTCTCCTGTTTCACCATATTGGAGAACTGCAGCTTCTGTGAACAGCCAGCAACATACTTTCATTATCAGCTGGAAAGCCTGATTTTGGCCAGTATTTTGGACAGTTCCTAGTTTAGCACCTGGGACAGTTCTACACATATAAGTGAAGTTTACTTTTAAGGTTGAGAGACCTATGTATTTGTCTGGAGATCTGTCTATTGAGAGGCTTGGCAGCTTTTTCCCCCACCATTCTCTGACTCACATTGTAGGGTTGGCTGACAGCCCCCAGTTTCTCTGTAAGTAAGGTGGCATCTTTGCCACTCAATAAGCAGAGATTTCCACCCCACAAAGTCCACCTGCTACAGATCAGTAGAGTATATAGAGACAGCTGGTGACCAACAATTCTCTTAGATCTACACCTCTGCTCCTGTTGAGGTAACACCAGAGAAATGAAATAGTGTCTAGATGGTATGCAGACAGCAGTCCATAGTTAATCATTTAAAAAAGCAGCCTTTAAATACTCCAGAAAACTCTCAAAATAAAGATTCAAAAAGTTTCCCAGATAAAGAAGCCTTTCTGAATTTATCAGAGGTCAGGTACAAAAGAATTATATATAGAACCCTCCTAGAGATTAAACAAAATTCAGCAGAAGAAAATGAAAAATTAAGCTATTTGAACTGATGGAACATCAGTGATCTGAAATACATCAGATCAATAACAAAATTACAGAATTTGATAATTCAATCCAAAGCCAAAAGAGTAGGATTGAGAAGATAAGAGTTAGACTTAGTGACCTTGAGGACAAAGCAACTGACACCAGCACTTACGAGGAGAAATTAGAGAAAAGAACTAAGAAAAATTAAGAAGCATTAAGGAACATATGAGAGTCCATTAAGAGGAATAATTTATGTTTAATTGGAGTTCCTGAACAAGGAGAGATAAATGACAATCCAGAGTATTGTTGTAGAGATGCTTACAGAAAACTTTTCCAAGATTACGAGCAAAGAGAACATAGGTAGTCAAGATGTGTATTGAACACTACTAAATCTAGACCCCAAAAGAAAGACATCAAGACATATTGTAATCAAGTTTAATAAGATGAAACATAACAAATACTTTTGAAGGCAGCAAGGCTTAAAGCAAATCCAGCATTCAGAGGAGAACCTTGTAGTCTTTCATGTGATTTCTCTGCAGAAGTGATATTGACCACAAAATGGTGGGATGACACGTTCAAAGCCCTGAAGGAGAAACACTTCCAACCAAGAATTATATATCCTGAAAATTGTCTATCAAATAAGATGGTGAAATTAAGACATTTGCAGGTAAAGAGAAGCTTAGAGACTTAATAAAAGCTAAACCAAAACTGCATGAAACACTGAAAGAAGCTCTTTGCTTAGAAAAACAAAACCATTAAATGTATATTTAAGGTCACAATGCAGGACACAATGAAAGGGAGGCCTGTAGCCAGCCAGACTCCATCTTACTACAAACAGTAGCATAGTAGTTAAGACAACAGTAGTTAAGGCCCTAGTTAAGACAATAAACAGTGAGTCCTGAGAGCTTGATTTCCCCCATCCATTAGGATTTGCCTTGTTCCGGTCATAGATCACACAGCTATTCTTTTCTCTTAGAAACATTGATTAATTGTTCTATTTATCCCCTTTCAGTTATTCTCTAAGACTACTGAACTGAATCACCAGGTAGTTGAATGATTATCAAGCCCCAACTTGTTGGAGCCATGGAGACCCTCACAAAAATATATTGTTGAAACATCGAAAAAATTACTTGCGTGGACTGGGAAAAATATTAACCAGTGTTCCCCCCACCCCCTCTTAATCAGCGTATATAACCTCCAGGCTTAGCCTATACAGGCAGGCAAGCTTTGGAGGAGCTGATTCTCCCTTGCCTCTTTTGTGTTGGCTCTCAATAAATGTCCCCATTTATTCACCTCACTTCCTGTCTCAGTATTGGCTTTGTGGACAGAAGGCATGGATCCATGATTGCAGTTACAAACTATAGCGGCCCATACTGGAAAATCCCCTGTTTGCTGCTTGGGACACGGTGGCCCCAGTGGGGGACTGTGGATTGAACAACTTCTGCTTTGTCAGTGGCTCCATGAAGGGGTTTTGCCCTCTCTTCTCCATCTTGGTGCTGCTGGTCACCAACTGCTGTGATTGATGTGAGTAAATCAGGACCTGGAAATCCCTACAGGTTGTTGAGTCTGTGGCACCCTGTTTTGTGGTGCTCTGGGCCAGACTAGGGTGTCAGGTTTTGGGGAAAATCTGTCGCTCGGTTGGTTTATTTCCAACATTACTAGTTCTGTGAGTGGGTCTCACCAGGTTTAGACTGCTGGAAGTCCCTAGGGCCTGGTCTTGTGTATAAGTGGGAACCGCTCCTGGTTTTTGGAGGCTGATCAGCTCCAACTGTTTCCTTCTTGGGTGGTCCAAGTGGGTATGTGTGAAGAGCTGGCTGTTTGAGTGGAGCTGGGTGAAAGTTCTGTGAATGTGGCCAAACACCGCTGGACTGTGAAGGTAAAGAACAAACTGGGATTACAGGGAAAGTAACATAAGAAATTGGTCCAGGATCACAGCCAGGCTTGTCTGACAAAACTGGTCTGTTAGGTTTGGTCTTACTTCCAAGAACAGTTCATTGACTGTCTGGTGCAGTAAAACAAAAAGCTGAAGTTTGATACATTTAGAATTTCTTGCCAGAAAAAACAAGGGAGGGCTGGAGTCAAGATTGTGGACTAAACACACGTCTCCCTAAATCACTTTGGAAACCAAGACCTGAAATTATAATTAAATGGCACTTTCTGGACACCTAGTGAGCACTAGGATGCGGCACAGGGCAGTTAACTTGGACTTCATACTACTGAACACAAAATCTCCTCTCTTTCACTGACCTCACTCTTGGCAAGTGTGGGCTTGCTCGGACTGAAGGTGACTCACCATTTTGATTTTTTTTCCTCTGTATTGGCTGGAAGACAGAGCTGGGACTTGACTAGCTGCTGATCTCAGATGCACTGCTGGTGGGATCGGTAAGTGCAATTGCCAGCCTGGTTTTGTACTCTATGCATCTCGGCTCCCTTGGCCTATCTTTCTACTTCCGCCATGTGGTAGCTGTGTGGATACAGTGGTGAGATGGTGTGGGATGCCATCTTGACCCACTGGGAGATGGAGATGCCCAGGCAGAAGTACTGGCTGGACTTGGTTCCTAGGCCAGGAGGCAGCGCCTGCTGGAGGGAGAGTGCTTTTTTGGAAGAGAGGCGGCATTTTGCACAGTGTTGCCTGGGGCTGGGGCCCAGCAACAGAGGCTGTGTACTCTGGGGATCTTGGCACTTTTGGCATCTCTTTCCACCAGTAGCCTGGTCCCAGCCAGGTGGCGAGCTTGTGCTGGATGTCATCTTACTCCACTGGGAGGCAGGTACACCCATATGGAAGCCTCCACTGGACCTAATTACTGGGCTGGGAGGCAGTGCCTACCCAGAAGAGAGAACTTTTCTGTCAGAAAAGCAGAATTCTACATGGTATCCCCTACAGCTGGGGCCTGACAGAAGAGGCCAGCAAGTCAGTAGCTTTTCTGTATTTTGAGCTAGTTTGTATCATCTGGGGTTTAATATAGAGGTGCTTACTTTGCCAGCTGGGAAGAGGGACTTATACACCTGAAAACCTGACTGACTTTGGAAGTTGTCAGACACTTTTGACTTCTCATTTTAAGATGGCCTAGAGAAACAACTGTGGTTCATCCTCACAACATCTCCCCTGGCCACTATTGACCCACACGAAGCCCCAAAAGCAACAAATTCTGGAGAAAACCATAAAAACCATAACCAAGAAATCACCCATGGCTTCAGAAGGCCCACACAGGAAACCACCTCTTAACTTCCCAGACGAAGAAGGTTTTCTGAAACTATCAGAAGGTGAATATGAAAGGGTTATATAGAGAGCCCTCCTAGAACTTATACAAAATGCAGCAGAGCAAAATGAAAAATTAATCAAGCTGTTCGATCTGCCGGAACACCGGTACTCTGAAATACAACAGATCAAGAACAAAATCAACTTCAATTCAAAGCCAAGAAAACAGAAGGTAACAAATGGAAAACAGGCTTTCTGATTTGGAAGACAGAGCTACTGACTCCAGCATTTACAAGGAAAAATTAGAAAAAAGAAACAAGAAAAATGAACAAGCATTGAGAAACATGTGGGATGCTATTAAGAGGAACAATCTATGGTTAATTGGACTTCCTGAACAGGGCGAGACACCTGAGAACACAGAGAATATCGTGGCTGAGCTGCTGACAGAAAATTTGCCAGAAATTAAGAAAGAAGAGAATATGGATATCAAAAATACATACCAAACACCACTCAATGTAGATCTCAGAAGAAAGACTCCAAGACATACTATAATCAAGCTTACCAAAATGAAACATAAGCAGAAACCCTTAAAGGCAGCAAGATTCAAAGGAAAGCTAACATTCAGAGGGAAACCTGGTAGGCTTTTGTCGGGTTTCTCAGGAGAAATGATGCTGGCACGGAAACAGTGGCATGACATATTCAAAGCCTTGAAGGAGAAGAACTTCCAGCAAAGAATTCTATGTCCTGCAAAACTATCTTTCAAATATGAAAACGAAATGAAGACATTCACAGATAAACAAAAACTCAGAGACTGTGTAAAAACCAAACTGAAGATTCAAGAAATATTGAAAGAATCTTTTGGCTTGGAAGAACAAAATCACTAACTTTATATTTTAGAAGGACACATCATCCAGAATCCTACTCGGTTAGGGAAGGCTCCAAATGCAATCAAAGCTATAATAGTGAAAGAAACGACCCAGTGATCACATCATGAAAACTGTGATGTCATCATATTAAAAAGAGGGATGAGCCACAGTCATTATACTCAATCCAGATGAAGAGGAAGTTGAGAAGACTGGTAGTAATTAAAATTGTGTTTATACATAGTTTATTAAAGTGTATCATAGGGGCAGCCTTAAAACACAATAAAGATGCAATATATTATATCAAGAAATGTAATATATGAGTCTCAACAACCACAAAACCAACCCTGAAAAAGGTGAAAAATCAACTCATAAAGAAGAATGTCCCAGAACAGGTTAATAAGAACAACAGACAAAACATCGACACAAAAATAAACATATCACAGTGGCAGCAATGAACACATACCTATCAATAATTACACTGAATGTGAAAGGACTGAATGCCATTTTGGAATTTGGATCAAAAGACACGACCCACCTATATGTTGCCTACAAGAAACTCACCTTAGGCTTAAAGAGAGGAACAAACTGAAAATTAAAGGATGGCAGAATATATTTCAAGCTAACAAAGAACAAAGAAGAGCAGGTGTGGCAATTCTAATCTCAGATAAAATAGATTTTAATGTAAAATCCATGGACAAGGATGGACACTGTTTATTGCTGAAAGTTTCAATACACAGGCAGTACTTAACAATATTAAATATTTAACCACCTAATATTAGAGCACCTAAATACATCAAAGAAACACTGACCACCCTCAGAAAGGAAATAGATCACTCCACAATAATAGGAGGAGACTTCAATGCTCCACTCTCTGTATTAGGCAGATCATCTAGAAGAAAGCTCAATAAAGACACAGAAGAACTTATTGCCACAACTAACCACCTAGACCTCATTGACATATACAGAACTTTCTGTCCATCAGTGGACAACTACATCTTCTTCAGTGCACATGAAACATTCTCCAGCATAGATCATATGTTAGGACATAAAGCAATTCTCAAAATCCATACCGTTGAATTAATGCAAAGCATCTTCTCAGATCATAAAGCCATCAAAATCAAAATCAATAGCAGAAAAAACATAGAAAGTGGAACTCATGGAAACTGAACAACATCTTGCTCAAAAAGCCATGTGTTATAGAAGAAATCAAGGACGAAATAAAGAAATTTATGGATTCCAGTGAGAACGAAAACACTTCCCACCAGAACCTACGGGATACAGCCAAAGCAGTGCTCAGAGGTAAACGCACACATCCTGAAGGAAGAAAGAATCAAAATCAAAGAATTAACCCTATAGCTTCAACAAGTAGAAAGAGAGCAGAAGAAGAGCCCTCAGGCACTAGAAGAAAAGACATTATAAAAAGTAGGGCAGAACTAAATGAATTAGAGAATAGAAAAACAATTGAACAAACTGATAAGATCAAAAGCTGCTTTTTTGAAAAGATCAACAAAATTGACAAATCATTGGCTAAACTTGCTAAAGAAAAACAGGAATGGAAACAAATAACCCAAGTAAGAAATGAGAGGGGAATTATCACAATAGATCCAGCAGAAATCAATAATATCATTGCTGAATACCATGAAAGACTGTATTCTAACAATTTGAGAACCTAGAGGAAACAGACAAATTCCTTGATTCATATCACCTACATAATTATCATGAGATGAGGCAGAACAACTTAATAAACCCATCCCAAAGGAGGAGATTGAAAAAGTCATCCAAATACTACCAACAACAAAAAAAAAAGCTCAGGCCCAGATGGCTTCACCACAGAATTCTACCAAGTTTTTAGAGATGAGATTTTTGCTTGGCTATCTCTAATACTACTGAGACTATTTCACAGTATAGAAAGAGATGGAGTACTCTCAAATTCATTCTATAAAGGCAGCAGAACCCTGGTATCAAAGCCATGGAAAGACCCAGCAAACAAGGAGAACTACAGACCGATATTGCTCATTAATCAAGATGCAAAAATCTTCAACAAAATTCTTGCCAATAGAATACAATAACATATTAAACAAGATAATACATCATGACCAAGTTGGATTCATACCAGGGATGCAAGGCTAGTTCAACACCAGAACAACAATTAATGTGATCAACCACAGAAATAACACAAAAGACAAGAATCACTTGGTTTTGTCCCTTGATGCAGAAAAGGCATTTGATAAAGTCCAACACTCATTCATGCTAAAAACTCTCTGCAAAATAGGAATAGACCCTCAACACAATAAGGATCATTTATACAACACCAGCTGGCTACATCATCCTGAATGGAGAAAGACTGAAACAGTTTCCCCTGAGAACAGGAAGTAGACAAAGATGCCCACTCTCACCTCTCCTATTCAACACTGTACTAGAAGTTCTAGCCAGAGCAATTAGGCAAGCCAAGCCAAGTGCTATCGAGTCAGATCCAGCTCATGGTGACCCTAGGGGCCAGGAATAAAGGGCATCTGCATTGGCAAATAAGAACTAAAAGTCTCCTTATTTGCAGATTGTATGATTGTATACACAGAGAATCCTGAAGAATCCATAAGTAAGCTATTCAACCTGACAGAAGTGTTTGACAAAGTCTCAGGATACAAGATAAACATAAGTAAATCAGTAGGATTCTTTTATACCAACAACAAGATTATTAATGAAGAAATCACCAAATTAATAGCATTTACTATAGCCCCTGAGAAGACAGAGTATCTAGGAATAAATCTAACCGGAGAATAACAGACCTTTAGAAGGAGAACTACAAGTCCTTACTACAAGAAACTATGAGAGACTTACATAAATGAAGAAACCTACTCTGCTCCTGGACAGGAAGACTTAACATTGTGAAAATATCCATTTTGCCCAAAGCAACCTACTTATACAATGCAATCCCAATACAAATTCCAGTGACATTTTTTAATGTGATGTAGAAGCAAATTGCCAACTTCGTTTGGAAAAGGAAAAAGCCCTAGATAAGTAAAGCACTACTGAAGAAGAAGAACACACTGGGAGGCCTCTCACTGCCTGACTTTAGAACCTATTACACTGCCACAGTAGTCAAAATAGCCTTGTAGTGGTACAAAAAGAGACAGATAGATCAATGGAATAGAACTGAGACCCCAGAGATGACACCACCTTTCCACGAACAGCTAATATTCGACAAAGACTCCAAGACATTAAACTGGAGAAAAAACAACTCTTCAACAAATGGTGCTGGTAAATTGGATATTCATCTGCACAAAAATTGAAATAAGACCCATATCTTACACCTTATACAAAAACCAACTCCAACTGGATAAAACACCTAAATATCAAATCTGAAACAATAAAGTTCATCCAAGAAAAAGTAGGAACAACAATGGAAATTTCAATACACATCTTAGACTTCAAAATCTGTCAAACAAACCACAAACAAAAGAAGAAAAAACAGATAAATAGGAACTACTAAGAATCAATCACTTTTGCTTATCCAAAGACTTTATTAATAGAATTAAAAGGCCACCTACAGAATGGGAAAAAATATTTGACAACTATATGTCAGACCGATGCCTGATCTCCATAATCTATAAAGTACTACAAATTATCAACACAAAAAAGATAAATCATCCTATTAAGCTATGGACCAAGGAGATGGATAGACATTTTGCTAAAGAGGAGATTGAGGAAGCCAAAAACACATGCTGACATACTCACGATCATTAGCTATTAAAGAAATTCAAATCAAAATGACAATGAGATAAGATCTCACCCCAACAAGGTTGGCCGCAATCCCTAAAATGCAGAATAACAAATGCAGGAGAGGATGTGAAGAAGCTGGAACTCTCCTACACTGTTGGTGGGATTGCAAAATGGTGCAATCTCTTTGGAAAGCAATCTGGCACTTCCTTAAAAAGCTGGATCTAGATATACCATTTGACCCAGTAATTCCACTGCTTGGAATATATGCTACAGAATCAAGGCCGTTGACACCAATTGATACATGCACATGAATGTTTATTGTAGCACAGTCCACAGCATCAAAAGGATGGAATCAACCCAGATGCCCAACAACAGAGGAATGAATAGGTAATCTATTGTATATATACTCAACGGAACACTACACAATGATAAAGAACAATGAAGATTTTAGGAAACACCTCATAACCTGGTTTCAACTGGAGGACATTATGTTGAGTGACAGTAGTCAGTGACAAAATGACAAATATTGTATGAGACCCCTATGATAAGAACTTAAAAATGGCTGCAAGGATAGGGAGGTTGGGATGGTGAGGGGGGCGTGGTTTAGATTAGATACCTGACAGAAACTTAAACTGGGTGAAATCTGTGATAGCACCCATTAGAAAGAAGATAATATTAGCTGAACTTCAACATAACATGGTTATTCCTCCCATCTTAATCCAATATTACAAGGACAGAGTAGCTGGAGCAGAGGGCTGGGGACTATGCTCTCAGAGGAAACTGAGGCCAATTGGCACAACTAACATTTTGCTAAGAGAGCCCTCTGCACCCCACATTAGTGAGTGGCATCCGTGGTCTTAAAAGCTGACAAGGTGCCATCTGAGGGTGCAGCAAATGATCCCGATTTAGCATGAGCATGATCACCAAGGACCAAAACTACATGGAGGAAAGAGAACCAAGAAGTCAGACCTATGTGAGTGGGTGACTACATTGAGTTGTGACTGGAAGAACTGGATGGTGCCTGGCCACCACCAGCAACAGAATTGATGGAGCTCACAAAGCTGAGTCTCACTGGCAACACAAGAATAAAAAGGGGTGTACTCTGAGAGCTCCATTAAAAGACTTTAAATAATGGTCGATGGACCTCAGAGTTCCCTTGGGAGCATGGCCCCTGGACCCAATGCTGTCCCTGATCATAAATCATAATGGAGTTCAACTCTCTGAGGCGAATGGATTGGAGCTGGTGTTGCAGAGTGACCAAATCATGTGCGCACTTTATGATTCTATGCATCTGTAGAATGTTGTCCTGCTGACCTCATACTGGAGGATAGGGAGTGGGTGAAGAGGAGGGTGCCATGGATTGAATTGTGTCCCCCCACAAAATAAGTGTAGCCATGTGGCTGGGACATGATTTCCAGTATCTTCTTACTGTCCTCCATTTTGTGGTTTCCCTAGGCTGTATGTTAAAGAATGAGGGTGGGACTGTAAATCCCTTTATGAGATCACCTCCCTGCTTCAGTGTAAAGGGAGCTTCCCTGGAGTATGGTTTGCTCAACCCTTAATCCTTTCTTCCTGCAAGAGATAAAAGGAAAGAAAAGCAGGCTGAGAATTGGGAACCTCACACCATCAAGCAAGCAGCACTGGGAGAAGAGCACATCCTTCAGACCCAAGGTTCCTGTGCCAAGACGCTCCCTGGACAAAGACTGATACAATACAGGACTTCCCTCCAGAGCTGACAAGGGGAAAGCTTTCCCCTGGAGCGGACACCCTGAATTTGGACTCGTAGCCTACCGGACTGTGTAAGAATAAACCTTCCTTTGTTAAAGCCATCCACTCCGTGGTATTTCTGCTAGAGTAGCCCTAGCTGACTAAAACAGAGAGGATAGTAGATGGTCGGCAGGATAGACACGCATGGCGTAGAGAGGAAGAGTGTGCTGTCACCAGGCAAGGAAAGCAGTGGGAGCTGCATATAGGTGAGCATGCAATTTATATGGGAATGTACATTTTCATTCAATCATAATAATAAAAAATAAATTAAAAAAGAGAGAAAAGAAGTAATTTCTCTCTAACAAGCAAGGTATGAAGGGCTTCAGCCAACTCCAACTATTAACATAGAAAGAACCTCTTCCTTTCTTTCAGTCTCCCCTTTGGGGTACATCTTAGGTAGATGGAAAAAGTATAGCTGTACACCAATGACTAAGAAAAAGATGATTATTTGTGTGATGATATATGGTCCCAGTACATCTTGAGAGATCAGGAAATTTGGTCTGTTATGGGTTCTTTGCAATTTAACGCCATCTTACAGCTAGACTTGTACTGTAAAAGAGAAAGAAAGTGAGATGAGTTCCCCTGTGTTCAAACATTTATGTCTCTATATCAGTCTGTGAAAATACAAGAATCTATTCTGTATCAAGGAAAGAAATTGGGTAAGAAAATTTTACAAGATTCTTCAAAAGACAATCACTTCCTTGGGGGATGGATGCCTCCGTCTGATCCTCCATCACTCTAAAGTGATGGGCAGAGTGGGAGACAGAGAGTTCGACCACCAGTGGCCTCCCCTGACACCTCCGAAGGGATGGATCTGCCATGGGCTGCAGAGGCTGTGGTCAGTGGAAGGGCAGACTCAACTACAGGTGCGTTCTCCCCTTCTCGTACTTGACACGGTACTGTTCTTAGTGAGGGAACCTCTGGGCTCCGGGTAGGGCAATACCCTCTAAGAGAAGTGCCAACTCGGGTAGAAGCTGACAGCATCCTAGGCCTGCAGTGTTCGTCTATGCTCCATTCTCCTCAGTACATTCCTAACATCTGAGCAGCACCACACGGTGCCGGAACAGGCATGGAAAGAAGCTGATTGGCTACACAACTGAGAGCCCACTAACGGGGACTGCCCAGCCAGCCTGGCAGTAGTCCCTGTAATTGACCCTGAGTGGGACTATGACACTGAGGAAGGAAAGCTTAGGCTTCAACACTATCTGGGTTACATTATTTTTAGATTAAGAAATGGGGCTTCAATGCCAAGAAGTTTAGATAAAGTTAGAGACATTATATAGGAAGAAAAGGGGGATACTCCAGCCTTTCTTGACAGAAATCACTGAGACCTTTCACCAATACACTTATATAAACTCTGAAGATCCCAATAATGTTAGATTGCTGAATATGGCCTTTATCTCTCAGAGTGCCCCTGATATTTGAAAAAAATTACAGAAACTTAAAGGGAGTCTTGGGATGCCTATAGGAAAGCTGCTTGAAATAGCCTTTAAGGTTTTTAATTCCAGGGACCAGGATGCTGAACAAAAAGGAAAACAGAAACAAAAATAAAAGACAACACTGTTGGAAGCCTCTCTTTCCCCACTTGCCAAATAGGGGCTAAGAGGTGAACACAGAAAAACAAGGGCCGGAGGCAATCTCTAAACAAGCAAAGCCATTTCAAGGACAGCCTTTGCAGATAGATCAGTGTGCCTGCTGCAGAAAGCTGGGACATTAGAAGCAGGAATGCCCCGAGCACAGGTGCCAAAAGACAAATCACAGGCACTCCAGGAGGGTCCTAACTTGAAGACTCAGGTTGAAGGGACCTGGAGTCAGAGAACACCATCCCTGGGAACTGTGCATGGTTTTCAGTGCTGGACTTAAAAGATACATTTTTCTACATAACTTTAGACATGGAGTCACAGCCTCTGTTTGCCTTTGAATGGGTAGGTGTTGAGACTGGAACAAAGAGACCTCTGACTTGGCAGGTTTTGATACGAAGTTTTAAAAATTCCCCTACAGTATTTGAAGAAATTATGGTATGGGACTTGAGAGTCTTAGAACTAAAAGGGGGAATCATCTTACAATACGCAGGTAACATATTAGCGGCCAGTGAAACTAAAAAGGACTCAGAATAAAACACTGTATGTGTTTTAAACTACCTGAATGTGGTTCTAAGGTCTCCGAGAGAAAATCTCAAATTTCACAACCTCAAGTATCTGGGGTTCCAGATTTCCCAGGGAAAAAAGATCTTTTGCCTGATAGGAGGGAAACAACTGTCTGAGTGAAATCACCAACAAATAAGTGAACAACTACGAGAGTTTCTAGAAATGATGGGTTCTGTCACATTTAAATACCAGAATATGGACTAATTGCTAAACTCTGTACGACACATTAAAAAAAGAGAAGAAAAGGAGCCTCTGCTGTGGATGCCAAGTGCCAATAAGCTTTTGAAAAGATTAAACATAAACTAACGACAGCCCCTGCTCTAGGACTCCCTGATCTCAAAAAGCCTTTTGAACTGTTTGTACACGAAAATCAGAGTGGCCATTGGGGGTCCTACCCAAACTTTGGGGCCCACAATATGACCAGTTGCTTCTTTTTCAAAACATTTAAATGCCGTAGCTCGTGAATGGCTCCCATGCCTGTGGGCAGTCGCTGCCACCTGTGACTTACTCTAAGAAGCAGAGAAGTTTCCTCAGGGACAGCAAGTGATGACAAATACCCTTCATGTAGTCCTCCCACTCCGAGAACAGAAGGGGAGATTCTGGTTAACCTTAGGATGGATTGAGAAATATCAGGCCATCCTATTAGACCATGCAAACATTACCTTATGGACAGTGACAACTTTGAATCCAGCCATATTGCTACCTGTCATGCTACCTGTCAACATGATTGTTTAGAAATCATCGAAGAGTTCTATTCTAGCTGCTCTGATCTTTCTGATGTCCCTCTTGCTGACCCAGAGGTTGAAGCACACACAGATGGAAACAGTTACATGATGGGAGGGAAAAAAAACAGCTGCAAGTGCAGTAGTGACTCTGACTGGTGTATTGGAGGCTGCCCATCTACCGGTACTTTGGCGCCAAAGGTGGAGCTGATAGCCTCGAGAAGAGCCCTTCGCCTGGCTACAGGAAAGAGAGTGAACATATACACTGACAGTCATTATGCTCATCTGGTTTTATATGCTCATGGGGCCTCTTGGAGACAACGAGGCCTCTTCACCACAACAAATTGAGAGAAAAAACATGTGCCCCAAATTTTGAAACTCCTACAGGAAACCCTGCCCAAGTAACAGTTATCTGTTGCCCTGGCCACCAGTGGGGCAGGACTCCAGAGGCCATGAGAAATAGAAAGACAGATTTTGAGGATAAGAAAGCCGCTCTCCAACTAATTGAGCCCAATTCTGCTTTTACACGAATTCCCACTCTCGCCTCCCTACATCTTCCTACACCTGTTTATACTTCTCAACATTTAAAAGGGGCTGAGGAATAAAGATTTTGCCCCAGCCCAAACACTGACTGTCCAGACAGAAAAGTCCTGGTACCTACAGATTCAGTGGGAGACATAGTGTCTGTTCTCCACGACGGCACTCACTATGGTTGGGGTGCCAGCATAAAATTGATGCAACAGCTATTAGCTGGACCTAACCTCTAAATCACTATTCAAAAGGTGACACAAGAGTGTCTCCTCCATACCCCAAACAATCCTAAGACAGTCCTACATCCCTCGGGACTAGAGATTCAGTTCCATGGAACAAATATGGGAGAAGATTGGCAGGTGGACTTCACTGTAATGCCTCAAGCCCCAGGAAATTCAGGGTACCTACTGGTCTTTGTGGACACATGGTGTAGATGGGTAAAAGCTTTGCCCTGTCAGACTGAACAAGCCCAGGAAGTGACCAAGGCTTTTCTGAGAAATATTTTGCCAAGACTCAGACTCCTTCTAACTTTCCAGAGTGATAATGGTGAGACATTTGTTGCCCAAGTAACCCAAGAGACAAGCAAAACACTAGGAATGGTGTAGAGACTGCATTCTGCCTGGAGACCCCAGTCAACGAGAAAGACAGAAAAGGTAAACCACATCTTAAAGAAAACATTGGCTAAGCTTTGCCAAGAGACTCATTCAACATAGATTCAGGTATTGGCTACTGCCCTGCTCCAGGTTCTGGTGGCCCCTCGAAGTGGGCTTAAATTAAGCCCTTACAAGTTAACATATGGGATGCCATTCTTAAAACAGTTCACACTTCCAACCTCAGTGGCTACGGAGGTGGAGAAATAAAAATGGGTCTGTTCTCTGGAAGAAACTCTTACTATTACTAATTAATACACTTATATTAATTATATAATAACTATTATAATTAATATTAATTATTAGTAATAATTCTTATTATTAATTAATGCACTTACCTATCTTTTCTGGTCGATGTCCCTCTCTACAGGTTCAAGCCTGGTGACCAAATCCTACTGAAGGTGTGGGGACAACAACACCCTAAAGACTGGTTGTCCCCACAGTGGGAAGGTCCATATGAGGTCCTGTTGACTCACTCCTCTGTGAAACTCACTGGAGTGGCTGCCTGGGTACACCACACACGGATTAAAGCTAGCCTTCCCTTACAACCTGGACAATCACAACAAGGAGAAGATGAAGAGGTTCTTCAGAAATACTCCTGCATGCCAGTGGGGAGACTTAAGTACAAATTCAAAAAAAATGACCTTTTCTTTTTGTTTCTCCTTTTCCAGAATTTGACAGAAGGGTCTGAACTCATTTTATTTCAGACAGAAAGAACTATCACTGTGGTGACTGATGGCACTCTGACACTTACTTGCACTGTTTCTGTCTCAGCTCTGGTGAGACCAATAAAATAGGTGAAACAAACCTCAGGAGGAGAAAGTATTGTAGTTTGAGAAACAAAAAAGTATCCTCACATTTTCCCTATTGCTGATACTATGCGAGGGAATAATATAAATTTTTCTATTATGATCTCTGATACCGCTGCCCTTGATGAAGTTACTTACTTCTGTGTTAAATTTCATAAGGCAACCCCTCAAGATGTTGAGGTTCTGAGGGGATCCTACAGGATAGTGTAGAATTTACTCCATAGGGTTTCTGAGGCTTTAATCTTTACAGAAGCAAATTGCTACACCTTTCTCCCAAAGAGCAGGTGACAGGTTGGTACTGATATTTTGGTACATAGCCAAGGGCTTAATCACTGCACAACCAGGGCTCCTTTCAACAACTTCTCTTCAGCATTTACCCCTCAAAATGTAAATTTACATTTACATAAAAGCCTATGCATGAATGTTGATAAAACTTTTATTTATGATAACCCCAAACTGGAAATAATCCAAACTTCCTTCAAGGGTGAATGGTTAAACAAACTACAGTGCATTCATACTACAGAATACTACTCAGCAATAAACAAAATACAAATTATGAATAACATAATCATGTCAGTGGATCCCAAGAACTTATAGCGAGTAAAGAAATGTCAGTCTCAAAAGTTCACCTTCTGTTTTGATTCCACTTACCCTGCATTCTTGAAACAACATGGACAAAAGGAGAGCAGATTGGTAGTTGTCAGGAGTTTGGAAGAAGGCAGGGAGAGAAGTATCTCTGGCTTTGAAAGGGTAGCGTGGTGGGTCTTTATGGTGAAACAATTCTGTATCTTGACAGAAATGGTGGTTGCACAGTTATTCACATGTGATAAAATTGCATAAATACACACACCTATACATAAGGGCTAGATATAAAACTGATGAAACAATTTTTTAAAAAACTGAATTTCAGGGAAAAGCAGTCCTGGAATTATTTTGTCAGTAATAACTGTCATCATATTGTCTGTAGAACAAAATCAATTTAGAGAAGTGTTTTATGAGTTGGAATCGACTCGACAAGACTTTTTTTTTTTAATTAGCTCAAAAATCCTGGTTGATTGATTCATTACAAAACTTATATCTTCAACTATTGCTGCATTTTACTTCTGAGACGCTTAACTCTAGTCTAAAGATGTTTTAATTTCTAGCAGTTAGAAATTTAGAGAAAGTAGGGGGTGTTGACAAAATAGAGAGTTAGGACAAAAACTAAACTAACAAAATATGAGGTAAAGTCAAATAAGCAGATATTTTACATATCTATACTTTGCATTTCTTCTTCCCTCTGCTTTCTCTCACTTTTAAAATACATTCATTCATTTGGCCAGAAAAATTTCAGTGAGTGCCCACTGTGTACTAAGCTTTGTTCCAGGAACTGGAAATCCAGGGAAGGTGAGGGAAAAAATAAACAACATAATTTCGTTAAGTGATTAACAGTGAAAAAGATGATACACAGATAGATGATAGACAGTTAGATAAGCTAGATAATCAGAGAAAGGAACCTTTTTAAGATCTTAAACAACATTGTTTTAAGTTGTGAATTACTTTTAAGTGTCCTTGTGCTATGCTAAATTATTTGTGTTCACAATAAAACTGTTATTTGGAAGAATACCATTTGAAAGAAAGACAGAACACTCAGTACGCAACATGAGGAAATATAGGGTCATGTAGAGACAGTTCTTCACAGGCTTTTTGTATTTCCACATGGTTTTCAGACAGACTCACTGACAGTCTTTGTTCCAGCCTATCTTTTCAAGGATATTTCTATGGCAAACAGGCTTGGAGAGAACTAATGTCACCATTTAGAGCCCTCAAATCCAAGTGCCATTGGGTCAGGTCCGACTTATGGCAACCCTAGAGATCAGAGTAGAACTGCCCCATAGAGTTTCCATGGACCACCTGGTGGATTTGAACTGCTGACCTTTTGATTAGCACATGTAGCACTTAACCCACTACGCCACCAGCATTTCAACCTTCTAGAACATAGGGTCGCCATGAGTCGGATCTGACTCGACGGCACTTGGCTGGCTTGGCTAGAGCATAGGGTAGATTTGTTCACTGTTTAAAACAATAAAGATATGGTCTCCCTTGAAGACAAATTTCAGACTGATTGATTGCTTCTCATTATCAAAGATTCAGCTTGGAGTTTCTTCTGCAACACAACCAACCATATGTGAAAGCATCACTTGATCCTCTTCACACTACCTTGGTGTGTTTGAGGCTCAAAGTATCAGCATCAAAATGATGATACTCTGGTTGCTACTATTGCTGTGAGTAGTAAATTGTCCTTTATTTCTAACTCTGGAATCTGAAGTCTTCAGTAACTATCCATCAAAATTTGACAAGCTAACTTATTAACTTGCAAGTGTCAGACTCTTCATATTATTTCATATTAATAGTTAATTCCTAAGTTTCCCCTAAATAGGTAAAACCTCAGTAACCAGCAACCCTCTACATCATTCCTCAAATGTTTAATATTTGTAAAAAGCCTCAGAGAGTATCTCATGTGTATCCTTTAATTGCCTACTTATTTTCTTCCTCCCTCCAGCTTCGTGATTGGAATTTCCTAATTTTTAAAGTGCTGGTTGATAGCACCTCACCGCTGCAATTATTGCTAATGTCTTCCTTTGGATATACTTGAAAAATATGCTGTCTTCACTGTTTCAAAGCTCACAGAACTTCTAAGTGTAAAAGCAACATTGCAGACATCTTTCTACAAGGAACCCATTGCTTTCTCAATTTTGCCATGTTCCATCACCTAGGGAGCAAAGCAAATTTTCTGTTACCCAGATTGTAGATTATTCTGTGAGCTTCTTCCTGGAGTTCCTGTCTCTGTGGAGCATAGTTTATTAAAATTAGACCTACAAGATTTAGCTGAGACCCAAGACTCACTCACTGTATCTGTGTCCACACTGTCTTCCCCATCTCTATCCATCCCTTCGTAGAATTAACACATACTATCAAAGCCAGACTATGTCTCCATCAGGCATAATAATTAAGAGTTCAGCTGCTAATGGAAAGGTCTACAGTTTGAATCCTTCAGCCTTTCCTTAGAATCCCTATAGGGTAATTCTAGGCAGTTGTTTAGGGTAGTTTGTGTTGGAATCAGCTCACCGGCAATGAATGTGATTTTGGTTTAGTAAGATACAAGTGTACCACACCACCCTCCCTATTTCCATCCATTCTTCACACGTCAAAGAAAATCCATTACTCTTGATTATTCTTTCACTGAAAACAGTATTTAGAATGCCACCTGCACTTTAGCATTGGTAATATTCACAGTCTTGTGAGAATTCTAGCACATACCTAAAATTAATCTATTTTAAAGGGTAGTCATTGCTAAGAATGCTTAAGGCGTCATAATACATATTAGTCTGCTACTTTTAGGAAGAATTTACTGCTGTCATGTAGACATCAAGTTGAAATGCTAGTATTGTAATTTATTATATCGAAGTTTTAAATTTTAAATAAGCAAATGGCCTTCTAAAAGAGTATTACCAAATGTGCATGGAGACTCAGATCTTTGGAAGCAGAGTGGTACAAAAATTGGCTCATAAGCAGAAGTACAAAGATATGAAATAATAACTATAATAATAAAAATCACATTTTAGAGCCAGGCAGGTTTTTTTTTATTACTATACATTAATTGCAATGTAATTAAAATACCATATAATTCATCCCTTTACAGTGTACAATTCAATTGTTATTAGTGTATTCACAGAATTGTGCAACCATTACCACAATCAATTTTACAGTATTACATCAACCTCAAAAGAAATCTTCTCATCATTAGCAATGAATAAGCACTAGCCCCAGCCCCAGGCAACCACTAATCTCCTTTCTGTTACTTTACATTAGCTTATCATGGACGTCTCATGTAAATGGAATCATACAATAAGTGGTCTTAGTCACGGGTCCCTTCATTTAACACAATGTGGTCAGTGTTCACCCATATTGTAGCCTATATCAGTACCTTATTTCTTTTTATGGCTGAATAATATTCTAGTGCACATATACATTATGTATTGTTTATCCATTCATCAACTGTTGGACATTTGGCTTGCTTCCAAGTTAATAGCATTTATATACAAATTTTTGTATGAACATATTTACAGTTCTCTTGGGTATGTACCTAGCAGTGAAATTTCTAGGTTATATGGCAATTTCGTGTTTAACAGTTTGAGAAACTACCAAACTGTCTCCAAACTAGCGGCATGACCAGAAATGCATGAGGGTTCCAATTTCTCCATATTCTCAACACTTATTTTTATGCTTATTTTCTATTATGGCCATCCCAGTAGGTATGAAGTGAACATTCACTGGGGTTTTCCTTTAACTTTTCCTAATGACTAGTGTTGTTGAGTATTTTTTCATACACTGGTTGATTGTTTATAAATCTTCTTTGGAGAAATGTCTATACCCTTTACCCAGTTTTTAAATTGGGTTGTCTTTTTATTATTGACATATAAGAGTTCTTTATCCAGTCTCAACAAAGTTTCTTATTAAATAGATAATTAGTAGCTAGATGAGATTTTAAACATTATTGAACTTCACTTCCATTTCGTGAATGTGGTATCTGTGAACTAGACCTGTTCAATGGTAGACAGCTGATATGGGGCAGAGAGAAAACTTGATTCACATCTTTCAGCTACCACGTGAGGATAATGCCAATATTTTACAAAGCAAAAACAAAGGAATGAAATCCATATTCTCCACTTTCTTCCTTTTCTTCAGTTCAGCAATAAACCAAGTTCTTTCAAGAACCTTTAAGTTACAGAAGTAGCTAAAACTATTGAGTCTTACGTTAGAAAAAGCAAAAGAACTCTTCTATGGTCTTTCTTAATCTTCCTGCTCAAGGAGACTTTTTCCACCTAAATGATATCTAACTGATATCTCCTAAGTATTTTATTGAATTCTATTTGGAAAAGACCTATCTTTCTGGATAGAAATGTCTTAAAAGCAAAAGCTGTACTAAACAATATACTGTCAATGAAGATGGCATTCAATGTAGAAGACTGCACAAGGAGTGTTAAAAAACAGAGAAACGAGTGTTTGTTTCATTTCTAGGCAATAAGAAATACGGTGTCACTAAGGCGTATGCGACAGCCTAGTTTGAAAAATACAGCAAATTAAAGTGAGACTCTTCAAGAGGGATTTCTTCCTGAAAAGGTCATCTATAAAAAGAGTGAGAAGGAAGATTTCTTACTCCCAGTCTCCAAAATAACATCATTTACTTCCCTTGATGCCTATGTGTGAAGTTTTATGTTGTTCACCACTAAATGTTATAAGCAGTAAATTTGGAAAAGAATTAGTAACAATGATACTGGTAATAATAACCCAGAAAATTAATTTTTTGACCTTTTTCAAATATATATTTTACTTGATTTTTAGGTCAGCTACTTTAAGGTGGAAGAGAATATGACTTTTCTTTTTTTCTTTCTCTTTTTAAGTATACTTCATTGTATAGAATAGAACTGCTTAGAGTTACTTTTCTGGAAAGTAAATGCTCCACTTTTCTATTCCTATTTGGATGACTTTCTGATGAATGTTTCTCATTGTAATAGCTAATTTTCCTCTGCATATGTCTACTTTTAAGAATGGAATATGATGACACCTAATTTTTCATTTTAAAAAGCCCTTTATTTTTGTAGACTACCATTGTAAATCACTTGGGATTCTATTCAGCAGGTGGTTAAGAACACATTCTTATTTTAATATAAAGGATACATATTTGTGATAAAAAAATTGATAATGAATTCACAAGACATGTCTGGGAGCTTTATCAGTGTATAACGAGGTTCTCATCCTGCTAGCAGTTGTCTCTTGTGACACAATCGAGAATGTGTGGCTACATTTGAACTCCAAAGGAGTTCTAAGCTGATGTGAACAGCCTCAAGCATATTCAGTTTTCAGGTTCCACCTTAGAGGGTTCTATGATCTGAAGACAATTCCTGTCCAAATGATTCTGTGTTCCCATCTTTGTTTATACTCCCACCCACACTTCCCACTCATTCCTGGCCTCTTTCTCTTCACTAGTTCTAGCTTATTCCCAAGGATGAAAAAATAACAAGACCTGACCTAGCTTACTTTGAACACTACATCAGAAAAGCACAATAGCTAGAATAGGACATCATGTTTGGTAAAGCAGAAGATCAAGCAAAACGAGGACAACACTGAACGAGATGGACTGATGCAAAAGCCTTAACAACAGACTTAAACATACCAATGATGGTGAAGATGAGGCAGGACGAGGCAGTATCTCATACTGTTATGTGTAAGAGTGCTATGAATTAGAGCTGACTTGATGATGACTAATAACAACAAGGATGCCAGTAGTTATTTCTATATTTCAGTTTATTGAGGCAGTATTTTGGTGGAAGAGAAGACTTAATTTTAGTCCATTTTGATTGTGCAATGTTAAGCCTCAGACTTTTATATTATAATGTTAGGTGCCATTGAGTTGGTTCTGACTCATAGTAACCACCTGTACAACAGAACCAAACATTGCACAGTCCTGTGCCATGCTTAGAATTGTTGTTATGTTTGAGCCCATTGTTGCAGTCACTGTATCAATACATCTTTGAGGATTTCTCCCTTTTTTGTGACCCTCTATTTTACCAAGCATGATGCCCTTCTCCAGGGACTGGACACTCCTTGTCATATGGCCAAGGCACACAGCACAAAGTCTTGTCATCCTTTCTTCTAAAGAGAAATCTGACTGCTTGTTTCAGGACAGATTTGTTCATTCTTTGGGTAGTCCATGGTATACTTAACATTCTTTGCCAGCACCATAATTCAAAGGTATTAATTTTTCTTTGTTCTTCCCTATTCTTTGCTTTCAGGTGTATGTGAGGTTATTGAAAACAACATCAGGTGCACCTTAGTTCTCAAGTTGACATCTTTGCTTTTTAAAACTTTACAGAGATTTTTGTATAGCGAGATTGAAACAATTAAAAATAATTTATATAGAAATAACACAGAAGCTTTTTCCATGGTAAGGATAAAGGTTACAATTCTGTAGAGAGATTTTCTCATGGTATATTAAGAGAATCTGGAGTTTTCTCTTGTGGGCTGAGATACCATGAAGAGAAGACAGAAGAGAAATAATGTGTTCCCAAGAACTAAAGGGACACTGCAATGTACCTGTGGGTTGAGGTCTTGAGACCAAGAGAATCAGCAAGACATCTCCCATTGGTGGACTCCTATAGCCAGTTGACTGTTAGGAACAGAAAATTGGGGGAAAAAAAAAAACAAACAAAGCCAGTTGCCACTGGGTTGATTCTGACTCACGGCAAGCCTGTGTGTGCAAAGTAGAACTTTATGTTTTCAAGAGTGTAACCTTTCAAGAGAAAATTTCCAGGCCTTTCATCCAATGTGGCACCTCTCAGGGGGTTTGCATTACCAACTTTCCAGTTGGTTGTCTAGCAGTTAACCATCTGTGACACCTAAACTCAAAGAGAAAAAAAGAAAAACCTGACTGTCATCAAGTGGATTTCAGCTTATGGCAACCTTACAGAACAGAGTAGAACTGCCCTGTAGAGTTTCAAAGGAGCACCTGGCAGATTTGAACTGCCAACTTTTTGGTTAGAAGATATGACATTTAACCACTATACCACCCAAATGTGGGCAATTGAATTGCAATTTTTTTTTTTTTGCTTATTTGTCTTTTAATTCCCTTCTGATAGACTCAAGTCTTTCCTAAAGTTTTTAAACACAGGAATCTAGGTTCAGTGGACCTTTAGGGAATGAAGCAAGGCCATCTGCAGCTGGCATAAAACAGACCAGAGAAAGTAATGCAATACACAGAAGTATTCAGCAGACAACAGGAGAAAATGAAGGAAAATGTGCAGAGTGGCAGACTGGAGTAAAAGTGCCAAGTGATACCCAATTTATATTAAGCACACTTAGACATTCTCAAAAATTCTTAGCAAGGGGTAGGGGCATGAAATTTCCTCATTCTTGCAGGATAGGGCTAGAGTTATTTTATCTGGTCACATTAAATGCAGAAAAAAAAAAATACAGGCAGTAAAACATGGAAATACTTCCATTGTGTTTGCATATTCTGGATTTCCAATATTAAAATGTGAAATCTCGGGTCATCTACTGGGCTTTGACAATGCTAGACAGAGATGTGATAACCTCAATTCTAAATTAAGCCTGCTGTTATCAAGTCAATTTCAATTCATAGCAATCATATAGGACAGAATAGAACTGCCTCCTAGAGTTTCCAGGGAATGCTTGGTAGATTTGAACTGCTGACCTTTTGATCAGCCACCTTAGCACTTAACTGCTATGCCTCCAAAGTTTCCATTTCTAAATTAATGGAAAATAAATAGGTAGAGAAAAATTGTAGCTCACATTGAATTTCCTCACCTCTATCTTCAAAACTGGTTTTTCAAATGATCTGGTGATCGTTTCACCCAAGATACCAAAGAGTGACTCACAGGGAGATTAGACATTTTCTCAAATGGGTGATTTCAAGGCCCAGAATTTTGTTTGGCTGCCAGAGCAGAGCTTCCTTTTTGTCAAACAGAGTTCATAGTCAGCATTCTCAGAATTATATTAGGGGATAATTTCTTGCTGAGTAAACAGATCACTGTGCCGCATAATTCAAACACCTCCTCTGGAATTAAAAGTCTCTGGAGGCTCGAAATGTAAAAAGAGGACACTGACCTTTCAACACTGACCAAGACAATGGATGAACGGCTCCGGGGCAGCATTTGCAATCTGCAGGAAAAGGAGCTGGCATGGCGCCACCGAAGGATCATTTGCTACATGCCATGAATCTCAAATATATATATATAGAGAGAGAATCACCCTTTACTTGTTCCACAGTTACAAAGCCAAGAGATCAGATGAATTATTGATAGCCTTTGGATCAGTGAAGCACTACTGGAATGACAAATGATGTGCAAGGAGAAACTGTCACAGTCTTCATTTCCTAAATGTGCTTCACAAATTCCTCCCACCTCGTTTTATTCACATCTGTCTCTGTCTTGAAGGTCTTCTTTCCCAACAAACACATACATGTATTTTCTAACTTCCTTTAGTTCTCCCGGTTTTACAAATCTTTTTCTAGAGTCGCCTATTCCACAAAGTTGTCTCCAAACAATGAAATCCACAATAACTCACTATCTTCTCAGTACCAGCTTCTAGAACTTCTGTGATAAAAAATACTCAAACCCACTTCCATGGAGTTTGATTCTGACTCATAGTGACTCTACAGGTCAGAGGAGAACTGCCCCAGAGTATCCAAGGAAAGCCTGGTGGATTTGAACTGCTGACCTTATGGTTAGCAGACATGGTGCTTTAATCACTACACCACCAGGGCTTCTGAACTTCTATGATACGAATCATTAATTAAATCACTTTCGACTCGACAGCACTTGGCTTGGCTATATAAAATTACTAGTACAGGGTTTGAAACACACTAGTGGTCATCAACAAATTCAATCACTGAGTGAAGGTCAAAAGTCTTCACAAAATTGTTAGTTTCCTTCCTAGCTCATTCACTTAGTATAGGCTACCACATGCATGTATTCGGGCTGATTAAGAATCATATCTGTTTCATTTGCTCCCCTCTTTTCAACCAGCACAGTGCCTTTCACCTAGTGGTCGGGGCATTTTAATTATCCATTTACTAGAGTTTCCAGTTCTACTGTGCCACTGGATGGCAGAGAAATGATCGACTAAGTGTTGTTGTAGATCAGTACTAGAGAAAGTCCCTTTTCTTAATCCTCATACTACCCCTGGGATGGGACAATGATGGAGCCATGTGAAAACTATTGCCTGTGGATTGTGACATGGATACAGCTTTGTGTTAAATAACCATAAACTATGTTTTAAGCATGAAACTTTAGGTGTATTTCATAACTGTATCCTTGAAACTTTTGGTATAAATTCATTTTTGTTGTTAGGTGCTGTTGAGTCAATTTTGACTCACAGTGACTCATGCGACAGAGTAAAACTGCCCCATAGATATTTCTAGGCTGTGATCTTTATGAGAGCAGATCACCAGGTCATCTTCCCATGGTGCTGCTGGGTGGGCTTAAACTACTAATCTTTCAGTTAGCAGCCAAGGGATTAACTATTGTGCCACCAGCCTCAATGTAAATTCAATAACTCTTGTAAAAAGCTTATTAAAAGCTCTTGGAGAGCAGGTCTATGGATGATTAGACTTGAGAAGAACCTCTTTAGAGGTTGTATGGATTCCAGAAGTCCGTCTCTTATTCTTACTCAGATGTTGCCCATTAAACTCACTGACATCAATCAATTCTGACTCACAGCTATTGTATAGGGCAGGGCAGAACGGTCCCATAGTGTTTCCAAGAAGCTCCTGGTGAGTTTGAACTACTGACCTATCAGTTAGCAGCCATACCTCTTAGCCACTACACCAGATTTTTTAGTTAAGTGGTCAAATTTCTTAAAGTAATTGGTGTCAGCAACTCTCATGCCACGAGTAACCTGAAAGGTGAGCCTATTAAACAGTTGATTGGTAAAAGCCAGGTGAGTCAGAATGCCTGTTTAACACAACAGTGTCCTCATCTTTCATTCCCAGTTCAAACTACATATTTTAAAGAAATGCTTCAGAACAGCAAATTAACACAAGCTTTAAAGATACAACTTATTCATGGACTGTCATTTTTGTTGCTACCTTAGGAAATAATTATAGTTACAGATACACTCATAGGTTTAGTGAAGTAAAGTAAATCATGTGAGTTTATAGTTGATTAAAAAAAATTCCAGATGCTATAAAACTTACTTTTTATATTACTGAATTTTTCAGATGACAAATCTAGGACTTCATAAAATATAAAAGGGTACAATTTACTAGCTATGGATCAATTACAAAACTGAAATCTTCAGGTACAGATATCACATAGAAAATCTCATTTATAAAATTATGCTTGTTTCGGTCTCACTAACACCCTGCAGGCCTAGTGGTTAAGTGCTCCAGCTGCTAGCCCCAAAGCTGGCAGTTTGTATCTACCAGGTGTTCCTTGGAAACTCCATGGGGTAGTTCTACTGTGTCCTATAGGGTTACTATGAGTTAGAATTGACTCTATGGCAGTGGGCTTGGTTTGGTTTTTTTTTTAACATCATTATGAAGCTACAGGAACACAATGGTTAAAGCGTTAAGGAGTTTGAACCTACCAGCCATGGGAAGATTGGGTGATCTGATCCCATAAAAATTATAGCCTGGGAAATCCTATGAGGCAGCTCTACCCTGTGTTTTTAAGATTACTATGAAATAGAATGAACTTCATGTCATACAACATCCACTACCCAAACCCTTTCTCCCATAAACAGTCCTTCTAGATTTTTATACCTATGTCCTCAGATAGGAGGCCCTGAGTGATGCTGGGCTGCTATCTAAAAGGTTACAGGTTTGAGTCCAACCAGAGGTACTTCAGAAGAAAGGGCTGGCAACATTCTTCAGAAAAATCAGTCACTGGAAGGTCCACGGAGCAGATGTCTACTTTGACATACAGGGTTTGATCTACAACAACAGGGTCTCTCAGCATGCAGATAACGTTTTTTGTCTCTGCCAATGCAAGGTTCTCTGCAATACTGTCCCTCCAAGTATATAATTATCAAAGCTCAGCAAACAGAATTTGGGTGTTTAGTATTTAGAGTAGCATTTTAAACCTATTCCCTGTTTCAGTCTTGAGACTTTTGTCTCCTGAGGCACATTTGTTGAATAATGGCATTACACAACTGCACATCTAAAGAATATAGCTCACAACAGAATACCTTAAATTCATACTTCTAGTTATTTGCTATGGAGACATACAGATTCACTTTCTTGAACTCTATTAACTACCCCCGACCATGCCTTTGGCACTCTAAAATCTGCGTAGCAAAAGGGAAATTGTATCTCTATGTTTAAACTCTCAGAGTGTACTGAGGAGTTTACAAGTACAAAGCACGTTTTTTTAAAGCACACCTTTAAAAACAACCCGAATGTGTTGAAACAGCCTTTTGAATGCAGCATGGCAGATGGACAGAAAACTTGGCTAGAGTGATGGATGGTCCTTTATTTATTCCTTTGTGAATGGCTGCTGATCATAGTCACTTTTATAGCTTGACTGCAACAAAAAAGGATTATTTCTTTTGTCCTGAAAGCTCAGGATGAGCACATTTTGTTCAGAGGCTGAAGGGGACCAAATGAGGCTGAGCTACTGGGGCATAATAAATTCACAGCAATCACAAGCTCATGTTGTTTAATTCTTCAGACACTATCAACTTTAAATATTCTGATCCTCTCATAGTTAGCTCACTTATCCTTTTGTCCTTATTGAATTAACCGGCTTTTCTTTTACATTGTCTCCTGACGGGAACTCATTTTAAATCTTTTCAGCTTAATTCCATTAATTGGTGTATTGTCTGGTCTCGTGCTCTCCTCCTGGGTCTTGAACTTATGTTCCCCTCAGTTCTTAAACTCCTGAGCTATATTTTGTGGCTTTGAATGACAACTTACTCCACTGTAGACAAAGCATGTGCATTCTTATCTTTCACTTCCAGGCTAATGTTTAACAATGAGTTCACAATCCTAGCAGTTTATCAGCCCATTAAGCAAACCCAAGTGTGGAGATGCTTGATTTTAAAGCTATCATACTGAAATCCAGAGATACTGGTTCAATAATCTGAGCATGAATTAAGAGCTAACAATTCTAAATTACGGTAAGTAGATTCAAGTTGATACGTTTGTCTTTGCAAATCCTCCTGCCTGAGGACAGATGTGGGGGTCACAGCACCTTGGATTTGTGTTCCGTGTTCACCACTTATTAGGTAACCTTCAGCAGGTTAGATAGTTCTTAACCCTCAATATTCTTCTCTCTAAAATGGGAGTGGCAATAAAAATTCACTTCAAACCACGGAGCTCTGATGAGGACTCAATGAAATAATCCTTGCAGAATGCCTTCATCACACAGAAAAGGTAGCACAGCTGCTTATTGCACCCAATGAGCAAGTATATGAGGTATGTGTACATAAACCCCCAAACTAAGGCATTTCACATGATTGAAATGGCTGCCCCAAATCTAAATTAAACTCCATTTTGAATCAAACTGCAGTTTGGCCTAAAGGTTTTGTTTCTGCTGCTCTAAAAAGACATGTCAGCTTCTCATAGAAGTTTAACTGATTGTAACCCAAAAGGAGCAAGAGTCAGATACTAGCTTGTGCAAGGAGTTGTTTGTTGACAGACATTTGTTAAATGTGCGACTTGCTCCAAGAAGAATGCTTGGTTAACACATTTTAGAGGGCTAGGAAGCATATTTGATAATCTTAAAGAAACATGAAATACACAATTGTCTCATAACTCTATAATCAAGATGAGGTGAATGTCAATCAACCGAACTTTAGTTTTAATTCTTTCAAATAAGAGTATTTTTTTCTCCTCAAATGCTATCTGATTTGAACCCCTAGAACCTGAGGTGCCTACCACAACTAAGATGAATTATCAAAACCTTGATCAGAATTCATTTTTATTCACTCACTGAGAACTTAGCTCTATTTCTGTTGACTTTGTAAATCTTTAAGGTGGAAGCATAGCTTGTTACTTTAAGATAGGAGGTAGAGATAAAAAATGTAGTTGTTGTAAAAGTTGCCTCAGTTGTGTCTGACAGAATGTTTTGTTCAATGTATCTGAGGACGTTAACAAATAGATATGCTTTTTCTTAAGAAAAATGTTTAAGAAACACTATAATTCAACAATCTCTTAAAACTTCTGCCTTGTATCCCTCCTGTGCCTGTGAGCTCAAAATTCTTTGTTTACTCTACCAGATAAAAACTTCTCTCCCCTCACTTGCATGTTGGAATACGATTGTGTCCTGCTTGGGTGCTGGCATATATCTCAGTTCACAAATCTGTCTGTCCTTCAGTAAAACCTTTGACTTCCACTTCTAATGGAGTGCAAGTCTGGTGTTTTTGCTATGTCAGATATCAGATTTTATTTTCAACCCATTTTTAGGGAGAAGCCAAAACTCAAAACAGATGGTAGGTCATTATAAGAAAACACAATGAGGATTATAGAGTTAAGTAGACAGAAAAAGTTTAGGAAAGAGCAAGAGGGATGAATCTATCTCTGGACCAGTCATGATTACCTATAGATAATGAATAACATAACCAAATGATAAATATAGATCATAATGCTCATTTTTACAAAATCCTTTTTTTTGATAATTAGATAATCCTGTTGCATTCAATTATCAGATTTGGAATGTAATGGATTTGGAATGTAGTCTGGTACACATTTTAGAAAATCAACCCATGAAAGAAATTAATATCTAACCCATGGACAATTGTTACATATTAAATCATTACACATTAAAATATAATGCAAAACTGTATTTCTTCACCTAGACTCCAAAAAACGAACTTAAGGAATACTGTCTTTAAGCAGTCTATTTTCTAGAGAGACTCAAAGTTCTCATGAAGGACCTCAAGTTTACTCAATTTCCTAGGGAATCTCTGGTAACAACATGGGATAAAATTGGGTTGATAGGGCTCTGTAAGAATCCAGTTGTTCTATGACTTTGAAAATTTGCAGTTGAGCTTAATTCAATCTATCACTAGTTGAATCTTATTCTTTACTTCCATTTCTTCTCTGTAATACGTTTCTATCATATCAAAATAACAGCAGTGAAAGATAAAGTCAAAGATTCAGTATAATCTGTGTAGAATATAACTTTTTTAATACTGTAAATGCAACCACTTAAGTGTAACTGATTGTGGTTCAGTCAGATTAAACAGCTATCATTTTACAACTTTGACTAGACAGTCAAACTGCTAACATAGAAATACAGTGACTCTAGGAAGAATGGATAGTAGTAATGATGTCTAAGCCCAGTCATTCCGCAGAAGGAAGCAACAGAGATAATGAAATTAGTGGGCGGGACACAATCCTCAGGAAACCAAGTCCCCCTGAGTTTGTTCCTTGGCTATGCTCAGTGTCTTTGACCATGTTACTACTACCTGAAAGGTTACCCTCCAAATCAAAACCTAACACTTTGAATTTGAGTTGATTCTGACTCACGACAACTCATGTATTACAGGGTAGGATTGTGCCATAGTGCTTTTTTGGTTGCGATGTTTACAGAAGCAGATCACTAGGGCTTTTTTCTGCAGTGCTGCAGGGTTTGGGTTGAACAGCTAACCTCTAGCTTAACTGTCAAGAGTAAACTGTGCCACCTGGGGACCTTAATATGCAAAATAAAGATAAGAAAATTCACTATTATAATTTACAAAACAGATATCAGTGAAGCCAGCCTATGATTGTTAGTTTTAGAAATGAAAGAAAGGAGATAACAAGTAGAGGAAAAGAGATAAAATAAGAACCTTTGAAGCAAAATTATAAAAGTCAGGAATATAGTTACTACTGTGTAACAGAAACACAAGTGGTGCATTTTAACTGAATAGTTCATTTTCCTCACACGGTGGGATAGCCAGAAATCTGAGGTTTGCCTGATGATTCCACAATGTCACAAGGGACCAGACTCTTAGCTTTTTATTTCTTCATGCTGAAAGGGGAGCTTTTATCCTCATGAATTCAAGATGTCTGTTCCATCTCCAGGTATCTGTCTTTCCACATATGAGAAGAGAGAAAACACAAAGGGCAAAATTTCAGAGGTGGCGTGCCATTTGAGTTCATCCTTTAATGTACTTTCTCAGAAGTACCATCCTGTCACCTTCACTTATGTGTCACACTGGCTTCCCCAGTTGGGAGTGTGGGAAACTGAATTTTGCAGCTGGACACACTGCCATTCAGTTAGTAAAGAAGAGGGAAAGAAAGGATCTTGGGCAAGCAATTAACAATAACTTGTTTTGTCAACTTACTTTCTTCAATGAGTAGTGTTTTCCTGTTACTACACAATCCACTGTATTTTGCAAGTAATGCGTTCAGATGTAGAAACTTTAAATGGGACTTCAGACGTCACATCCTAGGGATCTACATATTTTAGAGTGCTCATTCTATAAGCTGTCTTCTACCTCGTTGCAGAGATCAGCTCATCCCCTGTAGGACAAGGCCCTTGGTCAAGATCTTGCTTCCTGAACTCTACAAACACCGTTGTCCTTTTCTGCCCTAGTCAAAAGAAGTTTAAAACATCTACCATTACAAAAATCTACACAGGGATGCCGTGATGCAAAGACAACTATGATACAGTGACAGCGTATGTTACAAAGCTGATACTCTGAAACTTAGTCCTAAACATCTGCATCCTTCATTTCAAGGGTTTCCCAAGAGCAGTCAGGTAAAAAGCAGACAGTGGTTTTATTTTGTAAATCTGTGAATAGGACTAAAAAGATCTCCCTACAATGAAAAGAAGGGCCTTCTCCAAGAACAAATCCAGCTTCCACTTTGTAATGCAAAAATTACTTAAAATTTCTGAAATACCAGTTTTCTAGCTGCTGTAATTTTAAGATTCAGCTCCAACTCCAGTAGAAAAACATTAACCCACTGCTGCTGAATCAATTACAATTCATAGCAACCGTAAAGGACAGGGAACTGCTCCATAGGGCTTCCAAAGAGAAAAACATTAGCCCCTCTAAAAATTCATTTGTTCACATTATTTAGGACTCTTCAGTGCTATTGACATCCAACATCACAGAATCCTGAAGAAAGCAGAAGATGACAGAGATCATCTACTTTGGTTCCTTCCTTTTAATATGGTACATCTGATCTGGAGAAGATATCTGAAGTCACTGTAATCAGAGGTCAAACCAAAGATGAAGGGCTGGAGATTTAAATCACTGTTCATTGACAGCAACACACAAAGTGGTGATAAACTCTGGATTCTAGATGTAGAGGTGGCTATTTAGAGGATCTTCCCTGGAACACCTTAGGGTTTTTTTTTTTTTAAAGATCTTTCCTTACATATATACCTCTGTTGCTCCTAAAAGGTCTAGAAGCTGCACTTCTGAGGCACAGGAGGAACCCAGAGATAAACTATCTGGGTTACAGTTGCCTCTGACAACAGTGTTCTCTAACAAGTCAAGAAATTTACTTCATCCTCATCTGTGATTGAGATGCTTAACTCTTGTAGTCAAATGAGTATTAGCCTGGATTTTTGTCAGTACTCTGAAGAGACCAATATAATCCCTTTTACAACAGAATTCCTCATAATAGTTGCTTGTGGTCATGGATTCCAGTTCCTATCCTCCCATCCTCTCGTAAACACACTCTGTTGCGTTAAAGCTCTATTAATGTCACCAGTGTTCTCCCTGTTAGTCAATCCAGTGGTGAAGTTTCAGCCCCCTTCTTACTTGATTTACAGCAATGCTGGATCACTTTCTCCCTCTTGAAAATTTACTCACTTGGTTTCCACAACATTCTGCTGTTTCTTGCCCTACCCCATCGATCCCTCCTTCCTCTTTGGTCTGTTACCGGTTCCTCACTATCTCTCTAACATCTTGTGCTTGCAGCAGCCCAGGAATCAGTTCCAAGAAGTTTTCTGTTCTCTTCATCGTGGTGACTTTTCCCTGACTTTAAACATCATTTATATCCTCTTGACTTCTAAATGAACATTTCTAATGTAGATTTCTCCTATAAACATTGGACTTGGATATTCAGCTGCCTCTGGATATCTGCACTAAGTATCTATCAAGCGTTTGATACTGAGTGTTTAGCACTTTAAAAAGTGAACTCTTGACGCCACCTCCACGTCCTCAAACTTGCTGCTGCTGTGGTTCTTCCGATCTCAGTAATGACCGCCCCATAGTTTTATTGCTCTGCTCAAAAAACTTGGGTCCTTCTTCGTTTTCTTTCTTTTGTATGCACTGAATCCATAACAAAATCTGGTTTTATATTATTTCCTAAGTGTATTTAGAATCTGGCCTCATCAACACATTAACTACCACTCTGGTTCTAGTCTGGATTATTGCAATAACTTCTTAAAAGTTCTCTTTGCTTTTGCCCATTTTTTCTCCCATTCCACATCCCCCTTCTTGACAACAGCTTATGTGACCCTAAAAATAAGAACTATTCTGTTAATATATTCAGGTATTGTTGTGGTTGGAACCCTGATGACAGCAGTGGTTAGGAGCTATGGCTACTAACCAAAAGGTTGACCATTTGAATCCACCAGTTTCTCCTTGGAAACCCTATGGGGAAGTCCTACTCCATTCTGTAGGGTTTCTGTGAGTTGGATTTGACTTCACAGCAGCAAGAAAATCCCCTCATTCACTCTTGCTTTCTTGCATTTTCAGGCATTTTCACATTCCTCTGCCTAAAATTCTGTTCCTCTGTATACCTGCATGATTCCATTGTCATCTCATTCAAACATTGGCACAACATGCCTACTTTTAATGAGGTCTTCCCTTATCACTGTACTTAAAATGATTCTTTATTGCCTCCTTGACTTGACTGCGTTTCCTATACTCCTCATGCCTCTCTGACTTTATTATTTCCTAAAATACTCTATGATATTCTTGCTCATTGTCTTTCTCTTCACCACCTTAGAACATAAGCTATATGTAAGTAGGGATATTTTTCTCTCTTTTATTCATTGTTGTAGTTCCAGCATCCATATTCCATATTTTTATACAAATAACAAACACCTTCTAGATTTGTTTGCCAACCATACCCTTTCCTTGGAGTTATTTTCATAAGAACTGCGATGCTAATTTTTTTATATGTTGCTGTGAAATAATTAGCATAGTGTGCATACAAAAATACCATGGTAGGAGAGCAAAGTTGGCAAACAAATATGTTATTTGCATAAAGATACAGTTGTATTTCACGTACAGTTGTTGTTGGTTGCTCCAGACTCATAATAACCCCATGTGACAGAGTAGAACTGTCCCAGGGTGTTTTTTTGGCTATAATTTTTATGGAAGCAGAGCCCCATATCTTTCTCCTTCAGAAGTATTAGATAAGTTTAAACATCCAATCTGACATTTAGAAGATGAGTGCTTAACCATTGCATCATCAGGGCTTCTTGATGTAGAGCTAGTACATGATGAATATTTTTGAATGAATAAAAGAATGAAGGAATTACAGTAACTTAAGTAATTAGTTCAAATAAAACAAAAGTAACTGATTGCCCCTGAGTGTTAAGCACTGTTTGGAGTCTAAATGATGCCCTTTTTTTTTTTTTTTTTCCAGGAGGTAAACACTCTCTGTTGTTCAGTGTTTAGGGTACTAAACTTAATTAGGCTATGTATTGTTGTTGGTAGATGTAGTAGAGTCAGTTACAACTCATAATGACTCTATAAACAAGAGATCCAAACACTACCTTGTCCTGTGCCATCCTCACGGTCTTTGCTATGTGTGAGCCAATTGTTACACCTCTTTTTCACTGACCATCTGCTCTGTCAAGAATGATGTCCTTCACCGGGACTGGTCTCTCCTGATAATATGTTCAAAGGATGTGAGACAAAATCTTGATACCCTTGCTTCTAAGAAGCATTCTGGCTACATTTCTTCCAAGACAGATTTGTTCATTCTTCTGGAAGTCTATGATATAGTCAATATTGTTCATCAACACCATAATGCATCCATTTTTCTTTGATCTTCCTTTTTTATGTCCTTCAATATTTTGCCCATAGACTCTTCCAATGTTGCAAGTCAAGGCTTGAATTTTTCTTTAGTATTTTCAACTTGAGAAATGCTGTATGTATTTTTCACTTTTGGTTTTCTTACTCCAGATCTTTATGCATTTCATTATACTTTACTTAGTCTTTTTGAGCCATCCGTTGAAATCTTTTATTTAGCTCTTTTATGTCATTCATTCTTTCATTCACTTTAGCTACTCTACATTCAAGAGCAAGTTCTAGAGTCTCTTCTGACTTCCATCTTGGTCTTTTCTTTTTTTCTTGTCTTTTAATGACTTTTTGCTTCCTTCGTGCATGATATTGCTGATGTCATTCACAATTCATCTGCTCGTTGGTCCTTACTGTTCAACATGTCCACTCTGTTCTTGAGATGGTCTCTAAATTCAGGAGGAGTATACTCAGAAGCCACACGTTGGCTTTCATGTACTTGTTTCGTTTTCTTTGTTTTCAGCTTTAACGTGCATATGTGCAAATGATGGTCTGTTCTGCCGTCAGTCTCTGGTCTTGTTCTGATTGGTAATATTGCGCTTTTCTCTTGTCTCTCCAATGAAGTAGCTATATTGATTCCTATGTGCTCTGTCCGTTAGGCTCATGTGCATGGTGCTATTTATATTTTTGAAAAAGGATATTTCTAATGAATAGGTTGTTGGTCTTGCAGAATTGTATTGTGTGATCTCTGGTAACCTTTCTTTCACCAAGGCTATATTTTCCAAGTACTAATCCTGTTTTGGAAAACCTGGAGGTGTAGTGGTTAAGTGCTACAGCTGCTAGCCAGAAGTCAGCAGTTTGAATCCACTAGGCACTCCTTGGAAACTATAGGGCAGTTCTACTCTGCAGACAGGGACACTATGAGTCAGAATCAACTCAATAGCAGTGAGTTTGGTTTGGCTTTTGGAATATTTCTGTGTTTTTAACTTTTGCATTACAATCATCAGGAATTACTAATGCATTCTGATTTCATGCTTGATCAGTTTCAGACTGAATAAATTGGTAAAAGTCTTCAATTTCTTTAACTTTGACATGAAACCTATGAAAATCTGTACCTTCAAGTGTTAGTTTAGAAAATTATTTTAAAACATAAAATGTTTTTCAGAGAAATATGTAATGTGTACTTCTAAAGAGGTTTTCTGAGTATAAGATCTCCAAAAGCAATTGCAAATTTTGTTAGAAAATTTCTCTGAACTTGACCTTGCAGATAAGGACATATTTTAGACCACGCTATAAATAAAATGTACCTGCGTTTACACTTTTTCACTACAAAAATGTTGAAAGGAAAGGTTTCAAAACATAAATCTAGTGCCTGAGTGAATTGGCTACAGTTTTATGATCAACAGTAAAAGCTGTCATCTGGTTTGTCAATTATACACAAACTAAAAGGTCTTCAAGGGGGTCTCCACACAAAGGGCTTTAATGATTCACAAAAGCCTACACTGGAATATGTGTCAAGCAACAGCTAATTAATAAGTGCCTGGTTTAGAAAGACTGACATTAATGTAAATTAATGACATTATGGAGTACAGTAACAATCTGCAATTGAGGATTTACATAATCAGTAATTATAGTTCCCCATTGTCTCCCAGGTCAATAATCTGCAGTTTTAAAACATGCGAATACATATTTTCTCATTAATCTGCAATGTCTTCTAAGAGAGAGTCTGGGTCTCTGGTTGAATTAATGTACATCTAAATTATAATAGCGAATAACGACTTCATAAAAAAAGATGTAGCTAAAATATAAGTCACTTACAAAGCTCTGTTTCTTGTTTGTATTTTACAATATCTTGTGATCTACTAAAATGTCATCATAATAAAAGGCTCAAAAGTGGTGAGATCTCAGATCTGATTTGCCTTGGACTATCTGTGAGGACTGTGGAAAGTATTTTTGGTGATCTTGGAGAAAGCAGAGGGTGGGAGGTAGAAAAAAAGAGATGGATTTGTTACCTTTTATTTGGTCACAGCAAAGTCTTGAAGTTTAATATTGGCAGCAATAAGAACAAATTATTCCCGGTCCTAGGTATTTTCTGTGACCCTTAAAAATGCAAAATCACTAAGTGATAATTATATTTGACACTTTGAAGTAACTAGTCTGATTTTTTGTTTCCTAATTACCATAATCTATCACCAAAGTGAATGCAAAATGAAGCTTGCAACTTTGATGAGGTCAATCATATTGACCTATTTGCTTATATAAATCTACTACACCCTAAATAATGTACTGGTCAGAGAGACTTCCCATTGCTTATTCTAAGAACAAACTTCCTCTTGTGCTGTACAATACATTTTCGTAAGTGTATATCTTAGTCATCTAATGCTGCTTTAACAGAAATATCACAAATGGATGGCTTTAACAAGGAAAAAAAATGTTCTCTCACAGTTCAGTAGTCTGAAAGTCAGAATTTAGGGTGCCATCTCCAGTTCTTCTTCTCCTTGTCACCTGTGGTGAAAGGTCCTTCTCATCAATCTTTCCCCGGCTGAGGAACTTCTCAGCACAGGGCCCCCAGGTCCAAAGGATGTGCTCTGCTCCCAGTGCATCTCCGTTGGTGGTACAAGGTTTCCATGTCTCTTCTTTATATCTCAAAAGAGATTGGCTTAAGACACATCCTAATCTTGTAGAATGAGTTCTGCCTCATTGACCTATTGGCCTGTAATCCTACCTCATTAACATCATAGAGGTAAGGTTTATAAGCCAGAGAAAAATCACATCAGATGACAAAATGGTGATAATCATACAACAGAGGTAATCATATCATAACTAAGTTAACAGATATTTTGGAGGTACACAATTCAATCCATGACAGTGTCCAAAGATTCTTATGATTGTAAAGTCTTTACAGCCCATCCTGGAACATGAAATACATATGGTTAACAATGACTGCCATTATTGACAAAAATCACCCACACAGGGAAGCTAAGCACTGACTATCTTACCGGTAGTTTGGAAAACCAAATTTCTGCTTTTAAGATTTAAATAAAATAGAGTAGTTCTTTTACTTAGAAGTTAAACAACAGTTTCGAATTTCCAAACGGCTTTATCTTTTGGGATGATTGGTCTTTCTGGCTTTAGTGAGGTCTCCTAGTGTAATATGTGGGAATTAATCATATCCTAATTGAAATGCACTTTAAACAAACTACAAGCAATGCTGTCACAGCATTTGGCTGTAGCGTGTCTTCATTTAGGGATCAGCATTAATCTTTCACTTACGCAGACACTGGCTTCATCTCTCAAATGACATTAATAGCCATAAATCTACTTTTCAGTTGCTAGCCCTATGCCAACATAAAATGCTATGAGAAAGAATTTTATGGGAATTGCTTTGTTCAGTCAGCGTATGTGTTCAGTCAGCATCATTCAATGTCTCTACCAGTCCAGATTTGTTAACTCAGACGTGGGACATTGAACATACACAATTTGTTTTTTAATTTTGTACAAGGTAAGAAAAGGCCGATATACAAAAATTAAAGATGAATCGTCTTAACTGATGGTGACTAGAAAAGATGATATACTAAGTTTATTACAGTGTTGTCTGAAACCTTTAAAATTTAGGCCAGAGAAGAATCCAGGGGGAGTAAGATACAGGGTAAAATATGTAACAATGAATGACACAGAAAAAAAGTGTGCAGGATCAATAGAATTAAATAATTTTAATTATTGAAATTTTAAGTATTTGAGTTAGGTTCTAGAAATTTGAAATTTGTGCCCCAAGTGAAATAGTTACAATCTGTATTATTTAGCTAATTTTAATTGCAATGGGCAATATGTTCAGAAAAATGAAGATGCTCAAGGAGATGGATTGACACAGTAGTTACAACAATGGTCTGAAACATAATAACTATTGTGTGGATGGATCTAGACTGGGCAGTGTTGTGTTGTGTTGTACATAGGGTTGCCATTAGTTGGAACTGACTCAACAGCACCTAACAACAACATGTGTTCAGAACAATGCTTCCCTAAGAAACAAATAGAGAAGAGAGAAAATGGTAATTTAGGGCCTAATTTCCTTAAAAACTCTTTACACAGGCATTAACATAATGCCACACAAAATAAGACTCTAAATAAAAATCAGCCCTAGTGGCATAATGGTTAAGAGCGAAGGCTGCTAAGCATTGGAAGCTCTGTGGTAAAGTCCCGAGTCAGAATCGACTTGAGAGCAGTAGGTTTGGTTTGGTTTGGATGTAGGTCTAGAGTGACCAGCTGAAGGGTAGTCTCCATGTTTTGTAGGGTATCCTTATTGTGAAGTTGTTTCTATTTTATCACTCATCCTGACACTGTATATTGCCTCTTATCTAATATAACATGAAATCTTTTAAATAGAACCATTCTCTAAAATAAAACTAAAGAATAGTTCTTAAAATCCACAGAAGTTTGTATCTCCTGGGTAGATGGACTAGTCTGTGGCAGGCTGATGCTCGTACTGAGAACAACTAAAAAAGCTATATAAAATGCAAGTCATCTTTTGAAAAGCATCAGAGAGTTCCCTAAGTGTAGAGGATGACAGGAGCTAAGATTTCATAAAGAAGAGAACTGCAATCAGTAGCTGGTTTTTCCCTGTAGGTATTTGTCAATTGTGAGCATAGTTTAGAGACTGAGTGTCTAAGATTTATCTGGGTGTAGAGCCACTGCTGTGGAGAGAAAAACTACAAGGGCTTTTAAAGGTCTTATGGGGATGGAGTGATAAAATTAGAAAGGTGCTACAAAATCATGGCAGATTTTTCCTCTCAAGACATTTTCTGACTTCTAAAGGTATACAGAGGTGAAAGAAACACTAAACCAGAAACCTCTGAGACATGGAGTGGAGTTTTCTTACTCTTATGATGTTCAGAAGAAAAAGAGAAGTCCTAAGAACAGGGTTGAATAAGAGATAGATCTAATACTACCAAAGCTACAAAGTAGCCTAACCCACGCCCTAACTGGATTAAGATTATTAGCTCTCCACCTCACCTCTATTTGTTGTAAATGGAAGAAATTGTTATCTTACTCTGGAAAAAGAAAATGTCATTTGTAGTCTCTACAGTTATTTTATACACAATGTCTATCATTAAAAAGAAAAGAAAGATTACTAGAAATGCCAAGGTTCAGGACCAAGAGAAAGACAGATAATTTAAAAAGTCTCATGAGTATCCAGATATTAAAGTTGGTAGATAAAGACTTAAAATAATAATGATTAAGGTGCCTAAGAAAATACAGCAAAAAAAATAGAAAATGTAAACAAAGATAACTTCATCTCAAACTGGAATCTTGAAAAAAATTAAGGGGATATTTTAGGGCTGAAGAACACAATAGCCAAAATTAAATTAGATGGGTTAGCAGGGACAGACATAGCTAAAGACGAAATAGTGGGCTGTAAAAAGAATTTAAAATGTATCTTCTATTTAACGTTGGACTAGAAAGCCTTATCAGTGCATTAAAGCAAGAAACAGGAATACAAGGTCTAAAGACTGAAAAAAAAACAACCCACAAACATGTACATATATATATGTGGGTCATGAACTGCAAATGACATGATTGGGTGCATAAAAAAACCATAAAGAATCTATAAACTATTATAATTTACAAGCAAATTTAGCAATTTACTAGATAAAAAAAGTGATTACACAAAGTGCAGATTTAGTTCTCTATACCACTAACAGATACAAGAAATAAATTTTAACATTTTTAAAAAGCACAAAAACATTAAATGCTGAAGAATAAATCAGATGAAAACTCCTCTAACTCAAACAACAGAATTCATTGAGAGATTTCTGTGAAGATCCAAGTAAGTCAGAGAGATATATTCTGTTGGAGGATTAGATTCAATTTTATAAAGATACAGATTGTTTCCAGATTGATTTAGAGATTCCATAAATCTAGTCAATCTCAGAGAAGTTTTGTGGGGTGTGTGTGTATGTGTGTGTGTATCTGTGTGAACTGACAAACTGTTTTAAAATGAAAGTGAGAGAAACTTAAAGTCTCAGGCAATATTGAAGAACAGCAAAACTAGAGGATTTATACTACCAGAGGTCAAGATTTTCCACACAGGTTTAGTAATTAAAACAGTGATGTATTGGCACAAAGATAAATAGATTGGCAGAAGAGAAGTGGAACAGAAGGCCCACATATATATAGTTACCTGATTTATTACAATAGTTACATTGCACTGCAGTGAGGAAAGGACAGTATTTGTTTACTAAATGGTGCTGGGTCAATTGAATTTAAAAAAAAAAAAAGAAACTTAATCTTGACCTCTACCTCATAACACATTCCAAAATCAATTCCAGATTGATTGAGGATCTCAATGAGACAAGTAAAGGAACAAGATATCTTGAACAAAGTACAAGAAAATGTCTTTATGACCTTTGCTTTTAAGATGTGAAAAGATTAATATCGTTAACAGTGCATGTGGAAGCATCAGTCCTCATCCCATAAAGATGCTCCAGCTCACAGAACAGACAGCTGATGCGGAAGCAAGAAGAATTTAGACAACAATGAGTTCCTGAGGCTCAGGCTGTATATCCTACACCCTGAATCTTGCCACCTGGCCCACTTCTCCAAGTCGGTTTAGGTCTCTACAGAAGATGATAGGGACATCATCTGGACAGAGCTCTCAGATGAGCTGGAAGTTCCCAGAGGAATACCAGCTGCATGGCTTGCCTAGGGCCATGAAGGTCTCAGCCAGGGTCAGTGCGTGTCTCCAGGATAAGTGAGGCGGAATGTGAGAGGCAAGGAGACCACCCAGATCCCAGATGGAAAGTGAGCCTGATGGAGACAAGTGGAAATGGAACTTATCACAAGATCCTACACAAGAATCCAGGCCCATGTAAGGAATCAACATCTGAGAAGCCCCCTGCACATACACTCCCTAATTCCAATTCTCCAACTTCCAGTCATTACATTTAATAAGAAATAATACATAACATTTATTGCAACCACCAAACTGTCATTTTACTGTACTATGGTAGCTTGCGTGTTGCTATGATGCTGGACACTATCCCACTAGAATTTCAAATTCCAGCAGTGTCACTTACAATGGTCACATTTCAGAGGAACTTCCAGACTAAGACAGACCAGGAAGAAGATCCCAGAGCTCTACTTAACAAAAATTAGCCAATGAAATCCCTGTGGGTCACTAAAGAATATTGTCTGATATAGTGCTTGGCGATGAGCTCCCTCTAGGTTGCACCAAAAAAAACAAACAAAACACAACACCAAACCCACTGCCGCCAGGTCGAATATGACTCGTAGCAACCCTATAGACAGAGTAGAACTGCTCCGTAGAGTTTCCAAGGAGCACCTGGTGGATTTGAACTGCTGAGCTTTTGGTTAGCAGACACAGCACTCGAAATACTTAGGTGGCTGCAACAATGAACTTGAGCATACCGATGATCATGAAGATGGCATAGGACTAGCCAACTTTTCACTTGGTTGTATTTGGGGTCACCATGAGTTGGAGGCTCTCCATGACAACAGCAAGATTTATTAAGGGACTATGTGCTAATCCTGTTCTACATGTTCTTCAAATTTTACTTAATTGTCACAAAAAACATGTGATGGAGGTTTTGCTATTCCAGTCACTTTACAGATGAGAAGTCTGAGGCTTGGGAATGTAAAATAATTTGTCCAGTGTGTTGAAGATAGTAGCAGTTACAGCCAAGACTGAAACTCAAGCAGTATAACTCCTAGGAGTCCTCATTTTTTAATCACTACAGGGCTGATCATGAAAGACGGACTCAGACAGCAATTTCCACCATCCTGAGAGATCAGAAATTCATTCTTCTGAGTTGAAAATTGAGCATTAGAAAAAGGAATAAATCTGCATTATATTTGTTATACATCTCAGTTTATGGACTCTCTTAGCTGTTTAGTGCTGCTATCACAAAAATACAAAATGTGGATGGCTTCAACAAACAAACATTTATTTTCTCACTAGTTAGGAGGCTAGAAGTTTGAATTCAAGGTGCCAGCTCTCTGTGAGCTCTGGGGGAAAGATCCTTATTTTTAAGTCCTTAGTGATCTTCATGTTGCTTGGCATGTGTTCTCCTCCATCTCTGCTTGCCTAATTTGCAACTGGCACAACTAGCATTTTGCTAAGAGGGCTCTCTGCACCGCACATTGGTGAGTGGCACCTGGGGTCTTAAAAGCTGCCAAGCTGCCATCCAAGTGCACAGCAAATGGTCCCAACTCAGCAGGAATGGATGCTCACCAAGGACCAAAATGACATGGGGTAAAGACAACCCAGAAAACAGAGAGACCCACATGAGTGTGTGCCTACATCGACTTGGGACTGGAATAACCAGATGGTACCCAGCCATCACCAGTGATAGCCACGATGGAGCTAAGTTGAGTCTCACTGGCAACACAAGAATAAAAAGGGGTGCACCCTGAGATCTCCACTAAAAGACTGCAATTGATGGTCTAGCGGCTTCGGAGTTCCCCCGGGAGCATAGCCCCTGGCCCTGATGCTGCCCTTGCTCATAAATCAAAATGATAGTCCACTCTTCGGACATGAATGGATTGGACTTGGCAACGCAGAGTGACCATATGTTGGATGCCCTTTATGGTTCTCTACACCTATAGGATATCATCCTGCTGACCTCTGGCTGGAGTAAGGGGAGCGGGTGGAGAGGAGGGGAAAGGAGACTGTTGGGAGGATGAGACATGTATGGAGCAGAGAGGAGTAGTGTGCTGTCACCGGGCAGGGGAGCAGTGGAAGCTGCACATAGGTGGGCATGTAAATTTATATGAGAATGTACATTTTCACTCAGCCATAGTAATAATAATAATATACCATTGCAAACCACAAGGTCGGCAGTTCAAATCCACCAGGCGCTCCTTGAATACTTTGGGGGTCAGTTCTACCACGGCCTCTAGGGTTGCCATGAGTCGGATCTGCTCGACGGCACTTGGCTTTGGCTTGTAAGATATTAAATCAAGATATACCCTACATTTATCCCGCCTTGTTAACATAACAGAATATTCATTGCCAAATGTGATTATAACCACAAGCACAGAGATTAGGATTTACAACATGTATTTTATGGAGACACAATTTAATACATTATATGGACTAAACTCTGTATTTACTCTAGAAGCCAAAGCAGAGAGAAAGCTCTGTAAAGTGTATGCACTCTGTGGTAGGCATTTTTGAGTTTGGTGAAGCGGCTACAATGGGCTTAAGCATCGAAAACGACTGTGGACACGGCCCAAGTTCAGGCAGGGTTTCATTACGCTGTTCATAGGGTCACTATGAGCTGGAACCAACTCGATGGCACCTAACAGCAGCAACCACAATCTGAAAAGGAAGAAAATTTTAATACTATAAATGAAGGAACTAGAGATTCATTGAGATTTGTGCACACAGAGATCCTACATATATAAAATGGTGTCACTGAGATTAAATTTTAGAACTCTTCATCTCTGGCTCATTGTTCTTGGCACAGATACTGGCATCAGTGCATTCTGAAAACTAGTTCAATGAAAATCAAATATTATTAATGAGTAGATGAAAAATTTCATATTCAAGGTTTTTTTTCTATTATTATTGCTATTATAGTTGTTACAAAGGATTAGGTAGAAGAAAACTGGTAGTGAATAATTCTCTAATTGTTTTCTAGTTTAGAGATAAATGTGACTTACGTGAGAAAAGTTAATTAGATGTGATTTACTCTGGTTTCTTTTCTACCTTCTGGGTAGAATGAACACACCTAGACATTTTCTGATTTTATTTTATCCAATATTCCAATCATCTACGATGTTCCTAAAGCTGGTATCATCTTAAACCATGCCTGTTTTAGTTAGCTAGGGCTGCTCTAACAGAAACACCACAGAGTGGATGGCTTTAACAAAGGAAGGTTTATTCTTACATAGTCCGGTAGGTTGCAAGTCCATATTCAGGGTGTGTGCTCCAGGGGAAGGCTTTTCCCTTGTCAGCTGGGGAGGAAAGTCCAGTATTGCATCAGTCTTTGCCCAGGGAGCGTCTTGGTGCAGGAACCTCAGGTCTGAAGGGCGTGCTCTTCTCCTGGTGCTGCTTGCTTGATGGTACGAGGTTCCCAATTCTCTGCCTGCTTCTCTTTCCTTTTATCTCCTGCAGGCTGAAAAGATTAAGGGTGGGGCAAGCCATACTCCAGGGAAACTCCCTTTACAGCAGAGCAGGGAAGTGATCCTGTGAAGGGATTTACAACCTGACCCTAATCCTTTAACATACAGTTTAGGGAAACCACAAAATGGAGGACAGTCACAAGATACTGAGAATCATGTCCCAGCCATATGGCTACACATGTTTTGGGGGGGACACAATTCAACCCATGACAATGCCTATGTGGGAAAATTTGGTGGTATAGCTACTAGAGCTACAGCAGCTAACAAAAAATGTCAGCAGTTTGAATTCACCAGGCACTCCTTGGTAAAATGTATGGGACAGTTCCACTCTGTCCTATAGGGTTGCTCTGAGTTAGAATTGACTCAACAGCAATGGCTTTTTTTTTTTTTTAATCTAGAGAAAAATGGAAATTCTGGTGGCCTAGTAGGTTAATGCTACCTCTGTTAAAAAGTAAGCAATTCAAATCCACCAGGCACTCCTTGGAAACTCTATGGGGCAGTTCTACTCTGACGTCTAGGGTCGCTATGAGTTGAACATGACTCAACAACAGTAGGTTTGGTTTTGGGGTTTGGAGTTAGAGGAAAATAAGATGTTTCCACAACAATAACTCTCTGATATTATGAAGGAAAGATAAAGTGAAGAAAGTGAGAAAACTCCACTGAAAGATAAAGGACAGCTAGTCAAATAGATCCATTTCTGGGTTTCATGTTCCTCACATCTCTGCAGCAGATAAGGGATACTTTCCCAGTCTTACCTGTCTTATTCTAGAAACTGTGGAGTAGATTTTCATCTTGAGGCACCTCATGGATTGATAAAAGTCTGGGGATATAATGAGTATGTGGAAGATTGTCAGCATTATAGATGAAGTCATTTTATCTGATATTCTCAACTAATCTTCATCTCATCTAATCTTGACAACAAACCAGCACAGAGGTTTCTTTCCTGATTTACAGAGAATAAAATGAAGTCTCAGACAGCCTGGGTTATAGCCCAAAGTTCACAAATTTACTAAATGATTCTTGTGTGTCCTCAAGTGGAATCCAATTCATAGAAACCCTATAGGACAGAGTAGAACTGCCCTATAGGGGCAGTAATCCTTAGGCTATAATCCTTATAGAAAGAAGCCCTTGTGGTTCAGTGGTTAAGCATTCAGCTGCTAATTGGGTTGAAACCACCAGCTACTCCACAGGAGAAAGATGTGGCAGTCAGCTTCCGTGAAAATTGCAGCCTTGGAAACCCTCTAGGGGCAGTTCCTCTGTGTTCAGTGGAGTTATTGTGAGTCAGAATTGACTTGACAGCAATGGGTGGATTTTTTTGGTTGGTCTTCACAGAGCAGATCGCCAGATCTTTTTTCCCATGGAGTGCTGGTAGGTTCAAACTGCCAACCTCCCATATAACAGCCGAGCTCTTAATTCCATCTCAAGGCAGGGCTGCTTTAGTAAAGGCTAGGGCTGAGACATGAACTCAGGTGTTATCTGATTTCAAAAACCGTGTTATAGATCCCTGTCTTTCTAGGAAATCTGTCCTTTATTTTTATAAGGTAACAAACAAGGATTTAATGCTTTCACATGTTGTTATTGTGTTTAGGTACAGTTGACTCCGTTCTGACTCGTAGTATTCCTGACAGAACAGAACAACTCCACTGCGTTTCTTGGTTAGTCGATTTGAATTGCCAAACTTTTGTTTGGCAGCTGAACTCTAACTGATGTGTTGAGGGCTGACTTTCAAAATATCACAGAAAGGGAGTTGCTCTGTCACTTACGAAACCCCAACCAATTGACTTACTGGAAAACTTTTTCCTAAAAGACTTAGAAAACAATGAACCTCAATTAACAATTTGAAACTGTTAACTTAATGAATGATGTATGGTGATAGAACATTAGTTGTACAGTGCCTGTCCATAATTTTCTGGAAAACTGGACAACTAATTCCCTACCTGGAACTTTTTGGCACCCTATGGATATTTCAGATTACATTGGAAAGAGCCAGTCGTAACACAAATTAATAGAATTCTTCATTACCTAATACAGCTCAAGAGTGCAAAGAAAGAGCATCACTTTAGAATGACTAGAAATTTTATGTCTTAAGCTAAATAAATGTGTTAAATCTTAGTCAATATTTTCAAGTTTAAATGAAAGAATCCCTCCACTTATCTAAGTATATTAAGTGCAGTAAGTGTTCAAGATAATGCCATTGTATTAGTTACGTTTGCTGCTGTAACAGATTGTCTCAAGTTTAGTTGCTTAAAGCAGCACACAGTTCCAGAGATCAGAAGTCCAAATGGGTTGCATTGGGCCAAAACCAAGATGTTAGTGGAGCCATATTCCCTTCAAAAGCTCAAGGGGGGTAATTTGTTTCATTGTCTTTTTTCAGCTCCTAGAGCTGCACTGGAAACCCTGGTGGTGTAATGGTTAAGCACTACATCTGCTAACCAAAAGGCTGGCAGTTCACATTCACCAGGTGCTCCTCGCTAACTCTATTGGGCAGTTCTACTCTGACCTATAGGGCTGCAACAAGTCAGAATTGACTCAGCAGCACTGGGTTTGGTTTGGTTGGATTTTAGAGGTGCACTGAAACTCTGGTGGTGCAGTGGTTAAGAGCTAAGGCTGTTAACCAAAAGGTCAGCAGTTCAAATGCACCACAGACTCCTTAGAAACTCTATGATGCAATTTTACTCTGTTCTACAGGATCAGTATGAGTTGGAACCAACTTGACAGCAATGGGTTTGTTATGTTTTGTTTAGAGCTCCTTTCCTTGCTTTTCCAAGCTCATGATACCTTTATCCATCTTCAGTGCCAGCAGTGCGGCATTTTCAAATATCTCTCTGTGTCTGTGATTGCATAGCCTCTGTCTTTCTGATTTCCTTAAGGACCCTTTGTGGGCTCAGCTGGATAGGATGCTCTCTCAATCTCAAAACGCTTAATTTAATCACATCTGCAAAGTCCCTTCTGCATACACTGTAAACTTCACAGGGTCCAGGGGATGGGGAAAGAGAGACGAGCATTATTCAACAATGCTCCATTTTATATCATAAAGTAATGGAGAATAAATTTTTAGAGAGTATTACTGATTGTGCAAACCTTGGCAGCGTAGTAGTTAAGTGTTACAGCTGCTAATCAAAAGGTCAGCAGTTCAAGTCTACCAGGTGCTCCTTGGAAACTCTATGGGGCAGCTCCACTATGTCTGAACGATCTTTATGAGTCAGAATAGACTCGACAGCTGTTGGGTTGGTTCTTCTTGGTTTTGTTACTGACAAAAATAGCAGAAGTGGGTGGCTTTAACAAATGCATTAATTTTCTCCCAGTTCAGGAGGCTAGTGGTTTAAATTCAAGGTACAGGCTCTAGGTTAGGCTTTATCTGTCCTTTTGGGAGTAAAATCCTTGTCTCTACTTCTTTAGCCAGCTGTCCTTGGAGTTGCTGAGTTTGCAGGCTGGTCTGCCTCCACAGTCTTCAGATAAGGTCCCTCTGGACCTCTGTGTCTATTTTCTTCCGTGCCCAGTCTTTGCTTTTACATTTCAAAAGTGATTAGCTGAAGACACACCCTATTTTGATATGACCTCACTAGCATAACACAGAAAATTCTGTACTGAGATAGGATTATACCCCAGGTACAAAAGAACAAAAAACAAACCCACTGAAGTCTCCTTGACTCTGTCTCATAGCAACCACATAGAACAGAGTAGAACTGTCCTGCAGAGTTTCCTGGGCTGTAAATCTTTAGGGAAGCTGATTGCCACCCAGGTATCCTTATTATTGTTAGGTGCCATCTAGTTGGTTCCAAATCATAGCAACCCTATGTACAGTAGAATGAAACACTGACCTCTTTTGTTCCATTCTCTCCATTCTTGCTATAGTTGAGCCTGGTGTTGCAGCCACTGTTTCAATATATCTTGTCAAGGACAAGTATCCCACTGTCGTCAGGTTGGGTCCAACCCTTAGCAACCCTAGAGGTCAGAGTAGAACTGCTCCATAGAGTTTCCAAGGAGCACCTGGTGGATTTGAACTGCTGACCTTTTGGTTAGCACTTAACCCACTATACCACCAGGGTTTTGTAATACATGAGGGAGGGGCAAGGGCAGACACAATTCAGCTGATACCACTGATGTTGAAATATTCACAAGCATTTTAGCAGTGATTTCTTTCCCAACTAAGCTAATTGCAAGTAGTTATTGTTAGATAATAAGTAATTTCTTTGGAAATGCTAATAATTTACTAAAGTAATGGTAACAAATTAAGCTTCACTTCCTTGAGATACGCATGGTAATTGTTTGCCAAAGAAGATGTATTACTACTTACCTTATTGGTAAAATAAATGAGTCTTGCTCTCAAATGGTAAAGAATGATAAAAATAAAAACATTTAATATTATCCGCTTGTGATTTAGAGTATTTCGATTTACAATTTTTAAAAGCTTGTCAAGAACCCAGAAAATTTCAACAATATTTGAATCAATGTCATTCAGATGTCTTTACTAGGCAAACAAAGCTCTGTCATTTGAACAACGAAATCACTGTTCAAATTAATTGGTTGGAATTTGATAAATTGCACTGATGGAGAAAATTAGTACTTTGCATGTTTCCCAGATTTTGATTTCATTTGGGCGTCTGGTCATGACTTACAACCATTCTTCTTGGGCTTGAGCTATTTTATTTGAAATCCATTATTTCCAGTAGAATTATAAGTCTTGTTAGGGAAATGCCAGCTATTTCCATTTTGAGCATCTGCACTGCAGTTCTATTATTAACATTGAGCTCATTTGAAAAAGAGAGAAGAATTAGATTTGTGTCTTTGGGGCAGTGGGGAAGGGAGTGTGGTGGTGACTGGAACTTCATTGAGACAAATAAGCACAGAAGGCTGCTTCCAGTTGACACAGCTGTCATGTAAATATCTGTCCCTGTTGTATAGCTAAGGGATCCTGGGCTTAAAGACCTTGTAGCCATATGTAAACAATGCAGTGCTGATGACAGGTTTACACCACCGGAGATAACATGTGCAGCTGTTTCCTCTTCATTGCTATAGTGAGATACAAATGTTCAGGAGGCAGAGCACAGATGCTTTGAGCCAAGTTTCAGAAGCTTACAGTGCTAGTCCTGCTTTTGTGACGCACTTCGCATCGCTGCCCTACAGTTCTGCCAGAGCAGCTCTTGGTGGGAAGACTTCTGTGCAGACTCCCTACTGGTTCTCTCACTCCCGCTCACTTCCCTTCCTCCAACTTCGGTTCATTTGTTTCCCCTAGTGGCAGACAGGCAAAGCATCTTGGCCCCTGGAGGACTGAACGAGGAGGCAATGCCTGCCTCACGGCTCTGCATGCTGCACTGAGCCCAGGGCTCCCCAGATTAAAGCATCTGAGAGGCTAATGACCAGGGAGGCCTTTTATTCCATTCCCTGCTATTCCCCTTCCCTTCATTCTGTTCTTTCCAGTAGTTAACTCAGGCTCATTATAAAAGAATCAAACAGGAGATCAGAGTATTGTTTTAGCCAAGGTTGACTTAGTAAAAGTGAAAACTACTGTAGATGTGACCTGGAAAGCAATTAGCACACACGTGTCAATTTGGAGGAGAAAATGTGTACTTTCTTTTCAGCTCTCTAGAATTAAAACTGAGATAACTATACACATTTTCAAGTCATCAGTCCCCTCATTTTGACCTTTAGATATTTATTTGGATTCTTCAGATAAACATAACAGTGCCATTGAGTTGATTCTGACTCACAGTAACCCTATAGCACAGGGTAGAACTGCCCCATAGAGTTTCCAAGGAGTGCCTGATGGAGTTATCCAGATCCCACAATTATTCTGTATTTTCTGATCATGTTATGTGTTTAGGGACACAAACCCAAAAACAAGGCTGATTTTTTTTTTAAAAAAAAAAATTTTATTTTGATGAAAAATACGTTTTTTTTTTAATTTGTCTTCATCCTAAAAAGAAACTTAGAAGCCCTCCAGTAAAACTCCCTATCTCCCCTCCAACTCCCTAGTAACAATTGATAAAATTTATCTCTATGACAAGGCCAATTTTTCAATAACTTAATTTTTTCCTCAGTTGAGCCACTTACTTAAATCCTTTCAAGACTCAGTGATTTTCTGCTTTGAATTATATATATATATATATATATATATATATATATATATTTGAATACATATATATAATATATTTTCAGTAGCGGAATGCAGGCAAATTCATTGAGTGTGTTTGTGGTGGTGTAGCGGTTAAGTACTGCTGCTTACTAGAAGGTCAACAGTTCAAATCCTCCCAGTATTCCTTGGAAACTCTATGAGGAAGTTCTACTCTGTCTACAGCATCACTATAATTCAGGATTCAGTCTAATGGCAGCAGATTTTTTGGTTTTTAGTGTAGGTTTCAAAAAATACTGCATGAAAATATATGATGTGTAGGAGCCCATCTGGCAGACTAGTCTTAGGTAGTAGGCTGTATTGCAGGGCACCTTCTATTTGGGTATATAATGCATCTTTGGTTTTGCCTAATACCCCAGCTATTTTTCTTCAATGTATGTTTCATTCACCTTTCATTATTACTCAAGTCTCCACTACAGAGAAGCAAGTACGTTCAGTGGGAAAAGTATACTCCCAAAGAAATCTAGCCTCTCACCCCCCAAATACACCAAACTGGTTGCTGGTAATTCAGTCAATTCTGACTCATAGCAGTCCTACAGGACAGAGCAGAATTACCCCATAGACTTTCCAAGGAGTGCCTGGTGGATTCAAACTGCTGACCTTTTAGTTAGCAGCTGTAGCACTTAGTTATGCTGGTAGAGTTTCTCAAAGAAATACAGAGGCATTAGAAAATGAATGGGATACTATGTTCTACAACTCAGGAAAGGATTAAGAAGCAGTATACAGCACATTTGGATTTTGAGCCCTATTTCTAGGCTAAATCAACTTAAATACAGTTTAATAACTGTTTATTAAAATGTGAGTTTGGGAGAATTTTACTATTTAAGCTTAACATTTCTTACTGTAAAGTGGAAGTAATAATAGTACTTAATTCTTAGGATTGCTGAGGGTGTAAATGGATGATAAAACACAGCAAGTCTTTAGTTTCTGAGATATAAGAAACACTAAAAAAATATTAGCCGTATTTCTCAAAAAATTCAGATTTCAGGCTGGATACAGAAGAGGATGTGGAGCCAGGGATATCATTGCTGATGTCAGATGAGTTTTGGCTGAAAGCAGAGACTACTAGAAAGATGTTTGTGTTTTATTGACTATGCAAAGGTATTTGACTATGTAGATCATAACAAGCTATGGATAATGTTGTGAAGAATGGGAATTCCAGAGCACTTAATTGTACTCATAAGGAATCTGTTCACGAATCAAGAGGCAGTCATTCAAACAGAATGAAGAGACAATGAACAATTTAAAGTCAGGAAAGCTGTACATGAAGGTTATATCCTCTTATTACACCTATTCAATTTGTAGACCAAACATATAATCCAAGAAGCTAGACTATAAGATCAGGATTGGAGGAAGACTCATTAACAAAAGGTGTTACACAGAAGACACAACTTTGCTTGCTGAACATGAAGAGGATTTGAAACACTGATGAAGATTAAAGACCGCAGCCTTCAGTAAGGATTACATCTCGACATCAAGAAAAGTCTTCATAAGTAGACCAATAAACAACATTATGATAAGTGGAAAAAAGATTGATGTTATCAATGATTTTGTTCTTGGATTCACACTCAACATCCTTGCAGCCAGTAGTTAAGGAATCAAAAAACACATTGCAATGGGCAATTCTGCTGTAAAAGACCACTTTAAAGTATTGAAAAGCAAAGATATCACCTGAAGACCAAGGCATCCCTGACCCAAGCCATGGTATTTTCATTTGCATGATACGTATGTGAAATCTGAACAATGAAAAAGGAACACAGAAGAGAAATTGACACCTTTCAACTGGGGTGCTGGAGAAGAGTATTGAACCTACCATGGGCTGCCAAAAGAATAAACAAATCTGCCTTGGAAGAAGTATACAATGTTCTCTGGAAACAAGGGTGGTGAAAATACTTCCTATCTACTTTGGATGTTTTGTCAGGAAAGACCAAAACTTGGAGAAGGACATTATGCTTAGCAGAGAGTCAGTGACAAGGAGGTAGACTTTCAATGAGATGGATTGACACAGTGGCTGCAACAATTGGCTCAAACATAAAAACAATTGGGGACATGGAACAGGACATGGAACAGGAACTGTTCCATTGTATATAGGACACCTATGAGTTGGAACTGATTTGACAGCACCTAACAACAACAATTCTCAGTCTTTGAAGGATATTAGTGTAAATTGTAAAGTCTTACCAAAAGAAGGAAAAAAAAAAGTCTGCTGATAATCTACACATAACCGCCTTCCCAATCTCTTGTGCTGTAACTTCTAGAGACTTATTCTGAAGAGAAGTCTCTTCTAAGACTTCACTTATTCTGAAACTAGGATATATTACCCTGGGAACCTCTTTTCCTGTCTGGGATGTGAAGTCTCTGATGTATGCTTACTGATAAATTCTGGAGCAGGAATCCAAATGACAGAACTCAGATCTCAGGGACTCTGTCACTACTTTTATGAAAATGCAACTGCTGTGTTTTTTGGTTGTTATATGATCATTTCTAAGTCATGCTGATCTCATGTGTTACAGAGTAGAACTGTTTGGGAGGATTTTCTTCATCAGAATCTTAATGGAAGCAGATCATCAGGCCTTTTTCTTCTGAATACAATTAAAGCCAAATCCATTGCCATTAAGTTAATTTCGATTTATCATGACCCCACAGAGCAGAGTTGAGCTGCCCCAGTGAGTTTCCAAGGAGTTCCCTTTGGATTTGAACCACCCAACTTTTGGTTAGCAGCCACAGCACCTAACCACTAAGTAACCACGGTTTTCACAACACAAATAGATGGATTTAAACTGTCACCTTCTAGTTGAGAAATGCAAACCATTTGCATTATCTACGGATCTTTCAGAGGAGTTATGCACTGAACTGTTGCAGTTGTGTTGATTCTGACTCATAATGCCCCTTAAGGACACAACAGAACTACCTCATAGGGCTTTTAAGAAGCACTTGGTGGAATCAAACTACTGATGTTTTGGTTAGCAATCATAGTTCTTAATTACTATATCACCAGGATTTCCTGAGAATGGAGTAGAAAGATCTAACTGATGCAAAGAACGTTTTAGGTTGTTTAGTAACATGAAGACAAAGGCTCAGTTACATACTGGGTTGAAACAACATTTGCAGACAGAAGTAGGAATTTAAATACTCTTATAATGCTTACTTCTAAGACAAAGTATGACTTTGAGAATATACCACTTGAGTTTAGAGACCATCCTAAGAACAGATTTGAGACATTGAAAACTAACGACTGAAGACCGATGAGTTGTAGGATGACATTATACATCATACATGAAGAAATCAAAAGGTAACTAAAACCTGGAAAAAAATGATAAAAAAGACAAAAGGGAGTGTCAGAAGAGGCTCTGAAACTTGTTCTTGAGTGTAGAATAGGCAAAGAAAATGGAAAAATGGTGAAGGAAATGAACTAAGTAGAAAATTTCAAAAGGTAACTTGAAAGACAATAAAGTATTGTAATGAAATATATAAAGACCTGGAGTTAGAAAACTATAAGTGAAAAAGACATATGGCATTCCTCAAGCTAAAGGAATTAAAAACAAACAAGAAAAGGCCTTGAGATGAAATACTGATGGATTCTATGGAAAATACTGAACAACGCAGGAAGCATTAAAAGAAGGCAGAAGAAATATACAGAATCACCGTACAAAAAAAGTCAGTGTTCAATCATTTGAGAAAATAGTGTTTTATTAAGAACCAATGATATTGAAGGAAAAATTCCATGAACTAGCAAAACACCAAGGTTTCAGAATTATGGAACACCAACTGAGATGTTTCAACAAATGAATGTAATACTGGAATCACTGATCTATGCCAAGATATTTGGAAGACAACTATCTGGCCAAATTATTGGAAGAGATCCATGCTTCTGCCCATCCCAAAGAAAAGTGCTCCAACAGAATGCAGAAATTATCAAACAATATGATTAATGTCACAAGCAAGGAAAATGTAGCTGATGATAATTAAAAAACAGTTACAGCAGTACATCAACAGGGAAACTTTCAGAAATTCAATTCATATTCAGATGGATCATGGCTGAAAGCAAAGAATATCAGAAAGGTGTTTCCTTGTATTTTATTGAATATGCAAAGATATTAAACTGTGTGGCTCATAACAAATTATGGATAACACTACAAAGAATGGGAATTCCAGAACACTTAATTGTGCTCATGACGAACCTGTATTTAGACAAAGAGGCCATCATTCAAACAGAGCAAGGAAATATTATATAGTTTAAAATGAGGAAAGGCATGCATGAGGATTGTACCTTTCACTATGCTTATTTAATCTGTATGCTGAACAAATAACTGGAGAAGCTAAACTGCATGAAGAACATGGCAACAAGACTGGAAGAAGATGCATTAACAATCTGCAATATGGAGATAATACAATTTTCCTTGCTGAAAGTAAAAGAACTTGAGATCCAGACTATAGCTTTCAGTGTAGTTTACATCTCAGTAATAACAACAACGAAAACCTTCAGAATTGTACCAATAAGCAACAACATGATAAATCATGAAAAGATTATAATTGTCAAGGATTTCATTCACTTGGATCCATGATCAACCCCCATGAAAGTGGCAGTGAAGAAATCAAATGACATGTTACACTGAGACGATCTGGTACAAAAGTTCTTCTAAGTGTTAGAAAGGTTGCATGCCACTTTGAGGACTAAGGTACACCTGCCCCAAGCCATCATATCCTCAGTTGCCTCATATGCATGCAAAAGCTAGACAATGAATAAGGAAGACTGAAGAAAAATTGATGTCTTTGCATTATGGTATTGGTGAAGAATATTGAACATGCTATGGACTGTCAGAAAGCAAATACATGTGTTTTGGAAGAAGTACACCCAGGTATGTGGGGTCAAGATGGCAGGTAGACAGAAGCTTCTCATGACACTTCTTTTTTTTTTTTTTTTTTTTGCTATTATGACTGCTAACCACAAGGTCGGCAGTTCAAATCCACCAGGTGCTCTTTGAACACTCTGGGGGTCAGTTCTACCCTGGCCCTGGGGTTGCCATGAGTCGGATCCAACTCGATGGCACTTGGATGGCATTATGACTGAATGAAAATATACATTCCTATATAAATTTGCATGCCCCACCTATGTGCAGCTTCCACTGCTCTCCCTGCCCAGTGGCAGCACAATATTCCTCTCTGCTCCATACGTGTCTCATCCTCCCAACAGTCTCCTGTCCCCTCCTCTCCACCCACTCCCCTTCCTCCAGTCAGAAGTCAGCAGGATGATATTCTATAGATGCATAGAACCATAAAGTGCACCCAATATGTAGCCACTCTGTGTCAACAAGTTCAATCTCTTGCTGCCTGAAGAGTGGACCTTCATTATGATCCACAGCATCACAGCCAGGTGCCTTGCTCCCAGGGGAACTCCGAAGCCACTGGACCATCAATTGCAGTCTTTCAGTGGAGATCTCAGGGTGCACCCCTTTATATTCATGTATTGTCAGTGAGACTCAACTTTGTGAGCTCCATTGTGGCTATCACTGGTCGTGGCCGGGCACCACCCAGTTCTTCCGGTCCCAAGTCGATGTAGGCACCCACTCACGTGGGTCTCTCTGTCTTCTGGGTTGTCATTTTGGTACTTGGTGAGCAGCCCTTCCTGCTGAGTTGGGACCATTTGCTGTGCCCTCAGATGGTAGCTTGGCAGCTTTTAAGACCCCAGACACCACTCACCAATGTGGGGTGCAGAAAGCCCTCTTAGCAAAACACTAGTCGTGCCAATTGGCCTCGATTTTGCCTAAGAGCACGGTCCCCTGCCCCCTGCCCCAGCTACTCAGTCCTTGCAATATTGGGTTAAGATGGAAGGAGTATTCAAGCTATGTTGAAGCCCATCTAATATTGTTTGTGTTTCTAATGTGTGCTATCAACAATTTCACCCAAACAAATTTCTACCAACTGTCTAATCTAAACCCTCCCCCCTCGCCCTCCCCCCATCCCTTTCCTTGCAGCCATCAAAGAGTCTTTTCTTCTATACATAAGTCTGTTTTTGAGGTCTTATCATAGGGGTCTCATACAATATTTGTCCTTTTGTCTCTAACTACTTTCACTCAACATGTCTTCCAGTTGAAACCAAGTTATGAGATGTTTCCTGGAATCATCATTATTCTTCACCGTTTCATAGTGCTCCATAGTGCTTCTGTAGCTGGAAGCAGCTATGGCCTCTGTGTAGTGGGCTGAGTGTGGAGGTTGATAGGTATCCTCCTGAGCAGGGGTGATTGTCTAGAGAATCCACTTGTGCCTCCAAAACCAGTGAGGGACAGCAACAGATCCTTGAAAGCTAAGTATTTGAATGTAATCTACTGAGTGGTTCTGAATTTTTCCTTCAAGATAGAACTATCCCCCTTCTCCCAGAGCCCCTTCCCTTCTCTGCACTGAGCCTGGTGTTAGAGTCTGATGCCATTAACTGACTCCGAAGTAGGACTCCTTAAGCCCACTCACTCCACTAAGCTGGAAAATCAGGGCAGAAAATGTTTCTTCTCCTAGATTCAGACATAAAGAGATACAGCATCCACACAATCAAGGATGGCTGTTAGCTCCCTAACTTTTTCAGTTACTACAGCCAGATACCTATGCCTATACCAATTACCCCTACTCATCTAGAACACTAGGTGAGAGCCTGCACTATGCACTTGGTGACTGATTACCTGGATACCTGAGTTGAATGTATATAACAAAAGCAAATGGACTCTTGGGCTCCCATGTCAATTAACAGCTCTAACAACTTCGTGAAAGAATATCAGCACTTCAAAGACCACAAAAAAACCCAAAAAACTATCACACATGGCCAGCCTATTTTTTCATTTCAACAACAAAACATTTAGAACACAGTAGGCAAATATAAAATAAATAAAAACAATCTGCTGATGGCTTGGAAAAACCAGTCCATTTCAAAACACTTAATGAATTAGACCACAATTTCTTCAGGAATCTCCCAAAACAAAGAATCAAATTTTCCAGAGGAAGACAACTTCCTGGAACTATCAGAAGTAGAATATGAAAGATTAATATTCAGAATTCTTCAAGAGGTGAGGAAGTAGATAAAGCAAAATGCAGCCTAGCATAATAACAAATTGAATGGGCTACAAGAAAGCATACACTAGCGAGAATTATAAATTCAGAAAATTAATAATAAAATTACAGAATCAGACACAATAGAAAGTTAAAAGAGCAGAACTGAGGCAATGGAAGGCCAAATTAGTGAGATGGAAGACAAAGCATGTGACAACAACATATTTGAGGAAAAATCAGATAAAAGAATTAAAAAAAATCAGAAATACTAAGAATTAAGTGGGGCCCAATGACGATGAATAAACTATGAATTATTAGAGTGCCATAACGTGGGGGATAATAGAAAATACAGAGAGATTGCCAAAGATGTGCTCACTGAAAACTTCCTTGACTTAAAGAAAGATGACAAGATTCTTACCCATGATGCCCATGGAACTTCACAAAAGTAGATCCCAAAAGAAAGACACCAAGACATATTATAATCAAACTTGCTAAAACTAAAGATAAAGAGACACTTTTAAAAGTGGCTAGAGATAAAAGAAATATAAGCTACAAAGGAGAGTCAATAAGACTAAGCACAGGCTACCAAGCAGAAACAATGCAAGAAGGCAATGGGAGGACATATATGAAGCTTCGAGGGAAAATAATTACCAGCCAAGAATTAGACATCCAGCAAAGCTGTCTCTTAAATATGATGGTGAAATTAGGACATGTCCAGATTAACAGAAATTTGACGAATTTGCAAAAACCAAAGATTGCAAGAAATCCTAAAGCAAGTTATTTGGTTAGAAAACAGTAAAACCAGGTAACAACACAAGACCAAAACTTTCAACAGAGCAACTGGATATCAACCAAAATAAGGGAATCACAAAAGTAAATTATAGGCAAAACACTGAAAACAGGGAAATAGCAATGTAGTCATGTGAACATTATAACAAAATGAAGGATTCAAATGAAAATATAGTCATAGATCTTTCATATGGTGTGGAATTCAAGGTGATGTAAAGAAATTAAAGACTGATTTAAAATTAGAAAAACAGGGGTAAGTATCAGGAAACTGTCAATCCTATTCATCAAAATCATAAACAAGAAAAACATAAAGTCACAGTAAATACAAAACCACCAACACTGAAAAAGATGAAAAGAAAACATTTAAAGAAGACTCAGTAGAGAGAATTGAAGGGACTAGTCCACAACACACATACACACCAAAACAGCAAGAACAAAATAATCAGAATGACAGCCGTAAACTCATACCTATCAACAATCATGCTGAATGTAAATGGACTAAAAGCAACATTAAAGAGATGGAGAGTGGCAGATTGGTTGAAAAAACATTACCCACATATATGCTGCCTACAGGGGACACACCTTAGACTCAAAGACATGGATGTATTAAAATTCAAAAGATGGAAAAAAATACCCATATAACAGCATCGAAAAAAGAGTAGAAGTGGTAGTATTAATCTCTGATAAAATAGAATTTAAAGTAAATTCCAAAACATTGGATAAAGAAGAAAATTATATAATGATTAAAGGATCAATACTCCAGGAGGATATAACCATAGTAAATATCTACACATCCAATGACAAAGTTCCAAAATACATATAACAAACACTAACTGCACTGAAAAGAATGTTCCACAATAATAGTAGGAGATTTCAACACACCACGCTAAGTGAAGGACAGAACATCTAGAAAAAATGCTCAGTAAAGATATGGAAGATCTAAATGCCACAATCAAACAATTTGACACCATAAACGTAAAAGAACACTCTACTCAATAGCAGCCAAGTATACTTTCTTTTCCAATGTACATGGAACACTCTCCAGAACTGACCATGTATTAGGCCACAAAGCAATTTACTAAAATTCAAGGTACCGAAATATTATAAAGCATCTTTTCAGACCAGAAAGCCATACAAATAAAAATATAAATCAATGCCATAAAAAAGGAGAAAAAAAAACAAACAAACCTAGAAACTGAACAACACCTTGCTGAGAAATGAATGGGTATAGAAGACATCAAGGATGGAATAAAGAAATCCATGGAATCAAATGAAAATGAAAACACATCCTACCGGAACCTACAGGATACAGCAAAAGCAGTGTTCAGAAGTCAACTTATCTGAATAAATGTACTTACACAAAAAGAAGGGCCCAAATCAAAGAATTAAATTGACAACTCAAACAAATGGAAAAAGAGCAGCAAAGGAAACACTCAGGCACAAGAGGAAAGCAAACAAACAAACAAAAAAATTAGAGCAGAACTAAATGAATTAGAGAACAGAAGAACAATTGAAAGGGTTAGTAAGACCAAAAGCTGATTTTCTTGAAAAGATCAACATGGTTCATAAACTATTGGCCAAACTGATAAAAGAAAAACAGGAGAGGAAGCAAATTAACTCGAATAAGAAACGAGATGGGTCAAATCACAACAGACCCAATTGGAATTGAAAGCATTATAACAGAATACTATGAAAAAGTGTACTGTAATAAATTTGAAAACCTAGAGGAAATGGACAAATTTCTGGAAATGTATCACCTACCAAAACTAACACAAACAGAAGTAGAGCAACTAAATAAACCCATCACAAAAGAAGAGATGGAAAAGGTGATTTAAAAACTCCCAACAGAAAAGTTTTCTGGCCCTGATGGCTTCACTGGAGAATTCTACCAAATGTTTAGAGAAGAGTTAACACCACTATTACTAAAGGTATTCCAGAACATAGCAAAAAATGGAATACTTCCAAATTTATTCCATGAAACTAGCATAAGCATAACCCTGATACTAATGCCAGGTAAAGACAGCACAAAAAAAGGAAAATTATAGACCAATATCTCTCATGAACCTAGATGCAAAAATCCTCAACAAAATTCTAGCCAATAGTATTCAACAACATAACCAAGTTAGATTCATACTAGGGATGCAAGGGTGGTTCAATATTGGAAAAACAATCAATGTAATCAACCACATAAATAAGACAAAGGAGAAGAACCACTTGATTTTATAAATTGATGAAGAAAAGGCACGTGATCAAGTCAAGCACCCACTCATGTTAAAAACTCTCAGCAAAATGGAAATAGAAGGTAAATTCCTCAACAGAATAAGTGGCATCTACACAAAGTGAACAGCCAAAACCATCTTAAACAGAGAGAGTCTGAAAGTATTCCTCTTGAAAAGAGGAACCAGACAAGGATACCTACTGTCACCACTTATATTCACCATTGTTCTGGAGGTTCTAGTGAGAGCAATCAGGCAAAATAAAAAAAAAAAAAAATAGAGGGCATCAAATTGGTAAAGAAGTAGTAAAACTTTCTCTCTTTGCAGATGATAGGATGTTGTATACTGAAAACCCTAAAGAATTCACACACACAAAAAAAATCTGCCGGAGCTAAGTAGAAGAGTTCAGCAATGTACCAGAATACAAGATACAGCAGTCCTTCCCATACGAAAGAGAATACCAAATCAATACCATTTACAATGGGCCCCAGGAGGATACAATACTTAGGAGTAAATCTAAACAGAGACATAAAAGACCTATACAAAGAAAATTGCACGACTCTACTTCAAGAAACCAAAAGAGACTTCCATAAATGGAGAAAACTACCATGCTCATGGATAGCAGGACTGAACATTGTTGAACTGTCTATTCTACCCAAAGTGATCTATAAATACAATCCAGTCCCAATATAAATTTCAAAGGATTTTTAGTGAGATGGAGAAACAAATCACCAGCTTCATATATAAAAAGAATAAGCCACAGACAAGTAAATCATTCCTGAAGAGGAACAAAGTGAGCGGCCTCCCACTACCTGACTTTAGAACCTATTACACTGCATGGTAGTCAAAACAGCCTTGTACTAGTTCAGGAACAGATGCATAAATCAGTGGAACAAAACTGAGAATTCAGATATGACATCATCCACCTAGGAGCAGTCTATAAGTCCATAAACTTGAGAAAAGACAGTCTCTTAAACAAGTGGTATTGGCATAACTGGATATCCCTCTGTAAATAAATGAAACAAGACCCATGTCTCACACCATGTACAAAAACTAACTCAAAATGGATCAAAGAGCTAAATATAATATGTGAAATAGTAAAGATAATGGGAGAAAAAATAGGGACAATTCTGGGAGCCCTAATACGCAACATAAACAGACTACAAAATATTACTAACAACGCACAAACATACAAAGAGAAAACAGATAACTGGAACTCCTAATAACCAAACACACACTCATCCAAACACTTCACCAAAAGAGTAAAAGGAGTTCCTACAGACTAGGAAAGAATTTTTTGACTAACATGAAATGGATCAGTGTTTAATCTCCATAATCTACAAGGTCCTACAAAACCCCAGCAACAAAAAGACAAATAACTCAATTAAACAATGGGCAAAGCTTATGAATGTGCACTTCACCAAAGAAGACATCCAGACAGCTAAAAGATAGATGAGAAACTGCTGAAGATCATTAACCATTAGAGAAATCCAGATCAAAACTACTATTAGTAACCATCTCACCCCAACAAGGCTGGCTTTAATCCAAAAAACACAAAATGATAAATGTTGGAGAAGTTGTGGAGAAATTGGAACTCTTCTACATTGCTGGTAGGAATGTAAAATGACGCAACCATTTTGGAAATCAATATGGCACTTTCTTAAAAAGCTCAAAATAGAAATGCCATATAATCCAGCAATCCCACTTCTTAGAATATATTCTAGAGAAGTAAGGGCTATCCCACAGACAGATACATGCACACCAATGTTTCTTGCAGTGCTGTCCACAATAGCATAAAGATTGAATCAACCCAGGTGCCCATCAACAGATGAATGTAGAAACAAACGATGAAATATTCACACAATAAAATACTATGCAATGATAAAGAACAGTGATGATTCTAGGAAACATCTCATAACATGGAGTCATTTGGAAGACATGCTGAGTGGAATTAGTCAGTTGCAAAAGGACAAATATTGTATAAGACCACTTTTTAGGGACTTAGGAAAACGCTTACTCACAGAAGAAAATTATCTTTGATGGCTACAAGGTGGAGAGTAAGTGAGGAGGTTTTCACAGATTATTAGATGGGAGATAGGAATTAGCTTAGGTGAAAGGAGTGACGGCACACAGTAGAAGGGAGGCTAGTACAACTGGGTGTACCAAATGCTAAAAGGTTCTCTAAATACAACCCAGCATTTTGAAGGACAGAGTAGCAGGGGTCTGAGGACTATGGTTTCAGGGGACCTCTAGGCTAACTGGCATAAACAATTTTTTTTTTTTTTAAGAAAATGGTCTGTGTACCACTTTGATGAGTAGCATCTGCACTCTTAAAAGCTAGCAAGCAGACATCTAACCAGTATTAATTTGTCCCAATCTACCAGGAGTAGAGGAGAATGAAGGATATCAAAGATACGAGGACAACACAAGCCCAGGAGACAAAAGCTGCCATATCTTCCAGTGACTACATCAGCATCAAACCAGAAGTAGATGGTACCCTTCTGCCACCAATGAGTGCCCTGACAGGGAGCACAGTGCAAAGCCCCTGAAGTGGTGGGAGAAAAATGCGTGTGCAAAATAAGTACTCGAGTAAAAGACCAGACTTGGCAGTCCGTCAGACTGGAGAGTCCACTGACGATACAGTGGCCAGATTCTCTGTTAGCTCAGAGCTGAAACCAGTACCGGACAAAGATTGAACTGCACTGTAAAACACAGTGTGATGCTGGGGAAGAGTGTGCTTCTTGGTTTAAATATGTAACAGGCTGTCTAAGCAGCTCTTGTTCAGAGGTGAGATGAGAGGGTGGTAGGGACAGGAAGGAGTTGGCTGAATGGATACGGGAAGAGCAGGGTCTAAAGGAAGAGCACGCTGACACGGGTGGTGAGAGCAGTTAGAGTTGCACTGAGCTGTGTTTTAGTATATAACAAATTGATTTGGAAGCACAATAAAACATCAATTTAAGAAAAACAAGTACAGCCATGATGGTCCTTAGAAGGGAATATAAACCCACCTCAGTGCAGAGAGACTTTATTCCATTTACTCTGGATGTAGCATCAGGAAGGACTAGTCCCTGAAGAAGGACATCATGTTTCACAAAGCAGAGGGTCAGTTAATGAGACGAAGACTTGACTGACACAATGACTACAAAACCGGGTTCGCACATAGTAAGGACTGGGAGGCTGGCACAGGGCCAGGCAGGGATTTTTGTTCAGTTGCACCTGAGGTCTCTGCAAAAACGGGTTCGCACATAGTAAGGACTGTGAGACTGCACCAGAACCAGGCAATGTTTTGCTCAGCTGTACCTGAGGTCTCTACAAAAATGGGTTCACACGTAGCAAGGACTACAAGGCTGGCACAGGACCAGGCAGTGTTTTTTCAGTTGTACCTGAGGTCTTCTCAAGTTGAAATTTGTTTGACAGCACCTAACATGAACAACAAGTTGTTTCTTTAGAAAAGTTTGTTTTGAGTTTCAACAGTTGACACATAAGCCAGCTTTGGAACATAAGCCAGCTAGTGCCGTAGCACTCCCTAACAAGTTTAGTTGTCATCAAGTCAATTCTGGCTCATGATGGCCTCACGCATATCAGAGTAGAACTGTGCACCATACAGTTTAATGACTGATTTTTCAGCAGTAGATACCCAAGGCTTCCTTCTAATGAGCCTCTGGGTGGGCTTGAACCTTCACTGTTTATTAAATATCGGGTGTGTTAACTGTTTTTGCCACCTGAGGACTCCAGCACTTCCTTAAGTCAATCAGCTCCATAAAATGAGGGATTTTGAAAAAATGGTCCATGGCCCAATAGAAAAATAAATCTGTTTTCTAGTCTCCTGCATATTTAAAAATAGAGGAATTTAATGGGAATGCATTTTTAATATCATTGCTCATTTTCTAGCGTTATTTCTGTATTTGTTAAACCCAGCATTCTCCATACTGTGCATAATTGTAATTGACTTAGCATTGATAAATTGACAATCTTTTCTTTGGATAGTTTGGGTTAAGGGAAAATAATTCGTTGAATATATTTCATCAACATCCTTCCAGTGATTGCTAATATCTCTTTCTGACACTATAAGAGCCTTTCTTGAATCTTGATAATGAAACTAGGACTCAACAGGATTGTTCTCTTTGCTTTTCTTTTTATAATTATCATTTGTTTATGGAAAATGGTGCTAATTTTATATTCATGGTATGTTTTTCACTTTATCATTAAAATGGCTGTAGGTATAGTCAGCTGATACTAAAAAAAACTATCAAGTATATAATTTTAGAGATTGTACATAATTATGAAGCTAGTCTGCTGGAAGTAAACTTTACAATATGTTAGTCTGAGCCACAAATTAGATTGCAGAGCCAAGACTGTTTTAATGGCCCAACAGTTACCAACTATCATGACTCCAGGTAACATTGTTAAATGGGTAAATGTTAAAACAAACAAACAAAAAGAAAACCCACTGCCATTGGGTGCATTCCATTTCAGCGACCCTGTAGAATAGAGTAGAACTGCTCTACAGAGTTTCCCAGGAGTGCCTGATGGATTTGAACCGCTGACTTTTTGGTTAGCAGACACAGCATTTAACCACTAGACCACCAGGGTAAAGGCTAATGGTCAGCAAACTGAAATTACTTCACAGCTGAGGAACTACATTACATTTGTAACTTTGGTTTGCAACATTGTAACACTTAGCTTAGAGTAGAAGTCAAACATTTGTGAGATAAATGGGTAGATGAATGAATTCTGCATTTCCATCTTCTTCTTGGTATTACTCCCCCAAATTCCAGAAGGTTCTGTTCTATCTCCCAAGTATCTATAGCCTTCTGTCTATCTCTTGGCTGACAGAATACCTTTGAAAACCTCAGTTGCACCCTGGAGTTCAAAATGAAATCTCTCTCCTTCCACTGACAAAGCCTCTACTGATTTTAGCATGGGGATAAATAACAAGATTCTAAAGTCATTGTTATTACAGCTGTAAAAAGACTGATGATGCCTAGTTGCCACAGAATGGATTGAATTTTAGTAGATGCCTGTATGAATGCAAAATAATGTCTAACTGATAAAAGACATTAGTAAAATTCATCTTAAGACTACAGACCTCCTAGCTGTATCTCTCACATGCTTTTGCATTGGTATTGATAAATTAATGATGTATTAATATTAATTAGAAAAGATGAATATGCACCATCCATTTATCCCTCCACTTTTTTCTTTTATAACACTCAGAATACTTTTTTTAAAGTAACTTAAAACAATCATTTTTTCTCTGTGCAAATAAGCTATCAATTTGCTATAATTGCACTATGTGATGAGGTTCACCTTTTTATTTTTCAATTAAATTTTCATTTTTTAGAATATAAGATGTTTAAGTGGTCGGTAAACCGTTCCCTTCAACTCCTATTTGCCCCTCCCTTACATGTAAAGCTGCTATTTTATCCACCCTGAGATTCTATCTGAGAAAATAAGCAAATGTGCATGTGAACTTTTTAAAAAAATCCTCCCTCGTTTTGTGTGAATGGTAGTATATAAGATACCCTATTCTATGCCTTGCTCTTTTTCAGTAGTGTTATAATCTTTAGCAAGTTATCTACCTTTTAAAGAGTTTAGTCATCTGTAAAATGGGATGTGAGGATTAAATAGAAAAATGTATGTAAGAACCTATCACAAGATTCAGCCTGCAGGATAAGTGTTCAATACAATAAACACCACCTCCGCACTGTCCCTGTAGTCCTGTTGGTGCTGCACACTACAGCCAGATAAATACACCCCATGACAATGGTGGAATGAAATGTCCGTAGGAAGTCAGATGAGCTTATAAAGGTTGTGGTTTGCTACCAGAGCTCAGCACTAAATCCACAGCGCCTCTGCAGAAGTTTCTGCCAAATTAGTGGAACCCAACGTCTGCCCAGAATGACTCATGGCACTGCGTGTCAGCCCACCTCAGATCCACCACAAAGTAGCCCAGACACCAGCACTAGCTCTGTGGAGAGACAGCTGTCTCTCCACTTTTGAAGGCCTAGTTAGAGTGCAAGAGAACTGGGAGGGATGCTAGCAATTCTCTCAACCTTGACTGTTTTAGAAGCACCTTGGAAGCTTTATGGAACTGCAAACCCCTGGGCCCTGCCTGCCAGATACTGCCTTATGTTTAGTAGGCAAAGATGTCATGACACAGGTGGTTTAAATGACCTACCCAACATCATGCACACAGCTGGAGACCAACTAGAACTAACTTTTAACCTACACTACAAGGCTCTTTGTGTTAAGGACACTACAGAGATTGAAAATTTGCTCTCAAGCTTTTAATAATAGATAATAGAATTCTCGATCTATTAAAAGTCTGAGAATAATTGTCTTTCATAGAATTCTTGGAGACCCTGGTGGCACAGTGGTTAACCAAAGGTTGGTGATTCTCATTCACCAGCCACTCTGCAGGAGGAAGATGTGGTCTGCTTCAGTGGAGATTGACAGCCTTGGAAACTGACTCTATGGGGCACTTCAGCTCTTTCCTCCAGGGCATGTGTGTCAGATCAATTTAATGGCTGTAGTTTTGGTTTCTTGATTTTATAGAATTGTTATTTTTTTTTTTTAAAAAGAGACTTGTCGCTGACAATAAGTATTTTGAAAAAAGCTTGACATTTTGATGTCACAGTTTATGCTGCGGTTTATGAGACAGTGTCTTAACCAGAACACATTACTGTTTAATTGATTTATCTGTGGAACATAAATTAGATGAATATGAGGACTTATGTATTTTACTCACAATTTTTAAATAGCAGTCACCTGCCCTTAATGGAATCTAATTATTTATTGAATAAAAAATTAAACTGATATAATTGACATTGACTAACTTTTACTGGGCTTTGGTTATTTGCCGGTACTAGCCTCAAGATTTATACATGTATTATGTCAAAGGAACCCAAGAAAAAGATACAAATTTATTATAAATAAATAAATGAATAAAGAAGTTAATGAATGAGGGAATAAACAGATGTAAATACAAGCTATTCAGTTACCATTTGGACTTCAGTAATGACAGTTTATTAGAAACTATACCAAATATTCTCAACACACACACACATGTGTTTCCTGAAATAAGCCTCTAGTGAAAGACCTTGCAAATAAATAAATGCTCAATTTTGCTAAAAATACAGACCAATCTGACAATTGAGTAAATGGACTCCAATCTACAAAACAAAAACTAATGTAAGGCTGTATGAAAAAAGAGAGAAATAATTACCAATTCAAGTTATATGATTTTAAACTTTCAAGGCATTTGGTTTTACCAAATTTGTGTGGTTCTCAGAGAATCAATGAAACAAAAATTATATATCATCTCTGAAAGAAGTATTTTCCTTTAACTGAATAAAATTAGTAACATCAAAATCAGTTCACAACTTTGGAGATCTTCTACTTGAAGAGCTGCAGTTTTCAAATATTTCTAATTTATATATGGTTCTTGTAAAAATGTTATAAGCCATGTATCTACCTGACAGGAAATTCTCAAGACATTTTATATTAACTTCATAACATGTACGTTTTCCTACTATCACATTTGACAGGTCCATGTTCTCACATTCATTGTGAAAAGAGAGGTTATGTACTCTGTTTTAACTTGTGACTTTAATTTGAAGGTTTCATATCCTTGTTGATACTCGTAATTTTCAGTATGTGCTAGAAATAATGACTGTGTTTATCACACACTGAACGTTTTTATACTGTATTCTCTTTGTAATGGGGTCACAAAATATTTAAGCACAAGGAATTTGTCATCATGCTGTTCTCCACAAACAAAATGGAGTGCAAAGAATTATTGTATGAAATCCTACCAAGCAAGAATTTCTTGTTTCTAGTTCCAGACACAGGTAGCAGAGACAATTTGACAGGATAAAATGAATCTTCTTTAATGAAAGGACTTCTGCGAGAATGAGGTTTTATATATTATAGATACATAAAATTGATAAAGAAATGTTCCCAACTGCTAATTTGTTAGGCATGAACTACCTTACATTCTATAGTTCAATGGCAGTAGATCTGCTAACTTCTGCAGAATGTCATCCTGCTGCTCCTACCTTGGAATACAGTGTAGATGATTCTACTAACCCAGATACGTCTCTGTTAATGAGATCTACTTGGTGAAATACTTGTTCTTTAAATACTGAAGAACAGAAATAATGGAATGCAAAAATAATGGGAGTCAAATCATATTTAATAAATAGTCACATGTTTTCAGACTGTCAACTATCACATATTCAGTAGTTCTTCAGTAATTAAATCCTGTCCTCCTCACATCTAGTGTTTAAAATCTAGACAATGTCTTAATTAGACAGCAATTGGAGAAGCTGATGTGACAATCAGTAGTGGACTCACAGCAGAGGCAAACATTTGCTGTCTTTTCAGTTCTGTTACTATAAGCCAATTTAATGCCACATTCAAACCAAAGACATATTTATTTACTTTTACTTTTTTTTTCACATAGGCATTTTCAAAAAGAAAAAAATTTCCTACCAAGATCACACAAGGGACATAAAATTATCCATATTATTCTAAAGAAAGTAGAACTCCACTTGGGCTGCCATCTTTGAACAGAATCCTGTTGATTGTTTCTTACTGTAGTCAAAATACAACAAACAACAGTTTTGGTTCTACGTAATGTGTATGGTGCCTTTGTTTATGATGGCCATGACTAAACTGTTTCAAACCTTTTTGAAGCCCTATTGTAGTAAATGCTATAAGACAAATAAAAAGGGTGATGTTATAATAAAGAGTAATTGAGTGGGAAAGTCTTTTTTAGTTGGGCAGTCTGACTAGGCTACTTTGAGGTGGCCATATCTGAGCATAAGTAATGCAGAGTCAACCATAAAAGTGCAGAAGTGAGTCATGTGGAAAGCTGCACTAAGACAACACCAAGATGAACAATGAATATAAAGTCCAACAAGCAGGTATTTGCTTGGTGTGTATGAAGAACAGAAAGTTTAACCTTATGTGACTTAACGAGTTAAAGAAAGATTGGTCAAGATGATACTGAAGAAAAAGCTTGCGACCAGGTATTTTAGTACTTTGTAGAACATGAAACAGTGTTTGGCCTTTATTTCAAATTTACTGAGAAGCCATTGATGATTCTGTGTTTACTTTTAGGTTTTTAGAATATTACTTCAGAGGAACCAAGATGGAGGTCAGTTAGATATACTACACTATCCCTCTGCAGCAAAAATCTACCCCCTACCTGAAAATTAAGGAAAATGAATATCAATCCTAGAACCCTTAGCATCATAAGAAGAGATAAAAAACTATATTGAACAACAGATGGATTTAAAAACTGATTAAAAACAGTGAACAGGAAGGAATGGAGCAGTGGTGTCTATCCAACTGGCCTGGCACAAGATGGCCAGCTTGAGACAAGGGCAGTGGTGATCCCAGGTGAGGAGCACAGGAAGCAATTCCACAAAATTGGAGAAGACACACTTGGAGTGAAACAAGGTGAACAGTGGCACAAACACCACCATCCCTGCAGCCCAGATGGCTGGGGACAATGGTATGAACCCCTCTTATTCCCAAAGCCCACAAATCCACCTGCCTGGACTTGTCCACCCACTTGACTATACCAAGTGTTAGCTGGCTGCTATAGTTCAGACCTACTTGCCTGTCTGATCCTACTAGCATCGAATGCTAGCAGGCTGCTCCAGTGCAACTTCAGTCACATATCCTGCCTTTCCCACCAGCCAAATTGAGCTAAGTGTCCATAGGCCCTCTGGCTTGGCCTTGGGCTGTCCACTCCACCTTTTTCACCCACCAGGCAAGCATCAGCAGTCACGCGCCCACTTGTTTGTATAACTGTCACTCCCTCTTGCTCCTCCTCAGGCAATGTACAGTAAATAACTTGAACTACAGTGTCTGTGCATTTGTAAACCCGACTATCCTTGCCAGGGCATGTGGTCTAGTAGTGACTCCTACTTCCTTCAGCCACCTGCAACAGGGGTCTGAACATCAGTGGCACATCCTCCTCCATGGTGCACTGTAGTGTATAGGGGTACACCCTCTATTTGGGCACCTGTGGACCAGCAGTGTCTCTCATGCTTTCCCTCCCACATTAACTCCCCATAACTGGAGGCTTTTGCCAGCTCCAACAATTCCCTTCTAGGCTGTCCTGCTGGAACTATTGATTAGAGTTTCTGTTCTGTTCATCCAGTGAATGACAATCCAGGCACACTTGGGGACCAAACATATGCACATCCAACACTCATCACAGTGACTGGAGAGAACACTTTCTCCACCCATGGCTAGCTGACCAGCTGAAAAGACAAATCATCACCAGAAATGCTAACTATATCCTCAGCCACCCTTCAAGACTAGCAAACAGAGGTGGAGTCAAAATGGCAGACTAAACACAGGTCTCCCTAAATCCCTCTGGAAACCAAGACCTAAAATGATAATTAAATGAACCATTCTAGACACCTAGTGAGCCCTGGAATGCAGCATATGGCTGTTAATTTTGACTTCATACCACTGAACGCAAAACCTCCTCTCTTTCACCAACCCACTCTCAGTGAGCACAGGCTTGCAAAGACCAAAGGTAACTCACCATTTTGATTTTTTTTTCTTGTGTCTTGGCTGATAGGCGGAGCTAGGATTTGACTAGCTGCTGGTTTTGGATGCACTGATGGTGGGACTGGCAAGCATAATTGCCATCTTGTGAGAGCCTGGCTTTGGACTCTATGCATTTTGGCTCCCCCAGTCTTTCTTTCTGCCTCTACCATGTGATAGTCATACAGATGCACTTGTGCAGGACACCATCTTGATCCACTGGGAAATGGAGAAGCCCAGGTAGAGGCCACAGCCAGGCTTGGTTCCTAGGTTGGGAGGTCGTGCCTGCCAGGGGGAGAGTGCTTTTCTAGCAAGGAGACAGTGTTTTGCACAGTGTCGCCTGGAGTTGGGGCCCAGCAGTGGAGGCTGTGGACTCTGGGCATTGTGGCACTCTTGGCCTCCATTTCTGCCGTAAGCCTGGTTCTGGCCAGCTGGCAAGCTTGTGTGGGACACCATCTTGTTTGCTGGGAGGCAGAGTCACCCATACAGAAGCCTCAGTTGGGCCTCATTCCTGGGCTGGGAGGCAGTGCCTACCCAGAAGAGACTGCTACTCCAGCAGAGAAGAAGAATTCTACACAGTATCACCTACAGCTGGGGCCTGACAGCAGAGGCCAGCAGGCCGGTAACCTTTCTGTATTTTGAGCTACTTTATAACATCTGGGGTTCAATATAGAGGTGCTTACTTTGCCAGATGGGAAGAGGGACCTATACACCTGAAAACCTGACTGACTTTGGAAGTTGTCAGACACTTTTTACTTCTCATTTAAAGATGGCCTAGAGAAACAACTGTGATCCATCTTCACAGCATCTCTCCCAGCCTCTATTGACCCACATGAAGCCCAAAAAGCAACAAACTTCGGAGAAGATGGTAACCCGGAAATCACCCATGGCATCAGAAGGCCCCCAAAAGAAACCACCTCAGAACTTCCCAAATGAAGAAGCTTTTTTGAAACTATCAGAAGGTGAATATGAAAGGGTTATATATAGAGCCCTCCTAGACCTTATACAAAATGCAGCAGAGCAACATGAAAAATTAAGCAAGCTGTTTGATGTGATGAAACATCAGTACTCAGAAATCAAAGAGATCAAGAACAAAATCAAAGACATAGAAAATTTGATTCAAAGTTAAGAAAGTAGAATGGAAAAAATGGAAAAGAGAATTTCTGACTTGGAAGACAGAGCTACTGACTCCAGCATCTATAAGGAGAAATCAGAAAAAAGAAACAAGAAAGATGAAGAAGCATTAAGAAGCATGTGGGAACAACCTACAATTAATTGGAGTCCCTGAGCAGAGTGAGATACCTGAGAACACAGAGAGTATCACTGCTGAGCTGCTGACAGATAACTTCCCAGAAATTAGGAAAGAAGAGAATATAGATATCCAAGATACATATTGAACACCACTCAATACAGATCTTAATAGAAAGACTCCAAAATATATTATAATTAAGCTCAACAAAATGAAACATAAGCGAAAACTCTTAAAGGCAGCAAGACTCAAAGCAAAGCTAACATTCAGAGGGAAACCCTGTAGGCTTTCATTGGATTTCTCAGCAGAAATGATTCTGGCATGGAGACAGTGGCAAAACACATTCAAAGCCTTCAAGGAGAAGAACTTCCAACCAACAGTTATATATCCTGCAAAACTATCTCTCAAATATGAAAATGAAATGAAGACATTCGCAGATAAACAGACACTCAGAGACTTTGTGAAAACCAAACCAAAGCTACAAGAAGTACTGAAAGAATCTCTTGGCTTGGAAGAACAAAATCGTTAACTTTATATTTTAGAAGGATATGTTATCCAAAATCCTACTCAGCTAGGGAAGGGTCCAAACGCAATCGAAGCTATAATAGCGAAAGAAACGATCTAGTGATCATATCGTGTAAACTATGATATCATCATATTAAAAAGAGGGATGCACTACAGTCATTAGAGTCCTTCCAGATGGAGAGGAAGTTGAAAAGACTGGTAGCAATCAAAATTCGATTTATATATAGTTTAGTAAGTGGGATCATAGGGGCAGCCATAAAGCACAATAAAGAAGCAACATACCATATCAAGAAATATAATACAGAAGTCCCAACCACCACAAAAGCAACCCTGAAAAAAGTGAAAAATCAACTCACAAAGAAGAAAATGCAGAATAGATTAATAAGAACAACAGAGAAAACATCAACACTAAAATAAACATATCACAATGGCAGCACTGAATATAATAATTATCAATAATTACAATAATAACTATCAATAATTACACTGAATGTGAATGGACTGAATGCTCCAGTAAAGAGACATTGAGTTTCACCTTGGACTAAAAGACATGACCCATCTATATGTTGCCTACAAGAAACTCACCTTAGACCTAAAAATAGGAAAAAATTGAAAATTAAAGGATGAAAGAATATATATCAAGCTACCAATGAACAAAGAAGAGAACATGTGGCAATTCTAATCTCAGATAAAATAGATTTTAATGTAAAATCTACCGGCATGGACAAGGATGGACACTATTTATTGCTGAAAGGTTCAATACACAAGCAGGACTTAACAATATTAAATATTTATGCAACTAATATTAGAGCATTTAAACATGTCAAAGAAACACTGACTGGACTCAGAAAGGAAATAGATCACTCCACAATAATAGGAGGAGACTTCAACAAACCACTCTGTGGTGGACAGATTGTCTAGGAAAAAAAGCTCAATAAAGACACAGAAGATCTTATTGCCATAATTGACCAACTGGACTTCATTGACAGAACTTTCTATCCATCTGCGGACAACTACACATTCTTCTCCAGTGCCCATGGAACATTCTCCATGATAGACCATGTGTTAGGACATAAAACAATTCTCAACAAAATCCATACCACTGAATTAATGCAAAGCATCTTCTCAGATCATAAAATCATAAAAGTCAAAATCAATAGCAGAGAAAACACAGATAGAAAGTAGAACTCATGGAAACTGAACAACAGCTTGCCCCAAAAAACATGGATTATAGAAGAAATCAAGGATGAAATAAAATAATTTATGGATTCCAATGAGAAAAAAACACTTCCTACCAGAACCTATGGGATACAGCCAAAGCAGTGCTCAGAGGTCAGTTTGTCTCCATGAATGCACACGTCCCAAAGGCAGAAAGAAACCCAATCAAAGAACTCACACTAGAGCTTGACCAAGTAGAGAGAACAACAGAGGAACCCCTCAGGAACCAGAAGAAAAGAGATCATAAAGATTAGAGTAGAACTAAATGAATTAGAGAACAGAGGAACAATTGAAAAAACTGAAAAGATCAAAAGCTGTTTTTTTTGAAAAGATCAACAAAATTGACAAACCTTTGGCTAAACTTACTAAAGAAAGACAGGAAAGGAAACAAATAACTCAAACAAAAAATGAGAAGGGAGTTGTCAGAACAGATCCAGCTGAAATAAAAAATATCATAGATTAATACTATGAAAGACTGTACTGTAACAAATTTGAAAAACAACAGGAAATGAATAAATTCCTTGATTCATATCACCTACCTGAAATATCACAAGGTGAAGCAGAACAATTTGATAAACCCATCACAAAGGAAGACATTGAAAAAGTCACCAAAAAGCTGCCGATTAAAAAAAGCCCAGGCCCAGATGGCTTCACCACAGAATTCTACCAAGCTTTTAGAGAAGAGTTATCTCCAATACTACTGAGACTATTTCACAGCATAGAAAGGGATGGAATACTCCCAAATTCATTCTATGAAACGAGCATAACCCTGATACCAAAGCCAGAGAAGCCAAGCCAAGTGCCGTCGACCCTAGGGTAAGACCTAATAAAAAAGGAGAACTACAGACTGATATCACTCATGAATCTGGATGCAAAAGTCTTCAACAAACTTCTAGCCAAAAGAATATAAGATATCCAAAAAATAATCGACCATGACCAAGGTAGATTCATACCAGGGGTGCAAGGCTGATTAAACATCATAAAAACAACTAATGTGATCAACCACATAAATATCACAAAAGACAAGAATCACCTGATCTTGTCTATTGATGCAGAAAAGGCAGTTGAAAAAGTCCAACACTCATTCATGCTAAAAACTCTCAGCAAAACAAGAATGGATGGCAAGTTCCTCAATGCATTAAGGGCCATTTATACAAAGCCAACTGCCTACGTCATCCTGAATAGAGAGAGCCTGAAACAGATTCCCTTGAGAACAGGAATTAGACAGGGATGCCCACTCTCACCTCTCATATTCAATATTGTACTAGAAGTTCTAGCCGGAGCGATTAGACAAGACCAAGGAATAAAGGGCATCTGCATTGGCAAAGAAGAACTAAAAATCTCCCTATTTGCAGATTATGATTGTATATGCAAAGAATCCATAAGGAGACTACTAAAACTGATAGAAGAGTTTGGCAAAGTCTCAGGATATGAGATAAACTTAAGCAAATCAGTAGGATTCCTTTATACCAACAACGAGATTATTAAGGAAGAAATCATCAAGTCAATAGCATTTACTGTAACCCCTAAGAAGATAAAGTACCTAATAATAAATTTACCCAGAGAATTAACAGAACTTTACAAAGAGAACTACAAACCCTTACTATAAGAAACTAAGAGACACTTACGTAAATTGAGAAATCTATCCTGCTCATGGATAGGGAGACTTAACATAGTGAAAATGTCTATTTTGTCCAAAGCAATATACTTATATAATGCAATCCCAATACAAGTTCCAGTGACATTTTTTAAGAAGTTGGAGGAACAAATTACCAATTTTGTCTGGAAAGGGAAGAATATCTAGATAAGTAAGATATTGCTAAAGAAGAAGAAAACACTGGGAGGCCTATCATTACCTGACCTTGAAAGCTATTATGCTGCCACAGTAGTCAAAACCACCTGGTACTGGTACAAAAAGAGACAGATAGAACAAGGGAACAGAATTGAGACCCCAGAGATGACATCCTCTGCCTATGAACAGCTGATATTTGACAAAGGCCCTAAGTCATTAAATTGGGGTAAAAATAATCATGGTGCTGGCAAAATTGGATATCAATCTGTACTAAATTAAAACAAGATCCATATCTTAGACCTTATACAAAAAGCAACTCAAACTGGATAAAAGACCTAAATATCAAATCTAAAATGACAAAGCTCATCCAAGAAAAAGTAGGAACAACAATAGAAGGTTTAATAAATAACATAGGCAAACTTCAAAATCTGCCAAACAAACCATAGTCAACAGAAGAGAAAATAGATAAATGGGAACTATTAAGAATCAAACACTTTTGCTCATCCAAAGACTTTATTAATAAAATTAAAAGGTCACCTACAGAATGGGAAAAAAATATTTGACAACTCTGTGTCAGACCAATGCCTGATCTCCATAATCTATAAGGTACTACAAGATATCAATAAGAAAAAGATAAATCATCCAATTAAGCAATGGGCAAAGGAGATGGACAGACACTTCTCTAAAGAGGAGATCCAGACAGCCAAAAGACACATGCAGACATGCTCACAATCGTTAGGTATTAAAGAAATTCAAGTCAAAATGACAATGAGATACCATTTCACCCGAACAAGGTTGGCCATGATCCAAAAAACGCAAAACAACAAATGCTGGAGAGGCTGTGGGGAAATTAGAACTCTCCTACACTGTTGGTGCGATTGCAAAATGGCGTAACCTCTTTGTAAAGCAAAGTGACACTCCCTTAAAATAATGGATATGGATACACCATTTGACCCAGTAATTCCACTGCTTGGAATATATCCTACAGAATCAAGGCCATTCACACCAACAGATACATGCACATGAATGTTCATCGCAGCACAGTCCACAATATCAAAAAGATAGAATCAACCCAGTTGCCCAACAACAGAGGAATGGATAGGTAAACTATGATATATATACTCAGTGGAACACTATGCAATGATAAAGAACAATGATGATAGCAGGAAATATCTCTTAACCTGGCTTCAACTGGAGGACATTATGCTGAGTGAAAGTAGTCAGCGACAAGTGGACAAATATTGTATGAGACTCCTACTATAAGAACTTAAAAACAGACTCATGCATAGAAGAAAAGACTCTTTACAGCTACAATGGTGAGAAAGGGTGGTTTAGACAAGATACTTAATAGAAATTTGGTTGATTGAAATTGGTGACAGCACACATTAGAAATAAGATCAATAATAACTTTACTTCAACACTATTTGAGTACTCCTCCCATCCTAACACAATATTGCAAGGACAGAGTAGCTGTGGTGGGGGGCCAGGGACTGTGCTTTTGGGCAAAATTGAGGCTAACTGGCACAGCTAGCGTTTTGCTAATGAGGGCTTTCTGCACCCCACATCAGTGAGTGGTGTCTAGGGTCTTAAAAGCTGCCAAGCTGCCATCTGAGAGTACAACAAATGGTCCCAACTGAACAGGAATGGATGATCACCGAGAACAAGAATGACATGGTGAAAAGAGAACCCAGAAGACAGAGAAGACACACATGAGTGAGTCACTACATTGACTCGTGACTAGAAGAACGGTGCCTGGCCACCACCAGTGATAGCTACAATGGAGCTCACAAAGTGGAGTCTCACTGGCAACAAGAGAATAAATAAGGGTGTGCCCTGAGATCTCCAATAAAAGACTGCAACTGATGGTCCAGGGGCTTCGGGGTTCCCCTGGGAGCATGGCCTCTGGCCCTGATGCTGCCCCTGTCCACAAATCATAATGAAGGTCAACTTTTCAGACAACAATATATTGGACTTTGTGACGCAAAGTGACCATTGCCGGGATACAGCCCCAGCAGGGTTTCAGGACCACGAAGGGAGGGAGGTCGCATCGGCGGGAAAGTGAAAGAAATGAGACAGAGACAACTAGAAGTCTGAAGAATGGCAGCCCACTAAGGTCTGTCTTTATTTTTATGATCAATGAGGTAACTGCTCTTTGACCACATAAGCTATTGGCTAGTAAGAAGTTGATACCTCATGGTCTCTTTTCATGTTAATTATTAGGGTCCTCTCTATTAGCTAGTAAAGAACCAATACATTGTGGTCTTTTTTTATGTTAATCATTAGGGCCCTCTAAATAATGGTGTGAGACAAGTATATTTGTGATTATAATCAACAGTCAGAACAAGGCTAATCCTTCAGCTCAGTAAACTCTATACTTCAAGGTCAAAGGTACGGAAAGAGGGAACAGACTCATCTTAAAAAGTTATACTCTGACTGTCTCCATTTGTTCCTTCTTTGCTCTTTTTATCTCTTCCTGTGGGGACAATAAGTGCCTACAGTCCCCTACTCTAAGTCTCTCTTATACTGTTCTAAGAAGGGTATTTCTTTAGTATTTGTCTATTTGCCATACCAGATACAATAAACTTGGAAGCCTATCTGTCTTTCTTATGTAGGAAATGTAACTTCTATATCTAAGAGCTGGGGGGGGGAGGAGGTGGCCGTCCCTGGGGAGCTTCCCAGAGACTTTCTCCAATCTTGTTTTTCTGTGGAGGGGGATGTGCAGTTGGGGGAAGCCAGCAGGGCTGGGCCAGCCTCGGTGCTTCAGGCTGGGTGTGCTGCATTGGAATTCATTAAGCCGAGGGGGTTGTAAAACCCTTCTTCTTTCATCCTTGTACCAGGAGACAAGAAGGTATTTTTGAGGAAGGTTTGATTAGGTTGCAAAATATTATCAAGGAGAGTATAGCCAGAAATATGTCACAGGTGAGATGCCTCCGCCTGTTATCACGTAAGCTTGTAACTTTGTTCACAGGGGCTTTTGTGGGTGACAGGCCTCGGCAGACCACATCTTGTGAGCATTTTATGGCTGTATGCGTCTGTAGGACGTCATTCTGCTGACCTCTTGATGGAGGAAGGGGAATGGGTGGAGAGGAGGGGACAGGAGACAGTTGGGAAGATAGGACATGTATGGAGCAGAGGGGGGTATGTGCTGTCACCGGGCAGGGAGAGCAGTGGAAGCTGCATATAGGTGAACATGCGAATTTATATCGGAATGTACATTTTCATTCAATCATAAAAAAAACAAAACTAGTAAACAGAGACACATATTCACATACTCAGTTGTTGCTCCATCTGCCTGGAGACAGGATGAAAGAGCTCCAACACAACCAGATTAATGATCAGAGTAGCACACATGCCCAGCCTGCTTGGATACAACAAAACAAAACAAAATAGCAAGACAAAGAAAACAAATGTACAGTAAATCAATAAACATAATAAGACCTTGATGCTTCAGAGACAATAGACAATATCAAAACACATAAAGAAGGAGGTCAGGATATCTCTAGCAAGTGACAAAAATAAAGGACCAGAAAACCCTGTGAAGGAAGAAACAGTAATGGAGCAACCTGATAAAGAATTCAGAAGACTTGTATAAAATGTTCTTTAAGAAATCCTGGGAGCATAGTTCTTAAGATCTATGGCTGATGTTTTAGTCAGCTAGGGCTGCTCTAACAGAAATACCACAGAGTGGATGGCTTTAGTAAAGGAAAGTTTATTCTTACATAGTCTGGTAGGCTGCAAGTCCAGATTCAGAGTGTCCATTCCAGGGGAAGGCTTTCCTCTTCTCGGCTCCGGAGGTAAGTGCGGTATTGCATCAGTCTTTCTCCAGGGAGCATCTTGACGCAGGAACCTCAGGTCTGAAGGACATGCTCTTCTTCCTGTGCTGTTTTCTTGACGGTATGAGGTTCCCAATTCTGTGCCTGCTTCTCTGTCCTTTTATGCCTCGCAGAATGAAAGGATTAAGAGTGGGGCAAGCCATACTCCAGGGAAATTCCCTTTACAGTGGAGCAGGGAGGTAATCCTATGAAGGGATTTACAGCCCCGCCCTAATCCTTTAACATACAGTTTAGGGAAACCACAAAACAAAGGACAGTCACAAGATACTGGGAATCACAGCCCAGCCACATGGCTACACATATTTTTGGGGGGACATAATTCAATCCATGACAGCTGCTAACCAAAAAGTCAGCAGGTCAAATCTACCACATGCTCTTTGGAAACTCTATAAGGCAATTCTACTTTGTCCTACAGAGTCACTACGAGTCAGAATCTACTTGATGGCAGTGGGTTTTGATATTTTGTTTTTGGTTTTCAAGAAATCAAGGAGGAGAAAAAGGAAAATATGGACAAACCAAGGAAAAAAATAAGAAAATTCAGAAAAACAATGCAAGAATAAAACAACAAAATGAATAGACAGAAATCATAAGTACAGCAATAAGAAATCTAAAGGTTAATAGTAAATTTGCAGAAATAGACAACTTAATAGAGGAATATAGGAATAGAACTGAATTATGGGAAGACAGTTAAGAAAATTAAAGACAAATACTTTAACACCAGCTTGTTTGAGGAAATATCAGAAAAAGAATGAAAAAATTGGAGAAATCCTAAGAATTATATGGGACACCATCAGGAGGAAAAATTTATGTGTTATCAGAGTTCTACAACACGAAAAAGCAATGGAAAATACAGAGAGAATTTTCAAAGATTCTCTGAGAGAAAACTTCCCTTTTATGATGAGAAGTGAGAAGACAACCATCCAAGATGCTCAATGAACCCCTTATAGGAGAGACTCTCCTCAAAAGTCACCAAGACATCTGACAGCAAAACTTACTGAAACCAAAAACAAAGTATCCTGAGAGCAGCTATGGAAAAGCAAAGAGTTGCTTACAAAAGGAAACCAGTAAGACTAAGCTCTGATATGCTCAGCAGATACCAGGCAGCCAAGAAGGCAATGGAATGACATATAAAATGTTAGAAGAAAAAGAAAATGACAACTGTTTTAGTCAGCTAGTGCTGCTCTAACAGAAATACCACAGAGTGGATGGCTTTAACAAAGGAAGATTTATTCTTACACAATCAGGCAGGCTACAAGTCCAAATTCAGGATGTCAGCTCCAGGGCAAAATTCTCACCCTTGATGGCTCTGGAGCAAAGTCCGGTATCGCATCATTCTTTTTCCAAGGAGCATCTTGGAGCAGGAACCTCAGGTCTGAAGGACGCGCTCTTCTCCCAGTGCTGCTTTCTTGATGGTGTGAGATCCCCCATTCTCTGGTTGCTTCTCTTTCCTTTTATCTTTTGTAGGATAAAAGATTAAGGGTGGGGCAAGCCATATGCCAGGGAAACTCCCTTTACAGTGGAGCAGGGAAGTAATCCTATGAAGGGATTTACAGCCCCACCCTAATCCTTTAACATACAGCACAGGAAAATCACAAAATATTGGGAATCATGGCCCAGCCACATGGCTACACCTATTTTGGGGAGGACAAAATTCAACCCATGACAACAACCAAGAATTATATATTCAGTATAATTATCTCTCAAATACAATAGAGAAATTAGGACATTTCCAGATAAACAGTGCTTAAGGGAATTTGAAAAAACAGATCAATTTCACAAGAATTATTAAAAGATGTCCTTCAGACAGAGAAGAAAAACATCAGACAACAACCTGAGATTAGGACACAGGACAGCATCAGGCAGATACCAACCCAGATAAAGAAATCCCTAAATTAAAACAAAGCTAAAAGACTGTAAACAGGAAACTAGAGATATCAATTTGTAAATGACAACATCAAAACAAAAAAGGGGAATAAATGGTTTAGTGACCCCTTTCATGTGAAGAGGAAATCAAGTCCACAGCAAGAAATAACAGACTACATAAATTCAGGAAGACAAAGGTAGATTTCAAGGTAATCACAAAGAAAATTAACAAACTGTTTAAAAATAGCTAGAAAATAATAAATCATCTTCAAAATAGTTGCAGATAAAATAATAATAAAATCCAGAATACAATTGATGATATCATCAAACTACTGAAAAAATACTGCCAATAGTTATTTGCCATACCTAGTTTAAAAAATAGCCTTAAAAAATAACAATGAAATACAGTTCTACAAAGAAAAACTGAGACAAGCTGTCACCAATGTACTCACAGTGAAGTAAATTCAAATTAGTGTCAGAAAGGTATAAATTCTTGACAACAGTAGAAGAAATATGAGAGTTAGGAAATCAGACAGGAAGAACACATTCAGCATTTGTCAAACTGAAAGAACTGAAGAAAAAATTCAAGCCTCGAGTTGTAAAATTGAAGAATTCTGTGAACAAAATATTGAATGACACAGGAAGCATAAGAAGGAGGAAGGAACATACAAAGTCACTGTACCCAGAAGAATCGGTCTGCATTCAGTCATTTCAGGAGGTGGCATACGATCAAAATGATATCAAAGGAGAGAGTCTAAGTTGTAGAGAAGGCAGTGGGGAAAAATAAGGTTCTAGGAATTGACAAAATGTCAGCCGAAATGTTTCAACAAATGGATGTATGGCTGAAAGCACTCACTTGCCTATGCTGAGAAATTTGAAAGGTGGCTACCTGGTGAGGTAAGGAGGAAGAGAGCATGGGTCCAGGAGTGTGGGCAACATGGCCACAGTGAAGACCAACATCACTGCCTGGGTGCGGGGCTTGTGAGCCTGAGACTGTATGAACGTAAACAGCCGAAAACAGCTGCAATGTCTGACACCAGATCCCTGAAAACGGAGGATCTGACCTTGTGACTCTGACCCTTGTGCCCCACCTGAGCCTGCAGGCTTTCCATGGGAGGAAAGGTCTTATGAAGAAGTGGCCTTTATTATGCAGCATAGATAACTCTATTCAAAGTCAAAGTCAAAGCTTGTTTACTGCACGTACTCCTCATTCTCCAGTCATTACATAAATGCGAGCTGCTCCATGCCAGAGCCAGAGCTGGGACATTAGAGTTACCGTTCTCCTCCTCACCACCGGTGTTTGTGTGGCATTCTTCATCGACACCGATCACCCCTGGGCAATACAGACCTGCCAACATGACAAGGAGAACCTGCTGGGACTGCTGCGGCCAGTGCAGTGAGACAAGTGGTGCCATTTGGAGGGTATCCTCCTCATTAGGGAAGAACAGCAGAAAGTGCACTCAAGCTTCCAGAGTCAAAAAGAAGTGGCACTTGACCATCAAAAGCTAAGTTATTGGCATCTACGTATTGCACAAAAATCTAAAATTTTCCTTTGGTTTAAACCTCTTTCCCTTTTACCAGCACTTCCCTGTGCTCTCCCTGGGTTTCCTTGTCCCCTCTCTGCACTGCCCCCAGTTCTGAAGTCTGATGCACTTACGTGAGCAGGAAGTAGGACTCCTTAAGGCTACCCTGAGCCATTCTCATTGACAGAGAGGGAACAATTTAAGAAACTGGGGTAAGAAAAATATCTGCTAACACACTGAAGTCAGAAATTCAGGGCAGGCACTGGAGTCAGACATAAGGGTACACACCATCCTTGGACACACTCAGGGACAGCTGTTAGCCGCTTGATTTCTCAGTACCTGCATCCAGATACCTGTGCCTACACCAGTCACCCCTGCCCATTTAGGACACTGAGGGACAGCCTGTATCACACACTTAGTGATTGACTACCTGGACACCTGAGTTGAATTTATGCAAGAAAAGTGAATGTCCTCCTGGGATTGGTTGTCTACTAACAGCTCTAGCCACCTGATGACAGGGCATTAGAGCTTCAAACTACCATGCACAACCAGTAGTTTTGGACATTTCAAAACAAAACAAAATAAAAAGCTAGAACACAGTAAGCAAACATAAAATAAATAAATCCAACAAGTTAATGACGGGTTGGGGACAATAATCTATATTAAATCACTTAAAGAAACAGACCACTATGTCTTCTGAAACCTCCCTAAACAGAAAAATCAAGAAATGTTCCAGATGAAGAGAACTTCCTGGAATTATCAGAGGTAGAATACAATAGATTAATACTTAAAACTTTTCAGAGATGAGAAAGGAGATGAGGCAAAATGCAACAGATTTTGCAGAGCATAATGACAAATTGACCAGGCTGCAAGAAAGCATACAGTAGCAAGAAGTACAAATTCAGAAAATTATCAATGAAATTACAGAATTAGACAACTCAGAAGAAAGTCAAAGGAGCAGAAATGAGGCAATAGAAGGCCATATTGTTGAGACTGAAGGTAAAGCACGTGGCACCATCGCATTTCAGGAAAAATCAGATAAAAGGATTTAAAAAAATCAAGAAACACTATGAATGATGTGGGACTCTCTCCAGAGAAAAAGAAGGAAACAGTCTTTGACGGTAACAAGGAGGAGGGGAGGAGAGGGGTATTCATTGATTAGATAGTAGACAGAAATTGTGTTAGGTAAAAGGAGTAAAAGTGCACAGTAGAAAGGAGGTCAGCACAGCTGGACTAAACCAGAAGCTAAGAGGTTTCCTAAATACATCCCCAGATTCTGAAGGACAGAATAACAAAGGCAGGGACCTGAGGACCATGGTTTCAGGGTACATCCAGGGCAACTGGCCTAGCAAAGTGTTCTTAAGAAAATGTTCTGCATCTACCTTTGATGAGTGGCATCTGGGATTGTAAAAGGTGGCAAACTACCATTTAAGTAGCATCAATTTGTCTCAACCTACCTGGAGCAGAGGAGAATGAAAGCCACCAAAGACTTAAGGAAAATATGATCCCAAGAGACAGAAAGGGCCACTTAATCCAGAGACTACATCAGCATGTGACCAGAAGAACCAGATGGTGCCTGGCCACCACTAAAGACTGCCCTGGCAGGGAAAACAACATAGAGTCCCTAACACAGTGGTAGAAACATGGGTGTGAAGGACTAGAATTCTATTCAAAAACCAGATTTGATGACCTGACAGACTGCAGGATCCCCAGAATTCATGGCCCCCAGGCTCTGTCAGTCCAGAACTGAAACCAATCCTGAAACCAACTCTTCAAAGTTCAAACTGGACTCTTAAGACTTAAAATGATAGTGGCAAAAAGTCTGCTTCTTGACTTACATGTACACTTGAAAGTAACTGAGCAGCTCCTATCCAGAGGCAGGATGAAAGTGTGAGTGGAGAGGGGAGCTGGTTGAAAGACCCAGGAAATACAGAATAGAAAGGAATAATGCGCTGTCATGCGGTTAGAAGAGCACCCAGTTTCATAGCAGTATGTGCGCAGGATTTGGTATGACAAATTGACTAGGATTGGAACCTTCACATAAAGCACAATAAAACATTAAAAATAAATAAATAAACACAAATCTTTACAAGTGGACCAATAAGCACATCATGATAAATGGAGAAAAGTTTGAAGTTGTTAAGAATTTCATTTTACTTGGATCCCCAATAAGTGCCCTGAAACCAGTAGTCAAAAAATTAAATGAGGCATTGGGTGAATCTGCTTTGAAAGACCTCCTAAACTGTAAAAAAGCGAAGATATCTCTTTGAGGACAAAAGGATGCCTGACTCAAGACATGGCATTTTCAACCACATCATCACTTCATTTGCATGTGACAGCTGGACAATAGATAAGGAAGGTGGAGGAAGAACTGATGCCTTAGAATTATTGTGTTGGTGAAGAATACAGAGTATACCGTGGACTGCCAGGTAGATGAAGAAATCGGTCTTACAAGTACTGTCAGAATACTTCCTAGAAAGAAGGACGGTGAGACTTTCTCTCACATACTTTGAACATGTTTTATAAAGGGAACAACATCATGCTTGGTAAAGCAGAGAGTCAGAAAAAAGAGGAGGCTTTCAGCAAGATGGAGCGAGTCAGTGGCTGCAACAACGTGCTCAGACACAGCAATGACATGAGGATGGTGCAGGACTGGGCAGTGTTTCATCTTGTTGGTCATGGAGTCACTGTGACTCAAAACTGACTTGATGTCACTGAACAACAACAGATGACAGTATCAAACAATAATAACAATTACACACGATTTAAGTGTATAGATCCATTAATTACGAGCATAAACACCACAGATAGATGACTTTAAAAGGAGATATTTTATTCTCTCACACCCCAGTAAGCGGCAAGTCCAAATTCAGGGTGTCAGCCCCAGGGGAAGGGTTTCTCTGCTGACTGTGGAGGAAAGTCCTTGTTGTCAATGTCTCCATAGACCAGGAACACCTGAGGCACAGGAACTTCTAAGGCATAGGGACCCTGGATCCTTTTCAAAGAATGCACTCTGCTCCAGGCACTGCTTTCTTCGTGGTGTTACCTGATTTGGGTCTGTGCCCTGGAGCAGTCAAGCCAATGAAACATCTTCCAAGTTGGGAAGAAGAATAAGGTTTGTTAGGAGGTATGATACCACCAGAGACTCAACAGCAATGCAGGCTGTTCTCCACGGAGTCTCAAAAAATTTTTACATCAGAGTTTGTATATCATTTCAGCAAGGAATACATCATGTTTTTAAGCTTGTAGCCCACAGATAACTCTACATATCAAAAAATAGTCACAAGACACCCTTTTATTAAACTATGGGTATGTACGCTAGACTTCTGAACTCGAACCTGCATGCTTCTAACAGGCAAAGACAAAACTTATACAAAAATTCCTCAGCTGGTGAAACTAGCCTGCCAAATCCACACTGAGATATGGAGCAAGAAAGAAAGTTGTGGTTACAAAAAATGCCATGCAGCCTTCCTATTTGCTCTTTTCCAGGCTGAAGGCCATTTGTCAGGAAAGCAAAGAAAATGAGGGAGATCAAGGTCACAGGAGCTGAGGGGGCTCTGTGCCCATTTGGAAAGGAGCTGATGCAGAGGTCAGAGTAGCTGGTGCAGTAGAAAACACTTACATATTATTTAAAGTATCATTATGGTATTAATTAAGTGAAGCTCTCAACCATTTTGAAGATGAGAAAACATGTTGCAAGGTATTAGGGTTATAGTGGTATGAGGTCCACATATTTTTCTTCTAGAATCTTTCTGGTATAGCTCAAGAGATTGCCTCAAGGTACAATATAGTTTTACACTTTTACTGTGCACTAACAAAACCACCACCTATCCTCCATCAGTAACTTCATAGAGGCAAGGTTTATAGCACATAAAAACATTACATAATACCAGGAATAAAGGCCTAGTCAAATTAATGTACATGTTTTTGGGGACGACACAATTCAATCCATAGCATTCCACCCTTTGGCGTCCCCCAAATCACATCCTTGCAACAGGTAAAACATTCACTCATCACAGTGAAAGTCCAAGTTCAAAATCCAAAATTTCCTCTTCATCTGTGAAATCTAAAATACAAATAATCCATTTCCAAAGGTACAGTGGAAGAACAGGAAGGCATAAGCTAGAGATATCTGTTACAAATGGGAGAAATTGCAGGGAAAGAAGGCATAATAGGCACCCAGCAAGTCAGGAGAACACATGACATTACCCCTTAAAGCTGTGAAAACAGTCTTCTATTCTCTGAGACCTTTTATACAATGACCTTGTCCTCCAGACTCTAGGTATTGGCCACACTCTAGGGATTCTGAGTGGAGGCCCCTTGTCTCTGGGCTACAGCACCACCTTCCAGGCCCACTGAGATAACAATTCTATTCCCTCAGCTTTGTCAAGCCAAGTGCCGTCGAGTCGGATCCAGCACACCATTTTTCTAGTCCATCTGAGTGGCAACTCCACCCTTAGGAGCATTAGAGGTCATGGCCCCCCTCTTTGAACCCTTGCGGTCATAGCCATACCATTTGTGACTGAGGCAGTTAAGCCCCTTGTGCTCTTCGTCTCTTCAGCTTCTGCTTTCTGTAGCCCCTTGGCTAGGGCCTCAACCCTGCATCTGCCATGCTGCGGAAAGTGTTCCAAAGTTCTATAGATCCATTGATTTAAGTCCAGAGCACCCAACTCTGCCAGAAAGCTATCTACACACAGACATGCAGCTCTGTCTCTCCTTGGGTTGGCTTCGTTTTGCTGCTGCCCATCTGCTTCGCACCATCCACGCTTTCTCTTTTGTTAGCAGCTCTCTTCAGTTTTTTATGCATCTTCTATCCATTCATAGTTTCCAAACCACTTCCACATTTTAGGTATCTGTTAGAGCAGCACCCCACTCTCTCAGTAGCCAATTCTGTCTTAGTCATCTAGTGCTGCTAAGGCATAAATATCACAATTGGATGGCTTTAAAAAGAGAAAATTTATTCTTTCACACTCCAGCAGGACACAAGTCTAAATTCAAGAAGTCAGCTCTACGTGAAGACTGTCTCTGTTGGCATTGACAGAATGTTCTTATCATCAATATTCCCCTGGACTGAGAGCTTCTGAGATGCAGGGGACAGGATCCTTTTCAAAGTATGTTCTCTGCTCCAGCACTGCTTTCTTGGTGGTATGAGGTCCCCAGAAACCCAGGTGGCATGGTGGTTAAGTGCTACTGCTGCTAAACAAAAGATTGGCAATTCAAATCTATCAGGTGCTCCTTGGAAACTCTAAGGAACAATTCTACTCTGTCCTATAAGGTTGCTGTAAGTCAGAATAGATTACACATCAGTGGGTTTGCTTTCGGTTTAATAGGTCTCTAACTCCTGGCTTCTTCCTTTTCTTGTATATCCTAAGAGATTGTGTGAAGATATAATAAATCTTACACACTGAATCATGCTCATCCAACACAACTGCCACCCCACCCGTCTTCCTCATTAACACTACAGAGGCAAGGTTTACAGCATAAAGGAACATCCATAATACCAGGAGTCATGGCCTAGACAAATTGCTACACACAGTTTTGGGGGAACACAACTCAATCTATGACAGTGTCTCTCTTCCCTCATTTCTGCTTCCTTTTCTTGCTTGTTCAATATCTTTTGAGTCACAAAGAAATTGACTCAAGACATAACCTATGTCGGGAGCCATGGGAGAGCTCCCAGGCCCCGACATACAGGAAGCTTGCAGGGCTGAAAAAGGGCCCGCGCGCTCCAGGCTTGGAAAAGCCCGCGCCCGCGAAATTTAAAAAGCCCGCGCCCGCGAAATTTAAAAAAAGGCGCACGCGCAAAAAACTTTCTGCCTGATGTCACTGCCGTAGTCGACTGCTATACTTGCCCTCTCCAATCACCTACTGACTAGTCACCTTATTTCGCCAATCCGTGCCTACCCAGATCACCCCCGTTGTTTTTTAGGAACTCCCTCCCCTTGCTAACTGTATATAAGGGTATTCCTTCCTGAAATAAAACGAAGGCTTGATCAGATTATTTGTCTTGCCTTCCTTCTCCGCGTCTCCGCCCCACTTTCTTTTTGCAGGTCCGCCTCGGTGTCACCCCCGTTGTTTTTGTCCCGCGAATCAGAAACCGGGTCGGAATTATGGAGTTTCAACCTACCCAATACCTCATGGCTTACTAATCTACTTCTTAGTTTTGCCGGTCCTTTTCTAGGTATACTGCTGTTCCTGGCCTTCGGCCCCTGGGCCTTGAAGAAGATTACAAACCTCATCAAACAGCAAATAGATGCTGTTCAAGCTAAGCCTCTTCAAATTCACTACCACCGCCTGGCAGTTGACGAAACTTACGCCGCCAACAGTGAAACACCCTAGCTTCCTCCCTACGGGGACAGCATGAAAAGTAGAGGCATGCTTTCCTCCTTACCAACCCGGTAAGAGAGGTGTGGGTACTGGAGCGAGTGCGAAGCAAAGCATTGCAAGGGAAAGTTAATAATGACTCCTCTACGTTTCCCTGGGGCACACCTGGCTTGCATAGAGGTTGGTATCTATATCAATATCAAAATGGCTCTGCCTCTCCTCCCCAAAAGATACCAAGAGCCATAAATTCTACACGGAGGAGCCTTGGTCAATACCCCCTCGCCCAGTTAAAGCCCACCTCCCATCAATTAAAACAAAAGGGAGGAAATGTCGGGAGCCATGGGAGAGCTCCCAGGCCCCGACATACAGGAAGCTTGCAGGGCTGAAAAAGGGCCCGCGCGCTCCAGGCTTGGAAAAGCCCGCGCCCGCGAAATTTAAAAAGCCCGCGCCCGCGAAATTTAAAAAAAGGCGCACGCGCAAAAAACTTTCTGCCTGATGTCACTGCCGTAGTCGACTGCTATACTTGCCCTCTCCAATCACCTACTGACTAGTCACCTTATTTCGCCAATCCGTGCCTACCCAGATCACCCCCGTTGTTTTTTAGGAACTCCCTCCCCTTGCTAACTGTATATAAGGGTATTCCTTCCTGAAATAAAACGAAGGCTTGATCAGATTATTTGTCTTGCCTTCCTTCTCCGCGTCTCCGCCCCACTTTCTTTTTGCAGGTCCGCCTCGGTGTCACCCCCGTTGTTTTTGCCCCGCGGGACGGGACAAAATGGCGCCCAACGTGGGGCGCGGGGTACGGAGCTGCTAAAGAGACCCACTCGAGAAGCCCCGGCCGGGCGCCCCTTGAGCCTCCACGAGGTGTGAGTTTGGCTCGTCTTGAGTTGCCGCGAGGTACTGACCCGCGAGACGACTCGTTCCTGATCACCGCGGGAGTAGCCGCCCTGCGAGCCTGATCTGTTGTAGGTAAGTGGGTTATAAGATGGGGCAGGAATTAAGTTCACATGAATTATTCCTTACGGGAATTAAACAGTCTTTTAAGATGCGGAGAGTGAGGGCTAAAAAGAAAGACTTGAGGCAGTTTTTTATTTTCCTCTCGGACATTTGCCCTTGGTTTCCTCAAGAGGGCAGCATAAACCCAAAAATTTGGAAAAGAGTCGGAGACTGTTTAAATGATTATTATCGTACTTTTGGGCCAGAAAAGGTCCCCGTAACTGCTTTTTCATATTGGAGTTTAATCAATGATGTGCTCCAAGGCGCTTATAATGCTTCTGATGTTCAACGTCTTACCGAGATGGGTGAAAAAGTCATGCGAGAAGGATCTCGTCCCCCTTCCGCCTGCCCCTCTGACTCTCTTAAGTTTGAAAATGAAACCAAAAACTCAGTAACGGACATTCCCCAGACAAAGCCAATGGAGCCCCCCAAAAGTCTATACCCAACCCTGAGGCCCTTTAGAGACCCTTATGACCCTGAATCCTTGCCTCCCGTAGACCACCAAACCTTAGAAGAAGAGGCTTCCCGATATAATAATGAGGAAGCTCCCCTAATGATTACAGCCCCCGCTTTTCAAAAACCTCCGCCCTATCCTTCTGGTACCCGCTCAACAGCTCCCTTTAAATTGGAGTCCAGTTGTCTCCCACGGCCTGTCGATTATCCCCTTGAGCAGGATTTAACAGCCCTAGAAAAGCTTGTGGCCCGCAAACACAGGCAGTTAGAACTCCAAAAAGAGCTTCAGGCCCTTGAGCAAGAGCTCAGCTCGCTCGACCTAGCCCGGGATCAAAAACTTCGAGCCGGAAACAATGAGCCTAAAGGCGCCTCCGGCCGTTCTGGAGCTCTCCTTACTTTTCCAGTAACTCGTAGTCAGCATAGACAAATAGAAGATGAGGTAGAAAGTGAGGAAGAGCAAGAAAGCCCTGAGATAGAGGAGGAAGGAGCTGAAAATCCTGGCGCAAGCGCAGATGCTGCCCAGCCTGACGGCCATGACCCCCAGAGATATCGCCGCTTAAATCTCAAACATGTTAAGGAATTAAAAGCGGCTGTCAATAATTACGGCCCAACCGCCCCTTACAGTGTGGCTTTGCTTGAGAGCCTTAGTGACCGATGGCTTACACCTAATGATTGGCATTTCTTAGCCCGAGCCTGCTTATCAGGAGGGGACTTTGTTCTCTGGCGTACTGAGTTTGCTGAACAATGCCGGGAGACGGCCCAACGTAACGAAGAAAGAGGAACCTCTCGCACCTGGACCAGAGATAAGCTCTTAGGGAAGGCTCCTTATGACACCAATGAGAAACAGGCAAATTTTCCCGCTGGTTTATTATCACAAATACAAAATGCCGGCCTTAGGGCCTGGAAGCGTCTCCCTTCCAAGGGCGCGGCCACCACTTCTCTAGCCAAGGTCCGTCAGAGACCAGATGAACCCTATAGTGATTTCATCAGCAGATTAACTGATGCTGCTGAAAGGATAGTGGGAGAAGCTGAAACAGGTAGCGCCTTTATTAAACACCTCGCTTTCGAGAATGCCAACCCTGCCTGTCAAGAGGCCTTACGATCTCACCGCAGGGAAGACCTCTCTGAATACATTCGGCTTTGTCAAGGCATCGGAACTTCCCATGCCATCGGCATTGCCATAGGAGCAGCGCTTAAGAGCCTGAACTCCAACTCTTCACAAAAAAATTGTTTTAATTGCAAACAACCTGGCCATTTTGCGCGTGAATGTCCCCTGGGAAAGCAACAGCGAGAGCCTCCCACTTCAGCATGCCCCCGATGCAAAAAGGGTAAGCATTGGGCTGCAGATTGTTATTCCAAAACTGATATTAATGGTCAGCCTCTCCCTTTAAAGCAGGGAAACTCCCGGCGGGGCCAGCCCCTGGCCCCGCCCTCGGAACAAACCCTAGGGGCAGTCAGGTTTGTTCCTCAAAATCAGACTCAGAAACAAGTTTCAACTCCCTCTGCCGCGCCACCCCTGGAAGTGCCGGCCTGGACCTCCGTTCCACCACCAGTAAAATACTGACCCCCGAACAGGGCATTCAGGTCATTCCCACTGAGGCCCGAGGACCATTGCCCCCGGAAACATTTGGGCTGATAATAGGACGAGGCAGCTCTTCCTTGACTGGCCTCCAAATTCTCCCGGGCGTTATCGATAATGACTATACAGGACAAATTTCTCTCTTGGCTTCTGCCCCCTCAGGGCCAGTATCCATACGTGCAGGTCAAAGAATAGCTCAAGTTTTATTGCTTCCTTTGTTACCCACACCCCACAAGCATTTAGTTCCCCGGCGGCCTGACGTTGCCTTCGGGTCCTCGGAGGCATATTGGATACAACCAGTCACACCCAATAGACCTAAACTTACTCTCCAGTTAGATGGCAAAAGCTTTGAAGGGATAATGGACACTGGAGCAGATGTCACAGTGATCTCAGCTACATATTGGCCTTCCAACTGGCCCTGTGAAACCTCTGTAACTCATCTCGAAGGTATTGGCCAGTCTATCAACCCTAAACAAAGTTCAAGAATCCTTACCTGGAAGGACACTGAAGGCAACTCGGGACAGATTCAACCCTACATTGTTCCGGGTTTACCTGTTAATCTTTGGGGTCGTGATGTCTTATCCCAGCTAGGGGTCATAATGTGTAGTCCAAATGAAATAGTCACCCGACAAATGCTTAACCAGGGTTTCTTACCGGGACAAGGATTAGGAAAAAATAATCAAGGTATGAAACAGCCTCCTCCAGTAGTGCCTAACACCAGTCGTACAGGCTTGGGAAGTGAAAATTTTCCGTAGTGGCCATTGATTCGCCTGCACCCCACGCTGATAAAATTAAGTGGAAATCTGAGTCTCCAGTGTGGGTAAGTCAATGGCCCTTGACTGAACAAAAACTCACAGCTGCCACAGAGTTAGTGCAGGAACAGCTGGCTGCTGGACATTTAGAACCAACTACCTCTCCGTGGAATACTCCTATATTTGTGATAAAAAAGAAAAATGGGTCATGGCGACTCCTTCAGGACCTCAGGGAAATTAATAAAACCATGTTTACAATGGGGGCTCTCCAACCTGGACTCCCCTCCCCCGTCGCCATTCCAGCTAATTACTTTAAAATCATTATTGACCTCAAAGATTGCTTCTTCACTATCCCTCTTCACCCGCTTGATAGGGAACGCTTTGCGTTTAGCCTCCCAGTTGTTAATTTTAAAGGACCAATGCAACGTTATCAATGGAAAGTGCTCCCTCAAGGCATGGCCAATAGCCCTACGCTATGTCAAAAGTTTGTTGCCCAAGCGGTGGATCCTCTCCGCCGCAGATGGCCTACTATTTACATCATTCATTATATGGATGATATCCTGCTGGCTGGTGCCACCCGTCTTGAAGTGCTTAACTGTAGTCAAGACTTAACCCACAGCCTGGCTCTTGTGGGGCTTCAAATTGCCCCTCACAAGGTTCAACTCACAGACCCTTATTATTACCTCGGTTTTGAGTTGAACAATAACCAAATCACCACTCAAAAGCTTCACTTAAAAACCTCTCATCTGTACACACTTAATGATTTCCAAAGGTTTCTGGGAGATATTAATTGGCTCCGACCATACCTCAAACTTACAACTGGAGAATTAAAACCATTGTTTGATACTCTACATGGAGATGCCAGCCCCCTCTCTCCCCGCTACCTTAATCCGGAGGCGAAAAGGGCCCTTCGAATTGTTGAAGAGGCCATACAGCAACAACAGGTTACCTTCATAACTTACGAGCAGCCCTTTGCCCTTATTGTCTGTGCCACACTACATACACCCACGGGAGTTTTGTGGCAGAATGGCCCCCTCCTGTGGATACACCTATCCTCCACTCCAACTAAAGTTCTCCCCACCTATCCCTCCCTAGTGGCCAAACTTATAAGACTAGGCCGAGAAAAGAGCCGCCAGCATTTTGGTAGAGACCCTGATCAGCTTATCCTTCCTTACACCAGAGAACAAACAGACTGGCTCTCTCAGAATGATGATGACTGGGCAATTACCCTAGTCACATTCCAGGGTACTATAGATAACCATTATCCTTCACACAAACTCCTCCAGTTTGCCCAAAGGCACCTTTTCATCTTCCCCAAAATAACATCTACTCAGCCCTTGAAAGGAGCCTCCCTGGTTTTTTCAGATGGATCTTCCTCTGGTATTGCTGCGTGGGTTATAGACTCACAGGAAAACAGTGTCCAGTCTCCTTACAGGTCTGCCCAACTTGTAGAGCTTTTCGCTATTTTACAGGTCTTCACAATATTACATGATGTTCCCTTCAATCTTTACACCGACAGTGCTTACATAGCTCTCTCAGTCCCAATGCTGGAAACTGTTCCTTGTATTAAGTCATCTTCTAACGCTGTGCCTCTTTTTCAACAACTTCAGGCACTCATCCTAAAAAGACAACACCCCTTTTTTATTGGACACTTGCGTGCCCATACTGACCTTCCAGGACCCCTCTCCGAAGGCAACAACCTTGCAGATAAACAAACACACTTGGTCCTCTCAGCTACCCTAGAGCCCATTACCAAAGCCCAACAGGCTCATGCTCTTCACCACCTCAATGCCCGTACACTTCGCCTTATGTTTAAGATTACCAGAGAACAGGCGAGACAAATTGTTAAAAACTGTCCTGCATGTGTAACTCTTCTGCCTCTCCCCCATTTAGGAGTTAACCCAAGGGGCCTGCTCCCCAATGAAATTTGGCAAATGGATATTACCCATATTCCTGAGTTTGGTAACCTCAAATATGTCCATGTGACCACTGACACTTATAGTGGATTCCTTCATGCCACCCTCCACAGTGGCGAGGCCTCTAAAAATGTTATAGCACATATTCTCCAATGTATTGCCATCATGGGGAAGCCCCAACAAATTAAGACTGACAATGGACCAGGATATACATCACAAACCTTTAAAAATTTCTGTGGTCAATTCCAAATCAAACATGTGACTGGCATTCCATACAATCCTCAGGGACAGGGCATAATAGAGCGAGCCCACCAGACCCTTAAGTATACCATATCCAAGCTTAAAACCAACACTGTTTATCCTACTAAAGGCTCCCCTCGTAACCTCCTAAATCATGCATTGTTCACCCTTAATTTCCTGCAATTAGACTTGAACGGGAATTCTGCAGCTGATCGCCTCTGGCATCAAGAAACAAAAAATCAATATGCCAAGGTTATGTGGAAAGACCCCATAACCCATAAGTGGCACGGACCTGATCCGGTTCTTATCTGGGGAAGAGGCCATGCATGTGTGTATGATACTGCAGAAGGGGCCCCTCGGTGGCTGCCCGAACGTCTTGTCAAACCCATTAACGATAACCCCATCTCCAGGGAAAATACCCCTGAGAAATCGTCTCTTTTCTCTTACAGACTGCGAAGTCACCTCAATGAGTGAAATCATGCCTCCCATGCCAAGCCTGCTCCATATGGAAACCAACCATAAGCTGCAGACAAGACTAATGATCCATTTAAGCCTCGTCTGCGTAACATTTCTACCTCCAGTAATGGGTAATACCAACACTCACACCCCTTACATATTAACCTGGAAAATAATTGATTACCAAACCCACGAAATTCTTAATTCCACCTCCATGATGGCCCCCTTAGACACCTGGTACCCAGATCTATATTTTAACTTAGAAGATATAGACCCACAATCAACCCACTGTCCCAATAACCATAATCCTGACAATTACCCTCACGCCAAGAGAAAAAGATATGTGAGTACTATAGATGCTTGTAGACAAAGAAGAATCTCTATCAGCAGAAATGGATTCTATGCGTGCCCCGGGTTTAGACCCAAAAACGAAAGGAACAAATGCGGGGGAATGGAAGTTTTATATTGTAAAGATTGGGCCTGTGTAACAACCAATGACGGAGAGTGGAAATGGACTACTAACCCATCCCCAGGTTTAATTACTATGAAATTCGTACAGCCTTGTACTCGCACCCACTATTCTGACACTTGCAATTTAGTACGAATTAAATTCGAAGAAACAGCAAAAAAGGATGCCAGATGGGCCGCAGGAGGATTAATTTGGGGAGTCTATCTCTATCAGAAACCCCTGTTTGGAACACCAATTCAAATTGGACTAACAGTCTCGCCCCTTCCATCTCTTCCGGTGGGACCTAACTCCGTCCTGCCTGAACAACAGTCCCCCAAACAACCAGCCCCTCTGGCCCCAATACCCCGTTTTTCCACTCTATCCCCAAATACCTTAGCCCCACCTTCCGGCTTAAGCCCTATCTCCACTCAAACACCAGTAAGTACGGGACAGAGACTGTTAAATCTTGTACAGGGTGCCTTCCAAGTCCTCAATAGCTCTAACCCAAACACGACCGAGTCCTGCTGGTTGTGCTTAGCAACTACCCCCCCTTATTATGAGGGACTCACTTTAATAGGAAAGTTTTTCAACCAAACGGATCACACTAATTGCAGCTGGATACCCAAAAAGGGACTCACCCTTACTGCAATCTCAGGATCAACAGGAGTCTGTATTGGTACCCCGCAAAATCGCCAACAAGCTAAACTCTGTAATCAAACTTTAAAAAGCCCCCACACCTCTAATACGTATTATCTAATCCCTCCAATGGGAGGATGGTGGGCTTGCAACACCGGACTCACACCTTGTGTGGCCACAAGTGTGTTCAATCAGTCACAAGACTTTTGTGTCATGGTTCGAATCTTTCCCAGAATCGTTTATCACACTGAAGATGACTTCCTAACCCAATATCAGCTACGAGCTGCCAGGTTTAAAAGAGAACCCATCTCAATAACCTTGGCAGTGCTCCTAGGCATAGGTGTAGCGGCGGGAGTCGGTACTGGTGCTGCAGCATTAGTAGAAGGACCCAAACAGCTTCACAGCTTAAATCTAGCCGTCGCTCAGGATCTACAAGCTATTGAATTGTCTATTTCTAAGTTACAGGACTCATTAACGTCCTTGTCAGAAGTAGTCCTCCAAAATCGGAGGGGACTCGACCTGCTATTTCTCAAAGAAGGTGGTCTGTGTGCGGCCTTGAAAGAGCAATGTTGTTTTTACACTGATCACTCAGGAGTTGTTAAAGACTCCATGGCTAAACTCAGGGAACGCTTAAACCAAAGAATACGGGAATCAGAAACCGGGTCGGAATTATGGAGTTTCAACCTACCCAATACCTCATGGCTTACTAATCTACTTCTTAGTTTTGCCGGTCCTTTTCTAGGTATACTGCTGTTCCTGGCCTTCGGCCCCTGGGCCTTGAAGAAGATTACAAACCTCATCAAACAGCAAATAGATGCTGTTCAAGCTAAGCCTCTTCAAATTCACTACCACCGCCTGGCAGTTGACGAAACTTACGCCGCCAACAGTGAAACACCCTAGCTTCCTCCCTACGGGGACAGCATGAAAAGTAGAGGCATGCTTTCCTCCTTACCAACCCGGTAAGAGAGGTGTGGGTACTGGAGCGAGTGCGAAGCAAAGCATTGCAAGGGAAAGTTAATAATGACTCCTCTACGTTTCCCTGGGGCACACCTGGCTTGCATAGAGGTTGGTATCTATATCAATATCAAAATGGCTCTGCCTCTCCTCCCCAAAAGATACCAAGAGCCATAAATTCTACACGGAGGAGCCTTGGTCAATACCCCCTCGCCCAGTTAAAGCCCACCTCCCATCAATTAAAACAAAAGGGAGGAAATGTCGGGAGCCATGGGAGAGCTCCCAGGCCCCGACATACAGGAAGCTTGCAGGGCTGAAAAAGGGCCCGCGCGCTCCAGGCTTGGAAAAGCCCGCGCCCGCGAAATTTAAAAAGCCCGCGCCCGCGAAATTTAAAAAAAGGCGCACGCGCAAAAAACTTTCTGCCTGATGTCACTGCCGTAGTCGACTGCTATACTTGCCCTCTCCAATCACCTACTGACTAGTCACCTTATTTCGCCAATCCGTGCCTACCCAGATCACCCCCGTTGTTTTTTAGGAACTCCCTCCCCTTGCTAACTGTATATAAGGGTATTCCTTCCTGAAATAAAACGAAGGCTTGATCAGATTATTTGTCTTGCCTTCCTTCTCCGCGTCTCCGCCCCACTTTCTTTTTGCAGGTCCGCCTCGGTGTCACCCCCGTTGTTTTTGCCCCGCGGGACGGGACAAACCTATATTAACTCTATCTCATCAACATAAAGTCAACCCATTTCCAGGTGGAATTGTAACCACAGGCATAGTGATTAGGATTTATAATACATATTTTGGGGACATAATTCAATCTATAATATTCCAACCTTTGCCCTCACCCTAGATTCATGTCCTTGTCACAGGTAAAACCCATTCATCCTATCATATCATCTGAAAACTCTTAAATTAATTCTAAGTCCAAATTCCATCTTGGGGCAAAATTCCCCCTTATCTGTGAATTTGTGAAATCTAGAGTATAAATTATCTGCTTCCAAATTATAATGGTGGAAGAGGTGTATAAGGCAGACATTTCCATTGTAACCAAACCCAACTCACTGCTGTCAAGTTGATTATGACTCCTAATGATCCTATAGACAGAGTAAAACTGTTCCATAAAGTTTCTAAGGACTACCTGGAAGATATGAACTGCTGATCTTCTGGTAGGTAGCTGTAGCACCTAATCACTATGCCACCAGGGTTTGATCCATAAATAGGAGAAACTGGAAGGTAAGAAGGGACAATTGGCACTAAGTAAGTCCAAAACCCAGTAGAACAATTTACATTCACTCATAAGTCTTGAAAACAAACCTATCTTCCCTGACACTGCTTAAGCAATGGCTCTGTCATCTAGATTCTGGGTGTTGGACACAGCCTCTGGATGCTGGGCTTCAAATCTACATTCCAAGCCTTATAAAATGGCCAACTTTGTTCCCTCAGCTTTAACCAGCTCCATTCTCCTAGTCCATTTGAGTGGTAACCCTACTTCCTTGGTCTCAGCAGTCTCCTTTTTTTTGCACCTTTGATACAGCATCTCTGCCTCTTCTGCTTTGGGCAGTGGCCCTATCCCTCTGGCACACCTCCATGGCCACCCCATACTCTGAAATCTATTTGAAACCTAAGAGGTTTGAAATCAAGGACACCTACATATTTGGCTTAAAGGCAGAGTTAGAATGGATCTCATTCATAACATGGGGACTGCCTGTATCAGGCACCTTAAAACTCTTCTAGCCTATAGCCATTACCCAATTCCCAAACTACTTCTATACTGTAGGTATTAGTTAGAGTAACACACCACTGCTGGTGCCAAATCCTGTCCTAACTATTTGGTATTGTTATAACAGAAATACAATAAGTCAGTGGCAGTGAGAAACAGAAATTTATTTTCTCAGAGTTGAAGAGGCTAGAAATTCAAATTCAAGGTGCAGGCTCTAGAGGAATGCTGGCTTGCTTTCCCTGTCTGCCCTAGTAGAAAGTCTTTATCTATTCCGAGCTTCTCCTCCTGGGTGATCTTCATGTGATTTGGCATCTCTCTTTCTCTACCTTTGCTTCTTTCACTTGCTTAATTAATCTCTTTTATATCTCAAAAGAGATTGACTCAAGATCTACCCTATACTAATCCTGTCAAGTTAGAGGAATAAAGACAACTCATTCCCAAATGGGATTTACAAAAGGACTTACAAAAGAACTTTAGGGAACACAATTCAATCCATAACAGTTACAGAGAGCTCTGACGAAAGCACTGTTATAGTCAAAGTAAGTATGCACATGCACAATTGAGCCTTGTGATGGGTGACATCAATCTTTGCACTGAGGGGAGTACAGGTATTCCTAAGGTGGTTTATCCAAGCTGATAAATACACAATAAAACAACAAGTCCTGGAAAAGAGGTGAATCAATATCCAGAGCTGGCACAATATGTTACAAAAACTTACAGTTAAAAAAAAAAAAACTATTAAGAGCCCAATAGAGTCTTTTAAGAGCTGCAGGTACATTTTATCAAAAGGGTTGTACCCTAAAAACTGTAAAATATTTCTAAAGGAAATTTTTGAAGTCCTAAATGAGTGGAAAGTCATCACATGCTCATGGATTGGAAGACAGTATTTCTAAGATGGCAGTACTACCCAAAGTGATCTACAGATTCAGAGAAACGCTGATTAAAATTCTAATGATGCTTTTCACCCAAACTGGAAAAGCTGATCCTCAATTAATATGCAAATACAAGCCAAAACAATTTTAAAAAAGAAGAGAAAAATGGGATGATTCTCACTTTTCAATTTCAAAACACAGTACAAAATGACAATAATAAAAACCATGTGGTATTGGGATAAGGAGAGACATATAGACAGAGTGAAGAAAGGTCAGGGTTGATGCTTATTGCCCTTCTTAGATGTTAGCCCACCCTGGCTCTGCATAGATGAGCACAGACTTTGGGAGCCTTCTAGAGACTGGAAGTCTCTCTCTTAGCTCTCTTTCTCTGTCCCCAGTCTTAGACTGGCTGTAGCCTTGACTGCAGGGGAAGGCCTACTGACCTCTTCTGTGAGAAAGAATTGGGAGCTGGATGCTGACAATTACCATGACTAGGGTTTCTCACTGTTCTAATCTCTCATGTCATCCCATACACTGTTAGTAATGCTTCATAAATCTCTCCTTTTTTTTGTTTTTCCTCCATTCCCTCCAGGAGGAAAGCAGCCATAAGGCATCTCTTTCAGAAACATTTGTCTCATCATTTAGGGTTCTTATTTACTTTGCTTTCTAATTGTTTAAAAAACAATATATATATGTATTTTGCAGGGGGGAGTCAAGATGGTAGACTAAGCACATGTCTCCTTATATCCTTCTGGAAACCAAGACCTGAACTGATAATCAAACGGAGCCTTCTGATCACCTAATCAGCCCCAGGACACGGCACAGGGCTGTTAATTGAGACTTCATACCACTGAGCGAAAAATCTCCTCTCTGTCGCTGACTCCTGCTCCTGGCTAGCCCTGGCTCTCACAGACTGAAGGTAAACACATCATTCAACTTTTTTTTTTTTTCACTCTGTCTTGGCCGGTGGGCAGAGCTGGATCTTGCCTAGCGGCTAGACTCAGACACTCTGCTTGGGGGGACAGGCAGGCGAAATTCCCATAGTTTGAGAGCCAGGCTTAGGACTCTGTTCATCTAGCCACTTTCAGCCTGTTGTCTTATCCCTGCCTCAGCGGGGTTTGTACGGAATTCCGCAGTCAGTGTGTGGGATGCCATGTTGGCATCGAGATTTTAGTGGGACCTCATTCTTAGCCTGGGAGCCAGTGCCTGCAAACAGGACAGCGCTTCTCCGACAGAAAAGCAGTAATTTTCCCAGTGCCACCTATGTTGCAGGCCCTGCAACAGAAGCAGAAGAATCACTACCTCTCAGCACCTTTAGCCCCTGTCTGCTGCCTGTGTGGAGGACGCCATCTTGGATACGGTGGCCACAGCTGGACCTAATTCTTAGCTTGGGAGCCAGAGCCTGCCCACAAGAGAGTGCTTTTCTATCACAAAAGCAGTACTTGATGTACTGTCACCTAAGGCTAGGCCCTGTCAGTAGAGGCCAACAGGGCAGTAGCATAGCTGTATTCTGAATGAGTTTGTATCATCTGGGGTTGGATATAGTGGCACTTACTTTGTCAGTTCAGAAGAGGGACCTGTACCCCTGAAAACCTAACTGACTTGTAAAGTGCTCAGATAACTTTTGCTTTACGTTTTAAGACAGCCTTAGAGAAACATTTGCAATCCATCCTCACAGTACCTCTTCAGGCCTCTACATACTCACATGGGACCCAAAAAGCAACAGACACTTGTGGCATACAAGAAAGCACCCATGGCTTCAGAAGGCTCCCAAACAAAGCAACCAAGGAGCTTTCCAGATGAAGACACTTTTATGAAAGCATCAGAAAGTGAATACAAAATGATTATATACAGAGCCCTTCTAGACGTTATACAAAATGCAGCAGAACAAAATGAAAAATTAAGCAAGCTGTTCGATCTGATGGAACACCAGTACTCTGAAATCCAACAGATCAAGAACAAAATCAGACATAGAAACTTCAATGCAAAGCCAAGAAAACAGAATGGAACAAATAGAAAAAAGAATTTCTGACTTGGAAAACAGAGCTACTGAGGCCAGCGTCTATGAGCAGAAATTAGAAAAAAGAAACAAGAAAAATGAAGAAACATTAAGAAGCATGTGGGACTCTATTAAGAGGAACAACCTTCGATTAATTGGAGTCCCTGAACAGGGTGAGACATTTGAGAACACAGAGAGTATCGTTGCTGAGCTGCTGAAAGAAAACTTCCCAGAAATCATAAAGGAAGTGAATATATAGATCTCGAAAGAAAGACTCCAAGACATATTATAATCAAGCTTAACAAAATGAAACATAAGAAGCAACTTTTACAGGCAGCAAGACTCAAAGCAAAGCTAACATTCAGAAGGAAACCGTGTAGGCTCTCGTCAGATTTCTCAGCAGAAACCATGCTGGCACGGAGACCGTGGCATGGTACATTTAAAGCCTTGAAGGAGAAGACCTTCGAACCAAGAGTTATATATCCTGCAAAACTATCTTTCAAATACGAACATGAAATTAAGACATTCCCAGATAAACAGAAACTCAGAGACTTTGTAAAAACCAAACTCAAACTACAAGAAATACTGGAAGAAGTTCTTGGCTCTGGCTTAGAAGAATGAAACCACTAACTTTATATTTTAGAACGACACACTACTCAGTACTGTACTCAGTTAGGGAAGGCTCCAAAGTCAATCACAGCTTTGATACAGAAAGAAGCAATCCAGTGGTCATCATGGACCAGTGGACACCATCAACTATGGTGTCATCATAATAAAAGGAGGGATGTACTACAGTCGTTATAGTCCTTCCAGATGGAGAGGAAGATGACAAGACTGGTAGTAATTAAAATTGGGTTTATATATAGTTTTTTAAGGGGGACCATAGGGGCAGCCGTAAAGCACAACAGAGATGTATCATACCATTTCAGGAAATCTAACACAGGAGTCTGAACAACTATAAAACCAGCTCTGAAAAAGGTGAAAAATCAACTCACAAGAAAGAATGTCCGAGAACAGACTAATAAGAACAACAGAGAAAACATCAACGTAAAAATAAACATATCACAATGGCAGCAGTGACAACATACCTATCAATAATTACATTGAATGTGAATGGGCTGAATGCTCCAGTAAAGAGACACCGAGTGTCATCTTGGATCAAAAGACATGACCCATCCATATGTTATCTACAAGAAACTCACCTGAGACCTAAAGACAGGAACAAACTGAAAATTAAAGGATGGAAGAATATATATCAAGCTAACAATGAGCAAAGAAGAACAGGGGTGGCAATTCTAATCTCAGACAAAATCAATTTTAAGGTCAAATCCACAATCGTAGACAAAGATGGACACTATTTATTGCTGAAAGGTTCAGTACACAAGCAAGACTTAACTATATTAAATATTTATGCACCTAATATCAGAGCACCTAAATACGTCGAAGAAACACTGACTACGCTCAAAAGAGAGTTAGATGACTCCACAATAATAGTGGGAGACTTTAACACTCCACTGTCATTACTAGACAGATCATCTAGAAAAAAGCTCAGTAAAGATACAGAAGACCTCATTGCCACAATTAACCAACTAAATCTCATTGATATATACAGAACTTTCCACTCATCAGCAGACAACTACACCTTCTTCTCCAGTGCACATGGAACCTTCTCCAGAATAATGCAATGCTCAACAAAATCCATACCATTCAATTACTGCAAAGCATCTTCTCAGATCATAAAGCCATAAAAGTTGAAATCAATAGCAGAAAAAAAATAGATAGAAAGTGGAACTCTTGGAAACTGAACAACATCTTGCTCAAAAAAATAATATATGTATGTATTTAGCTATTCTGGATTGTGCTTAATGCTACGATCATTTGAATATTTTTATACTTCATAAAATAACAATTTTGGAATTTATATGATTTTCTTTACAGAGGAAATATCTCATGCTTCTATTTTTTTATCTGTAAAAAATGAAAGATTAACAAACTGGATCTTGAAGACTTAGATGATTTCCGCATACATTATAAGTAATTTTTATATAAGGATTTTTTTTTTTTAAAAAAAAAAGTTAAGTACACTGCAGTTGCAAAGTTACTTATCTTCAAACTGCTCAAACTTTGTTAGGAATGAACTTACCAGGTAACATAAGTTTTCAAGCTTTGACTACTTTTCAACTACTTGTATAGAGAATACATCATTATAAAGCATCCATCCGTCACTAAAGGTATCATTAAATGGTGACAGTGAGGCAGGGAGGAGGAAAATTACTAGCCTTTATTAAATAAGAAAAAATTATTCCAAAGCTTCTTTTGGAGAGGGCATAGCCTAAATAAGATCCTAGTACTATGGACTTGATTTTGCTTTCTTTTCTTGAACATATGAACAGAAAATGATGCTGAAATTTGAGAAAATCCTAACCACATGACGCATCTAAGCTGGCCCATGTCACAGCTAATGTTGAGCACGTTGCTAGACCAACAAATACAGGAGTCCATGATTTAACATTTTTGCTTTAAGATAGAGCAGAAAGCAAGTATACTCATATGTGTTCAGGATCCTACCTGTTTTGCTCATCATTGTATATTCAATGCTTATCACAATGCCCAGGACATAGTGGACTCTCAAAAAATATTTGTTAAACAAATAAATGATTGTGTGAATGAAACTATGACAGTAACTTAAGTAAATCAAACTTCTTACTCAGAGGTAGAGCTATCTGATCATACTTGTAAAGCACCTGTGTTATTGTCACAGACTTTTCTATTCTATACCTGCATAGACCTGAAGAATAAAGGCTGAGATATAAGAAAACATTGAAAACAGTTGGAGTTACAAGGAACCTTTGTTCACAATCTAATTAAATGTGTATAAATACATTAACTCCCACACGTCTGTCAGTTTTTCGTTTTGTTGGGACTTGCATGCTGCTGTAATGCTGGAAGCTATGCCACCAGTATTCAAATCCCAGCAGGATCACCGTGGCCAACAGATTTCAGCTGAGCTTCTGGAGTAAGATACACTGTGAAGAAGGACCTGGCAGTCTGCTTCTGAAAAGATTTAGCCAGTGAAACCTTACGAACAGCAGCAGAATAAACATACCATGCATTACCAAAAGAATTAACAAATCTGTTTTGGAAGAAGTGCAAACAGAATGCTCCTTAGAAGCAAGGATACTGAGACTATATCTCATGTACTTTGGACGCGTTGTCATGAGGGATCAGTCTCTTCAGAAGGACATCAAGCTTGGGAGACAGTCAGCCAAAAAAAGAAGACTCTCAGTGAGCTGGATTGTCACAGCGCTGCATTGTAACAGCAATTGTGAGAATGGCGCAGGACTGGGTAGTGTTTTATTCTGTTGGCCATAGGATCTCTATGAATAGGACCTGACTTGATGGCATCCAACAACATATACATTAGCCAAGCCATGTGCTGTCAAGTCGGATCCGATACATTAAGGCACATTGAATTCATAGGATTTACTCAAACTAACTCAGCTAGATTATGGCAGAGCTGTGACAGGAGCCTTCTTAGGCACTATTCTGTATATTTATACCATGATAAATAAAACCATGCATTTTGGAATTAGGTCTGAATTTGAATCCTCACTTTGCCACTAATTAACTATATGACTTTCTTCAAGTTACTGATGGTTCCTGAACTTGTTTTCTTATTCGTGAAAGGAGACAGTAATAGTGTATATCTCTTTTGATTGCTGTGAGGATTAAAGAAACATGCAAAGTTCTCAGTATAGCGTTTTCAAATAGAATTTAATAAATCATTGTAGTAATTATTGATATCATTATTATTATAGACTCTTCACTCAGACAGGAAAAATGAGCTTGTTTCTCTATATAAATGATAAAATATAAGTAGCTATTTTCCTATAAATTAATTAATTAGCAATCTAAAAGAAAAATTATCATAGTGAGATTTGTTCATGTTTTGACATTAGGAAAACTTTGTGACAGCAGTTGAAAGAAGAGTTTTACTTTGTGAGGGGTGGAAATTTTGTTCTTTTCAGTGTTACCTTAGGGTAGTTGGTGGTGCTGGAAGACAGGCATCACCTACCTGTTCTGGATTAAATAAGACACTGGTTATATAGCTATCCCAGACTCTTAAAGTGGATCTCTTTATTTTGTGTGAGAGATTCCTGAAAAAAAAAAAAACAGATGTTTGCAAGAGAGTTTGATAATGCTTGGATGCAAACAGAACAGCTCTTGAATTGAATTGAGAATCCTATTGTAGCATGGATAGCATTGCTATATAAAGAAATGTATTAAGTTTGATTTTGTCAATGAGTTATAGGTGCTGACATAAAATATCTGATGTAGATTTGAAAATAAGCTTTTAAATAATTTCAAATTTATACAATTTCTTGGATGAACTCATGGGTTCATTAACAAGAACGCGAGGTCATCTGATGTAGACAACACAGGAGTCTTTAGAAGAAATGTAATCACTGAGGTCAAAGGAAGGAATTAAATTATGCCTAGGAGAGCAAAGATCCTAGGCCGGATCCTGAAAGAAAGCCTGAATAGGGATCAGCAGAAGAAAAAAGAGTTCTGGAAGGAGAGAGGGCAGGAACTGACTGAAAGGCAATGGATTTGATTTTCTTTTGTTATCAAGGATGACTTTGGTGGGTCTAACAGATATTATAAGAGGAGAGACTAAAGGTCTCCAAGCTATCTTTGATGACACAGTTATGCAATGGAAAGACAGCTGTATGTAAAATAAGAACCATCATGTATTCCAAAAAAGCAGTATTATCAGTGAGGTGGGAGTCAAGGAATTACGTAATGTGACGGAATAGAAGTGTTTTGTTTTCTTTTGTTTTTCAGGGAAGGAGAAAGAATGGTAGCTTGACTGGGACGGGGCGGGGGAAGGACAGGAGATCGATGATAGAATGAGCAAGTCAGATAATATGTGAGATTTGACAGGTTTGCAAATGGTGGGGTTTTGATTAGTTTCCACTGATTGGATCAGTGAAGTGGGAGGCAAAGTCAGGTGAGCATCCATGTACTAAAGTTGGGCTGTGAATTTGCAAATAAAGGAAAATGTTCAGATTACGTGTTGCTCCAGGATTAACTAGTGAGTTAACTAGGAGTGAATGAGAGCGAAGAATGTGCTGAAGACCTGGCCGAGGCTGAGTAATAACTACAAATGGCACAGCAACAAATTAAGTGGTATGATTTTGACAAATGACCCATTAAGGGAGAGTTTATTATTATGTTGAGCAATAAGACCTCACAATGGGTCATTGAGTTGGAAGTTATTCTTTGAAAGCCTATCTGAAGCTCCTTTCATGACATTAAATGCTGCCTCTGGACAGCATTTAACAAGGATAGCTTACAGATAGATGAACATAATTTATTCATTCAGTTCAAAAAGCATACTTAGCTTTTATAAAAAACAAATTAATGTAACTGTCTTCTGAAATCATTTAATTTATACATGTATGTTAATACAGAATTTAGTATCTGTCAATTAGATATCAGTTTGGTGAGCTCAAACCACTGAACTTTTGATTAGCAGCAGAGTGCTTGAATCTATATCAGGCCTTATAAAATACACTGAGGATCTCAGTTGAAGGTGTGTCTCCTGCAGGCAGCATATAGATGGGTTTTTGTTTTGTTTTGTTTTTGTATTCAGTGTGACACTCTCTGTCTCTGTTGGTACATTCAATCTATTTACGTTCTGTGTGATTCCCCTATGTGGGCTGATACCCAGTTGCTTTGTTCTGTGTTGCTATCTTGGGCTGTTATCTGATGTTTCTACAAACATAATAAGGGGCACTTGCACCGCCTGCCACAAAGAGCCAATTTCAGACAGGGGCAAGATTAGAAGCAAGAGATTTTATTATGCACCAGTACACAAGGAGACAGATGTATATTTTCCTCCAAAGTCTGCTTCCCCTTGGAGAAAGAGATTATAGGCTATATAGTCTCAAGGCTAAGTGGACAGTTAGGATTATTCAAAAGTTTTTGAGAAAGGGGTGCAGTTTTTAGAGAGGTGGGTGAGAACAGGCTAATGAGGTTGTGAGCAGAAGTAGGCACTAAGATGGATTCTGCAGCAGAGGTTTCCGTAGCCTGGAGCAGGGCTTATTGCAGGTTGTTGCACATGCATAGATTCTTGCTCCCCCTGTTTGAATCCTCACCCCAGGTCATGGCTCCCGGGCACTCCCAGTGTAAACTGGTATAGCACTGAAGTGGTTTCTCTTTGTAAGCCCATCAAACTGTTTCTAGCCAGCCAGCTCCTTCCAAAACAAGGCAAGGACAAGGATTAGTTACTTTAAGTAACTTATTTTATCTTTAAAAATGTAGCAAAGCCAAGACAGGGTTGTTTTGTTTCCAGTGGTTATTAACCCATCTCAAGTGTTTCATAATATATTTGTTTTAAGTCTGTTTTAGTCATCTGATGCTGCACTAACAAATAGCGCAAGTGGATGGCTCTTTAACAGAAAAAGCCAGAAGTAGGCTAGAAGTCTGAATACAGGGTGCAGGCTCCAGGGGAACACAAACTGTCTCCATTGGCTGTGGAGGAAAGTCCTTGTGTTGCACCAGCTTTTCTTTCATCTGAGAGCATCTTGGTATAGGAACTTGTAGTCCAAAGGACCCACACTACTCTCAGTGCTGCTTTCTTGATGGTATGAGTCCCCTAACTCTCTGCTTGCTTCCCTTTCCTTTTATCTCTTGTAGGATACAGGGATAAAAGGTGTCACAAGTCACATTCCAGGGAAACTCCCTTAGGAAGGGCTTACAATCACACCCTAATCCTCTTTAACGTAATCCATTCTATTAGCCACAGGCAGATAAGGATTTACAGCATAGGAAAATTGCAAAACGGGCAAGCACACAACACTGGGACTCATGGCTTAGCCAAATGGCTACACACATTTGCGGGGGTGGAGGGGGGTACAATTCAATACATGACAATATCAGTCCCACTGTCCCAAAGAACTCTTTTTAATATTTCCTGTAATTTTGATTTGGTTCTTGCAAATTCCCTAAATTTCTGTTTATCCAGAAATGTTTTAATTTTGCCATCGTATTTGAGAGACAGTTTTGCATAATATATAATTCTTGGCTGGTAGGTTTTTTCCTTCAAGATTTTATATATATTCCCATTCCCGTCTCGTCTGCATGGTTTCTGATGATTATTGTTAGGTGCCATTCAGTCAGTTCCAACTCATAAAGACCCTATAGGTCAGAATAGAACTGCCCATAGAGTTTCCAAGGAGCACCTGGTGGATTTGAACTGCCGACCTCTTGGTTAGCAGCTGTAACACTTCACTACTACACCACCAGGGTTTTCCTTCTGCTGAGTAGTCAAGCTTAATCTTATAGATTCTCCATTGTAGGTTATTTTTCATTTATTTCTAGCCACTTTTAAAATTGTCTCCTTAGCTTTAGTTTTGGCAAGTTTCATTGTAATATGCTTTGGTGTCTTTTTTGGGGGATCTACTTCCGTGGAGTTTGATGAACATCTTGAATAAATGTCTTCTCATCTTTCATGGTATCAGGGAAGTTTTCTGACAATAAATCTTTACAGTTGTCTCTATATTTTCTGTTAACCTCACCCAGTACTCCAGTCACTCTTAGATTATTCCTTTCAACAGAGTCCCAAGTAATTTGTAGTGTTTCTCTGATTTTTTAGATTCTTTGATTTTTCCTCAAATACATTGGTGTCACATGCTTTATCTTCAGTCTCACTAATTCACCCTTCCATTGCCTTAGTTCTGCTCTTTTGAGTTTTTTATTGTCTAATTCTATAATTTTATTAATAATTTTCTGAATTTGCAGTTGTTGCCACCATACACTGTCTTGTAGCGTGTTCAATTTATCACGCTCTGCTACAGTTTGCCTCGTTTCCTTCCTCATTTCTTGAAGAGTTCTAAATACTAATCACTGGTAGTTTATGTCCAATAATTTCAAAAATTTCTCTTTATCTGAAAAATTTCTTAATTTTTTGTTTAGGGAGTTTTCTGAAGCCATTGTGGTCTGTCTCTTTAAGTGATTTGATATGGACTGTTGTCTCTGAGCTGTCAGCAAGTTGTTCAGTTTATTTATGCAATACTTGTTTACCGTGTTCTAGCTTTCTGTTTTGTTTTGAAGTGTCCAGATAGGCTGGTCATGTGTGCTGGTTAGCTTATTGGTGCCTTTAAATCTCTAACAGCCTGTCATCAGGAGGTTAGAGCTGTTACTAGACATGCGAGCCCAGGAGTCTGTTGGCTTCTCCTGACTGGATTCAGCTGAGTGTCTAGGTCGTCAGTCACCAGGTACACAGTGCAGGCTCTCACAGACTTTCCTAGATGTACTCAGGTAGTGGATGGAGGCAACGGGTATCATGCCACAGGTGCTGAGGAAGACAGGTAGCTAACAGCTGTCCCTGAGTGTCTGTGAAGATGGCATGTCCCCTTAGGTCTGATTCTAGGTGAAGGCACTGTTTCTGTCCTGAATTTTAGATTCTAGGGAGTTGACAGATTCTGCCTCCCCTTCCCCTGGGTTTTTAAATTGTTCCCTTTCTGATTCTAGGAGAATGGCTCAGGGTTGGCTTAGGGAGTCATACTCCCTGCCCAGTTAATGGTGTCAGACTCCCAAGACTGTGTGCTGTGCAGAGAAGGGATGAGGAACCTCTGGGAAAAGGGAGAGGTTTATCCCAAAGTAAATATTTAGATAGCCATGCCATGAGTAGACACCTCACTTAGCTTTTGACAGTCAAGTGCCTTTTCTCACTGGATCTGAAGGCTTGAGTGCACTTCCCACTGCCTTTTGCCACTGAAAAGGATGCTCTGCAAATGCCACTGTTCTTCTTACCATGCTGGCCATGCTGATTCCTGGAAGGTCAGATCCAGCCAGTCCTGGGTGCTTCCAGGCCTATTCTCCCCTCCGTGTTACTCAGTCCAGTTTCTCAACTGTCCTTTTGATTTTCAAGACTGCTAGGATGTCATATGTGATCAGTTCATTTGTTTTTTTGAGTCTGTGCTGTTAGTTGAGTGAAGAGTCTTTCTACTCCTCAGTCTTGGCCCTAACACTGAGGACATCAGGATGAGTATGGTGTATCCCGACTCGATGGCACTTGGTTTGGCTCGCATGATATACTTCTTGATTTTAAGGATCTCACAGTATAGATGAGAAGATGGATTGAAGACAAAAATAAAATATTTGAGCACTGTGATTATGGAAGAGCCCTGGTGGTGCAGTAGTTAAGCATCTAGCTGTTAACCAATAGTCTTTTGAATCTATGAGGACCGTCAGGGGCAGTTCTACTCAGTCCTGTTGATTTGATGGAAACGGTTTTTTTTTTTTAAATGATTGTGGTATTGCCTAGAAACTAGAAAGCAAACATGAGACTTTTACCCCTAAATAAGCAACTTTAGCCAACATTTACATAGCGGTAGGGTGATTTGGGGACTGAGAGAGAATGGCCCGAAGAAGTGTAGAGTGCCCTCTTGATGTTAAGCACTGTGCTAAACAAATGGGATAAAATAGTGAATAAGGTGCGTGAGGTGTCAGCCTTCAAGTTATTCACAGTCTGTTGGGATTCACTTACCGTGTAAAGCGCAATAATGAGGGCGGTGTTCCAGGTTGCGAAAATACGGAAACGGTCTCTGAATCTGGAGCACTGAGCCGAGGAAGCTAGAAGGGTCGCCAGCACACAGCCGGGCTTACCTGCAGGAAGAGACAGCTAAGCTTTGAAAACGTGAGGACTGGGCTTGATGATGCGGGATCGGGGGAGGAGTAGAGGAGAGTATTGCAAGCGAAGTGCACCTTAACCAAAAGCTAGAAAGAGAATTATCTGAGTGGAGAACTAACAGCAGATTTTCAAGCAGGAAAGGTTTACTATTTCCATTTCACACGTAATAAAGTTGAGGTTCACAGAAGTATGGAAAAGTAGCCACTGTTACCTAGATACCAAGCAGTGACACCCAAATTCAACTGATTTTGTCAGATTCACAGCCTTAGCTGTCTGTGTTTCTTGAGAAATGGGCTTTACAGATGTATATTTCTAGTAGCTCAATTGTAACACAGGAAAAAAAAAACATGCTAATTTTGATTTTTATCTCCTGTTATTTAGAAGAAAAAACCCTCAGAATCAAGAACACACAGTGAAATAAATATTAAATGACAATATATAGGAAAGGGAAACCCTGCTGTCATTGTGATTAAGTGTCACATTTGCTAAGCAAAAGGTTGACAGCTTGAATCTGCCAAGTGCTCCTTGGAAACTCCATAGAGCAGTTCCACTCTGTCAGTGTGAGTGGAAATCGACTTGATGGTAGTGGGTTTGGTTTTTGGTTTATATATGGAAGCACAACAGCCAAAATGTTCATGTGAATATGAAGGAAATGAAGGAAATTTATCTTACTAAAATAGTTTAAATTATTTTTCTGTTTGGCAGAAATAAATATATCAAAATTTGTAACTATTAGGTAATGGATTAGTATGGTGATTAGGTTTGTAACAACACTGGCTGGATCAAAAATGTCATAGAAAAATGGAAATAAGCTCCTTGACATCTTTCTGGTTGTCACTTTTCTGCTTGTATTCCGAACTGACTGAATTAATGCTAAGACTACCTCATCTCTTTAAAATATCCAAGTTATGGGCTTTTTCCTCTGTTTCAGCAGACTCCAAACACACAATCAAGTATCTTGTCATCAGCTAGCTTTGTTAGAAAATTTGCCATGACCCAGGCAGCACTAATGCTCGGAAACAGGACCACAAGACCAGACAGGATTTTTTTTTTAATTAAAGTAGCTAGTAAATCAGGCATGAAGAGCAACAACAACACTGAGGTGAGAATGGGAAAAAGGTAATTAGAATGAGATAATTTAAAAGCATATACTTTCCGTGAAAGGAGAATGAACTTCTAAAACATAACTCACTAAACCACAGCAGAAGCAAAAGAAGCAATCAAATCCTGCAAATGCTATATAACACTGGTGATCACTTGATCCAGCCAAGTAACAGACCCCAAACATAAACTTTATGCACTGAAACATAAACAACAAAGCAATTGCAATACTGACCCATCATACTGGATGAAAACATCTACTGTCAGAAACTGATGACATGAATAAAAGAACATGGTGAAAATGTCTATTTAGGTGTTTTCCACTGAGCAAAAGAAATTGGAAGAGAAGCGTCTAGATAACCTATGTACAAAAGTAAGAAGACAAGTATGCTAATTATTGACTGTAGTCTGCTTAAAATGCCTAGTTTCTGAAGAATGGTATTTGATGTTAGGGACAGAGTCTTAGCTATCGCAATTAGAGCCCTAAGTATACAAAGTTTGTTTAGTTTCTTGTTTTGTTGTTGTTTGTTTCTTTTCTACATGACATTACAGCTTCCAAAAAACTAAAAATTTAAGAAATCTCAGGCATAAAACACAAGACCCTCAATTCCAGCCTTAATATATACAATGTATGAAATACACTACACCTTAATTGTATGTAGATTTTGATAGTTAACTAATTAGATGTTTTAGGAGACTTCTAGGAGGTTTCTTTATCATAAGCATTGTACTGAACAACAGCAACAAAAATTTCAAGAAATTAGACTTCTCTGATTCCATACAATTGGAAAGGGGACCTGCCTAAATGAACATCAGTTTTATCAAAGATCTTAAAATTGAATTTGATTTCCAGACCTAGAATTACATGCATGTACAAATTAATGGCTAGTGAATGCTGGAAAGTAGAGTTCTTCCAGACTGAATTTAATAAGGGAAGAGAATTGTTTATGAATGAGTACATTTTGTAAAATTAGGTGTTACCAAAATGCTTAAATAGATTAAAATGTGTGATTACACTTGCAGATTAAATTAGTGTGCACTTGATACATCCCCTAAAAGTAAATGGCAACTCAGACTAAGTCTGACTTATTTCAAATGCTGGATTTGTGAGGTTAAAATTAATAAGGTATCATTCACTTCACTGAAAACAAGTGTTTAAGTCTTCTAATGCTTCAAAGAGAGTTCTAACTACAATGCTAAATTATGTATCATAGCAATTCTTGGGGATATGGATTAGGAAGAAGCACAAAACAGAATCATCAAATGCTACCTAACCTCAAAGACTTAGGAAAAGAAAATTTCTCCAGGTGAAAGAGACAAACCTATTTATTCTTGGCATGGTAGGCATGCAATCACGTGTCAAGGGCATAGAAACAAATGAATGACTCTATTAGTGAATGGAAAGCAAAAAAGGCAATTTTAGTATTTGTACATTTTTTTTTGTCCACAAAAGCTAGATAGCTGTTAACTACAATAATTAAAATCTCATCAAGAATATGTTAAAACAGTGGCTTTTCACTTTTAAGATATAGCTAAGATAATCAGTAGACAATTGCTAAGAGTGACTTATTGCATCCCATAATCTGGTTTTATTGGAGAGAAGGTGGGTGATTAGAATTTCTGAGGTATCTATGTCTTTTGATAAAGTCCTCCCTGATAATTCTTATACTTCAGAGACTCATCAGTCTGGATTTAGATGCATTGATTTGAACAACATGTCTTAGCATTCATACTTTTATTTCAAATGCAAATAACATGAAACCTTGATTTAATTCTAGACAATGCCGTGTAGTGCTCTCTACCTTTTCCATTATTTTCCTTTCAACTCTCTGGGAGCCCTGTCCTACACACACTCCACAAGAACTATTGTCCAAAATGCCCTACTGTGGAATCTTGCATCATTTGAATTTTCTCATCCCATTTTTCCATTTCTCTATATTTTTCTGTTCCCTATAGAAGCATGGAAACCCTGGTGGTAGAGTGGTTAACAGTTACGTTTGCCAACCAAAAGGTTGGCACTTTGAATCCACCAGGTATTCCTTGGAAAGTGTGGGGCAGTTCTAATCTGTCCTGTAGGATTACTGCGAGTCAGAATTGACTTGGCAATGATGTTTTTTACTTATTTTATTTTCTTATGAAAGCTCGTCTCACCCGGTCCTCTTTACTCTTCAAGATTTTGCACTCTATAAACTTAATTTTACTGAAGTGGGAGTGTCAAAGAGTGTTAATCATTAGACTTGATCTTCCCAAAACAACTTTTTATACTTACATTTTAGGATTCAACCTTGAATTTGCTGAGCATATATTATGCAGGTAATAATATATTACGATATATCATCTTCCTAGTTTTATGGAATATACTTTGTTACTGTTAGGTGCCATTGTGTGAGTTCTGACCCGTAGTAACCCTGGGTACAACAGAATTGAACACTGCCTGTACCTGCGCCACGCCCACAACTGTTCTATGGTTAAGCCTATTGCTGCAGTCACTGTCTCAATGAGGGATGACATGGATTGAATTGTGTCCCCCCCCAAAATACGTGTAGCTGTTTTCCTGGGCCATGATTCCCTGCATTCTATGATTGTCCTCCATTTTGTGGTTTTGCTGGGCTGTATTTTAAAGGATTAGGGTGGGATTATAAATCTCTTTATAAGATCACCTCCCTGCTCCACTGTAAACTGAGTTTCTCTGGAGTGTGGCTTGTACCACCCTTCATCCTTTCATCTTAGAAAAGATAAAAAGGAAAAGAAAGCAGACAGAGAACTGGGAACCTAACAGCATCTAGAAAGCAGCACTGGGAGAAGAGTGCATCCTTCAGACCCGAGGTTCCTGCACCAAGATGCTTCAAGACAAAGACTGATGCAATACTGGACTTTCCTCCAGAACCAACAAGGGGGAAAGCCTTCCCCTGGAGCAGACATCCTGAATTTGAACCTGTAGTCTACTAGACTGTGTAAGACTAAACCTTCCTCTGTTAAAGCCATCCACTCGTGATATTTCTGTTAGAGCAGCACTAGCTGACTGAAAAAACAATCTTCCTCTTTTTTGCTGACCTTCAACTTTAACATGTATGAAATCCTTCTCTAGTGACTGGTTCCTCTGGGACAGAGCTGTTTGTTCTTTTGCTAATCCATGGTATATTCAACATTCTTCTCTAACATCACAATTCAAAGGCATCAATTCTTCTGTCTTCCTTATTCACTGCCCAGCTTTCACATGCATATGATACAATTGAAAATACCATGCGACTGAAAACACTCTTAGTCCTTAAGGTGATATCCTTACTTTTCTACACCTTAAAGAGGTCTTTAGCAGCACATTTTTTCAATGTAATGTGTCTTGATTTCTCAGTTGCTGTTTCCATGGTTGTTGATTGTGGAACCAAGTAAAATAAAATCCTTGACAGCTTCAATCTTTTCTTCTTTATCATGATGTTGGCCTATTCATCCAGTTGTGAGGATTTTTGATCCTTTTGTTTGCTTTGCAACTTGCAATGTGAAGATGGAGAGGAAGCCTAGAAATATTCCATTCTGGTTCCTTGTGTGTTGTTCTTTATTGTTGTTACCAACAGTATCTTTTTCTATTTCTGGCCTGCTACTACTTGTAAAGGAATTTAGACTGAGTTTGTTAGTTCTGAGTGCAAAGCATCATGGAATATGTAAAATTAAATAAGTAACTTATTCAAAGTTACTTAGCCAGTTCAGAGCCTGGATTCAAAACCATCATCTGCAACTATAATATTATCTAACATTATACCTAATTCAAACAGCATTAAGCATGTGTGGGTGTCTAGCAGGGTTTCTGGAGCAAGTAGTTGAATGCTCAAGTACTAACTGAAAGTTTAGTACCCACCCAGAGTTGCCTTGGAAGAAACATCTGATAATCTGTTTCTGAAAATCAGTCACTGAAAACCCTGTAGCGATGCATGGGGTTGCCATGAGTCGGAACTGACTTTATAGAGAATTCAGTAGGGGAGATATTTTTGACCAGATGCATGTTGTAGTAGTTTTCAGAACTCACTGAGAGAGGTAGACACTGATTTCACTCATAGATTCACGGCAGTGTTCTCTAGAGCTCACAGTAATAGAACATCTTTCAGGACTGCTCTGTTCTATACGGTAACCATTAGATCCATGTAGTTTTTGAGCACTGGAGATGGGGCTGATCCAAATCAAGATGTGCTGTAAGTGTAAAATACACACTGGATTTCAAAGATATGGCATTTAAAAGAGAGAAGATGTAAAATACCTCATTAATGTTGTTTATATTGGTAACATGCTGAAATGAGATTTTGATTATATGGGTTACATAAAATATATTATTAAAATAAACATCTTCTGTTTCTTTTTAGTTTTTTAATGTGGCTACTTGAGAAAATTTAAAGTTGCAGACGTGGATAGTATAATATTTCTCGTTATTCCCTATATCCATTGTTGAGAGCTAATTCCAATTCATGGAGACATGATATGTTACAGAGTATAACTGCTCCATAGGATTTTCTTGTTAGCAATCTGTATGGAAACAGATAACCAGGCCTTTCTTCCACGATACCTCTGTCTGGGTTCCTCAAGCTATCAAATGATTGCAAACTGCTTGCGCCTTCCAGGGGCCTAGCACTTGACTACTGATTACTCTTGCCATCAGCAAGGCTGAGACTCAGGATCGCCAAAATTCACAGGATTGTCTAACTCCTGTGAGAAATGTAGAACCGTGGGCCTCTCAGGATTTCCTGAGTCAGAATTTTCATTTTTAACACAATGCCCAAGCTATTCGTGTTCATATCACAGTGTGACATTCTTGACTTGAGGAGAGGTTCTCCAGAAACCTAGTTCTCTTGTTTTTCCATACCTGTTCAAGTCCTTGAGGGTAGGTCTATGTAGAAATTATCACAGTTCTTTAATCACATACGAAATGCTTTCACTGGAAGGCTTATTCAATGCTTACTAAACACAGATTTCAGTAAATAACCACTTATTCCTTTTTTTTGTCACTATGAAATAAGGATAGATATAAACATTACCACGTGACAATTAGTTCCATTAAGAATTAAGAAATACATGTGTCCCAAACACTAAAGACCTCAACAGATAACAGCCACATGAACAATAAAATATATGAACTTCATAGTCATAGTATTTCTCTTTTTGAAATGCAAAAATCAGATTGGAATTAAAGCAACTCTGTGAGAATGTTCAGCAGTGCTTCGAGGGTCTTCGTGTCAGCCAGCTCTCCTCTGGGAGGTGAGTGTGTGTAGATTACTACAGACCAGTGCAAGCGTTTGTTCCTTTTGTCGTCTTCACAAATCGCGCTGTGAAGATGGAGGTGAAGCCGAGGGACACTCCTTTATGGCTCTTTGTTTGTTGTTCTTTACTGTTGTTCCCAACAGTGCTCACTCTTGTTCCCAGCTCTGCTACTACTTATGAGGGAATTTAGATTGAGTTTGTTAGTTCTGAAAGCAAAGCATCATGCTAATGAATCGCTGGTCTAATTATAGCCAACTGGTGCAAAATAATCCTACTTATGATTGCCCCTGATTAGGCGTCGGCTGCTGTGTTCGCTGCAGGGGACTGCAGATGATCACGGAGCGCAAGGTGCCCACTGACTGCCGGAGGGCAAGGGGGAAGGACTTGCTGACAGCAGAATATTGCAGTTGCATTGCATCATTTTATTTTTAAAGTTCTGTCTAAAAGCTTCCTGTATTTGTTAGCTTGCAGTTGGCTTTGTTTTATTAACGCTGATTGGTGAATCAATCTCATGTTCAATAAATCAGTATTAATGAGCTGATAGTGAAATACTCACCAATAGGGCATCATAGCAGTATAATCAAACTTTTTTGTGCATAAAGATAAGAAAAATTTAGTTAAGCTACTACGGAATACAAGGAGCTGTGGTGATTCAGTGGTTAAGTGCTGCTCCCCAAAGTTGGTGGTATGAAACCAGCAGCAGCACCTGGCCATCTGCTCCCGTAAGGATTACAGCCTAGCAAACCCGATGAAGCAGGGTTGCTCTGTTATACAGGGTTGTTGTGAGTCAGAATCGGATGGCGCAGAACAGCTCCACCATGGAACACAGTTCTGCTCTGACACACTCGGGATTGCTGTGAGTAGGAACTCACTGGAGGACAATTAACAACAACTGTAAGGAAAGGGTAATTTACTAAGGGCAGACACACAACCGTGTGGTCCCCGGGAGCTCAGGGCTGGCTTTAGATTTGAAATGGCTCTACAGACCTCAGTAGGATTCAGAGCCCTTTAGGACAGTGACCTGCCCTTGTTTCCCAGCCATCTCAAACATGAGTGCTTCTTTTTGTCTGTCTTCCTCTCAGCTGCCTTCTTCCTTTGCTGAGCTCTAGTCTCTTTTCTTCCAACTCTCCATCCTTCAACGCCACCTAATGCTATTCTGACATGATCTCCTCAGCCACAGCTTTATTTCATGATCTTTCAGATTCAGTCTCCACTGTTTTCTAGCAATTCTTACCTTGTTTCCTGGCTCAGGTTTCCAGAGGAGGTCTTATTAGCCAGAGTCATCCTTGCAAGTGGGCCTACCATTTTAACAAATTGCACCCCGGCCAAGGTGGCTCTGAGCTGGAACCATTAGTGGAGACATTTGACTGTAAAATGCTGTTAATGGTGAGTGTGTGGCAGTGAGAGATGGACAGACATCGTAACTGAGAAGAGTTTACGTATAAGCAGTACTCTAGTGGTGGAAGTATAAAAAGAGAATCTGACAGCAATGGTGCCCACAGTTTTCAATAGTGATGAATTATAAAAAAAGGAGAGCGAGTGACAGGTGGGTTTAGATGGACTAGTAGTGAAGATTTCTCAGAGAATGTCACATTTAAACTGACATCTGAATGAAAAAAAAGAGGAACCAATGAGAAGAAGATCGGGGTAAGATTATTGTAGTCAAAGGACACAGCTGGTACAAAATTCCTGAGGCAAGTAGGAGACTGGTGTGTTTCAGAAACTTTTTAAAAGTCACAATAGCTGAAGATTAGTCATCAAGAATGAGATGACCAGAAATTAGGTCAAAGAAGTTGTCAAGAACCAGGTTCTACAGAGTTTTGCAGTCCAAGATGTTTAGATTTTATTCTAAGTTAAATGGTAGCCATTGGAAAAATATGAACAATCTTAGAGGACAAAATTGTTTTTAATTAATTTCATATTTATTTACTTTAGTCCAACATAAATGTATAAAAATGGTCAATGAAAGTATAAGAATGTACTCAATATCTTCAGTTGTTAAGAAAATTAACATTAATCTATAATGAGATCTCACTACACACTACCAGAGCTATGACAAATAAAAGAGATACCAAATACCAAATATTGTTGAGGAATTGTACTGCAAGGCAGCATTTGTTCATTTTTAAAAAACAACTTCAAAAATAAAAGTTGGACATATGTATATGCCACACAGCAATTCCACTCCTAGAAATATAGTCAGTAGAAATGATTACATGTTGTTCCTGCCATCAAGTCAGTTGTGACTCATCATGAGTCCACACACAACAGAAACACTGCCCAGTCAGTCATGCGCCACCCTCACAGTCATTGCTGTACTTGAGACCGTTGTTGCAGCCACCGTATCAATTCACCTTGTTGAAAGTTTTCTGTTTCTCTGACCTTCTACTTTACAAACTCTGATGTCTTTCTCCAGGGATTGATCCTTCTTGATAACGTGTCTAAAGTCTCACCATTCTTACTGCTAAGGAGCACTTTGGCTATATTTCCTCCAAAATGGATTTGTTTGTTCTTTTGGCAGTCTATGGTACATTCAATATTCTTCCCCAACACCATAATTCAAAGCTGTCAGTTCATCTTCAGTCTTCCTTTGCTTTGCTGTTAAACATTTTAGAGACGTCTCTTGCAGTAGATTTTCCCAAAGCAATGTCTCTTTTGATTTTTAGACTTCTGCTTCCATGGGTCTTGATTGTGGATCCAAGTAAAATGAAACCTTTGACAACTTAAATCTTTTCTCCATTTATCATGATGCTATTTATTCGTCCAGTTGTGAGGATCTTTGTTTTCTTTATGTTTGCCAAGCCAGTCAAATGCCGTCAAGTTGGATCTGACTCATGGCGACCCTAGGTTTAGGTGGAATCCATAGTGAAGACAGTGCATCTTCTATTCTCACCAGTCAGTGCTTCAAGTCCTCTCTACTTTCGTCAAATAAGACTGTCATGTGCATAGTACAGGTTGTTAAAGAAAATAAATTTTTCATCTTTAGTCCCACAGGGTTGCCAGTGATATCTTTGTTGTCCAGATCAGCATGGTCCTTTCAGGCAGTGCTACTTCTGACACAAAGAACCCTTCAGACTAGGCCCCTGATTCCTTATTCTGTATTACTATTTCTTGCTCCCATCTTACACTGAAGTCATTAGGAAATCCTGTGGGCTCTACCTTCAGTATAGATCCCAAATCCAACCGTTTTCCTCTGCCTTCACTGCAGCAAACCTTGGTTAAGCTACTCTTGTGTCTTCCCTGGTTTACTGTAATTATCTCTCAACAAGTCTACTGGATTTTGCTTTTGCCCCTCTATGGCCTTCTGCCCATAAAGATATCAGCATGCTCCTTTGAAAACAAAATGAGAGACCAGACCTGTGCCACTCAGAATGATACCCAAAATCTTAGAATGATTGTAATCTGACTTTATCTCCCTATTCTCTACTCAGAAACCTCACCTCTAACTTCAGTTGTTTCCTTCTTCCTGCAAAAATATTAGGAACATTCATTCCTTAGGGTCTTTGCACTAGCTGTTCTCTCTTACTCCAGGTATCTCCTTAGCTAAGATTATCAGTTCCTTCAAGTCTTAATCAAACCTTATCTCTTCAAACAGATAAGGCCCCCATAAGGCTTATTTTGATGACACTATTTAGAGTTGTCATTAGCCCAATTCTGTTGCTAGACTTACCAGTCATTATTATCCTGCTTTTCAAATTACAGTCACTGTGTTCTAACATACTGAATATCTATTACTTTAATTATTATTTTTCTAAGCTAGTCCATGAATTACTCAAGGGCAGTGAATTTTGCTTTGTACAATGATGTATCCCAACTGTCCATATGAATGGTCAGCACATAGTAGATTTCAATAAATGCTGTTGAATAAATGAATGAAGTCCCACCTCATAGTGAAGCCATTCTTCACGTCTCTGAGTCCAGCACACGCCTGAAGCGCTGTCACAGCGGAGATGGGTCTACAAGAACACTGCTGGTGTCTATTCTCCTGTATAGAAAAATCCTCTCTTCCTTCTCTCTGTGCTTCTATTCTATGCTCCCTTTAGCTGATGGTGAATTGACCCCCAACTTGTGATGACTGTATGCATAACAGAGTGACATGCTGTACAATCCTATATTGTCCTTACGATTTGTTGCTGGTCAGACCACTGTGATCCAAAACGTTTACACTGGCTAATTTTTGGAAATCCATCACTTTGTCTTTCTTCCTAGTCCATCTTAATCTGAAAGCTCTGCTGAACCTAGCTCAGTATCATAGAAACACACAAGTCTCTACTTACAGACAGGTGATTACTGCTCATGAGGGAGACTGACTAGAATCAAACCAGACTGTGCTTCTTGGAAGGCAAGAATTCCACTACTGAATCACTGAGACATCATTTCCAGACTACTTCTGATACAATTCTTCCAGGTAATCAAAGCCAGGAAAGAGATTATTTTTAAACAGCTTTAGCTTTGGCTGGCTTTAGCTTTAGGTATTGATACAACTATTTCTACTTAAAATTAAAGATAAAAATGAAGAACAAATAATAAGTTATCCTGTCACTACCATGTCTCTCTTCGTTTCTTAAGAGAGTTAGCTGTGGAAAGGGCCAGGGCTATGATGGGTCTATAACTTTTGAGGACTCAGTTTAAAAGTCTTAGTTTTGGGCCGAATGATTCTGATTTAGTTTTACGGGCTTTATAAACAGCATAATTATTGCCACTTTTACTTATGAGATCCAGACTCTGTTTCCAGTAGGCTTTGAAAGTTAGTAGATTATATTTGATATACATATTATTTTAAACTCTTTGCTGTGCCATCATATAAAATATACCAGTTTTTCTAAACTTGTCAACTAAAGTCATTGTTGAACTATTATTTGCTTGTAAAAATGGACTATAAATGTGCTCAGCATTGGTAAGATAATGTCACCTTTACTATGAAGAAACAGATATCCATATGAAACTTAGATTTCAATGTCTAAAAATTTTTGGTCTTTAGTAAGGCAAAAAAATAATGCTACTGTTATGACAAGGAGAAGTTTCTAAATTCAGTTTTAAACTATATCTATTTCTAGGATGATATAAGCCAAGATCTCTTTGTAGTGGGGATGATAAAAATGTCTTTTGATGCTACTTGACTTAAGTGAGAAGATTTATCCTCCTATGGAAAGAAGAAAAAAAATAGATCAGCAGGCAAAAGTTCTAGAAATACAAGACAGGATCACTTAGCAGAAATAATAGTAGTGGTCACTCAGAAATCCTAACACTTTCTTCCCAGGGTTGCTTTGATTAAAATGCTAAAGCATTTGTTGTCTGTCAAATGCATCTATAATAGAATAACTCACAACACACTAAGTAAATTATTTTTAGGAGAATGCTTTTTCCTTTGAAACTCAATGACCACGTAAAATTACCTATGTGTAAGTGATTAATTAACATTTGTCATGGATGAAATTGTGTGTCCTCCCCCGCTCAAAATGTGTGTAGCAATACGGCTAGGCTGTGATTGCTGGTACTGTGTGATTCTCCTGTATATTGTAAATCCTGCCTCTGTGATCTCAGTGAGAGAGAATGAGTGGCAGTTGTGTTGGTGGGCAGCACTCAGTGTGTAAAACTGTATCTTTTGTTTTTGAGCAATCTCTTGGGCTCTAAAGGAAAGGGAGACAAACAGAGAGTTGATGACCTTATGCCATCAGGAAGGAAGCAATGCTGGGAGCAGAGCATGTCCTTTGGACCTGAGGTCACGACACCTCAGAAGCCCCCAGTCCAGTGGAAGTTGAACTACAACGATCTTCTTCCAGAGCCAGTGGAGAAAGACTTGTCTTGAAGCTGATGCCCTGAATTTGGACTTTTAGGCTGTTTTTCTGTGATTTTAATATATTTCTTGCTTTCCTTAGTAGACTGTAGATTCCTTGTGATTTATTAAGAGCAACAATTTATTCATCTTTGTAATTTATTCATTTAATCCACAGTATGTACCAAAGTGCCTTGTGTATGTACTTGTTCAGTAGATGTTTTCACAGCATGAAAAAAAAAAAATTAAGGCAAAGTTGTACATACTTTTGTACAAATTTTTGTATGCAGTAATTTGCTTCAGCTGAGGAACAGATAACCTTCCTTGATGAAATGTGTAATTTTCAGAAGGGGACCAACCCACATTTGAGATCGATAAAGTGGCAATGATCATTACCAGTTTACTCTCACATCTGTTTCACTTTCCAAACATCACATTCTTCCTTTTTTTTACAATTTCCTTGTCTTCTTCCACCTTAGATTCCCCAGCAGTGAAGCTGAATTAAAACATGTTTTCCCAGTATATTGAATTCTTCAGGATCAAGATACTTTGGAATTGTGTTATGCATACAGTGGTATAACATCTCTGCCCTTTTTTGGACATAGGTGTAAATACCATGCCAGTCTGAACTGGAAACAACAGAACAATATGTAACCTGAAATGATAAAAAATACAACACTTATATCCACAGAGTGCTCCTGGAACACAATGGGTATATATTTTCTTTTAAAACATGTAGGCTTTACAGTTTTCCTGCTTAAGGCACTGAGTAGAAGTCAGAAACTGAGTTTGACCTCTGTCCGTAACTACCTATGTTCCCCTGAACTGTGACGACCAAGGGATGTCATGGATTGAATTGCGCACCCCCCCAAAATATGTGTAGCCGTGTGGGTTGGCCATGATTTTCAGAATTTTATGATTGCCCTCTATTTTGTAATTTTGCTGTGCTGTATGTTAAAGATTAGGGTGGGACTGTAAATCCCTCGATAAAATCACCTCCCTGCTGCACCGTAAAGGGAGTTTCCCTGGAGTGTGGCTTGCACAACCCTTAATCTTTTCATTCTACAGGAGGTAAAAGGAAAAGGAAGCAAGCAGAGAATTAAGAACCTCACACCATCAAGAAAGCAACACTGGGAGAAGAGTGTGTCCTTCAGACCTGAGGTTCCTGTGCCCAAGACTCTCCCTGGACAAAGACTGATGCGATACCAGACTTTCCTCCATAGCCAACAAGAGGGAAAGCCTTCCCCTGGAGTGGACATCCTGAATTTGGACCTGTAGCCTGCTGGACTGTGTAGGAATAGACTTTCCTTTGTTAAAGCCATCCACTATGTGGTATTTCTGTTAGAGCAGCACTAGCTATCTAAAACAGATATGTATTTTCTTTTAAACCATTTAGGCCTTACAGTTTTTCTTGCTTAAGGCACTGAGTAGAATTCAGAAACTGAGTTTGAGCTCTGTCCATAATTATCTATGTGCCATTGAACTGTGAGGAACTCGTTGAAAGATGTTGGGCAGACACTTTGTCTTTTAAATACCAGGTTCTTCATCTGTGAAATGCAGTGTCAGATTAGGCGATCTCTCCCATAGCTTCAAAATCTGCCAAAGTGTTTCAGGCAAATAGGGTAGTGTGATTTCATATGGTCAGCTTATATACACCATTGTAGATAGCATTGCAATACTAATCGAAGGCTCTCTCAAAGATTAGAATGACAAAATGAATTCATGATTTAAACATAAATGATTCAGAGCAAGATCACAAAATTTAACTGTTTGTTTTAATTGCCTGGAACATCTTTCCACTTAGTATTCATATAACTAAATCCTTCCTACCCTCTCAAGTTCATGGAAATGTTGCCAGCACTCTGGAGGGCCTTATGTCATTTTCGTATTCCTAAACTCTTTATGTGTTCATTCTCCTTTTCAATTGTAAGTGCGTGTGGAAAAGCATTATGACTTCAACTTCCTTTTTGCATTCAAAGGGACTACAATCTAGATGTCATTAAGCTCTTATTAGCAAAATAGCTTTCAGAAATATTATCAGTGACATTACTGTTACAACTAAACATGAGCAACTTTCAATGCCTGTGTAATATATCATAATAGGAATCAATGTGGGTCCAAAACCTGACTCCCCCATTTACCAAAATTCTATACCCTAATCTACAAACTGGTAAGACAGTGAATTGCCATCTGCCTTTGGTGATATTTGGAGAAATAATAAAATGATGTGTTCTAGCTGGCATATAATGGGTATTTGATAAATGGTAACTATCAGTGTCATTGTCAGAGTGATCTTTGGGCCTTACATTTATTCACACATCCCATCAGTGGCCTTTAACGCCCATATGGAAAAGAATCTCTTGGGAGCTCCTTAAAGATTCATCTTTTTAGTTCACAGCACTAAAGATTGTGACCCTGGTGATCTTTGAAACTTGCTTTGAGAAATGCCGTCTCACAGTTGGCTGCTTAGTGAACCATCCCTATTCTTAAAATACAACAGATAGGAGGCAGGCCCAAGATGATAGAGTAGATGGAAGCCTCCCAGAACCCCTTCAAAGAACAAATGAGTCCAGTACATATGACATCCTAGGAGCCCTGAACATCAAAGGCAAAGTTGAGAAATTGGACTGAGCCATGGGGAAAGGGAGTAGCACAAGAAGCACATAGGATTTTATAGGCCTGATCTGCAGGGAGATGGCCATAGCCACTGCATGGTGGACCAAATGTGGAAGTTGGTGAGCATCCTCATCAGGGGCAGTCACTATCTGGAGATTTCATTAGCACCTCCAGAGCCAGTGAGAGGCAACACTTGATAGTCAAAAGCAAAGTTTTTATGTGCAACCCACCATGTGATCTGAATCTTTCCTTTTAAGATGGGCCTGTCTGCCTTCTCCTAACACTTCTTGCTACTGTCTCTGTACTGCACCCAGCCGTAAAGTCTGATGCCGTTAACTGAGCCAGAAGTAGGTTTCCTTGAGATCCCCCTGAGCCATTATCCCCCTCCCTTCCCTGTACTGCACCTGGATCCAGAGTCTAATGTCATTATTTAAACCAGAGGTAGCACTTCTTAAACTCATCCTTAGCCATTCTCTAAGGTCAGAGGGGAGCAATTCAACAAACTTAGGGAAGGGGAAAAATTCTGTTGACTCCTCTAATCTGGAAAACCAGGATAAAACCAGTATTTTCACCTAGACTCAGACATAAGGGAAAATGCCATTCTCACAGATACTCAGGGATGGTTGTTAGCCCCCTAACTGCTTAGCAACTGCAGCCAGACACCTGTGCCTATACCAATCACCCTGCCAATCTGGGAAAGTAGGTGAGAACTTGCAGCACACATGTAATGAATGACTACATGGATACCTGAGCTGAATCCGTGTAAAAAAAAATAAATGGACTCTTCAGATCCCATACGTAATAACAGTTCTAATCACCTGGTAAAAGGGCGTTAGAGCTTCAGAGGCAACAATAACCAAACTGTCACACATAACCAGCCTAACTGTACATTTCAAAACAAAAAGCCAGAATGCAGTAGACAAACATAAAGTAAATAAATACAATTCACCGATGGCTTGGAAACAACAGTCCTTATCAAAGCACTTAAAGAATCAGTTTGTAGTTTCTTCAGAAAGATACCTAAGATAAAGAATCAGATTTTCCATGAAAAGATAATTTCCTGGAATTATTAGAGGTAGTAAACAGAAGAGTAGTAGTTATAACACTTCAAGAGGTGAGGAAGAATGTGATACAAAATTCAGCAGAGCATAACGACAAATTTAATGGGCCATAAGAAAGCACACCATGGCAAGAACTATAAATTAAGAAAATTAATAATAAAAATCACAGAATTAGATAACTCAATAGAAAGTCAAAGGAGCAGAACTGAGGAACAGGAGCCCAAGTTAGTGAGATTTAAGATAAAGGATGGGACATAAAATTTCAGGAAAAATCAGATATAAGAATTTTTTAAAAATCAAGAAACACTGAGAATTATGTGGAACTCTATTAAGAGGAATAATTTGCAAATGATTGAAGTACCAGAATGAGTATAGGGGGATACTTAAAAGGTCACAGAAAATTATCAAAGATTTATTGACAGAGAACTTCTCTGATCTCATGAAATATGAGAAGATATCTATCCATGAAGATCGATGAACTCCACACGAGGCATATTAAAGAAAGACATCAAGGCATATTATAACCAAACTTGCCAAGTTAAAGATAGATATTTTCAAAAGTCTAGAGTTAAATAAAAAATAAGCTACAAAAGAGAATGATTAAGACTAAGCTTTGATTGCTCAGTAGAAACCATGCAGGTAAGAAGAAAATGTGATGACATATACAAAGCCTTGAAGGAAACTACCAGCCAAGAATTATATATACAACAAAATTATCTCTCAAATATTACAGTAAAATTAAGACGTTTCCAGTTTATGGAATTCGCAAAAACCAAAGCAAAATTACAAGAAATACTAAAGGGAGTCCTTTGTTTAAAAAAATCAGTAACACCAGATAACAATGCAAGAGCAGAACACAAAAAAGAGCAACTGGTATTAACCCAAATAGGAGACTCAAAAAAATAAATCATGGACAAAACACTGAAAAATAAGGAAACAGAGATGTCATCACGTAAACATTGTAACAAAAAAAGGACACAAAGGAAAATACAGTCAAAGATCCTTCATATGGAGAAGAAATCAAGATGATATAAAGAAGTTAAAGACTTGTTTAAATTTAGAAATATAACAGTAAATATTAAGAGAACCACAACGGAAACTATCAATCTTATCAATCTTACAAAACTTTCAAATTAATAAACAAGAAACATGAAGACTCAACAAAACCACCAACACTGAAACAGATGAAAAGAATATACATGAAGTAAAAAGACTCAGCACAGAAAATCAAACAGAAAAAAGGAACTGTCTACTACATACACACAAAAATATCAAAATGAGAGAACTAAGCTCATACCTATCAATAATCATGCTGAATGTAAATGAACTAAATACAGGAATAAAGAGCTGTAGAGTGGCAGACTGGTTTAAAAAAAAAAAAAAGCATAGCCCATCTATACACTGCCTACAGCAGACAGATTTTAGACTTAAAGACATGAACAAACTAATATTCAAAGGATGGCAAAAAATATATCAAGCTAACAATATTCAAAAAACAGCAAGAATAGAAAAGTTAATCACTGCTAAAACAGACTTTAAAGTAAAATCCATTCTATTGGACAAGAAAAAACATTATAGAATGATTAAAAGATCAATATTAGAGGAAGCCATAACCGTATTAAACAGCTGTGCACCCAATGACAGGGCTCCAAAATACGTCAAACACTAACTGCATTGAATAGAGAAATAGACAATTCCACAATAATAGTAGAAGACTCAATACACTACTCTCAGTGAAGGACAGAACATCTAGAAAAAGCTCAGTAAAGACACAGAAAATATAAATGCCACAGTCAACCAACTTGACCTCATAGACATATATAGAACACTCCACCCAACACTAGCCAAGCATACTTTCTTCCCCAATGGATATGGAATGTTCTCTAGAATTGACCACATATTAGGCCAAGGATCACTTTTTAACAAAATTCAAAGTATTCAAATGTTGAAAAGCATCTTTTCAGGCCATAATTCCATAAAAGTAGAAATCAATAACAGAAAAAGCAATGAAAAAAATATCAGACATAAGAAAACTGAACAACATCTTGCTCAAAAACTACTGGGTTATTGCAGAAGTCAAGGACAGAATAAAAAAATTCTCAGGATCAAATGCAAACATACCCTACCAGAATCTATGGGCCACAGTAAACGGCAAAACTCAAAGGTCAATTTTTATCAATAAATGCACACGTCCAACATAAAGAAAAAGTCCAAATCAAAGAACTAATTCTATAGCTCAAACAAGTGGAAAGAGAGCAATAAAAGAACTCCTCAAGGACAAGAAGAAAGCAAACAGTAAAAATTAGAGCAAAACTAAATGAATTAGAAAATTGTAAAATGATTAAGAGTTAATAAAACCAAATGCTAGTTTTTTGAAAACATCAACAAAATTGAGAAACCATTGGCCAAACTGACAACAGAAAGACAGGAGATGCAGAAAATAATTTAAACAAGACATGAGATAGGCGATACCACAACAGACCCAACTGAAATTAAAAGAATCATAGCAAATACTATGAAAAATTGTACCCTAATAAATTAAAAAACCTAGAGGAATTTGAACAAATTTCTACAGACACGTTATGGAATAAAACTAGCACAAACAGAAGTAGAAGAAGTGCCTGAAGGCATCATAAAAGAGGAGATTGAAAAGGCAATTAAAAAAAACCCTCAAAAGTGAAAAAAAGCTCTAGCCCTGTTGGCTTCACTGGAGATTTTATCAAATATTTAGAGAAGAGTTAACACCACTATTAATAAAAGTACTTCAGAGAGAATAAAAGGATGAGATACTTCCAAATTTATTCTATAGAGGCAGCATAACCTTGATGCCCAAATCGGGTAAAGATGGCATGAAAAGAAAATTACAGACCAGTATCTTTCATGAACTTAGATGCAAAAATCTTCAACAAAATTCTAGCCAATAGAATTCAGTGACAAATCAAAAAAAATAATTCACCAAGAACAAGTGGGATTCACACTAGGGATGCAGGGATAGTTCCACGTTAGAAAAACAATCAATGTAATCAAGCACATAATAAAACAAAAGAACCACTTGATTTTATTAACTGATGCAGAAAAAGCATTTAAAAAACCTAACACTCATTCAGGTCAAAAACTCTCAGCAAGATGGGAATAGAAGAGAAATTCCTCACAGAATAAACGGCATCTAGGCAAAGACAACAGCATCCTGAATGAAGAGAATTTGAAAAAAATGCCCTTGAGAACAGGTACCAGGCAAAGATGCCCATTGTCACTACTCTTGGTTATCACTGTCCTGGAGGGTCTCACCAGAACAATCAGGCAAGATGAAGAAGTAAAGGGCAACTAAATCGATAAGGAAGAAATCCAAGTATCTCTACTTGTAGATGATATGATCTACACAGAAACCCCTAAAGAATCCACAGAAAAACCTCCCAGAACTAATAAAAATGTTCAGCAAAGTATGAGGATACAAGATAAACATACATAGATCAATTGGATTTCTCTGCACCAATGAAGAGACAATCAAAGAGGAAATCAGCTATTCACCACTATTGACAATGCCACAGCAAGATAAACTACTTAGGAATAAACTGAATCAGAGATTTCAAAATCCTGTACAAAGAAAATTACAAGACTCTCCTGCAAGAAAGCAAAAGAGACCTGTATAATTGGAGAAATCTACCTTGCTCATGGATAGGAAGACTTAACATCATGAAAACGTCTGTGATCTGTAAATACAATGCAATCTCAATACATATTCCAATAGCACATTTTAACGAGATGGAGAAACAAATTACCAACTTCATACAGAAAAGGAAGAAACCTCATATAAGTAAAGTATTCCTGAAGAAGTAGAACAAAGTGGGAGGCCTCACACTACCTGACTTTAAAACCTATTACACTGCCACAGTAGTGAAAATATCCTGGTACAGATTACATAAACAGATGCATAGATCAAAAGAACAGAATTCAGAATCTAGATATAATGTCACCTACCTATGAGCAGCTGATATTTGACAAAGGTCCAAAGTCTATAAGTGGGGAAAAGATAGTCTCTTTAACAAATGATGTTGGTATGGCTGGGTATCCTTCTGCAAAAGAACGAAACAAGACACATAGCTCATACTGTATGCTAAAACTGACTCAAAATGCTTCAAAGACCTAAATATAAAATCTAAAACAATAAAGATCATGGAAGAAAAAATAGGGACAATTTTGGGAGCCCCAATACATGGCATAAGCAGGCTATGAAATATTGTTAAAAATATACAAACTCCAGAGTTAAAAATAGATAACGGGGAACTCCTAAAAACCAAGCACTTAACTTATCCAAAGATACTGGCAAAAAAAGAGTAAACAGACTACCTACAGAATGTGGAAGAATTTTTGGCTACTGTGAATCTGATCAGCACCTAATCCCCATAATCGACAATGTACTGCAAAACCTCAGCAAGTAAAAGACAAATAGCACATTCAAACAATAGGCAAAGAACATAAACAGTCACTTCACTAAAGAGGACATCCAGGTGGCTAACACATATATGAGGATATGCTCAGCAAAATTAGTCATTACAGAAATTAAACTCAAAAGTAAATGAGATACCATCTTACCCCAATAAGGCTGGCATTAATCAAAAAGACATAAAATAATAAATGCTGGAGAGGATGTGGAGAGACTGGAACTCTTCTACTTTGCTGGTAGGAATGTAACATGGTACACTCACTTTGAAACTGATTTGGTGAGAAAAACGAGTATGCAAAACTAGAACTCTATTAAGAGAGCAAACTTGATGGTCTGTCAGACTAAATGGTCCCCTGAGCATGTGGCCCCCACACTCTGTTAGCTCAGGGCTGAAATCAGCACTAAAGCCAGCTCTTCAGACAGATTGGACTGTACTGTAAAACCTTCCTTCATACAGTAAAGCTGGAGAAGAACGTGTTTCTTGGCTTAAACACATGCATGAGGCTGTCTGGGCAGTTCTTCTCCAGAGGTCCAAAGAAATGGTAGAGTGGAACAGGAGTTTGTTGAATGGATACAGGAAGTACAGAGTAGAATAGTGGGGTGTGTTTGGGGTGGTGTGGGGTGGGAACAGCAGTTAGAATTGCATAGAGGTTGGTGTGCAGGGTGTTATATGGCAAATTGGTATGGATTGTAAATTTTCATTAAAGGAAAGGAAACTTTTAAAAAATACTACAGATAGGTATTCCTCAGAGTACAAGAATTGCCAAAAATTTTCTTTATTTGGTATTAGAATGTTACATGATTTTTATGCTTGCTGTCTTGAAACTTAGGTGGTTTGTTTGTTTAAACACCTGAGAAGCCATTAACCTGAAAAACTACCAAGCGTAATTTTTCTGACCAAAGAAAATAATCATTTTCTCATAGTCTGAAAATTGCACCAACATTTTTTTCTCTCTATTACAACTGTCATTTTCAATTTCAAAAGACTGTTAAGGTCTCAGATTACCCACATATTCTTTGAACTTGAACATTTTAGACATCAGTTTTTATGCTGAGGTCTACTCTGCGTTTCATTTTGCTCTTCAGCCAATCAACAAAATCACAATATAAATAGTATTAAAAATTGTGTTCCTTAATTGCTTCAATCAACACTTTTCTGATATATTATTCTGTAGCTCAACTTCCAAATATTTCAGAATTTTAAGAGTAAACCATAGCAGATTAAGGGTATCAGGATATTGTTATTTTTATTGTCAGCTGCTTCCAGTCAGTCCCTAATCATGATGACCTAGGATTACAGATATAAGCAGTTTCTGTTAGTGCTGGTTTTCAAACTGTAAAGTTATTTTAAAGGTGTCTTTTTTATTTGTAGAAAGAGTAAAATTATTTTACTTTTTCATTGTGCTTTAAATTAAAGTTTACACTCTGAGTCAGATTCTCATTCAAAAACTTACACACATTTTATTATGTGACTCTACCTGTTCTCCCCACACTGTGACAGCACACTCCTACTTTCCAGCCTGTGTTTCCAAAGTCCAGTCAACCAGCTTTTCTTCTCCTCTGCCTTCTCATCTCGTATCCAGAAAGGAGCTGCCCGGTTAGTCTCCTGTGTCTACTTAAGCCAAGCAGCATACTCTTCAACAGTGTCATTTTATGTGTTATTTACCAGTTGGGTCTTTGTCTGAGGAGTTGACTTATGGAATGATTTCCATTCTTGGATAACAGGGAGTCTGGGGTCCGTGTCTTCTGGGGACCCTCCAGCCTCTCAGACAATCAAGTCTGGTATTTTTACCAGAGTTGGCGTTCTGTACCCCACATTTCTCCGCTCCATCATGGACTTTTTTTAAAATTCCTTGTCAGGGCATTCCTTAGTGGTAGCCAGATACCGTGTAGTTCTTCCAATCTTCTATTAGGGTAGTCTCTGGTTTATGTGGCCCTTTCCGTCTCTTGGGCTCTTATCTCCCTTATATCTTCTATGCTGTTCATTCTTCTTTCCTACGGTAGGCTGAGACCAATTGATGCTTCTTTGGTGGTTGCTTACTAGCTTTTAAGACCCTAGACGCCACTCACCAAAGTGGGATTCAAAGTATTTTCTTAATGAACTTTGTTATGCCAATTGACCTAGAAGTCCCTTGAAACAATGGTCACCAGGCCTTCAGCCCTCCTACTCTGTCCCTTGAAGTTTTGGTTGTCTTTAGGAAACTTCTAAGCTTTTGGTTTAGTCCAGTTGTGCTGACATCTCTGTTATGTGTTGTCCCTTCCTTCACCTGGAATAATTCTTGCCTACTATATAACTAGGATATACCCTTTTCTTCTGAATACCCTGTTTCTCTCCCTCTCCACCGTTGTAAACATCAAAGACTGATTTCTTCTGGTGTTTAAATCTTTTCTTGATTCCTTATAATAGTGTTCTTGACGGCACTTGGCTTGGCGTACAATATTTGTCCTTTTGCAAATGACTAATTTCAGTCAGCAACATACCATGCAGATCCCTCTATGTTGAGACGTTTCCCACATTAATCATTGTTCTTTATCATTACATAATGTTCCATGGTGTGAATATACCATAGTTTGTTTATCCATTCACCTGTTGATGGGGACTTAGGTTGACTCTATCTTTTCCCTACTGTGGGCAGTGCTGTGATGAACATTGTTGAGCACGTATCTAACTGTATGGCAGTCATTATGTCTCTAGAATACATTCAAAGGAGTGTGATTGCTGGATTATATGGCATTTCTATTTCTAGCTTTTTTAGAAAGCACCAAATTTGTTTCCAAATGGTTGTATCATTTTGCATTCCCAACAATAGTGCATAATATTTGTTATTTTGTGTTTTTTGCATTGTCAGCCTTGTTGGGGTAAGATGGTATCTCACTGTAGTTTTGACTTGGATTTCTCTGATGGCTAACAATCATGAGCGTTTCTTCATGCATTCTAGTTGCCTAAATGTCTTCTTTGATAAAGTGCTTATTTATACTCTTGGCCCATTTTTTAAGTGGGTTATTTGTCTTTTTTGTTGAGATTAGATGCTGATTGGATTTGTTGTTTCCAAAATTTTTTTACTAGTATGTAGGTTGTCTTTTTACTCTTTTGGTGAAGATCTTTGGATGACCACAAGTCTTTAATTTTCAGAACCTGCCTGTTATCTATTTTCTGTTGCTTGTACACTGCTAGAATGTTTTGTATTCTGTTTACGCTGTGTATTAGGACTGTCAATATTGTCCTTATTTTTTCTTCCATGATCTTTATCTTTTTAGACCTTATATTTGGGTCTTTGATCACTTTGGGTTAGTTTTTGTACAAAGTGTGAGATATGGGTCATATTTCATTTTTTTGCAGGTGGATATGCAATTACGCCAGCAGCACTTGCTAAAGAGATTGTCTTTTCCCCAATTTTCAGACTTTGGGCCTTTGTCAAATACCATCTGCTCATAGCTACGTAATTTTGTCTGGATTCTCAATTCTATTCCATAGGTCTACGTATCTGCTGTTGTGTCAGTACCAAGCTGTTTTGACTACCACGATGACATAACGAATTCTCAAGTTAGGTAGTGTTAGGCCTCCTACTTTGTTTTTCTTCTTCAGTAATGCTTTGCTTATCCGGGGTTTCTTACCTTTCCCTGCAAAGTTGGTGGTTTTTTTCTCCATCTCATTGGAGAATGCATTGGAATTTGGGTAGGGATTACACTGTATCTCTAGATCACTTTGGGTATGTTTATTATTCCTACCATGTTGTGCCTTCCTATTTATGAGCAAGAAAGATTACTCTTGCAGTAGTATCTTGTAATTTTTCTTTGCATGGTCTTTTATATCCCTGGTTAGACTTATTCATAAATACATTATATTCTTGGGAGCTGTCTCAGTTATCTAGTGCTGCTATAACAGAGATCAACAAATAGTTGGCTTTAAAAAGAGAAATTTCATTTTGTCTGGTAGGCTAAGAGTCCAAATTCAAGGTATTAGGCTCCAAGAGAAGGCTTTTGCTGTTTTCTCTGGCAGAAGGTCCTTGTCTTCAGTCTTCTCCCGGACTGGTAGCTTCTGAGGTCCAGGGACTCTGAGTCCATAGGATGTGCTGTGCTCCTAACACTGCTTCTTGGTGGTCTCTCCGACTCTCTGCCTCCTTGTCTTTTATTTACATCCCAAAAGACTGGTTCAAGGCACAATATAGTCTTACACATCGAATCCTGTCCCACCAACACAACTGCTGGCTATCCTGCCTCATTAACATCACAAAGGCAGGTTTTACAGCATACAGTAACATCACACAATACCAAGACACATGTCCTAGCCAAATTGCTACACACTTTTTTAGAGGGACACAATTCAATCGTCCATGACACTTGTTTTGATTGAACTTCTTTCTGAATGTTCCATCCTTCACATAAAGTGGTATTTTAAAGTTTTTACTGATATTGTTAAGCTGTCTATTTCTGTTTTCAATGCTGGTAGAATTTGTTCTATGTATTTAGGAGCTCTATCATTGAATGCATAAATATTTAGTATGTTTATGTCATCCGGGTGTTCTGACCCTTTAATCACTCTATAGAATCTATCATTATCCATTTTGGTGGATTTTACTTTAAAATCTATTTTATCAAAAATTAATATTGCTACTCCTGCTTTTTTTTAATGTTGCTCGCTTGATATATATTTTTTACACTCTCAATTTTAGTTTATTTGTGTCTTCAAGTTTACGACTTGTTTGTTGTAGGCAGTGCATTTACAGATAGTATTTTTAAATCCATTCTGCCACTCTTTTCTCTGTTTTGGTGCATTTAATCCACTTACATTGTGTTCAAATATTGAAAGGTATGAGTTTGTTGTTGTTAGGTGTTGTCAACTTGGTTCCAACTCGTAGTGACCCTACATGAATGAAACAGAAGAAAACACTGCCAAATCCCACACCATGCCCATAAACGTTGATACGCTTGAGCCTATTGTGCATCCACTGTGTCAATCCATCTTGTTGAGGGCCTCCTCTTTTTTGCTGACTCTCTACTTTACCAAATATCGTATTTTTCTCCAGGATCTGATACCTTCTGAAAACATGTCAAAAGTAGGTAAGACATAGTCTTGCCATTGTTGCTTCTAAGGAGTATTTCAGTTGCATTTCTTCCAAAACAAATTTGTTCTTTTGGCAGTCCATGGAATACTCAATATTCTTCTCCAGCACCACAATTCGAAGGCATCAATTCTTTTTCTGTCATCCTCACTCACTGTCCAGCTTTCACATGCATAAGATGTAACTGAAAATATCATGACTTAGGTCAGGCACACCTTAGCCTTCAGGGTAACGTCTTTACTTTTCAGCACTTTAACGAGGTCTTCTGCAGCAGATTTTCCCAGTGCAATGTGTCTTTTGATTTCTTGAGTGCTGTTTCCATGGGTGTTGACTGTAGATATAAGTAAAATTCCTGACAACTTTAATCTTTTCTCCATTTATAATGATGTTGCTTACTGGTCTTCCTGTGGTGATTTCTGTTTTCTTGATGCTGAGGTATAATCGATATTGAAGGCTGTTGTCTTTGCTCTTTATCAGTAAGTTCTTCAAGTCCTGTTTACTTTCACCAAGAAGGGTTGTGTCATCTGCATAAAGTGGGTTGTTAACAAGTCTTCCTCCAATCACTATGCTCTGTTCTTCTTATTACGCTCTAACTTCTTAGAGCATTTGCTCAGCATACAGACCGAATAGGTATGGTGAAAGGATATATCTCTGACACACCCTTTCCTGACTTTAAACCATTCAGTAGTCTGAATGGTTTGTTCTTTTGGAACGACTGCCTGTTAATGTATGTACAAATTTCTGAGTACAATTTGGTGTTCTGGAATTCCCACTCCCTGAAATCTTATTTATAATTTGTTACGATCCACAAAGTCAAATGCCTTTGCACAGTCCATAAAACATGGGCAAACATCTTGCGGATATTCTCTGTTTTCAGCTGAGGTCCATCTGACATCATCAGTGATATTCCTGTCTCCACTTCCTAATCTGAATCTGGCCTGAATTTCTGGCACTTTCCTGTCAAGACTGTACTGCAGCGACTTTTGAGTGATCTTTGGCAAAATTTTACTTGCATGTGATATTAATGACATTGTTGAATAATTTCCACATTTAGTTGGATCAATTTTCTTGGGGATAGGAATCAAAACGGTTTCTTCCAGTCATTTGACCAGATAGCTGTCCTCCAGATTTCTTGGCATGGATGAGTGAACACTTCCTACGCTGCATATGTTTGTTGAAACATCTCAATTAATATTCCATCAATTCCTGGAGATTTATTTTTCACTAATGCCTTCAATGCAGCTTTCACTTCTTCAGCACCATCTGTTTCTGATTACAAGCTACCTCTTGAGATGGGTGAACACTGATGTATTCTTTTTGGTGTAATGACTCTGTAGTCATTCGTTTTTTGGGGTGGTGGGATGCTTCCTGTGTAATTTAATATTTTCCCTGTGGGATCCTTCACTACCGCAATACAAGGCTTAAATTTTTTCTTCAGGTCTTTCAACTTGAGAAATGCAGAGCATCTTCTTCTCTTTTGATTTTCTATTTATAGCTGTTTGTAACATTCCCTTTTATGTTCAGGGCTCCTAGAATGTCTTGTGCAATCAATTCCTTGTGGGGAAAGGGGTGATATTTGTGGTTAGAGGAATCACAGGAAGCGTGACTACTCCACCACCTTAGTGCCAGTTCCCAATGGTGATTTTGTACACTATTTTCTTGGAAATAATTTCAGTCATTGTGAAGAATGCTAATTGTAGGAGAACAAACTGATGTTCTTCTTTTTGAAATCTATGTCAGTTCACGGTATAATAACTAACGTATAACCAGGTGGGGGAACAAATCAATTTTCTTCTTCTTGAAATCTGTCATTTCATATAATTATTGAAATCTGTCATTTCAATAATTAATGTGTAATTTGTGCTAAAAGAGCCATCAGAATAGTTGGTGGTTTGAATAAGATACAGTTGCTTTCTCTTCACCTAAAAGTCTGGGTAGAGGCATAACAAAAATCAGAGGCCCGTAACCCTTCCAACTTTTTGTTCTGCTGTCCTCAACAGAAAACTTACATTTCTTGCCCATGATGAATGTTCCAGTTTCAGCTAACACATCTACATTCTGACCCTGGAAAAGGGATTTTGGAAGACTGGGCACACTTTACCCCACACTAATCCCAGTATACAGCTGAGAAATTGCCACTATTACGTTCATTCATATTCCAATGGCCAAAAAACAATCACTGGGTCACCTTCAAGGTAGTATAAAAAGCATAATCTTTAGTGAGTTTTCATAAGCTCACTTATGAATTACATTGCTCTGTAAGAAGTGAAAACTGGATATTGCAGGACAACTAGCTACCTCTCCTATACCTGATACTCAGCAAGCTGCAGTGCATCATTGTAATGTACAACCTGCGTGCTACCAAATCTTACTAACTGAAGACTTCAGGATACTCCATTGCTTGGCTAGGTTACACAAAACATATAAGTAATACTAAGAAACAGTTGCCATAAAGTCAATTCACAGTTACCCTATAAGACAGAGTAAAATTGTCCCACAGAGTTTCCAAGGAGCAGCTGGTGGTTTCAAACTGCTCACCTTTGGATTAGCACCTGTAACTCTTAACCACTGCCACACCAGGACTCAAATATAAGGGGAAGCTAAAATACCCGAGACAAAATGTGCTTATTATTTATCAATATTTTTCCCAAAGAATGACTCTATGACTTAATGGCCTAGAAATGTTCAGAAATATTCTCAGCTTCTCACTTTATACCTGGTAGACTCCACTGCTGGAATTTACCATTTTTTATTATATACATAATACATTAACAAAAAGAAACAAAACCCACTGCCATTGAGTTGATTCAGACTCAAAGTGACCCCCATAGGATGCAGGAGAACTGCTCCACAGAGTTTCCAAGGAGTGCCTGGGGATTTGAACTACCTACCCTTTGGTTAGCAGATGTAGCACTTAACCACTATGTCACCAGGGTTTGCACCATAATACATTAAGTGGTAGAAAACTGAGCCCTGTGTAAGACAATCAGGACAAGCCTAACATTCAATATTTAGTTTTGCCACCAAACAGCATAAACTCTTATATATACTAAAATTCAGACATACACAAGTGTATACCTTCTTTGAAATATACCCTCTGATCATTCTGCAGAAGTATAAACATTCTTAGTTGTTTCCTTTCATAACTCCTTAATATTTCATTGTGTGAATATGTTCAACTAGTGTCCTAGTGATGATAATTTATGTTGTTTGCAGTCTTCGCTATTACAAGTCGTGTTACAATGAGTCGTCTTTTATCGATGTTATTATTAATGTTTTCTATAATTTGGCAGTGTACGTTTGGGTTGTCTTAGAAATGGTATTGTATGTCTTCTGTTTAAAAAGGTTTGTATTTTTGCTGTAAAGATTATCATTATAATGCATAATATCCTTAGATTTCTTCAGGGACATCAGTTTTTTGTTGTTGGTTTTCTATTATGAACAATATTGACATTCTTAACTTTCTTCTTGCAGAATCTTTTTGAAAGTAATATCCTTTTATTTCCTGTTAATACCTAGCTAGTGAGCCTATTCTACTTTTTAATATACTTTCTCCAAAATTCCCCCATATTCTGTGGGTTGTCAGTGAATATAACCACTACATACTACACTGTCTTCCTTTTATACCATTACATAGTTTAGTTTTACAGATAAATATATATTAGTGCTCACTTGCAGTCCTTATGCAGATTCTATTCCAAAAATTTTTGTTGTTTGAAATTCATTGGGAGCAGTAGTCTCTGAGTTTTGTATGCTCGTAATTGTTTATCTTTGACTCTTACAGCCTTAAAGATCAGTTTAGGTCATTTTTTTCTTCCAGAATATCTTTATTTTTTATTTTTTTTATTGTGATTGTGCGGAAGTGTACAATCCAGTTTAAATTTCCATGTCCACCTATCTGCATCTCCTTCTGCTCTCCTTGGCTGGTGACAGCACACTCCTCCTGTCCTGTATGGCATATATATGTCATATCCTCTTAACAGTCTCCTGTCCTCTCCTCTCCACCCTCTACCTTCCTCTCTAGTAAGAGGCCAGTAGAATGAGATCTTATAGATGGATAGAACCATAAAGTTCACACACGATAATAGTCATTCTGTGTCCCCGTGTGCAATCCATTCCTGTCCAAAGAGTTGACTTCAGTAATCATTTATGATTGGGGCAGCATCAGGTCTAGGGGCCATGCTCCCAGGGGAACACCCAGGTGTTCAGACCACCAATTGCAGTATTTAGGTGGAGTTCTCAGGGTGCACCCCCTTTTTTTTTCTCACGTTGCCACTGAAATTCATTACTGTGAGCCGCATCATGGCTGTCATTAGTGGTGGCCTGGCACCATCTGGTTCTTCTGGTCACATGTTGATGTAGTTACCCATTCACGTGGGTCTTTCTGTCTTCTGCGTTCTCTTTCCCCCGTGTTGTTGTTGTCCTTGGTGATCATCTGCTCCAACCGAGTTAGGACAATTTGGTGTACCTCAGATGGAAGGTTGCTAGTTTTTAAGACGTCAGATACCACTCATCAATATGGGGTGCAGAAGACTCTCTTAGCAATAGGCCAATTATGCCGGTTGGCCTCTATGTCTTCTGAGAGCACCGTCTCTGGACTCTTGCCCCTGCTACTCTGTTCTTTTCAAAAGATGAGCTTTTGGTCTTATCAATGTTTTTTGATTGTTCTTCTGTTCTCTAATTCATTTAGTTCTTCTCTAATCTTGATTATCTGTTTTCTTCTGGTGTTTGAGGGGGTCCTCTGTTATCTCTTTCTACTTATACAAACTGTAGGGTTAATTCCTTGGTTTGGGTCCTGTCTTCCTTCCAGATGTGTGCATTTATAGAGATAAATTGACTTCTGAGCACTGCTTTGGCTGTATCCTATAAGTTTTGGTAGGAAGTGTTTTCATTCTCATTTGAAATTTCTTTATTTTCTCCTTGATTTTTTTTTTTAATAACCCACGGCTTTTTGATCCTGGTTTTGTTCAATTTCCATGAGTTCTCATTTCTATCTATGTTTTTTCTGCTATTGATTTTGACTTTTATGGCTTTCTAGTCTGAGGAGATGCTTTTCAATAACTCAGTGGTTTACATTTTGTTGAGATTTGCTTTATGTCCTAACACATGGTCTATTCTGGAAAATGTTCCATGTGTACTGCAGAAGAAGGTATAGCTCTCTGTTGATAGATAAAAAGTTCTATATATGATGAGGTCTAACTGTTTGATTGTGGCAACAAGATCTTTTGTGTCTTTACCGAGCTTTTTTCTAGAAGATCTGTCCAAAGCTGAAAGTGGAGTGTTGAAGTCTCCCACTATTGTTGTGGAGTGATCCATCTCATTTTTAAATATATTGAGTGTTTCTTTGATGTATTTAGATGCTCTGGTATTGGGTGCATAAATATTTAATATTGTTAAGTCCTGCTTGTGTTTTGAATATTTTAGCAGTAAATAGAGACCATCCTTGTCCACGATGGTGGATTTGACATTAAAATCCACTTCATCTGAGATTAGTATCGCCTCACCTGCTTTTCTTTGTATATTATTAGCTTGGTACAGATTATTCCATCCTTTAATTTTCAGTTTGTTCATATCTTTAAGTCTCAGGTGAGTTTCTGGTAAGCAACATGTAGACTGGTCATGTCTTTTGTTCCAAGATTTCACTTGTTGTCTCTTTACTGGAGTGTTCAGTCTGTTTACATGCAGTGTAGTTATTGATAGATATGTGTTTAGTGCTGTCACTTTGACGTACTTATTTTTGTGTTGGTGTATTCTCTGTTGCTCTTAATTTTCTGTTCTGGGTCATTCTTTGTTATGAGTTAGTTTTTCATCCTTTTTCAGTGTCAGTCTGGGTTTGTTGAGACTCCTGTGTTACATTACTTGTTTTGATACGTTGCATCTTTATTGTGCTTTGCATCTACCCCTATAATCCTCCTTAATAATCTAAATTTAACCCCAATTTTCACTTCTATGTATCCTATTAACTTCCTCTCCATCTGAAAGGACTATAGCTACTATAGCATATCCCTCTTTTTAATGTGATGGTGTCTTAGTTTTGGTGATATGATCACTTGATCCCTGCTCTTAATATTATGCCTTTGATTGAGTTTTGTGCCTTCTCTTGCTATGTCTCTGGATGTTGTGTCCTGCATTGTCTCCGTAAGTGTAGAGTTAGTAGTTTTGTTTTTCTAAGCCAAGAGTTTCTTTCAATATTTCTCATAGTTTTGGTTTGGCTTTTACAAAGTCTGTAAGTTTCTGTTTATCTGTTAATATCTTAATTTCATTGTCATATTTGAAAGACAGGTTTGTAGGATATACAGTTCTTGTTAGAAAGTTTTTCTCCTTCAGGGCTTTAAATGTGTCATCCCACTGCCTCCATGCCAACATTGTTTCTGCCAAGAAGTCAGACAAAAGCCTGCAGGGTTTCACTCTGAATGTTAGCTTGCTTTGAGTCTTGCTGCCTTTAAGAGTTTCTGCTTATGTTTCATTTTGTAAAACTTGATTATAATATGTCTTGGTGTCTATCCTTTGCAGCCAATTTTATGTGGCATTCACTACACATCTTGGATATCTATGTTCTCATCTTTCATAATTTTAGGGAAATTTTCTGTCAGCAACTCAACAACAATACTCTGTGTTTTCAGGTATCCCTCTCATTTCAGAAACTCCAATGAATCATAGATTGTTCCTCTTGATAGAGTCCCACATGTTTCTTAATACTTCTTCATTTTTCTTGTTTCTTTTCTCTGATTTCTCCCTATGCATGCTGGTGACTGTAGCTCTATTTTGAAAGTCAGAAAATTTAGTTTCCAGTTGTTCAGTTCTGCTGTTTTTGCTTTGAATTGAATTGTCTAATTCTGTGATTTTGTTATTGATCTGTCAGATTTCAGAATGCTGATGTTCCAATAGTTGAACAGCTTGCTTAATTTCTCATTTTTCTCTGCTGTGTTTTGTACTCAACTTCTGATAGTTTCAGAAAGGCTTCTTCATCTGGGGTGTTCTTTGATTCTTTATTTTGAGAGTTTTCTGGAGCCATGGATGAATTATTTTTAAATGTTTCATTATGGTCTGTTGCTTTCTAGATGTCTAGAGGCTGTTTATTTACTCTGGTTTTGCCTTAACAGGAGCTGAAGTGCAGTTCTGAGAAGGAAACTGATCACCAGCTACCTGTATATACTCCAGTGAGTGGGGCCAGTGGAATTTCTGGGGTAGCGGCCTCTGCTTCTTAGCTGGCAATGACATGGCTCTACTTACCGAGTCACGGGGGGGGCATCAGCTGACCCTACAATGTGCGTCAGTGAAGACTGGAAGAGATGCCAATGGGCTATGCCACAATTATTTTTCTAGGCAGTCTTATTTCAAAAAGGTAAAAGCTGTCTGACCACATCCAATGTCAGTCAGTCTGTCTGGTGTGGTAAGCGCCTCCTTCTAGCTGACAATAGGGTGCCCCATTAGCTTTTCTCAGATGCTATGATATAGTTCAAAGTAGGACAGGCTACTGTTCTGTTGTTATTCCCTTCTTCCAGGCCTCTCCTGTAAGGCTACACTGTGCTAAACACAGCTTTTCTGCTAGCAAGGCTTTCCCTGGACTGGGATTGCCTCATAGCCTGGGAATTAGCCCCTGCTGAGGCCTCCAGTTGGGTATTTCCACCTCCCAGTCAAACAAGATGGCATCCCAGTAAATCTGTCCCACCCTTACAAAATAGCAGAATCTATGATTGAGGTACGAAAAGAGAGGGTAGAGGGGCTGTGGTGTTCTGAGTCCAGAGCTGGGCTCTCAAAATGTGGCTATTCTACCCATTGATCACTTTAGCACTGCAGATCTGTGTAGCTGTTCTTTGAGCCACTCTCTCACCTGCCGGCCAACAAAAAGAAAAGAAAGTTAAAATGCCAGTTAACTTCAGTCTGCAGTAACTGGCAGATTCAACCAGAACAGGGCTCAGCCAGATACAAGTGGTTTCCCATTTAGTGGCATGCAGTCCAAATCAACAGTCCTATGCCATGTCCTAAGGCCCACTGGGTGTCCAGAAAGCTCAGTTCAGTTATCAGTCCAGGCCTTAGTTTTCAGAAGGAATTAGGGAGACATGTGTCTAGTCTGCCATCTTGACTCCACCTCACAGAATATCTTAATAATAATACTCCATTACTTCCTGGCATCAAAAACAAAAATTGTGTTATCCTTTCTTTAAAATTTGCTTGGCCTTTTTGACAGGATGCTACAAGGAGAATCTTAACTTTAAATACATACATACATACACATATATGTATTCTTTAAAGTCCACTAGTTTAACTAAAATCAGTATCAATGTCAACCAAACTGGGTCAGTTTTCCTGGATATACAGTAGCCTTTGTCATTTCACAGTTGCTAGTCTTTTTACCCCAGGAAATGTTTATGGCTTATATGTCTAGTCTTCTATTCTTTTGCTTTGATGATTATTCTTTGAATAGTCTGAGTATACTATATGATTCTTCTTCTTCTTTAAATATTTTGGCACAGTATTTTATGCATAGGGGATATTTTTCACTATATTTTATGTGCTTTTCATTCTGCCTTTCATTTTTATATCTTTTTTTGAATTTTAAAATTTTCTTCCTTTCAATGATCTATTTTTCTGAAAGCATTATTTATGGGTTTATGCCCTTGTGAGTTCCTTACAGTTTAATATCCAATTTTGAGGTGATTTTTTCCCTTTATTTCTAACCTTTTCTTGAATTGATAGTTCCCCCCACCCCCACAAATACTCTTTTCAGTAAACATCTTATTTTTGAGTTTTTCCATTGGTAGTTTACTGTGTTCATCCACAGCTTCTGTTTCTACAATTTTCACCATTTCTTTTGTGTCACATAAAAATATTAGACTAGGGATTTCAACTGTTCTTTAGTGATGTCTTCTTGTTCTGCTTTTATAATAATCTTGTATGAGGTTGTTCCCTAGTCCTTTCTTGTTATCGTATTAAGTTAGCTGAGTTTTCTTCTCTTAGGACAAAAGATTGTTCTAAAAGAGCTTTCTGAGTTTCACAGCTGTAGAACTCTTCAATTGTGTTTATAAAGGATTCATGTATATAGTCTGATACATGCTGAGATCTTTTAGTTCTAATTTTCTTCAATATTTTTAGCTGGAATTTTGTTTTCTTTCTCTTATTATAAATGTTAGCGCTACTCCCAGAAGTTTCTCCTTCAGTTAGTTTCAGAGGTACTTGGAACTAGGATTAGTCTAGCCCTAATCAAACTGACATAGTCTACCCCTACTCACTCATGAATTGAGGCCTGTGAAGACCCATTCTCTTTTTTGGCTGTTCATCTCAAATTTGCATGTCAGGCTTCATTTGCATTACCTGTTGGCTAATCTAAAGCATGCTAACAGATGAAGTGGCTTCCTTCTTGCATATTTCATACTAATAAATTTTGCTGTTTTATTTGTTTTTTATTTGTTCCATTTGTTTATGTTCTGGAGTTCATGTGTATTCTTTATCACCTCGTTTTGTTATAAATATTTCCTGTTGGATTTTGTTTAGCTATCTTAGTTGCTGTTTCTGTGTGGCTTCAGTGAAGTCATGTTGCCACTACTGCTGCCTTTCTAGATTTCTCATTCTTGAACACATTTCAGAAAATGTAGTTAGAAACAACTCACATTTTTGGTCAAATTTATTTTGCCATGAGATTAGCCAGTTGTAAGTATTTGCAGTTGTGACTGTACAAGGGTATTTCTCACCATTTCCCTTCTGTTTTCTTTTTTCCTGTCTGCACTGACATCATGTTGTTCTAGAAGTTACATCAACTTCTAAACTGAGAAAGCCTACAGCAATCAAATGAAAACATCACAACTATTTGATTTTGGATATGATAAATATAATTTCAATATGTGTCAACAAGGAGAGTGAATTTGTATTTCAGATGGAAAAAGAATAATGTATGAAAAATGGCATTAAAGAGTAGACTACAGATTGAGTGATGTATAAGGAAAGAGATGTAATACAGAGGCAGAAGTTTGTGAACTTGGATGTGATGCCAAAGCCAGAACTTGCCACTAAAATCTTCCGAAGACTGTTTTGGGACTTATATTTCAGGAAGATGACTTTAGCAGCAGTGAGAAGGATGGAGAAGAGAAGCAGTGTGGGAGCTAAAATAACATACAATAAAAAATCCCATAAGACATGCAATTCCCCATATTTTGGGTACTTGAAGATGTCAGAAGAGAGAAGGAATCATCTGATATGGGTTAAACAGTTTCAAAAATATCTAAGCACCATCTTTTTATTATAAAAAAAAGTACAAATCATAAAAGATTTTCAGGCTACAGTGAAGTTCTGTCACAGACAGTGCCAAAAGAAAATTACCCTATCTTCTGTCTACTCTTGAATATAAAATCAACCAGCTATAACAGTCTATTGGAGCAGAGGCTGTAATGGGAAGCTACCATTCAGTTTAGCCTATGTAAAGGAAATAATAATAATAATAATAATAATAATAACTCTATTGTTTTTTAGAACTAATTAGCTATTTCTGTAGAAGTTGAATTTTAAATTAAAAAAAAGGGGAAAACAGTTAAATCAGAAATAAAAGTTACAGAGAGTCTAGCCAGGGAATAAACTTTGGAAAGGGTGGCAGAGGGAGAAAAAGAACTTTAGGTGTTGTTATCGTCCTGTCACAAGTTCCCTCAATCCATTTCCTTATGTATCTGTAGACCTTGGAAAGCAGGTTGCATGCCCACTAACAGCTCCTACTGCAGACACCTACCTTTCACAGCTTCTCTGCCCAGTGGCTCTCTCCTGCCCTTGGAACTCAATAGCTCCAAACCACTCTATAATCTTAGAGATACAATAGTCAGTGGATAGATACCCAGATACTGTATTTCTTGGTGGGAAATTTTTGGTATGCATTCCAGAAGATTCCTCAGAGTGCTTCCAGCCACAGTGCTCCCATCATCAACAATCTACCCATTAACATGCCTTTTGAGGAGTTGTTCTCCCTTTCCTACCCTACTTCCATTACTTCTCACTTCCTGAGATCAACTTCAAATATTTTGCCTATACCCAAGTCCTTATCTTAGTCTACCTTGAGGAAATTCAAGCAATAGCTGGCAGGACCTTTCATTTATGAAATTTCCCCAAATTGGTTTACCTCCTGTGTCAGGGTACCATGGGAAACTGAGGCCTAGGGATAATCTACAGCGATCATTAGTATGCCCCTGAGAAACATTTTTCATGTTGGTACCCACAATGTCTAGCCCAGTACCTAATGTAGGAAAACCAGACATTAAATAATTGCTCAGTGAATGAATGATTGAATAATATACTAGGTGAGAAGTTATCTAAGAAATCTAGCAATAAGCAATCAGAAAATTTTTTATAGGCATTAGGCATCAAGGAAAAATCAGTACACAGACATTTTTTGGAAGGAGACAATTGCATGAATCAAAACATAAATAGCAAGGAGCCACATAAACTGGATTTAAAGCACAAGATACTGTTTCCATAGAAGACTGGCTCACAAGAAAACTTCACACTTCAGAGTGGGAAGGAAATGCTGAATCACATCACGTTGCTGTCGTTAGCTGCTGTTGACTCAGCTACAACTATGGTAACCTCCTGTGTGCAGAATAGAACTGTCCCATAGAATTTTCATGGCTGTGACCTTTTGGAAGCATATCACCAGTCCTTTGTTTTGAGGCTTCTTGGGTGGGTTCAAACCACCAAACTTTTGGTTATCTGTTTGCACAGCTCATGAACTTGTCCTTACGATGGTTTACAAATACTTCTCCTAATAGTCCTGTAATACAGGTGTTATTTGTGTCCTTTAATGGGTAAGAAAAATAAAATCAGAAAAAGATCAAGTTTAGGCAGTAGGCAGTCACTGGTGAACCAGGAGACAAGTCTCAAGCCTATTATATTCTAGCTTATAATCACTTAAAGGAAAATTCCTAGAATGACACAAAAAGATTCCTGTTTCTGAATAGTCAGACACTCAAATAATAGGCAGCACCTCTAGTTCAGTCAGCTAGAGGAATCCTGTGAGGGAGGAAAAAGGCAAGTAGACAAACCGACCCTTACCAAACCTAAACCCACTGCTGTCCAGTTGATTATTAACTCTTATCAACACTAAAAGACAGAGTAGAACTGGTCCATAGAGTTTCCAAGGACTGGCTGGTATATTTGAATTGCCAACCTTTTCGCTTCCAGCAGAGCTTTTACCTAGTGTGTCACCATGGCTCTTGAGCAGCATCATACTTATTTTGGAATGTAAAAATAATAATAATGAAAGGGCATAAACCATGTTTTCTCTCTCTTTTCTTTTGTTCTGAAGTACTTGTATTACTGAACGTAAGTTACTCAATTATAACAGAAACACTTCCTTTTAAATCAGTATGCACCCCCCTCTAGAATTCCAAATTACAGTCCTGTTTTGGAGGCATCGTTTTGCTTCCATGGTAGCAATTTTTCTAAATTTTTGCCTTGTGGCCTCTGTGAATGCATTTGGTGGAAAGAACAGGCTGATAGGAAAATGGAGAGCTTCTGTGAACAGCAGTACCTTGGGAAATCAACAGCGACGTGAAAAGAAATACATAAAAGCCACCCAGCACAGTGTATCTGTTTTTAACGATACTTCATTAAAGGCACACATTTCTTAAAGTTTGCCTCCGCATGGCAGTGGGTTTCTGCAGATGACGTTTGAGAACACCTTTTTCACTTCACTTCCTTTTAACAAATGACAAGCATTGCTAGAGAAGAGGAGAATAGGTGCTGGTTCGTATTAACTCTTTTACTAGGATTTATAGCATTTGCCATTGATTTTCTAGAAATTTTAAAACCAGTGTGAAAGGGGCATGGTGACACATGAAATGAGAAGCTCGGCCATCAGAAGGGCTGGGCCCAGAAAGAGCTGCATTCAGAGACACTGAACTCAAATAGATGTACATGGCAAGATGTTCTACAAGAAGTCCGTTACTAACTTTTTGGTTCAGGAGAGGGCGTTGGCTCCCAAGCAGTGCCCCACAATGCCCCTCCGTGAATATCAAACGAACGAGTGCCCTGTCAGCTGGAGTGAGGGCTCGGAACTCAGGAAGTAGAATGGGAATTCCAAAGATGGGATTCAGATGCGATAAACAGAAGAATTAAATGTAACAAGCAAGAGGCAATGCTCTGTCTCAAACTGTGCAGTGATTTTGTGTAGTAGTGCAAAACTATGTCATAGATAGAATGAAGTCAGTATGTAGAAGACTTTTCTACCAGAAGAAAGAGCTTTCTACTTTAAGCTGTAGATAATTAAGAGCTATCAAAGGTTTTCAGACTAGTGATATCAAAGTAGTTGTTCAAAACTGCCTATCAAAATAGTGGTTAAGAAACAGCATTACAGGCAAAACATCAAGTTAAGGGATTAGTACTCACAGGAAAATACAGTGGTTATGAGCACGAAGTTTACAGTCTGAGAGATCTACAATTTTCTATTAAAAGTATGTTTCATTACCTACGAAACTCTGGCTAAGTAACGTTACTTTTTAGGTGTCAATATTTTCATCAGCATAGGTATAATTTATTAACACATTCAATATTTTTGAGCCAACTCTTGCTAGGCTCTGTTCCATAAGCAAGTAGACAGCTGTACAGTAGAAGTTCTTAGCTAGCTGAAACACTCTAAAGAGCTGACATTTAAGCCAAGAACTTTAAAAAAAGAAAAAGAAAAAAGGAGAGGCTTCAATAGTAAGAAGACAAAGATTTCACAAAGAGGGAACTATCAGTGTAAATGCTTGGAAGCAAGAATGAGTGGGGTGTCTCAAGGAAATGAAAGGTGAGGAAGCAGCTGTGGGTAAGGGGGAGAGTGACAGGAGATGAAATCGAGAACTGAGTGGGGAGTGATTCATGTAGAGATTCATAAGCAAAGAAAGCTGGATTAACTCTCATTGTGATGGGAAGCAAATAGGGGGTATTTTTATAGATCACCATGACTGAATAGAAAATGGATTGAGATGAGACATAGATTGGAGCTGGGAGACTAGTTAACAGCTGGGAAAGAGATGAAGGTTACTTTGAATAGAGTTGGTAATAAAGAAGAGAGAAGCAGATGGCTTGGGGATAAGAGATACAATCAAACAGGACTCGCTGATGAAAAGAATTAGGGGTAATAGAAGGCAAAGAATCAGAGAGAATCGGTAAATTTCTGGCTAAAGCATTTGACTACACAGTATTATTTTTTTCTGTAAGGTGGATAAGAAGAAGAAAAACAGGTTGAAAAATCAAGAATAATTTTTTTTTATTAGCATTTAGCATGTGTTTTAAGCATCCAAGTGCGAACACCAAATGATACGTACCCAAAGCTTGCTCCAGGGAGAGAAAAAGTTGAAAATAAGGGTTCAGCGGTCAGTACAGATAAACAAAAGCTGTGGAACTTGGCAAGCCGCTAACAGTGAACAGATAAGAAAAGGAGTTACAGCAAATATCAGTGGATTCACTACAATGTCCATTCCAGACGCCTTCTAATGTGTCCTCCTGAACGATAGAACCTGAAAAGCTGAGAACTTGATTTCCCAGGCTCATGTTAGCTAGGTTACAATGAGCAGAGGCGCATGCGTACAAATCAGGTCAGAATTAAGACTTGTGAGAAGTGAAGCAGGGTGCCGATATTTATTTTGTGGGTACAGATATTGCCATGGATTTAGTAGCTATAGTGACAGATTTCCAACTTTAAAGACAGTTCCATAGTTCCTCGACTCCCTAATGATGGTAGAGATAACAGCATTCTCAAGAGTTTTGTTCTTAAGTGGGAGTGATTTCTGGAAACTAAGACAAAAGTTGCCCATTTAGTTCTTTTAAAAATTTTGCAAGTGGCCATCTATAATGCATCAATTGGTCCTAATCCATTTGGATCAAAGGAGAATGAAGAACACAAAAAAAAACATAAGGAAAATGTTAGCCCAAGAGACAAAAAGGGCCACACAAACCAGAGCTCCATCAGCATGAGACCAGAAGAACCAGATGGTGCTTGGCTACCATCAGTGACTGTCCTCACAGGAGGACTGTCCTCACAAAGAGTCCCTGCTGGAGTGGGAGAAAAGCGTGGAGCAGAGCTCAAATTCAAATAAAAAGACCAGACTCAGTGGTCTGACTAAGACTGGAGGAACTTCCAAGGCCGTGGCTCCCAGACGCTCTGTTAACTCAGAACTAGAACCGTTCCTGAAGCCCACTCTTCAAACAAAAATTAGAGTGGACTACAAAATGTAAAAAAAAATACTCATGAAGAAGGTATTTCTTAGTTCAAGTAGATACGTGACACCAAAAGGGCAGCTCCTGTCAGGAGGCAGGAGGAGAAAGCAGAACGCTCTGTGGATGGGCTGGGGAAATAGTGTAGAAAGATGGAATGTGCTGCTGTCACGTTACAGGGACTGTGACTAGAGTCACATAACATGTGTAGACATTTTTATGATAAATTAACTTGAGCTGTGAGCTTTCACATAAGGTACAATTTAAAAATACGTAGCTTATATAATCTCCTTTTAAAAGAAAGCATCCCTTTCTACCTAACTGGACAGAGTCCATTCTCTTCTAACCAAAGTAATGTCGTGGCTCAGCCTCAAAGCTATCAGCCTTTGAAAAATTCATCAGAGGAAGAGAGACCAACAACGTACATGAAAAGAAGGAAAAGCCAATGAGATCAAAGGAAAACCACGGGTGTAGTGTCACAGAAACAGGCTGACATGTAGTCAAGTAGGAAAGATGTCAAGATCACCGGTGAGCTGCAAAAGAACAATCTCAGCAGAGTGATGAGAGCAGCCACCACTGCGAGGGCTTTGGAAAGTGAATGTAAGCTTAGAAAATGTACCCAGTAACCACAGGCATTTTCCAAGATCTTTTGATAGCAGGAAACCCCAGTGGCCTAGTGGTTAAGTTCTATGGCTGCTAACCAAAGGATCTGCAGTTCGATTCCTCTAGGCACTTCTTGGAAACTCTATGGGGTAGTTCTATTCTGAGCTATAGGGTCACTACCAGTTGGAATAGACAAGACAGCAGTGGCTTTTGCCTTTTTTTTTTTTTGATGGAAAGTAGGTTAGTGAAATGGAAGGTAATAAAGGAGCATGAGATTATGTGTTAATATTTGTGTTTCTGTTTATCGTAAAGATAGGAGTAATTACAGCACATTCATAGGATGACTGAAAGGATCAGAAATGAGAATATCAATGATGTGAGAGACAGGACATAATTACAGAAGCAAAGTGAGATAGAGAGGTTTGACAAGAGACTGGTTGTTAAAAACCACCTGGACCTCATGCCCGCATTCATCTTTCTTAGCACACATCGGTGAATTTATTAGTGAAACATTCTTCCTTTATTCCTTCCTTGTTCCTCCTAAATTGTTCTTCCTTCAAGAAACCAGGTAAGAAGCATGTGCCGTTTGAACCAGAAGTGGTCATTACCTGACCTTCCACCGGGGGGCAGAAGCCCGCTGAGACCCACTCGGGATTCCAGTCAAGGTCCCAGCTGCAAGGCCCACACTGAGCATGCTCAGCAAGGCTAAGCTTCGTTGTGCAAGATATGCGTGTGTATCTCTGCAATGTGCACCGTGTGATCTTTGTCACCCTGCACACACAAGCTCCTACTTTACCACCTTAGACGAGTCAGTCTTTTGGAGAGGTTCAGTCCCCCACGGACTTTATTTTACAAGTAAAATAAACTTGCCAAAAGTTATTACCATCTCTCTTCCTCTAGTATTCTTACTCACAGAAAGACAAGGACACTTTGTGCCTCTTGGCAACTGGTAACAAAAGTTTTTGAAGGTAGAAGAGAAAAGGAAATACGGAGCAGAAATAAGAGGTGCATTTAGTAAGGAGGACACTTCATTCACAGCAAAAAGAGGGAGCACTGAGAGTATAGGTAAAACTACGGACAGTTTGGTAGATTTGGTAGCAGAAAAACTGAAAGAAAAGGAAAACAAAAGATTTTCCTTCTGGTGACTTCTCTTTTCTCAAGGAACTATGAAGTAAAGTCATCAGTTGAGAGTGAATTGGAGTTGAGAGTATGAACCTTTTGAGAGAAAGAAGATATACAATAATAGTTTTGCTAAGTAGGAAGAGCAACATGCTAGGGATGCAGAGTGGATAATCTATCTACATCTTAGGCCATGAAATTATACTGACATTGATCTGCATGGTTATGTGTTTGTTTTTACCATTAATATTTATTTAGCTGCTTGAATGTATGCACAGAGTTGATAGTTTCATTTAAGCTATGTCCAGGATTAACCAGGCAATATAATGGAAGAATAGGTTTTACAAGTACTTTACGAGAGAGCAACTATAGTTATGGGATCTAAATTATGAAAAGAATGACATGAGAACTTGAAAGGAATGAGTGATAGTGAGACAGATGAAAGTTCAATGGATGATGTATTGATAAAGTTGAAGATTCATTCCAGGATATATAGGGGACTGCTTAGAGAGCACGATGGTCAAAGCCAAGGTCTCCAAATTAGATACAAGGTCCAGAGTTTGAATATGGAAGTGGCTGACAGAAAGGAGACAGAGAAAGAGCTCACCCAAGTGAGGAAGCTGAGGAACGGAGAGGTTATGAGGTTGGATAAACTGCTCATCTGAGTGTTGAAGTTACCAGGAGCGATGATGCTAGTAGGAATGGGAAGAATACAGTAAACCAGGTGGGCGAGGCATCAGTGGATGAGCTGGACTAACCAGGGTGGGTGGATTTCAGTTGGCTGTTCAGTGGTTTCCTCTTCCATCTCACCACACCTCTATGTCACCTCAGAAAGAAGAGGGATATCAACAACTACCCAGTAGGGTGCTTGTTAAGATAGCACAGGTACTGTGTATAAGGTGCCTTAAAAAATGTTTGGCACGTTTAATGTGTGATACCATTGTTATAGTCACCGTGGATGAATCAAACTATGTCCGCTACATTGCATTGCCATGTTAATAAGAGGTCAAATATGTTCCCATCCTGGCACTAGATGCTGCTCCTGTTTATTTGTTAATATATTTGACTGAAAATCACAGATAATTAAGTCTGGATAACACCTCAGAAGTCACCCAATCCAGTACAGTTTTCAAGTACTACCTAATGACTGGGCAGATGGGTATGAAGCACTTGGGAAGCTTACTAGACAGATACATACTAGAACTCTACATCTGATAATGTGGATTCTTTGTATCTACAATGGAACCTGGGAATCTGTATTTTTAATAAGCTTCCTAGAAGATTCTGATACACAGCAACGTTTGGGAACTATTGCTCAACACTTCCGTGTTTCTCTGTAAGAGGAGAAAACTGAAGGCTGATATCACAAGGCTGGTAAGCGACAGAACCAGGACTTGTACTCACATTTTCTGGGATCAAGCCTAGGATTTTTTTCCATTAGATCCTGGTTAATACTGACATAGCAATTCACAGGAATGGAAAGCAGAATGAAAGTTTATACCCTTTATCTTTGTTGATGTTCTCAGATACACTGAAAATAACAGTAGCAGACAGAAGTTGGTCTAGTCAACAAACTTTAAATGACAACAATGTAGACAGTATGTTTCTATGCAATCCATCAAATGAGCACCACAATAAATGTGTCAAAAATATGGTTTGCAAAGTAAAGGATGCAAAGTACAGTGAGGTGAGAAAGCAGCTGTTAATAATAACTCACACCAACAGCTAGGATGATAAAAGTAGCATGGTTGGGTAGACATAAACTACAAAAAAAAAAAAGTTTTGAAGGAAAAAACAGATAGGAAGTTTTTTACTCCGCAGGTAGTATATCAGATTAGCAATGTCAAAATGTGGATATTGGGTACAAATAATTATGCAAGTAATCATGATGATTCTAAAACCTGTCTACACAACAGAATAATGCCTTGGAGATTTTGAGTGAATTCATACAACTTCCTGTGGTTTTGCTATGGAGAGACAGAGAGATAGAGAAAGAGATGATAGGTTGATAGATGGATGGCTGGGTAGATAGACAGACAGACAGACAGATAAGTTGTTAGCTTATTGGGTGCCTGCTGTTGTTCTGAGTCTTAGTAACCTTATAGAACAGAGTCAAACTGTCCCATATGATTTCCAAGGAGTAGCTGGTGAATTTAAACCAATGACCTTTTGCTTAGCTCTTAATCACTGCACCATCAGCAATCCTTGATGTTAATGAATAAGATTGTAAGGGAATCTCTATAAGAATCTCTTCAAACAACCATATCTGTGCATCCTAGGACAAGTTTAAAGCTGACCCCTTCTGCTTGTGTGATTAAAATGAAACCAGTTGCTCAAGTTAACTCCGCACCCAGGCAGGCTCTGTACTCTTTCAATGGCTGACTTTGGAGCGTCGATCACCACATCTTTCTTTTGAGGCGCCTCTGGAGAGTCTTGAACCTCCAAGGTTTGGGTTCGCTGCTGAGCATGTTAACCCTCTGCACAACCAGGGACTCATGTGATTCGCATAAAAGCTCACTCCAGTCTGGGTTGTCACTACAGTCACTCAGTATGACAAATGGTTTCAAACAAAAAGGGGTGAAAGAAGTCAACAATCACTGGACTTTCTGTTCAGGAACTGGTCACTACCTAGAATATCTACCTTAGCCCTTCCGAATGGAAAGGGCACTTTCCAGGTATGTATTTTTAAAAAAGCATGCAGCACTGTAACACACAATAGCACTTACATTGCTCTTCCTTTCTTATTGGCTATGTGACAGCAGCGAGGTATCACTGTCTAGCAAACACTCCTGATGCTGACAGCTCAGTATATGTTATCCAAGTTTGCTGTATATATTGTTCTCCTGCTCTGCTAGACAAAGAAAATTACTGTAATAGGGAGACACCAGTACAGAGAAGAATTACGACCCTCCAAGCAGTCTTATTTTTTTAATTTACAAGTAGGGAAACTTGAGGCAGAGACGGTGCTGTCTAGGGTACCTCTAGGATATTATACAATGGAGATGAATGCTTTGGCCTTCTCCTGGGACAAATGATGGACTCCTCCAAATGTTGCTCATGACCCCACAGGCTTTATTTTAATATAAATAAGGAAGATGCCTCTAGAAATAACATGTGAGGTAAATCTTTCCTGAGAACAAAAAATGCTGAAACCGTGAAGTGGAAACCTTAAGTGGCTAGACATGAAAAAATGTGCCCAACAATCTCTGATAATTATGATATCCAAAGCCTGACTAAGTGAGATGACACTGTCCTAATCAGCGTCATCGTTCTTGCTGCACACAGGCTTAGACACAGCATTTCAGGTCCTCAAAGCCCCTCCATGGAACTGCTATTGGCCTTACAGACCATGACAGATAGTCTTTCTTGAAAGACTGAGTTAGGCAGTATGCAGTATTTTGTTTCTTTCTTGTTTGGAGTTCCTGATTTGTTTGGGTCTAAACTGTCAGTGTAATGATAAAAACTGTTGTAGACCCAGAATAGAAATGTTTATAGTATTTCTATTAAGTTGAATAAGCCAAAGTATTTCCGAAAAAAGAAACACACACACACACACACACACACACACACACACACACACACACACACACACACACACACACACACAAACTGCCTTTGAGTCGGACTCAACTCATTATAGTTACATCAAATATCAGAATAAAAAAAACAAAAAGCCAAACCCAGTGCTATCAAGTCGATTCCAACTCATAAAGACCCTATAGAACAGAGTAGAACTGCCCAGAATTTCCAAGGAACCCCTGGCGGATTTAAACTGTGACCTTGCAGTTAGCAGACACAGCACTTAATCATTCTGCTATCAGGGTTTCCATAAGCATCAAAATAAGAAAGATTTACTGTTATGCTATTTATCACAAAAGAGACATGAAAATGTGTCTCATGAGACAAGGATTGCAAGTGGATTTTATAAAAATTAAGAAAATTAAAGAATTTATAAAATTATAAAGAATTTATAAAATATTATATTTATAAAATTTAGAATTTGTAAAATATTATAAAGAATTTATAAAAATTAAGAAAATTAATTTTATAAAAATTAAGAAAATTACTTTAAAGAAGCACTTGCGAAATAATTTCACAAGTAGCACCTAATTATAACTTTTATTTTTATTTTTATTTAACATAACTGAGTGAAAATGTACATTCACATATAAATTTACATGCCCACCTATATGCAGCTTCCACTGCTCTCCCTGTCCGGTGACTGCATACTATTCCTCTGCTCCATACATGTCTCATCCTCCCAACAGTCTCCTTTTCGCTCCTCTCCACCCACTCCCCTTCCTCCAGCCAGAGGTCAGCAGGATGATATCCTATAGATGTATAGAATCATAAAGTGCTTCCAATATATGGTCACTCTGCATTGCCAAGTCCAATCCATTCCTGTCCAAAGAGTGGACCTTTGTTATAATTTATGGGAAAGGGCAGCATCAGGGCAGGGGGCCATGCTGTCAGAGGAACCCCAAAACCACTGGACCATCAATTGAGGTCTTTTAGTGGAGATCTCATGATGCACCTCTTTTTATTCTTGTGTTGCCAGTGAGACTCCTCTCTGTGAGCTCCATCGTGGCTCTAGTTATAACTTTTAATGAAATTATGTTCAAAACTAAGGCCATATGTCATGTTATTAAAATGATTACTTGTATTGGTTCACATGTCATTAGAAAATTCTTAATCCAAGTTCACGGTATTAATTTCATTTTAACTAGAATGAGAAAAGAATAAAATAAATACTTGGCGAAGACCAAAACCAAATACTTGTCTCTTACAAGATTTCCAGGGTTAAAAATCAAGCTCTGTTAAAGCTTCCAGCTTCGCTCTTCTTTCCATCTTCTTTAGGCTACCTTAGAACAATTACTTTGATTTTCTACATATGGCTTATTTATCACCTTTGTCATGATTTTTACGTATAGCTTTCAGCCATTTTTTTTTTTTTTTTAATTTCAAAGTGTGGGCTGGAAAAAAATCCACATCCAATTTGCCTGGGAGCCTGTTAAACTTGCGGCTACATGTATCCATTTTATAAATCATAATCCTGATAAATGGAGCCCAGGTATCTGCGTGTTAAAAGTTTGAGAACACTAAAGTTTGAGGATCATATTACATTTGAGAGCCTTTGAAACCCATACCTTGTTTCACACAATTCATCATGTTTGTGTGTTCAATTCTTCTGGATCAGAGTCTTGTGGATAGGTAATTCCCATCCAGGAGTACTGAATAAACAAAGATGATAAGTTGTGTGAAATTTACCACTTCATAGGATTTTTTCTCCCTTTTATTCAGCTTAAGGTAGATTTTCCAAGCACTTTACTAAAAGTCACTAAATAAAAAAGAAATTCGCTTTAAATGTCTTTGACCTCTTGGTGAAGTAGATCAAAAGGTCTGTTTCAAATGCTGGAGAATTAAAGCTAAATAAGTTTCTCCTTACTAAGTAATTCACTATGCCAAATACTTAAAGTAGTGGAAGTGAAAGCTGAAACTAATCTCAGAAGCATTTAGGGTGCTACTGAGATCCTGTTGTTATTTGCTAATTAGATCCTACTCATGGTGACCTTGTGTATGCAGACTAGAAGAGTTCCTTATGATTTTCAACGCTGTAACTTTTCAGAAGCAGATTTTCAGGTCTGTTTTTCAAGATTTCTGGGGGTGGATTCAAACTGCCAACCATTCAGCTGCTCAAGCCTATTCTTGTCAAGTCAATTCTGGCTCATAGACCCTGTACTAGGAGAAGAAAATTCATGAGACATATGAATTCCTCAGAGTTACTAATTCTATCTGTTGTGGTTTAGTTTAGTGATTTTGCTGCTCTTCTTTTTTGTCTGTTTTATTGAGGTACAATTTTCACAGAGTAAAATTACCTAACTTAGGTGTAAAGTTAAGACTTCACAATGTATGAGATCTTGTAACCACTACCACACTTAGGACATAAAATATTGTCATCACTGCAAAGAATTTTACAGTCAAAACTTCATAGATGGTCATCTTTTCCAACCTACAATCTCCTGTTTTGGCTTTTCCATAGTCATATAATGAAATGATATTGTATTTTGCTGTTTCAGGTTGCATTTTTTTCACCTCATATAATGCTTTTGAGACACATCCCTGTCATTGGCTGTATCTGAAGGTCATTTATTTTTATTTTTTAGTGCTAATCCAAAGGTTAGGGGATCAAACCCAACCGAAGACTTCTGTGGAGAGGAGAGCTGGTGATCTACTTTTGTAAAGATAATAGCTGTGGAAACTCTATGGGGTAGATCTATTATGTCAAGTGGGGTGGCTAGGAGTCAGAATTGACTCAGTGGTGCCCAACAACAATAGATTTTCTTACTATGGTTATACAAAAATTTATTCATCCATTCACCAGTTAATGGTGACTGACCCTTTCCAGTCTGGGATATTTTGACTTGAAAACTGTTCTTAAAGACATTTTTATACAGGTTTTTACTTGGACATAAGCTTTCATTTATCCTGGGTAAACAAATTTATCTGTCACTTATAAAGGGCATTACTGAGTCATATGATCAATGTTTAACTTTAAAAAAAAATGTTATGCTTCAGGTGACAGTTTACAATCCAGATAAATTTGCCATATAATCTCCCACCACACTGCTATGTAACTCTAACTGCTCTCCCCCGTACCCCAGTGTAACACACTCCTTCTTTCTACTCTGTACTTCCTGTATCCATTCAATCAGCTCCCGTCCCGCTCCACAGTCTCAGCTTACCTCTGGACAAGAGCTGCTCAGCCAGCCTCATGTATATATTTAAGCTAAGAAGGGTACATTTCACAAGCCTCACTCTGTGTCTTACTGTCCAGTCCAATCTTTGTCTGGAGAGTTGGCTTCAGTACTGGTTTCACCTCTGGGCTAACAGAGACACTAGGGGACATGTCTTCAGGGAATCCTCCAGTCTGATAGACTATCAAGTCTGGTGTGTTAAGAGTTGTAATTCTGAACACCTACGTGAGGAACCTTACATTGTGATCCCTGTCAGGACGGTCACTGGTAGTGGCGGGGCGCCATCTAGTTGCTCTGGTCTCATACTGATATTTTCTGTGTATCGTGTGGTACCTTGTGTCTCCTGCTCTCATGTTTTCCTCACGTCTGTGATGTCCTTCATTTTCTTCTGCTCCAGGTGGTTTGCTAGCTTTTAAGACCCCCAGACACCACTCACCAAAGTGATATGGAGAACATATTCCCCACACCAAAAAGAAAGTTATGTCGATTAGCCTAGATGTCCCCTGAAATCGTGGTCCTGATACCCCTGTCTCTGCTACTCTGTCTTCAAAATGTTAGGTTGTATTTAGAAAATTTTGTAGCTTCTGGTGTAGTCCAGCTGTGCAAACTTTCCTTCTACTGTGTGCTGTCACTCTTCACCTAACCCAAATCCTATCTACTATCTAATCTATGAGTATGCTTCTCCCTCCTTCTCCACCGTTAGTAACCACCAAAGGTTATTTTCTTCTGTGTTTAGAACTTTTCTTGAGTCCCTATAATTGTGGGATCATGCAACACTTGACTTCTTGCAAATGACTTATTTATCAGAGTGAAATGTCTTTCAAATGTTTCCTAACATCACTATTGTTCTTTATAATTGTGCAGTATTCCATTGTATGAATATATCATAGTTTGTTTATCCATCCATCTGCTGATGGGTACCTAGGTTGATTCCATCTTTTTTGTTATCATGGACAGTGCTGCAGTGAACATTTGTGTACATCTATCTGTGTGACAGCCCTTATTTTTCTAGCATACATTTCAAGAAGTGGGATTGCTGGATCATGCACTATTTTTATTTTTAGCTTTTTAAAGAAGTGACATAGTGATTTCTAAAGCAGTTGTAACATTTTAGACACCCACTGGCAGCACAGAAGAGTTCTGGTCTCTTCACAGCTTCTCTAACATTTATTATTTTGTGTTCTTTGGATTAAAGCCAGCCTTGTTGGGGTGAGATGCTATTTCATTGTAATTTTGATTTGTATTTGTCTAATGACTAATGATCATGAGGATCTCCTCATTATCTGCTAGCATCCTAGGTGTCTTCTTTTGTGAAGCATAGGTTATATCCTTTGGCTATTGTTTAATTGGACAATTTGTCTTTTTCTTGTTGAGGTTTTGCAGTACCTTGTAGATTTTGAGCCGGACCCGACTCGACAGCACTTGGCTTGGCTGTAGATTTTGAAGACTAGACACTAATCAGATTCATGATAGCCAAAGCTTCTTTCCCAGTCTGTAGATAGTCTTTATTCTCTTGGTGAGGTCTTTGAATGAAAATAAGTGTTTGATTTTTAGAAGTTTCCTGTTCTCTATTTTCTCTTCCGCTGTTTGTGCATTGCTAGAAATATTTTATAGTCAGATTATGCCATGTATTAGAGCTCCCAGAATTGTCCCTTTTATTTTTTTTCCACATGATCTTCACCTTTTTTAGATTTTATATTTAGGCTTTTGATCCATTGTGAGTTAGTTTTTGAGCACAGTGTGAGATATGGGTCTTGTGTCTTTCTTTTTTTTTGCAGATGGTTATCAAGTTATGCCAACACCATTCATTAAAGAGACTGTCCTTCTTCAGTTTACAGACTTTGAACCTTTGTCAAATATCAGTTTCTCATAGGCAGATCATGTTATATTTGGATTTTTGGTTCTGTTCCATTGATCTATGTATCTGTTTTTGTACCAATACCGGATTGTTTTGACTACCATGGCAGTGTAATAATTTCTAAAGTCATGTAGTATGAGGCCCGTTACTTTGTTCTTCTTCAGTAATGTTTTGTTAATCTGGGGTGTCTTCCCTTTCCACATGAAGTTGGTGATTTGTTTCTACGTCTATTAAAAAATGGCATTGCAATTTGTGATGGGATTCCATTGCATCTATATGTCACCTTGGGTGGAACAGACATTTTCATGATATTAAGTCTTCTTTTTCACGAGTAAGGTAGGTTTCTCCACTTATGTAGGTTTCTTTTGCTTTCTTGCGGTAGAGTATTGTAATTTTCTTTGCATATGTCTTTTATGCCTCTGGTTGGATTTGTTCTTAGGTAGTTTATCTACTTGGAGGCTTATGTAAGTGGCATTGATTTGATGATTTCCTTTTTGAAGTTTTCTTTGTTGGTGTAAAGAGACACTTACTTCTTCCTTATCAATTTAGATGCCCTTTCTTTCTCAAGCCTGATTCCTCTGTCTAGAACCTCCAGCACAGTGTTCAGTGAAAGTGGTGGCAATGGGCATCCTTATCTCATTCCTATTCTTAAAAAGAATACTTGCAGATTCTCTCCATTTAGGATGATGTTGGCTATTGGCTTTGTATCTATGTACCTTATTATGCTGAAGAATTTCTCTTGTATTCCTGTTTTACTGACAGTTTTTAACATAAATAAATGTTGGACTTCATCACACACTTTTCCTTCATCAATTGGTAAAATCAAGTGGTTGCTGTCTTTTATTTATGAGGTTGATTATATTAATTGTTATTCTAATGTTGAACCATCCCTGTATCCCTGATATGAATCCCACTTGGTCATGGTGAGTTACTCTTTTGATATGTTATTGAATTTTATTGGCTGGAATTTTGTTGAGGATTTTTACATCTAAGTTCATGAGAAATATTAATCTATAATTTTCCTTTTTAGTGCTTTCTTTGCCTGGTTTTTGTATCAGGGTTATTCTGGCTTCATAGAATGAATTTGGGAGTATACTATGCTTCTCCATGCTCTGAAATACCCTTAGTAATAGTGGTATTAACTCTTCTCTAAAGCATTGGTGGAATTCTCCAGTGAAGCTGTCAGGGCCAGGGCTTGTTTTAGTTAGAAGTTTTAAAATTGCCTTTTCAATCCCTTCTTTTTGTGATGGACTTATTTAGTTTTTCTACTTCTGTTTGTGCTTGTTTTGGTAGATGATGTGTTTTTTTAGAAATTTGTTAATTTCCTCTAGGTTTTTTAATTTCAATGTTTTATGATTTTCATGATATAAATCTTCATGTGTTATTAGATTTGTCCTTAAGTAGTTCCCTTTTCCACTGTTTGTCTTGCCAATTTGTTGTACTGTGGTGGCTTGCTTGTTGCTATGATGCGTTACCAGCCTTCCTGTCCCCTCTGTTTTCTGGTCATTGCCCCTGGGTTGGTGTGCCCATTTAGTCTCACTTTGTTTTATGGGCCTGTGTAATCTTTGGCTGAATGATGAACCTCAGAAGTGACTTCAGTCTTGAGCTAAAAAGGTGTCTGAGGGGCATAATCTCAGTTTCTTTAGTCTCTGCCAGACCTATAGGTTGTATCTTTTTCAGTTAGAACATACATATATGTATATATTCTGTGTGATTAGAATATACATATAGTCATAGCATTTCTGTATATATATACTTATAGCAACTAGGCCAAGCCAAGTGTGTGTATATATGTAGACATATAGAGATAAAGATACACATATATATAGTTAGTGTATGAATATCATCCTATCCTTGACAGAGTTGTACTTCAGGATAGATCTTGAGGTGTTCTTTTTGATGATGAACGTGCCACAATTCCTATTCAATTGTCAATCCCAGCAAAGTAGATCATATGACTGTTTGATGCAAAATGGCCAATACCACTAATGCACCACAAGTCCTATGATCTCCACCAGACACACCACAAGTAGACAGTGCTCAGCTATCAGCATGAACTTCTCTGACAAGGAGCACACACACACACACACACATATGGATGTATGTATATTTACACATATACATAAAGTAAATATACTCTTTCCATATCTATATACACATAAAATAAATGAGTGACTACACACATGGACCTTGCCAGATGGAATGTACAGGAATCAAATTGATTACATCTGTTAACAGAGACAACAGAAAGTCTGGTATCAGTCAGAACAAGGCCAGGGGTTGACTGAGGAACAGACCATCAGCTGCTTATATGTAAGTTTAACTTGAATCTAAAGAAAATTGGAACAGATCTATGACAATCAAAGTACTGTTTTGAGTATATTCCACCTGAATTTAGAGACCATACCCAGATTAGATTTGACACACTGAACACTAATGACTGAAGACCAGACAAGTTGTTGGGTAACATCAAAGGCGTGATACATGAAAAAGCAAGAGGTCATTAAAATTGTAGAACAGAAAGAAAAGACCAAAATGGATGTCAGAAGACTCTGAAATCTGCTGTTGCCTGTAGACCAACTAAAGCAAATGGAAGAAATGATGAAGTAAAATTACTGAACAGAAGTTTCCAAAGGGCATCTGGAAATGACAAAAGTAAAATGCTATAAAGAAATGCACAGAAGCCTGGAGCTAGAAAACAAACAGGGAAAAACACTCTCAGCCTTTCTCCAGTTGAAAGAACGGAAGAGAAAATTCAAGCCTTGAATTGCAAAATTGAGGGAGACTATCCTGTGGGATTGCTGAGTTAGAGCTGACTCAGTGCCAGTAAGCACTGCAAAATATTGAGCAATGTAGGAAACATCAAAAGAAGGTGGAAAGAATACACAGAATCTGTGTGCCAGTAAGAAGAGATCATCTTCAACCATTTCAGGAGACAGCGTATGATGAAGAAATGGTGCTATTAAAAGAAGAAGTCCAAGCTACAATGAAGGCATTGGAAAATGGAAAATGGAATACCAACTGAGATATTTCAACAAATAGATTTCAGCACAGAAGGTGCAGACATTATTCCTTCATTTCCATTTTTGTTTTTGTTGTTGCTGTTGGGGGAGCAGATCATTTTTTCACCTGTAAAGTATTATGCTAGCTGTAGGTTTTTCATAAATGCTTTATATGAGGTGAAAGAAGTTCATTTTTACTTGTAGTTTGCTGACAGTTTTATCACAAATGGATGCTGAATTTTTCAAATACATTTTCTGCATCTACTGATACAGTTATATGACTTTTCTTCTTTAGTCTGTTCACATGGGGAATGGCAATTTCTGAATGTTGAGCAGTATTTGCATTCCTGGAATAAACATGTGGGTTTTTTTTTGTTGTTGTTGTTGTTTTTCTTTTTTGGTTTGTTTGTTTCAATCTCCTTTTTTTTTTTTCAGTCAGTTAACCGATATTTTCTTCTTTCCAGAACCCTGTATCTCTCGTTAATTGAAGTTTTTTGAAGTTGGATATAATCTTATCACAGAACCCCTGGTGGTGTAATGGTTAAGAGCTACTGCAGCTAACCGAAAGGTTGTCAGATTGAATCCACTAGGTACCCCTTGGAAACCCTATGGAGGCAGTTCTACTCTGTCCTATAGGGTCACTATGAGTTGGAATTGACTCGACAACAAAGAGTTTGGTTTATAATATTATCACAATTAGTTATCATTATCCAAGGATTACTTTTTCTTAGTTAAATTTCATAGTTTATTAAGTGTCATATCAACTACGAACTGCGAGTGGTCTGCAAATGATTTAAAAATCATTATGGAGTTTTGATCAGGTGAATTTTCTTCAAATGGTTTTAATATTAAATTTAATAGAAAGTAAATCAAGTAATTCATTTCCTTTCCTTCTTTGTTGTTATCAGATGATTTTATCCAGAGAACAAACAAGATCAAAATAAGTAATAACTAAATCATCATTATCGTATTAGAAATCTCTTTCCTTAGAAAACTGTATTACATAGTTTAAAACATTTGTAGTTTCTCTTTAGAATTTTTTTTTTTAATTTTTAGTACTTTGCTTAGTTCCCAGGATTTAGTAAAAATTACCATTTCACATGATACATATTTTAATCACTAGGAGCTTGTAAAAACGTGACAATTTTTAGGAATGTAGGAGGTAACAGGTGGAGAACAGTGAACTACATGACACATGACAGAAAATTTGGAACATAAGAAAGACATGTTGAAGAGCGGAACATTACTATAAATCTTTCACAGTTTCATCAGTCCCCGACACAAATACTGTTCATGTTTGTTTTCACAAGTTTCTTTCTAGTTTTTAATCTATAAGTGTAATTTGTATACTAAAGTAGAAAAATAGTGTTTATATAATTTTGTATACATCCCAAAACTTCATAAGAGCTATTCCAGATCCTCGAACTTTATTTTGAAACATAAATTTCATGACTGGATAACAGCTCATCCTATGCATATAATAATAATCATAGCTAACAATTATTAATGCCACTTTTGTACTAAATGGGAACCCTAGTGGAGTAGTGGGCTGCTAATCAGAAGGTCAGCAGTTCAAATCTACTAGGCGCTCCTTGGAAACTCTATGGGGCCATCCTTCTCTGTCTACAGGGTCACTGTGAGTCAGAATCAACTCTACTGCAGCGGGTTTAGTGGTTGGTTTGTACCAAAGAATGCTCTAATAATGTTCATATGTTAATACGGTACCCTTAGAACAACTGCGTGAAGTAGATATTATTAGTATTCCTGTTTTAGAACTTAGAAAACTGAGGCAAAGAGACGTGAGATAACTTTGAGAAAGTGCCATAGCTAGTAAGTGGTAAAGCTTAATTTCAAGATCTACAGATCATAGTGTGATCACAAATTCATACTGTTTTTGGTTGTCATTATATAATACACTGAAAGCCATGGTGACATAGTGGTTAAGAGATGGGACTGCTAAACAAAAACTTAGCAATTTGAATCTACCAGGCACACCTTGTAAACCATATGGGGACCATTTGACTCTGCCCTCGTAAGGTTGCAATGAGTCAGAATCAACTTGACAGCTCCAGGTATGATTTTTCATTATACAATACACTGGTTCCTATTATGTCACTTATGAACAGTGCCATGACAAATACAGTTGAAAATAAGTCACTAACCACATCTCTCATTATGTTCTTAAATAAGGGTTGGTTACGGGGTTAAGCCTTCAACTGAGACAAAAGTACAGATTCCTGAGGCAGTATCTACTACATACTACCCCACTGCTTTCTGCAACAGCCCCATAAAAAAGACATTTAGAAAACAAATGGTCTAGCTTATCATCTTGCCCCAATTACTTAGCCAAAATAATTAGCAAATTGAAAATTAAAGCTCATTTTTACTTTCATCCATTTGTCTCAATACTAATCATCAGTCATTATAAAATGCTCTCATTCATTTTCTAATACAGTTGGAAGTACTCATTTCACCAAGTTAGTTGATTATCTCCACTTCAAATATGGATAATTTAAAGGATCTAAGTGTTCATGTGCAGCTTTTAGATATAAAGTCAGAATACATCAAAAAGCTATCCAAGCACCCTGTTGTGGTGCACACACTTAAGCCCTCCCTCAAGGAGGAATGCTGGGATGCTATGTGGTTAGAACTAAAGCTGGTCTTTGTACCTTCTACAGTATCTCCCCAAGGGAAACATTTTGAGATTAGAGAGTTCTGCTCTCTGCTGTAGCTAATATCCTTTATCAAAGAAAGTTTCCACCATTTAGATTTTACCCTTTGGTTCCAGAGAAAATACTCTCCAAGATAACAATGAGTGAAGTAAAGGCATTTAATTTCAGATGGCACATCATCCTGCTTTGGTGAGCACTATAATGTGGCTCAACAAGAAAATTTTCTTGTTCTTTACATACTTGAAGTTGCTTCAACAGCAAAACACATATCCTTCCCAAATCTAAGTATTTGGATTCCTTATCATAGATGCAAAAGCTTACATTATCTTTTCATGAAAATATAAACTAAATATTTCACAGTATCATTTAACAGAGCAAACATAATTTCTCTAGTCCCCCCCCCCCATTGCCTTAAACAAGTGCATGTTGTACACAAGGTAGCAGGAATGAAGTAGATAATCTATGTTCTGGCCTCAGACAGCCTAGTCTGGTAGGAAGAATTATCCAAAAAAATTTCTTCCCAATACATGGAAAACAGAGGAAGCCAAGAACGACTCTCTTTGAAACATTAGGGAAAGCTTCACAAGGAAGTAATATATCCTCTATATCAGGTGAGCTCTTTTTACTTTCTCAAACATGGAACATTAGAATTCCATGAGTGAGTGATTCCTAACCCCATAAGACTTCAGCATTCCCTGAAGAATAGTCAAATTACCTTCCTGAGCCATTCTGCAAAGGAAAGCAAAGAAATGAATACTTTTAACCAGATTTGATGTCAAGATGTTAGCTATTTCCTTTGTTTTATAAGCCTGCATATGTGGTGGCATAGTGGTTAAGTGCTACGTCTGCTAACCAAAAGGCTAGTAGCTGAAATCCACCAGGCACTCCTTGGAAACTTTATGGGGAAGATCTACTCTGTCTATAACGTCACTATGAGTCATAATCCACTCAAAGGCAACGGGTTTGGTTTTTTAAATAAACCAAACCAATTCTGATAAGGAATTCAAATATTTACAAATACTTTCGAGTTTGGTTTATACACACGCACACACACACACACACACACACACACACGTACGTATAATACCATGGAGCCTTGGTGATGCAGTGATTAAGTGCAGTGGTTAAGTGCTATGGTGGCTAATCAAAAGGTTGACATTTCAAATCCATCAGCTGCTCCTTGAAATCCTGTGGACTCTCCATGAGTTGTAATCCACTCAATAGCAACACTTTTTTGTTTAATAAAAATAATCTTGGTGATAAACACATGAGACATATGTTATCAATCTTTTTATAGAAATAAGGAGAGACTCAGAGAAGTCCCACATAATGTATCTAGTAATTCTTCGAGTCAGGATATTACCCAGCTTTGTACAATTCGAAGTTTTTTCAAAAGACCAAACTTCTTCCTGGAACTCAAAAGCTACCTCCAGGTTTCTGATTATCTTACACGTCTAGGGAATAAAGGTAGAGAAAAACTGAAATTGCAGTAGGAATAATAGACGTTACTGGTTTAAAATAAGAGGATCAGAGTCCTGGTTTTAAGTTCCTAGCTTTGCTATTTCTAAGTGTGGACATGTTACTTACACTTTTCTAAACCTCAACATCTTCTGGAAATCATAAATGATGAAAGTATTGGCTTCAAGGCGGTTGTTTCAGGATTATATTGCATTAAAAATCACTTAGTTCTGTTCTTAGCATGTATATCTACTTAATAAATATAAACCAAAACTTCCTAAGCAACTGAATACATCAAGAACTATGGAAACCTGTCCAGCCAGTGAATCCAAGGATTCAGACACATGGGAAGTATTCTGAATCCCTGGCGGAGAATTTGAGCTCTGTACAGGGTTTTCTAGAAATTCGAGTTTAGGTCGTTTTAAGGATTTTAACTATAAATCAGACCAAGCTTACCGTGCAACTTCATGGACCAACTAAGCAATCCTGAAGGTCATTGGTGGTACGGAGTGGTCTGGAGGTGATTTGTAAAGGTCCATCTAAGTCACAGCATTCTGACATCTGTACGGTGGGGGAAATCTAACTGAATAGGTATCAGGCAACTATCAGGTCACTGTCTCACATGGGGTGCTCATCTGCCCTGAAAGTGTAAGTAATCTCCAACTGGATCCACTAGAAATTGAAGTACTACCTCCAAAGTCCTTAACTGACTCTTCATTACATCCAAAAAGTCAGGGAAGAGAGCCACAGATTCTGATGGAACAACATCTGCTGTGTAATTGAGAGAAATGTCTGCATACCCAACAGATGGACATAATACATCCTGGAGCTTGGCGATGTGCGCAACTGACCATATACAAACTAAAGTGTATTAACAGATTACTTTTCCGGGGAAGATATGACCCTGACATTATGCAAGAAAAACAAACCTATTGGTTCACACTTGTAACAGGAACTCTCAGAACTCTTTTATAGGAGAAAAGTACAAGCTGCTGTAAAATATTCAGTTAGCATATAAAAAATGAGTATATACATAAGAACTAATGCCCTTACAATTCTGCATACCGTATAACCTTACGTTATATTGGTTCTTTGGAATTCTTTTCTCACAGTATATCTTCCTTCTAAATACCAGTGTAATTAAGTTAATGGTTTGCTTCATATAGATGCCTAATTGCTATAATGATATCAGATGAATTATAGTGAGAGGAAAAACAGAGGAGAACATTAAATAGCACAGGTGGTTGGTTTTCTTAAGAACTAAGTCTTACAGGTATGTGTGTGTTACATTCACTGCCTTTAAATCTGTTTCAACCATTCAGAGCATTTAGCAAGCACGGCTAGAAGAAAACTAAGATCATACAATCCAATGCTTCCCTTTTTAGAGCTGAGAAAACTGACACCCAGAGAGGATGTTATTTGCTTAAGGTAACTAAGCTAATTAACAAACATCCTAGAAATAGAAATGTCATCTTCTACACCCTTAATCTCATCAGGAAGCATTTCTAACTCTATAAACCTTTGAATAATTTGAAAAGAAGGCGTAGGGATAAACAAAACTTATTTAAAAATCTCCAGATTTGTAGATTATGCATTTTAGCCATCAGAAAGCCTTTTGTTTTCTGCTTCAAATGGAGCATTAACATTGGCATTTGCTTTGTGAATTAAGGACTCACCTTCTGTGTAACATGCTGTCAGAAGTGCTTGTGATGTGTCTGTTTTTGTAAATTAACAGCTGTTATCAAATTACATGTTTCATGGGATATCCATAGCAAATTTACAATCTGATACATTTTTTTTCATTTCATTTTATAAGTTTTGGTATGTTCTCCCAACAATGAATCTATGCACCAGCAAATATCCCTTCTATGAACTTTACTAGTGGGCTGTACGTCACCTTCATAGCACCTATCACAATAATTTGTTTCATATTTATCTCTCTACTAGACTATAAGATTATTCAGGAAAATCTAAGATACTTTTATACCTTGCACTGAACCCTGGAATATAATTAAAAATCAAACCAAACTAGTCAGTGTCAACTTATGGCAGTCTCACGTGCTGCAGAATAGAACTGCTCCACAGGGTTTTTAAGGCTATGACCTTTCAGAAGCAGGCCAGGGCTTTCTTCTAAGATATCGTTTTGGGGATGGGGGAAGGTTCGAACCACCTACCTTCCAGTTAACAGTGAAGCCCTTAACTACTTCTTCCACCTGGGGATATAAGCATCACTAAATGTTTTTGAATGGATTAATGGAACACAGGATAATTTTAATGTTAGTATCGGTGAAAAATACAGAAATAAGAAAGGTATACTATGTTCCTAATAAGATCCCTACAGCTTCTTCCAATGGCAGACGTGACATCTTTCAAACAACTGCCTCTAGTTCTATGTGCAATTTCCTCTTGTGAACAATAAAGTATTATAGAATTTCTATTCTTCCCTATGTTGTCCATAATTTGTTATGATCCACACAGCCGAACACCTTTGCCTAATGAGCAGTACACAGGTAAACATCTCTCTGGTGTTTTCTGCTTTCAACCCTGATCCATCTGATATCAGCAACGATATCTCTCACTCTATGTTCTCTTTTGAAACAGGCTTGACCTTCTGACAGTTCCTTGTCAATGTACTCCTTCAGCAATATTTTACTTGTGAGTGTTATCAATGATATTGTTTGACAATTCCCAGAGCGTTTTTTTTGGGGGGGTGGGGAATGAGCAGGTATACAGATTTTCTTCCAGTAGGTTGACCAGGTGACAACCTTCCAAATTCTTAGTATAGATGAATGAGCACTTCCAGTATTCTGTCAATTACTAGAGCCTAAGTTTTCATAAGTGCTTTTAATGTAGCTTGGATTTCTTCCTTCAGTACAACTAGTTCTTGATAATAATCTACCTCCTGAAATGGTTGAATGTTGATCATTTCTTTTTGGTACAATTTCTCTGCATATTCCTTCCATCTTCTTTTGATGCTTCCTGCATCATTTGATATTTTGTCCTTAGAATCCTTCACTACTGCAATCTAAGGCATGACTTTTTCCTTCAGTTCTTTCAGCTAAGAAATGCTAAGTGTGTTCTCTCTCTTTGGTTTCCTAACTTTAGCTCTTTACATATTTTTCTATAACACATCTTTGGTCTATCAAGTTGCTCTCTCAGATCTTCAATTCAACACTTTTTTTTTTATTTTTTATTTTTATTTAATATAACTGAGTGAAAATGTACATTCACATGTAAATTTACGTGCCCCCCTATATGCAGCTTCCACTGCTCTCCCTGTCCGGTGACTACACACTATTCCTCTCTGCTCTGTACATGTCTCATCCTCCCAAAAGTCTCCTTTCCCCTCCTCTCCGTCCACTCCCCTTCCTCCAGCCAGAGGTCAGCAAGATGATATCCTATAGATGTATAGAACCATAAAGTGCTTCCAATATATGGTTACTCTGCATTGCCAGGTCCAATCCATTCCTGTCCAAAGAGTGGACCTTTGTTATAATTTGTGGGAAAGTGCAGCATCAGGGCCGGGGGCCATGCTCTCAGAGGAACCCCAAAACCGCTGGACCATCAATTGAGGTCTTTTAGTGGAGATCTCATGATGCACCTCTTTTTGTTCTTGTGTTGCCAGTGAAGCTCCTCTCTGTGAGCTCCGTCATGGCTATCACTGTTGGTGGCCGGGCACCATCCGGTTCTTCCGGTCCCAGGTCGATGTAGGCACCCACTCTTGTGGGTCTGTCTGTCTTCTTGGTTGTCTTTACTGCATGCCATTTTGGCCCTCGGTGAGCATCCGTTCCTGCTGAGTTGGGACCATTTGCTGTGTCCTCGGATGGCAGCTTGGCAGCTTTTAAGACCCCAGACGCCACTCACCAATGTGGGGTGCAGAGAGCTCTCCTAGCAAAACGCTAGTTGTGCCAATTGGCCTGGAATTCGCCTAAGAGCATGGTCCCCCGTCGCCCGCCCCAGCTACTCTATCCTTGCACTATTGAGTTAAGATGGAAGGAGTACTCAAGTTATGCTGAAGTCCACTTAATGTTGTTCTTGTTCCTAATGTGTGTTGTCACCGCTTTCTCCCAACTAGATTTCTAGTAACTACCTAAACTAAACCCTCTCCCCCTCGCCCTCCCTCCCTCCCTCCCCTCCCTTGCAGCTGTCAAAGAGTCTTTTCTTCTATACACGAGTCTGTTTTTGAGATCTTATCGTAGAGGTCTCATACAGTATTTGTCCTTTTGTCGCTGACTACTCTCACTCAACATAATGTCTTCCAGTTGAAACCAGGTTAGGAGATGAATCCTGGAATCATCGTTATTCTTTATCACTGTGTAGTGCTCCATTGAGTATATGTACCACAGTTTACCTACCCATTCTTCTATTGTTGGGCATCTGGATTGATTCCACCTTTTTGCTATTGCGGACTGTGCCGCGTTAAATATTCTGGTGCATGTGTCCGTTGGTGTGAAAGGCCTTGAATCTGTAGGATATATTCCAAGTAGTGGAATTACTGGGTCAAATGGTATATCAATATTCATTTTTTTAAGGAAGTGCCAGATTGCCTTCCAAAGAGGCTGGACCATTTTGCAACCCCACCAACAGTGTAGGAGGGTTCCACTTTCTCCACAGCCTCTCCAGCATTTGTTGTTTTGTGTTTTTTGGATCATGGCCAATCTTGTTGGGGTGAGATGGTATCTCATTGTTGTCTTGATTTGAATTTCTTTAATAACTAATGATCGTGAACATGTCCGCATGTGTTTTTTGGCTGCCTGGATCTCCTCTTTAGTGAAGTGTCTGTCCATCTCCTTTGCCCATCGCTTAATTGGATGGTTTATCTTCTTCTTATTGATATTTTGTAGTATCTTACAGATTATGGAGATCAGGCATCGATCTGACATAGAGTTGCCAAATATTTTTTCCCACTCTGTGGGTGTTCTTTTAATTCTATTAATAAAGTCTTTGGATGAGCAAAAGTCTTTGATTCTTAATAGTTCCCATTTATCTACTTTCTCTTCTGTTGATTGAGGTTTCTTTGACAGATTTTGGAGTCTGTCTTCATTGTGTATTAAAACTTCCATTGTTGTTCCTACCTTTTCTTGGATGAGCTTTATCGTTTTAGGTTTGATATTTAGGTCTTTTATCCAGTTGGAGTTGGTTTTTGTATAAGGTGTAAGATATGGATCTTGATTCAGTTTATTGCAGATGGATAACCAATTTTGCCAGCACCATTTGTTGAAGATACTGGTTTTACCCCAGTTTAATGTCTTAGGGCCTTTGTCGAATATCAACTGTTCATAGGCTGATGGTGTCATCTCTAGGGTCTCAATTCCGTTCCATTGATCGATCTGTCTGTTCTTGTACCAGTACCAGGCTGTTTTGACCACTGTGGCAGTGTAGTATGTTCTAAGGTCGGGTAATGAAAGGCCTCCCAGTGTGTTCTTCTTCTTTAGTAGTACCTTACTTATCCGTGGCTTCTTCCCTTTCCAAACAAAATTGGTGATTTGTTTCTCCATCTCGTTAAAAAATGATGCTGGAACTTGTATTGGGATTGCATTATATAAATAAATTGCTTTGGGTAAAATAGACATTTTCACAATGTTAAGTCTTCCTATCCATGAGCAGGGTAGGTTTTTCCATTTATCTAAGTCTCTCTTAGTTTCTTGTAGTAAGGGCTTGTAGTTCTCTTTGTAAAGATCTGTTGCTTCTCTGGTTAGATTAATTCCTAGGTACTTTATCTTCTTAGGGGCTATCGCAAATGGTATTGATTTAATAATTTCCTCCTTAACAGTCTCGTTGATGGTATAAAGGAAACCTACTGATTTACTTATGTTTATCTTGTATCCTGAAACTTTGCTGAACTCTTCTATCAGTTTGAGCAGCTTACTTATAGATTCCTTGGGGTTCTCTGCATATATAATCATATCATCTGCGAACAGGGAGATTTTAACTTCGTCTTTGCCGATGCAGATGCCCTTTATTTGTTCGTCTTGTCTAATTGCTCTGGCTAGAACTTCTAGCACAATGTTGAATAGGAGAGGTGACAGTGGGCATCCTTGTCTAGTTCCTGATCTCAGGGGAAAGTCTTTCAGTCTCTCTCCATTCAGGATGATGTGGGCAATTGGTTTTGTACAAATGGCCCTTATTGTGTTGAGGAATTTGCCATCTATGCCCATTTTGCTAAGAGTTTTTAGCATGAATGGGTGTTGGACTTTATCAAATGCCTTTTCGGCATCAATGGACAAAATAAGGTGATCTTTGTCTTTTGTGTTATTTATGTGGTTAATCACATTAATTGTTTTCCTGATGTTGAACCAGCCTTGCATCCCTGGTATGAATCCCACTTGGTCATGATGGATTATTTTCTTCATATGTTGTTGTATTCTGTTGGCAAGAATTTTGTTGAAGATTTTTGCATCTAAGTTCATGAGTGATATTGGTCTGTAGTTCTCTGTCTTTGTTGGATCTTTCCCTGGCTTAGGTATCAGGGTTATGCTGGCTTCATAGAATGAGTTTGGGAGTACTCCATCCCTTTCTATACTGTGAAATAGTTTCAATAGTATTGGGGATAACTCTTCTCTAAATGCTTGGTAGGATTCTGCTGTGAAGCCATCTGGGCCTGGACTTTTTTTTGGGTTGGCAGTGTTTTGATGACCTTTTCAATCTCTTCCTTTGTGATGGGTTTATTAAGTTGTTCTGCTTCACGTTGTGATAATTTGGGTAGGTGGTATGAGTCAAAGAATTTGTCCATTTCCCCTAGGTTTTCAAATTTGTTAGAGTACAGTCTTTCATAGTATTCTGTTATGATGTTTTTGATTTCTGTTGCATCTGTGGTGACAACTCCCTTCTCATTTCTAATTTGGGTTATTTGTTTCCTTTCCTGCTTTTCTTTAGTAAGTTTAGCCAGTGGTTTATCAATTTTGTTAATCTTTTCAAAAAACCAGCTTTTGGTCTTTTCAATTTTTTCAATTGTTTTTCTATTCAATTCAACACTTTTATTTCATCATTCTTCTGTTTACCTAACTTATCTTCAAGAGAAAAACTTTCTTGTACCATATATGTAATCTACTGGGAAATCTTACTGGCTGTAGCTTCAACTTATATCTAGAAGTCTTCAAAGGAACTGAATAAAATTAAGGTGTTGAATGATTCAACTTCCCAAAGTTTCCTTCCAAAACAATACAAAATAGGTTCACAGCTACAAAAGTCTCCAGAAAACCAAACTCTCAACATGCATTGAAAACAGAGAAAAGAGAAATGTTAAAACAACCAAGAAAAAAGAAAACATTAACAGAATCCAGTACCCTAATCACTCATGTCCCTGCCCCATCACTGTCTATAAAAAAGCTTTGCAGTAAGCAAACACAAAGAAAACAGCCAAGAAGAATTGCTTTCAAAGTGTGAATTGAAACAACCTGATGAAGATTAAATCTACACAAAATCTAAAAATACATAAAAAATTAACTAAACAGAACTGGTTGCTCACTCATGAGAAAGATATTTTAAAATATGTATGTTTTAAAGGAATATGTGGCCCAGAAAGACTCGGGGGGCAATTCAAAGAGTTTTAAAGGTTAAATGTTGTCTGAGAGCACAAACAAATTTTTTTGTCTTAAACTTATGGTGATTAAGTGAAAGTATACAATCCAAATCAATTTTGCATGCCCACCTATCTGCCACTCCTTCTGCTGTCCTTGCCTAGTTACAGCACACTCCTCGTCTTCATTCTATACTTATAGTATCCTCTCAACAAGCTTCTGTCCCCCCTCCTCTTCAACCAATTCTCTCCCACCTACAAAGCGACCAGTACAATGGTGTCTTATAAATGCATAAAACCATAAACTACACACACAATATGGTCACATTGTGTCCCTGAATACAGTCCATTCCTGTCTGAAAAGTTGACCTCAGTAGTATTTTTCGGACAGGGGCAGCAGCAGGTCTAGGTACCATACCTAGGCCTAGGTACCATACCATGTTCCCAGGGTATCCTCCAGGCTGTTGGACCATCAGTTCTGGCCTTTTAGTAGGGTTCTTGGGATGCACCCCTCTTTTTCTTATGTTGCCACAGGGACTCAATATTGTATGCCCCATCAAGGCTGTCTTTGGTTGTGGCCGGGCACCATCTGGTTCTTCTGGTTACATGTTGAAACTGTCTCACATTCACATGGGTTCTCCTGTCTCCTGAGCTCTTATTTCCTCATACTTTTTGTTTCTGGTCATCATCTGTTCTGGATGAGTTGGGATCATTTGGTGTACCTCAGATGGCAACTTGCTAGCTTTTCAGACTACAGATGCCAGTCACCAATACGAGGTACAGAAGACTCTTAGCAGTAGGTTAGTTCTGCCAATTGGCCTTGATGTTTCATGAAAGTACGGTACCCAGACCCCCACCCCTGCTACTCTATCCTTAAAATATTGGGTTGAGATTAGTAGAGCTTTCAGTCTGTGGTGAAGTCCAGTTAAGTTGATCTACTTTCTACTGTGTGCTGTCACTGCTGAAAGCACAAGCAAAATTTAAAGAAATAATCTTCCAAACGCATATCTTCTTTTTGGGGAAAAAAGACAAGAGGAAAGAATGCTGTCAATAAGGTAGAGAATGAAGAAAAGAAGAAAATAAATTGTAGAGCCCTGCATAACAAAAAGAGATCCACAAAATTGAGTGCTCACTTCATTTCCACAAAAATAAATGTACATACACACAAAAAGCAGTCTGCTAAAGTACTTGGATTTTGATAGAATGACTAAACTAGAAATCATGTAAAACATTCAGTATCATAAAAAACAAACAAAATGAAATTAAAATTTATAGAGAACTATTGGGGAGAAATAGGAATTAAAATTTCATACAAGTAAACAGAGCAAAATATCTTCCTCAAGAAAACATGTAGCAAAAGAAAACTGTAAATCCACAGTCAGAACAGAATAAAATATGTGTAAAATTAAATATATGTAAAGAAGAAAATACACCCTGAGTATAAAGTCTAGCCAAGCCAAGTGCCGTCGAGTCGGATCCGACTCATGGCAACCCTATTAACAAAAAAGAAGTTGAAGGAACTCGGAAAAGAAAGAAAATGACAAAACGATCTTATAAAAGAAAAATAATTTAAAAGCTATCTGAGGAAGAACAAACTGTAACAAAAATTTAAAAGGAATAATAAAGAAGATGTACTGAAGGCAAAAATGCTAAAGAATCAGAAATTTTTAAAAACAACATGACAAGTAAAGCAACAAAAGGGAAGAACTCTACAACAACTGAATGAAAAATTATAAACCAAGGATTATATATACACCCAAATTCTCACTCAGATATCAAACCTATATGAAAGTTTGTTGCACCATGCAAGATCTTAGGGAATTCTTCATCCTTCAGCCTTTCTGGAGGAATCCATCAGAGGATAAGCATCACCCAAATAAATAATGACTGGGAAGACTGCAGGAAAATGAATGCTGATGTGTATTTTAAAATTTATAAATAGACTTATAAGAATAAAATAATTTTAGGGATAAGGATGTTTGTGTACATATATATGTATCTAACATATATAAACACATACACACATATATACATACATATATATTTGTGAATGTATATATGCACACATACATAGAAACCATAGTGGTGTAGTAGTTAAGTGCTATGTGTGCTAACCAAAAGGTCTGAAGTTTGAATCTCCAGGTGATTCTTCGAAACTCTATGGGGGCATTTCTAATCTCTCCTATAGGTTCACTGTGAATGGGACAGTGGGTTTTAGTGGTTTATATACACACACAAATATGCACTGAGACAAATTAGAAATAATGTTGATAAAAAAATTGGAAGAAAGAGTAGAAAGCAGAGGAAAGGAAAATCTCATTATTTGTAAGGCAATAGATGAGTATTAAAAATGCTAAAAATAGTGATAAAACATAGTAAATGATTAAATAAGAAAACAGAGGATTGACAGCTGCAAGAACAAATTCAAAACTTCCTGAATACTACATATAAAAAACCTAAGAATGTACATCTAGTCAAAAAATAATCACACAAAACGTGACAAAATAGGAATATTTATGGAATATTATGAGAACTCAAGCATGTCAGGTATATCAGTAAATGTAAATAAACTTAACTCATCTATTAAGAGATATAGGTTTTCAATTAGTTTCACAAAACAACACCCAACTCTGTGCTGTACACAAGGGATACACCTAAAGTAGCCATTCAGAAGGACTAAAAAAATACAACAGGCAAAAATGAGAGTGAAAAGACAACATGTTTACTGATTCTAAGACAAAGGTAGAACTTAAGCCCAACAGGCTTTAAGTGACAGACATTTATTAATACAAAAAGCCACAACCCACATTGAAAAATTTTTATAAGAAAATTTAGACATTATCTATATACTACCATATTTACAAAGCAAAACTTGAAAGAGATGTAAAAATAGCTAACAAAATACTCCAATAATAGAAGACTTTAACATTTTTAGTGTACAACAGATTAAGAAGCAAAAAAGATGTATACTGTATAAACAGCTAATCAGTAGATCTTAAGATATATATCAGACTCAATATGGGAATCATAAAGAATACACCAAGTTTTTATTGCATAGCCTCAAACTTTGGTCACATACTGAGTAACAAAGTAAACATTAATGCCATTCATAAAGTTTGGAAACATTATAAAATGATGCTCTGTAATCACAAAGACATAAAATCAGAATTTGTAAGGCCAAGCCAAACCAAGTGCCGTCGAGTCGGATCCGACTCATGGCGACCAACAAAAATAAAAAGTAAAAGGCCATTCAGGGGGTGGGGTCAAGATGATGGCCTAGTCACACACCTTCTCAACTCCCTCTAAGACCTAAGGCCTAGGAAAATAATTGAACAGAGCAGTATATACATTCTGGGACCCCAAAGATTAGGCACAGGGTTGTGAGATCGAACAAGGTGGCAGGAACAGGAAATCTACCTTTGTCAAGAGGTGAGGCAGCAGTGTGCAGTAAGTCCTGCTTCTGCTGGCACAGCAGCTGAGAGGATTACAGATGTAGAAGCTATCTTTGTTAAGTGGGAGACTGGGATGCAAACTCCTGAACCTGAGAACCTGGCAGGGGCCAGCTCCTATACTGAGCTACAGTGCCTAAGTAAACACCATCTTTTGCAACAGAGAGGTTGTGCTTGGGACAGTCACATCTAGATAACCCAGTAGTGGCTGATGACTAAGGATGCCAGTTCCCCTTTCCCCTGTCCTCCTTGGTCTGCACCATAGATAATGTTCCCTCAATGCAGGAGAGGAGGCTCAGGTGGGATACCACCTTGGTGAGCTGAGAGGTCGAGTCAGCCACTCCTGTGGATCTGACTGAGACTAGCTGCCACACTGGGCAACCGTGCTTGTCTGGACAGTGCCTCTCCCCTCAAAAAAGCTGCTTTTATGACAGTCATGCCTAGAGAACATAGTAACATCTATGTTCTTACCACAGTGAGCCACATCACAGAATCTTCTGAAGTTCCCTGAGAGAATCCATAAGTAGGGCACCATCTTTGTCATCCAGGAGGCAGGGCCTGCCATCTCTGAGGGCCCAGCTTCTATCAGCAGCCACTGGACAGCACCTCTCTCAACAGAAAAGCAGTTTTCAAGGTAAGTGAATCTAGAGAATATAGTGGTGACTGGTGAATGAGTGTGGCGATGTCATTTCCACCTCGTGTCAGTGAGCCACACCACAGCATCTGCTAACGAGCCCCTGAGATACTCCACAAGTAGGATACCATCTTTGTCAGCCAGGAGGTGGGGTCTGCCACCTGAGGGCCCAGCTGGGGCAGCCACCAAACTGAGCAGCACTGTGGGGCTGAACAGCATCTCTCAACAGAGAAGCTGTACATAAGTCAGCTGCACCTAGACAACATAGCAGTGGCTGGCACTGAAGTCTAGCAGTTCATTTACTCACTCACTTCTTAGACCTACTCCACAGCTCCAGTTGGTGCAACAACAGAGAATCTGAACAGCTTTTTGGTGGCATGAAGAAAACAATCAATATCTAACCGTTTATAGAAGCAGACTACATGATGCCGGAAAACTCCTGAAATAAAGAATCAAAAAAATTCCCAAATTCAGAAGACCTCCCTGAATTTATTGAGCTAGAATACAAAAGGATTATGTATAGAACTTTTCTAGAGATTAAACCAAGTGAGTAGAACAAAACAAAAAAATAAATAAGCTGTATGAACTGCTAGAACATCTATGATCTGAAATCCAGCAGATCAGTAATAGCATTACAGAGTTAGACAACTCAGTGCAAAGCTAAAAGAACAGGACTGAGGAAATGGAATGCAGAATTAGTGATATTGAAGATAAAACAACTGACACCAGCATGTATGAGGAGAAGTCAGACAAAAGATTCAAGAAAAATGAAGAAGCATTAAGAAGCATGTGGGACTTTATCAAGAGGAATAATCTAAAAATAACTGGAATTCCTGAGCAGGGAGGGATAGCAGAAAATATAGAGAGGATTGTTGAAGTGTTGCTGACAGAAAACTTCCCTGACATCATGAAAGAAGAGAACACAGATATTCAAGATGTTTATCAAATTCCACAAAAGGTAGACCCCAAAAGAAAGACACCATGATATAACCAAGCTTAACAAAATTAAACATAAGGAGAAGCTCTAAAAGGCACCTAGGCTTAAATCAATACTACCATACAAAGTGAAGCCTTATAGGCTGTCCTCTTAACTTCTTGGCAGAAATTACATTGGCAAGAAGGCAGTGGAATGACACAAAGCCTTGAAGGAGAAAAATGTCCAAAGAAGAATTATATATCTTCAGAATTGTCTCTCAAACAGGATAGTGAAATGAAAACATTCTCAGATAGACAGAATTTTAGAGACTTTGCAAAAACTAAACCAAAATCATGAGAAATATTGTAAGAAGTACTTCATTTAGAAAATCAATGACATCAGATGTATCACTCAAGGGTTTGACAGAGGACACAGCATCCAGAGTTTTACTCAGCTAGGGAAGTCACAAAGCTCAATCAAAGCTAAAATGTTAAAACTAGGGAAACAGACATCTTAGCAAGAAAACTATGACATCATGACACTATAAAGAGGGATATATTATACTATTTGCAGCCCTTTCAGACAGAGAGGAAGTTAAGAAGTTAAAGATTGTTTTAAACTTAGAACGTTAAGGGGGAGCAAAGAGGTAGCTGCTAAAGAAACTAGTAATACTACATATGAAAACAAGGAACATCATATGGGAGTCTCAACAGACACAAGACCAACACTGAAATGGAAGAAAAGAAAGCCCATAAAGAAAAATGATGCAGAGGAGAATATTAAGCAAAACAAAGAAAACATCAATAAGACAAAAATAAAGGGACCAAAATGATAGCACTAAATACATATTGATCAATAATTACTCTGAAAATAAATTGATTGAATGCTCCAATGGATCAAAAAACATGATCCGCCTATATGCTGCTTACAAGAAACATACCTTAGACTCAAAGATATAAACAAACTGAAAATCAAAGGACGGAGAAATATCTACCAAGCTAACAACATGCACAGAAGAGCAGGAGTGGCAATACTAATCTCAGATAAAATAGATTTTAAAGTAGAAACCACCATCATGGACAAGGATGGTCACTATTCTTTGCTTAAAGATTCAGTACATAAGCAGGATATAACAATGCTAAATATTTATGCATCCAACACCAGAGCACCTAAATACGTCTAAGAAATGCTAACAACACTGAAAAATGAGACAGATCATTCCACAATAATAGTAGGAGACTGCAAAATGCCACTTTCAGAAATGGACAGATTATCTGGAAAAAAGCTAAATAAAGATACAGAAGATCTTATTCTGACAATCAACCAACTGGACCTCTTTGATGTATACAGAGCCTTGTACTCAACAACAGATAAGCACAGTTTCTTTTCCAATGTGCATGGAACATTTTCCAGAATAGATCACATATTAGTTCATAAAGCAAGTCTCAGCAAAATCCAAAGCATTAAATTATTGCAAAGCATCTTCATAGACCATAAAGCCAGAAAAATTAGAATCAATAGCAGAAAAAACATGGGTAGAAATTCGAACTCATGGAAACTGAACAACACTTTGTGCAAAAACTCATGGATTATAGAAGAAATCAAAGACACAATAAAGAAATTCATGGAATCAAATGAGAATGAAAACACATACTACCAGAACCTATAGGATGCTGCAAAAGCAGTGCTCAGAGGTCAATTTATCTCCATAAATACACACATCAAGAATGAAGAAAGAGATGAAATCAAAGAATTAAACCTACAACTTGAACAAGTAGAAAGAGAACAACACAAGAACCCCTTGGGGACCAGAAGAAAACAAATAATAAAAGTTAGAGCAGAACTAAACAAACTAGAGAATGGAAAAAAATTGAAAGAATTAACTAAACTGAAAGCTGAACTTTTTCAAAGATCAATAAGATTGATAAACCACTGGCTAAATCCACAAAAGAAAAATAGGAGAGGAAAGAAATAACCTGAATAAGAAATGAGACAGCAGGTGTCAAAACAGACTCAACTGAAATTAGAAGTATAGTAACAGAACACTATGAAAAACTGTATGCCAGCAGATTACAAAACCTAGAATAAATGAACAAATTTATAGATTCACATCACCTACCAAAATTATCACAAGGAAAAGCAGAACTTAATAAATCCATCACAAAAGAAGAGATTGAAAAAGTAATAATAATAATAACAATTATCAACCAAAAAAGTCCTGGTCCAGAAGGCTTCACAAGAGAATTCTACCAAACTTTTAGAGAGGAGTTAATTCCGATACTTTTGAAGCTATTTCACAACACAGAAAAAGGACAGAATATTCCCAAATCCATTCTATGAAGCCAGCATAACCCCGATTCCAAAGCCAGGGAAAGATCCCACACACACAAATAAAATTACAGACCAATGTCTCTCATGAATCCAGTTGCAAAAATCTTCAACAAAATCCTAACCAGTAGAATTCAACAACATATTAGAAAAAATTCATCATATCCAAGTTGGATTCATATCAGCAATGCAGTGCTGGTTCAGCATCAGAAAAACAATTATGTGATCAACCACATAAATAACACAAAGGACAAGAGTCACCTGATTTTGTCAATTGATGCAGAAGAGGCATTTGACAAAGTTCAACACCCATTCATAGTAAAAATATTGCAGGAAAAAGAAGTTTGGCTCACAGGGTGGAAAACACCTCAAACACAGCTTTCTCTTTAAGAGTAAGAGGCTTTGTTGCCAGCACTTCTGCGATCAGACTCAAGTCCGAAAAATAGCCGTGCACACCACCCTGTTATCAAAACATCCCTTTTATATGTTTTCTCAAGAAAGCAAAGAAATTTTCATACATCCTCCCAACTGGCAACTACAGGTTTACAGATTTTCATGTAATTTCACTGGCACAGCATGTTTAAAGAGGCACTAGGTAAGCAATTGGCATTAGATTACACGGGAAGAAGGCACCTTCTTCCCAGAAGTTAGGCCCATCTCAAGGAATCCCATGAGGGGTGGGGGAAGTGTCCTTGGGCTGACCCGATGGGCTACCCAGTCAGCCCTGAGATATGGGCTGACTCAGAGAGAAACTGACCCAGAGAGAAGCTGACTCAGAGAGAAACAGCTGGGCTTCTGTGAATCTTAAAGCAAAATCTTCTTAAAAGTTTCCTCCTCTCAAAAACTTTCAACCAAATAGGCATAAAAGGGAAATTCTTCATTGCAGCAAGTTGCATCTATGCAAAGCCAACCTTCAACATCATCCTAAATGGACAGAGACTGAAAGAATTCCCCCCTGAGAATAGGAACCAGACAAGGATGCCCACTCTCACCACTTCTATTCAACACTGTGCTAGAGGTTCTAGCCAGAGCAATAGGACAAGACAAAGAAATAAAGGGCATCTGCGTCAGCAAAGAAGAAGTAAAAATCTCCTTATTTGCAGATGATATGATTTTACACACAGAGAATCCTAAAGAATCCATAAGTAAACTACTGGAACTAATAGTTCAGCAAAGTATCATGATATAAGACAAACGTAAGTAAATCGGTAGGATTTCTTTACACCAATAAAGAGATCATCAAAGTGGAAATCACCAAATGAATACTATTTCCTGTAGCTCCCAAGAAGATAAAATACCTAGGAATAAAACTAACCAGAGAAGTAAGAGGCCTATACAGAAAAAAATTACAGCACACTATTGCAAGAAACCAAAAAGAGACTTACATATACAGAGAAATTGATCTTGCTCATGGACAGGAAGACTTAACATTGTGCGAGTGCGTATTTTACCCAACGTAGTCTGCATATACAATGCGATTCCAATAGAGATTCCAGCGTTTTTTTTGTTTGTTTTTTTTTTAATGAGATGGAGAAACAAATTGCCAGACTTGTTTGGAAAGGGAAGAATCCCTGATGTGCAAAGCACTACTGAACAATAGGAACACAATGGAAGGCCTCACACTACCAGACCTTAGAACCTACCACCCTGCCACGGTAGTAAAAACAGCCTAGTGCTGGTACAAAGAGAGACATAGAGATCAGTGGAACAGAGTAGAGAATCAAGAAATATCACCATCCTCCTATGGACAGTTGATATTCAACAAAAGTCCAAAGGATGCAAACTGGGATAAAAACAGTTTCTTTAACAAATAGTGTTGGCAAAATTGGATATCCATCTGCAAAAAAACTGACCCAAGACTATGTCTCATACCTTTCACAAAAACTAACTCAAATGGATCAAAGACCTAAATATCAAACCTACAATGATAAAGATCATGCAAAAAAAAAAAGAAGGGGGTGGAACAATGGAAGTTCTAATACACAGCTTAGACAGACTACAAAATCTGACCAACAGTGCACAAAGAACAGAAGAAAAAATTGATAAATGAGAACTACTAAAAATCAAACACTTATTCAAAGACTTTATCAAGAGAGTTAAAAGATTAATTACAGAATGGGAAAAAATATTTGGCAATAATATGTTGGATCAATGTCTGATGTCCATAGTATATAAAGTACTACAAAATGTCAACGAGACAAAGATAAACAGCCAGTTAAGCAGTGGACAAAGGAAATGGACAGACACTTCAAAGAAGACATCCAGGCAGCCAAAGACACATGAGGAAATGCTCACAATCATTAGTCATTAGAGAAATCCAAATCCAAATTAAATGAAATAGTATCTCACCCCAACAAGGCTGACAATAATTTAAAAAACACAGAACAACAAATGCTGGAGAGGCTGTGGAGAGATTGTAACTCTCCTACCTGTTAGTGGGAATGCAAAATGGTACAGCCTCTTTGTAAGCAATTTGGTGCTTTCTCAGAAAGCTAGAAATAGATATGCTGTGCTATCCAGCAATCCCACTGCTCAGAATAAATCCTACAGAAATAAAGGCAGTCACATGAACAGATACATGCACATGAATGTTTACTGCAGCACAGTCCACAATAGCAAAGAGATGGAATCAACCTAGGTACCCATCAACAGATGAATGGATAAACAAACTATACACAATGGAACACTGCAATGGTGAAGAACAATGATGGTTTTAGGAAGCATATCATAACCTGATTTCAGCTAGAAGACACCATGCTGAGTGAAATCAGTCAGCTGCAAATGAACAAGTATTGTGTGAGACCACTGTTATAAGGACTTAAAGATGGACTTAAGTACAGAAGAAAAGATAGTTGATGGGAATTTGGTTAGGTGAAGGAAGTGAGAGCACACAGTATAGGGCAGATCAGTATAACTGGACTATGTCGTAAACTGAAAGGTTTTCTAAACTCAATCCATAATTTCATAGGATTGAGTATCAGGAATGGGGTTTGCAGACCACATTTTAAGGGACATCAAAGTCAGTTGATATCATTAGTCTTTAGCAAAGAGAGTCTTCTGGACCCCATATTGGTGAGAGGCTTCCTCGGTCTTAAAAGCCAGCAAGCTGACATCTGAGAAACATAAAATGGTCCCAATGAAGACCATCAGAGACCTGAGGAAAAATGAGCCTAGGAGATAGAAGGACCGATATGAATGGGAGGCTGCATTAGCATGAGACCAGAAGAACCAAATGGTGCCCAGCCACTACTAAAGGCAGTCATGATGGGGGACACAATATAAAGTCCCTGCAGTAACAGGAGAAAGTAAAGTGTACAGTTTAAGAACTCTACCTAAAAGACCAGAACTGATGGTCTGACTGGAGGGTCCCCTAGGAATATGGACCCTAGACTTGCTGTTGGTCCTGACCAGAAACCAGTACTGAGGTCAAATCTTCTCCCAAGAATGGACTGTACTTGCGGACACAACGTGAGCATGTGGTGTGTATTATGGTTTTCTACGTACATAGGAGGCTGTCCTACTGATTTCTTTCTAGATGGGAAAGAATGAGGTGGAGACGAGGGGACAGATGTTTGTTAAGAGGATACTAGAAGTAAAGAGTGAAAAAGATGAGTGTGTTGTCACAGGGTGAGGAGAGCAGATGAAATTGCAGATAGGCGGGGTTGTAAAATTGTTTTGGATTATATGTGGTTGTTATGTTGTTAGGTGCCATCGAATTGGTTTTGGCTCAGCAGCCCTATGCATAATAGAATGAAACACTGCTCAGTCTTAGACCATGTATGCAATCGTTTTTATTCTTAAGCCCATTGTTGTGGCCACTGTGTTAATCCATCTCATTAAGGGTCTTCATCTTTTACGCTGATCCTCCACTCTACCACACATGATGTCCCTCTCTGGTGATTGATCCTTCCTGACATGTCCAAAGTATGCAAGACTCTGTTTCCAAGGAGCACTCTGTGTGTACTTCTTCAAGAACAGATCTGTTTGTTCTTTTGGCAGTCCACGGTACATTCAATTCTTCTCCAACAGCACAATTCAAAGGCATCGATTCTTCTGTCTTTGTTCATTGTCCAGTTTTTGCATGCATATGATGGGATTGCAAATAAAATGAGTTGGATCAGGCCCACTTTAATGCTCAAGGTGGCGTCTTTACTTTTCAATACTTTTAAAGAGATCCTTTACAGCAGATTTTCCCAATACAATATATCCTTTGTTTTCTTTCATCCTTTTTTTTTAATTACGATTAAGTGAAAGTACACATTCCGAATTAAATTTACATGCCTGCCTATCTGCAGCCCTGTCGCTGCCTAACTGTCCGCCCGTGGAAAGAAGACAGGACACACGGATACGAGCCACCTTGCAAGTTACTTGCTTTATTCTTCTCTGCTTTATTCTTTTTCCTTATTCTTCCTGCTTTACTTCCTATTCTACTGCCTATTCTGCTTTCTATTCTACTACTATAGTTCTTCTTCCTAGCTCTCCTGCTGCGCCGTGTCCCCGAACGCCGTGGCGTTTGGGGACGCGGCGGCAGCTGCAGCTCCCGAGGCTGTGTCTGCTTCCTATTCTACTTTCTTTGTTCTTCTTCCTTCTACACTCGGTCCCCACACGCTTTTATCTCCCAGGTTCCTCTAGTCACCCAAGGCCACGTCCTCCCAAAGCGGGGCTCTCAATAGGCTGATCAGCAGCCACTGCTCACAAGCATGCGCTAAGAAAGCCCTAAGTCTGGTAAACAAGGGTGTGGAATAAGGAGGGGCTCCGACCTTGGGCGCCATCTTCATGGCGCAGTTTCTTTTTAGCCCCTGACATCTCCCCCTTTTTTCTTTGTAAAAAAGGCACTGAGAAAGTGTCTGTCTTAGGTCATCTTCGGCTAGGATGCTCCTTACCCGTCATGGGGATACCTCACAGCTTGGTGAGGTCCCTGTCTTAGGTTGGTAACATCCCCAGAAGAGGTTGCCCGTCTCTGACTACCTTTCCAGCATGTTGAGCCAAACACCAGGCGAGGACTGTTTGTCCTGCATGGCTGCAATAGCCTGCACAAGCAGGGCCTGCTCTTGCCGCCTCATCTGCGTGTCTGTACATTCTGAGAAGTGACCACGGCGATTATAGCAGATACAAGTGCAGTTATTCCCATAATAACTAATCCCCACAGCCTGCTTAGGCCTAATCAACTCTTGCAATTTTTCTATCACTTGTAGCCCTTTGTCCCGACAAGTTTACAGGAAGTAACACAAAGGGAGGCTGATGTAGAACAATCATAAGTTTCCCTTCCCCAAGGGGGCCCACACAATTAGCAAAATTACAGTTAAAACACATTATGTTAAAACAGGTTACATTGTGGCAGGTTTCATTGCCCTATGTGACAGTCATTCCCTTTTTTTTTAAGTGATGTTTACATTTTTCTCATTGAAATTCCTTTTAAGGATTATGTTGGTTCCTGTTACACAAGTGGTGACTGTTTTATTCAGGAGAGATTGGGTTAGTTTATGTCCAAGTCCAGAGTTCTTTACATTTTGGCCATTGGCAGCATAGTTCCTTGTGTTATTTAAGTTGGTGATGTTGTAGTATTTGAAAAAGGTTAACAATGAAGGAGCTGGTGGGCACAAATCACACGATGTTTCGGCGGTGACTTCACCGTTGCTGGGGAGATCTCTCAGAGGGGATGGTGTCAGGTTGTGTTTGCGAGTTGAATTCCTGTGAAAATATAATTTCTGCCTTGTGACTTGGTTAGTGACAGCAAGTGATTGATAACAAAAGGGTATATTTTATTAAATGATATGGTAAGCTGTGTTTATAATTTTAAGGGTGTTGTAAAATTTTTGAAAGCTCTTAGAAGTATAAGCCAGAGCAGTCTGTTTTGAGATGTGAAGGAATTTAGCAATTGGTAAAACAGTGAAAGAGGTGTTGAATTACATCCTTGCAAGCTTCTCCGGTGTGGGCTGAGGTTGTAATTGAGTGAGAATAAATCCTGTAAAGACTGTAAGACAACTATGACAATATTCTTTGTGGGACATAATGTGGCAGTTTTAATGTGAGGAAATAGCCTAACAACGTACTAGGAGTCAGTATACAGGTTAAATTTTTCGTCATGTAGCATTGAAAAAACTGCTTACATTGTAAGGAGCTTAGTTCTTTGTGCAGATGTTTCTCAAGTTAGAATTCTGTAACAGTAGTTCTGTTAGAGGAATCATTAGTAAAAGCTAATTCTGCATCATCTAGAGGAGTGAAGTTAGTTAGTTGAAGAGAAATAAAGGAGTGTTTTGATCAAACTGTAGAGGAGGTAAATGATTTTTCATATATTTGCAGACCGCTGTTTCCAGTTGTTGTGGCTTTTTAGCTTTGCCTACTTTCCTATCATTGAGAGAGTGGCTATCGGGGCCAGATAATTAACAACTACTTTAAGCAAATGTAACCACTCTAGGTGACGTTTTGCCAAAGACACTGAGCCTTAGGAATCATCTGTCTTTTATGATATATATAATTGTTTTAGCCAGGTTGTTTACATCAGGCAAAGTTTAAAACCTAAGAGAAAATTTTTTCAGTTAATGGAATTAGTTTGTTAAACTCACATTTTTACAGAGATAAGAAGCAAGAAAGCATGTTGTGAATATATTAAATGTAGTTTTCGTTTTCTGGTCCGAAGGCCATGTCCTTGGAGATTAAAGGAGAAGGAACAAAGGAATCTGTAACTGGTTGTGATTAATTAGTTGTAAGCCCCACGTTGGGCGCCACTTGTCGCTGCCTAACTGTCCGCCCACGGAAAGAAGACAGAACACACGGATACGAGCCACCTTGCAAGTTACTTGCTTTATTCTTCTCTGCTTTATTCTTTTTCCTTATTCTTCTTCCTGCTTTACTTCCTATTCTACTACTATAGTTCTTCTTCCTAGCTCTCCTGCTGCACCGCGTCCCCGAACGCCACGCTGCAGCTCCCGAGGCTGTGTCTGCTTCCTATTCTACTTTCTTTGTTCTTCTTCCTTCTACACCCGGTCCCCACACGCTTTTATCTCCCAGGTTCCTCCAGTCACCCAAGGCCACGTCCTCCCAAAGCAGGGCTCTCAATAGGCTGATCAGCAGCCACTGCTCACAAGCATGCGCTAAGAAAGCCCTAAGTCTGGTAAACAAGGGTGTGGAATAAGGAGGGGCTCCGGCCTTGGGCGCCATCTTCATGGTGCAGTTTCTTTTTTGCCCCTGACACAGCCCCCTTGGCTTTCCTTGCACAGTGACAGCACACTCTTCCTTTTTGTTCTATATGTCATATCCTTTTTACCCTCTCCTCTCCCTTCTAGTAAGAGGCCAATAGGACAGCATCCTATAGATGCATAGAACCATACAGTACACATACCATATGGTCACACTGTGTCCATGAGTCCAGTCCACTCCTGTCCGAAGAGTTGACCTCAGTAATGTTTTCTGGACAGGACAGCAGCTGATCTAGGGGCCATGATCCCAAGGGAACCCCCAGGCTTTCAAACCATCAATGGTGGTCTTTTAGTGGAGTTCTTGAGGCACATCCCTCTTTTTCTCTATCAACTAACTCATTTCTATCAATAAATGATCTATGACCAGCCCTCTTCTTTCCTCCCCTCTCTTGAAGCTATCATGGAGTCTTATTTTCTGTAAATGAGTATATTTTTAAGTCCTTATAGCAGGGATCTCATACAATATTTGTCATTGTGCTACTCATTGATTTCACTCAACTTTCCAATTGAAACCAGGTTAGAAGATGCTTCCTAAAATCATCATTGTTCTCTATTATTGCATATTGTTTCTTTGAGTCACTGAGACTCAACACTATGTGCCCCATCACAGCTGTTTCTGGTGGTGGCCAGGCACCATCTTTTTCTTCTGGTCACATGTTGCTACAGACACCGATTCACATGGGTCCTGTCTCCTGAGATATTTTGCCCTCATGTCTTTGTTGTTCTTGGTGATTGTTCTAGAGGAGTTGGGATCATTTGGTGTAACTCATAAGAAGCTTGCTAACTTTAAGACCTAGATGCCACTCACCAATATGGGGTGCAGAGGACTCTCTTAGCAACAAGCCAGTTATGGCAATTGACCTTGATGTCCCTTGAAAGCATGATCCCTAGACCCCAGACTTTGCTACACTATCCTTGCAATATTGGGTTTAGATTAGAAGAGGGTTTTTTTTTTTTGGCTGTATTGCATAGGTTCTGGTAGGATGTGTTTTCATTCTCATTTGATTCCATAAATTTATTTTGTGCTTGATTTCTTCTATAACCCACAGCTTGTTGAGGAAGATGTTCTTCATTTCTGTCAGGTCAAATTTAGATTTCAACTTTTGTGGCTTTATGATCTGAGAAGATGCTTTGCAATAATTCAGTGATTTGGATTTTGTTGAGATTTGCTTTGTGTCCTAACACATGGTCTATTCTGGAAAATGTTCCATGTGCATTGGAAAAGAAGATGTACTTATCTGTTGATGGATAAAAAGTTCTGCGTCTGTCAGTGAGGTCTAATTGTTTAATTGTAGCAATAAGATCTTCTGTGTCTTTTCTGAGCGTTTTTCTAGATGATCTTTCCATTACTGAAAGTGGAGTGCTGAAGTCTCCCACTATTATTGTGGAGCAGTCTATTTCATTTTTCAATATAGTCAGTGTCTGTTTGATGTATTTAAATGCTCTGGCATTGGGTGCATAAATATTCTATATTGTTAAGTCCTGCTTGTGTAATTGAAACTTTCAGCAGTAGTGACCATCCTTGTCCATGATGGTGGATTTTACACTAAAATCTATTTTATCTGAAATTAATTTTGCCACACCTGCTCTTCTTTGTTGTTAGTTTGGTGTATATTATTCCATTCTTTAATTTTCAGTTTGCTCGTATCTTTAAGTCTAAGGTGTGTTTCTTGCAAGAAACATATCAACAGGTCATGTCTTTTGATCCAGGGTATTACTAGTTATCTCTATATTGGGGCATGGAGTCCATTACCTTCAGTGTAATTATTGATATTTGTGTGTTTAGTGCTGTCATTTTCACGTATTTATTTTTGTGTTGATGTTTTCCATGTTGTTCTTAATATTCTGTTCTAGGTCATTCTTCTTTATGGGCTGCCTTTTCATCTTTTTTTAGTGTTAGTTTTGTGTTTGTTGAGACTCTTGTATTATGTTTCTTCTTTTGATATGTTGAATTGTTATTTTGCTTTGCAGATACCCCTATTAGCAAAAACCAAACCAAACCTTTTCCCTTAATATTGTAAGTTTAAACCCAATTTTAACTTCTTCATATCTTTTTAACTTCCTCTCTGTCTTAAAGCCCTATAACTACTGTAGTATATCCCTCTTTTTAGTATGATGGTATTATACTTTCATATGATCACTACTTCCCTCCTTTTAATATTGTAGCTTTGATTGAGTTTTGTGACTTCCCTAATTAAGTAGATTTCTGGATACTGTGTCTTGTATTGCCTCCTTAAATATGCACTTAGTGGTTTTGTTTTTCTAAGCAAAGAACTTCTTTCAGTATTTCTTGTAGTTTTGGTTTGGTTTTCACAGTCTTTAAGCTTCTGTCTGTCTGAGAATCTCTTAATTTCATCTTCATATTTGATAGACAGTTTGGCAGGATGTATAATTCTTGGTTGGAAGTCTTTCTCCTTCAAGGCTTTGAATGTGTCATCGTGCTGCCTCCTTGCCAATATCGTTTCTGCTGAGAAGTCAGATGAAAGCTTACAGGGTTTCCCTCTGAATATTAGCTTTCTTTGAGCCTCACTGCCTTCAAGAGACTCTGTTTATATTTCATTTTATTAAGCTTGATTGTAAAATGTCTTGATGTCCTTCTTTTGGAGTCTGGTTTTTGTGGTGTTCAATACACATCTTGGACATCTATGTTCTCTTCCTTCATAATTTCAGGGAATTTTTTGTCAGCAACTCAACTACAATACTCTGTGCTTTCAGGTATTCCACTCTGTTCAGAAATTCCAATTAATTGTAAATTGTCTCTTAATATAATCCCACACATTTCTTAATTCATCTTCATTTTTTTTACTTCTTTTTTCTAATTTTTCCTCATAAATGCTGGTGTCAGTCACTCTATCCTCAAGATTACTAAATGCGACTTTCATGTCCTCAATTCTGTTCTTTTGTCTTTGGATTGTGTTGTCTAATTCTGTAATTTTGTTAATGATTTGTTGGGTTTCAGATCATTGATGTTTCATCAGTTCAAATAACCTGTTTAATTTTTCATTTTATTCTACTGCATTTTTTTTTCCTATACTCTAGGAGAGCTCTCTATATAATTCTTTTGTACTCAGCCTCCGATAGATTCAGAAAAGCTTCTTCATCTAGGAAGTTTTTTGATTCCTTATTTTGGGTGTTTTCCAAGGGCATGGTAGACTGTTTCCTTAAACAGTTAAAAATGAATTGCTGCCTTCGTGCCATCCAGAGGCTGTTTTGTTTCTCTGGTGGTACCTCAACAGGAGCTGAGGCAGAGTTCTCAGAGGGGAGGTTTTCACCAGCCACCACTGTCTACTCTAGTGACTGGTTCTGGTGAACTCTGGGGTATAGCAGGCTCCAGCTCTTATCTGGCAAAGACAATGCCCTATTTGTGGAGTCACTGGGGGCCATCAACTGATCCTAGGATGTGGGTCATTAAATGTTGCGCACTGGGCCACTCAGCAGTTCTTTCTCCAAGCAGTCTTATTTAAAAAATTTAGAAGCTATCCAACAGCTGCCAAAATCAGTCAAGCTGTCAGTTGTGGAAGGCCCTGTCTTTTGGCTGACAACCAAACTGCCTCTTTGGCTAACCCAGACACTGGATTTAGTTCAAAGTAGGGAGGGGTTATGGAACTGCTGCCATCCTCATCCTGGAACTACCCATAAGATAATGCTGTGCTAACCACAGCCTTTATACTGGAAAAATGCTTTCTGGACTGCCACTGCTTCTCAGCTTGAGAATTATCGCCTGTTGAGCCCTCTGTCTGTGCAACTCTACCACCCAGCCAACCAAGATGGTGTCCCAGCTAAGCTACCCTTACCACTGTGAAACAGCAGAATCTATGGCAGAACTCAGAAAAGAGGGGGCGTGGGGGCAGTCAGTATCCCACATTCTGTGTCTCTGCTGTGCTACATGCTGTTTACTTTAGCACAGAATTTCAGTGTATTTGTTGGCTCATGCCATCTCTGTCCTCCCAGATAAGACAAAAAGGGAAAGAAAAAAGCATCAGTACCTGCAGTCTGCCCAAGTAGTGAGTCAGGGGGAATGAGGCTCTAAGATCTCTGTTTTGTCAGAGACAGGTAGGTTCCCATTTAGTGGCATGTAGTCCAACCTAACAATTCTATTCCATATCCTAGAGCCCCCTGGGTGTCCATAATGTTTTGTTCAATTATCAATCTGTGCCTTAGTTTTCAGAAGCAATTGAGGAGATGTGTGTCTAATCTGCCATTTTGTCTCTGTTCCCTCTTTTGGTTTCTTGACTGTTCCTGCCATGGGCATTGGTTGTGGAGCCAAGTAAAATGGAATTTTTGACAACATCAATCCTTTCTCTACTGATGATGATGTTGCTTGCTGGTCTATTCGAGAGGATTGTTGTTTTCTTGATGTTGAGGTGCAACCTGTACCGAAGGCTGTGGTCCTTGATCCTCATCAGTGATTCAAATTTTCTTCACTTCCAGCAAGTGGTGTCATCTACATAACACCGGTTGTTAATAAGTAGTCCTCCAATCTTGATGCCTCATTCTTTGTATAATACAACTTATTGGATTATTTGCTCATCATGTGGATTGGAAAGGTATAGTGAAAGGACACAGCCCTGACACACACTTTCCTGACTTTAAACCATGCAGGATCCCCTTGTTTTGTTTACATGACTGCCTCTTGATCCATATACAGATTACTTAAGAGCACAATTTAGTGTTCTTGAATTCCCATTTTAAGAAATGTTAGCCGTAAGTATAATGGAAATTGTATTGTACACTTTCACTTAATCATAATAATAATTTTAAAAAGTAAAAGGCTATTCATTCCACCAGAAAATATGAAAGCCTCCTATTAAAACAACCATTAGAGGAAGAGTAACTGCATACTAACATAGCAGAATAAAAATAAATGGCAATTGAAAACACTGTACATTTGAATATGGGATTCATTTAAAATAGTGAACAGAGAAGAAAAATCATTGATCAAGTGTAACAATTGTATCAATACACTGAAAAAATAAAAGTAAAGGAGTCAAAATCTCAGCTGAAAACAAAATGAGAAACAACGAAGTAAATCAAAGGAAAGGATAGGTAGGTAATAACAAAGATAAAAGCATAAACTAATAAAGAGAATAAAAAATGGATATCAATACTAAATCAAATTTTGTTTATTTTATCTAATTTAATCAAGACAAAACTAATTTAATCACACATACAAAGGAAGAAAACAGATACACAATATAAGATATGGCAATGGGGAAATAATCATTGAAACAGAAAAAATATAAAATAATCTTTAACCTCTTTGCAGATTTCTATGAAAATGATTTGAAAACCTGCATAAGATGAGTAATTTCCTAGGGAAACAGATATTGTTAATATTTGCCTCTTTAAAGCTATAGATTTTAAATAAAATGATTATTCAAAAGATGCTGATAAAGTCTTTAAGAAACTCTCACAAAAAGTCTTTAAGGAATTAGTCTAGATGGCTTTACAGAAGAAGTCTATGAAACGTTCAAAGACTAGCCAGTCTCAATGCTCTGTAAATAACACCAAAGCACTAAAGAGAAAATATAAAGTTTTTAATTCATTTTGAAAAGTAAGTATAAAACTAGTTCTAAAGCACAGAATGTTGATAGAATAAAAGGATGTATGTTAATGTAAAATTTCTAAATGAAATATTAAGAAGCATAATCCACCACCTCATTAAAAGAAAATGACATGCCATGCCTAGCTGGGATTCATTTTAGAATGCAAGGATTGGTTCAATATTAGGAAATTCATTAATACCATACATAATATCAATACATCTAAAAAATGACTATCTCTACAGACAATAAAGACATCTGACAAAAATCAATATCTACTCATAATAAAAACACTTAAAAAGTAAAAAGCCCCTAGGGTCACCATGAGTTGGATCCGACTTGACGACACTTGGCTTGGCAAAAAATAAAGAACTGAAAGTAAATTTCTGAACATGTATCTGACTCAACAGCGGTGGGTTTTATATATATGTATATGTTTATATACCTTAGTCATAAACAATAGAGCATTTCCACTAAAATTAGAAACAGTGTAACATCCATTATTTTCTCTACTATCTGACATTATACTAGAAGTATTAGCCAAATAAGTTTGACAAGAGAAATTAGAAGCATGGGAAAAGTGTCTTTAAAAATTAAAAATTTATTTTCTTAAAGCTCAAGAGGCTAGATGTCCAAACTCAAGATTTTGCTCAAGGGTGGCAATCTTCCTTACCTTTTTCAGCTTTTAAAAAAGTTCAGTAACCTTTGATGTTCCTGGGATTGTATGCGCATCTGTTTTTGTCATCCCTCTTCTCCTCCCTGTGTATGACTGCATTTTTTTCCTTCTCTTTTGATAACTCAGAAGTGATTAGGTTTAGGATCCACTATAGATTGGTGTGGAAACTGGTAGCACAGTAGCTAAGTGCTGCAGCTGCTAACCAAAAGGTTGGCAGTTTAATTCCACCAGAAACTCCCCAGACAGCCTATGGCACAGTTCTACTCTGTCCTATAGGGTTGCTATGAGTTGGAATTCACCCGACGGCAATGGGATTGGTTTGGTCATAGATTGGCATGCTATTCTTAATGTAAGAAAAGAAAAGACCAATTTCCAAACAGAGACATATTCACAAATATATTTTGGGAAGACATAATTTAATCTACAACTTTCTCCACCTCCAAGTGATCTTTTCAAGACATTAAGTTCAGTCATGATACTCTTCTAGTCAGAGCCTACCTTTTTCAGGGGAAATAAAAATACTTTGAAAGGTCTACAAAGTCCTCATCACCTGGCTCCCCTTCCCTCTCTGTCATCATCTACTTTTCTCTTCCCCTCCTCACTACTCTTCTCCTACCACACCAACCTCTTCGTTTCCCCTACCTGTGGTCTTGTGCTAGCTGTCCTTTCTGTCCCACTTCAGTGTCTGCATGGAAAAATTTGTCCCCAATTCCAGCCTTCCCTCAGATCAGTCCTTCTCAATGAAGCCTACCATGGCCATTTTGTTCTTTTAGTGAAACATGCCTGGCGTTCTCCTTTCTTGTCCTATGTTTGTTCTCCAGGGCTTAGCCAGATAACTTAATTACTAGTGGTTGCCATGAGTCGGATCCAACTCGGCAGCACTTGGCATTGGCAGTTATGATTTTTTTTTCCTATCCTCTGCCCATCCATGACCACTTCTTCCTAATTTAAGCTACGAATTGAAATCAACTCAGTGGCAAATGATTTGATTGTGCACTGGCTGCTAACTAAGAAGTCAGCAATTTCAATTTATCACTTGCTGTGTTAGAAAAAGTTACAGCAGTCCGCTTCCATAAAGATTTCCCACCCTTGCGGTTGAGTCAAGATGGCGGACTAAAGACAAGTCTCTCTAAAACCCTCTGGAAACCAACACTTGAATTGATAATTAAACAGAGCCTCCTGGACACCTAGTGAGCCCTAGGATGTGGCATAGGGCTGTTCATTTGGACTTCATACTACTGAATACAAAACCTCCTGCCTTTTGCTGACCCTAACTGGGTGCATACTGGCTTGCACAAACCAAAGGCAACTCACCATTTTAACTTTCTTTTCTCTGTCTTAGCTGGTGGTTGGTACTGGGACTAGCAGCTAATCTCAGATGCACTGCTGGTGGATCAGCAGGCAAAATTGCCATCTATTGAGAGCCTAGCTTTGGACTCTGGATCTTGGCATCTTTGGCCTCTCTTTCTGCCTCTACTGTGCAGTAGCTGGTACTGAGACAGGCGGTGAGCTTGTGCAGGACACCATCTTGATCCACTGGGAGACAGGTACACCCATACAAAGGCCCTAGTTGGACTTAGTTTCTGGGCTGGGAGGAAGTGCCCTCCCAGAGGAGAGCATTTTTCTAACAGAAAAGCAGTATTTTACACAGTGTCACTTACAGCTGGGGCCTGGTAACAGAGGTTGTGGATTCTGTGGACCTCGGTACCTGTAGACTCTCTTTTTGACTCCACCATAGAGTAGCTGGTACCCAGGCAGGTGATGAGCTTGTGCAGGACACCATTTTGTTCCAGTGGGAGGCAGAAATACCCATATGGAGATTTCAGCTGTACGTAATTCCTGGGCTGGGAAGCAGCACTTGCCAGGAGGATAGTGCTTTTCTGGCAGAAAGCAGTATTTCATATAGTGTCACATACATCTGGGGCCTGACAGCAGAGGCCACCAGGGCAGTAGCCTTTCTGTATCTTAAGCTAGTTTATAACATCAGGGGTTCAATATAGAAGTGCTTACTTTGCCAGCTGGGAATAGGTACATGTACACCTGAAAACCTGACTGACTTTGGAAGTTGTAATATATTTTTACTTTTCATTTTAAGATAGCCTAGAGAAACAACTGCAGTCCATCCTCACAGCATCTCTCTCAGCCTCTATTGACTCACATGGTGCCTGAAAGCAACAAACTCTGGAGAAAAATGTAACCAAGAAATCACCCACGACTTCATAAGGTCCCCAAAAGAAAGCTCCACAAAACTGACAAGATGAAGAAGCTTTCCTGAAACTATCAGAAAGTGAATACAAAAAGATTATATAGACTTTAGACACAATGTCCCAGAGCAAAATGAAAAATTAAGCCAGCTGTTCAATCTGATGGAACACCAGTACTCTGAAATCCAACAGATCAAGAACAAAATCAAAGACATGGAAAAATTAATTCAAAGCCAAGAGAACAGAATGGAGCAAATGGAAAATAGACTTCCTGATTTGGAAGTCAGTTACTGACTTCAGCATCTATGAGGAGAAACCAGAAAAAAGAAACAAGAAAAATGAATAAGCATTAAGAAGCATGTGGGACTCTATTTAGAGGAACAACCTATGATTAATTGGAGTTCCTGAACAGGGTGAGACACTTGAGAACACAGAGTATTGTGGCTGAGGTGCTGACAGAAAACTTCCCAGAAATTAATAAAGAAGAGAATGTAGATATCCAAGATACATATCAAATGCCACTCAATAAATATCTCAAATAAAGACTCCAATATATATTATAATCAAGCTTAACAAAATGAAGCATAAGCAGCAACTCTTAAAGGCAACGAGACTCAAAGCAAAGCTAACATTCAGAGGGAAACCCTATAGGCTTTTGTGGGATTTCTCAGCAGAAACAATGCTGGCACGGAGACAGTGGCATGACACATTCAAAGCCTTGAAGGAGAAGAACTTCCAACCAAGAATTATATATCCTGCAAAGCCAAGCCCCCAAACTATCTTTCAAATAGCAAAATGCAGTTAAGACATTTTCAGATAAACAGAAACTCAGAGACTTTGTGAAAACCAAACCAAAGCTACAAGAAATACTGAAAGAAGTTCTTGGCTTTGGCTTAGAAGAACAAGACCACTAACTTTATATTTTAGAAGCAAATACAGGACACATCACTCAGAATCCTACTCAGTCAGGGAAGTCTCCAAACTCAGTCAAAGCTACAATACTGAAAGAAATAATCCAGTGATCATAACATGAAAACTATGATGTCATCATATTAAAAAGAGGGATGCACTACAGTTGTTATAGTCCTTGCAGATGGAGAGGAAGTTGATAAGAACGGTAGTAACTGAAATTGGGTTTATACACAGTTTATTAAGGGAGATCTTAGGGGCAGTCATAAAGCACAACAAAGATGCAACATATCAAATCAAGAAACTTAATACAGGAGTCTCAACAACCACAAAATGAACACTAAAAAGGTGAAAAATCAACTCACAAAGAAGATTGTCCCAGAACAGATTAATAAGAAAAACAGAGAAAACATTAACACAAAAATAAATATATCACAATGGCAGCACTGAACACATATCTATCAATAATCACACTGATTGTGAATAGACTGAAAGCTCCAGTAAAGACACATTGAGTGACATCTTGCATTAAAAGACATGACTCATCCATATGTTCCCTACAAGAAATTCACCTTACACTTAAAGATAAGAACAAACTGAAAATTAAAGGATGGAAGAATATGTATCAAGCTAACAATACACAAAGAAGAGTAGGTGTGGTAATTCTCATCTCAGATCAAATCGATTTTAATGCAAAATCCACCATTGTGGACAAGGATGGATGCTATTGCTGAAAGGTTCAATACACAAGCAAGACTTAACAATATTAAATATTTAAATACCTGATATTAGAGCACCTAAATACATCAAAGAATGACAACACTCAAAAATGAGGTTCATCACTCCATGATAATGGTGGGATACTTCAGCTCTCCACTCTCAATATTGGACAGATCATCTAGAAAAAAAGCTCAATAAAGGCATAGAAGACCTTATTGCCACAATTAACCACCTAGACCTCATTGACATGTACAGAACTTTCTATCTATCAGTAGACAACTACACCTTCTTCTCTAGTGCACACGGGGCATTCTCCAGAGTAGACCATGTGTTAGGACATAAAGCGATTCTCAACAAAATCCATGCCATCGAATTAATGCAAAGCATCTTCTCAGATCATAAAGCCATAAAAGTTGAAATCAATAGCAGAAAAAAAACATAGAAAGTGGAACTCATGGAAATTTAACTTCTTGCTCAAAAACTCATGGGCTATAGAAGAAATCAAAGATGAAACAAAGAAATTTATGGACTCCAATGAGAATGAAAACACTTCCTACCAGAACCTAGGGGATACAGCCAAAGCAGTGCTCAGAGATCAGTTTATCTCCATAAATGCAAATATCTGGAAGGAAGAAAGAATACAAACCAAACAACTGACCCTACAGCTTGAACAAGTAGTGAGAGAACAACAGAGGAACCTCTCAGTTACCAGAAGAAACCAGATCATAAAGATTAGAGCACAACTAAATAAATTAGAGAATAGCAGGACTGAAAAAAACTAGAAAGACGAAAAGCTGTTTTTTTTAAAAGATCAACAAAATTGACAAACCATTGGTTAAACTTACTTAAGAAAAACAGGAAAGGAACCAAATAACCCAAACAAGAAATGAGAAGAGAGTTGTCATAACAGATCCAGCAGAAATAAAAAACATCATGACAGAAACACTGCCAGATATCGTGTGATAGAATTTTGCAAGACCAACAACTTCTTCATTGCAGATATCATTTTTCCACTAACATATACAGTGACCATGCAAGTGGACCTCACCTGATGGAATACACAGGTATCAAATAAACTACAATGTGTGGAAAGAGACAATGAGAGATATGAAGAGATATGAAAAACTCATTGTCATCAAGGCCAGGTACAAATTATAGCATGGATCATCAATTGCTTATATACAAATTCAAATTGAAACTGAAAAAATTTTGGAAAAGTCCATGAGAGCCAAACTATGACCTTGGGTATATCCCACCTGCATTTAGAGAACATCACAAGAACAGGTTTGATGCACAGAACACTAGTAACTGAATACCAAATGAGTTGTGGAACGACATCAAGTACATCATCTATGAAAAATCAAGGAGTCATTAAAAAGACAGAAAAGAAGGAAAATATCAAATTGAATGTCAGAAGGGACTCTGAAACTTGCTCCTGAAAGTTGAGTCACTAAAGCAAAAGGAAAAAGTGGTGAAGCAAAAGAGCTGAACAGAAGATTTCAAAGGCTGACTCAAGAAGAAAAACTATTAGAATGACGTATGCAAAGAGGTGGACACAGAAAACCAAAAAGGAAGAAGACAATCAGCATTTCTAAAGCTGAAAGAACTGAAGAAATAACTCAAACCTCAAACTGCAGTCGTGAAAGCTTCCACTGGGAAAATATTAAATGATGCAGGAAACTTCAAAAGAAGATGGAAGGAATACAGAGAGTCATTATACCGAAAAGAATTGGTTACATTCAATCATTTCAAGAAGTAGCATATCATTAGGAACCATTGGTACTGAAAGAAGTTATCAAAGCTGTACTGTAGGCACTGGTGAAAAATGAAGTTTCAGGAACTGATGAAATATCAACTGAGATGTTTCAACAAATGGATGCAGTGCTGGAAGTGCTCATTCATCTACGCGAAGAAATCTGGAACAGCTACCTGGCCAACCGACTGGAAGAGATCTGTATTTGCACATATTCTCAAGAAAGGTGATCCAACTGAATGTGGAAATTATCAAACAATATAACTAGCGTTACAAGCTAGTAAAATTTTGCTTAAGATTATTCAAGAAACTACCAGAAATTCAGGCTGGATTCAGAAGAGGACTTGGAGCCGGGATGTCATTGCTGATGTCATATGGATCTTAAGCTGAAAGCGGAGATTACCAGAATGATGTTTACTTGTGTTTTATTGACTGTGCAAAGGTGTTCAACTGTGTGGATCATAACAAATTATGGATAACATTACCAAAAGCCAAAGCCCCTACTGTTGAGTCGATTCCAACTCATAGCAACCTATAATAACATTGATAACACTGTAAAGAATGGGAATTTCGGATAGTTTGAAAGTGCTTGCAAGGAATCTGTACATGGATCAAGAGGCCGTTGTTCAAACAGAAGGAGGCACCGCATGATTTAAAATTGGGAAAGGTGTGCGTCAGTGTTGTGTTGTTTCACTATAGCTATTCAATGTGTAGGCCAAGCAAATAATGCAAGAAACTGGACTATATGAAGAACAACTCAGCATCTGGATTGGAGGAAGACTCTTTAACAACCTGCTTTGTGCAGATGACACAGCCTTGCCTGCTGACAGTGAAAATGACTTGAAACATTCACTGATAAAGATTAGAGACCACAGCCTTCAGTACGGGTTATGCCTCAACATCAAGAAAATAAAAATCCTCACAAGGAGACAAATAAGTAACATCATTATAAATGGAAGAAAAGTTGCAGTTGTCAAGGATTTCATTTCACTTGGATCCACAATCAACACCCACAGAAATCTGCTGCAAAAGGCCTCTTCAAAATGTTCAAAAGCACTGTGTCCCCTTAAAGATTAAGTGTGCCTAACCCAAGTCATAATATTTTTAATCACATCAAATGCTTAAGAAAGCTTGACAATGAATAAGAAAGAAAGAAGAATTGTTGCCTTTGAATTGTAGTATTGGAGAAGAATGTTGAATATGCCGTACACTGCCAATAAAAGAATAGATCTACTTAGGAAGAAGTGCAAGCAGATTGCTTCTTAGAAGTAAGGGTAGTGAGACTGCTCTTACATACTTTGGGCATGTTATCAGGAGGGATCAATTCCTGCAGAAAGACATCATGCTTGGTCAAGCAGAGAGTCAATGAAAAAGAGGAAGACCCACAACAAGATGGGTTGACACAGTGGATGCAGCAATGGGCTCAAACATAATAACTATAGGCATGGTGCTGGACTGGGCAGTGTTTTCGTCTTTTGGACATAGGCTTGCTTTGAGTTAGAACCAACTCAACAACAACAATCACTACATACATACATATGTATATATGTATTGAGGGAAAGAGAGAGACTTATATCAAGAAGATGACTCATGCAGCTGTAGAGGCTGGAAAGTCCCAAGTCCATCAATTGGGCTGGAGGCTTTTCCTGACTTACATAGCTGCAAGGGCTCGTGTACTGAACAGTGACAGTTCAGACAGCAGGCCACTGAGTCATAGGCATCTGAGGCTGACATATTCCAAAATCTGCAAGTAAGCTGCTAACTCAAATTCTAAGAACTGGAGATAAGATGAACAGGACCCAGCTGCAGGATCCAGAGTGAGGAAAAGCCAGCAATTTTTGTTTCTTTTTTTTAATTGTGATTGAGTAAAAATGCATAATCCCACATATATTTGCATGACCGCCTATGAGCAGCTCACCCTGCTCTCCCTGCATGGTTATAGCACACTCTTCCTCTCCTTTCTTTATGTGTCATATCCTCCTAACAATCTCCTATCCCCTCCTCTCCACCCTTTTCCCCACCTCCAGTAAGAGCTCAGCAGGAGGACATCCTGTAGACGCATGAAACCACCAAGTGCACACACAATATGGTCACTCTGTGTCACCAAGTCCAATCCATTCCTGTCTGAAGAGTTGACCTTCATTATGATTTATGGACAGGGGCAGCATCAGAGCCAGGGACCAGGCTCCTCAGTGAACTCCGAGACCCCTGGACCATCAATTGTGGTCTTTTAATAGAGATCTCAGGGTGTACCCCTTTTCATTCTGGTGTTGCCAGTGAGAATTGACTCTGTGAGCCCCATCACAGCTTTCACTGGTGGTGGCCAGGTACCATCTGGTTCTTCTGGTCACATGTCAATGCAGCCACATGGGTCTCTCTGTTTTCTGGGTTCTCTTTCTCCCATGTTGTTTTGGTCCTTGGTGATCATCCATTCCTGCTGAATTGGGACCATTTGCTGTACCTCAGATGGCAGTTTGGCAGCTTTTAAGACCCCAGATGCTACTCACCAATATGGGGTGCAGAAGACTCTGTTAGCAAAATGCTAATTATGCTAATTGGCCTTGATGTCCCCTGAGAGCATGGTCCCTGGGCCCCCTCCTGACCTACTCTGTCCTTGCAATATTGGGTTAAGATGGGAGGAGTAATCATGCTATGTAGAAGTCCATTTAAAATTGATCTTATTTCTAATGTGCGCTGTCCCAGATTTCACCCAACCAAATTTCTATCCACTATCTAATCTGTACTCCACCCTCACTCTCCCTCCATCCCCAACCTTGTAGCTGTCAAAGTTTTTTCTTGTATGCACAAGTTTGTTTTTAAGTTCTTATTGTAGGAGTCTCACAATATTTGTCCTTTTGCCACTGACTACTTTCCCTCAACATAATATGCTCCAACTGAAACCAGATTATGAAATGCTTCCTAAAATCATCATTGTTCTTTATGATTGTGTAATATTCCACTGAGTATATGTTATGAGTCGGATCCAACTCGACGGCACTTGGCTTGGCTCTGTTGTTGGACATCTGGGTTGATTCCATGTTTTTGCCATCATGGACTGTGCTACAATAAACATTCATGTGCATGTATCTGTTGGTACGAATGTCCTTGATTCTGTAGGATATATTCCAACAGTGGAACTATTGGGTCAAATGGTATATCTATTTCTAGCTTTCTAAATAAGCCCAAGATTGAAAAGCCAGCAGTTTTGCCAGAAGGTTCGCATATACTGGATGCTGATCACACCTCAAGGAAACGTTCCTTCAACTGATTGGCTGCTCACAGTAGATCTCATAATGAAGAGTATACGTTCTGTCAGATCTCATTATAGAGGTGATTACATCATTGCATAGCTACCTAACTACATAATAGCAAGCAAGCTATTGAAAATCATGGCCTCGCTGAGTTGACACACTACTTTAAACATCACAGTTAATGGTTTAAATGGATATATACGCATATATTATAGTTCTGCAAATTAGAAATATGACATGAGTCGCAAGGAGTTAGGAACAAGATGTTGGCAGGACTATACTCCCTTCTGGAGGTCCTAGAAGAAAATTCATTTCCTTGCCTTTTTCAGATTTCCTTTTTCATGGTTTCCTTCCTTTTTTCTTCAAAGTCAGCAACATAGCAATTCTTTGACCTTGGTTCAACTATTACATTTCTTTCTCAGACTACTACCAAGAACAATTACTAAATTTTAAGGACTCAAATGATTACATTGGGCCTAGTTTATAATCTAGCCATCTCAAAATTCTTAAATCAGTCATACCTGTAAACTCTTTTTGTCCATGTGAGGGTAACATATTCACAAGTTCCAAGTCTTAGGGCCAAGTATCTCTGGGAGCCACTGTTTTGGTTATCGCAGCTCTCTGATCTCTTCCATGATAACCTTATGATCTTGTCCTTATCTCCTTATTTTATCTTGTCTCTTACCAATCTATGCCACTCTAGTAGCTCCATTCTTGCTCCTGCACTCTACTATTAAAATTCCAACCTTAGAGCATTTTGTCTGCTTCTCCAACATGGCTGGGACCTTTCTTTGTCTTTTCAAAGGCCTAATCAACTGTTATTTCATTGGAGAGGCTTTCTCTGACCACCTGGACTGAAAAAACAGAAAGACTAAGACACATAAAAGTAAAACTTCTTCACCTAATTCAAACTCTATAGACTTATCTTTCTTAAAAAAAATTTCTTCCTGGAATTTATTATCTCTGAAATTAGGTCATAGAACTATCTATGTGTTTTTGTATAATTTCTGCTACCGCAGCAATCTACAGAAAGACAAGAATTCCATCTTCTAGTTCATTTTTAATTCCTAGGACCCAGAACACTGTAAATGCTCAGTAAATATTGTTGACTAAATGGATAACTGATGCATAATTCTTTCATAATAAAAGAAGTTGACTTGATAATTCTGGTAATACTGAATAACTAATAAAAATGGCATTAGATAAAAGTTATGTTCACTAATAAATAATCTATATCCATTTTGTTCATTATCAAACTGAATTATCAAGTTAATGCTAATGATACAATTTACAGAGAAAATATTGTAACCCCATGATAGCCCTTGAATGCAGAAAACAATATCTGCTTAGTGCACCATGCAAAATATAGATACATAATGAATTATATTTTATGAGAATAAGTTCTAACAAAAGCAAATGAGGCAAACACTTGCATGACATTAAGACTAAATTTACTCCTATTTTTAAGAGTAACTTTTAAATCTCTTTCACTGATTAGAATCATATGCTACATCAATGCTAAAGTCCGTTATTCCTCATTAATACCTCTACATGGAGTAACATGCTAATTGTTACCACGGTAATTTACAAAGCCCATAATTCTTAGTGAAAGGCTGACTTCTTTTTATAAAATATTTATGAATAGTAATAATATGTTTTAATACTTTCACAACTTAAAGTGTCTACCAAATATTTCATATTCTGATTTACACACTATAGCTAAAATAATTAAAAATTAAATCAAGCCTGAAATAGCTATCCATTAATGGGTATTGAAGCACGTATGAGAGCCTTTAATAGATTGTACTCGTTAGTCCTGAATAAATCTGTTACAGCAATTGCTTTTTGATCAGCTCAGTAACTGTCAGGCCTGCACATTTTCTTCAGGGTTGGAGAGCAGTTGTAAACACTGTATGAGATTCACGCAATTTATTCCATATGCCACGGAAGCTGCGTGTATGTACCAAGGGAAAAGCCAAAGTGACATTGGTATCCTGGTGTTTACTTGTGAAATTAAGATAGAAATGATGATTATTTTATAAAAATCTGAAAGGCAAAAACAAATTAAAAAGCAGCATATACAATATTGCTATTGATATATTCTACTTCCCACCTGTGTGTATCTCCCATTTCTTCATCACTTCATGTTAAACTTCACGTTGTCACATGAGTTTTCTCATACTGTGATCTCCAGCTTGAATGAGCACACGTGTTGTCCTTCTAGTCTGGGACACACCCTATTTATGCTGGTTGTTCCAGTGTAATTTTGAATAGTGTTCCCTTTAGCTCTAGGGGACATCCTGTTTGGGATGGTAAATAATGTACAAACGCACTACAAAAAGATACCAATTAGAAATCCCGGCCAGTAAAAGTACTTTGAAATGATTGTCAGTATACAACTACAACAATACAGCTTTTATTTTTCCATGGAATTGTGTCTTAAGATGTTGATGGCTTTTACAAATACGACAGTTGGGCTCAGGATTTATTTACTGAGAGGAAATCTGTGGTGGATGTTAGTGCTCCATTTTGATGTCAGTTATTATACATAATCACACACAGACACATAGAAATATAGAAGGAAAATCCAAGTTGTTTACAAAAACTCCTTTAGTACCTGCCCTTACTCATCTGGAAACCTAGTAAGGTGAGGCTACTTCTGGAATGATCCAGGAAGGGGAGTGGTTTCATTTGCATAATATATAACAAAATCTGATAAAAAGTGAAGACTCATAAGCTTTGTCAAAGGAGAAAGAATCTACTCAATGTGATTATGTGTCCAGGATGAATGTGAATGTATAAGTCTCTGACTTAGTGAACTGCAGGGTGGAAAGTGACCAGGTCATGATAATTTAATAAATTCTAATGATGATTGTACTTAATCATTTCCACTGTATATGTTTATTCAGTTTCATTCTTATAATGTGTTCTTCCTTCTTACACGGGGCAAGGTCCTTTTGAGCAGGGCCTATGTTGTAGACTTACTAGCACAAGAGGTGATCAGTAAACACATAGTGATTGATTTCATTATTTCATCAGTGTCAGTACACTATAAAGAGACAGGAACAGAAGTCAGAAGATTTGGTTTCTAGTTGCAATTACACTGCTAGCATATTGTATAGCATTGAACAAATCAGTTATCTCTGGGTTACTTCTACATAATAGTGCACACCTGAGCAAGATTACAAGTGGGCAAACTTTGAACACAGCCTGGAAGATCACTTATTAGCTTTGATCTTCTTCATAAGATCTCACTCCGTGGTGTACCCCAAAGTAGAACCATGTAGCCTCATTCTGATAGTTGCTAACATGACTGCTACAAAAAACCCTAAACCAAAACACATTGCTATTGAGTCAATTCTGACTCATAGGATTCTCTAGGACAGCCCCGTAGGATTCAAACTACTGACCTTTTCAGTCAGCAGCTGAACAGTTAACCGCTGCCCACCACCCACCCCAGCAGCCCCAATAAAATCACAAGGCAAGTTTGTGCATGAGATCTGCAGCTCTGTAGCTGCCTTGTTTGCTGTGAGAGGTAATGGAATTTATCCTATTCAACACGGAAAATAAAGGATTCCATTCATTCTCAAGTTGCCATGTAAACTAGACTGGTCCAGAAATTCTAGTTTTAGACAACATAGTTAAGCTTTGAAACATAGTTAGCAAACAAATAAATTGTTTGGTAAAAAAGAAGAGAAAGTTTAGATCAGGAAGGATATCCGCCTATGTAAGAGAGACCAGGCAGCCCACTGTCTCATATACAAAAAAGTGTCCCTGTATATATGAATCAATTTATGGATCCAAGGTTTCTTTCATTGTAAAGACAGAATAACATGATCATCTCATAAGTGACACAAATCACAAAGGTGAGATGACACTTTGCTGGTCACACACTGTCTGCCTTTGATTGTCATTTCTCGTTTTTGTTTTTACTGGTTATGGGATCCTACTGTCCTATGTGGGCTACATTTTTTATGTTAATTTTCATGTTTATAGGGATATGCACATACACATGTACGCGCACACACACGTGCACACACACACACAAACAAGGTCTGACAATTAAGTTCACAAACTCATCCCTAAAAAGTGATACATAACTCATTGAATATCGCTAGGGTTATCTTTTAGATATTCCTCTTGGGAAGCTATATACTAATGCCAGGGCCTAGTCCAACCTTCAAAGCAATTTTGGAGCTCTTTCGGGAACAGCCATCAGAATTGTCATCACATTCCCCTTGATGTCTTGAATATCATCAAAATGTCTTCTTTTCAATATTTCCTTTATCTCTGGTAAAGGAAAATGTCATAGAGGGCCAGATAAGAGAGTAGTGAGGGTGTTCCAACGCAGTTATTTGTTTTCTGGCTAGCAACTCCTCACAGACAGAGCCATGGTGTACTGTCGTGATGCAAGAGCTGTGGGTTGGTGAAAACTCAGGTCATCTTCATCTAACTTTTTCATGCAGGCTTTTCAGCACTTCCAAATATTAAACTTGGTTAACTCTTTGTGCAACCAAAAAGTCCAAACCCACTGCCATTGAGTCGATTTTGACTCATAGCGACCCTGTAGGTCAGAGTAGAACTGCCCCATAGAGTTTCCAAGGAGTACCTGGTGGACTTGAACTGCTAACCTTTTGGTTAGCAGACATAGCACTTAACCACTACATCATCACGGTTTCTACTGTTTGTCCAGTTGGTACAAATTCATAATGTACAATCACTCTGGCATCAAAAAAGGTTACTAACATCATTTTGACTCTTGATTCCAACTGATGGGAAAATTTTTGGTCTTGGAGAATTGGCTGACTTCCATTGTGAACTCTGATACTTTTTTTCAGGGTCATATTGGTACACTCACATTTCATCACCAATGATAACACAGTATAAAACATCATCTTGGCAAACTTTGACTCTCCTTTGCTTTTGTTCATCGTTGAACTACTTCAGGACTATTTTTGCACACATCTTTCTCATGCCAAGATTTTCAGTTAAGATTTTCCTATTTCTCTGTTAATGTTGGCTTGGTCTGCTATGCTTCTCACAGTCAGCTGATGATTTTGATGCACAATTTGACAAGTTTTGCAATGTTTTCATCAGTTCTGCTTGTTACAGGCTGTCCTGACCTCTCATCAGTGACACTTTCTCTCTCCTCAGAAAAATGCTTAAGCCATTTGTACACTACCATTTTCTTCATGGCATTGTCCCCATGAACTTGGACTAACATGTCTCTGATTTCACTTTTGCCAAGTTTAACAAGAAATTTAATGTTGTTCATTGCTCTAATTCTAGCAGGAATATTCTCACAATGTGACAGGAAAACAGTCAACAACAATAATGAACTCCACTCAGTATGACACCTCCACACATCAGTGTGAACTCAGCTGTGAGACATTGATACGCCACGGTTGTGAAACCTTACCAAACTGTACAGTGCTGCCAACATAAGCACACGGTAGCATGTTCACCAACTTAATTGTCAGACCTCACATAGTTGTTGTTAGGTGCCTTGAAGTCAGTTCTAATTCATAGCAGCCCTACGTGCAACAGAATGTAACACTGCCCAGTCCTGCACCATCTTCACAATTATTGCTGTATTTAAGTCCGTTGTTATAGATACTTTGTCAATCCATCTTGTTGAGGACTATTTACTTTACCAAACATAATGTCCTTCTCCAGGGTCATGGATTGAAATTGTGTCCTCCCAAAAATGTGTGTATCCACTTGGCTAGGCCCTGATTCCCAATATTGCACGATGTTTCTCCATGCTGTGAACACTGCCTCTATAATGTTAATGAGGGAAGATAGGTGGCAGTTGTGTTGGTGTGTCAGGGCTAAACATGTAAGAATGTATGTATTATGGCTTGAGGCAATCTCTGAAGATCTAAAGGAGAGAAGCTAGCAGAGAGATTTGGAGACCTCATGTCACTAAAAAGCAGTGCTGGGAGCAGAACACGAACTTTGGAAAGGATTCTGGACCCCTGTGCCTCAGAAGTTTCCAGTATAGCAGAAGATTGATGACAAGGACCTTCCTCCAGAACCAGCAAAGAAAGCCTCCCCCTGGAGCTGATGCCCTGAGTTTGGACTTTTATCCTACTGAGCCAGCCAGCCAACTGTGACAAAATAAAATTCCTCTTTTTAAAGCCATCCATTTATAGTATTTCTATTAAAGCAGCAGTGGTTAAGGAAGACATCCAGAGGCTGGTCCCTCCCCAAAACATGTCTCAAGTATAAGACAAAATTTATTATGATGTTGATCCTTGGTTCAGTTACGAGAATTTTTGTTTTCTTTATTTTAAGGGAAAATACAAACTGAAGGCTGCGATTGTCAGGCCGGCAGAGCTGTACCCGGATGTCGCAACCAGGATGCAGACGCCTGGGTTCCCGGGAATCATCAGAGTGCGGTGGCAAAACCCTCTTTTTCTGGAAAGTCCCCTCCCTTCCTGGAAAGTCCCCCGTTGTTTTTCTCATATGCTGATTAAGTGTCTTAACGCGGCCAAATCCCACTGGCTCCCGCCTTTTTCCCTATGTCCCCACTCAGGTCCGCACTAGGCAGGACCATCCACGTTTATAAAAACCCTCTACTCCAACTCAAGAGCGCGACTTCGACTCCCAACTTGGAGGTCGCAGATCTCACCCGGGAGCGCACCAATAAAGCCTGTTTGCTTACTGACTCTCTCTCCTTCTCTCTGCTACCCTCTCGCACCACTACTACATCCAACCTACATTCTAAAGCACACTTACAGTGATCTTTGATCTTCCTCAGTAAGTGCTTCAAGCTCTCTTCACTTTCAGCAAGTAAGGTCGTATGATCTGCATAAAACAGATTGTTAATGAGTCTTCTTCCAATCCTGGTGCTGCATTCTTCTTCTTATAGTCCAGCTCTGCAGATTATTTTGCTCAGCATACAGATTGAATAAATGCGGTGAAAGGATACACGCTTGACATGCACCTTTCCTGATGTTAGGCTATACATAATATTTTTCTGTTCTGTTTATACTGCCTCTTGGCCTATGTATAAGTTTCTCTTTAGCAAAATTAAGTGTTCTGAGTTCTCTTTCTTTGTAATATTACCCCTGATTCATTATGACCCACAGTTAAATGCCTTTACACAGTTGATAAAGTGCAGGTAAACATCTTTCTGGTAGTCTCTTTTGTCAGTCAAGATTAATTTGACATCGGGAAATGAAATTTGCCCTGTATTCTCTTCTATAATGGGTACAAATATGAATCTCTTTTAATTATTTGGCCAGGGAGCTATCTTGCAAATTCGTTTCTCTAGACAAATGAGTGCTTGCAGCATTGCATCCATTTTATATATATATATATATATATACACACACACATATATATATATCACAGTTGATATTCTGTCAATTCCTAGTGCCTTGTTTTTCACCAATATCTTCAGCTCAACTCAGACTTCTTTTGATACCATCTGTGTTTTGATCATACGTTACCTCCTGAAATAACCGAACATCAGCCAATTCTTTCTGGTTTACAGAAAATCTGTGTATTTATTCCATCTTCTTTTGATGCTTCCTGCATTGTTCAATATTTTGTCTCAGAATACTGCAACTCAAGGCTTGAAATTTTTCATCAGCTTTTCTCCCCCGCCCTTTTGGTTTTCTAATTCCAAGTCTTCAAACAAGTCATTATAATACTTTATTTTCTCAAGCCACCATTTGAAATCTTCCATCTAGCTCCTCTGCATCATAATCTGTCCTGTTCATCCAGTGTGGAGAATGGTGTATATATGTAACTGCAGCCTACAAACAGAAGTGAGTGTCTGGGATGAGAGTAACTGGAATGTCTGGGAAAGTGGTGACATTACTTGCCAGATTGTTTATCAACTGGCTAAGTGCAGTACGGAGGAATCAGTCAACAGCAAAAATATCGGCAATCTACAGAACATTCTATAGCTTGGTGAGTGATTTCACACACATTTTCCTTTATAAACCAGGCTCAGCTCTATAAAGAATGAGTTATTTTCTCCATTTTACTGATGAAGAAGCAAATTCAGAAAGGATTCATGAGTTTCAATGGTCCCAGCTCTGCTAGTAACCGGCTTGAACAAGTGACCTTATCTGTCAGTGCTTCAGGCTCTTTGTGGGTTAAATAGAGAGGATAATAATATTTACTACACATTGATGTTGTAAGGCATAAATGAGTCAATATTGTAGAGTGTTTAGTGTAGTATCTGACATACAATAAACCTCAATAAGTATATAGCTAAAAGTTACATCAGTTGTATGAGGAAGAGTTTAGACTTAAATACGGATCCCAAAGACAAACTGTGGCACAGCTAATCTTTGAGTAAAGTGGTCTAGAAGGGAACCAGAAACCCTAGGTTTCTGGTGTGTGTGTGTGTGTGTGTGTGTGTGTGTGTGTGTTTGCAGGAAAGGAAGGCAAGCAGTAGAGATGAAAGCGAAAGTCTGAGCATCAAGTCAGGCTACTACTGTCAGACATGAGTTAAGAGAGAGGGTCAGATGCTACTGTCCCCTTCTTCTTTGGAAGTTTAATCTGCTGTGCTTTAGTGTGAGAACCCTTCCCCAGGAACAACTAGCCTGAGGTCTGTAGACAGACTTGAGTGGTGGGAACTGTGTTGTTCATGACATTATGCCAGCCATTTCAGATGTCACAGAAAACTTAAACAGAATGGAAATTACAGAGATTTCTACTGATCCTTGATGACAGCAAATATTAAACATTTGCTTTGAGGTTGAGTTCTAGAATTTTTTGTGGCATATAAAGGAATAATGCTGGAAGTTATGAGTCAAATTCCTGGTATAATTGGAAAATTGGGGGGTGAAATCCATATACTCTGTAGTCATTGATATAATAAATTCTAGCACATTCAACCTACCATCTCTAACAAGGTGAATTAGAATTTAGATTAAAAGAAGGAATTATTTAGTGCTTGTGTGTTTTTACATTATACTCTGCTAACAGTGACTAACATTTATTAGCACTATAGTTTTCTAGACAGAGACTTGAATTTCTGAGTCTCTTTTCACTTACCATTGGAAAGGAATTCTTTTCACCATCAGAAAGGAACCCTCTTTGGAGTTCTTATAAAAATCAGTTGTGAAAATGGCTGTGAAAAGTGTATGATATGCGATGATCATCTATCAATTCAACCAAGCCTACCTTCCTGTTGGTTTTTCAGTTGTCTAATCCCTAGTGTCCCAACTTCACTGGCTGGAGTCAATGGTAAGCCACACAATTTAATTGCAAATCCAGTCACAGATATGAAAAAAACAGGCAGAAATGGACACTTTATCTGCTTCCAGTTTATTGGTTATAATAACATGTTAAGTGCGGGAAGACCAAAGGTAAAAGAGCCATTTGAGAGCTTTTTTTTAAAGGCAACTTTAGACAAAATGAATCCTCCGTGACTGAAATATTCAGGAAATAAGAAATCAGAAGGAGGAGGTCCACTTGTGAATAGATGATTAGTTCAGTCTTAGATGTGTTCAAAACCTTGGAACAAAAGATCATAGTCAACTCTGATTTATTCATCTCTACAAGCATTTCAAGTCATTTGCCAGCCCCTAAATAGTTATCTTTCTCTGTATTGGGCAATAATTGTCTCTGCTGCCAAGACCCTCATCAGTTTTAGGCAGACAACTGCCGGAGGTTTCTCACTGGACTGTCTACCTTCTCTTCTAACCCTTTCAATTTCCTCAGCCATACCATTGGCATCTATGCTGCTAAGTATAAGAAATGTTCTCCTGCTCTGAACTCCCAGATCACAAACATTAGGAGCCTATTGATCTCTGCCTGTGTTTAGCTCCAGTGAACAAAAGGTTTCATTTGGGAAGTTACTGCTGTATGCTGGCTTAAATCACTCCTTCAGTTCAAGTTTTACATGAAAATTCTAATGTCCCTTGTGTCTCCTGTCAGAGGATACGTGGAGAAAGTAAATAGTTATTCTGAAATTGTTACAAAGCCTTCAGGGAAGTGGTGTTTGAATACTGTGAGAAGTGTAAATAAGATTTTCTGAGTAATCAGCTCTTGGCTTCAATAAAGGTGACCAGGTGTTCATGGAAAGTTCACATAAACCTCATATAAAAAAGCATAAGCTTGTATGAAATGGTTCTAAAGGTTCTACTGAGAAACAAAAAAGCATATGGAACATTTTGGAAGATTCTGGAATGATAAGAAAGTTCTTCCAATATCCCAGTGATACCTAGGTACCTATTGTGAATAGTTGCAAAGAGAGTACAGTAATTACAGATGGACTGCGAAATCAAATCAAGGTTGCTGAATGGATGTATCACTGCAGTAAGCACATTAGTAAAGATTCTAGTTCATAGAATCCTAGATAGAGCATTTTTATTGTATTTGATACTAATATATTTGATTTTTTTAACGCATGGTCACTTTATGAAGTAAATTATATTTATTTCTTCCTATGATTTGAGAAATTCAGCAGTCTTCAGTGGTGAGACTATGAACAAGTAACACCACCGAAGGTCATTTCCATCACTATCTTGCAGGACATGCCTGCATGTTCTTAACCTTTGAGCATGAAACCAATTGAGGCTTATCATTTTGAAGGTCATTAACTGTGATGGATCTATGAAATTAAAAAAGATTGAAAGGAAGAACACTAGAAACAATCAGTAACTACAGTGTGCTCTACATGTAGAGCTGTTAGGTTATTCAACAATAAAATCTTACATGAGTAGCTATTTATATCATATGTAATATGTGTGTATATAATACACAATGCTGTTAGCTGCTATCAAGTCAACTTCAACTCATCACAACCTATATACAAAAGAACAAAACATTGCCCAGTCTTGTACTTTGCTCACAATCATTGCTATACATATGAGCCTATTGTTGGAAATCTTGGTGGTATAGCAGTTAAAGAGCTATGACTGCTAACCAAAAGGCTGACTTTTTGAGTCTCCACAAGGTACTCCTCGGAAATCCTGTGTGGAAGTACTAGTCTGTTCTATAGGGTTGCTACGAGTTGGAATCAACTCTGTGGCAGAGGGCATTTGTGGGGAAGGTGGTAAGTATAGTTGTAGTCACTGTATCAATCTGTCTCGTTAAGGATCTTCCTTCTTTGCACTGACTCTCTACTTTTCTAAGTATAATGTCCTTCTCCAGGGACTGATCCCTTCTGATAAGGTGTCCAAAGTACCGGGATGAAGTCTTACCATCCTTTCTTCTAAGCAGCATTCTGGCTATACTTCCTCTGAGACAGATTTATCTGTTCTTCTGGAAGTTGGCGGTATATTCTTCGCCAACACTGTAATTCAAATACATCAATTTTTCCTTATTTATTGTCCAGCTTTCCCATGCATATAAGGTGATTGAAAATAAGATAGCTTGTATCAAGTGCACCCTAGTCCTCGAAGTGATGCTTTTGCTTTGTAATACTTAAAAGAGATCTTTTAGCAGCAGATTTGTCCAATGCATTACATCCTTTGATTTCTTGACTGCTGTTTCAGTAAACTGAAATCTTTGACAACTTCAACCTTTTCTCCATTTATCATGATGTTGCTTAATGTGTAATATAAACCACATGTATAATATTTATTACATTCTATATGTTTAACATATTTGTTATGTATACATACAGTGTTTATATATTATATTAATTATAATTATATGCCATATTATATATATTTGCTTTTGACAGCACTTTGCTTGGCTGGCTGTATATATACACAAAGAAAGAATGAACCTGTGTTGATGCCACTGAAGGAAAAGTTAGAAAAGTGACATGATGTTTTTTTCATAGAAATGTGTAGGATGCTGACAGGTGAACAGTATTTTGTTGAAGGTTAGATTGGAATCAGTGTAATGATCGTATATTACATCTGATACCCTCCAGGCTCCTTTCTGAAAAAAAACTAGACCAAACCCACTGCCATCAAGTCAGTTCTGACTTGTCATGATGCTGTAGGCAGAGTAGAGCTGCTCCGTAGAGTTTCCAAGGAGTCCCTGTTGGATTCAAATTGCCGATATTTTGATTATGAGAGGTAGTAGCATTTATCCACTACGCCATCGTGCTTGACACTGTGTAGTTCCCTGTAAGGGAATGCTACTCGTTGCTTGATCAGCTAAGAAATTGTTGGTCTCTGTTGTTTATTTCACATAAATTGAAATCTTGGGTAATGACTACTTCAAAGAAGTACAGCTGAGAGCTGTGTGTTTTCAGAGGTATGAAGATCTATGGTACCCTGTGCATAGAAAGGAAACCTTGGTGGCCTAGCGGGTTAAGCCGCGTCTGCTAACCAAAAGGTCGGCAGTTCAAATCTGCCAGGCACTCCTTGGAAGCTCTATGGGGCAGTTTTATTCTGACCTGTAGGGTCACCATGAGGCAGACCCGACTCGATGGCAGTGGGTTTTTGGTTTCTTATGCATGGAAAAGACATCATCTCCATTGAATATACATATCAATTAGTGTATGACATTTTGGTTAGTTGTTTAATGCTCGTCTCCCTAGACTACTCTTTGAGAGCATCAGCTACCTTAATTTTAGTTATGAGTGCAGCAGTAAGCCCGGTGCCTGACTAGCAGAAGATGCTCAATAAATGATTACTCAAGTCAAAAAGTTTAGATTTTATCAAAAAGGCCTATGTTAGCACAAGTCAGATTTTTTCTCCAATTTTTTTAGTGTGTTACCTTCAAAAGCAGAAGTTCATGCAGAATGACTAGGTATTCAATAGTAAATATTTTAAAAGTAAAAATTTTACAGCACGAGATTTCTTCTATAATGGTGGCTATGACAGTACGGTACAAAGTAACTTAGGGATAATCAACAGGGAGAAAAAGTCTCTAGCAAGTGTTGCTTTTAAGATTGTAGCTGCTTATTGAAATTAAAACTGTCTGTGTAAAATTCAGACATCCTAGAAACTCAAAACATTTCTAGTCATGACAATAAGGGAACTGTCTGAGGCAGCTATATTTGTTTCACTAACTCCTTTAAGAAATGAACCGATAGGCTTTTTAGCACGGTGGAAGAAGCATCAGAGAATAACTCAAGTAAGAGAAAATGGAGACTGGTGAAAAAAAACTGAGAATTTGGTAAGAGGGTACTCTTTGATATTTAAATAGATGACACCACTTCGTGCCACTGGAAGTGGCAACATTTTCTCTTATTATCATTTAAGCCATGGGACACACGTTTATGGGACTTAACTTCTGTCTCTTTTAATCTCTTTTCTAAAACTTCACTCCTAGGAGTACCTACAGAGACCCAGAGAAAAGCTGAAATGTTACATACAGAAGCAGAAATACTCTTAAATACTGCTGTGGAGCAGCCCAGCTTGCCTTCCTGACAAGGCGGAAAGGGCTCAACTTTAAGTCAAGCCCTGGGTGGTGGTGCTGGGTTCACTCTGCGTGGAGTGCCCCAAGGGGTGAAAGATCAATTCAGCTTTGTTGAGCCATGTCAACAGTGGCTGTTTTTAAGATGCTGACAGGGCTCTTGTTGACAGTTTGGAGAAATTTAACTGCTTTGATAAGGTTAACAGGGTCAACCAAGCAGGAATAGAAAATGAAACACAAGGCTACTCGGAAGCTTGATTGTATACTAGTAACAAGTTGTTGAAGGCAACATTGTGAATGCCCATTGTTTCATTTTTATCTAAAAACAAACACAATAAAGAAGGAAAAGAAAAAAGGAATGGAAAGCAAAATAGGGAAGAAATTTTAAAAACAAGGCTTTCCATAAAGATAGAAACAATCTGCTGTATTAATGTATTTGTCAGTTGCTTGGCTGATGTTGCCAAAATTTTTTGACTACTGGCAGTTACAAGCACATAATGTATATTGTTTCTAACTCCTTTGAAATGTGTAACAGCACCATTTAAAACTGAACATGGGATCAGGGAAGGAATCACGTCCTTTATGGATCTGCTGGGAAAAATAGCAAAGTTTGAATCTGCTCAAGAAAGAGAAATCTAAAAACTAACAATTGCTGTTGATGCTCACATAACGTAAATACGAAAATTTACTCTTCTAAAATTTTGCACTGTATCTTCAAATATGATGCATACACTAATTTTCAAATGTCAGATAGTAAGCATTAATACTTCTATGAGCTGTGGTTTTTACATTAATCATACAGGCTTAGTTTTAGCCATAAGCAGTTCTATGCAGCAGTGTGATACGGGGCGCAGCTTATTCTAGAGCTTACAAAATATTTCCCAGGAGCTGACAGCAACCTCTACACGTAATAATGAAATATCTGATGGATATGTTTGTTTATTACTTTTTTTTAAGGAGATTGCATTTGTTTACTCTCAGTATCTAAATGTCATTCTGTAAAGTATCTGATGAACTTAGTCTCAAATCATAATTCTTCTAATTTCTGCCTAGAATATTAATGTATGAATGATTATTAATTACTTGAAATGATATAAACTATGGGCCCACTATGACGCGATCACTGTTTTAGTTTCTAGGAACTGATCAATGAAAAAAAGCAAAATTACTGTCTCTTGAAAAATAAAATAAGTCCATTTCCTGTGAGTCCGTTCCAACTCATGGCAACGCCGTAAGACAGAGTAGAACTGCAACAGAGGGTTTCGAAGGTGATAATTTTTTTTTTTTAATGATTGAAAATGTACATTCTCACGTAAATTTGCATTCCCACCTATATGTAACTTTCACTGCTCTCCCTGCCCTGTGACAGCATAGTCTTCCTCTCTGCTCCATACAAGTCTTATCCTTCCAGTAATCTTTTATCCCCTCTTCTTCACACACTCCCCTTTCTCCAGTAAAAGGTCAACAGGACAACTTCCTATAGATGCATAGAACCATAAAGTGAACACATCATATGATCACTCTGTATCACTAAGTCCAGTCCATTCATGTCCGAAGAGTTGACCTCCATATGATTTACAGACGGGGGCAGCATCAGGGCCAGGGGCCATGCTCCCAGTGGAACTCCGAGGCCGCTGAACCATCAATTGTGGTCTTTTAGAGGAAATCTCAGGGTATACTCCTTTTTATTCTTGTGTTGCCAGTGAGACTCAACTCTGTGAGCTCCATCACAGTTATCACTGGTGGTAGACGGGCACCATCCAGTTCTTCCTGTCACAAGTCTGTGTAGTCACCCATTAACTTGGGACTATTTGTCCTCTGGGTTCTCTTTCCCCCATGTCGTTTTGGTCCTTGGTGATCAACCATTCCTGGTGAGTTGGGACCATTTGCTGTACCCTCAGAGGGCAACTTGGCAGCTTTTAAGAACCCATATGCCACTCACAAATATGTGGTGCAGAGGACTCTCTTAGCAAAATGTTAGTTGTGCCAATTGGCCTTGATTTCCTCTGAGAGCATGGTCCCCGGCCCCCTGCCTCAGCTACTCTGTCCTTGCCATATTGGGTTAAGATGGGAGAAGTAACATTATGTTGAAGTCCAGTTAATATTGATCTTTCTAATGTATGCTGCCACAGATTTCTCCCAAACAAATTTCTATGAACTATCTAATCTAAACCCTCCACCCTCACCCTACCTCCTTACCCACCCTTGCAGCCATCAAAGAATCTCTTCCTCTATGCATGAATCTGTTTTTAAGTTCTTATTGTATGGGTCTCATACAATATTGTCCTCTTGTTGCTGATTACTTTCACTCAACATAAGGTCCTCCAACTGAAACCAGATTATGAGATGTTTCCTGCTATCATCATTATACTTTATCATTGCATAGTGTACCCTTGAGTATATACACCATAGTTTACCTATCCATTCCTCTGTTGTTCGGCATCTGGGTTGATACCATCTTTTTGCTATTGTGGACTGTGCTGTGATAAACATTTGTGTGCGTGCATCAGTTGGTGTGAATGGCCTTGATTCTATAGGATGTATTCCAAGCAGTGGAATTACTGGGTCAAATGGTATACCTATATCCAGCTTTTTAAGGAAGTGCCAGATTGCTTACCAAAGAGGTTGCACCATTTTGAAATTCCACCAACAGTGTAGGAGAGTTCCAATTTCTCCACAGCCTCTCCAGCATTTGTTGTTTTGTATTTTTTGGATCATGGTCAACCTTGTTGGGATGAGGTGGTATTTCATTGTTGTTTTGGTTTGAATTTCTTTAATAGCTAATAATCGTGAGCATGTCCGCATGTGCTTTTGTTTGCCTGGATCTCCTCATTAGAAAAGTGTCTGTACATCTCCTTTGCCCATCGCTTAATTGGATGATTTATCTTTTTCTGATTGATATTTTGTAGTACCTTATAGATTATGGAGATCAGGTGTCGGTCTGACATATAGTTGCCAAATATTTTTTCCCATTCTGTATGTGGCCTTTTAATTCTATTAATAAATCCTTTGGATGAGCAAAACTGTTAGATTCTTGGTAGTTTCCATTTATCTATTTTCTCTTCTATTCTTTGTGGTTTGTTTGACAGATTTTGAAGTCTGTCTGTGTTGTGTATTAAAACTTCCATTGTTGTTCCTACTTTTTCTTGGGTGAGCTTTATCAGTTTAGATTTGATATTTAGGTCTTTTATCCAGTTTGAGTTGGTTTTTGTATAAGGGGTAAGATACAGGTCTTTTTTTTTTATTTATTGCAGATGGATATCCAATTTTACCAGCACCATTTGTTGAAGAGATTGTTTTTGCCCTAGTTTAATGTCTTAGGGCCTTTGTTGACTATCAACTGTTTGTAGGAAGAGATGGTGTCATCTCTGGAGTCTCAATTCTATTGAATTGATCTATCTGTCTCTTTTTGTACTAGTACCAGGCTGTTTTGACTACTGTGGCAGTGTAATAGCTTCTAAACTCGGGCAGTAAGAGGCCTCCCCATGTGTTATTTTTCTTCAGTAGTGCTTTATTTATCTGGGGATTCTTCCTTTCCCAAACAAATTTGGTAATTTGTTTCTCCACCTCATTAAAAAATGACACTGTAATTTGTATTGGGATTACATTATATAAGTAGATTGCTTTGAGTAAAATAGACATTTTCACAATGTTAAGCCTTCCTATCCATGAGCAGGTAGGTTTCTCCATTTATGTAAGTCTCTCTTAGGTTCTTGTTGTAAGAACATGTAGTTCTCTTTGTAAGATCTATTATTTCTCTGGTAAGATTAATTCCTAGGTAATTTATCTTCTCAGGGGCTATAGGAAATGGTTTAGATTTGGTGATTTCTTCATTAATAGTCTCATCCTGATTTCCTTATGTTTATCTTGTATCCTGATACTTTGCTGAACTCTTCTATCAGTTTGAGTAATTTAATTATGGATTATTTAGGATTCTCTGCATATGCAATCATACCATCTGCAAATAAGGAGATTTTTGCTTCTTCTTTGCTGATGCAGATGCCCTTTATTTCTTGGTCTTGTCTAATTACTCTGGCTAGAACTTCTAGTAAGATGCTGACTAGGAGAGGTGAGAGTAGACATCCAGGTCTAGTTCCTGTTCTCAAGGGGAATGTTTCAGTCTCTCTCCATTCAGGATGATGTAGGCAGTTGGCTTTGTATAAATGGCCCTTGTTGCATTGAGGAATTTGATGTCTATTCCTATTTTGATGAAAGATTTTAGCATGAATGGGTGCTGGACTTTATCAAATGCCTTTTCTACATCAATAGATAAAATCAAGTGATTCTTGTCTTTTGTGTGATCATGTTAATTGTTTTTCTGGTGTTGAACCATTCTTGCATCCCTGGTATGAATCCAGCTTGGTCATGATGAATTATTTTTTTGATATGTTGTTGTAGTCTATCAACAAGTATTTTGTTGAAGATTTTTGCATCTTAGTTCATGAGTGATATTGCTCTGTAGATCTCCTTTTGCTGTTGGGTCTTTCCCTGGCTTTGGTATCAGATTTATACTAGTTTCCTAGAATGAATTTGGGAGAATTTCATCCCTTTCTATGCTATAAAATAGTATCAGAGTTAACTCTTCTCTAAGAGCTTTTTGTGGTTGGTAGTTTTTTGATGACTTTTTCAATCTCTTCCTCTGCGATGGGTTTATTAAGTTGTCTTATGTCACCTTGTGATAATTTGGATTGGTGGATCTGAGTAGACAGCACTTGTCTTGGCTGGAATTTGTCCATTTCCTCTAGGTTTTCAAATCTGTTAGATATTTTTGATTTCTGTTGAATCTGTTATGATATCTCCCCCTCTCATTTCTTATTTAGATTGTTTGTTTCCTTTCCCATTTTTCTTTAGTAAGTTTAGTCAGTGGTTTGTGAATTTTGTTGATCTTTTCAAGAAAACACTTTTGGTCTTTTCAACTTTTTCAATTGTTCTTCTATTCTCTAATTCTTTTAGTTCTGCTCTAACCTTGATTATCTGCTTTCTCTTAGTGCCTTAGTGATTTCTTTGTTGCTCTTCTTCTACTTGTTCAAGTTGTAGTGTTAGTTCTTCGGTTTTATTTCTTTCTTCCTTCCAGATGTGTGCATTTTTAAAGATAAACTGACCCCTAAGCACTGTTTTGGCTGTTTCCCATATGTTCAGGTAGGAAATGTTTTCATTCTCATTTGAAGTCATGAATTTCTTTATTTCATCCTTGTTTTCGTCTATAACCCACGGCTTTTTGAGCAAGCTGTTTTTCAGTTTCCATGAGTTCCAAATTTTATCTATGCTTTTTTCTGCTATTGATTTTGACTTTTACAGCTTTATGGTCTGAGAAGACACTTGGCAATAATTCAGTGGTATGGATTTTGTTGAGATTTGCTTTGTGTCCCAACACATGGTCTATTCTGAAAGATGTTCCATGTGCAGTGGAGAAGAAGGTGTAGTTGTTAGCTGGTGGATAGAAAGTTATGTATATGTTGATGAGGTCTAATTGATCAATAAGATCTTTTCTGTCTTTACTGAGATTTTTCTAGAAGATCTGAGAAATACTGAGAGTGGAGTGTTGAAGTATCACACTATTATTGTGGAGTGTTCTATCTTGTTTGCTAACGTAGTCAGTATTTCTTCAATGCATTTAGATGATCTAGTATTAGGTGCACAAATATTTAATATTGTTAAGTCCTGCTTGTATATTGACCCTTTCAGCAATAAATGGTGTCCGTCCTTCACCAGGATAGTGGATTTTAAATTAAAATCTATTTTATCTGAGATTAGTATTGCCACACTTGCTCTTCTTTGTGTATTATTAGCTTGGCGTATATTCTTCCATCCTTTAATTTTCAATTTGTTCATATTTTTAAGTCTAAGGTGAGTTTCTTATAAGAAACACATAGATGGGTCATGCCTTTTGATCCAAGATGTCACTCGTTGTCTGTCACTGGATTGTTCAGACCATTTACATTCACTGTAATTATTGATAACTATGTGTTTAGTGCTGCCATTGTGATATATTTATTTTTGTGTTGATATTTTCTCTGTTGTTCTTACTATTCTGTTCTGGGACTTTCTTCTTTAGGGGTTGATTTTTCACCCTTTTTAGTGTTGGTTTTGTATTTATTGGGATTCCTGTATTATGTTTCTTGATTTGGTGTATTTCATCTTTATTGTGCTTTGCAGCTACCCCTGTGATCCCCCTTAAAAATCTATGTTTAAACCCAATTTTAACTTCCAAACATTTTATTAAGTTCCTCTCCACCTGCAAGCACTATAGCTACTGTAGTACATCCCTCTTTTTAAAATGGTGATATCATAGTTTTCATGATATGATCACTGGATCACTTCTTTTAACTTCATAGCTTTGATTGAGTTTTCTGCCTTCCCTAACTGAGTAGGTTTCTGGATGACGTGTCCTGTATTGCCTCCTAAAATGCAAAGTTAATGGTTTTGTTTTTCTAAGCTGAGAGCTTCTGTCAGCATTTCTTGTAGCTTTGGTTTGGTAATTATAAATTTTCTGAGTTTCTGTTTTTCTGTGGATGTCTTAATTTTGTTTTCATATTTGAGAGATAGCTTTGCAGGACATGTAATTCTTGGCTGGAAGTTCTCCTTCAAGGCTTTGAATGTGTCATACCATTGCCTCCATGCCAGCATTGTTTCTGATGAGAAGTCAGATGAAAACCTACAGGGTCTCCCTCTGAATGTTAGCTTTGCTTTGAGTCTCACTGCCTTCAAGAGTTTTTGCTTCTGCTTCAATTTGTTAAGCTTGATTATAATGTGCCTTGAAGTCTTTCTTTTGGGATCTATATTGAGTGGCATTCAATATATATCTTGGATATCTATATTCTCTTCTTTCATAATTTCTGGGAAGCTTTCTGTCAGCAGCTCAACAGCAATACTCTGCATTTTCAGGTGTCCCTTCCTGTTCAGGAACTGCAATTAATCGTAGATTGTTCCTCTTGATAGAGTCCCACATACTTCTTCATTTTTCTTGCTTATTTTTTCTGATGTCTACTCACAGATGCTGGAGTCAGTAGCCCTGTCTTCCAAGTCGGAAAGTTTATTTTTCATTTATTCAGTTCTGTTTTCTTGGGTTTGAATTAAATTTCTATTTCCTTGATTTTGCTATTGTTCTGTTGGATTTCAGAATACTGGTTTTCCATCAGTTTGAACAACTCAGTTAATTTTTCATTTTGCTCTGCTGCCTTTTGTAATGTCTAGGAGGGCTCTCTCTATAATCATTTTGTACTCAAACTCTGATAGTTTCAGCAAGGCTTCCTCATCTGCAACATTCTTTAGTTCTTTCTTTTAAGAGCTTTCTGGAGACATAGGTGAATTTTTCTTTAAATTTCTGGCCAAAGTTTGTTGCTTTTTGGATATCTAGAAGTTATTTAGTTTCTCTTGGGCTAGTGTTACTTTAACAGGATCTGAAGTACAGTCTGAGAAGTAAGGTGATCACCAGTCACCTCTGTGTACTCTAGTGACTGGATTAAGTGGAATCTCTGGGGTATCAGTCTCTGCCTCCTAACTGGCAAAGACACAGCCCTACTTATGGAGTCACTGGGGGGTGGTCAGCTGACTCTATAATGTGGGTCAGTAAAGGCTGGAAGAGATGTCATCAGGATGCACTGCAGTTATTTTCTAGGTAGTCTTATATTGGAAAGTAAAAGTATCTGACATCAAGACCCTCTTCCCAGCTAGCAAAGAAAGCAGCTCTATATCCAACCCCAGGTGCTGCAAACTAGTTCAGAGTATGAAAAGGCTACTGCCCTGCTGTTATCTGCTGTTGAGCCCCACCTGTAAGGTCAGTCTGTGCTAAACACAGCTTTTCTGTTGGAAAACTGCTCCCCGGGCTGGCTCTGCCTCCCATTCTGGGAATTACTCTCTGTTGAGGCCTCCATTTGGGTAACTCAAACAAGATAGCATCCCACACAAGCTCCCCTGCCCACTGTGGAATAGTCCATTCTACTGTAGAGGGTTGTAAAGAGAGGGTGGAGAAGCTGAGGTGCACAGAGTCCAGAGCCAGGCTCACAAAACGTGGCTATTCCTCCTGCTGATCCTGTCAGCAGAGCAGCTGAACTCTGCTGCCAGTCAAGCCAAAGCCTCGCCTACTGGCTAAGGCACAGAAAAAAATTTAAAAGTTACCTTCTGTCCATGACAGCTGGCATTCAGCAAGGGTGGGGATCAGTGAAAGAGACAAAGTTTTCCATTCAGTGGTATATAGTCCCCAAATTAACAGCCCCATGCCATGTCCTAGAGCTTACTGGGTGTCCAGAAGACTCTGTTTAATTATCCATACAGGCCTTAGCTTTCAGAGGGAGTTAACGAGATCTGTGTCTAGTCTGCCATCTGGACTCCACTCCCTGATTCCACAAGTTTCTTTATTTTGTCCTTGATTTCTTCTATAACCCATGAATTTTTGAGCAAGGTGTTATTCAGTTTCCATGAGTTTGAATTTCTACCTACGATTTTTCTGCTATTGATTTCAACTTTTGTGCTTTATGGTCTGAGAAAATGTTTTGCAATAATTCAATGGTTTGGGTTTTGTAGAGATTTTGTTTATGTCCTAATATGTGTTCTATTCTGGAGAATGTTCTATGTGCATTGGAGATGAAGGTGCACTTATCTGTTGATGGATAAAAAGTTCTGCATATGTTGATAAGGTCTAGTTGGTTGGTTGTTGCAATGAGATCTTGTGTATCTTTGCTGAGGTTTTTTTTTTCTGGATGACCTGTCCATTACTGAAAGTGGAGTGTTGAAGTCTCCAACCTCTAATGTGTAGTGATCTATCACATTTTTCAGTGTTGTCAGTGTTGTTCAATGTATCTAGATGCTCTAGTATTGAGTGCATAAATATTTAATATTGTTATGTCCTGATTATATATTGAAGCTTTCAGCAATAAATAGTGGCCATCCTTGTCCACAATGGTGGATCTTATACTGAAGTCTAATTTATCTGAGATTAGTATTGCCACTCATGCTCTTCTTTGTAACTTCCTGGGAATTACTCTCTGTTGGCTTGGTATATATTTTTCCATCCTTCGATTTTCAGTTTGTCCATATTTTTGAGTCTTATGTATGTTTCTTGTAAGCAACATACAGACAGCTCGTGTCTTTTGATCCACAATGTTATTTATTGTCTTTATTGGAGCTTTCAGTTCATTTACATTCAGTGTAATTCTTGATAGATATGTGTTTAGTGCTGTCATTTTGATGCATTCATTTTTGTGTTGTTGATATTTTCTGTTTTTCTTAGTATTCTGTTCTGGGTCATTCTTCTTTATAAGTTGACTTATCATATTTTTGAGTGTTGGTTTTGTGCTTGCTGAGACTCCTGTATTATGCTTCTTGTTTTGATAAGTGAAATTGTTATTTTGCTTTGTTGCTACCCCTAAAATCCTCCCTACTATTCTAAGTTTAAACCAGACTTTAACTTTTGCATATCTTTTTAATTTCCTCTCCACTTGTAAGGGTTATACCTACTGTAATATATCCCTCTTTTTAGTGCAGTGATGTCATAGTTTTCATGTTCCCTTTAATTAATAATATAGTTTTGATTAAGCAGATTGACTTACCTTCATGAGTAGGATTCAGGATGTTGTGTGATACATTGCCTCCTTAGGTGTATGTGTAATGATTTTGTTTTTCTAAGTATAGAGCTTCTTTCAATATTTCTTACAGTTTGAGTTTAGCTTTTACAAAGTGTCCAAACTTCTGTTTATCTGTGAATGTCTTAATTTTTCCATCATATTTGATAGACACTTTCAGGATATATAATTCTTGTTTGGAAGTTTTTCTCCTTCAGGACGTTGAATGTATCATCTGTCTGCTATCTAGCCAACATCGTTTCTGCCAAGAAGTCAGATGAAAGCCTATAGGGTTTCCCTCTGAATATTAGCTTTGCTTTGAGCCTCTCTGCTTTTAAGGGAATCTGTTTATGTTTCATTTCATTTAGTTTATTTATAACATGTCTTGGTGTCTTTCTTTTGGTGTATAGTTTTTGTGATGTTCATACACATCTTGAATATCTATGTTCTCTTCTTTCATAATTTCAGAGAAGTTTTCTGTCAGCAACTCAACAGCAATGCTCTCTATTTTCATCTGTTCCTCCTTGTTCAGGAAATCCAATTAATTGTAACCTATTCCTCTTAATAGAGTCTCACATGTTCCTTAATTCTTCATCATTTTACTTATTTCTTTTCTCTGATTTCTCCTCAAATGCTGGTGTCAGTTGCTCTACCCTCAAGGTCACTAATTGTGACTTCCATCTCCTCAATTCTGGTCTTTTGGCTTTGAGTTGAATTATCTAATTCTGTAATTTTGTTACTTATCTGCTGGATTTTAGATTGTTGATGTTCCATCAGTTCAAATAGATTACTTAATTTTTCATTTTGTTCTCCCACATTTTGTTGAATCTCTAGGACGATTCTGTATATAATTCTTTTGTACCTGATCTCCAATAGTTTCAGAAAGGTCTGTTCATCTGGGAAGTTTTATGATTTTTTATTTTGGGAGTTTTCTGGAGCCACGGTGGACTGCTTCTTTAAATGGTTAACTGTGGTCTGTTGTCTGCATGCCATCTAGAAGCTGTTTGATTTTGCTGGTGTTACCTCAACAGGAGCTGAGGTGTAGCTCTAAGAGGAGAGTTGGTCACCAGCCATCTCAATATACTCTAGTGATTTGCCCCAGGTGGACTCTCTGGAGTGGAAGACTCTGCCTCTTGGGTGGCAAAGATGGTGCCCTACTTATGAAGACACTGGGGACCATCAGCTGACCTTACAATGTGGATCAGTGAGGAGTAGGCGAGAAGCTGTCTGGGCCTCTTAGCAGTCAGGTCTCCAGTAAAATACAGAGACCTCTCAACTTTGTAAAAGACTGGTATATTTTATGATTGAAATAAACAGTAGTTCTGAATGCTTCTATTTCCTTAGTAAAATGAAAATGTACACTGTCAGCTGGGAGTCAGGGGGTACCAGAAGTTTGAAGACAGGGAAAAGTGTAAATTTTTTTTGTAGAAGGCAGTGATAAAGGTGATATGAAATTTTTGAAATAGGAAATTTAGAATAATTTCTGCTGATTATCCATGTGAAATTTGGAGATTCTAAATTTAAAGAGGAACCAGACTTGGCCATCTAAGATACTAACTATAGGTCTCTTACTATTCAGAGAGAGGGAGAGATCAAAGAATCAGGGGAACAATTAATCCCAAAGACTAATGGACAACACCAACCACAGCTTCTTTACCACCTAGAGAAGAAGAACTATATGGTCCCCAGCTACCAGGGTCCTGAGCAGTGTAGGAGAAAATCATAGGACAAAAAAAAAAAAATCAAACTCACATACACACACACACACAAAAAAAACAGATTTGCTGGTCTGACAGATCGGAGAAAACCCTGAAACTATTACACTAAGATACCCTGTCACCTGAAAATTTCCGTTCCCAGAAACCACTTTCTAGCCTAACAATAGACAAGTGTATAAGATAAACACTAACACCTTAGAGGAACGTACTGCTTAGAAAAATCAGTTTTTAAGATTAAAAGGTAGTATAGTGCAGACAACAGCAAAATAAAATGGGGAAACCAGGACAGGAATGAGGAGAGTGCTGACACATTATGAGGATTGCAACTAAGGTCATGAAACACTCAATGTACAAACTATTGAATTGGAAACTAATTTGCTCAGGAAACACTCACCTAAAGCCTAATTAAAAATAAATAAATCAATCATTTTAAAGATTTAATAAAATGGGACCAGTCAACAGTTTGTTTTGCTTTCACTCGTATGCAGCCTCTTCCATGCTTCCATGAAGCACATCAAGGGTTTCAGGCCAGCATGTAAGATATTAACTAAGATTTAAGGTTTTGCTGTGCAAATACAAGTGAGAGAGAGTACGTAAAGGATTAATGATAAGTATCACTCCTCAGTCAGATCCGACTCAATGGCACTTGGCTGGCTTTTATCATCCATAGTATCTAGGACAGTTAAAAAGGGAAACGGCAGTAGGAGGGAGATGGACAGGGAAAAAATGGTAGGGTCAATGCCATAGAGGTCCTAATGAAAACAAAGAATTGTTGAAGTGACCATTATTAAAAACTTTAAAACCAAGGTCTTGAAAGCGATCCAATTGTTGTGAAATTTGGTGTATAATCACGCCAGGAGGTGCCAGAAATTGAGCAGCAGAAAAAAATTTTGCAAGTGAGAAGTTTAAGGAAGGGAGAGGTTAGAATGTTGGATATAGGACAAAGAAACAAAACATTTCTTGGTAAAGAAAAAAAAAACTCTTTTTGGTAAAGAAAAAGCAGAGAGTTAAACGGACCAATGGCCTTCAGTATAATTCATGCTTAGTTGTTCCAAAGACTCTTTTTGAAATGTAAAATATTATCCCTTCTTTTCTGTGATTTAAAAATACCAAAACACAAATTAACACATTGCACTTACAATAGAAATATGACTTTGAACATGATTAACATAAACGTTTCTGCATAGCGTTAGCTGTTGGATGACTTAACAAGTTAGGAGATACTAACTTTCTCTGAGAACCCAGCTTTTGTAAAGTACCTTCTATGATAGAATCTTGGTTTTAGAGAGGGAGTCAGGAAGGATGAAAACCATGAGAGAAGAAGCAGTATGATACAGGAGTAGAGCTTTTCTTCTTTCATAATTTTGTATTGCCCATCTTTGAAGGACAAAGGAAGAGAGGCTGATGAAAAAGAAAACAGAGTTAATTTTTTATCATTGTTTTCTCTTAATATTTCCTGGCTCACATAAGAAGTCCAAATTAAAGTTTTTTCTTTACTTTTTCTACTTGTTAAATAACTAAATTTTTATGTTGCTAATAAACAGTTGATGGTTGAAGATTTCCTAAATGTCTGCTCTTCAATATCTTAGAAGAAATTGACCTCTAATACTGTATTATTTGATAGTTTCAACATGCCAGTAAAAGGTCTTAGATAAGACAGCAATGGGACTCTGAAACCTTAGGAGAACTTCAAAAATAGAATATTCTGAGAAACACCAAAAACAGGACAGGCAATGTTAGGGCTGCAAAGATTTTGGTTGTGACCAAACCTATAGCTTTCAAGTCAACTCTGACTTATAGATAGCCTATAGGAGAGACGAGAACTGCCGCATAGGGCTTTCAAGTCTGTAAATCTACATGGAAGCAGAGTGTCACATCTTTCTACAGCCTGATTGTGAAATGGCTGTGTATATACCATACAGGATATAGTACATAGGATATCTTATATGGTATATAGGATATGCCGTATACTAGATATTTAAGAAATAATTGCTAACTTTATTCAAGTCTTTGAATGCTTTCTGTTATGAGATAATGAACAAAAATAGACTCAGATTCAACTTCCCTTAATTAATGCTTTGCTGGTATCAAACAAGTAAATTAAAAAAAATCTGAATGAAAGAAACTAGAAAATACAAAGTTTGCTGAAAGAAAGTTGCAAACTAGGTAACATTCTTTGTTACATTTCTACAGAGCACTTCCTTTTTGTCCTTTGAGGGAGGAATACAATGATTATAAAACATAGGCCTTTACTCCAAGAAATGTGTATTCCAGTCTACACAGAAGACTTAATGGTACAATTTCTGGGCTTTTGTTTTATCTACGAATTTCTTGCTATGAAATTCTTAAGGTGTTCTAAACTTACTTCATTTGTCACAATCTCTAATGTAGTGCATGATATTAATTTTTTACATGATTTTATAAACATATTTTTGGATTAAGAACTAAGCATAGAAATAATTCTATACATTTGCAACTAGATTTAGCCATCTGTGGTAGCTCTTGTGTGAAGCAGAATCTAGAGAATATAACCTTCTTACTTAATTCATGTTTTACTGTCAGTGATATCCTCACTAAAAATTTGCAATACAAGAGACTTCATCATTCACAGTGATGAATCTAAGGGTACACGTTTCACCTGTCAGGAAACCAAAAAATAACATGGGTTCACAACCTAGCTTGGCTCAGATTATAAAACAAGATTTTTTTTTTGTCCCTCTTCACTTCTAATCTAAGGTAATTAAACTTTTGTTCTTTGTCTAGACAAACCCACAAGACTTTCATTTGTAGCATTTGTTCCTAATGCTGTGGCTGTTGATTATAGAATATGAGTTATCATGATGACAGAATAGAATAGACATTGGGGGGGTTGTATCTGGAATAATATAAGAACCATCAGTTAGACATTATGAGATAAATCATTTAAATTGCATTTTTGTGGGTCAAACTGATTCCTGTTTCCTCTACATTATCCTGTAAGCCTAGAAGGAAAGGGAATGTTCAAGTGCTGATAATTGTAATCCGCCTCTTACATACTTCTAGGAGAGGTCATATGTTTTAGAGACAAGGCTAATGATCCCAAATTAGGAGAGTATGGTCTAGCCCGGGTTAATCCATATTAGTTTTGTGACCTTTATAAGAATCCTCTATCTCCAATTTTTTTAATTTTCCATACTTTTTTTCAAACTCTTTCTATCACTGGAAGGGATAGAATTAAAAAGTCTTAGTAAACATTAGTTAGTCAACAACTTATATAATTAAAACTTTTAAGTATTCAAGATGTAGTGTGTGTGAGGGGAAAAGGAACTACAAAACATGTATAAGGTAGCAAGCACCAATTACTCAGAAATTCATCTGGAGGTCCTTGCAGTGTCCATTTCTCCAGATAACTCTTGCCTTCAAATCACCCCCTTGCCTTTTCCTTTACTGCCATTACTGCCACTGGTTGATTAATAGCAAGGATTTCAGAGTTACAAAGTCCTGGGTTTATGACCTGGGTCAATTGCTTAACCTTCTTGAACCTAAGATTCCCTGTATGGAAAAGGAGTAATACTCAAGAAGTAACAGTTCAAGAAGTTGTTTTGAGTATTAAAATTAATATGATAATAGAGCATTTAATAGAGGACTAGCACATAGTGCCCATTATTATTCCTATAGGTAAATTCTTTTCTAGGCTCACTGTGGAACGAATTCAGTTAAAACAGGTTTTGAGATGTTTCCTGGAATCAACATTATTCTTTATCACTGAGTAGTGCTTCATTGAGTATATATACCATAGTTTACCTATCCATTCTTCTGTTGTTGGGCATCTGGGTTAATTCCATCTTTTTGCTATTGTGGACTGTTCTGTGGTAAACATTCTTGTACATGTGTCTGTTGGTGTGAAAGGCCTTGATTCTGTAGGAAACATTCCAAGTAGTGGAATTACTGGGTCAAATGGTATATCTATATCCATTTTTTTAAGGAAGCGCGAGATTGCTTTCCAAAGAGGCTGAACCATTTTGCAACCCCACCAACAATGTAGAAGAATTTCACTTTCTCCACAGCCTCTCCAGCATTTGTTGTTTTGTGTTGTTTGGATCATGGACAACCTTGTTGGGGTGAGGTGGTATCTCATTGTAGTCTTGATACGAATTTCTTTAATAACTAAAGATCGTGAACATGACTTGTATGTTTTTTGGCTGCCGTGATAGCTGCGATGGAGCTCACTAAATTTAGTCTCACCAGCAACACAAGAATAAAAAGAGGTGAAAACTGAGATTTCCACTAAAAGACCTCATTTGATGGTCCAGCAGTTTCGGGGTTCCCCTGGGAGCATGGCCCCTGGTCTGCTTTTTGGACACGAATGGATTGGACTTGGCGATGCAGAGTGACCATATATTGGATGCACTTTATGGTTCTATGCATCTGTAGGATATCATCTTGCTGACCTCTTGCTGGAGGAAGGGGAGTGGGTGGAGAGGAGGGTATAGAAGACTGCTGGGAGAATAGGTCATGTATGGAGCAGAGAGGAGGGGTGTGCTGTCACCGGGCAGGGAGAGCAGAGGAAGCTGCATATAGGTGGGCATGTAAATTCATACGGGAATGTACATTTTCACTCAGTCATAATAAAAAATAAATAAAAATAAAAGAGCTTCTGCTTCACTTCTGACTCAATTAACATCCTACTTTTGAAGAAAAATCTGGTGATGATGTGATTAACAGTTATGGCTGCTAACCAAAAGGTCAGCCTTTCAACTGCACCAGCTGCTCTTTGGAAACAGCATAAGGCAGTTCTACTCTGTCTTATAGGGTCACTGTGAGTCAGAATCAGCTTGATGGCAACTTCTTTTTTTGGTCCACGCAGAAGTTAAATTACTAGACATATGAGTAGTTACAAAAGTTATGCACTTAAATCCTAAATTGCTGCCATCATTAGGTGCTGTCCAGTTGGTTCTGACTGATGGTGACCCTGTGCACAACAAAGTGAAACACTGCCTATTTTGCGCCGTGCCCTCAGTTGTTTTTATGCTTAAGTGCGTGCTGCAGCCACCGTGTCAATCCGTCTTGTTGAGGGTTTTCCTTTTTTTTGTTGACCCTCTACATTACTAAGTGTGATGTCTTTCTCCGGGGATTGATCCCCCCTGAAAATATGTCCAAAATATGTAAGACAAAGTCTCGCCATCCTTGCTTCTAAGAAGCACTCTTCTTGTACTTCTCCAGGACAGACCTGATGATCTTTTGGCAGTCCAATGTACATTCAATATTTTCCTCCAACATCACAATTCAAAAGTATTAAGTCTTCCATCTTCTTTTCTCTTTGTCCAGCTTTTGCATGCATGTGATGCAATTGAAAATATCATGGCCTGGATCAGGTACACCTTAGTCTTTATAAAGTGACATCTTTATATCTCAACACTTTAAAAAGTCTTCTGCTGCAGATTTTTCCTGACAGAAAGCATCTTTTGATTTCTTGACTGCTGCTTTCATGAGTGTTGATTGTGGAACCAGGTAAAATGAAATCCTTGACAACCTCAATCCTTTCTCTATTTATCATGATATTGCTCACTGATTCAGTTGCGAGGACTTTTGTTTTCTAGATGTTGACATACAATTCATACTGAAGGCTGTGGTCTTTGATCTTCATCAGAAATTGTTTCAACGTCCTCTTCATTTCCATCAAGCAAGGTTGTATCACCTGCATAATGAAAGTTGTTAGTATGTCCCTCCAATCCTGACACCTCATTCTTCTTGATATGATTATTTTTTCAGCATGCTCTTTCAAGTGATATGTCAAAAGGATACAACCCTGCCAAGCATCTTTCCTGACTTTATACCATTCAGCATCCCCTTGTTCTGTGCACACAACTGCCTTCCAATTCTGACTCACAGCAGCCCTATAGGATAGAGTAGAACTGCCCGTGGGGTTTACAAGTAGAACCTGGTAGATTCTAACTTCTGACCTTTACGGTTACCAGCTATAGCTCTTAACCACTATGCAACCAGAGTCTCCACAGTGTTGAAAGAGGGATAGGAGACAGTAAATCAGTAGAAAAGCCTGACAATACTAGCCAAGTGTCTAGGTTGATAACAACAATGATTTAAATCATGATGACATGAAATGAGGAGAATAGCGCTTTAGCTCTGTGATCTTACACCTGAAAATACATTACCCCAGTCTAATCATGAGAAGGAAACCCTAGTGGAGTAGTGGTTAAGAGTTACAGCTGCCAACTTAAAGTTTGACAGTTCAAATTCTCTAGGTGCTCCTTGGAAATGTTAGGGGCAGTTCTACTCTGTCCTATAGGTGTTACTATGACTCAGAATCTACTCAATGACAGTGAGTTTTTGAATCATTAAGGAAATATCAGAGAAATCACAACAGAAGGATAGTTTACTGAAAGTTGAGAATGTTGTTGCTACCTACTATCAGGCTGATTCTGTCTCATGGTGACCACTCCCCCAAAATACGAAGCTCATCGAACACAAGGCAAGTGTGACAAACTGTCACTGCAAATAGAGGCATAAGGAGACACGATCACTAAATGGAAAATGGATCTTGGATAGGATCTCAAACAAGGAAAAATAAAAAAACCTAGGGAAGAAATCAGAATAAAATGTGAATTTTAGTTAATAACAATGTATCAATATTGTTTCATCAATTGCAACAATTTATGTCACATTAATATATTTTGGATTCCACTGATGGCACTTGGCTAATATGTTTCTAATACAGGGAATTGGATGCAAGGATTCATAGGAACTTTATATTGTTTTCACAATTTTTCCATAAATCTAGTGTTCTAAAACCTAAAGTTTATTTAACAACAAAAAAAGTGGATGGGGTGAAGTCTGGCTATTCACTGAAAGTGAAAAAGAAACTCTTAGAAACAAAGTGGGATTTAAGGCCAGGCCAATGGAAAACCAGAGCTGGAAACTAGAGAGAAATAAGGAGCAAGTCCACTGTATCCATTTTCATCAGTCAGGGGACCTCTAAGTCAGCTTTGCTCTATATACTGAATTTTCTTTGTCAACCTCCTATCTGCTAACTAATCACGCATTGGATCCACCAACACCGTCATCCTGTAACCTCTGTTACTGCATCTGTTTTAGTAAATACCTTTGCTGCCTTGACTCAAATTCCTTTCCTCACACTGAATGTAGAATCTGATTGGCTGCAGCCAACTAATGGCTTGGCTGGTGTTGAAACTTGTATGCTGTCTTAGTCCAAATAGTCATGTTGGGTGGAGGGATGAAGGCTATGTGGTTGCCTCTTCTAGGAACTTAAAAACAAAGCTTTTTAATAGAGCTTATAGGAAAAGTGAAGGGACTGAATTGGTTAAAACAGGTGTCAAAGCATAATGTCAACAAATTAAGTAAAAAGTGCTTTTTCTTCAGTTATGTATTGCCACAATATGGTATGAGGCAACCACAAAAATCTAACCTGTCACCAAACAATAAACACATAGTTAACTCATGGATCTGCAGAGGCTGGCAGCTACAACCTGGGCGTAGCAGGGTTAGTCATGCATCTGTAATAATCTGTGGATCATTGCCAAGACTGTGAAGAGGCAGCTAGCTGGCTGTCAGCTGGAGCAACGAGGACCTCAAGGCCACGTGTCTCTCATCCTCCAGTAAACTAGCTTGGGCATGTTTTCGTTTTCACAGTGAAGCTACAGCAACAAAAGAGGAGTTGGAAATGGCGAACACTTTTTTAGGCCTCTGCTTGGTAACCACTGCAAACAACCTGCTGGCCAAATCAAGTCACATGACCCAACTCGGAATCAGGCACTTGAGGAATCTACTCCACACTCACCTGGAAAGAACTGCTAGGTCACATTACAGAGGATGTGAATATGAAGAGAGATAAGAAACAAGACCATTCGTTCAATCAGTAGTAATAACTAGGTGGCACAAATGGGTATGCAGTGGGCTACGAGTTGAAACTTTGGTGGTTCAAATCTACCCACAGACAATTCAAAAGGTAGATCTTGTGATTGGTTTCTGAAAGATCATAACCTTGAAAACTCTCTACCCACTGCCATCGAGTCAGATCTGACTCATAGCTACCCTAGAGGCTAGAGTAGAACTGCCCTATAGAGTTTCCAAGGACAGCCTGGCAGATTTCAACTGCCTACTTTTTGGTTAGCAGACGTAGCACCTGAGAAACCTCTAGAGCACTCTTATTCTGACATACTGGGTTGCCATGAATCAGAATTGACTTGACAGAAAGTAACAACAATACAACCAATGTGTCACATAAGTTTAAGTAATCAGATGGTAAAATTAATTTGAGACCATGAGCAGCTAAAACCAAACCTGTTGCTGTCAAATTGATTCCAGCTCATAGCAACCCTATAGGACAGAGAGAAACTACCTTAAATGATTTCCAAGGAGCCGGTGGTAGACTTGAACTGCTGACTTTTCTGTTAGCAGCTGAACAATTAACCATCACACCACCAGGGCTCCTGAGAGGTGGTGATTTTAAATATCTGCTGAAACCTAGTTATAGAAGAGTACACAGGGATGTGTTCATCATCTGGCCTGATTTAAAAATATCTCTACTTCTGCTGTTGTGGATAAAAGGATCAAAAGAAGACAGGATGTCACAGCCTCTATGTCCTGGAGTGAAATTATGATTCAGTTATTAGCTCTCCTTCTCAGTAGCTCACAAGAAGTCATGCTGCATCCTTCAATGCGGCCTTATCTATTGTTACAAGCCTCCAGGGAGCTGATGCGCATGAAATTCACTTCATGTCTCATTCACAGAAAGCCTGAGTTTTGAAAATACCTTTATGATGTTTCAGGTCTCAGTTACCTAGTGTGTGATCTCAGACTCACAGTCTTCAAAAGAAAGAGCATTAACTTTTCCTCAGAAGTTTGAGGTTCTTTGTGACTGGAGGCCCAGGAGGCATTATTCCAGGAGAAACATACAGGAGCACTTAGTTTGCTTTTGATAAAATGTCATGTATTCTACAGGCAATAGAAATAAGTATTTTATGCAAACTCAAAGTTGAATAGATGGCACAGGTTTAGATAAAATAGATTCCAATCATCCTTAAGTATAACACACTAATAAATATGTCATAGTCTTCCCATGTCACTGGTTCTTCAGAAAACTTCATAAGAAGTAGAAATATGGTATTGTGACCATGGTAGCAAATAGATTCATAAATGTGCAAATAAGAACAGTAACATTTTGAGAATCTCATAGCAAAAATAAAGTTACATTTTTCTTCCATTAAATAAGAAGAGATAAGAACCTACAAAAGACATGAACAAATGTATAACTTCCTCCCATTAATCCTGCAGTGCATTTTCCAGGTTGACTTTTATGAGGTTTACTTATTTTCATGTTTGTCACAAGTCATGATAATTAACTTCAGAATTCCTGTTTTGCTTTGCCTTCAACAATCCATTGAGAATAAGGTTGACATGCACTTCACACCCGTGGTAGACATTACAGCTCAATCTAGGGAACCTATACCACAGAGGAAACCCTGGCAATGTAGTGGTTAAGTGCTACGGCTGCCAACCAGAAGGGTGGCAGTTCAAATCTGCCAGGTGCTCCTTGGAAACTCTATGGGACAGTTCCACTCTGTCTGTAGAGTCAGCATGAGTCAGAATCAGCTTGATGGCAGTGACTTTGGTTTGCCACAGAGCCTGGACCAGGTCTCTAATTGATCTCAACATATTCCTCTGGATAACTCTGCTATGGGGTGAGAATTAGCAACATGACCTATTCAACACTCCTCTTTCTCAGTTTTGTCTAGTAAACTTCTACTTGGTGATCAAAATGCAGCTTATTCACTTTCCACCCTCACAGAAGCCTTCCCTGACTGTTCATTCTCATTTTGATATACCGTTTTTATATTCTCATGTTGTTAGCTGCTTGCCAAGTTAACCCTGATTCATGACAACCCCACGCACAACTTAATGAAAAGCTTCCTGGTCCTCATCATCCCCATGATCAGTATCTGATCAGATTATTGAGAGCAACAGGATTTTTCCTGGCTGATATTCAGTACTAGATCACCATGCCTTTCTACCTAGTCCATCTTAGTCTAGAAGCTTCTCTGAAACTTGGCCAGTATCATAGCAACATTCAAGTCTCCACTTACAAACAGGTGGTAGCTGTGCATGGGGTGAATTGACTAGTATCTCTGAAATGGAAGACAAGAATTCCACCACTGAACAATTCCTACCCCCTTATATTCTCATAAAACCATAGAAATACTTCAGTGAAAGAGCTGTCTGCACTGTGCTGTCTTTTGTTTTTGTTGGTCTATCCTTTCCACTCACCAGTCTATAAGGAAGACACAAGTACACCAGAAAGAAATAACTAAGCTATGATTTGTCTGCTCAGAATGTAGTTCCTACAGTTTGGGTGTATGTGAGCATGCCTATAAAAGTGATTGATTGACTGAGTGAAAGAGTTATCTACTCAGAGAGTAACTGAGTGAGTGAGCAATTGAGTGGCTGAATGACTGGGTAACTCGGTGAGTGAGTCAATAAGGGATGCAGCGAGAGAGCAAGTGAGTGAGTGAGTGGGTATACGAGTGAGTAGCCCGGAGAGTGAATAAACTTGGAAAGAAAAAGCCCATGTGGGCACTTTTCCTTTATCCATGCTCTCAGTCAGATTTCCAACTGTTGGTGACACTTTTCAGCTTATTTGTAGTAAAAATAGCCCAGCTGAAAATTATCAGGCAGTCTTGTGTAATGTGTCTCTAAAGTTCCTGGGCTGTGGTGAGGTGGTGCCAGCAGCCACGAGGTGCTGACAGGAGAAGTTTTATTTTCGGCTCCATTAAAAGCACTAAGGATAGAAGTTCAAGTTATTTATTTATTCAGACAGCTCTATATCATGGTAAGAGCAGTGGAGCTTGAAATTGGGAGACCACAGTTTAGCTGCACATCAGGTTACTTCAAAGTTCTGCCCTTCAGATTCTATCCTTCTAAACTGAGGATAATTCTTAGAATAATCCAAGAGGTTGTTGTGACAAGCCAAGAAGATCACTGTGTGCCTTTAGCACTGGTAATACTGGCAGAATTCCCAGGTACTGCTGGTAGCTGGAATCCCTAGGTAGCACAAGGCGTTAAGTCCTGGACTACCAGACCACTAGTAGGTGCTTTGGAAGTAGCAGTACTAATAGGTGCCCAGAAGTGCCTTGGAAGAAAGGTCTGGTGGTTTGCTCTCAGAGGCCACAGCCTTGAAAAAGCTGTGGAACAGTTTTACTCTCCAAAATGGGGTCACCAAGACTTGGAAATGAGCCCACAACAACTGATTTGCTTATTGAAAGTCAGAGAATAAAGTTAGCACCACTTCCTGCATCCTTTTACTCAAGACGATAAGGCACAGATTAGTCTCATATAGAAATAAACATGTATATTACATGTGTAGAATGCAAAGTGCTCATGAATATTTATGACAATATTTATCACTGGACTTCAAAGAAATTTCATGCCTGCATCAGGGAGCAACAGACTATATCTTGAAAAGCCCAAGGGCTCATATTTACTTTTCTCTGCTGCTATCTTAGAAAAGTTAGAGAAACTCTGATTATGGTAAATAGCTAAATATTTGCAAACATCATGTAACTGGATAAGAAAGGCACAAGGTTAAAACTTATTTATTTACAATTTTGCCTTAGAAATTAGTCATGTGATTGGTTACTGCTTATAGCACCAAACCCAGAAGTGGCTAGACTGCCTTACTTGAGAGCTCATGTCTAGAATTCTGGAAGTATATTTACATAATTATTTCCCCAAGTATCTAATTAATTTGTTTTTCGCCAAAGTGCAGAGACGCCAAGTGCATCTCTCTCTAACAAATTCCTAGAAGTAAAGAATAGAAACAGGGAGGAATGTTAGACTTTCAGTTCAGGTGGATTCTAACACAAATAATGGTGGTAGCAAGTTGATTTCTGAAACAAAGGAAATTGCAACTCAGTCGGGTTCAAGAATTTTCAGACACAGTATGCACAAGATGATATCCTGTGTTTGCTTCTAGGACATGAGAAGAAATTTTCAAATAAGAGAATCAGAAGTTGCCACTGTTACTCAATGTCATGTAATCACCAAATGCCTGTAATTCACGATCACATTAACACTACTACTTAAGAAGATCAATATGTTTGCACCTACTCACGCTCTTGAATGCCCCCCACCCTCACCAAAAACACACACAGAACATTCAGCTGTTTCCCCAAATTAGGAAAGTATGATGTCAAAAAGTCATCAAGCCAAGATCAAATACAGAAGAGAAACTATGAAGAAGAAAGCAAGAAATTTTTAAGGTAGAGATACAGTTCACTGTGAAAAACATTTAACATGAGGGATGTTGTGAGCAGATGAAAGTTTTATCTGCATTTCCCTCAAATTTATTTGCATTTTCTTCTATCTTTATAATTACCATCCATTCTATATTCCTTGTGAGGGAAATGTTTGTTATATGGAGGGTGTGTGAATTTTGTTTTGTATTTTTTATTGCAGGGCTGTTCAGCATTATAAAAAAGTTATGGGGAGAATAAGAGAATCTTAGGGTGTCAGAGTCTAGAAAAGTTTTAGAAGTCATTACTGTAGTTCACTCGGAATCCTTAAAGCTGAAAACGATCTTGGAACTGAAGCTTTCATTTTCACAAATTTATCTCAGAGATCTGACTATACTTGGTCATCTGCAAAGTCCTCTCTCCTGATTTACCTGCAGGCACTGATTCAGCTGCAGATGATTATGAGAAAGTCTTTCCTTTTTGTTCAAGACCTAAAGGGAAAGATCCTTTTTCTCCTAACAATTTATTTCATGGGCTCATCCTGGTTCAGTGATAAAGGAATACTTGTAGCCGATAAGTACTTTGGGCTTGATGATAAATGCTGTGGTTGGATGTTATTTCCATTCAAGTGCACAAAGCTCGAGAGAACTGATTGATAGATGTGGGGTGGCATTATGTGAATGAGCCTTCTCTTGCAACTTCAGTGGTCTGCCTGATGAAATGGCTTGATCAAACTGTCAACGAACTACCTGAATTTTTAACACCAAAGACCATTTGGAAGTTGAGAGAGGGTTAACCCTTGTTAAGAGTTCTGGATGAATAATCTAATGCCAGAGTCCAGGGATACTGAAATTGGATCCTGGACTCTGGTCCTCCTCATTTCCTAGGACAGATTGCCTCCGGTATCCTGAAGGAAGACAAAGAGGATATTTCAGTACAACAAGGGGCCACTTCAGCCTGAACTACACATGTCTAAAGAAGTTTCTTTTGGGCTACTAGGACAGAGAAATATATATTTGCTAAAGCCATTTAAAAAATTAATTTGGGATAAAACAAAAAACCAAACCTGTTGCTGGCAAATCAGTTCTGACTTATAGTGTGACCTATAGGACAGAAGAGAACTGTCCCATGGAGTTTCCAAGGAGTACATGGTTGATTTAAACTGTCAACCTCTTGGTTAGCAGTTGTAGCACTTAACCACTACACCATCAGGTTTTCACATTTTATATAGTATACTCTAAAGCATTCAATTCAAGGGAGAAAGTAATTTTAACATTATTTATATGAATTTTTGATTGCCAGCCACAAATTGAACCCAACTTGTATTTAGACAGGAAACCCTGTTGGTATAGTGGTTAAGTGTTACATCTACTAACCAAAAGGTGGGCAGTTCAAATCTGCCAGGTGCTCCTTGGAAATTTTATGGAGCAGTTCTACTCTGTCTTATAGAATCATTATGCATCAGAATTGACTCAGCAGCAGTGGGATTTTTTTTTTTTTTTTGTATTTAAACAGATAATGGAGGTTTAATGTCTTAGGGACTAAATTCAGAGTAAGGAGCAACATAATCAAGAGCCAGGAGAGTCTGGATTTATATCACCTGTTACTTGCGGTCATGGAGGTCATTCTGACTCCCGCTGACCCTATGTGTGTCAGCACAGAACTGCGCGTTCTGAAGTAGATCTCCAAGCTTACTCTTCCAAGGCACTTCTGGGTGGACTGGAACCTTCAGCCTCTCGGTTGTCAGCGAAGCACCTTAACCACTGATACCAACCAGGGACTTCGTGCTCTATATCCTGTGTAATTTTTTAAAAGATTTCGGATGGATATGCTTTCCATGACACTGAAAAGATGCATTCAACATAATTAAGAGCTTTATGTGTAATTCAAATGTAAGTGGCATTGAAATGACAATAATAATGAACTCAGCATGCTCTCTTTCTAGGAGAGCTGCATTCATTTCCTCCCAGATATATTCCATCCATTTTGTGTTCTTGTAAAATGAGACAAATTCAGGTAAATAAAGTTACCACAGTGTTCTCATATTCATACAATTGTTATAACAGGAAGGGGTTGTGGAATATAAAGGAAAATTTTTATTTTATCAGGAAAACAACTTGCAAGCTGGGAAAAGAAAATAAACCTAATCTTTCAAGGGAAATCTTGGTGACACCGTGGATTAAGTGCTATGACTGTCAACAAAAGTGTCAGCAGTTTGAATCCACCAGGCACTCCTTGGAAATTCTACGGGGTGGTTTTACTCTGTGCTATAGGGTCACTATGAGTTGGAATCGACTCAACAACAGTGAGTTTGGTTGGTTAACTCTTCAGACAGAAACCCCGGTTGTGTAGTGGTTAAGTGCTACAGCTGCTAACCAGAAGGTTGGCATTTTAAATCTGCCAGGTGCTCCTTGGATATTCTACAGGGCAGTTCTACTCTGTCTATAAGGTCGCTATGAGTCTATGAGTCGAAATCAACTCCACAGCAGTGGGTTTTGAGTTTAGCCCTTCAGGTTAGCAGCTGAGCTGTTAACCACTCCATTGCCAAGCCTCTAGCAAGCTGGGAGGGAGGGGAGCAATAAGTCTCTTACAGAAGGCACCTTCCCCTTTCTAGAACAGGTGGACAGGAAGAGCTCGAACCAGCCATCTGAGAGGAGATGCTGAGACTTCTCTACTGCAATCTGCGTCACAGAGCACTCTCATAACAAGACACATTGTCACCACTTCCTTCTGCTGGCTTTCCCTCTGCCTTTCAAATCAATTCACTAACTTTTTTTTTTGTACTGTTAGCTCATATTTCCCCAGACTGCTTTCTTTTACTTCTAGTTTTCTCCTCCTAAAACAAAGCAAATATTTCCTAAAGCTCTGCTGTTCCATCCTCCTAGGAAAGGATCCTTTCATCAAACTCTTGCCTTATCTAATAGGGCCTGAAAAACAAATATGCATAATTGTAAAAATGCTACTCCCCCGGTTTCTTTCCAGAGGTGAGATGAGAGGGCAGAGGGGGACATGAGCTGGTTGAATGGACAGGGGGAAACAGAAGCTAGAGAGGATAAGAATGCTGTCATCGAGAGGGGAAAGCAGCTAGAGTTGCACAGCAGGTGTGTGTGCAGGATTTTGTGTGACAAATTGACATGGATTGTAAACTTTCACTTAAACCACAACAAAGTATTAGCAAACAAAAAACTGCTGCTCCCCAACAACATATAGGTCTTCTTGTCTGGTTTCCATTGTCCACCTGCCCCAGAAGACTAGAGTCATCTTTATGTCTTGTTTTCCTCCTCCCGTGATCTACTAGTCTTTTCTCCAGATTCACCTTCAAAATACATGCCGAGTGTTTTGCTCCTCTCCATTTTTGCAGGCACTATCTTGTCTCATCATTTTCCCTTTCCTGGGTCACTTCAACATTTGTTCTGCTAGTTTCCTCATTTCTTTTCTTGATTCCTTTTGTCTCCTTCAGACTTTTCTACTCACAGGTGGGAAAAATGACGCTAAAAAACACTTTCACTTGTATCATCACCAAATTAATTTAATTTAATTTAATTGGGTATACTTATACTATAATTCAAACTCCTAACTTGTGCTAAAAATCTGTCACTGTGATTTGATGCCCATCTTCTCTCAAAACTCATCTTGTTCAATCTCCTTCTAGTTCATTTTAGTCTACCACCCCCCCCCCCCAACCCCAAGGCTTTTGCTTATGCTTTCCCACATCTAGAAGACTTGTATCTCCCTTTTCAATTTTATCTTTCTGGCTCCAGAGTAAATGTTACCTCTTTTAAGGCCCTGAAATGGTCTCTGCTTTTCCTCTTCACAGTTCTTTATTCATTTCCTTCACACAACATATTACACCTAAAAATTTTTGCCTGCCTTTTTAACTTGTGTTCTAGCTTTCTTCTTCAGAAACAATTAGCTCTGTAAAAACTAGGACCGGTCTGTCTTATTTGTCGTTGTATTCCTAGTACCTGGAATATTGCCTTCATGGCAAATACTCAACAAAGATTTTTTGAATATAGAAGGTCTCAAGGGCAATTTCTAAAATTCCCCTGAACGGGAATTTCCAGTATGATTATGAAAGTCTTATTTAAAAACCTTGTCTTGGGTTTTAAATACACTTATGATTATTTTTCATAGATACCAAATTTTCCACTCAATTTCTCCAACGATGTTCAAATTAATGAGTATTGATCATCAATAAGGATTTACAAACGGCATAAGCAAATGGAAAGAGTTGTGTTTCAAAACATCCACTTTTATAATACCATTTAAGCCTGTTTCCCATGCTATGGCACAATCTTGCCAACAAGTAAAAAGATAATAATTTGGTAAATAAAATGGAAATCCTGTTTACTGTTATACCCTGAGTGACACCAGAGGAAGTTAGCTTCTAATAGTGACCCAAGAGGGAAGTAGACTTTCACTTCCAGAACCTTCGCTGTCCTTAGGAGTAAGCCTGCCCTGAAGCCATGTCTGTTCCTGCACAGTCTTTGCCAGAGGTAATGACGGGTAATGAAGCGCGGCTAACACAGGACTCAAAGTGCTTCGGAAGACTAAGACAGCTGGCTGAAGCCGTCCGGCCACTGACAGAACTGGGAAGGGCTCGAGACACACGCTGGATTACTGTCCTTTCCCAAAATGTATTAAATGCCATTCAGCATTTCTTTTGGGATAATCATGAATTTGGACAAGTAATCATGTCATCAAATATCTATCTCAGGAGAAGCTAAATTACTCAACCTACAGAAGGCTGGAAGCGTCTGTCATGTGCACGTTCACGGCACACCTCTTGGATGAGTTTCTCAGCTGTTTGACCTTAAGCGCTGAACACAGAACTGATGGGCAGCATTTTATATCCACTTTTTTCAAGATCATCCAGACTTTTGTTACTCATAAAGAATTTTGTACATGTTAAGTGCTGGGTGGACCAGTGTGCAAACTGTGCTCTCACTGTAAGATTTTATTCTCATTTATAATGAGTCACCTTTATTAGAATGAAAGCTCTATTTGAGTTAATGTGATTGAAAGTTTAGTGGTGGTATGGTTCAGATTTTCAAACATTTTAAAAAGGGGTATCACATTAAAATATTTGCTGTAAGAATATTTTCAATAAGGGATACCCTTACTAGCTAACCTGTCTAATATTCCAAGACTATTAATCTTTTTATACAAGTTATCATAATAGTTTCTTATGTTTGTTTTTTCTAACAACTTCCTCTTTTCTATTTCCAGTTTATTCAAGTTTTTCTGAAAGTAAAATGCCATGCCTTGAATTTGATGGTACAGATTGAGTTAGATTGACATAAAATATGAAAGCATAACTCAGTATAATGGAGGTAAAATTCAGATAGAAAATTACAACTGTATTCCTATTAAATGAATTCTTAAGTTCTCTGCCAAACCTCTGTGTTACAATTAATGGCACAGATGGTGCTTACAGTCACCTGAATGAGGTGATCTGTTTTGGGAAGCCTGGGACTAAGTTTGGCAGTAGAAGCAAGAGGAAAAACAAATTGTTCTGCTTCATAAACAGAAGAAAAAAAGGAGACATTGAAAAATTAAAGAGAGAAGAAAAGAGGAGCAAGTGGAAATATAAAAAAAATAAAGACAGAAAGAGGGAAAAAATCTTGAGTGATAAGGTATTTAAAAGCTCTTTCAAGATTTTAAGCACACTACCTAATGTACGTTCTTAAGTGTTTGCACTTCTGCAATGTAAACGTCCTCCGTTTCCTCAGCCTCAGTTAAGCACCCTCCCCTCCAGAAGACCATGGAAAGGGCAGCCTCTGCATGTCACCGAACAGGAACCACATGCTTAGCACGGATCTGTCACTTGAATTAGTGAAGTGAAAGTAAAGTGCCCGAGCTGAGGTGACCATAAGACTTTGACTTTGTGTCTTTGACTTTATGTTCATTTCTGAAACAAGTCCAACTTGGACAAAAGTGAAGGACAAGGGGAATCTCTTTTATAACCACAGTTTAAGTGAGAAAGAGCTGCTGGGAAGCAGAGAGAAAGCCATCTCTAGGTCTTTCTCAGTAACTAAATCATGCAGTGTGGTGAGTGTTTAAAAACAGTCCTGAACAGGAATAGAATAGAGATACATGCCTTAGAAAAATTTGGCTATAGACTTCAGGCTTTTCATGAGTTCTTTTGTCTGGCGCAGCTGGGACATCCCTTTACCGAGGTAGACAGATTATATAAGCCAAAACCCAAACCTGTTGCTGTTGAGTCATTTCTGACTCCATTGATGCCATAGGACAGAATAGAAGTGCCACCATAGAGTTTCCTAAGAGCGCTTGGTGAGTTTGAACTGCTGACCTTTGAGTTAGCTGCTGTAGCACTTAACTACCATGCCACCAGAGTTTCGTGGTGTATTATGTAATCAGGTAAAATACACAGTAAACCCATAGTGTGAGCTCATTTGTATGTGAAGCTAATTTTTTGAAGTCCTGACTCCCTAAGATTCTTTAAAATGTGGTAAAGAAAATGTCAGGACAAGGAGGCTTCTATCTGACAACGTTTGGCATGATTCTGAAACCCAGAGAGGGTAAACTAAGCCAACTGCACCCTTTACAAATTACTGTACCATTGAGTTTTGTTCTTGTGTGTGTTTAAATGTGATATCAAGTTAAGTACAAATAATGGATGAAATAAGGGGCCAAGCCAAGCCAAGTGCCGTCGCAGGAAGTACATAAATATTATACTATCCAGTAGCTTCTCTGCCTGATAAACAATAAAATTACAAAACTGCATTTGACAACATAAAGGGAATTTTAGATACTGAAGCCTTTAGATACTGAAGCGTTCCATTATTAAAATATTCACAAAAACAGAATTAGGCTTCCTCTGAGGTATTATCTCATGGGGAAAAAAAAAAAAAAAAGGATGGCTAGTTACCTATAAAGAAGAATGAAATTCAGTAATTGTCCTATATTTTTTAAAGGATATTTTTTTTCCTTCAGAGGTAATGAATTAATAACAACAAAAACCAGAGAACTCCTGACACAAAAGGATCAATGACCAGTGTTTCACAATAGTTCAGATACAAGTACTTGTTATGGTTCTAAATGATACTCTTCTATCACCATGGAAATTGACATCAAGTTATTTTCAGTGTATTTTTGAAAGGAGAATAAGAGCTTCTAGCACATAATAGAGGTATTCATACCACATAATGCTACTGACCACAGTGCTAATGGAAATCTACTTGATAATGAATAGTATTTTTTTAAAAATCTCTCTTTATTCCCTAGAAGTGAAATGCATCACCTTGCTTTGTAAAAGACTCCACTCAACAATTCCATGGGAAGTTATGAGTGGCAGAATAGCTAGTTCAAGCCTAGTTTTATATTAAAGGGAAAGGTACTGAGATGAAAGATTTCTTTTCAATTTTTGTTTCTATTCATTTGAAAGAAAAAGGCGAAGGGTATAGTGGCTTCAGATGTATTTGAATAGAGAAGAGGAGTTAATAAATGTTGTGTACACTGGTAGTCAAAAGTGTGTTTGTAAAAAGGAAAAGCAAGATGCCAATGGTAGGTGATCGATCTCCTGAAACTTCAAATATAAAGAAAACATTAACATTCAAATGCAGTCCTAACCAAGTGCTCAGTTAAATGGCACAATTAGGTGATCATTTTCAGAAGAAATAGAATTTCTGGGTGGTGCACAGGGTTAAGATGCTCAGCTCTTTTCTAAAAGGTTAGAAGTTTAAGTTTACCCAGAGACACCTTGGAAGAAAGGCCTGATGATCTATTTCTGAAAAGTCAACTACTGGAAACCCCATGGGGTACAATTACACTTTGACATACATAGAATCATCATGAGTCAGGATCAACTTGATGACAACTGGAATGGAACTTCTCAGGAAATGCCCACAGAGGTGAGAAGGACCTGACTCACTCTCCATTGTGTTACCATCTCCTCTCTTTCCAATCTGAATACATGTGCCCTGGAGGAGTATGTTTGCATCTGCCACATACTGATTTACATCATTTCCTGAAGACTGATGAAGAGAAACTTCTTCAATGGTCTTTTTATCATGTGTAATAGATTGTGGAGTTAATACAGCAAGAACCTATCCCCTTTGCATGTCTGCCTCAACCATTATCCATAGTAAATTCTGTAACTGGTCAGTTACAGCTATGACCGGACCTGCTGCTCTGAGACTTCAGATAAGTCTACTGATGCAGAATAATCCATTGCAGCCATTTGTGTCAATGGCAAGGCAGGAGACAAGGGACCTAGAACATAGCTATTAAGTCCAGGTGAAGTGGGATGCGGGAATTCCAGTCGACTGAACCCTCCTTCGCCCTAAAATTAAACGGGTCTGGGCTTTTTTCATCAGGTAGACTACTCATTCTATACAGGTTTCTGAGACCACTGAAGTCCCATCAATCCTCCATGAGAGACAAGAGAGACCCTGAAGAACAGGTTGACATGCTTCTGTGATTTTTCAGGAATACTATTTACACTGTTTATTTGGTCTTTTAGTAGTTAAGAAAAAGTAATCTCAGTAACTGGTGGGATTTACTTCTATTTATTTAGTTTGTTTATACCAAATTTGAAGCACAGATAAACCTGGCTGATCGGCCTCACCCATTCTCTTGCATTTTTCTCCTGGTGTGGCCTGTAGGTGAACTGGCAGAATTTACTACCACACTCTTCAAATCCAGGCAAGGACATGATATTCTGGCACGAAGCAATTTGTGTGCCTACGGCGCCAATTTGTGTGCCTGTCTTCACCTGTTTTTATGGCTGGAAGTAAGGGATAGATCTAGTGTTCCTCAAGAGCCGTGTGTTCAGGATCAATGTGAAAGGTGGTAGGATGGATTGGGGATGGGTGCTTATAAGACTTGTTAGGAAAAGGATATGCTAGATCCCAAAATAAGTCATTGAGTGTAGTTAAGAGTTTTCAGTGAGTGTTCATGTTACTGTGTTAGGCTGGTGTTCTGAAAGACTCTTGATCAAATTCCCTCTTATTGATCTGATTGTGACCCATAGACTTACCTTACAATTAACAAGTTTTCTTTTTTTCACAAGAAACTCACGGAATTAGCATTTGTTGTTAAAGCCAAATATGTCACACTGAGATATACACGTACCCTTCTCCATAAAATAAACCCGCTTAGTACCTTTGGTAGAGAACCATGATGTTTACAAAGTTCCTGTGAGGAATTTCTTTCTAAAAAGACCTACTTTATCATATTAAACCCAAACCAAATCACTGCCACTGAGTTTATTCTGACTCCTGATGACCCTCTAGGACAGAGTAGAACTGCTCCATAGATTTTCCAGGGAGTGCCTGGCAAATTCCAACTGCTGACCTTTTGGTTAGCAGATATAGCATTTAACCACTATGCTGTCCGGATATTAGCAGAGTTTAAAACCACTAGTTAAAGCAATCTCAAATATACTGGCAGATTTGTTATAGGCTCTCAACATTGCTAATCATCTCTCCTCCAAAATAGTTTTTGAAAAAGCATCAGCATGCCTTACCACTCTTAGGCAGACAGCCAGTTATTAAGCTGAGAGAAGTGGAGATTACAGATAGGCAAGCTTTGCCAAGACATCTAGAAAGAAAAATTAAAAAAATAAAAAGAACAAAGAGAAGAATCATGTAAGCAGAAGACTAAAGTCAATGTAGATCACACAATTTAATGGGATTTGGAATAGAAAACAGACATAAGAGAAAAGCTATTGTATCTGGACTCTGTGTCTCCGTGTCACAATTTCTTTTTTCTTGCATTTAAAATACCACATTTAGGTCCAGGCTAGATAAACATTCATCCTTGATTTTTGCATACTTACCTCCTCAGCATCCCACCTTGCCCTCACACACAAAGTAATAAAAGTATAAAAAGGAAAACAACTTTCATTGTTGTCTATCTGCTCCCTCCGTGAGGTCTGTGTTGTCTTCCTATCCAAAGATGTTTATAGTTTTTAATCATTATTAAGGGTTTGAAGGATCTGAAGAAAACCTCAACCTAAAGAAAACAAAATCTTCACAACTGAATCAATAAGCAACCTCATGATAAATGGAGAAAAAATGGTTATTGTAAAAGATTTCATTTTACTTGGATTCACAATCAATGCCTTTCGAAGTACCGGTCAGGAACAGTCAGATTATGTATTGCATTGAGCAAATCTGCTCAAAGACTTCTTAAAAGTATTAAAAAGTCCTCTTTGAGGACTAAGGTGACCTGATCCAAGCCATGGCATTTTCAATTACCTTATATTCATGAGAAAGCTCAACAATAAATAAGGAAGACCCAAACGAATTGACGCTGTTTTAGTCATCTGGTGCTACTCTAACGGAAATACCACAAGTGGATGTATTTAACAAAGGAAAGTTTATTCTTATCCAGTCTGGTAGGCTCCAAGTCCAAATTCAGGATGTCTGCTCAAGAAAAGTCTTTCTGTCTGCCAGCTCTGAAGGAAAGTCTTTGTGTTGTATCAGTCTTTGGTAGGGAAGCATCTTGGCACAGGAACCCCAGGTCTGAAGGATATGCTCTACCAGTGCTGCTTTTTTGATGATATGAAGTTCCCCATTCTCTGCTTGCTTTCTTCTCTTTCTATCTCCCATAGGATGAAAGGATAAAAGGTGGCACACAAGCCACACTCCAGGGAAACTCCCTTTGCAAGGGTGTGGCAGTCCCACCCTAATCCTCTTGTAACATGATCATCCTCCCAACTAGCCGCAGGCAGACACAAGGATGTACAGCACAGGAAAATCACTAAATATTGGGAATGATTGTCCAGCCAAATGGCTACATACATTTTGGGGGGGGGGACACAGTTCAATCCATGATGGATGCCTTTGAATTATGGTTTCGGTGAAGAATATTGAATACATCATGGACTGCCAATATAATGAACAAATCTATCTTCGAAGAAGTACGATCAGAATGCTTGTTAGAAGCTAAGATGGAGAGACTTTATCTCACATATTTTGAACATGTTATCAGGAGGAACCAGTCTTTGGAGAAGAGCACGGAACTTGGTAAAGTAGAGGATCAGCAAAAAATAGGAAAACCTTCAACAAAATGTAGACAGCTTGACAAAGTCATTGCAACAATGGCCTCAGACACAATAGTGACTGCGAGCATGGCACAGGGACAGGCAGTATTTCATTCTGTTATATGTAGGGTCAATGGGAGCTGGAATTGCCTGGGCAGCACCTGGCAGTTACACAACACCTATAGACGAGGCACTCAAAGCTCCAGGATACAATCTGGAGTCCTGAAGTCACAAAATCTCTGCCAGAGTGTGAGTTCAGACTGAGCCCCATTTTGTCGCCACTGCTTTGCCCTGAAACGCATGAGTACTTGTCAGTTTTGCATGACATAGTGTTATTGTTATGTCATTATTAACTAGAAATTTCACTTATTTCCATAAAACTAGGAGATAATAGTATGATATTAGGAACTATTTGAAATTGTTACAAATAATGTTTTTTCTTTTGTATATTGCTTTCAAGTTTGCTAACATCTTGAACATACATTAATGTCAAAGTTACTTTGTGAGATGTCATTTTTAAATGGATAAAACATAAAATTCTTAAAATTAAGATCTACATCTAGAATACAGTGAAGAAGGGACTCAAATTTCCTGTCTCTAAATCCAGTATTTTTGGACAACATCACATCAGTAGGGGCTTGAGGCTCAAGAAAGTATTATGGATTCAAGAAACTAAAAACATGTTCATTGTGGCCACAGTTCCAAAAGTAATGGATTGAGTGATAAGAGATTAAGCTGAAGATATAACGGATTACTCAGGGTCATGTCTCTCACATTAAAGATAGTGGTTTGCATCATCAGAGCAAAGGGGAACCCCAGAGACAAGTTTAAAGCAGGTGGTTGACACGTTAAAGTTCATGTCATGTAACAATCACACGGATGAAATAGGAAATCTATCCAGGGTATAAGAGTAGGTGTGTGTCTTAGTTTCCTGGGGCTTCTTCTATAACAAAATACCACAACGTGGTGGTTTTAAAGAACGGAAACTTATTTTCCCACAGGTCCTGGAAACTGGAAGTCTAAATTTAATGTATCACTAGAGGCATGCTCCCTCGAGGCTCTAGGGGAGGATCCTGACCTGTATCTTTCAGCTTCTGAAAGGTTTGGGCATATCTTGGTGTTCATTGACTTGTAGAGGGATTCTCACATGGCATCTTCTCCCTGTGTGTAACCCTGAGTGCTCTGTTTCACAAGCCACCACTCAGAAGGGACAATGACTAAGAAGATCCATCCTATTGTGGTATGACTTAATCAATATCTTCAAAGAAAGACCCTATTTTCTCACACAAGGTCACATTCACAGGCACAGGAATTAGCATTTCAATGTATCTTTTGGGGGGGCACAGTTCAACTCCCAGCAATGCGATATACATAACACAGATGTATACACGGCCCCACTCTTTAACCTTTGGGTGGCAGTTCCATTCCCCTGAGACAGGAGATATGTTTGTGGTGGTTTTGGATAATACAATCTCCCACAACGTGTATACTACGTCTGAAGCCCGTGATCATGTATCAGAGCATTTCAGAAGAGAATACAGCCATGGTCCATAAACTTCAGAATCTATAAGAATCACCTGGAAAGTTTATTGAACTGTAGATTGCTGGGCCCCATCTGAAAGTTTCTGATTTAGTACCTGGAGGTTGAGATTCTGGGATGGAGCCTGAAATTTGCGTTTCGGAAAAACTTTAAGTGATGCTGATAATGCTGATGTAGTGATCTCATTTGGAGAATCGCTGAGATAGAGCAAAAGGAAAAAAAGCTGGGATAAAGTCTGAAGAGATCTAAGTAAAACAGAATGAGAAAGTAAATTCTAGTGCCCAGAAGACTGGAGCACAATCAGAAAAATGGTGAGAGTCTTCTAAGAGAGTGCAGGAGGGTAAGATTTCCTGCCTCATTAATTCCATTACCAAAATGCCATTATCTTTCTTTCATCCAATTGTTTGGAGAGTTGTAATCTCATTCACATCAGAAGGTAAGATTTGCTCTTACGTTATTTTGACCTGAATTCTACGTTTCAAAGTCAAATGTATTTGGATCGCATGTCTAAATTAATATGTCACTGATGTAGGGATTGAAAGCTCCTATTTTTCTACCTTAATAAAGGGTGATATGATCCATTATTTCATGGTATCCAAGGTTATCTGCATTTTATGTGATATGATGTTGGAACACAGGTGTTGAAAGTCAGGAATGCAGGCTCGAGATTCAGGCAGACCAGGTAATGAAGGAGATACAGCTGGTGTAGTCATTCCCGGTTTATTGGTGCAAAGGCAGGGGAGCAGGTATGATATTCAGCAGACAGCGGGCAGGCAGCACACTTACTTAAGCAATGGGCAGCAACAAGCAAGTAGCATCTCATGTTACAGTGACCTTATGTACTAGTTTAACACAAAGGTAGCTGACTGCCAGATCTGAGCCCTCCAGGCCAAGCTGGGCATAAACAGGGTATGTCACACTGCTGAATCACTTTTATGCAGAAGGCCTGCAAAGAGTCAGAAGGCCTGAGTCAAATAACCTTCCATGCTGTGACCATATTACACACAAAGCGTGTTTTGCTCACCATACAATCTATGCATTAATTCTTCTGTGAGGGTCACTGGATGAGGTGTGGGGCTATATTGATCCATAAGCCACAACAACAATATAGGCAACAACAAATAAGCCCACAGGCTAGTCTGGCCTGCATAGGAGCTTTCCAACATGCCCCCCCCCACCCGCCTCTGCTCTTACATAAAGACAGGCTTTATCCAGCACTTCTACTGCTTCAGCTGTGGGACATCACAGGCTGTCAAAAACATGTGATGTTACTCTTGCATTTGAATTTGAGTACAGCTAATTCTCTGGGAACTCATGACATATCAAGTAAAATAGTGACATCAAAATAACTAAAATTAACCAAGGAATTTTCCAGTTTTCCTATTCACCATTCTGTGCTCATCATACCATCACCCCGTGTTAGGTACAAGATAACTGTAAGCATAGGCCAAAATCCCTGTAAGAATTATCTTTCTCAATAAAACAGAGGGATTACCCTTAAAAATTTTGTGGAGAAGTATTTCATTTGGCATTTAAAAGAATCCTATCAGTTTAAAATTATGGAATATAAAATAAAAAGACAATGATGATATCAACAAAAGACTTGAAGTCAACAAACTGACTTGTAAATGACTCTGCTCCAAAGTAAAGTGCTGAAACTGTCCTTAGGAAATGGGACAGGAAGTCTCACAGTGAGTCAAGATGTATTGGTCACACACTTTGCCCTGTGATGTGATTACTGATGTTTTTCTTGGGGTTATCTATTATCTGTCATTGGGCATGAAACCGATACATTTTTATGATGTATCTTGTCTGTTTCTTGTTCCTATCTACGGTTATAGAGATAGATCAGAGTGAAATAAAAGGTGTATTACAGTCTCTAAAAAATTAGGGCTTTATCCTTCAGTAAAAAAGAAAGAAAGAAAGAAAATAAGCCCATAGCTGTCACGTTGATATCACATCATGGAAACCCCATGTAATTCTTACGGAAGCAAATCACTAAGGCTTTCCTTTCGAGGCACCAATGGGTGGGTTCAAAATACTAGTCTTTCAGCTAGAAGTGGAATGCTCAACTGTTTGTGCCATTCAAGGTCTCATCGGTTTTATTATGTCGTAGAATCCTAACTGTTGTTAGGTGCTGCTGGGTCAGTTTTGTCTCAGCAACATCATGTGACAGTCTAGAACTGCCCCATAAGCTGTTGTAGGCTGTTATCTTGCTAAATGGGTACAAACAGCAAACCTTTCAGTTCATAGCCGAGTGCTTAACCTTTGTGTCACCTGGGCTCTTTGTCCTCCATTAAAATTATAGTGATAATTTCTTTATGAATCTAAATCTTGTTTAGATTTTCTCAAGTTAATGCATACTTTTATGAGTACGAAAACACATGTCCACTCCCCTTATTACTCATTGACAGTAGGAGGTAGTTGCCTAGAGGCGATAATTGTGCCCCGGGAATCACAGAAAGGCCTTCTACTGATTGGATCACATATTAGCAGTCAACAATTCACTGTGCACCCCATCACCATTGGCAGGGTAGATATGAAGACTGGGACCCTTAATACTTGGCCTGCCTTCCTCAGAATTGTCCCAGGAGTTTGTCCCAGGAGTTTACACAGGGCAGGGTACTGATGAGGCAATCATTGCTAATCATGGACTGGGTGTGAGAAGAAGGGGTGCAATGTGATCTTTGGTGGGGAAGCAGTCAGACAGAAACTTCTGGTCTAGGGAGGGCAGTGAGATGTACATGAAATAGTCATAATACAAAGTTGAAAATGAGAGCTCCTGTAGCACATTAATAAGGAGATTATACGGCATGATAGCTACCAACGTGGGTGATAAAAAGAGCAACGAAAGCAAAGGCTTCAAGGAGAAACAGTTGAAAAATTTTAGCAGTATTCTTTCCCAGTTAAGCTGACTTGCACTATTTCCTCTTAGCCACAAATGTTTTTTTTTTTCCTCTGTTTTTAAAAATAATATGACATTGTAATTGTCATCTCTTTCTATATATGTCACATGCAAGGCTGGAAAACTTGAGTCAGCCTGTGTCCCTCAAAGGCAGGGCAAGCAGGTTTTTTGCCAGCCAAAGGTGCAAGCTGTGCAGTTTTCTCCTCTCAGTGTGCATTTGTGCAATTACTCAATTCTTACATGAAGACAAGAAAGCAGATAAACAAATAGTATTCTCAAGAGGAAGAAAGAAATCAGGCTAATCTTAATGTTCTCCAGTACAATATAAAAAAGAGTTCCCAGACTCCCAGACCGCTACATCCACTTTATAAAAGCAATAACATAAACAAAGATATGCTCATTTCTATTTCAATCATCATATGCATCAGGACGGCTTTGCATGAAGGTTAGTGAAGCCATCCATCATTTCAGCTGAATTGCATGTTTTCTTGTTCAACATTGATAGATTTTTATTTTAACCTCAGAAGTTCCTCCAGGGACTCTATTAGGGACAGTGTCATTTTTTATTCTGCTCCATTACTTCTCTTCTGTAAACTTTGATGTATGTAGACAACACATTTCTGGCTAGGGAAATTTAATTAGGTAAGTCTACAAATTAATTGTTACAATTAGACTGCTCCTAACTGCCTTGTGTTATGAATTTATTTATGCAGTAATTATTATCAGCTGTCTGGGATAAAAGCCTGCAAAGCGAAAGGTGCTACCTTTCAGATCTATACACAACACCCCACATTAATTAGTCCTTAAAAACTAAAAGCACACATTTAAAAAAAAAAAAGAGAGAGAAAGAGAAGAAGAAGGAAATAAAACTTACCTTCATTGTCGTATGTACATAATGATTTTGACAAACATCGTGTTAACAACACTTAAGAGGATTTTTTCTTTTTCATTTTTTGGTATACTGGCAAAACATTGGACATTACATCAGCTGCCATAAAGCAGTTTATTAGTACATAAACAAGATGAAAATACCAACTCCAACTCCATCCTGCAAGCGGCGTTTAGTTTTGTTTGTTCTTAGTAATCACTACAGAGCTATGTGGAAAAAATTGATCATTTTTAGTACATCTTGTTCTTAATCATCAGGCTTATTTACCATGACCAATTTTACAGATAGCTCCTGAGGAAATCACACTGACAGCTTCCAGTTGTTTGTCTCAAATCTTTTCTCCCGTAGTGGGGGTTATTTTGGCTTTCAGTCGAGAAAGAATTAATATCATCATTGGAAGGAAGAAAGCGAGGAATGGAGAGTGCTGGTTGAAACAGTAGCTGATGAACAGAAGTTTGAAAGTCAAGCAGTAATGTGAAAATGAGTCATTGGTAGAAATGCAAATTACATAATCTTTCTGAAAAGCAATTTTGAAATGGAATCCTAGTGCCTTTAGAATATTCATTTTGTATGACCTAGTAATTTTGAGTATGAGATTCTATCTTAAATAAATATCAAATTAAAAAATTAACTTTATATATAGACATTCATTTCTGAATTAATACTAATATCCACATATCATTACAACTTGTATAACAGTCATTATTATTATTAAATAATCAACAGCTGGGATCAGCAGACTTTTAACCCATTTTCAGATTTAGCAAATATTTATTAATCGTCGACTGGCAAAGTGGTGAAGCGTTAGGCTGCTGAGCAGAAGATTAGCAGTTCCCTTGGAAGCCCTGTGGAGAAGTTTTATTTTGTCCTCCAGGATCTCCAGGAGGCAGAATGAACTCGACGGCAGCAGGTTTTCTATGCAAGACGTGCTTCTACATAGTGAAGACCCAAAGTTGCTACCCTCAGGGAGTTTGTATTCCCATGGAAGACGATGGATAATAAACATCTTAAAAATTAAATATCACTTGAGAGCACTGTCTAAGCTGTAGGAAGATGACTAAGCAGTGCGAGGCACAGAGGAGGGCTGGCGCGGAAGTCGGAAACGTTCTGTTTTAGACACAGTGGTCGGGGGACAGCAGTTCTCATTTGGTGACTACTGAGACCCAAAGTAGCGATTTGTGATCGCAGTACTGGAAACAAGAAGACATACCAACATTTCGTAATTGACTTCATTTAATGACCTTACCTACTGGAATTTCGAGAGAAAAAAAGTTCAGATTTCACATTAAGTAACAATCCATGAAGCTAAATATTTACTATATTTCAAATATAAAAATGTAAAAGCATCATAAAATATTAATTAATAATACATTTATAAATTCAAAGGCTAAACAAGCATTATCATTTGAATATAGGTGATTAAGTAATAAAATTATTAAAAGGAAATTATTGCCTAAAAGCAAAATAAATGCTTTACAAATAAGATTTTTAATTATTCATGAACAAAAATAACTTCACTTAATGTATTTAGTAAAACACAAAGTGCATTATCACTGTGTAGCAAAGGTCACTGTATGCAAATTTTTTGAACTAAATTTTATTCTGGCTTATCAAGACCAGAGGTTAGAAAGGTTTTGGAGCTGTCTCCAAATATTTTCTCTGACTCTTATTAATCTCATTGCTTGTTAGAAATCTTTGAGGAGGTCTTTTGGGAAACCCTTTTATATGTTTATTTTTGTATTTTTTCTTAAAGGGATGTGGAAAAAATTGATGATTATTTAGTACATTTTGTTCTTAATAATTAGGATCATTTACCATGACCAATTTTATAGATAGCTCCTAAGGAAATAACAGTGACAGCTGTTTGTGATTAAAAAAAAAAGGGGGCTTATATTTTCTTGTCTTCTTGAGTTTTATCATATGTAGATAAAACTGCCTGAATCAATATCAGTACTCTCAAATTTATAGTCCACTGGTTCAAAATATCTTTGCACTAATGTAAGTTATAATTTTCAATAGAAGCTCTCCATCACCACGATGCACTGTGATGTCTGTAGACATGGAGAACTCCAGGCTTGTATATGCTGCTTATGTTGTCTCCTCAAACAAATTGAATAATTTAATTGTCGATCTTGATTTCAAAACATAAATGACTCACATTTCCAGATTACTTTTACTGCAACAATGACAATGTAATATCAACAAAATGCCAACATTTCACTTTTTAAGAATAGCAGTTGTAATCCTGAGGTACAGAAAATCAGTGTCACTAACATACATGATTATCATTACTCTGTCTGATGAGCCATGGTGATTCGAGAGTTATAAGCTCAGGTGCTAACCGGAAAAGTTACCAGTTTGAACCTTATTAGTAGCTCCAAGGAGAAAACACTGGTGATCAGCTTTCACAATGATTATAGCCCAGCAAACCCAATGGGGTAGTTCTGTTCTGTCACATAGGATCGCTATGGGTTGAAAATCAATTCAGTGGTATTTAACAATAACAAAAATGTCACAAACAGGAACACACTTCCTAAATATCAAGGAGAAGAATATTTCAGAAGAACAAAAGCAAAAGTTAAAACTCTGAGGTGGGAATTAGCAAGAAAACAAGGGTGTCTAAGGAATAGATAAGAAAAAGGAAAGGGTTAAGATATTTCACTGGAGTGGTAAGTGAAGGGAAGTCATAAAGGACAGGATGAGCTTAAGTGAATAATTTGCATTTTATTCTAAGAAGGCTTAGGGGTACTGTGGTTAAACACCTGGCTGCTGACCAAAAGGCTGAACTCACCAACTAGTCTGGGGGACAAACTTGTGGCAGTCTGCTTTCATAAAGAATTACAGCCTTGGAAATCCCGTGGAGGCAGTTCTCCTCTGTCATATAGGGTGGGTGGCCATGAGTCAGAATGAACTCGATGGCAGTGGGCTTGGTTTGGTTAATCATACTTGAACAGAGATTATAATTTAACTGAAACATGCTAATGATATGATGTAAAGTTAAAATAAGGATACAAAGTTATTACATTGCATGATTATAACTGACTTTGTAATGATCAGTAGGGATAATTACTTTGTAAATCTTTCATAACTGTATTTTTTTTCACTTCAATTTTTTAACTAAAATTTGTTCCTGGTAAATACATGTTATTTTATAAAGAAAAAAGAAACAAGATCCCAATGGCATTTTTTTTTTTCTCAAGTTGCAAATGCCTTGAAGAGATTAAACTCACCTGCCAGGGTACTTGTACTAGTAATTTGCCATGAGATAGCTAAGTAGAAAAGGGAAAAAGAAGACAAAGCGACAAAAATCTAAAAAACAAGCTTGTTGGATCATGCCCTAGACTGTTAGTCTCTGCTCTCCAGAAGATGGTAATACGTACGTACTCCTTGCAAAAGAATTCTTCGGTCAGTTCGCTTCGGGAAATGATAACATAGTTCTCATATTGGAAATGCATATAATACAGTCACATATGGAACTTGTTGAACAATCCAAGAGTAACGGACACTAAAGAATTTTATTTAAGATAGCTTTCCCTGACCACTTTTAGCTAGAGGAAGTTTTGCTGAATCTTCTTCAGTACACGTTTGGGGACTAGTTTCTAAGAACACAATTTAGAAAACACTACCCTGAAAAAAAGGCCGTGCCCTCGTGAAGCCATCATCATTTCCATGTAGCCTGCCTGGTGACACTACGTGGAGACGACGTGGTTGTTTACAGTCATTAGCTTCATCAGTAACGAAAGGAAGGCTGTACTAAAAGCAGATATTTTCATGAACAGTTGTGCCCCTTAAAAAACTAGCAGGTTAACTAAACTCAAGTTAATGAAAATATTTGAATTGAATTCCCCCTTCTGAATACCTGGAACCCATTATAATACCAGAAGTATGAGAAAAAATGGTGGCTTTAATCCAGAAGAACGAAAACAGGAATGGAAGAGTAGCTGAATTAGTGCGCAGTCAAGCAATCTTGGAAATCCTAGACTTACGGCTGCTAACCAAAAGGCTGGCAATTCACCAGGCTACCCTTTGAAACTCTATGGGACGGTTGTAGTCTGTCCTGTAGGGTTGCTATGAGTCAGAATCAACTCAATAGCAATGGGTTTTCTGGTTTCCTAGTCATCTTTCACCAACAACTACTTTTCCCATGCCCTCAACTGACCTGAAGTTAAAGTCTGTCCTTACACACCAAGCTTCAGAAGTTGAAGTGATGTTCACTGTGCCCTTCATTGTCCATGAATTACCATCAAACACTCATTGTTTGTTTGTCTTTATTGTCTGGATCCTCTACCTGCATCTCTGCTCTGCCCCATTTTAATATGCAGAGAGGTTTATTTTTTGTTTCTTGGAGGCAGAGCTGGAAGGATCACTTGCTCATCTTTTATCAGCTTTAAATGTGTCTAAACTCTTGATCAAAGATAAAATACATGGCAGAAATTGAGGTCAGAGCAAAACACATGATACACCTGGCAGAGTAGTCCGTTCTGAATAGCACTTCTGAATTCTTACTGGCTGAATTTGCACTAAAACTCATTGTCCAAGAATGTACAAAGCAATCTGCCATTGTTCTACCTCTTTGGCTCAGAATATAAGACAGCTTTCAGAGAGCAGTGGGGTGGGTCAGTGATATACATATTACAATTATGAGTACACAGTATTATGAGTACACAGAAATGGACTGTTTTATATGTATATGGAGAAAATTAATTCAGAGAACAACAGAGTTGTAATGAATGAACACTGTGCAAAGATGATGTCAAATGGAGTCTGTATCTCATCCAGAATGGCTTTCATGATGGAATATTTCCAGAGTTGATTTTCTTGCCACAATGCTCCCGACTGATATGTACTAAATTTTAACTCTTGGTCAGAAAGAGACTGCAATTCAGAGGAAATGTAGTTTATTACATTCTATTCTGATGCCTAAATTAAGCACTGTAAGCCAGGGTATTAAAGTATACGAACTAACAAAAATATTTCTTGGCATAGATGAATGAGCACTTCCAGCATGTAATTCATTTGTTAAAATATCTCAGTTGGTATTCCACCAATTTCTGGAAGCTTGTTTTTTGACAATGGCTTCAGTGTGGCTTGGCCTTATTCCTTCAGTATCATCAGTTCCTGATCTTATGCTACTTTTTGAAATAGCTAAATGTCAGAAATAGGGAAGAAATCCGTATCAGTGCCTATTCCAAAGGAAGGTGATCCAATAGAATGTGTAAATTATCTGACAATATCATTAATATCACAAGTAAATAACATTTTGCTGAAGATAATTAAAAAATGGTTGCAGCAGTACATCAACAGGAAACTGCCAGAAATTCAAGCTGGATTGGAAGACAACTTGGACCAAGGGATATCATTGCAGTTCATATGTAACAATCATTTACTATTTCTCAAAATGAGCTTTATGCCCACCCAAATAAGGTAACTTGAAAGATACTCTGAAGAGTATCATCTGAACTCTTCACTATTTGAGCTACCATAGTTACAGAATTTCTCCAAGTCACAGCACTGGTCCAGAAAGTGTTTCTTCTCATTAGAACTTAAGCCTGTTCTTTGCTAAAAGTGATAGTTTCGCACATAATCTCGCTCCATCACATTAGAGTGATTCACTGATAACCTCCTAGCAGAATGCAAAATGCACTTGGAATTGGAGAGTGTGTTGTTGGTTCTGATGGGATGGATTATCCAGGAAAGTCAGGAAAATTGGAGAGCAGAGCTTGTCATACCAGAAATAGTCATCCCTGGCAAAGAAGAAGGCCTGGCACTGAGCACATAAAAAACGGAAAGCTGGGAGTGATGCTTCCGAATGCTCTGGATCAGCAGGTGCCTGTTCATACTCACACTACATCCAATAATGGCTCTCTGACTCACTTCCCTGCAGTTGCAATAGTGACTTTCAACTAACTGAACTCATATACTCCTTTACAGGTTTTTAAAATGGCATGCCTCTGTTCTGTTTTGGCTTGTCTCTAAAATTTTCCACCTTGAATTTTAAGAAGTTTAATTAGAGCAAAAGACATTCAATTTAACAAGGTAAAATATGAGAATAATTTATAATGGAATAGATATTTCATGTTTTAATAAATAGGTTTTGATTACCTATTAAAGAATATACTACAATTTGATTAAAATAAGTTTTAATTACTTTATTATATAATGTACAAAGATTGTAAGGAAAAAATCATGTATATTTCTTATCAATGATTTTTATCTAAGGTGTTTGTGAAAAATCTGGTAACTCCAGAAAATACTCCAGTATATTTTTTTTTTAAAATCAACATCATGACCTAGACTGCTTGGTATTTTTCTGAATCCAGAACAGTCTAACGTCAGGTGAACCTTACTCTTAACATCAGACATGTTATTGCTGTTGACGTGTGCCATTGAGCTGATTCTGAGCAAAACCACTCCACAGGGTTTCCTCGTCTATAATCTTTAAGGGAGAAGATGACAGCTTTTTTTCTGTCGTGGAGCCACAGGAGGATTCAAATGCCAGCCTTCCAGTTAGTAGCTGAGTGCTTAACCACGGCCCTGCCAAGGCTCTGCAACAAACAGCAAGTGAATGAGAAATACAAAAAAAAAAAAAAGCAGACTTGAGGTAACAATTAATTATTAAAGAAAGTATCATTAAAACTAATATTTTAAATTATGATTCTTTTTGATGCCCAAACCAAAATGATTGCTGCCACATTGACTCTGACTCCCGGCCTTGCTACATTGGTCAAAGTAGAGTTGTGCTCACTTCTTTAATAACTGTCCTCAAAAAACCTGGTGGCCTAGTGGTTAAGTGTTGCCACTGCTCCCCAAAAGGCTGGTGGTTCAAATCTGCCAGGTGCTCCTTGGAAACTCTACGGAGCAGTTGTCTTCTGTCCACAGGAGTGCTATGAGTTGTAAGTGACTCTAAGGCAGTGGTTTTGTTTTTCAGATTTAACTACCCTAATGGAAATAGTGGTAGTACGGTGGTTAAGTTCTACAGCGGCTAACTAAAATGCCGACAATTCAGATCCACCAGGCTGTCCTTGAAAGCTCTACGGGGCAGTTCTACTCCATTCGATCAGGTCACTATGAGTTGGAATTAGCTTTATGGCAACAGGTTTGGCTCGGGTTTTTAACCACCCTCATACAATTTGGAGTGAACATTAGATTTTCTTTTCTTTACTAATGCAGAGAAAGGGCCAGTGTCAACAGAATTGTAGCAGATCCATTTTAAAGAGAAATACATATTGGGATGAGTCTATATAAATTCACTTCCCTGAAACTTCTCTGCAGAAAACCAAGGAGAAGCTAATGGATTCAAACTGCCAAACTTTTGGTTAGCAGTAATAGCTATTAACTACGGCACCACCTGGGCCCCATGCAGAAGTGTCTCCATAAAACATCTTTCGTGTACTTTCAACATTTATGTACCTTGGTTTGAAAGCAATTTTTTAAGTGAATCCATAAACAAAGAAACAATTCAGAACAACAGGCAGACTGTAGGGCTAACCCAGAAGCCTACTCAAAATTACACAGTAGAGAATTGAAAGTGACAGTTTTTCAAATGACCCAGAAGACTCCAAAGTAGTATGTTGAGGAAGGACTGAATTTCTGAAATATCCATATTTTCATGAGGCATAGGTTGTCATGGCATGGAAGATGGATGAATTCCCTTTGCACTCTAGCCCAGCCCCTATTCACTGTTTTGTTTTTATCTCCTAGGGATCCACCCCTACGCACCTCCCCCATCTTCATTTCAGTGCATTCAATGGATTATTACTCCCCTAGCTTGTATTTTCAGCTTCCTCACATGCATGCAAAAACTCACCATGAACAGGTAAGATAAAAGTGATTCTAACGCTGTAGTCTTTACAGAAACAGACTGCCACGTCTTTCTCCCAGTGAATACATGGTGAATTGAACTGCCAACTTTTCAATTAGCAGCCTCCTCTGTCTGCCTGGAAAGTAAACAAGTCAACCAGAATGCTCTTCAAAAGCGAGGAAGTTTGGACCTATCATTAGATGGACACATCTTTAGAAGAAGGACATCATGCTTGGTAAAGAAGAGGAACAATGAAAAAGAGGAAGAAACTCAGTGAGATGGAATGGCACAACGGCTGCGACAGTGGCCTCAGACACAGCAGCGGTTGTGAGGACAGCACAGTACCAAGGGATGTTTTGTTCTGTCTCGCGTATCACTGTCAGTCCACATCAGCTCAGTGGCTCCTAACGATGAGTTCAGGGAGACAGCTAGGTTTGTCAAGAAAACCTTTACAGGCGCTATTCTCAGCGACAAGTTTCTAGTTGGATATGTGACCCACTCAAATTACAAGGATATTTTTACTTGGTCTTCAGGAAAAGAAATTGATGTTCTTCACCTCTGGGCCTGAGTCTTTAAGTATGTGGCTCAGAAATGCTGTCATGACTCTTCAAATCAAGAGCCTGCCAATGAAGTATCTCCTAGAAGCAAAGAAGATGAAATGAACCCTGACTGCATCCTATGAGCTGTAGGCTTTGGGGAAAGCTTCACTTGTAGCTACATTTACACCTAGAATGTTCAGTTTTATAGAACACTGTTTTTGTTTCTAATATGAAGCCAAGTCTAGTCGTCAGAGGGCGCATACATGATTTTCTTTCATACTGTAGAACTGAGTGTGAAAAGCAGTATGCAGTCCATTGTTTCCATTTCCTGTAATCACTCTTCATAGTTGTCTCAGTAGGATGAACTGACACTGTAAACGCAACAATGGGCTCAGACGTAGCAGTGACGGCTGGCAGATGATCGTGCCATCTTTCATTCTCCTGTAGTCATAGGGCCAGAGTGAATCAGGGCCAACTTAAGGGTGCCTGACAATACCACCAATAACAATAGCCATCTTCTGGTGGACACTGGTGTCCAGTTACACTGGTATGCCTCAATGATTAATTGTTTAAGTAAGATTATCTCACTCTGTTTATAAAATAATTTGAAATAATGATGTATGAATACTAACTACAAAAACATATGTATCTTAGATCAAGCTTTAAATATAAATTTAAGTATGATTCAGTGCTTTTTCATTACATGTAATTTGCTTAAATTTTTCAGCATACATTGAGAATGAATAAATCAAGTTACGATGACATTTCTGTTTCAATTAGAGGCTGCCCAGTGCTCCGCTGAGTGTTTCAGAACATCAGAGGAACAGTATATCAAAAACCCTTTTGAAAACTTACAGTTGTGCTTTCATGTCTTGATGAGTAAAATAAATGATCAAATATTTGACAATTCTTCCAGTTCAATTTTCCTTTTTTTAACCTCACTTACTGTTCTCAGTTGCCTCCCTTTTCCTACAGATGGCACTAAAAAAAAAAAGGAAGACAGTCACAGCCCTAGTAAGTGCAAACTGACACTATTGTATTTTTCTTCTGGAAAATGTACTGATTAAAGTCTTATGCTAGACAATATGATGAGACAATTAACCCAATCCCTGAACAATGGCATTTTTTCAGTGAAAATATGAAAAGTATAGTAACAGAATGGATTATGGAAAAAAAAAAAGAGCAGAATGCTTACCCACAAGATATGATAAAAATAAGAACCGCTAAGTAATAAAAAGAGAGGAAAACTAAGTACCAATGAAGAAGCTAATAAAAGAGGCAGTGTCCACAAGTTCTTAGGAGAAATAGAGGCCAATTGGCACAACTAGCATTTTGCTAAAAGGGCTCTCTGCACCTCACATTGGTGAGGGGAGTCTAGGGTCTTAATAGCTGTCAAGCTGCCGTCCGAGGACACAGCAAATGATCCTAACCCAGTAGGAACAGATGCTCACTGAGGACCAAAATGACATGGGGTAATGACAACCCAGGAGATAGAGAGACCCACAAGAGTGGGTGCCTACACAGACTTGGAAGAACTGGATGGTGCCCGGCCACCACCAGTGACAGCCACAATGGGGCTCACTAAGATGAGTCTCACTGGCAACACAAGAATAAAAAGGGGTGCACCCTGAGATCTCCACTAAAAGACCGCAATTGATGGTCCAGCGGCTTCGGGGTTCCCCTGGGAGCATGGCCCCTGGCCTGATGCTGCCCTTGCCCATAAGTCATAATGAAGGTCCACTCTTCAGACACGAATGAATTGAAGTTGATGATGCAGAGTGGCCATATATTGGATGCACTTTATGATTCCGTGCATCTATAGGATGTCATCCTGTGGACCTCCGGCTGGAGGAAGGAGAGTAGTTGGAGAGGAGGGGAAAGGAGACTGCTGGGAGGATGAGACATGTATGGAGCAGGGAGGAATAGTGTGCTGTCACCGGACAGGGAGAGCAGTGGAAGCTGCATATAGGTGGGAGTGTAAATTTATACGTGAATGTACGTTTTCACTCAGTCATGAGGAAAAAAAAAGAGAAAAAATATATTTAAAAAAAAAGGAAGTGTCTCAAACTGGTCAACAAGATTTTCAGATCTTTCAAAAGAAAGAGACCAAGGAACGAGAAAAAAGAAAAGATCATTAAAGTTGTCGTGAAGGACATTTGTTATCTTCACAGTTCAGTTTCCATAACCTAATACTAATTGAAACTGGATATCTTTTTTTGAAATACTTTTCATGAAATATCATAAATATATAAAAGTTGCAAAGTATAATATAGTAGAGTATAGTGCACCCAATGCTAAGCTTTAGAGATAGTTAATATTTTTCTTTATTTGCTTATTTATAGGAATAACAAAATGTTCTCAATGCACAGGAAATCTCTCATCTTCCATCCCTCAGTCCTGTTCCAATCTTTCCTCAGAGGGAACCACTTCCTCGCTTTTGTGACTATCATTCCCCTGCACGGTTTTCATACTCTATCTATGCCTTCAAAAATCACAGATAATACTGTTGTATATTTACTAACTTAATATAAAATCATAAATGACATCTCACACTACATATTATTAAATTAATTTCTCAGGTAAAATTTTATTTTTTGAGACTTTTTCTAAGTATGTATTATGGTTATAGTTCACTTATTTAAATTTTATGTAGTATTATATTGAATAAATGTATCATTATCGATTCTCTTGCTTTCAATTGGTTAAGCAAAATGAATGTGCCAAGGTAATCACTGATGAAACATTGTCTCCAATGTATTCTTGTCTTTCAATGTATTTAATAACTTTAAGTACATATAAATACCAAAAGGTAAAGTTTAAAAAAATAAAGTCTGTTTTTAACCACTACTTGGCTGTCCCATTATTATTATAGAAATGTTTAGGATGATTTAATGATATCTAATTGGAAATCCTGATGGCATAGTAGTTAAGTGCTTCATCTGCTTACTGAAAGGCCAGCAGTTCAAATCCACCAGGTGGTCCTTGGATACACTATAGTGCAGTTCTGCTCTGTCCTGCAGGGTCTCTAGAGTCAGAATCAACTCGATGGCAGTGAGTTTGCATTTTTGATTTAATTGAGAAAAGAAAGGAAATGCTAATGTTAGGGAGAGACAGCCACAGAACCTGCAGAAATACAAATGAAAAATTTATCACTATATTTTGCTTTGACAAATGATTAAGATATGTTTTATTAGGAATGCTATATCTCACTTACTGATGTGTTATACCCATGTATTTGGGTCTTCAACTATGGGACAAAAGTCTTCAAGAAAAACCTGAGATGAAAAGCCAAATGATTTTCAAAGTGGAGGGGGGTTCAATGCTCTGATTTTGTAGTTGAAGAAACTGGAGTCCAAAAGAGGTTAAGTAACTCACTCAGGGTCACATCACTAATTACTGGCAGAGTTAGGGGCCAGTCAGTCTCTGCTTTCTTCTTAATTCTGCTTTCTATGAGCTCTCTGATACAAACCAAACACTAAGTTTCTTAGCACTTTGCTTTCCTTGTTTATAAAATAGAGTTAATACCCATGATACCTGTGCACTTCATAAGCATGTTGTTAGTTAGAGTTAATGTGAGTCATAATAAATGCCTTTCAACTTCAGTACAAAGTAAATTATTCATGACCATTCTATAAATTAGAGTTTTTGATGGGAAGTAATAGAAACACACAGACACATACGTAATTGACCTAAGTAAAAAATGAATTTACTGCAACGGTATGAGAGGGTTTGTTGAAAGGCAATATCAACTATTTAATAGCTGTTGGGCACAGGTGAGACAAGGGTGCTCCAGAGGTTGGGGGAACATATCCATGATCTTAGGCACCACTGCTGGGATGACTCTGCCTCACATATCTAACCTTGGGGATCAGCGATTCTTTCCATTAGTGTAGCCCTCTGCTGGAGATACAAATTGTGGAAGGGACAAGGTAACTGACTGAGATTAAAGCAATATTTACCCCCTCTCTCTCAACAGGCCAATAAGAGGGACCTATCACCAAGCGCTTCCAGCAGTGCTGTCAGCTTCCTTAATTAGAGGAACAACAATGACAAAGGAATCAAATAAATCCTGTTGCTGTTGAGTTGATTCTGACTCATAATGCTATATGTGTTACAGAACAGAGCTGATCCCCAGGGTTGTCTTGGCTGTAATCTTTTCTGAAGCAGATCACCAGTCTTTTCCTCCACAGTGCAAATGGGTGGGTGTGAACTGTTAACCAAAGGTTAGTAGTAGAGCAAAAATTGTTTGCACCACCCAGGGACCTAACGTGATGAAAGAATAACCCAATTACTAGTCCTTCAAGGTGGATGTCACATATTTATGTACAGGTAAGTCCCCAAACGGAAACTGGTATATTATTAGAAAGAAAAAAATCATATATTCGCTATCCCAAAGTTGGCCAATGTCTGCCACTAGCATTACATATTTAAGTTCACTGCTGAGTTTTTCATTTGATGGTATAACTCTGGGAACAAAACTTGTAATTTTTATTACAAAACCATAATATTTATCTTATGTCAGACCAAGTCTACCTGATAAAAAATGGCAACCAGGTCAGCATCCGATGGTCAGTCTGGAACATTCAACAGATCAGTCAAGTTTGCCACATAACAGAGCCAGAGTCACTGAAGGGAACTTCTAGGGATCCATTTGCTGATTATATTAGGTACGACCTGTTTTCATGGTTCTTTAAAAACAGCTACCAATGTTAGCTAGGATTTAAGGGATAAACAAACTGTTTCTATTTGAATTTAGATCTAGAAAATAGGCTCAGCACCTGTTGAGCAGAAAGTCAGTACAATTTGATCTCACATAGATTCATTTGTCTAGGTGTCTGCTTTGCACAGTGAACCAGTGGCAGCTGGGTGACGAAATTTTCGTCTTCCGTACAGAAGACACAGGTTTGATTGACATCTCTCAGTTTCAGCCACCATCCTTATGTCAATAGACGCTTACATGTCCCGGATACTGAAGAAGTTTCAGCAGAGCTTCCAGACTAAAGCTAGGAAGAAAAACCAAACCAGCAAACCAACTGCCCTCGAGGCAATTCTGACTCACGGCAGATGTAACACTTAACCATTACACTGCCAGAGTTTAGTGCTAGGAAGATGCACGTGCTGAAAGATCAGTCAATGAAAACCTTGTCGATCACAGAGGTCTGATCTGCAATGAATTACGGCAAGGACCAAGGAGCATTTCCTCCTGTTGTGCATACAGCCGCTGAGTCAGGGGTTGACTTGATGGTAGCTGATAGCAACAACAGCTATGCATAGGGGAAATCTGGGGTTTACCCTGTTTAATTATCCCTGACAAACTTTGTGTCTCCTCTGATTGATTATCCTGTGACAAATTTTGGGTTTACTCTGTTATCCTAAAATATTTTCTAGACCTAAAAAATGATGAATAGCGAATCTATACCTTCCTATGTGGTTTAGGCAGCTCATTTCCCCCAGGGTTGGAGAAGTTATTCTATCAAGAAGACAGAATGATATTGGATGTATGGGCTTGACAAAGGTCACTTAGGTTATTAAGCTCATTCTGTTGTCCCCCTTAGTGACCAGACTACCAGGTCTGCATTTCTCTCCTTGTTTCTTCCTCCTCCTATCTCTTTTTCTCCCTATCCCTGAAGATAAAGTGTTGATTAAGACCTCAGAGATGGGTAAAACATTTTTTGGATAGTTTGATCTGTTTGATTATCCTTGGCAAATCTGGGGTTTACCCTGTTTAATTATCCCTGACAAACTTTGTGTCTCCTCTGATTGATTATCCTGTGACAAATTTTGAGTTTACTCTGTTATCCTTGACAAACTTTTGGCAATTCACACTGTTTACTAGATGTAACGAAACTTTATGATATAATGAAATCTTGTGACTCCTGACTATGGTTATGTGACAAGCCCCCTCCCCTTTGAATTCTGAGTATAATAACCACTAAAAATGTAACTCAGGGGTGACAGCTTTTGGCTGCTGTCCCCCAGGCTGCTGCAGACCTGCAAATAAATTATTCCTTGAACCCCACACTGTCTCTGAATTTTTCAGCTGCAGTGACAGGCAGATGAACGTGAATTCCATTTGGCAACAAGAAGAATTTAAGCCAAATCTTCATTCTCATCTCTGGCTTAAATATCTTTACCCTCTGGGAGGAAACAAATGCTGTCTCTGAAAATACTAAGGTCAGTGTGTGTATATTTCTCTTACAAACATCTACATATACATTTGAAAATAAATAATCTAAATAAAAGAGAAAGAGAGGTCCAAAGGTATGTTTATCTTCAAGTGTCATGCAAAGTTTCCTCCATTCCTTGTTTCTACCCCCCATCCAATTACAAATGCCACTCTACTTGGACCTCTTTACTTTTCAAAGGCAGAGTGATATTTAGTAGTAAACAGGATCATGTTACAGGGTCCTTATGGTCAGCCTTCTGCAGGCCTCTCACATCCTCAACCCTCTCTATTTCTCAGTAAAATGCACTTTACAGCCAGCTGGCACAACTACTGGATATTTCCAAACCTTGTCACTGAATCGTTTGCTTCTGTAGGCTCAACCTGGAACAGCTTCCGTCCTCCCGTTACTGTTACTCTCTTTCCTGCCTCACCAGTCATTACTCTCCTGTCTAGATTCCTTCTTTGCTTAACATTTTTCATTATTGTTTTAGTTATCTAGTGCTACTTTAACAGAAATACTACAAGTGGATGGCTTTGAAAAGAGAAATTTTATTTTGTCACAGTCCAGTATATTAAAAGTCCAAACTCAGGGTGTCAGCTCCAGGGGAGGGCCTTCTCTGCTAGCACTAGAGGAAAGTCCATGTTGTCAATCTTTCCTCGGACTGCAGTTTGAGGTGCAGGGACACTTGTGCTTTCCAAAGTATGCACTGAGCTTGCAGCACTCTTTTCTTGATGGTAGGAGTTTCCGTAATGTCTTTGTTAGTTCTTCTCCTCTATGTCTTAAGAGACTGCCTCAAGGCACAAAACAAATTTGGGTGCTGGATCTTGCTCTACCAACACAACTGCAACCCATCCACCCTTATTAACATCATAAAGGCAGGAATTCCAACGTAGAGGAACATCTCACAGTACCATCAATTATGGCCTAGCCAAATTGCTACAGATTTTTTAGGGAACACAACTCAATCCACAACAGTTACGTAATGCTCAGATGAGGTGTCTTCACCCTGAGAAACTTTTCCTGAGCCTTAAAGTTTCAGGTAAGAGATACTGTTTGTGTCCTACTGATATTACCAATATGGAGCCTTGGTGGCATAGCGGTTAAGAGCTCAGCTGCTAACGAAAAGATTGGTAGTTGGAATCCACCAGTGCTGTTTGGAAACTCTATGGGGCCTCTCTACTCTGTCCTGTAGGGTTGCTATGAGTCAGTAGCAACTTCACAGCACCTAACAACAATGTCATCAACACCCTGGGCATCACTGTAGCCTAAATCATTGTCTTATGGATTTATTAATCTGGTTTCTTCATTACAATGGTGAGCTCCTCGAGAACAGAGAATGTATGTTATTCATCTTTGTACTTTCAGTGTATGACCCAAGACCTAGCACAAAATATAGGTAAGTGTTGATAAGAGGCCACAGAAATACTGTGTGTGTGTGTGTGTGTGTGTGTGTGTGTAGCCTTAGTGATACAGCAGCTGAAGTGGTTGACTGCTAACTGGAAGATCCATGAATCGAACCCCCCAGCAGCTCAGTGGGAGAAAGACGTGGCATCTCCTTACATAAAACCTGACGAGGTTGCTTTACATTGGAATCAACTCAGCAGCAGTAGGTGAGGGAACATTAATATATGCTTATCCGCATCTTCTGCTGTGCCTATTAAAATAGATAATATAATCCTCCTATGATCCCTATGCCAAGAGAAGGATGACTACCTATTTTCTGCTTAAAGAAATATTTCAAGGGGATGTTCTGCCACTAGCCAAGCCATGAGTTCTGCCACTACTGCATTCAAAATTAGGCTTGAGTGCACTTGTCTAGCCAGCTGGCCTCCCACCTAGAACGGATAACGGCTCCAAGCTTTCCATTTGGTGTGAAAACTTCGGAAGATTTATTTCACGGGTAGTCAAAGGACAATTTGAAAAGCACTGGCTTGCATTCTCACAGTGTTTATATGATAGACGAACTGGAGGGTGCGAATGCAGAGAGACTGGCCTACTCTCATTGTGATCTGATGTGACGACTTTCAAGGAAAAAAATAACTGACAGATTGGGGGCAGGGAGGCAGGAAGCACTCTGTACTTCTCAGCAGCACAGATACTGTAACCCATTGCATGCCCAGGCCCCAAAAGAACCACTGATTAAACCACTCTGGGGATATATGCAGATGGATGGGAAGAGGAAACTGATTGCAAGAAAATGAATGAGCTGTGTTGCCATTTGAAAGGCTACTAATCTTTCTGTCTCTATCGTCTTCTAAGATTTACTGAGTAGCAAGTGGGAAGTTGAATACAGGTGAAGTTAGCTGGATAACTAAGTTCTCAAGTTCCTGGCTAGTCCAACCACCAGCCTTTCTTTTAGGTGCTTTTATTTGCATTTAATGCAGCCATCTTTTTCCTTTCTAGTTACCCACAGCTGATCTAGAGCCTCATATAACGCAAAATCCTGTTAAAAGCTAGCGTCGGTTGGATTTTCCTCTTGTAGAGAATTTGAAAAGTTGGCATTTACTTTCCCTGAAGTATCCATCTCTAATGAAAACAATGTCAGAGCCTTAGGCACTTTGGCATTTTCTGGACATGCTATAAATATACAGGATGTATTTTATCATGTTACTCTATATTACAGCACAGGGACAAAGAACAAACACCAGGGAAAATGGTTTGAGGCAATTCTTTCAACACATTTTCCAAGGCCACTTCAAATGACTCCCTAGTCCTTGAACTCCCTGGTGATAATTTTAATAGCAACAACAACCATTTAGTAACTGGCCTGGATTGCATATTGCATTTGGCTTTAACTGATTTAAAGTCTACTGTGTTTCGTTACTAAGGAGACAGTGTTCCAGCCTATTATAAGGATATTTAAAGCTTTCCTAGCACCTATTCTGAAAACTTCAGAGTGCTGCAAAAATCTTCTGGCTTGTCTTTTATTTTTTTTAACCACATATCAAACTTCTTATACTCCTTACAGGAAACCACCCTTCATTGTCTTGATGACAGGAATCCGGTGCTGAAACCTGGGCCAATCTGAGCTGACTTTCAGGGATGAGGAAAATGCAGAATGAACATTACTTACATCTCGCCTTCCAGTGGGCTCTGTCTCACTGCAACTCACTTCGTTATCTGCTCGGGTGATTCCTGGGACCAAAAGAAAGCAGGGCAAGAGTCCTGGGTGTAGACGTGTATTTACAAACATAATTTTAGTCTCACCTCTGATCATTTCCCTGCTTTTTGAAATTTCAAAAACAGCTGAGCAGGCTGCTGATATTTCAGACTGGATTATTGCCGTTGATGGGTAGTATCCTAAGAACACTACCACCTCACTTTTAATTTCCAGCATCTATCAAAGGGGTACCATTATCACTCAGATAACGAAGGTGTTATTAGAGGATGTTCATTTATATTACAGAGAAGGCTCAGCTGGTTCGAGATGTATTCGTTGGCTGAGTGACAACTGTGAAAAAATTGGATCAAGGTGTGGCAGACTGGCAAATGACATGGAAAACTTGGCTGAAGCCAAGTGTCACATCTTGTGTCACCATGGAAGCAGTGTCTTGACAGAGCTGTATCTGCAAATGTGAAATGTTTAAAGATGAACAATTTTGTTTGAAGCTCTTCTTATTCCACATTTCCATGGAAATGAAACCACAGGAGGCATGAAAATCTCTAAAGGGTCTTTATACACAGATTAATGTGGTAATTCTCTCATTACTATGTTCTGAAGAAGAGCTTCTTACACTAGGCTCTGTGCCTTTGCCTTCAGATATAACATGGCTTTGCATTAAGTGTTTTAATAAAACGTGAAATTAAATGATCATCCCTGGTGATACTCAAATCTTGGTTGAGGGAAGGGAAAATGTAACTTACACAGTGTGTGAAAGCCAAAGAGGCTATATTGCCCCCAGTGAGGAGATCATTGGGCAAATGATGTGGTTACATCTCCTCATTAATCAGGAATTTTTTACTACTCTTGTTTGGACCTTTGAGAATTACAAATAATGTAATCAACTTACAACTATGGAATATGTATGCTGTCAGAAGTCAACCAGTTTAGTTTACTATTTTTTGTAATTTTAATAAGGTGATATCAGGAGAAAGACATTATTGATAGTTTAGTTTATGCTATTGACAACTATATGTGTTTTTTTTCTGTGTTTTTTCCTCCTGGAACTGATACGGAACTTTCTGGAAGCAGCATTCACCTATTGTCTGGTGGACATGCTAATGAAGAAAGAAATGTGATAATAAAGGAAGCTGGACTATGATTTGTTTTTATAGAAAATAATAAAACATGTTTCCTTAGTGCCATTCTCAGGTAATGAAAACTTCCTTCAAAGCTATTGAAATTTTGCTTTGTTTTTTAAGTCAGTGGTATTGAATAAAGAGCAAAATCCTTTCCATTAAAGATGGTAGGCAAAGGTAGAGCAAGCAGTTTTACAAATTGATTGCTTTAGCTGGTTATTAATATTGCAGTTTGTCCTTGCCAAAAAAGCCAAGTGCCGCTGAGTCGGATCCGACTCACAGCGACCTTAAACATGCATAAAGTCATACTGTGGTTGACAAGCCTAAAAGAGAGCAGCTGTATGTTACTTGCTCTATGTTTTCCAGAAAATTCTATGATTTCTGCTTCCTGATATCAACACAGCAATTTGTAATTTGAAAGGGAGTAACTTGTCAACATGTGATGGATATTTGAAAGGCTAATTTACCACATGGGCTCAGAACTGACATTTCTAGCATTTGAACCCTGGTTCTTCCACTTACTACCTGCAGCAGTTTTCTTAACATTCTTAGTTTTCTCACCTATAAAATGTTTATATAAATTTCATATTATCATATGCATGTTCAAACCAAACCCATTGTGGTCAATTTCTACTCGTAGTGACCCTTGAATATTGAACATGATTATTATTTATAAAACATATCAAAGATGGGTACCTGGTAAGTGTTCTGTAAATATTAGTTGTCAAGCACAAACCTCCCTAGGCCTCGCAGACCTGATTTCAAGACATGTCAGAGCCCCGACTATCTTGAAAATGGTGTCATTGCCCTAACAAAGCTACATTTTCAATAATGGAAGCTCCAAAAGCTGCCACATTGGTGCCACAATTTCTAAGGATGACACGAAGCTCTATCTGGGTGACATGCACTGAATTTGCGAAATCTCACCGGCACTGTTTCTCTGGGCCTCGAGACCTTGTTCTATTTTGCAGACGCAGAAGTGCCCAATCCCAGAAGTGTCCAGACAAGCAGACTAACACCTTTTCTAACTGATACCCCTTTAGATATATGAATTAAGCAAGATCAGACTCTCTACTTCATAATAAATAATCCTAGATTTTACAAACATTCTTCACCTGTGTGTATATACATGCATATATACACAACTTTAGTAAGTTGTTCCCTGTGATGAGATCTCACTTAAAAATGATCAGTTTACGTCCTGCAAGCAAGAGGAAGGCAAATAACAGTGACAAATGAAAATAAATAATTCCCTGTAGCTGTAACAGAGTAAGTTATTACTGTCCCCTTTTTCTTCTGCTAGCTAAAACACTGTACAGCGATTTGCACAAAAAAGGTCGTCAAGAGCTATTTGTAAATTAATGTATATGCCCAGTAGCCCTATATACATGACAACACTATGGCTGTGCTGTTTTGGCTCCCTGTAATCTCCTAAAATGCACACATGCACACACACATACACATACACTCACACAAACATGTTATAAACCAAGTGTATATATATGTATAAATGTATACACATATATAAATCACTGGGCAAAGAAATTGAAGTCTGTTGACCAATAACTGAGTGACTGTTGTAGAAGTTCTCTGAAACAATGATTCATTTTGCATGTTCAAAAAAATGTTTGTTCTAGGTTTATTACATTATTTGCTCAAGGTCACAAAATAGAGTAGAGGCATAGTTAGAACTAGAATCAAATGTCCTTTTTCTACCACATCATCCTGTTTCTGTTGTAAAAAGTACTATGGGCTTGCTTTCGATTACTCAAGTAAAGATTGAGTAAAGCCTTGTTAGGACTGGAGAACTTTTCTGATCTTTATTTCTTGATCCATTATGCCAAACCAAAGTCAGATTGTTAATTTCGTTTTATTTTTTGATTCAAAAATTGACACACAGTTTCGTTGTTTTTGGTAGGATTAATAGTTTCTCTTGTGTCAAAAGATATTTACACCAGAGTCTTAAAAATATGGACGAGCATTGCCAAGCCAACGCCAAGCCAAGTGCCATCGAGTCGGATTCGACTCATTACAGACAATAAATCACTAAAACCCAAGTTACTTTTCAAGTATCAATCAAACATTGACAAGTCGCTCCCTTTCAGATTACAAATTGCTATGAACTGTCTAGTTCTAGCAACTGCGACTATTTTAAATATAAAATGTCTGGGAAACCATTGTCTCTACTAAGGGAATGTTTTATTTTCTGCAAGAGAAAGGTTTTTAATTGTATTGTGTTATATTCAGTTTCTGTAGACTAATCATACCGTTCCTCATACTCCTTTCTGTGACAAGCTTGCTGCTTCATCTTCTAATAGTATTTGAACATATTTTTACTTATAAAAAGTGCTAAAGGAACTCCGTGTCCTTATATGTAATTACAAACTGGTTATTCACCAATTAACTGATTAGTTCTTAATCATGGCAACTTCTGTCCATTGGAGGAAAACGCGTTGGCTAAAAACCCACTGCCGCCACCTAGTGCTGTGTGTTGGACAAACACTGCCCCAACTTGATTCCTCAGCTTAGCTTGATTGTGTATCAGAGAGACAGTGTGCTTTGTATTGCAAGCAAGAGAGGTAAGAGAGATCAGCTACCGTAACAACGATCTAAGTAATTAATTATTTAAGAAACTTTTGTCTTTTCCTATTGGTGCTTACATTTGAATAGTCTGGGTTCTAGACATGTCTGTAATATGCTTTGCCTTTGAACTCTAATTGATGAATACAAGAGACAATGCAGTAGCTTAAGGCAGTCATCCATATTGATGAAGTTCACTATAATAGACGCATGCTGCAATAGCCCATGTGGAAATGCAATGTGTGCTTTTCAGTCTATTCCTATTGATTCTAAACTCTCTAAAATGTTGTTGTCAATAGCTCAGCCAAGGATATCAGGAGAAACCCACAGATCGCCAAGTCATTAAGTCCGAGGATGAAACCCACCACCTTGTTCCAGATGATTGAAAGAAGTATAATGATTTTATTTTATGAGAGATTGCTTTGGTAAATAGGAACCACTTTTCAAAGGTTCTAAAATATGAAATTTATATGTCTCTAAAGAATCATGCTCATTTTGGGGGGAGAGGTGTGCTTACCTGCTGCTTAATAGAAGTAATCAAGAGGGTTGTTGGAAACCAGAAAGGCTAGAACTCCGCCGACAAAGAGCACACAGACCAGAAGCACAGGGCTATCTGGCCAGTTGCTGTACAGTTGCTTCCAACCCGTGGCAACCTCTTGTGTGTCACAGTAAAACTACTCCCCAGGGATTTCAATAGTTGATTTTTTGGGGGTGGGGGGAGATAAACAACCAAGTCTTTCTTCTGAAGTGCCTGTGAGGTGATTTGAACCATCCTTTCAGTACTTAACCGTTTGTGGTGTCAAGAGAAGGAGGATATGAAGATCTTTCCCTTGAGAGCATAGGCAGAACACATGTGTATCCACAGAGCAGGAGGCCAGTCCAGGAGACAGCCTGACGCAGAAGAGAGGCCTTGTTTCAAAACCAGAGGAAGCAAAAGATAGTAGCAAGCGCACCGGATGGGGACTTGTTAGATGCTGGTTTTCTCACTAATCCTAAGAGTCATCTTAAACCACAATTGAAACTTGTGGGTCATTTTCCAATTTTTACTTCCGCAGACCACACTTGCACAGAATGAAATCAGAAAATTCTTGTATTGAAACCACCAAAATAGATATCTGGAATATTCGCTCCTCTTTTCCTGAAAATACACAGAGACTGAGCTACTCCTTGGTGCTTTCAAATTTGAGACATATAAAAAGAAACATACCCCCCCATCTCAGTGTTTTACCATGACAAAAATTTATTTCTTGCCCAAGTAACAGTGCAGTGCAGGTGTTCCATGGGCAGCCTTCTATGCTGAGATTTAGGGACCCAGTGCCCGTCATCTCGTAGCGCTGCCATTCACTAGGACCTTGGTGGCTTTCATTCCCACTAGCAAATGAAAAATCTAAGAGTGCTGCACAAGAGGTTTTTATGGCCAGACCTGGAACTGAAATGCATCACTGTCACCTGTCAGGACACTGAACAAAATTCAGTCACAGAGTCATACCTGTTTCAAGGTAGCCTGGGAAATATTGCCTAGATTTCTGCTCACAGGACAATAATTTTCTTGCATGAGAAATTATTTTGTTGAATAGGAACTACCTTTCAAAAGCTCTAAAATAATGAGATTTAAATCACTTTAGGAATCATATATATTTTATAGGAGAGGGCACTTAGATGCCGTTTAATAGAAGCAGTTAAAAAGGACTATTAGAAATGGGTTTTGATGAACAGAGCAATACGATGAACAGATTGCACGTACAGTCCATGGGACTCTGTATGCTTAACCAAGTGTTGGCAAACCATAGCCCATGTGGCAAACCTAACATACTATCTTTCTACATTCAATCGATGAAAGCTGCTCACTGAATTTTTCATTAGTTAGAAAAATAGAGGATAGGCAAGAGGCAAATTAATGGTCCACAAAGCTTTAAATGTTTACTGTCTAGAAAAAGATTGCCAACTCCTTGTAGATCTTTATCATTTAGAGTCCTGGAAAGACACGAATATCACCCTCAAAAGAGAGTTTAAATGAGGAACTTGCATTGGTTTTCTACTGATGCATAGCATAGTACCACAAAGTTAGTGGCCTAAAGCAGTACCATGATTTACCTCACAGTTTCTGTGGATCTGGCATCTGGGCCTAGCTCACCTAGAACCTTTGCTCAGGGTCATAAGTTTGCCATTTAGATCTTGGCTGGGGCAAGAGTGTTCTCAGAAGCTCCACTGGGGAAAATTTTGTTTCTAACCTCCTTCAGGCTGGTGGCAGAACTCAGTTCTCTACGGTTGTATGATTCAGGACGCCATTGTCCTGCTGGCCAGAGGTTACCTTCAGATCCTAGAGACCACCCATAGTTCTCTGCTGTGTGACCATCTCTGTGGGTGGTTCACACGTGACTTTTTACTTTTTTATATCACTACTTAAACAAGGAAATGTTTCTCATCACCTTTGCCACAGTCTATTGATTAGAAACAAGCCACAGGTTCCATTTGACTGAAGATGATGAAATTGTGCATAGATGTCACACTTCGAGGGGAGGGTGTCGCACTAGGGTGTGTCTGCTCATAGCTATTTATGAAAGTTTGGCAGATTTGAGGGAAAACAGTAAGTGATGGTGAAACCCTGGGGCAAGGGAAGCCACTTGTGACTCCTAGCCCTGAAAGAGGAAGGGGAGAGAGTAGTTACCCAAATGGTTGACATTTCTGGCCACAGAAGCAGCCAACATGATAGGAGGCATGGTATTTACTGAGGAATGCAGCCACTACCTGCCAGTGGCCTAGCAGGTGGGCAGGGAGAATAAATACCAGAACCTCTCTTTCTTCAATTATGTGATCATCTCCCTGGTTAACACAACAAAAGATGACTAATACAATCTACAGAAATCAGTTATGAGGGTAGAGAGCAAAGTACAGGTGGTGGAGAATGGGTCTGGAGGGACAAATAAGAACTATCCCAAATATCTAGCTTTGGACTTTCTCAAAGCTCCGTAAAAATGGCAAATGTCCTTAGGATCAAACAGTAAATCTTTTTGCTATACCAGAAATAAGAATGATCAGAGACTTTGAAACTGTGTTCAGAGGACCACTAAGGCTATCTGGAGAACACTGCTGCTTACCCCAGGTTGTGGGAAGAAAAGTGTAGCAACATGTATTTCTCTGACCAGATTACAAGGTTGGCAAAATTCTGCCTTTATGAAAAAGACAAATGCAGCTCCCCTCAACTCCGGCAGCATGTGACACCTGGACATCCTTCACATTTGCATTTACAATTTAGTGTCTGCTTTTAAATGAATTGTGAGTTTGCTCTCAGTGAGGAAGTTTTGCTATAGAAACAGAGGCAACCTCCACCTACGGAAAGATGGTACTTGAAAGATGAGCATTTCAGCAGGCAAATTTTGAAATGTTAGAACCATTTGCCTACCGGGTAGGCTGTGCAGGACAGCTGTTGAACAACATCATAGCACCTAAGAGAGCGTGATTTTAAAAAGCAGTAACTTATTGATCTGGTATCAATAGTAGATGATTATGCGGAAGAATGCAAAAGAAAAAGGCACATTTTTCTGGCATGTTTCTGGGTGTTTTTGTTTTGTTTTGAGGATGTGAGGGAATACCAAACCAAGTGCTATCCTGTAGGATAGAGTAGAACCACTTCATAGAGTTTCCAAGGAGTGTTTGGTGGATTCAAACTTCCAAACTTTTGGTTAGCAGCCATAGCAGTTAACCACTAGGCTATAGGAGAGAACAGGGTACGATTACTTGAAAGTGAATTTAGACTTATTGTCATTCTTAAATAAGATATTCATATGTAATAAACCCAAAGGTACTATAGGTATAGAAAGTGAGAGTAGATTATTGAAACAAGGACTTAAGCAGAAATCTTCTAATAATAAGGTTTGAGTGCATCTCTGGCTAATGTATGTCACTGCCTCCTATACCCCAGCATCCAACAAGATACTGCTGCCTAATTGGAAAGTTTTCTAATAAGAGTTTAGGCAAAACTAATTTTAAAGAACTCATTAACTAGATGAGGTATCATGGCAGACTTTCTTTAGCAACTGTACTGGCTCTCTATAAATAGAAAATTAATGATGGAGAAAATAAAGCAGTAACCATAATAGAGTGTGAAAGGTAGTACTGTTTAAAACTTTTATTAATTATTGAGTTCATTAAAATCAATTACAGTAGCCTTGGAAGTTTGATCAGCATACCAAATCAACTTGAGATGGGTACTGTCACAGTGAGATTCCAGATGAACTCATAAGGATGAGGTGTTTTAAAGTGTCCTAGGCTGGAAAACACGTGGTCTAGGGTGGAAAACCATTAGCAGAGACATTTTACTATCTTTCTGGACTATGTAAATATTAGCTTACTTAAAATTGGTACTTGGCTTTGCTAAAATTGGTACTGAATCTTTAACCAGCAATTAGTTGCCATTGCATCAACTCAGATTCATGGAGACTCCAGATGTGACACATGTGGCCGAGTAGAACTGTGCTTCTTACAGTTGCACATCCAGGGTGTCACACTAGCCCTCAGCACCACCAAGCGGCTTCTAATAACCTAATAAGGCTCAATATTTTTCTTCAAGCATAGTAATGTGTTAATTAAAAGGTTAACAAGTTTTCATTTTTGAGTTGCTGCTATGATAACGTTACCTAAAAGCAGTGATGTCAGATGGATGTTTGGGTTTGCCATAGGCACCCTTTTCCTTAGGTGCAGATTGATAGAAAATCCTCAGTGACACCACAAACCAAAACCAAAAGACCCACAGCTGTGGAGTCGATTCTGACTCACAGTGACCCCATATATGGAGTAGAACTGCCCTATAAAGTTTCAAGGAGTGTCTGGTGGATATAAACTGCTGACACCTAACTACTATGCCATGAGGATTCCAAGGTCCAAGGTAATATGTGCCATACCTGCCATACAGGTTTTCGGTGGCCCATTTTTTTCAGAAGTAAACCACCAGACATTTTTTCTGAGTTGCCTCTGCAAGAACGTGGACTGACAATCTATTGCTTAGCAGCGGTATCAAATATTACTTTTATAATGCAAAACTAAAATTTATTTAAAAATAATGAAGCTGCTGTAGACAAAATATAGCCAGAAACTTGTTTTATAGTGAGCAAATGCAGGGGACAGTTTTATGTATTGTGATGGATGGTGAGTAGGAGATGTGGCAGAGGAAAGTTATTTTCATCTGTTTTCATAAGACACTTTCAAATCTATTAAATTCACCTTAATGCTGAAGTTCCAAGGAGATGCATTATAGAATGTTAAATGGAATTTGGTAGTCACTTAATCTGACCATCAGTAAAGAAGATTTCAGAAAATATCACCTAGAACATGCATTTTCTAGAGTAATATTGGTATTTACGTGGATCATTTTCCCCTCCTAATCAAATTTGCAATTTATATTGAACAAGATAGATTCAGTACAAGAGTCATGAATTTAAAATGTCTTTCAAGGATTTCTCGCCTACTTGCTCTCTTTGTATGTAACATCTGTGTATGTTATATCTGCATAAAATATAATCCAGACTTTATAATCCAGACTTCTTATGCATAGAAGTTATCCTCTTCATTACTGTCTTTGTAATCCCAGACTCACAGTGCTTCCTGAATACCCTTTATGTTCGGGGTATGGAACCGAGTGCTTTGATTTTGTTTTTCTTATCTCCCCACCTTCATGTCCTTGTGCTTATGGATGTATTTGTGTACGTGGTGTCCTCAAATTAAAATGTTTCTGCTCCCCCCTTTTTTTAGTCAGGTTAACTCTTTCTCATCCTGCAAGGTAAGCATATTCTCTTCTGGTAACTTCTCTTGTCACATGTAGACAAAAATCAGTCAATTATTTCTCAGATCTTCTAAAACAGAAAAACCAAACCTGTTGCCATTGAGTGGTTTCCAAATCATAGTGACCCCATAGGACACAGTAGAACTGCCCCCATAGGATTTCCTAGAAGCAGTTGATATATTTGAACTGCCAACTGCTTGATTAGCAGCCATGGCTCTTAAACCACCGTGTTACCAGGGCCTCTGAGATACCAGAGTGTACTGTAAATATTTTTCAGCATTATTAACTCGGTGTTGTGACTATTTATCCACAAGTCTGTCTCTACCACTAAAAGGTAAAGCAGCTTATTCTCACTCATAGCTACACCCCACAGCCTGCAGAATCCCTGGTGGTGTAGTGGTGAAGTGCTATGTCTGCTAACTGAAAGGTCAGCGGTTCAAATCCTCTAGGCAGTCCTTAGAAACGCTAAAGAGATAGTCCTACTCTGTTCGATATGGTGGTTATGAGTTGGAATCAGTGGTAGTGGGTTTCAACAGCATGGTGTAACAATATAAACATTTAATATGTTTTTGTTTAATGAATGGATGATTAAATGAATGACTGAATTATATGTTTTCTGATTGAGAATCTGTTTTATAGCTCGGGAAAGAACAACGAAATAAGAAGTTTATATATCAGTCATCTGTAATTTAGGGAAATACTATGAGCCAACAGTAGGGACTAATATGTCTCTGACTCTGGCATAGATGTCAGTTTCTAATCTGGATTTACATTAATGCAGACATGGCCTTAGTTTTTCCTGATGCCTCTGCTAAACGTTAAGTACACTAACAGGACTGGGATAGTCAGATGAGATTAGCAAATAAGGGAACTGAAGTTCGTAAATTTATTCTGGAGGGAGATAAGTCAGGGGGGAAAAAAAAGAACAGAAAACAAACCAGGCCTACAGCAAATCTCTGATAGGCGCTGCACAATAGAATTCTTGCGTTTTTGGTGTTTAGACCCACGCTCTAAGCCAACACAAAGCACGATGTAGTGTTTTCTCTGGACCAAAAGAGGGCAGCACACACTTCATTAAGTAGGGAAGCAGGGTTGCGCTGATTTGCACTTCAGCAGCCAACGCTGGGACTTAGTGCCTTAGGAACCAAGATCTCAGGATGCTTCTACCTCGACAAAAAATCCCTTTAAAAATGTTTGTATTTAAGCACTTCTTGTTGACATCATTTCACTGATTCTATTGCAGTTTAAAACCGTGACCGTGTTTATGCTTTGAGAGACCGTGGAGCAAAACGCAAAGAACAGATACTCTAGGCAGACAGAATAGGTATGCAAGTCTGGAACTCACCGCTTTGTAGCTGTATGACTTGCACAAGTGACTTAACCTCTCGAATCCCAGTTTGCCTTATCTATAAGAAACAGATAATAAGGTCTCCTTCATTTGGTTAATGTTTGATCAAAAAAAAAAAAGCACAGGTTATCAGCTTGGTGCTTTCTAGCAGCCTCCTGTTCTCACGTGGGAGAAACAAACAAGCAGGGTCCATAAATGTCCCTCCTGTACAAGCGTCTTGGCAGGTGCCACGGCAGAGCCACAAGCACCTGGTCAGTACCAGCCTCAGATGAAGTTGCCAGGTGAACCACATGTCAGTGCAGTAACTCTGTGCTGGATCAGGCACGGGGCGTCTCTCAAGTGGGAAGGATAGAAAGAGCCAAAAACCAAAAAAAAAAAAAAAAAAAAAAAATTCCGAACTCACCGCCATCAAGTTAGCCTCGGTGGTGTAGTGGCTGGCAGTTCAGTTGCTAATCAAAAAGTCAGCAGCTGGAATCCAGCAGCCACTCCTTGGAAACCCTATGGAGCAATTCTACACTGTCCTATAGGGTCTCTCAATGCTTCAGAATAGGCTCCACAGCAATGGATGCTTATTTAGTCATTCATAGAAGTTGCTTTGTTATATTTCTTTGTGTGTATCAGCTTTACCAGGTTTGGGCTTCAGTATCATACTTCTTTGTAATGACAAACTTGGAAATTTTCTTTTTTATCTGTGTTCTAGAATTGTAACGTAGCTTTGAGGTTGATTAATTCTAAGGGCTTTGATAGAGTGCTCCGGCGAAATTGTGTATAATTTTATGTCATACTGTTATTTGACAAGTCTATTTCTTTCATTAAAATTGGTCTGTTCAGACTTACTATCTCTACTGGAGTCAATACTGGAGTCAATTTCGGCAAACAAAATTTTACAAAGTTCTCCATTTACACAAGTGTTCAAATTAATTTCACGTGGTACCCAAAACCGTACATTGATTATTTTTATTTTGGCTTGGTTATCTTTTTCTGTAATTTTTTGTTTTGTGTGTTTATGTCTCTGTAACTTCTTTAAAATTAGTTAATAATTTATCTTTCTGTTTATTTTTTCTGGTTACCAGTTATTTATTTATTTGTTTCATTATTTTATTCATTATTTTCCAATGTCCTTTTCAACTCTTCCTGCATTCTTTGTTTTTTTTTTTACTTATTCCTTTTTATAGCTTTTGAGTCATGTTTAATTAACTTATTTTTACTTTAAACATTTCTACTGATACATTTAATGATACAGGTTTTAGTCTAAGCACAATTTTTGCATAAACCAATTTATTCCGATATGTTGTTTTTATATTATCATTTGCAAGAAATTTTAGAATTCTTATTTCTTTCCATTTCAAAATCTCCAGTTTCTCTTTGAATATAACATTTAAAACAATGTCCATACATGAAGGCTTTTTCATTCACGACATTCATTCACTATTACAATGTGATCAAAGAATGCTGTTTGTATTTTCTATGTTTAAGATCATGAATTTTCTGGAGTTAGAAGCGATCAGTTTCATATGAATAGTTCATGTTTTTGGGGAGCAGCATGCATGCTCAGTTTCTGAGGTAACTGAACTTCATTGTGGTTGTAAGATTTAGTCTGCTGATAGTTAAGTCTTCTTTATATTCATCAGTTTTTGTCAACCTGATCTTAGACTTTTAAAAGTCAGGATAGACTTGACGGCAATGGGTTCGGTGTCATCTGATTTATTAAAGTCTGTTATAGTTAATGTTGGTTTTGTCTGTTTTTCATTTTCATTGTAACTCTTGAAGACTTTCTTTTAAAAATCATTGAACTCAGTTTGGATTCATATATGTAATAACTATCATATGTTTTTATGGGTTATATTGTTTAACATTATAAATTTTCTTCTTTGTTTATTTCAGACCTTCTGGCCTTAATTTTACCTGACCTAATAACAATATTGCAATCCTTCATTCTTTTTGATTTGTGCTTGCCTTTATAAAGAAGATTTCTGAATTCTTTTGTTTTAAATGTGTCTTTCACACAGCACAGAGCTGAATTTTGTTTTGCTAGCCAATATGAAAATCCTTTTCCTTTAGTGGGGCAGTTACAGCTGTATGCATTTATTAGTATGATCAATATGTTTTGTGTTCCTTCTGACATGTGGTCCATTTTATTTGTTTCATTTTTTTCTTTTTTACTATTGATTCTGTTACTGGAGGAAGATTTATATTTCTTTTCTAAAGTTTATTTTTACACTGACTCGTTTATAAATTAGTTTTGGTTCTCTTTTTGTAGATGATGACTATTGGTGCTCTACTATGAACAAAATTGAAATTAGTTAATAATCATTGTTTTCATTGTCTCCTCCTTCTTCCCCAATGTAAGATTTAAAGCAATATTCTTTTACTCCCAGTTATGAGGCAATCAGTGAGCACATTTTACTTTTCGTATGCTCTCCCTTTTCTCCCCATTTTTATAGTTACTTTACATCTATACTGTCAGATTATACGCAACTACAGTAATGCTCTGTTGTTCTTGTCCTCAGCAGTGTACTTGCCTTCAACTTAAGGAAATGGTGAATACTTTCAAGTCTTTTCTTTCTTATCTGAAGCTCTTTCTCTAATAGGGTTCTAGAAAGGGCTCATCAAAATTATATCTTGTGAATACTTTTACATTTGTAACTATAAGTTTGTGATCTTCAAACTTGGACCGTATTTATAAAATCATCAGTTCATGTTTTTTAATTAAAAAAGTATTTTATTGTGCTTGAAGTGAGTTTACAGTTCAAGTCAGATTGCCATACAAAATCCCATGTACACACTACTATGCAACACTACTCTCCCTACCCTGTGGCAGTACACTCCTCCTTTCCACGCAGAATTTCCAGGGTCCATTTAACCAGCTCCTGTCACTCTCCGCTCTCTCATCTCGCCTCTGGGTAGGAGCTGCTCAGTCAAGAACTCATGCATATACTTAAGCCAAGAAGCGCACTCTTCATCAGCATCGCTGTAAGTCTCCTAGTCCAGTTCAATCTTTGAAGTGTTGACTTCCAGACCTGTTTCAGCCCTGGGCTAGCAGAGAGCTCAGAAGCCTTGTCCTCAGGGAACCCTCCAGTCTGTCAGATCATCAGGTCTGGTCTTTTCTCACACTACATCAGGGATTCTATGCGGTATGCACGGTCAGGGCAGTCATTAGCTGTAGCCAGGTACCACCTCGTTCCTGCAGTCTCATTGATGTCGTCTCTGGATCGTACAGCCCCTGTGTCTCTTGGGCTCATTTTTTCCTCAAGCCTTTGATGTTTTTCATTCTTCTCTGCTCCAGGAGGGTTGAGACCATCTTATGCTCTTTAGATGGCAGCTTGCTAGCTTTTAAGACCTCAGACACCACTAACCAAAGTGGGATGCAGAACATTTTCTTTTAAAAAAAAAAAAAGAACTTAGTTATTCCAGTTAACCTAGATGTCCACTGAAACCATGGTCCCCAGACACCTGCCCCTGCTATTCTGTCCTTCAAAATGTTGGACTATATTTAGGAAACCTCTTGGCTCTTGATATAATGCAGCTGTGCTGACTTCCCTTCTACTGCATACCATCACTCATGTCGCCTAACTCAGTACCTATCTACTATCTGATCAGCAGTTCAAATCCACCAGTCACTCCTTGAAACTCTTTGGAGCAGCTTTACTCTGACCTCTAGGGTCACTATGAGTGAGACCCTATTTGATGGCATTTTTTTTTTTTTTAAATCGGACCTGTGAATACACCTCTCTCTTCTTCCTTGTTGATGTAAACAAATCCAACTGATTTTTGTATGTTTGTCTTGTATCTTGACTCTTTGCTGAACTCTTCTATTAGTTCTATTAGGTTTTTTTGTGGATTCTTGAGGATTTTCTGTGTATAAGATCATATTATGTGCAAATAGGGATAATTTTACTTCTTCCTTACCAATTTGAATGCCTTTATTTCTTTATCTTGCCTGGTTAGAACTTCCAGCACAATATTGATTAAAAAGTAGTGACAATGGGCATTGTTGTCTAGTTCTGGATTCAAGGTGAATGTTCTCAGACTGTCTCCATTTGGGATGATGTTAGCTGTTGGCTTTGTATAGATGCCACTTATTATGTGGAGGAATTTCCATTCTGTTCCTATTTTACTGACAATTTTTAACATGAATGGGTGTTGAACTTTGTCAAATGCCTTTTTTGTTATCAGTTGATAAAATCAAGTGTTCTTGTCTTCTGTTTTACTTACGTGGTTGATCACATTGATTGTTTTTCTAATACTGAACCATCCCTGCATCTCACGTGGTCATGGTGAACCACTTTTTTGATATGTTGTTGAATTTTCTTGGCTAGAATTTTGTTCAGTATTTTTGCATGTGAGTTCATGAGAGATACTAGTCTGTAATTTCCCCTTTTTTGTGTGCTGTTTCACTTGATTTTGGTACCATATTTATGCTGGTTTCATAGTATGAATTTGGGAGTATTTCATTCTTCTCTATACTCTGAAATACCTTTAGTAATAGCGGTGTTAGCTTTTCTGTAAAAGTTTGGTAGAATTCTCCACTGAAGCCATCAGAGATAGAGCTTTTTTAGGTTAGGAGTTTTTAGATTATTTTTCAGTCTCTTCTTTTGTAAAGGTTTATTTAGTTGTTTTACTTCTGTTTGTGTTACTTTAGGTAGGCAGTGTGTTTCTGCAAATTTGGCCATTTCCTCTAGGTTTTCAAATTTATTAGAGTATAATTTTTTTTATCATATTGTATTATGATTCTTATAGTTTCAGCTAGCTCTGTTGAGATACTGCCTATCTCTTTACTTATTTGGATTATTTACTTCCTATTCTATTTTGTTTTTGCTAGTTTGGCCTATAGTTTATAATTTTATTATTATTTTTATTTCAAAAAATAGATTTTGGTGTTGTTAACTCTGTCCATCATTTTTCTGTCCTCTAATTCATTTAGTTCAGGTGTAATTTTTATTATTTGCTTTCTTTGTTGACTTAGGGGTTCTTTTGCTGCTCTCTTTCCACTTCGTCAAGTTGTAGGGTTAATTCTCTAATTTGGGCCCTTTTTTTTTTGGAAGGGGGCATTTATTGAGATAATTTGATTTTGAGCACTGCTTTTACTGTCACTTAGGATGTGTTTTCATTCTCATTTGATTCTGTGAATTTCTATATTTCATCCTTGGTTTCTTCTATAACCCAGTGGTTTTTGAACAAGGTGTTTTTTGGTTTTCATGTGTTTAAATTCTTTTCCTTCCTTTTTTGTTACTGATTCCTTTCTTCAGTATCTTATGGTTTGAAAAGATGTTTTATAATATTTCAGTACTTCAAATTTTTGCAAGAATTGCTTTGTGTCCTAGTATGTGGTCAATTCTAAAGAATGTTCCATATGTATAGGAAAAGAAAGTATATTCAGTTTTGTTCTATTGTGGCGTTTAGATCTTCCTTATCTTTACTGAGCTTTTTTCTGGAAGTTCTGTCCTCCACTAAAAGTGATGTGCTGAAGTCTCCTTTTATTATTGTGGAGTTATGTATTTTTGTTTTCAACACAATGAGAGTTCTCTTTTAAAAATGTATTTTGGAGTCATGTCATTGGGTGCATAGATATTTAGTATGTTTATGTCCTCCTGGAGCATTGACCATTTAATCATTATATAATGTCATTCCTTATCTAATGCAGTGGATTTTCTTTAAAGTCTATTTTATCAGAGACTAACATTGCCCCTCCTGCTCTTTTTTGAATGTTATTAGCTTGATGTACTTTTCTCATCCTTTGAATTTTATTTTTGTGTGTGTGTGCCTCTAAGTCTGAGGTATGTTTACTGTATGCAGTATATGTGTGACATATATATATTTATATATATGTTTGTAATCTAATCTACCACTGTCTCTTTATTGATGCATTTTATCTATTTACATTCAGTATGATTATTGATAACTATGAATTTAGTGCTGTCACTTTGATGTCTTTTTTGCAGGTTGTAGACAATTCCTTCCATTTCCTTTTCTGTGTTGAGTCTTTATGTATTTTGATCTTTTGCAGTGTTGGTGGTTTTGTATTTGCTGAGACTTCATGTTTTCTTATTTTTTATTTTGATGCACAGGAATGATAGTTTCCTTGAAGTTACCTTAATTTTTACTCCTGTTTGTCTAAATTTAAACAAGCCTTTAATTTCTTTATATTGCCTTGATTTCCCTTCTATATGAAAGATATATGACTACATTTTCTTTCAAGTCCCTCTTTTTCATTATAATGTTTACATAATGACCTTTCTGTTTCCCTGTTTTCAGTGTTTTCCCTTTGACTTATTTTTGTGATTCCTCTATATGGCTGGCTATATGGGTTGATATCCAGTTGCCGTGTTGTGCTCCAGTGTTGGGTTGTTATCTGATGTTACTGATTTTCTAACCAAAGGACTCTCTTTAGTAGTTCTTATAATTTTTGTTGGCTTTTTGCAAATTCCTTAAAATTCTGTTTATCTGGAAAGTCCTAATGTCTCCATCATATTTGAGAGACAATTTTGCCAAATATATATTTCTTGACTGGCATTTTTTTTTTTTCTTCAAGGCTTCATATATGTCATCTCATTGCCTTCTTCCTTACATAGTTTCTGCTGAGTAGTCCGAGTTTAGTCTTATTGATTCTCCATTTTATATTGTTTTTCATTTATCCTTAGCCACTTTTAAAATTGTCTCTCCATGAGTCGGATCCAACTCAACAGCATTTGGCTGGCTGGCTCATCTTTAGTTTTGGCAAGTTTGATTATAATAGGCCTTGATGTTTTTCTTTTAGCATCTACCTTTTGTGGACTTTGAAGAGTGTCTTAGATACATGTGTCCCCATTTGTCATGATACAAGGGAATTTTCCTGTCAACAAATCTTAGACAATTCTCTCTGTATTTTCTATTATCCACCTCTGTTTTGACACTGCAATGACTCATATTATCCCACATAATTCTTAGTGTTTCTTGAGTTTTTTAAAGTTCTTTTATCTGATTTTTCCTCAGATATTTTGATGTCACACACTTTATCTTGAATCTCACTATTTCATCTCTCTGTTGCTTTAATTCCATTCCTTTGACTTTCCCACTTGACGGCACTTGGCTTGGCTGGCTTGACTTTCTATTGAGTTGTCTAATTCTGTAATTTTGTTTTCAATTTTCTGAATTTCCAATTCACGCTTATCTATACTTTCTTACAAACTGTTTGGTTCATTATGCTCTTCTGCATTTTGCCTCATCTCTTTGCTGATTTCTTGAAGAGTCTAAATATTAACCTTTTGTATTCTATCTCCGATAATTCCACAAATTTCTCTTCTTCTGGAAAATCTGAGTTTTTGTTTGGGAACTTTATAAAGACATCACAGCCTGCATCTTTCAGTGATCTGAAATTGATTGTTGTCTCTGAACAAAGTAAGTTCTCTCTGACAACAGTAAATTGTATTTAGTTTATGTTTGTCTACTGTGTTCTAACGTATTTTGTTTTGAAATTTTCAAACAGGCTGGCCGTGTGTGATTACTTGGTTATTGTTGTCTTTGAAATGTTAATGTGGTTAGAATTATTAGTAGATAAGCAAGCACAAGAGTCCATTTGGTACTTACTCTTATTCATATAATGTAGATTCAGCTCAGCTGTTCAGGTAGTCCTAGTCACCAAGTGTGTTGTGCAGTTTCTCACCTGTTGTCCTAGATGGGCAGGGGTGATTGGTATAGGCACAGGTATCTGGCTGCAGCTGCCGAGGAGGGCAGGAGACAACAGCAATCCTTTAGTGTCTGTGTGGATGGAGTATCCCTATGTCTGAATCTAGATGAATTAACAGTTCCTGCCCTGAATTTCTGGCTCAGGGTAGATGCTATGTATTTTTCTTCTTCCCCCTGTTTTTCAAATTGTTCCTTCTCCAAGTCTCAGTGAATGGGCTCTGGGTGGGCTTAAAACGTCCTACTTTTTGCTCAGTTAATGATGTCATACTCCAGTGCTGGGTGCAGTGCAGAGAAGGAAGTGGGAAGCATTGAGAGAAGGAAAACAGGTTTATCCTAAAGGAAATATTTAGATCCACACATGTAGTAGGTTACACGTAAATTCCTAGCTTTTGATGATCTAGTGCTATTTTTCTTTGGTTCTGGAGGTGCCAGCGGATTCTCTGCTCAGTTTTTCCTACTGCAGAAGATGCCCTGCAACCACTGCTGCCCTGCTAACCATCCTGGCCACAGCCATTTCCCAGCCGGTCAGATCTGTGAATCCCATGTACTTTTGAGCTACTCTTCCTTCCCTGATGCTCAGTCAAATTTCTCAACTTTCCCTTTAATGTTCAGGGGTCCTAAAATGTCATATTTACTGGAATTATTTGTTCTTTTGGGTCTTTGTTGTCAGAGGGATCATGAGAAGCATTCATCTACTCTGCCACCTTGGTGCCACCTCTCTTTAATTCACATTTTGTTTGCTTGAATATTTAAGTGTATTTATCCACTGTAATGTGTCATAAACTGGTGCTGTTAAAAATTGTGATGCCAACATGATTTTCTTTACCTTATAAATGATTTGGATTTCTTGTCTGTTTTGTTTTTCAAAATATGCATGGAACTTTCTTCTTTATGTTTAAAATCCTTTAGTTTTACCCTAGATGTTAACTTTTGGATTGATTTTTCCAAGCCCATAGTACACTCCTTGAATACAAATATTCAAGTTTTACTTCAGAAGCACTTTGAATTACAATTTACAGTATTTACTTTGCTTTAGTAGATAATTTTTCTCTTGGAATACTCCATTATTAGCAACCTTTATGCAAGGACTAGAAATTAAGTTTGCAAACCTACCCTAGAAACAGTGCTACATACCTCATTACTGAATATCACTGCAACCACCTTCAAAGTACTGTCCTTGGAAAGCTATGCACCAATGCCAGCGCCTAGTCCACCCTTCAAAGCAATTTTTGAATGATTTCTGGAATGGCTATTGCACACAGTGGCAAGTGTACAAACTTAATTGCAAAGTTATCTGAGAGGGAAGTTTTAGCCAGCTTTGAAGGGTGAACTAGGTGCTGGCATCAGTGCCTGGCTTCACAAAGGGAGTACTTCAAAGGTGACCATAGTGATATTCAGCAATGAGGTGTGTAGCACTCTTTCAAGAATGAATTCATGAACTTAATTGGCAGTCCTCACTTGTAACACTTAGAACAATTAAATTTGAACTTAGTTGTCAGACCTTATGTTCTTTGTCTTCTACATACCTATGAAAAACCAAACCTGTTGCTATAACATCAATTCTGACTGATAGTAACCCTATATGACAGAGTAGAGTCAAAGAAAGCATGTAGATTTGAACCATTAGCTTCTTAATTAACAGGTGTAGCTCTTTGTAGGTTATATTATGTTTATCTCTAGCCACTTTTAAAAATGTCTCCTATCTTTAGTCTTGGTAAGTTTGTTTATAACATGCCTTGGTGTCTTTCTTTTGTGATTTAACTTGTGTGGAATTTGATGAGTATCTTGGATAGATGTCTTCTCATCTTTCATGATATCAGGGAAGTTTTCTGTCAGACAATCTTTGACAATCTCTGTATTTTCTGTTACCTCCGTCTGTCCATTCTGGTACTCCAATCAATCATATATTATTCCTCTTCACAGAGTCATACATAATTCTTTGTGTTTCCCAATTTTTTTTTAATTCTTTTATCTGATTTTTCCTCAGATACATTGATGTCATCTGTATTAGCTTCTGCTCCTTTGATTTTCTATTGAGTTATCTAATTCTATGATTAGGAACTGACAGTACTGAAGGAAGAAGTCAGAGCTACTTTGAAGGCATTGGTGAAAAATTAGGCTCCAGAAATTAATGGAATATCAATCTAGATATTTCAACAGATGGATGCAGTTCTAGAAGTGCTTACTTGTATTTGCTAATAAATTTGGAGGGCAGTGACTGCGCCAACCAACTGGAAGAGATCCATATTTATGTTTATTCCCAAGAAAGGTGATGCGACTGAGTGCAGAAATTTTCAAACAATGTCATTAATGTCACATGCAAGTAGAATTTTGCTACAGATCATTCAAAAGTGTCTGTAACAGTATATTGACAAGAAACTTCCAGAAATTCAAACTGGATTCATAAGGGGATGTGAAACCAGAGATGTCATTGCTAATGTTGGATGGATCTTGGGAGAAAGCAGAGAATACCAGAAAGATGTTTACCTGTATTTCATTGACTATGCAAAGACATTTGGCTGTGTGGATCATAACATATTATGGCTAACATTACAGAAAATGGGAATTCCAGAACATTTAATTGTGCTCTTACAGAGTCTATACATGAATCAAGAAGTCAAGAAGTGGTTGAGCAAACAAAACAAGGAAACACTACATGATTTAAAGTAAGGAAGGAGGTGCGTCAGGGTGTATTCTTTTACCATACCTTTTCAATCTGTGTGCCAATAATCTGAGAAGCTGAGCTATATGAAGAAGAACAAGGCATCAGGATTGGAGGAAACCTCATTAACAACCTGTATCATGCAGATGACATAACCTTACCTGCTGGAAGTGAAGAGGATTTAAAACACTTACTGATGAAGATCAAAGACCACAGCCTTCAAAATGGATTGCAACTCCACATTAAGAAAACAAAAATCCTCACAACTGGACCAGTAAGAAACATAGTGATAAATGGGGAAAGGATTGACGTTGCCAAGGATTTCATTTTACTTAGTTCTGTAATCAATACGAATGGAAGCAGCAGCCAAGAAATCAAAAGACATATTGCTTTGGGAAAATCTGCTTCAGAGGATCTCTTTAAAGCGTTGAAAAGATATCACCCTGAAGTCTAAGATGCGCCTGACCTAAGCCATGGTATTTTCAATGGCATCATATGTGTGCAGAAGCTGGACAATGAATAAGGAAGACATAATGTTTTCCTTATATAGGCATCTGACATAATGCAAATGCCTTTGATTTGTGCTGTTGAAGAAGGATATTGAATGTACCATCAACTGCCAAAAGAGCAAACAGATCTGTTCTGGAAGAAGTACAAGAGTGCTCCTTGGAAATAAAGTTGGTGAGACTGCATCTTACATACTTTGGACGTGTTGTTAGAAGGGATCAATCCCTGGAGAAGGACATCATACTAGGTAGAGTGTCAGTAAAAAAGAGGAAGATGCTCGAGATTGATTGGCACAGTGGCTGCTATGAAGGGCTTAAGCATAAAAAGGATCGTAGACATGTTGAAAGACTGGGCAACGTTTTGTATAGGGTTGCTGTGAGTCAGAACTCATTTGATGGCACCTAACTACAACAACGTTATTAATTTTCCGAATTTCTAATTCTTTCTGCTCAGTGCTTTCTTGAGGCTTCTTCAATTTGTCATTATACTCTTCTGCATTTTGCCACATCTCTTTTCTCATTTCTAGAAGAGTTCTAAATGTTAATCTTTTGTAGTCTACCTCTGATAACTCTAGGAAGTTCTCTTCCTCTGGAAAATTTGATTCTTTGTTTTGGGAGCTATCTGAAGAGATCATGGCCTGCCACTTTAAGTACTTCAATATGTACTTCTGTTTCCAAGCCATCAGTAAATTATAGTTATTTATATAGTCTGCCTACTGTGTTCTGGCTTGTTGTCTTAATACAGTTTGCTTTTCTCATATGGATTCAGCTCAGATGTCCCTGTGGTCAGTTTCCAAGTGCACAGTGCAGGCTCTTGCCTATTGTCCTAGATGGACAGGAGTGATTGGTATAGCCCAGATGTCTGGCTACAGCTGCCGAGAAAGACCAGAGTTTAGCAGTCATCCCTGAGTGTTTGTGAGGCTGGCATAACTACACATGTCTGAATCTAGGTGAAGAGACAGTTTCTGCCCTAATTTCTTGGCTTCAGGAAGTAGGCAGGAGAAAAAAAAATTCCCACCTTCATCACGTTTGCTAAGCTGTTTTCCTTCCAAGACTCGAGAATGGCTCAGGGTGAGCTTAAGGAGTCTTGTGTCCTACTCAGTTAATGGTGTCAGACTCCAGAGCCTGGTGCAGTGTGGAAAAGGGAGAGAGGAGTGCTGGGAGAAGGGATACATGCCCGTATAGAAGGAAAGATCAAGATCCACATGGTAGCTCGCATGCAATGACAGCTTTTGATGATCTGTCCGTCACTGGCCCTGGAGGCATGAATGGACTTTCCAGACAACTACAGCTATGCTGCACTCAACATGCAGTGGCTGTGGCCACCTCCCAGCAAGTCAGGTCCTTTGGAATCTCTGTACTTCCTGTGCCATTTTTCTTCCCCTTTGCTCAGTCCAATTTCTCAGCTTTGTCTTTGATGTTCAGGCTTCCTATGATGCCATATCATTTGTTCTTTGGGGTCTTCATTGTTAGAGGGGTTGCAAGAAGCATCTGTCTACTCTACCATCTTTGCCCTGCCTCTAACAGCCATAGCTCTTAACCACTACACCATCAGGTTTTCTTCTATACACTTGATGCTCACATATTGACTGTCCTGTTATCCAATGATATTTCACATTTATGACAAAAGTAAAAAATCTATTATCCAATTATTTTGGACATTAACAATTTACATCTAGTACTAACAAATGCCAAAGTCTAAAGTGACAGAAATATTGGCTGTGATGGTTAAAGTCATGTGTCAGCTTGGGTTGGCCATGATTTACAGTGATTTGACAGTTAAATAATGATGTAACTTGGGAGTTACGTAATGGTATAATTTGGGAGTTACATAATGGTGTAATTTGGGAGTTACATAACGATGTAATGCTACATTTTGTGGTCTGATGTGGTCATCTTCCCATTTCACGTAACTCTGGTTTTCACATACTGACCTGGTATTTGGAGTCAGTAAGTGAAGAAAGGGTGTATCCATCATTTCCTCTTCGTTTTTTACTTTTATTCCTAATTGAGTGTTGTTTTATTTTTAATTTTTGCTTCTTTCTACTCTCCTTTTGCGTTACACATTTTTCTAAGGTGTCTGCTTACTGTTTGTGTTCTTTATAGCTTAGTCTTCCTTTCTCTCTCTCTCTCTCCATATATATACTTACATGTAAGTACATATAAATATATATTGTTCTCTAAATATTTCTACAGCTTTGGTAGATATTTTCATACCCTCCCATGTTTAACACATCCCATTTATGAATTTTCTACCCCAAGCTATGCAGTTCTGAAGTTAATTCTATTGTTTTCTTAATTTCTGATAGCTCATTTTAAAATATGAAGTTAAAGTTTTCTTTTGCTTTGTGATTCTATTTTCTACTGTGTCTTATATTTCTGACAGCATGCTTTTGAGTTTGTTTTCTTCTTTCTTCTTGCATATTTTCATATGGACTCAATGAGGAAAACAGAAATCACAATAATTAGTTCAACAGAAGATATTTAATATGAAAAACCCATTACAGATATTTTTTAAAAGATAAGGCCACAGAATCAGGAAAGCCAGAAATTAATAACTAAAGGACCAAAGGCTTGAGGGACAAAGGTGGAAGTGAGTGTAGCCAGAGGCCAGAAGCAAGACTAAAGCTGGAGCTATGGCACAGGACTTCCTGTGGGAACTATAATTACAAGACAATTCTTGGTGGATTTCTATATATAAAAGTAAAACCTACGTATTTTGTTTAATTCATCAAGGCTCAGTGGTGTGATTGTGGTCTAACTGTTGCGTGGTGAGTCCTTGCATCGTCTCTCCTGCAATTTAGCTAATGTAAATTTTAAAAATTTTTATTTTAAAAACAGTGTATGGTCTTTTTTTCTTTTTCTGAACATCTCTTTCTCTTCTATTCCTTACTTCAGAGGTAGTATTATTTTAGAAGAAATTTTTATTCTCTATCTACTGACATACAATGGTGATATTTTGGAGGGTTGATTGACATGTCAATGGTTGGAGCTCAGTTGTGGCTTATTGAGTCTGAGAGCCATGTGAGATGGAAATGTCTAGTTACCAGCTAGTTGGATTTGTAGGTTGTAGATTTAGAAGAGAGACCTACAATGCAGACATAAATGAGGGAATCATTAGCATACAAGAAATGATTAAGGCCACGATAAGTATGAAGTCAGATGAAATAAATCTGAGTATAGTAAAGGAAAAAAGAGCAGAAGTCTGGACCATTTCTCAGGGGTTTCTGCTAGGCTAGATGTCCATAAGTTTGTCTGCAACTACTGTCTGCAACATGCTAATTTGCAACTACTAGGTAAGTATGTGACTTGTGTCTGAACCTCCTCACACAGTTTATAGAAATCATCTGGGTTACATTTTATAATACAAAGGAGTAAATCTAAAATTGAGAATTTCAGTGACCCCAGAAAATAGATTAAAGAAATATTTTACAGTAGGAGTAGGACAAGCTTATGATCTTTTACCACCCCAAACTGTAGCCCATAAAGAGTCCTCTTTTCCTATATGTAGAAGTAGACTGGAATCATGTAAGGCTGAAAGTATATGTTACTATAAGAAGCAGACACGCTGAAGGACAAAACTCCAAACTGCAAAAGAGTTCAATGAGTTTTCTCACTTGAATTAAATTCCAGCTTGAACTCCCAGATTTGTGACATCTTTTCTTTAATAGTCGGTTGACTATAATCCACAACTTCAAACTCATACAGGCCTGCTGATTAGGTTCGTGAACTCATTCTAGAAAAAGTGCTACATTCTTCATTGCTGAATTTCACCATGGTCACCTTCAAAGTACTCTTCTTGGGAAGCTATACCCTGATGCCAGAACCTAGTCCACCCTTCAAAGCAATTTTGGAACTCTTTATCTGAAGTGGTCATCAGAGCCGTGGTTGTATTACTCTTGATGTCCTGAATGTCATCAAATGTCTTCGTTTCAATATTTCCTTTATGTTTGGGTAAAGAAAAAAGTCCTTGGGAGTCAGATCAGGCTAGTAGGAGAGGTGTTTCAAAGCAGTTATTTATTTACTGGCTAAAAACTCCCTCACAGACAACTATACATTTAAGTTCACAAATCTGCCATCATGCCACGGAGCCACGGTACACAACAACCATTCCAGAAAGAGTTCCAGAATTGCTCTGTAGAGTGGACTAGGCACTGGTATCATTGCATAGCTTCTTCCCAAGCGGAGTACCTTAAAGTGGTCTGTAGTGATAGTCAGCAATAAGGTATGTAGCATTTAGAACAACTAGGTTTGCTGACTTAATTGTCAGACCTCATTTTCTGGGAGGGAATGTGGTACAAGAAATTTGCAATGCTGCGGATATCCAAAGTCCAACACTTAACACAGGGAGGAGTGGGTTGCCCAAGTTTGTGGATGATTTTGATGAAAGAAATAATTGCTAAGTCAGTAATATGTCTTTCAGTGGTTGGCTGCTAACCTAAAGTCAACAATTAGAACACTCCAGCTACTATGCATGAAGCAGTCTGCATCTGTAAAGATTACAACCTTGTAAACTTTATGGAAGCATCTCTACTCTGTCCTATACGATCACTATGAATCAGAATCCACTCAGTGGCAAGAGTTTGGGTTTGAGTTTGAATCTCTTAGATCTTCTAAATCTTTGGCTTCTTAATTCTCTAATTCCTTAGCTCTGTAAACTTGTGTTTGTCATTTATAGTCTGCAGATTCAATTTTCTTATCTCAAAAATAGCAGGGTTTACCTAGAGAAACAATTCCCTATCTCAAATTGTACGTAAGTAGTGGGAGAAAAGGGCTCCGGTGTAGGGTACACTACTTATGCTGCAAACTCAAGGGAGTGATGTGATTATGTAGCTCAGGTGAATGTTACGTGACATCTTGCTGTGAGGGAAAGAGTTGTTGAAAACCGCTAGTCCAGTTAATCTGTCAGGGTCATCACCCTCTAATTGGAAGTGGAACTACTTCTCAGCTACAAACCTCTCAGTCTGTGCGTGACTATCACTAGTATTTATAAGCACGGTAGCAAAAGCAAACATTCTCCTTATGATCTCCATGGGGTCAACTGGCAGAACCTTGTTGATCAGAGGCTAAGATCAAATAAAGATATTCATTTAATCACTAAGTTCCTTTTAGTTTCTCAGTCTTTCTCTTTTTCAGGTGTTTAAGCGTTCTTGTAGAATCACTGTTCTTCTTAAAAAATAAATTATTAATGTTTATTTCTGAACAAAATGTGAGGTACAATGCCTGTGCTAATCTCTTCAGATTGCTGAAACAGTGATCCACCACTAGTTGTCTTCAGTAATCTTACTGAATTTTGATGATTTCCTATTTTTTTTTGAAATCTCTCTTGCATAGTTCCGACTCAGCGGCACTTGGCTTGGCTTGGCTCTTGCATAGTTACAAATGTATAACGTCACCCATTTCATTTATTCATCAAATACTAGTAGATACCAGGCACTCATGTAAGTCCAACAAAACTATCAACCGAACAGATAAATCCCTATTCCTTCCTATAGTTTATGTTTTGTTGCTATAAGTATGACTGAAATATGAAATGTTTCTAAGGTGAAAACTGCTATGGGACAAGGACCGATGAAGATCATTATTGATGTAAAGTTATGAGTGAATATTTCTATGGAAAAAATTATAATGGAGCAGATACAAAGAGGAAGTGGAGGAACAAGTAACATAGATATAAGGAAAGTGCTTTCCGGGCAGACAGAACAAGTACAAACACACAGAAAGGAGGTCAGAGTGTTCAGTACTGAGTGAACGATGGAAGAATGGTAGGAGATCATAGTCTGAGAGGTGGGCAGAAACAAAACCATTGCAGTCATAGTAAGAATTGGAGGGCTCACTCTGAGTCAGATGAGAAGTCATTGGAGGGTTTTGAACAAAAAAATGGAATTATTTTAAGTCTTAAAGGATCATTGTGATTATCATGTTGAGAAAAGATCAATGAGAACAAAGATGGAAGCAAAAAGAGACCACAGAAATAGTGTAAGTGTGATAAATTAGTTAGGAAAGTATCAGTGAAAGCTGTGACAAGTTGTCTCTTTTGGATGCAGAGTCTGAGCAGAAGAGAAACTCAAAGACATCTCTACGATTTTTGACATGAGCAACTAACGTAACATAGTTGATATTAGCTGAGATGAAAAGGCTATAGGTCAAGTGGTAGAGAAATAGAGCTCAATTTTGAACATGTAAAGTTCCTATTAGACACCTGAGTGAAACATTAAATAGGTGATAGTTCAAATTTGCCTGGAGTTAAGTAATAAGCTCAGGATGAGATATATAAAGCTGGTAGTCCCTGACATATAGGTCAAATTCATTGCTGTGGGACTCGATAAGATCATCAAAAGGGTAAGGAAAAGTAGAGAAGACTGGGGAGTCCTGCACACTAGGATATTCCAATATCTGGAATCTGGGAGATAAGGTAGAACCAGCAAAGGATCTGGGGAAGGAAAAGTGGAGAATCATGAGAGAATGGTATCTTGGAGTCTAGATTAAATGTGCTTCAAGAATGGACGGATTATCTTTGTTGAATGATGCTATTCAAGTAAGATGAGAACCAAAAGAACTTTGAAATGATGATATGAAGATCATATTTGATGTTGACAAGAGATATTCTAGATGACTGCTAGAGATTTGAAACTGATTTGAGCGAAATCAAGAGAAAACCAGAGTTGAGGAAGTAGAAACCCCAAGGATAGGCAATTATCTGAGTTCTGCAGAAAAGAGGAATGAAAATTGAGGTGGTACTTCTTAACATTTCAATTATGGTGTTGGTGAAGAATGCTGAATATACCATGGGCTGCCAGAAGAATGAACAATCACTTACAGACAAAAATTACAAGAATGTTTCTTAGAAGCAAGGATAGTGAGATTTTGACTCATTCACTTTGGACACAGCATGGAGAGAGATCAACTGCTAAAAAACGACATCCTGTTTGGTAAAGCAGAAGAGCAGTGGAAATGAGAGACACAATGGATTGATTCAGTAGCCACAACAACGAACTCAAACATAAAAATGATCATGAACATGGCGTGGTACAGGGCAACATTTCCTTCTGTTACACTTAAGGTCTGAGCTGAACCTGGAGGTGACTTGAAGACAACTAACAACAATCACAACCTCTTCAGAGGCATGGGACAAGGAAGTTTTTGTTTGTTTTTAAATTGGGTTGTTAAAGAAAATTTATACGTTGAAAGGAATTAGCCAATAGATCATAGTGACATTGGGACTACCAGCAGGAGTACTGTCCATGCATAGTCAAGAAGAGGACAGTAGTGTCCCATGAAAGGGCCTGGGTAGTGCATGTAAAGTTCATGTCAACAAGAAGGAAGGTGGGGCTACACACCAAAGGTAATAAGGTTGGCAGATGGTGAAGAGATAGTGGGGAAATTTTCTTCTCCATTTTTTTCCAGAGAATAAGAAGCAAGGCCATGCACTAAGATTCAGGAAAGAGGATAGGTTGTTGGAAGTTTTATGGCACTTGGCCAGCAGTTTATGAAGTACTGTTTATGAAGAAAATTGAGTTTGTTCCCAAGTTAAATTCAAGAGGTCATGGAAGGATTCAAACTATGAAATTAAAATATTTTTCTAAAGAACTGAAGCAATATATTTTTTTCCTTTCGTTTTTCACAATTCATTCTTTTAATAAACATTTATTGAGCATCTGCTGAATGCGAGAACTTGTGAACAACTTTGGGTAAATTGAAACTCTGAATAAAACTTAGCTACTGTAGAGCTTATAGTCTAGTGGAGGAGGTGAAAAATTAAATAAAATGAAAGAAAAAAAACCCTACTCTTCTCTTAATTTGGTTATGATGTATGTCATTTTATAGTGATCAATCTTACTGGATTGTTGGGGCAGTAACCATTTCAAATATTTTGTCCTTTTATCCCATTAAACATGTTTCCATTTATGATTCAGAAAATACGGTCACTATAACAATTACTGAGTAGTGTTCCAAATGCTAAGAGAACTTAGAGTAATAAGTGATTCAAGAGTTAGAGAGAGCTTCATTTGAACAAAATCTGAAAGAGTGAGTAGAAAAGGCCATGTGCTATATACCAGAAAGAGAATATAGAATCAAAGAACCATAAATCTAGACATATATGCTGGGAATAAATTGCTAATGGAACTAGTCTATATCCTCCAGGAAATGGAAGTCACTGATTTGGAGGATAAAAATGACAAAAAAGAAAAAGTGACATAGTTGGAATTTTGTTTTAGAAAAATTATTTAGTTCACTGTGTGGAGCTGGATATAAGGAAGATGTGACAAGATGTAACAGTGAAGAGGCTGATGTGGACCTACAATGGAACATGGATGTTGGTGGTGAAAAGAATAGATAAGTTAAAGAAACATTTTCTAAATTGCAATAGACAAAGCTTGCTGACTGACTTGTTATGAAGATTGAAGCAGCAGAGTAAAGCTAGGGTTTCATGTTTTCATCTTCCCAGAATGGGTAGAAAGTGATGCAACTAACAAAGACCAGCATTACAGGAGAAACATGGCGAGTTTCTTTCACCTTTTTTGTTTTTTTTTAAAATGTAAAGAGGTTTGAATTTTTAGCATTATTTTTGTTTTGGAGGTAACTATTAATAGTTATTGAACAATATCACTATCACATGCAAGTAAAATTTCATTGAAGATCATTCAAAAATGATTGCAACAGTACATTGACCAAAAACTGCCAGAAATTCAACAGAATTCAGAAGGAATTATAAAACCAGGGACATCGTTATAATGTCAGATGGAAGCTGGCTTAATCCTGAGAATACCAGAAAGATGTTTACTGGTGTTTTATTCACTATAAAAACACATTGGACTATGTGGACCATAATAAATTATGCATAACATCATGAAGAATGAGAATTCCAGAACACTTAATTGTTCTCATGAGGAACTCATACATAGGTCAAGAAACAGTTGTTCTTATAGAACAATGGGATACTGTGCATTTTAAATGGAAGAAAGTCATGAATTAGGGTTTTATTCTTTCACTGTATTTATTTTATCTGTATGTTGAACAAATAATCTGAACGCTGGACTATATGAAGAAGAAGGGGGCATCAATACTGGAGGAAGTTTCACTTAACAAACAGCATTAATCAGATGAGATCATTGCTTGCTGAAAGTGAAGAGGACTTGTAGTACTTACTGATGAAGATCAGAGACTACAGCCTTCAGCATAGATTATATTCCAACATAAAATGAAATACTCAGAGCTGGACCAAAAAAGAACATCATAATAAACAGAGAAAAGATTAAAACTGTCAAGGACTTTATTTTGCTTAGATCCACAACCAACTGCCACGTAAGCAGCAGTCAAGAAATCAAATGAAAGGAGGCAGAGACAAGACAGTGCTATCAACAGAAGAACCATGCCATTCCTCCACAGCAAACACCCAGAAAACTAAGTAAAACTGAAACAAACATTAATCACAGAAGCCTAAGTATGCAACAGGGTACCAGATACTTTAACCTGTGAATGACAACAATATCAGAACAATAAAAGAGGGAATAAATGGTGTAGGTATACAACTTTCTAAAGAGAGGAAAGCAAGATGATATCAAGTAATAACACACTATAAACCTAGGAAGGTAAGAGTATATTTCAAGGCAACTACAAGGAAAGTTGACAAACTTACCAAAATAAAGAAGAAAAACATAGTCTTAATAAAAATGGATTCTATAAAAACAAGATAAATGAAAAAAGTATCCACAAACAAAATAAATTCAGCATAGAATAGACGACGAACACAAAAAATGTCAGCACACTCCCAAAAGGGGGAAAATAAAACCCATAACAAAATGACAGCAATAAACTCATGCCTATCAGTAATTGCAATGAATGTAAATGGCCTAAATGCACCCATAAATAGAGTGACAGAATGGATAAAATAAAATAAAACAAAACAGAATTCATCAATATGCTGTCTATAAGAGATACAATTCAGAAACAAAGATATAAATATTGTTAAAAACCAAAGCATAGGAAAAAATATATACCAAGTAAGCAGGTACCAAAAAAAAAGGGGGGGGGGAGCAGGAATAACAATACTAATCTCAGATAAAACACACTTTAAAACAAAATCTATTATAAAATTCAAAGAAGGGCATTGTATAATAATTAAAAGGATGATCTATCAGGAAGGCATAACCATAATGAGCATCTACACACCCAGTGACAGGGCTCCAAAATACATAAACTCAGCACTGAAAAGAGAAACTGATAGTGCCAGAATAATAGTAGAAAACTCTAACACACCAGTCCAAATAAAGGACAGAACATCTAGAAAGAAACTCAATAAAGATGCAGAAGAGCTAAAGGGCACAATCAGCAAACTTGACCTCATTAGATGTATGTAGAATACTCCAAAATACACATTCATTTCCAACCCAAATGGAACATTCTCCAGAAGACCACACAGAGCAACTCTCAACAAAATCCAACACACTGAAATAATACAAAAATCTTCTCTAACCACAACACCATCAAGGTGGACATTAACAACAGGAAAAGAAAGGAAAAAAGTACATTTACATGGAAACTGAATAAAACTCTGCTTAAAAGCATCTGGATAATAAACAAAATCAGGAATAAAAATAAAATAAAAAATTCTAAAATCAAATGAGAATGAAACCATATGTCACCAAAAGCTCTGGGACATAGCAAAGGCAGCCCTCAGAGATCAATTTATAGCAATAGATGTACACTTCAGTTAATCAGGAAGGAACAAAATTGAAACATTAGCTACACAACTTGAACAAATAAAAGGGAACAGCAAAAAAAAAAAAAAAGGCCACAGCTACCACAAGAAAGGAAATAACAAAGGTCAGAGCAGAAGTAAATGAAACAGAGAATAGAAAATCAGTAGAAAGGATCAAGAAAACCAAAAGTTGGTTCTTTGAAACGACCAATAAACCACTGATCAAACTGGCAAAAGAAAAAACAGCAGAGGATGCAAATAATCTAAATAATAAATTAAATAGGGGATATTATAGCACACCCAACTGAAATAAAAAGTATCATGACAGTATTAGGAAACACTATACTTCAACAAATTTGAAAACCTAGAGGAAATGGATAAATTTCTTGATACACACTCTCTAACACAAATTGATGTTGAAAATCTGAACAGACCCATAACAAGAGACTGTAAAGATAATTAAAAAAACAAAAACAAAAACAAAAAAACACCTCCCTCAAACAATAAAAAAAAACCCTGGCCCAGATGGCTTCATTGGAGAATTCTACCAAACATGCAGAGAAGAACTTGCAGTATTACTACCTAAACCATTTCAGAATATAGAAAAGGAATATATTTCTGATTTCATTTTATGAAGGCAGCATAACCCAGATACCAAAACTAGGTAAACACCCTGCCAAAAAAAAAAGTTACAACCAATATGTTTCACGAATATAGATGCAAAAATTCTAGCCAACAGACTTCAGCATCATATCAAGAAAATAATACATCATGACAAAGTAGGATTCATACTAGGTATGCAAGCATAGCTCAACATTAGAAAGTCAGTCAATGTAATTCACCAGATAAATAAGAAAAGTCACATGATCGTCTCAATTCATGCAGAAGAGGCGTTCAATAAATTCCAACACCTATTCTTGATAAATAGGAATAAAACAGGTAGGCAAGGAAAATTTCTCAACATAACAAAGGTCATCACTGAAAAACCTACAGCCTGTCATTCTTAATGGAGAAAGGGTTAAAACATTTCCCTTGAAAACAAGAAAAAAAACAAGGAGACTCTTTATTACCACTCTATTAAACAGTGTACTAGAAGTCCTAACTAGAGCAATATGGCAAGAAAAAGAAATATAGGATATCTAAATTGGTAGTGAAGATGTAAAACTGTCCCTATATGCAAAAATCATTTCCATTCCTATGCACAAATAAAACAGTGGAAAGAAAATCAGGTAAACAATAACATTTATAATATCCCCTAAAAAGTAAAATACTCAGGAATAAGTCTAACTTGGGATGCAAAAGACCTATACAAAGAAAGCTATAAAATACAAATGCAAGAAACCAAGAAATCTACAAAAAGGAAAAACATGCCATGATTATGGACAGGTAGACTCAACACTGACAAAATAAAAATTCTACCCAAAGTGCTTTACAAATATAGTGTAATCCCAACCCAAATATCAACAACATTTTTGCAGAGATGGCATATCTAACCAACTTTATGTGGAAAGGGAAGAATCCTTGGGGAAGTAAAGTACCCTTCAAGAAGAAGAAAGCAGGAAAATCCATACTGCCTGACCTCTGAACCTACTATATCACTATGGTTGTCCAAACAGTCTGGTACTGGTACAATGACAGATGATTTTACCAAGGGAATAGAATTGAGATCCTAGATTTAAATCCAGCTACCTATGGTCACCTGATCTTCAACAAGGGCCCAAAGTCCATCAGGTGGAGAAAAGACATCTTTTTAACAAATCATTCAGGAAAAACTGGATGTTCTACTGTGAAAAAAAGGATCTATGTCTCATACCATACACAAAAACTAATTCAAAATGGATCAAAGACCTAAATATAAAGCCATAAAACAGACTTCATGCTACAAGCCTTAAAAGGTGACGTTAATAGGATTGAAACCATAACCAACAACACGTAAACTCCAGAAGATAAGCTAGATAATTGGAATCTCCTAAAAATTGAACACTCACGTTCTTTCAGACTTTGCCAAAAGAGTGACAAGAGAGCTTACTAAGTCGCGAAAAATCTTTGGCTATTATAATTCAGGCAAAGGTCTAATCTCCAAAATTTATGGAGAATCTAACATGTCTATAGTAAAAAAGACAATCCAATAAAAAACGAGCAAAGGAATGAGCAGACACTTCATGAAAGAAGACATTTGAGCAGCCAACGGACATATCAGGAAATGCTCCCAATCACTAGCCATTAGAAAAATGCAAATCAAACCACAATGAAATACCATCTCACTTGGCATTATTCCCCCCCAAATTAAATAAATTAAAATAAAAAAAAAGGCAGTAATAAATGTCCTCTACTAGGAACAAAAAATTATGTAGCCATTTTTGTAAAACATTATGTTGCTTCCTTAGAAAGCTAGATGCAAAAATACTGTATGATCCAGCAATTCTGGTTCTAGGAATATATTATAGAGAAATCAGTGTCACCATGTGAAAGGACATGTGCACACCCGTGGTCACTGCAGCATTGTTCACAACACCAAAAAGATGGAAAAAACCTAGATGGCTGTCAACAGATGAATGGATAAACAAACTATGGAATATACACACAATGGAGTATTATGAAATGATAAAGAACAATGGTAAATCTGAAGCATCTCATCACAGGGATGAACCTGCAAGGTATTATGCTGAGCGAAATAAGTCAATTAAAAAAGGACAAATATTGATACAATATTGTACAAGACTACTACTTTAAAAATTCATGAGAAAGTTTACATAAGAAATGAAATAATCTTTGGTGATTACAAGAGAGGAGATGGGTAGGGATGAAAAAACACTAAATGTACAATAGATAAGTGATAACTTTGGTGAAGGATAAGAGAGTATGCAATACTCAGAAGCCAATGCAACTTGTACAAGGAAAGTTCACAGAAGCTCCAGTGACACATTTAAATTCTCTGACAGGCAGAATTGCTAGGCTGAGGGCTATGGGACCCATGGTCTCTGTGAACATCTAGCTCAATTGGTATAACATATGTATATATATCAAGAAGATGTTCTAAGTACTTTGATAAGTCGCATCTGGGATCTTAAAAGCCCGTGAGTACCCATGTAAGATTCTCCACTAGTCTCACCCTTTAGATGGCAGGAAGAATGAAAAAAACTAAAGATATCAGGTGCCTTGGTCGTCTGGTGCTGCTATAACAGAAATATCACAAATGGGTGGCTTTAAAAAGAGCAATTTATTTTTTCATAGGAAAGCAAGCTAAAGTTCAAATTCAAGGCATCAGTTCTGGGGAAATCTTTCTCTTTTGGCTCTGGAGTAAGGTCCTTGTTGTAAGGTTTCCCCTGAACTGGGAGCTTCTGAGGAGCAGGGACCGTAGGTCCAAAGGACAAGTTCTGCTTCTGGCACTTTCTTGGTAGTTTGAGGTCCTCAACTCTCTGCTCACCTCTTTTTCCTCCACATCCCAAGAGAGCACCTCAAGGCACAATTCAGTCCTACTTTGAGTCTTGCCCTACCAACACAACCACCGCCATCCTCATCAACACCATAGAGGCTGGTCTTACAACACGTAGAAACATCACAGAACACAAAGAATCATGACCCAGCCAAATGGTTACACTTAGTTTGGGGGGCGGGGGACACAGTCCAATCAACAACACTGGGGAAAAAGTAGTCCAAAAGATTGATAGACCGTATCTACCAGGGTCTCCATCACACTGAGGTTAGTACAACTAGTTGGTGCCAAGCTACCACCACTGACTATTCTGGCAGAGATTACAACATAAGCTACTGGACAGAGCTAGAGAAAAGTGTAGAACAAAATTCTAACTCACAAAAAAGACCAGACAATATGAGGGTAAAGTGGTTCCCTGTCCAGGAACAAGAGTTAGAAGGCAAGAAGAGACAGGAAAGCTAGTAACAGGGAGCTCAAAGCAGAGAAGACAGAGGGTTGACACGTAGTGGGGTTACTCACCTGTGTCATAAAAACAATATGTGTATCAACTGTTTAGTGAGAAACTAGTTTGTTCCATAAACCTTCATCTAAAGTATAATTGAAAAAGAGGAAGAAAGAAATCAAAAGGCGTATTGCATTGAGCAAATCTGCTGCAAACGAGCTCTTAAAAGTGATAAAAAGTAAAGATACAACTTTAAGGACTGAGGTGCATATCACCCAGGTAATGGGCTTTTCAGTCACCTCATATGTATGTGAAAGCTGGGCAATGAAGAACAAAGTATGAAGAAGAATTGATACCTGGGAATTATGGTGTTAGTGTCGAATATTAAATAAACTATGGACTGTCAAAAGAAGAAACAATCCTGTCTTGGAAAAAATGCAGTCCGATTGTCTCGTAAAAGCAAGGGTGGCGAGACTTCATCCCACATACTTCGGATGTGTTAGCAGGAGGGATTGTTCCCTGAGGCGGGACATCACGCTTGGTAAGTTAGAGGGTCATTGAAAAAGAGGAAGGCCCTCACAAACATGAACTGACACAGTGGCTACAGGAATAATCTGAATCGTAATAACCATCATGAGGTTGGCACGGGACTAGGCAGTGTTTCATTCTGTTGGGCACAGGGTGGCTATGAATTGAAACCATCACTGAGTAACAACAGCAGCACTGGACAGTGAAAATACAAGATTTCTCACTCAAAAGATAAATATTTGTGAGTTGTCATTGTATAAGTCTCAGTTAAGACCGGGAGACAATGAATTCATTGTGTGTCCATGTCTGCAACGAGATAAGAAGGCTGAAGACAGACTCAGAGGGAAAGCTGAAGATTAAGAGGCAAGTCAAGAGGAGTCTATGAAAGAGGGCATTATCAATTTTATCAAATGTGCCAAGGAAACTCTAAACTGGGCTCCCAGGTAAAGTTACAAGTCAACTGATAATGACTTTAAGGAGGACAGCTTCAGCTGACTCAGCCCTATGTGAGACAAATAGAGATTTAACAAAAGGAGCAATGATTATATAAGTGTTAACAATAAAGGATCACAAATATTATCTATTGTTAAGTACAGAAGTAATGTTCAGTCTTATGTAACCAAAAAAAAACCTTTGCCATCAAGTCAGTTCCAACTCAGTGACACTATAGGACAGAATAGAACAGCTTTATGGAATTTTCGAGGAGTGCCTGGTGAATTCAAATGACTGACATTTTGGTTAGCAGCAGTAGCTCTTAACCCCTGTGTCACCAGAGTTTCATACTGTAATACAGGGGAAAAAATAGATAATATTAGAGAGATTACCCTGCAACTCAAATAACTCTGCTGCTCAAATCTAGGTCATGTATCACCATAGATATTTCACTTAGGTGGAAATGGGAGATGTGGTAGAACGAAGGGTAATGACATATATACCAATTAAGAGATCATAGTCGCTTTATCAAGGACAATATACCCTCTCCCCACCCTCAAAATATTCCACACCTACCCAAGTCCCTACTTGAAAAGGTAGCCAACAAATCAAACCCAAATATATAGCTTTACCTAAATCCTTTCATCCTACGCAGTGCCAGAAGGAAAGGGTGCTGTAATTATCTGTAGGAGTCAGCCGTTCTCTTCTATGCTTGACTTTTTTATTCTCCAAACCATACATAGATGCAGAAAAGAAATTACAGTAATATTTGTATGATCCTTCTTGATTTCTTTTTGTAAAGTATATTTTAATACAGTATCTTATTTAATCTCCCAATAATTCTATGAAACTGATAATGTGATCATTATCATTATTGAAATGCTGATACCAAACTTCAGGGTAGGGTAATAAATTTGGCTTCAACTTGTCTGGGTAGGAGAAGGCAGAGACAGAATTTAAATGAATTCAGGCAATCTGACCCTTATGCTCTTTGCACTATGTTAACTTGCTTGTCCAATGGATGATGCCTGGTCCACAGAGGTTTCCTTTAATTTCTCAAAAAGCAAGTTGCTGTATTAACTGTGCTGGTTCCCCTGTAAACTGGCAGATTAATGGTGAGAAGGACTACACCATTCCACATAGGTTAGTATTTAAAATTTAAATCTAATAGAAAGCTTTTATGATTTTATATTAGAATGAGTATATTGAAAAAGACAAGAGAGAAGACATATAAGAAAAATATTGAGAAAGAAATAAGAAAGAAGCATTTTAAATAGTATAGGAAATTCTGAAATTCTTTCCAAGTGAGCGTGCACTGCATGCAATGAATATTATCAAGCTTTAAACAGTTGCTGGATTCTGATGAAACGTATGAAAGAATGTACAGACAATTTTAGAGGTTTTCTGAACATTTCCAAAGCCTACCCCCCGACCCCTGGATATTGGAGTGGTGATAGTTTCTTTAAATGTTGGAGAAAAGTATTAATTAGTTGAGGGTCACAGAGAAACATTGACTAACAGAGCAATGATTAAAAACGTGTTTGCAGTGTATATATATAAATCAAGTACATTGCACTGTACTTCATCAAATATTTAAGTGATTTTTTTATTTATATATTGACAGTACTTTAAGTTGCTAATTTTTATGCAGACCTCACAACACTTGAGAAAATTTGTATACTGCTCACATTTTCAGACTGAAGTTTTTTAAATTGTGATCAAAAGACACTTGAACTACTAGAAGATACAAGTATGGTTTAAGAGGGAAAAGTTTTGAGGACAAAATTTTAAAAAGTAATGTACATATCCTATGTTATCAAGGCAGAGACCAGTGTCAGACAGCATGTTGTTGAGAATGACTTTTAAAATGCCTTTCTAGTGTTTTTTCTTCTGGATAGAAGGACCTCAAACCTACTGACTTTGTTTCCATTTTTGCCAACTGCAAAATGCCACCATGGTTTGCAGTGTACTTATCAGAATTTCTGATTTCCATGAAGCCACATTTTTCTTTAAGAAGCACTGGTGGCACAACAGTTAAGCATTCAACTACTAACCAAGAGGTTGGTAGTTTGAACCCAGCCAGAAAGACCTGGCAATCTGCTCCCATAAAGATTACAGTTTAATAGCCGTAGGGGGCAGTTCTACACTGTCACATGGGGTTGGTAGCAGTTAAAATTGACTCAGTGGCATCTAACAACACAACAGCTTTTTGTTTGTACCAGGAGTTCCAACGTGGTCTAGAAACTCTAAATTTCTGAATTTAGTGCCCCCTTAAGCCCTCCCCTGGGACCTTTCACATTATATGGAAAGGGATTTTTTTTTAAGAGCTTCGATCTCCTTCCGATATATGTAGGAAAGTAATTGAGATGTTTTGAAGTTCCTGGGTGAGGCAAACAGTTAACCACTTGACTATTAACTGACTATTGGCAAGTTGAACCCATCCACAGTGGTCTCAGAAGAAAGGCCTGGTGATCTGCTCCCGAAAGGCTACAGCCTTGGAAACCCAGTGAAATATGTTCTACTTAGCACAGCATGGGATAATCATGTGTTGAAATCAACTTGACAGCAACTGGTTAGTTAAGGTATTTGTTGCTGTTGTTCTTCTTTTTTTTTTTTTTTCACTAAGCCAATGTCATCTAATTTTTATTGTCACAGGACAAAACAAGAGGACTCTCAACTTTACCCTGGAATAAAACAACTACGTGACCTCAACTTTCCTTCTTTCATTACTACTATCAGCTAAAACATTGGCCAAGGGCAAACAAGAGTCTGAGAATTTTTGTCACCCGAGTACTGAGACCCTGTTGCTTGAATAAATGACATGTTAAGCCACGCTTGGCCATTATACTTACTGCTGAGAGTTGTGACAAATCATAGACTTCAAGATGCCATCATGGGGGAAAAATGAGTTCTTTAGGAAAGAACAGTATTTGTCTTCCTCAAGGATAACTCATCGTTAAGAACAAGTGTCTAGGAAAGAAAACAGTTCTTCAGGTGACATTGTAACTTTGCCCTTTTTATAAACATTAGAACAGAATTTTTCAAAGGAAAATCTGCATACCCTTATTAGTTCTCTGGATCATTTGCCAATTTGTAATTAGTGAAGTAGAAACTTGTGTAATACATTATAAAAGTGCATAATGCAAGCAAAAGAAAATATGCCTTGTGAAATGTACTCAATATCTTCAAAAATTAAAAACACTTTTTTAAGTTACGCTACTCAATAACATTTGTATTTTTAAAAAACTGCCTGTCATTAGGTGGTGTTGTTGTGACTGGATGCCTTTGAGTCACTTCTGCCTTACAACAACCACATGTGGCTAGTAGAACTTCCCTTTAGGGTTTTTAGACTGTAATCCTTATGGAAGCAGACTGCCCAGTTGCTCTCCTGCAGAGCTGCAGGGGGAGTTTGAGATGCCAACCCTTCAGTCAGCAGCTGAGGCACTTAAGTGTTTTACCATCAGATGTTAGCAAAAGACGAAGATGCAAATCTTTGGCTTAGCATTTAAAATTTTGCATTCTGCATATAAGATATTGATTATCAAGCATATGCTAAACAGTAATCCTCATTGTTACCTGCTATTGTTGTTAGTTGCTTTCAAGTCAGTTTGGACTCATGTCAACCCCCATGTGCAGAGCAGAACTACTCTGTAGAGTTTTCAAAGTTGTGGCCCTTGGAAAGCAGATTGCCAGGCCCTTCCCCAAGGATCCCCCGTATGGGTTCCAACAGCCAACTTTTCATCTAGTAGTCAAGCACTTACCTGCTTGTACCTACCTAAAGCCAAAGCCAATGTACCTACCTAGGACTTCTTATTGTTATCTGGTTGGTTGGTTGATCATTTGGTGCTGTTGAGTCTATTTCAACTCGTAACGACCTTACATGATAGAGTAGAACTGCTCCTTAGTGTTTCCAAGGAGGGGCTGGTGGATATGAACTCCCAGCCTCTTGGATAGAAGTCCAGCTCCTAACCACTACACCACCAGGGCTCCTATCATTTTCTAAGTGGGTATTTTTTTCAACTGAGTGTATGTTTTCCCAAAGGGAGGAATAAGTAAGTAAAAGTGAAAGAAAAAACAAAGTAATGACTGATCAATGTATTTCAAACTAACAAAAGAATGCTTTCTTGTTTTACAACAAACATTGACTTTTAGATTCTTTCTCCATTCTAGCCAAAAAATGCCTTGTATCTTTCAAATGAAGGCTTGGTATTTAATACTAACCGTCTGTATTGATGCTAATTTGTTTCATTAACACTAAGATTAGGTGAAAATTAACTTACAGAGTACTTAGACTTTAAATCAGATTTATGCTAAATGCATTACCTCAGTAATCTGGAACATTGTTCCATGTTGTGTTACCTACATTTTTCCAATAAATAAAAAAGAAACAAAAAGAAAAAACAAAGTCGAGTCTATCTTATAACCCAACTAACTATTAATGTGTTAAGTGCTGGAGCAAAATTTGAATTCTGTAACTCCTAAATTTCTACGGGGATTCCCTGCTGACTGTTGACTGAGATAGCATGGGCCGTTCACCAATATTTGCTTCTGTTGCTTTATTTTAGCAGTCCTCACAATGTCATAATTACATCTATGTTCTTCCTAGTAGCGAAAACTCCAGTTAACTTTGTTTTTCTGGCTAGGTATGTAGAATTTCATTGCCACAATGAAAGTATGGTTGACTGATAAAACATTCAGAATTTTCCATTTTTTGTAGGAGTTAAGATAGATTTCTTAGTGAGAGTAACAGCTCGCCTTGACAACTGGGTGAGCATAGTATCACCACTTCACACAAAATATATGGCAGGCATTAATTTTCAGTGTCAGATCAATTCATTGACCACAACTATCAAGAGCACAAAGGGACCAGACAATTAATCCCTTTTTGACATGAAATTACTGTATAATAGAACCGCAACCTTCACTCTTTTCCCAACCAATTGTCTGATAGTATGCTTTCAGAGGTCATTTAAGCCATAGGGCATAAAATCTTTGATCAAAACTCTCTTCTATTAGTTTGATCAAATCATTGCCATCTTTCCAGTTGCACCCCTGAATGTGCTATTTCTAAAGTGGAATTCCAAAAAGAAAAAAACCACACACACACAAAAACACATGAGTTTAATTTCACAGTCCTCATTCTTCCCCTCACATTTGGTTGATTGGTTTTTCTTTTACAGGGGTGTGATGGATGGAATTGTGTCCCCCCCAAAAACATGTTTGTCAATTTTGCTAGGCCGTGATTCCCAGTGTTGTGTGATGTTCCTGTGTGTTGTAAATGCTGCTATTGTTAAGTTAGTGAGGGAGAATGAGTGTCAGTTGTGTTGCTAGGGAAGGCCTCAGTATGTAAGGTTGTATAATGCCTTGAGGCAGTCTCTTAGGATAGAAAGGAAAGGAAAGCTAGCAGAGTTAGGGAGCTCATACCATCAAGAAGCAGTGACAGGAAAAGGATGCATTCTTTGCGAAGGACTTGGAGTCTCTGCATCTCAGAAGCTCCCAGCCAGGGGAAGACTGGCGACAAGGACCCTCCTCCAGAGCCAACGGAGACATCTTTCTCTGGATCTGACACCATGAATTTAGACCTTTCGACTGTGACAAAACAAAAGATATCTTTTTAATGTCACCCACTTGTGGTGTTTCTGTTAAAGCAGCGCTAGATGACTAAGACAATGGATGCGTCTACATCATTTGCACAAAATAGCTAAACTGATATGTGTGTATACAATTTCTTATTTTCTTTCTGTTGGTTCCTCTAAAAAATGAGCAGCCTCCTGAGGCATGGAGTTTGCCATCCTAAAGTTGATGCCTAGGGTGATTTTGGCATCTGATAATCCAGAATATATAAAATACCAAAATTGTTTCCCCGAAAGTGTCACCATAGTCAGATAAGGCTACAAGGCTATAAGGCTTCGCCATTCAGCCCTGTATGTCTTGCTTAGCACCTACCTTGTAGTGAGCACTCAGTGTGTACTTGTTTAAATACATGGTGGCAAAGTCTAATTTACATGAATTATTTCAACAACTTTAGAATAGATCATGTTTATCAATGTTTTACATATTCATGTCCAGTTAATGAAGGTGTTTTTTAGTATATCCCTGAGAATTCTAATGAAGCAAACAACACAGCAATGTCCTGTGCTGTGAGACCTAAGTGATGTTAAAGATGAAGGGAACATAAGTGAGAGGCAGCACAGTGCAGAGGTTTACAAGCAAGGACTCCAGACCTTGAATATTTGAGGTTAAATCCTAGTTCTCCTCTATCAATTTCTGGGACTTTGAAGAGGAAACTTAAATTTTGTGAGTCTAGATAATAATAGTATCAGCTTTGTAGGCTTAATGTGAGAGCATTAATTGAGTTAGAGCAGCTAAGATAGTTCCTGGCACAAAGTAAGTATGTAAACTAGAGTTCCACTAATACTGGTCTCTGATCTCAAAGTTTTCCCTTCCTCACTCAATTCTCAGCTTGTTTTGTTATTATTATCTATTATTCTTCTTTCCTGTCTCCACTCATCAAACTTGAATGCGAATACTGAAATAAATGAGAATAGTTTCAGATAGATTTGCTTTCCTATTTTATACACTCACTCCTCACTTAATATGTTTATTGTTTTAGTTAGCTGGTACTGCTCTAACAGAAATGCCACAAGTGGATGGGTTAAACAAAGGAAAGTTTGGTTTATTCTCACACTGTTCAGTAGACCGCAAGTCCAAATTCAGGATGTACGCTCCAGGGAAAAATTTTGTCTCTGTCATCTCTGGAAGAAAGTCCTTGTGTTGTATCAGTCTTTGGTCAAGGAGCATCTTGGTGCAGTAAACTCACGTCTGAAGAATGTACTGTACTCCTGGTGCTGCTTTCTTGATGATGTGAGCTTCCCATTCTCTGCTTGCTTCCCTTTCTTCCCCTTGTAGGATAAAAGGTGGTGCAAGTCACGATCCAGGGAAACTCCCTTTACAGTGGAACAGAGTGGTGACCTTAGGAAGGGCTTCATAACTCCCCCATCTTCTCTAACATACACTATAGGAAAACCACACAATGGAGGGAAATCACACAACACTGGTAATCATAACCTAACTAAATTTCTATGCATATGTTTTGGGGGTCATAGGTCAATCCACAATATTCCACCCTTTGGCCCTACAAAAAAAAAAGCACATCTTCAAATGATGTAACACATTCTTCCCATCATAGAGTAAGTGATAGCAAAACATGTTCATCCTATAAGATGCCAAAAAAGTATTAAATGAGTTCCAAGTCCAGGGAAAACAAAAAAAATTTTTTTCTCTACGTCTGTGAAACCTATAATATGACTTATCTGCTTCCAAAGCACAGTAGTAGAACAGGTAGACACAACTTAGACATATCCATTACAAATGGAGAAGGAAGACAAAACAAGCAACAAACCAGCCATCAGAACACAATACAGTAGCCCTCAAAGCTTTGAAAATAATATTGCATTTTATGAGACATTCTACACAATGGCCCTGCCCTCCAGACTCTAGGTATTGGCCATACTCTCTGGATTCTGAGTGGAGATCCCTGGCCCTGTGCTATAATGCTGCCTTCTAGGCCCACTGGGACAGCAACTCTGCCCCCTTTGCTTTAGGTGCACCCTGAGCCCAACTGAGTGACAATTCTATCATTACAAACAAAGGAAGCCATGGCTCCACCCTTTTAGCCCCCTGAGATCATGGCCATAACTTTTGAGACTGAAGCAGGTCAGCTTCTCATGCTCTTTGTTTCTTCAGCTTCTGTTTCTTATGGCTTCATGGTCTAGGCTTCAGGCCCACATCTGCCCTGCAGAGGTCAGTGTTCCAAAGTTCTGTAGCTCCACCGATTCAAGTGCCTGGAGGCACCTCACTCCAGCAGGTAGTCTTTTGCACACTTAGCTGTCTCACTCCATGGGTCAGCTTCAGCACTGTCTCATGCTAGTCTGATTCTGCTGTTGTTGTTTCTCACCAACTGAGTCTTCTTCAGTGTTAATAGTTCTCCTCAGTTCCTTCTGAGTGTTCTATTCATTGACAGTTTTAAAACTGCTTATACATTATAGACATTTGTTAGAGCAACACACCACTCCCAGTACCAAATTTGTTTTTAGTCAGCTGGAACTGTTCTAACAGAAATATCATGAGTGGATGCATTTAACAAAGGAAAGTTTAGTTTATACTTACAAAGTCCAGTAGACTACAAGTCCAAATTCATGGTGTCCACTCCAGGAGAAGGCTTTGTCTCTGTCATCTTTCAAGGAAAGTCCTTGTATCAGTCTTTGGTTGGGGAGTATCTTGATGCAGGAACCTCAGTTCTGAAGAATGTGCTGTACTCCTGATGCTGCTTTTTTGAAGGTGTGAGGTTTCCACTGTCTCCTTGCTTCCCTTTCCTTTAATCCCTCATAGGATAAAGGATAACAGGTGGTATAAGCCACACTCCAGGGAAGTTCCCTTTACATGGAGAAGGGAGGTAACTTTAGTAAGGGATTTACAGTCCCATTCTAATCCTCTTTAACATACAGTATAGAGAATCCACAAAATGGAGGGCAATCATGCAATACTGGTAATCATAACCCAGCCAAATTTCTATATATATTTTTGGGAGAACACAATTCAATCCGTAAGAGCTGTGTTCCAAAGACCAGGTCATTATGTGAAAATCAGTGTTGAATGAAAATGGAGGATGATTACATCAGATAAAAAATGGAGTATGACCACATCATTACACAACCTCCACATTACATTTTTATGTGACTTCCAAATTACACCATTACATAACTGATAAACCATTGAGAACCATGGCCTATTCAAGCTGACACATAACCTTAGTCATTACAACCAGCGTTATTCTTATCTACAATTCAGCTTTCATTACTGCAAGGTGTACACTGTTAATGCACAAAGTAGTCATATAGTAGAGTTTTTAGTATTGTCTAAATGCAAAATGTGAGATAATGAGATGGTTGATAAGTGAGGAGAAAACCCACTGCCACTGAGTGTATTCCAACTCATAGAGATCCTGTAGGACAGAGTAGAAATGCCCCGTAGAATTTCTAAAAAGAGCCTGATGGATTTGAATTGCTGACTTTTGGTTAACAGAAATAGCTTTTAAACACCAAGGTTTCCATTAGAGTTTCCCTACACAGGTTGTAAAGGTTGACTAATCCCAGGATGGCTGGCAAGACTATAAGGTTTCTCATGATTCACATAGCTGCAGGGATTGGTGAACTCAGAATTATCAGGTCCAGGGAACAGAATTATTACTCACAGACTGTGAAGATTAACAAATTCCAAGATCATCAGACAAGCTGCTAGCTCAAGTCCCAAGAAACAGATGTAAGAAGAAAAACAATTGGCAGCCCCTGGATCCACAATAAACCAAATCCTTGGCAAGGTGACCCAACAGGAAGTAGGCAGTGGAGGTGGAGAAATGAAGTCTGAGGAGGTGGTGAGCCAACCAAGGCTCCAGCCCTGATAGTATCACAGTGTATTCCATCGTGATGGTGACCACATCGTACTGAGAATCACGGCTAGGCCAAGTGTACACTCAGTCTTAACTGTCATAGCCCAATCATTGTCAACTTGGAATCTGTACTCATCTCACTGTACTATACATAATCTATGAATAAACACAATTACAAAGTCATACTGATATCTAACATGACATAACTAACACATGTACAACAGAAAATGCACTAGCCCCCCTTTACATCTTATATTTTTTAAGTAAAGAAAACAAAAATATCTGATGCACTCATACAAAGCAGAAACACTGATAACAATTATGGTTCTCATTTTTGCAATTGGTCATATGGCTGTAACAGGTTGTCATCTGTTGCAAGGAGTAGGTGTATTTAAAAGGAAGTGACAGTTTTCCACTATGACGTATCCTTCTTCTGGGAAATCCCATTAGATACCATGTACTGAGATCTCATCACTGACCTCTTTGCAATCCTGGATCACTCAATCACTCTGCCTGTAGCAGAATGTCTCTGGCCATTAAGGGGATGGAAGGTAAAGAGGTAGAATAGCCTCAAACAGCCAATAGCAGGCTGGTGATAATGCTGGGTTATGCTCAGTTTCTCACAGGTCTCATGAGTTCTGATGCAGTCCTCTTAATAAAGCTTTTTGTTCTTTAGGTACCAGGGATTCATTTTCTGCATATCTCAACTTCCTTAGACACAGGTTGAATCTTCTCTTCTGAACTGACATTCAGCCTCATCCTCCCCAATAGATGTCTAACTGTCCTTGGTCTGAATCCACCAGCCACTGAACTTCTAGAACTGCATCTTAGAAACAGGTGATGCTGCTCAGGGCCTCTAGTACTGCCCTCAGCCCATGATCAGGGGAATTACAGATTCACATAGAGAGCATTTAGAATGTAATTCAAACTATCAGACAGATCTCCAAAAAATGTTTTTCTTATTATCCAACCACCACAAAGCTAAAAATTTCACCACTGAATTATTAGTATTTCCCAGAGATTCCACACCTGGGCCTACGCTTAAAGAATGTAAAAGAAGGAACTCAAACAGACACTTGTGCATCAGTGTTCATAGCAACAAAAGGTGGAAACACTGCCAGGGTCCATCAACAGGTAAGGTGATAAACACAATGTGGCATATATATGCAATGATAAATAATTCAGCCATAAAGAGAAATGAGGTTCCAGTGCATGCTACAACCTGGAAAACATTGAAAACACACTATATTAAGTGTCAGATACAAAAGGACAAATATCGTATGCTCATACTTTATGAAATATTTAGAGTAGGCAAAGGCATAGAGGCCAAAGTATACCTGTAGTTACCAAGACTTGGAAGGAGTAAAGATGGGAAGTTACTCTCTAAAGGTAACAGAGCTCCTGTACGGGGTGATGAAAAGTTTTGGAAACTGAAGGTGGCAATGATTGTGAATATAATTAATACCATACTGTACACTTAAAAATGATCAACATATTAAAAAGAAAAAAAATTAGTATCTTTAGTCTTAAAAGTGTTCTGTCTTTAAAAGACTTTAACTTAAAATAGTTTCCCCAGACTATTTGCACAGTCATTAGTAGCACTTAGATAGATCACCAACTACGTGAATGAGAACTCTTGGTCTCCATTACATGTTGTCTTTATATTAAACCTGTAGGTACATGTATAACAATCTCAAGGCCAAGAAATGAGGCTCAGAAAAGATGACACAACTCTTGGGTAGCTAAGAAATAGATCTGGTTGATCCAAAGTCCATTCTCATTATATTTCCATGTTAAAACCCATTGCCGTAGACTGGATTCCAATTCATAACAAGTCTGTATGCCGGAGTAGAATTGGCTCATGGAGTATCTAAGGAGCACTTGGTGGATTCAAACTGCTGACCTTTTTGCTAGGAGCCATGGCACTTAACCACTACTCTACCAACTCAAATTTGGTTGACTAAATATACTGATTTTAAATTAAAAGTTTGAATTCACCCAAATAATGTTTCAAATTTAGTTTTTTTCTCCTCCTCGAGTTTTGATTCTGTACAAACCTGGACTCTGTTCACTCGTTAATTTTACAAGTTTTTTAAAAGTCAGGAGTTGAGCTGAGATTTCATTAGTCTCTATGCAGGTCATTAGTTCAAAGTATTTTTTAGGCCAACCCATCAGCCCTGGTGACTTCAAAAGCCAGTTAAACAGATGCCCACACTTGATAATATCTTTAAAAACCCGAAGAGTAAATCTTATAAGTAGCTCAGCAGATTTGAGTATTGAAAGACTAATGTGTCCATATAAAATAATCTTCTTCTGACTTCTGGGTGTAGGAAAGCCCTAAAAACAAATTAACTTCAGTGTTTTTTCCAAGGTTTGTTAACCTTGCTTTGCTCAACAGCTGCTCTGCTTTCATAATGAAGGCAAAAAGAAGCTGTAATGTCCCTAAGGTTGCCAACATTTGGGGGTGAACAAGTTCTCTGTGGTCTTTGGAGCATTCTCTTTCCATGAAGTATGATTGTCAGATTCCAGAAGTCTCAGGACGTTTACATCTCAGCGGTGATGAATGCCACAGATATACAGCAAATAGGGCTGCCGTGAAATTTAATGTTCACTTTAGATGCTCTAGTTCTTATTAGAAAAGGTCACCCATTGTCCCGCTCACATGATTAATGCAGACTCTTGCATCTTTATGGGATATTTCTGCAATATCTGCTGCATAAGTGACTGTTTGTTCCTCTTTTCAGACTCTACTAGTGTTTAATACTCAACATGAATTTAGATGGGTGGAAAAAATGCCACTTTTCAGATTCAGGTTTTTGTAGATTGCCCTGTTGAAAAGAAGTTTAAATCATGGGGTGCAAAGAAAGTGTAAAGCCCATTTTCGTCAAGATTTTCCTAACAGTTTTCTTTAAATGTATGTTGATAGCGTAATTACTGTAATAAACAAGTCCCTTTTCAAAGGTCCTTGGAAAATGCAAACCAGAAGTATTTTCTTTCAGAAGCTGATTAGTTAAATTTTACCAGACCAGTTTTAGCAGCAGTAATCCCTTCCTACTTCCCCATGTTAGGAAAAGACAAAAGGATTAAAATATATATTCTCTGTACCTGACCTGTTTTCATGGATTGAACTGTGTCCCCCAAGAAATGCGTGCAGCCGTTTGGCTGGGCCATTATTCCCAGTATTTTGTGATTTTCCTGTATTATGCATCCCGGTCTCTGCCTGTGGATGATTATGTTAAAATAGGATTTGGGGTGAGACTCAACACCATTACTAGGGAGTTTTCCTGGCGTGTGGCTTGCTCCACCTTTTATTCTTTTGTCCTTTGGGAAATAAAAAGAGAGGGAAGCATGCAAAGAACCGGGAACGTTACACCACCAAGAAAGCAGCACCAAAAGTAGAGTGCGTCCTTCAGACCTAAGGTTCCTGCACCAAAATGCTCCCTGACCAAAGACTGATACAACACAAGGTCCTTTCTCCAGAGCTGACAGAGAGAAAGCCTTTCCCTGGAGCAGACATCCTGAATTGGACCTTGTAGCCTATCGGACTGTGTAAGAATAAACTTTCCTTTGTTAAAGCCATCCACTTTGTGGCATTTCTTTTAGAGCAGCACTGGATAACCAAAACAATTGCTAACAAGTTACAACATGAATACACAACACTGCTTGTGATATTCTTTGAGGTCAGAAAACTTGTTTTAACTTGCCACTTGTAGTGATCAAGGAGAGCAGCAGTTCTTACGTTCTCTCCTTATGTTTACCTGAACACCAGTCCTCAGAGGTGAGAATCTTGGAATAAGCCACACAAATATAAACACATGGACTTCTATTTCTCCTGTTTTTGCTTTCATTGCCTGTTATTGCTCTGCTTTGCTCTGTTTCACAAAACTAGAGAATCTGGGAAGTATTAAACTCTTAAAAACCATTTCTGTATAAATTTCACCCATATAATATTCACCTAGCTGTGCAATTCCACTATCAAGTTTCTACTGTTACCCTGGAAATTTTTTATACCCTGGATTTTAAATAGAGAAAGTATTTTATAGATGGAGCTGACCTGGAAGTGTTACTTCCATCACTCAAATGCATTTTTCTCTTTGGCTTTTCACTCTCTGAGCCTACTAATGGGTTTGAGGTTTAACTGTTACATGCTCTTTTATGTGAGTTACATTTCATAACACTAGCAAGTTCAATATTTGTAGACCAAATTGTTTAAAGTTCTGTCACTAATATTGGTCACAAGGAACTGACCAAATTGTCAACAGTCAATCTGAAAGAATCAATTATATAGATTCAGTCCAGAGTCACAAGAAAATGTTGGTTGTAAAATAAGATTTTATTTTCCTTTTATAAGACAGACTTCTTTGTTAAAAGGGTCTGACTGGTTCATTTTAAGTGGCATTGGCTGACTTAGGGACTAGTGATGTGGATGAGAAAAAAACTCTCATGAGAAGATAAAAATAACAGGTATAAGGTCACGATGCGTCAGCATCAACTCGACTGCAATGGGTCTTTTTGTCAGATATGGAACCCTGGTGGTGCAATGGCTAAGATATTAGCTGTTAACCAGAAAGTTGGTAGTTTGAATCTGTCCTTGAAAACACTATGGGCGGTTCCATTCTGCCCTGTAGGATCACATCAGTCAAAATCGACTTCATGATGACAGATATTTGTTTGTTTAGCTCATACTACATTTTGTCCTTTTATTTAACACACACAGATAATATCCAAGCCTCCCTTTTCGGCATTAACTACAGGGCTTTGAACATAACTTCAAAAGCTGAAAAACACGTGAATATGAAAGCTACAACTCTTGCAACGCAACAACAACAAAATAGCCTAATTAGTAGCTGGGCAAAGGATTTGAATGGACATTACTCCAAAGAAGATAGGTAAATGTCAAATAAGCACATGAAAATATGTACAATATCATTAGTCACTGAAGAAATACATGTCAAAATCACAATAATATGACCCTTCAAATTGACTAAAACAAAACAATAATCCATTGTAGTCAATTTCTACTCACGGTGAGCCATGTGTTACAGACTATGACTGCCCCAAGGGGTTCTATTGGCTGCAATCTTTATAGATTCTGATCAGCAGGTCTTCCTTCTGTGGTGTCTCCGGGTGGATTCAAACTACCGATCTTTAGGTTAGTAGTTGAGCACAAAAATCCATCAGGATAATTAGAAATTAGAAACCTAATACATTGTTTTATCTACTGTTTCATTAAACTGGGGACTCTAGGAAGTACTAAATGCTTACAATATATTTTAATATAGTTTTTATTCATATAACCGTTAGTAAAGTTCACCTAGCTATGCAAATCCATTACCAAGAGTCTACTGTTGAAATCTGTCTGCTGCTGCCCTGGAAAATTTTGATGGAAATATAAAAACACACTAAAAATGACAGCAATAATGTGCTGTTTACACGAGACACACCTTAGAAACAAAAGCACCTGTTACAGTGTCAGATATATTGACCAGTGGAAAGAATTGCAAATTCAGATGAAAAATGTAAACCCCTCCTTCTATCATCACCTGATCTTCCTCAAGGCACAAAGTTCATCAAAGTGGAAAAGGAGAGTCGTTTTAGCAGACGGTGCTGGCAAAACTCAATGTCAGACTGGAAGGCATTATGCTGCGTGAAATGAGTCAGTCACAGGGGAAGAAGTGTTGTGTGAGACCACTACTGTGAAAACTCATGAGAAGGTTTACCCATAAAGAGAAACAATCTTTGATGGTTACCAAGGATGGTGCAGGTAGGGATGGAAAAATAATTAATTATTTTTTATAAAAGGAGTGGAATACTGTTACAGGCTACAGGGTGGATGAACCTTAAAGATATTACTTTATGCGAAAGAAGCTAAACACATAAAAGATCACCTACTGTCTGATTCCATTCTTATGAAATGTCCAGAATAAGCAAATCCATAGAGATGGAAAGAAGATTAGTGGTTGCCTGGGAGAGGAACAGGAATTGACTGCTAATAGGTTAGAGTTTCTTTTTGTGGTTATGAAATGTACCAGTATTAGAAAATAGTGATTGTTGTACAACTTGTAAATATAATAAAAGTTCTTTAAAGCTGAATTTTAAATGAGTAAATTTTGTAGTGTGTGAATTAGATCTCAACTTGAAAGAAAACAATGTTATGGAACTTGATACAACATGGATAAGATACATTTGGTTCCTTTCTAAGATTCTCGCGTGCCTTTCATATTGGCACCTGAGCTTTCTCTGCCACTCTCTCGTGAAAATAGGGTCAGTCTGTTGCTGGTAGCTCAGGCTGGCATGATCAGGTTGAAGGCTGAATGCAAAAATAGGAATGCGTCTCACAGCATTAATGGTAAAGTGGCTAAAACCTTTGCCCAAAATTTGCATTTATGTGCAACACGGTGGTTCCCAGGACTCTTCCCAGACCACTAGCCCCCCTCCCCCAACCCATTTTTGTTGACCCAGTTGGTACCTTGGTTAGATGATGGATATAGGCACCACGTTAGCAGAATAATAATGTATTTAGAAACAGTGGTGCAGAAAGTCGATACCGCTAATTCACAAACTGTTACATAACCTTTGTCCAAGTGGGCACCACTTCAGATGCATGAATTTATGGATGTAATAAATACACCTGGTAATTCCTCTTCACACTAGGCTTGACAAATATTGAATCCTTTCTGTTTGTTTTTAACTTTGTATTTAAAAATTCCAAACTTTAAAATTTTAAAACATATAGTGCAATATGCATCCATATAAAGGATAAATTGTTTAGATTAGATTCAAAAATTACTAACTCTGTCACATTTTCTATTTATTTCTCTCTTTTTAATCAATTTGAGAGCAAATTGAAGTCATAATAGCAATTCAAATAATTCAGCTTGTATCACCTAAAACCAGACATACTGTCTCATAAACACAATTAACTGCCACACTCAAGATAGTAATAACCACACACTAACCTTATCAAATATACAATCAACATGTGTATTTCTCCACTTGTCTTAATAATGTCATTCCTAACCACTGTTTCTTTTTTTGTTGGGGGAGGACTGGGAGGGCGATTCATGAGGCAGTCAAGATTTACACACTGCAATTAGTTGTCCCATCTGTCACATCCCTTTAATCTAGAATAGCTCCCCCACCTTTTTTTTTTTTTGCCTTTTATGTCACTGACATCTTTGCAGACTCTAGAATAATTGCCTTGAAGAATACTCCTCAGTTTGGATTTGCTTTGTTGTATCCTAGTGACTGAACGTAGGTTAAACAGTTTTGTCCACATAATGTGAGCCTATTTGTCCTTTATGAGTAACGGCAAGTTTTATCACTTAGTTATTGTGGTGTCCACTAGATATCTCTACTGCAAAGGTATTTTTTTTCCCTTTGTATTTAATTGATAATTTGAGAATCTGACTCTGAAATTGACAAGTACTTCTTACGAATAAGAATTTTTAACCAGACTGTCTACTACAATTAACTCAAGAATTACAGATTTCTGGGTAATTTCTGAAGCTATAATAATGAAAATTATTAAACTTTAAATTTAATTATAATTTTTTTAATATTATTTCCCTTTGTTTCCTGAACATCTACCATATGTCTGTCAATTTGTCATACTGTGTTAGCTTGTGTGTGACATGCTGGCAACTATGCCACTGGTATTTCAAATGCCAGCGGTGTCATCCACGGTGGACACGTTTCCGTGGAGCTTCCAGACTAAAACAGACTAGGAAGAAGGACCTGGTGGTCTGCTTTTCAGAAAAACAGTCAGTGAAAATGTCGTGGATAGCGCAGAACATTGTCTGAGAGAAGACAGGAAGACGAGCCCCTCAGGCTGGAGGACACTGCAACAACGGGCTTAAATCTAGCAGTGGTTTCGCAGATGGCGCAGGACCAGGCAGTGTTTCTCTCTGTTGTATGCAGGGTTGTTATGAGCCAGAAGCAACTTGATGGCACTTAACAACAAACCATATCTTGAACATACTCACAAAATTTAGCGAAATCATCTTTCTTTGATACTATTTTATTTTAACATAACTAAAACTTGAGATGTATACACGCTTCTGTAACCTAATAATTCCAGATTTCTAGAAGTTTGTGTTTGGCATGAAATGTCTTCTAACCTACAGTTCTCCAAAATACTTTATTAAGTGTGTTAAATGATTGGCTGCTCAAATGTTTATCTTTGTATGCTCAGTCCTCATGTAAATTGAAAAGTTATTTTGTGCTGCCTCATAAATCCTGTGGAGATTGAAGAATTTAACAGGTGACTGATTCTTATTTTTTTTTTATGAACGAGAAGATAATGTAGTTTAGTCTATCATTTAAGCATTATGCAAATTTAATTATTGGTAGCGCACGCACACTCTCTTACAAATTTTAAACACACCAAGGAACATCATTGGACAAATGCAGTGTATGGCCTGGACTTTGAATGCGGCTTGTCCTGTCCTTCTTTTTTATGTACTTAGATATCTGACCATTTAATCTGGCATGTTTAGGTAAGATTATTTATTTGGTAGTAACGGTTGTGTTTTGTCATAAGAAAACTGTAAATTTCTCACTCCCTTCGTGTTTCACACAGTGCAGGTGCCCGAGAGACCTCCATTATGATGGAATTCTATTACTTAAGGTGATGGCTCCAAACATGTTAGGGTATAAGACGTCTACAGGAAAGTATTACTGCTTCTTTTCCTCCAGAAGAAGTTTTAGTTGAGAAAAAAAGCTCCTTTTCCTTGTAGGTCCTTCTCATTTGGCTGACTTTCTCTCGCAGCCAAGTCTGTCTACTTAGTAAATGACTACGTGGCAAATGAGTCATGCCTTAGCTCAGCAGTTACCAGCCTTTGCCAACCAGGAGTACCGGGCTACCGCAGCTTGCTTGTCTGTGACTGAGGAGCGTGCTGATGAAAGGAGGCATCCCTCGCAGGGGATTAGCATCGTCCTTTGGCCCCACTTCCAGTTCCGTAAACTCCCATCCCTGCAGTGGGTTCTACAGAAACATTCCTGAATCATCTGCTGTGGGACCTTCCAGAGTTCCTGCTCCTCTTGGAGTTTTTAGATCATTGCCAAGCTGTAAAACTCATCTTCATATGTGGGGACTTTGAGAGTGAGGACAGTGGAGTCTCTGAGAAAATCCTGGAGCACAAGAATTCTGTAGCAGATTTTAGCATTTTGCTGTCCCATGTAAGTGGTTGTTAGCTATGAAGTTCGGTTTGACAAACGTTTGTTAACTACTATCTCTAAGTAAGCTCAAGGCTAGGTTCTATTGCAGGTAACAAAGTTAAGTGTGATCCTTGCCTACAAGTAGATTACAGACTGGTAAAAAATAGGATACATTTGTAAAAAAAAAAAAAAGCTCTATTACCCATGAGACTGTGTCAGGTGCCAAAAAAAGCATATAAAACCATAAAAATCTGAGAGACAGTTACCCATTAAATTGAGAGACAAGAACTACACCCTCAAGTCATTTCCAACTACAGGAAACAGTAGAACTGCCTCACAGGATTCTTAGGGGGAAGCTGATGGATTTGGACTGCTGATGTTTTGGTTCGCAGCCAAACTCTTAACCACCGTGTGTCACCAGGGCTTGAAATTGGCTCAGTACAATTGTAAAGACTGGCAAATCTAAATTTGAGGTAAGAGAGCAGATGGAGAGAAGATGTAATTCTCCAGGACACAAGATTCCAGGAAGGCTGCTGTTATTAACCATTGTATGAGGGTCAAGGCTTTCAAGCAGCAGAAAACAAGTCACAATGAGAAGCTAGTTCTCAGCACATTGGACAGATACTTTTTTTTGTAACTTCTCAAATCAAAACCACAGTATTTGGATGAATTAATTTATTTGTTTATTCATTCAATACATCCTAGTAAACTGTGGATACAAGCTGGACGTAGGCTAGAACCAGCTGATGTACTAGTTTAGGAGCCACAGTCTAATGAAGAGATGCAGACAGCTATTGCAGCAATTTCATGACAGTGCTCTGGGTGTGCAGGCATGGTGAGTTCAGAGGTGGGATACTGTCTCAGACAGGGTTCTCAAGAGAAAAAGAACCAGTGAGATATAGAGATACCAAAAAACCAAACCTATTGCATGCAAGTCAGTTTCAACTATAGGAAACAGTAGAACTGTCTCACAGGATTCTCAAGGAGAAGCTGATGGATTTGAAATGCTGATGTTTTGGTTCACAGCCACATTGTTAACCACTGTGTCACCAGGGCTTGTAGTTGGCTCAGCACAATTGTAAAGACTGGCAAATCTAAATTCGAGGTGAGAGAGCAAGCTGCAGAAGCCTTCTGGCTCATGAATTGCAGAGAGCTGGCAAGTCCTAAAAGTTCTACATGAGGTGGCAGGGTAGAGACTCCACCCTTTTCCCACCACTTTCACCTGATATGTGGATCTGGGGATGCAAACTTGCAGATGTCTCCAGCCAATCGCTTGAAATAAATCTCTCTCTCCCTTCTTTTCTCTCCCTTTCCCCACTCTGTCTCTGTTTCTACCTTTGTCTTTCCTTCACTCCTTCTATAAGAAGCCCTGACGGTACAGTGGTTAGAGCAATCTATGGCTAGCTGAAAGATCTGTGATTTAGAACCACTAGTATCTCCACACCACCAGTGGCTCGACGAGAGAAAGATGTGGCAGTTTATGTTACAGAAACACTACATAACTGATGCAGAACTGTCATCCTTTCTAGTGCTTTCAAAGAAAACTCTCTCAGAAAGACATGCATCTAAACATAATGCTAATGAATAATGAAACATATTCCAGCCCAGGGAATAATATGAGCCCAAACCCAAACTGCTGTAAACACTAGACTGTATACTCACAGGTGCCACAAACACATAGATGCCTGCTTTTAAGGAAAACTATTTACCTTCTACACAACACAATAATATGGATGATCTTCACTTTCCACTATTATTGATCCATAGACCGCAACATGGTGCTCGTTTTAGAACACATTTATTTGTCATCTAGAGACATTAAGTACTTCTCCAAATTTAACCAACCGTTGGTTAAATACCGTGCACTAGTGGTGGTCAGCTGACCGAACTATTATGGATTTTATTTTAAATAAAGAGTGGACAAAATCATTTATGATCATTAGAGTTTAGTGGTATTAGTTTGGGAATAAATTGTGGATCATTTGGAGGAGAAAAATATCAGAGAAGTCTAAATACTTAATAAATACTGTGAGAATAACCTATTTCCAGTCTGATTTAGGAACTGCAGCGACAGTTCCAATGTGCTCCAGAGGCAACTGAATTCATTTTGGGTGATGAGTGAATAGAGGGAGCTGTAACAGTCTCCATACAGCAGCTAGTGATCTCAGCAGTACAAGAGAGAACCAAAGGGATTTGTTCTAGTTAAAGAAATGAATACTGGAACTACTTCTGCGGCATTTGAGAGAACATTTTTCTGATTTGTTAATCTGAGCTAAAAAATAAATCATCACATTTCACTAAAGTTTCTACACAATTGAGAAGGGCAGACAGATACAGGAGGGCATCTGTGATGGCTGGGGGTGGGAGGCAGGGCGATGGTTTCAGGACTTTCTGTGTATTGATTTGAGTTGCTCCTGTCCAACCACAGATGTGAAATGGGAAGCCAGGATACCATTGTCTCTCTGGGACCTTGTTCTTGCAGGCCTTTTTTCTGTCTCATGTATTGTAGATCTCTTCTGCTCTACTGACTTCTCAGCCTGTATGTATCCTCGTGTTTTTCAGATCTTTACAAAAAGCAGCAGAGGGAGCTTTCTCTTAGTTTCGTATGGCTGCTATGAAAAAGTAAAGTACTGCAAAGTGTGTGCCTTTGAAGAACAGACATTTAATTTCTTACGGTCCTGGAAGCTAGAGATCCAGATCAGTGTATCAGCCGTGTTGACTCCTTCTGAGGGCTTTGAGAGTAGAATTGTTCTTTGCCTGTCTCCAAGTCTAGTTGACTCCCAGAAATCCTTGGCGTTCCTTCGCTGCTTATAGATGCAACTGTCCCATTGTCACATGGCTGTCTTACCCTTATGAAACTGTTTCCATGCTTGTTCCCAACTTTTGCAAGGCACCACTCAGATAGTATTAGGATTAGAACCCACCCTACTCTAGTATGACTACATTTACCTTAATTGGTAACAAATGAAAGAACCTATTTCCAAACAAGGTCATATTCATTGTGTCAGGTTTAGGATTTCAACATATCCTTGAGAGGTGGTGGACACACTTCAATCTATAACAGAATTTTTTTAGTCACACTTATCCTGGCAACTCTGCTGTTGTTTTCTTCTTTTCATATCCAAGACCTCTAATGAACACTCTATAACAATTGTCTGTACTTCCTAAGCACACATTGCCTAGCCAGGGTTACCTAGCTACTACCACAACACTCTGTCTTCTCTGACAGTGGTTACCAATGTCTAGAAAATCAATGAACTCTTCTTGATGTCTAGTAAATTACCTCAATGCAGCACCTGACTCTAGTGACCATTGCTCTTTTTTTTTTTTTTACTTCTCTTTCTTAAGCTTCTGAGATATCACCTCCATCTGAAATCTTTCTGATATTTCTACTTATTGTTTCTATCTTTCTTGACTCTCTGTTTACTCTAACATTTTTTAAATATTGTTGCCATTAACCTTCTGCTGTCGGTTTTTACACAGATTCGAAATCTTCATTCTTGAAATGAACCTTATGTCTGTGCTATCAGGACAATGCAGTTTCCCAAATGCCAAGCCTGTAATTCCACCCTCCACTGCAATAGCTCCATTTGAATGTCACACAAACATTTCAAACACAGTCTTCCCTAAATCAAAGCTATCATCTTTCACTCCTGACTCTCCCCACTACCTTGGATCAGTCAGGCTTACCTTTGGAGATTTTTTTTTTAAATCATAGACCTTTCTTGCATGCTTTAAAAAGAAGAGAGGGAGGAAGGAAGAGAGGAAGGGAAGGTGAAGGAGGGAGCAAAGGAGTGGGAGGGAGGGAGGAAGGAAGAAGGAAGGAAGGAATCAAAGAAGGAAGCAAAGAAGGAAGGAAGGAAGGAAATCTTAGCAAATCAATTCTGCTTAGTCTAAGTCCTCTGGGGACAAGAACTCTGTCTTACTAATTTTAGTTTCCTCACCGTCTAGCAATGATCACACTTATTTGGAAACTGAATAAGTGAATGAGTGGAGTGAGGTGCTGTCTGTCCCCTGCACAGCTGTCCTTTTTATTTCTAAAAGGACGTACTTTGAATCAGAGTCCCAACCCGTGGTTGAAGGTGTTCACCAGCATAACGCTCAGTGAGGCATCTCTTTGGCCTCTCCTCGCAGCTGTCAGACTGTCTCCTTGCTGCCTTTAGCTTTTTGCCTTCTAGGTCGGCACGAGATGCAATCCCTGCAAAACATATAAAGAAAGAAAAGTACCCATAAGTGTACAGCTATGAAGAATATGCACATTTATAAAGGAAATATAGTGACATACTCCAAGGAGAAGGACTAGATTTTCCTTCTATTTTGATTTTTAGCCTTCAATAGAAGGTAAGGATTCAAACTATAGTAATGGAAAATCATGCTGAAAAACAAACAACAAAAATATTTAGGATTAGCCTTCCAAATCATAAAATTCTGTCAGAGAATATTACCATAAACCTAAGTAGGGTGCATGACACCTGCTGCAAACAGCCAATCTTTGAGACAGGGTGAGAAGGGAAGCAAGATGATTTATTGTGTACCAATGGGCAAGGACACAGAGGGGATAGATTCCTCCAAAATCTACCTCCCCAAAATGGAGACTATCTAGAAGATTTATAGGCGAAGGGAATAAGGTTTTGAGTCCTAGGAATTTGTAGAAAATTGCTATTCTTTAGGTGTTCACCGTGGTCATATCCCCACTACGTTGATATCTTAATTGTTGCTGGGGGCCTGGAGGTTGTCTGGCTGTCGTACACGTTCCAAGCAGATTCCTTTGCTTTTCCTTTATGGTTTTTAGATCATTATCACCCATCCTTTCACAGTCCTGAAGAGAGCATAGATTAGTCCTTAACCTTGGGAAAAACTAAGAGAAACAATGGACTCATGCTTGAAGACAGAATTTATGAAAAAAATGGTGTAGATTATGCTCAAAATATGGCCACTTGTTTTGCTTTGTCTGTTCCAGAAATAAATTTAATTGGAAAGATAAAACTGCTTTTGGGTAATATGACACATACATGCCAGTGCCCAAAGAACCTTTGGAGTTTCTACTGTATGCTAAAATCATTATGAAGCAGATCACATGAAAACATAGAGGAGAAGCACATCACCTGATCTAAGGAGTTGTGAGAGCCATGCTTGAGAAAGTGGAATCCGAGCCAATTCATGATGAATAACTTTTGAATTGGGCATTATAAGCAGATGGAAGAGCTTGCACTAAAGCGTAGGGCTTAACTTGACATATTTGGGAAACTATGGCAAGTTTGGCAAAATTTAGAAGTAATGTGGGTACTCGTGAGGTGGGAGGTGGGTAAAAAAGTGCAGGAAGGGACAAAAGTTGACAGTTTGTGTGTTGCGCTCCACAGTTTAGCATACATGGTAGGTGAAAAGCCATGAAAGGATCTGGGATAGGTATGTGCCAGGGGAAAAATATTGAATGTTCCATGGACTGCCAAAAGAACAAACAGCTCTGTTCTGGAAGAAGTAAATCCGGAGTGGCAAGAATGGCAAGACTGTGTCTTACATACTTTGGACTTGTTGTCAGGAGTTATTAGTTGCTGGAGAAGGACATCATGTTTGGTAGAGCGGAGTGTCAGTGAAAAAGAGGAGGACTTTCAATGAATCGGACTGACACACTGGCTGCAAGGATGTGTTTAAGCTTAAAAATGATTGTAGTCATGGCTCAAGACCTGGCAATGATTAGTTCTGTTGTTCCTAGGGTCACTATGAGTCAGAACTGACTCCATGCCACCTAACAACAATATGTGGCGGGATGAGATTTATATTCCCAAGAGAAAATTCTGGAGTCAGCATACATGATGAATTTGAGAGGAGAGGAAAACTAGAGCAAGGAAGACAAGTTGAAGCCCATTGCAATAGCTAAATGAGAAATCCAGAAGAAAAAAAGAAGATAGAGGAACTGATTTGATAGATATTCAGTAAGTTGAATCAACAGAACTTTGTGCATTGTGGAATGAATAAGAAGAAGGGTATAGGTGACTTCCCAAAGTTCTCATTTCACTCATTCAGGAGATATATACACAGTGAGAGAGACAAAGACAGAGACCTGGTGGTATACTGGTTAAGTATTCAGCTGCTAATGGAAACGTTAATGGTTCAAATCTACCAGCTGCTCCACAAGAGAAAGACAAGGCAGTCTGCTTCTATTAAGGTTTACAGTCTTGGGAAACTTATGGGGCAGTTCTATACTGTCTTATATAGGATTGCTATGAGTCAGAGTCAGCTTGATAACAGCAACAGGTCTACAGATTACATATATATCACTGACTGTATCTCAGGCTCTGTTAATACAATAAAGATAACAATAAACAAGACATAAAGATCCGTGATAGTTCAATGGGTGAGTACTTGGCTGCTAACTGAAAAGACACTGGTTCAAATCCACCACCAGCTGTAAGAGAGAAAGACCTTATGATCTGTTTCTGTAAGATTATAGCTTATAAAATCCTGTGAGGCAGTTCTGATCTGTCACCTAGGGTTGCTCTGAGTCAAAATGGACTTAAGGGCACACAACGACAACATCAAAATGAGACACAGCCCTTGCCACAGGGGTTCACAGCCTAGTGTACTTACAGTCAAGTTAACAGGGTCATGAAAAGCATGCAGTAAGTGCTTCAAGCTCACATTTGGGAATTCAACAAAAGATTTCTGAAGGAAATAACATTTAAGCTGAGATCTTAATGACAAAATGTGTTAGCTAAGTGAAATGGGCTAGGGAAATATTCCTGGCAGATGGACCAGCATGTGTAAAAGCACAGAGGTGAGAAAGCTTGTTTGTTGGGGACCGTCAAGAAAGACTGGGTAACATCACGCACCAAAGGAAGCAATATAGGGGGATAAAGCAGGCTTGTGGGTGATGCTAAGCCTAAATTTATACATTTGAAGATAAGAAATGTCCATGGGATGTCTATATGGAGAGATTGGCCTCTGTTGTTATCATTCTTGTCTATGCTGGCTGGAGAAATAGAGCTGAAAGACAAAGCTGTGAGAGTGGTTAGATTTCACAGGAAGAGTGAAGGAGATGGGAACAGAAAGGATGAAGAACAGAATCCCAGGAACACTATCTATACATAAGAGAGAGATGAAAGAAAAATATCTAATAACAAAGAATCAAAACAAAAAGGAGAGGTAATGAGAAATTATAGAAATAAAGAGATTTTCAAGGAAAGAGGGTTCAGCAATAATGCATGAGTCAAAGAGCTCAAGTAAAAGAAGGACAGAAAACTCTCTCTTGCCCTCAGCATTTAGAAGATCATCAGTGATCTCATCAAGAGCACTTGTAGCTGAGCAGAGAAGGGTGGAGACCAGAGCTGAAAAAGTGGATGGTTGGGGTGTAATTGAAAGCAGCTAGTATAGGTTATACTTCAAGCAGCTTGATTGTGAAGGGCCAGAGAGAGAGAGAGAGATAGTAACAACAAAAGCATTGCATCGGGTTGAAAACAATTTGGTCTCGCTTTTTCAAATGAGAGATGTAAACAAGTTTATGTGTTGAAGGAAATGAGCAAAGGGACAGGAAAAGGTATGAAGTAAAAAAATGCAACAAGAATCCCAGCCATGGCCAGATTGAACATCTTTTAGTTTTGTGAGCATTCCTACCAAGTCAATAAACAATCTCTGAATAGTCAAATGTCAGCCTACCTGTAACAGCACAAACAAATGTAAAAACATCTTTGAGGTTGCCAAAAGCTCATATTAGCTTCTTTGTTGTGTATCATTTAATAAACTAAATAAATAGACAAATAAATAAATGATTACACAAAAAACATGAAAGAAAATTTGCTCATCAAATATTTCACTTTTTTCCCATACATATCAGGGACAACCGTCTTTTGTGCTTGGTTACATTCCAAAGCTATGTAAGTGATTATGATTCTGTGTAAATGACTGACTTCAGTTCACATTTTCAAGAAGTTAACTGTTCTATTTTCTCCTCCTTCAAAATAAAACAATAATTCACTTTTAAGTTACTATAGTTTAAAATATGTAATGATTAACAAATTATAAAGTTTTTATAACTTTCTTTGATCTTAATACACTATACACTTGGAAATCAACTTTTAACAATGATCTGAAGGCAGATTGTCTATGGGTGTTGGCTTGTTTGTTGGCTTTTGTTTGTTTTTATTCTTTCCATTTCCACCATGCCTGCATTTCTTGTCCCAAAATGAGCACTCTCTTGCTTACCTTTTTAGATAGAGCTTTAAATTGTGCTTTCAAAGGTTTGACACGGAGTCTAGCCTCACTTACTGTTTTTTATAAACATCTTAACAATAAAACTGAGAGACTTAAGCATACGAGTGACACATGGGTGACCTGATTGCTAGGTCTCAGACTATCTAACTGAAATTGTAAGTGACTGAAAGAAAACATGGAGAAGTTGGAGAGATCAAAAGACATTAAAATTAGTCATTCCTACCTGGCTTGCTAAAGTTTTTCTTTGTAAAGAAAACTTGTGAATAAAAAAATAATTCCCACTTCTATGACTATTGTCTGATGTTGGTTAAAGCACTTCACCGTCAAGCATAAATCAAGCATTCGGGTCAGAAATTTGAAAAGGAACTCATTCAGAGCAAAACAATCAGTATTAAGTTGGTTAAAATAAGATTAAAGTCAGCAAATGTGGCTTCTGGTGATCAGCAACCCCCCCCCACCCCCACAATCAGGTCTACATTCCATCCAGGAAAACAAAGAGGGAAGCAGAAGCACATGTTCTCTTTTTAAAAGGATGCTTCCTAAAAATCACATATGACAACTTCAGTCCTGTCACATAGGCCATGACTAGCTGCAAGAGAGGCTAGTATCTGCAGTCTATTGTGTGAAATCATGTGCCTCACTAAAAATCATGGCTGTTATCATCGAGAAGAGGATACAAACAGATAATGGTGGGTAAGAAGTTTCTGCTTAAAAGCTTACATTCTGGGATTTATTTTCACCCAGGGTGTTTGGCAGTAGTTACAGCATGTTGCTAAAAAGAGGGTAGTAGTATCTTGCTAGAGGCTTTGGTGGCTCAGTGGTAGAATTCTCACCTTCTGTGTTAGAGTCCTCCCTCAGTTTCATTCCTGGCCAATAAACCTCATGATCAGCCACCATCTGTTTGTCAGTGGAGGCTTATTTGTTGCTATGATATTCAGCAAGTTTCAGAAGAGCTGCTAGACTAAGTTGGACTAGAAAGAAAGGACTGGTGTTTTACTTCTGAAAATTAGCTAACATAAACTCTACGGTTCACAATAGTCCAGTTGCCTACCCATCATGGGATTGCTGCAGGATGTGACAGCCTCTGTCACCTCTGTGAATGGGGACACCATCTGATCTGAGCCAACTGGCCAGTGGCTAATGACTGTAAGTAGCTTGTTGGTGATTCCGTGTCTCAGACAGCCAAACTTCTTACAGTTTGGGAGTTAGTAGGTTTTCCTTCTAAATTATACTGTTTTTGTCTTAAAAATTACAGCACATAATCATACATATAGTCATATTATTCTTGTTGTGCTTATTTTAAGATTTTCTACAATTCTATAAATAATCAAAGAAGACCACCTGGTATAGATATATTCTGCATCAATATTGATTCGTTATCTCTCCCAGGCTTATATATTGCAGATTTTACTCTAAGCTTTAGTTAAACTTTTCTTTCAATTTCATTTGGAATCCTTGAATGTTCAAAACTTTTTCTGATGATTTCATAGTTCCAAAGAATTTAAAAGCATACTGTTCAGTTTCTGCAATAATTTTTTTCTAAAATGTCTATTAAATCCGTTCATCCAAAAGACAACATATTTTCAGCCTTTTGATTTAACAATAAACACGTTTAAAAATTAAATAAATGTTTTACCACAAAAGAATATTTTGAAATACGAATACTGATCACAGTTCAAGAGGACAAAGAGAGGTACTTAAATTAAGAATTTGGAAGCATTAATAATGATTATTAGCTTAAACAGTTTTTAGAATTTATCACTTTATTACCTCCAACCTGTAAAAAACAAGAAGTAATGCTAACAGGCATCACAAATAAACAAGAAAACTATTTCTGTCTTTATTCAGATACGTTCAGGGTACATTTGGAGGACTTGGTACCTCCTAAGAAAATGTCAACCTTAAAGGAAGAAAAAGTCTGAACTAGGGCCAGATAAGTCAGTCTCCCAGGAAGAGTGATTTTCGTTAGAGCATACTCTGTTTTCTAGTTATCGGAGAATAACGTATGAACTCTGGCAAGGTAAAAACCAGAAACATCAAACCTATTGTAATCAAATTGATTTAGACTCACGATTTATCCTATAGGACTGAGTAGAATTGCTCCACAAGATTTCGAAGGAGCACCTGGTGAATTCAAACTAGCAATCTGTTGGTTAGCAGTCAAACTCTTAACCTCCACGTCGCCAAGGTTTCCTCTAGGAAGGTGGAGCTGTGCTCAAGAGTGTTAAACTAAAGAGCCAGTTTATTCAATTACGACAAGTATTGGGTTGGAATGTTCTCGCCATTCATCTGCATCGGAGCCTCTAGTTAGAACTACGGTCAGAACTCACCGGGGCAGAAAACGACCCAGCGGCTAGAGCAGGCTGGACCAGTCCACTTTTGTGGTAGAGGAGACACAGGAAAATAAAAGAAAAATTAGGCCACCAGCTCTACGGCTTTGTGGCCATCTGGGAGACAGGTAGAGCAGGGAGGGAGGAAAATGCAAAGCCGTGTGTCTAACCGAGCGTTCACCAGCATTGCTACAACGCTCAAAAGGAGGAGAACCGGAATGCGGCCAGAATTTCTGGAATTATTATCAGACAGGGGCAGAAAAAAACGATTGTCATCGTGACCTGTGTGTGTCAGAGTAACAGTGCTCCACAAGGTTTTCAGTAGTTATGACCTTTCAGGCCCTTCTGGATGGATTAAAACTACTAACCTTTCTGTTAGTATCTGAGTGCTTAGCAGTTTTGACCATTGACGGACTCCAGAATCAGAGAAATGCTCTTTATTGCTCTCCGTGTGACAAGAGACAACTCGGTGTGTGTAGAGAGTCAGAGGTCTCACAGCACACCCAGCCTAAAAGGGGAAATCAGAGAACAGGAGTGGAGAAATGAGCAACATGCATTCAAAGGAATATATTTTAAAAATGAAGTTACTAATTCCACCTATTTTCAAATATTCAAATCATTGTTTAAAAATGTTACCATATGGATATACTCTATAAATGAATCGTGACTCAGTGATTTTATGCCTTTCGCTAATCTAAGATGTCTAGTTAGAAATGGCTGTATGTGAGCCATTTCACATCTCGCTGACCATGAGTTTTAGGTCAGTTACCTATAAATATCCCTTTTATATATATGTATAATACACACACACACATACACATATATATGTGCACATATATACATGCACATTAAACTAGCCAAAATATATAAGTCCTCCTGAAATAGAAGCTGAAGGCAGAACACCGTCAATTTTTTTGGCATCTCTAAGCTAGACATAGCATCTGTACAGTCTGTTCATACACCCTTTTCATGGCTGGCTTGTGAAGCCGACACTCACACAAGAACCTTAGGGGAAGCCAGATTTCAAATCTCCACCCTTCAAGGTTCTAGTACAAAGAAGGAAATCTGTAGTCATGTCATCTTTTAGAGACTTCTTAGAGAGAGGTGAGATGCCTATCCCAGAACATCCAGTGTCTGGCAAAGGGCTGTACCTCACGGTCTAGTGTGTTGATGAAGGAAAATATCCACAGTCTTTGAAAGGCAACACTAATATGAATAAGATCACCCTTGGGCTCTAGAGACAAACAAAAACTTTTATCCCTGGAGGCTCATCTTGCTTCACAAACATTTGAAGGTAGACCACATTGTTTCAGAGGAACAGGATGACGAGAGAGGAGAGCCTCGTACTGTTTCACAGACAAGCATCTGGCCTAGCAGGTGGGAGAACTCGAAACAAGAGCAGCCTGAACCAAGGGCCAGAGCCCTGTCTTGGGTTCATAACCAAGCTACTTTCCTCTTCACTCATGGGCAACACTCATGTTCTCAGTAAGATACTTTGAAGTCCTGGGATGAGAAACACAAAACTTTATCTTGTTAAAATCTTCAAAGTTTTCAGTCCTTCCGTGGCATTCTCAGCTAAACCACAGCAGCTAAAAACAATAGACCCCCTATCTTATTAAAAATAGCCAAGTACTGTCGAGTCGGATCCGACTCATGGCAACCTAAGAACATACAAATACCTAGGTGTAGAGAAAAATGACATCTCTGATGAAAAGTTTTTCTGGTCATAACACAGACTTGCATTTACCTGAATACAAGGCTTTTCTCTTTGAGCAAGTGCCTGACCCCCAGCGAAGGTTAAATACACTCCATCTCAGGAGGCGTGAGTTGCAACTCCTTTTTAACAGCAACACTTTAGAAATGACTGATGTGGACACCCAGAGGTTTTTAATGGACCAGTTCCAATAGACATAATAGATGCTGTTTAAGAGGCTGTCTCTTATATTTGCAGTGCAACTCATTTCTGTAAATATGGGGGTTTGTCGATCTGAAAAAAGCCACTCGTTGACATAAATACAGTAAGATCTCTGCTCATCATCCAATATTTCAATATTAATAAGGCCACACTTTGGAGAATTTGCTCTCTTGAAGAACTATTGCATCTTGTTTTATTTGTTGGTTCATTTGGTTTTATATTGTTTTGTTTTGTTTTAGTTCTGACTCTAAAGCATCTCTAACGTACGGCTAACATCATTTAGGGCAAAGGCCCAGTTCTTATTTCTTTTCATTACCTGTGTTACATTTGGAACAATCCTTGGTATAGAGCAGGCATGTTAAATAAAGAGTTATTGTACCTCTAGATCCAAAGGTTCACTCTATGTTCAGGGTTAGGACACTGAACACTAACTACAAGTTAGAAAAAGAAATTAAGAAGGGTAGATAGAAAGGATTCCATATCAAATGACGAAAGGTCCATTGCAAGCTGATTAAATTTAAACAATATGGTTTTCACAGAGCCGTAATAATTGTGGAGAAAACATGAAAGGGAGTACTGTGCAGTGTTATCTTAGCTTTTTATTCCTAACACTGTCTTGGAATATAATAGTTGTTTAATAAGTATTTTCTAGATTTTTCTCACATTCGATTAAGATACAAGTTCCAAATTCAAGGATGTTCTTTTCCACTATGAAGATCTTACTAGAGAAAGACTTTTTAAGTCCTCCGTCTTATCAAGAGAAATCAAATATAAAAAGAATGAAATAAAAAGTTTTCTTCTTTTAGCCATGACAAAAGGCATCCTAGAGTGAAGGCGGGCCGAGACCATTACTGCTTATGATAATTCGTAACTGAAATTAATCGGCTAATCAGAAGAGGGAAGGGCTGATTCTAATTTTCACACCCAGTAGTGACAGGAAACCAAGAAAAGGAGGCAAAACCTCCTCACTATGCTCCTTTTTTTCTTCTTGATTGCTCAGTATCAACAAAAATTACTCATTTAATTAAGTACTTGTACATAGTTTGGTCTTCTTAACTATTATGCGTTCATAGACCTCTGGTTGGCACTTTGTGGGGTGATTCTGGGTAGCTGAGCAGGAAAAGGTTGGTGGTTGAAAAATAAGCAATAAAAGCAGTAGGTTACTAGGCAGTTCTGCATAATTATCATAGTGTTTATTAGCATTTTTATTATTTTTATGGTAAGTTCTATAATTAAACTGTATTTTCATACAAATAAACAATGAAATGCACTAGAATAGTTCTGTTTGGTATGCCACTGCTAGCTACATATTATATTCCTTACACGTGATTTTATAGCCAGAAGCTATATGAAGTTTTATAGTCAGAAGCTTATAAGAAGTATGTAGTGAATTATCTGATTGTATGAAAGATTCTTACAAAATGATCCCCTTAATGTAATACAAAAGGAGTTAACCCAGTGACAAAAGGCTACTTACAGTGAAGAGGGACTGAGACCATTCGGAAGAGGGAAGGACCTCTATGACTACTCAATCTTTATAACAGGTTTTAATGAGAAGTCCCTCCAAATTTAAAGGTTAGAAATGACATTATAAGACTGTACTGATTTGCTTCCAAGCATAATATTCTCTTGCTTGTGGATAGTTTTCAACTGTATCTACAGTTTTGGTTGAGGATTAGTCATTATATTTTATATTAAATCTATAAACTTGAATTCCAAGCTATCAGTGTTAAAGCCTAACTCTAATTAAATAGCAAACAAGAAAACAACAGAAATCTGTTTTTATTAGGCATGTATTTGCATCATCTAGCAGCAAAATTAAAATAATTATACATAGAAGTAAACATCCAGATTGTAAAAGCAATTTCTTAAAGTGCCTTAAAGTTACATGCAGTTTCCAACTTCATGATACATCAGACAGAACATATGTAAATGTATCCAACTTGGCATTTGTGGGAGAAAATCCCTTTGATGCAGAATTTTATTGGCTGCTGAATTAGGAATGTCACTTCGGTTTTGCTTTAAAATTAACACATCCTCTCACTGACATTTAAGACCCATAATTGGCTGCGAAGTGCTCAGGGATGCTTTTAGATGAACTGTGGTATATATAAAAAAATAAATGTCTTTATTAAATTGAACTTCTAGTTTTCTCCCGCACTGCCCTGTTTCTGTGTGCCTTTCGTCGCTGCCGTAGTCTATCACGTACGGCAATGTACTGTTGAAAATGATGGCTTTTTTCTCAGATGGTACAGATTGCATCAAATGCCTTTTCAAAATTCTAATAATAGCAGTGATTGGAAAGTAAAAGGAAAGGATACAAATTCCAAGGAAACTCTTTCCTACAGATCTCACTATCTTTTCGTTTTTGTATCTGTGTGGTTCACACTAATTTTAACCATAGATTATAAAGATGAAAAAAATGAAGTAAAAAGTAGGAGAATAGATTATGGAGGAAATATAGAATATTACACACCTGAAAAATATGAAAACCCTGGTGGCAGTGGTTAAGAACCACAACTGCCAACCGAAGGTCTATAGTTAGAATCCACCAAGTGCTCTTTGGAAATCCTATGAGGCCATTTCAACCTGGTCCTGTGGAGTTGCTATGAGACAGAATCAATCGAATGATGCCAGGTTTTTTTTTTGGTATGTGTACAATGCTTCCATTTCTGTTATTATTAATAAATTCATATTGTGAAGTAGGTAAAGGGCAAAGAGGGAAAGAAAGAAGCAAGAAATGGTTAGAAAACATACTGTCTCCTCTTCCCCTTGTCTTCAAATGCTAACCCTGATATTTGTCTCCCAAACACTTATGAAGTACAAGAAACAAAGAAACAAAGTCACAACTGTAATCCATCACCAAGTCAATGATTTCTAACCCAGCAACATATCCCAGCTGAAAAATGACCAGTTGTTAGTTTTAACGTATTTGTTCAATAAATACTTACTGGTCACCCACTCTGTGCCGGTCTTTTAAACTCTCTACTTTCACCTTCCACTCCCTACATCCCATTCATTCAAACACAGCATTAGAAGCAGGTAATACTGGAAAATACTGGAAATTTCTCCATTACACATAGAAAACTCACCATTTGATCAGATTTGTAAGAAGTTTTTATTGACTAGAAAACTCTCAATGATATAACAATATTTGATTACCATACTGTAGTTCTCTCAAATGTATAAAAATTATGTGCATTAAAACACATTTTCAGTTTATGTTACTATTTAGATTGGAGACTCTGAAGACAATTATAAGTGAATACATACAGAGAGAATGCTATTTGAGAGGTTCTCGTTCAATGTAATACATTATGTGCTGAATATACATTGAGAGCTAAATACAAAAATCAGTTTTTCTTAATGCCTACTTTTCAGTAAACAGTATTTTTCAGTATGGAATGAGACCTGTGGTATTGAATTGAAATTAATGCTATTAATGTGAATTCGTAACATATGTACAGATGTATAGACACAGAAATATAAATATGTGTATGCATGGGCTAACACGAACAAAAAATGTTACCAGTGAGTAGTGTGTACCTTTAAAAAAAATCATCTGTATGAGGCCAAATGGTTAACAATTACTATAAAACAAAGATGAAAGGATAAGGGGACAGGGAAACCAGATTATTGGAAGTGAAACATCTAGAAGTGAATTAATGAGAATATTAAGACATTGCAGAAAAGGTAAGCAATATCTCTGAATAATCTGTGTACCCATTAAAAACCCATTGCCATCGAGTTGACTCTAACTCATAGTGACCCTGTATGTGTAGCTGTTAGATGGGAACCTAATTTGCTGTGTAAACTTTCACTGAGAACATAATAAAAAGGCTTTTTTTTTTTTTTTTTTTAAATTTTTAAGGTGTCTTTCAAATCTGCTATTCTAGGTGAACAAAACTCAAGGTCAGTATCCATTTTAAAATGTGTTTTGAAGGCACCTGGCTGGCTAGTGAAGCTATGATAACCCTGGAAGCCCTGGAGGCATAGTGGTTAAATGCTGCGACTGCTAACCAACAGTTCAGTAGTTCAAATCTGCCAGGTGCTCCTTGGAAATTGTGGGCAGTTCTACTCTGTCTATAGGGCCACTATGAGTCACAATCAACTCGACGGCCGTAGGCATGGTAGCACGGTAAGCCTACACGTACACCTCATCACACTGTAAAATAGGCTGGTAGTTCTGGTGCTCACACCAAGATAATTTTCTTTTTCATAAAGAATGGGAGATAAGTTAATGTCAATTTCCCAGCTTTTTTCTGACTAAACTGCAATAGCAAATGGAATAATCTGGAAAACATGTAAATTACTGGGGCCAATGAAATTACCATATTAGCTCCTAGCCTTTAATTTAAAAACAAAATATCCTGTATGATTTTACCCAGGAAAAAATTATGTAAAATTTTCAAATAACTTATGTTCTTGGGGAGATGTTGTAGCCCATGGTTCTGAAAGTATGCTATGAGAAAACCATTAAGTTAATCACTCATTTTAATTATACTTCAAGTACTAAAAAGGTACCTAAGAAATGAAGAAACACTGTCTCACTACTCACAAAGAAAGGAATTCCTTGTTTAGCAAACAAAAAAATGTTGCGTAATTGTTTGAAATATGAATTATTTTAATGTTGAGGAAAGCATTATGGCAATACATATTAACAGTGCTAAAATGTTCATACCCATTTTTATTTTGGATTTGTGTTGCACTGTACAATGCATTTGCATTCATATAAATTCTCTAAATGTTAATACTTGGAAATATCCATGTAAACATTAGTTATAACAGAAAAAATATAAACAAGATAAATTAGGGCATGACTAAGTAAATTACGGCTTGGCTAAGTAAATTATGGCACATTCACAAATAAAATATCACTTAGCCACTAACACACACTTGTGAAGTTTTCCTTAAATTTTTATTGCTAAGTAAACCAAAAATCCGTTGTTGCTGAGCCAATTTTGACTCATATGAACCCTATAGGAGAAAGTAGAAGTGCCCCATAGGATTTCTGAAAACAGGCTGGTAGATTCAGTCAGCTGATCTTTTGGTTATCAACCATTAACTATTAACTATCGCTCCACCAGGACACCTATTAATATATATCCTACACATACAAATTCATAATTGGATGAATTTTCACGAAATAAGTATACGTGTGTATCCATGCCCCATATCAAGAAATAGAACATTATCAGCATTCCAGCATTTGAATATTTTTTTAAAAATCTAGGTTTTATAAGTGTGGTCCTGAGAGCAGCAGCAACAGTCTCGTTTGTAATCAGAAGGCCTGCTGAGAGGGAAACCCAGAAATCTGTCCTGAAAAATGTCCTGTGGATAATTGTGATGCGCACTAAAGTTTAAGAACCAGCAACTTAGGGAGTTTTTTTTTGTTTTCTTTTGTATATACGATTTAAAAAAAAATGCTTGTACATGTTATATTAATGATGTAAGAATAAGATGATTTTTACCTTTGTTGTACACTTTTCTACTTTGAAGACTTTTTGAAATGATTATAATACTTTGAGCATGTTATAAACACACTTATTTGGTCTTTGAAAATATTTTCTCATCAGCGAAACCAGTGGGGCCTCTTATCATGGCCCTGGCAAGTCTGCGTACTTGCAGGTGGAGGCCCTGATTTGAACTTTTGGACAGTTTATTATCATTATGGCCAGCCTTCCTACCAATGTCAAATGCCCTACATGAAAATAAAAGGCAATTTTGAATTTGGAAGACAAGTAAAATGCATAAGCACTTCAAATCTAACAGATTCTTGTATTTTAAGGAACATGACCTCTCTTAAGAGAAGCTTCCTGATTTCATTTCTCTTTGACAGATGAAAAGAAATAGTTTGTTATAGTAGCAAAAACAAATTTTAGATGATAGATTAAAAGAGCAATACGGAAGCTGCAAAACATTGAACCTACTTCTGATGATAACCAAACACTTTTCATAGCTATCAAAAAGTCAGCAATTCAAAATCACCAGCCACTGCTAAGGACAAAGATTTTACAGTCGGCTTTTGTAAAAATTACCTTTCAGAACTCTATAAGGCAATTCTACTCTTGCCTATAAGGTCTCCAGGAGTCAGAATTCCCTCATGGCAATGGGTTTTGATTTTTGTTTTATCAGTGCCCTGACCATATTGTGTGACCCTTATCAGTTAGAGTTAGGTCAGCGATGATGCCTGAAGGCTTTTCCCAAGGGCTGCTTTTAACCAATGATTGGCAGCTTTCTCAACCTCTCATGGGATAATTCTGAGGCAACTCTCTCAACCACTCCCACAGTTTCCCTGTGGGATTTAGCTTCAGCCCTCACACTAATTTTACATACAATCAAACCTGTGAGAGCGAGAACCTGTGTAAAGCAGACACCAGAGAAGGAAAATTCAACTATTTTTTGCAAAACAAGTGATAGAAAAGTGATAAGAGTGCACACTGCCAAAGGTGGAAACTTGTGAGACCTGGAAAAACAAGGCAGCTCTGTTGAATTACTATACAATTTACGGGCTACCTTCCTTCCCTGCCTTACCTTCCTATTTCTGTGCTGGTGTTCCTTGCACTTTTCAAATAAATGACTTGCACATGAACTTTTGTCTCAGTGTCTATTTCTTGGTCAGGAAAATTAATCAGCTGAATAACAGAGAAGCACTGGGTAGGTATTATTTATAATACACTTACTGAAAGGCAGTTTATAAACCTTGGAGATTATATCCATTTCCAATGTAAATTAATCTTGCTAATTACACGCTGAAGATTGTGGAAGTCCTCCAGTTTTCTTATTAAAGGTTCAAACCACTATTCCTCCACTGAAAGTTACATATCCAAATACTTTAACAAATTGATTATGTAACAAATCAACAAACTAATTAACTCTCTAACAAATTATTTATCAAAATTGTTTAACAATACATGTGACACAATTTATCATAACGGTTGCAAAAATAGTGTATGATATTAGAGCCAAACAGAAATCCTGGGGACCTCTGTTTCGGTGGACAATGAATACGAGGTAGAAGGACTGGAACAATGGTCTTAGGAAGGCCTGGCATAATGGAGAGGTATTTGAAGGGCTCAAGACAGCAGATATTATAAACCAGTTTAGAAAATTTTCTTTCATTTATTTGCTTGTTTATTGTGATTGAGTGAAAGTGTAAAATCCAGTTTAAATTTGCATGCCCACCTATGTGCAACTCCTACTGCTCTCCTTGCCCGGTGACAGCACACTCCCCCTTTCTGTTCTATATGTGTCATATCCTCTTACCAATCTGTGTCCCCTCTTCATCCTTTCCACTCTCTTCTAGTGAGAGGCCGGTAAGATGATATCCTCTAGATGCAAAGAACCATAAATTGTACACACGATATGATCGCTCTGTGTTGCAGAATCCAATCTATTCTTGTTCAAGGAGTTGATCTCAGTAATGATTTATGAACAGGGGCAGCATCAGGTCCAGGGGCCATGCTCCCAGAGGAAGCGCGAGGCCTTCGGAGCATCAGTTGCGGTCTTTTAGCAGAGTTCTCAGAATATACCCTTTTTTATTCTTGTGTTGCCACTGAGACTGAACTTTGTGAGCCCCGTCACAGCAGTCACTGGCCAGGCACCATCTGGTTCTTCTGCTCACATGTTGAAGTAGTCACCTATTCACATGGGTCTTTCTGTCTTCTGGGTTCTCTTTCCCCCGTGTCATTTTGGTCATTGGTGATCATCTGTTCCAGCTGAGTTGGGACCATTTGGTGTAGCTCAGACGGCAGCTTGCTAGCTTTTAATAAAGATCCCAGATGCCACTCACCAATATGGGGTGAAGAAGACTCTCTTAGGAATAGTGTAGTTATGCTGATTGGCCTCCATGCCTCTGAGAGCATGGTCCCTGGCCCCCTGCCCCTGCTACTCTGTACTTGCAATATTGGGTTAAGATTGCAAGAGTGTTCAGGTTATATTGAAGTTCAGTTAAATTGATCTTCTTTCTAATGTGTTTCGTCACTAATTTCACCCAATGAAATTTCTATCAGTTATCTAATCTGTAATCAGCCCTCTCCCTCCCTCCCTCCCATCCCTCCTCCCACCCCCCCACCTTGCAGAAGTCAAAGAGTCTTTTCTTCTATGCATGAGTCTGTTTTTAAGACCTTGCCTAGGGGTCTCATGCAAAACTTGTCCTTGTGCCACTGACCAATTTCACTCAACATAATACCTTCCAATTGAAACCAAGTTATGAGAGGCTTCTTGAAATCATCATTGTTCTTTATCATTGCATAGTGTTCCACTGAGTATATATATAATAGTTTATTTATCCATTCATCTGTTGTTGGGCATCTGGGTTCATTCCATCTTCTTGCTATCATGGACTGTGCTGCAACTAACATTTGTGTACATGTATCTGTTCATCTGTTCATGCCCTGGATTTTGTAGGATATGTTCCAAACAGTGGAATTACTGGGTCAAATAGTATATCTATTTCCAACTTTTTAAGGAAGTCCAGATTGCTTTCCAAAGAGGTTGTACCATTTTGCAATCCCATCAGCAGTGTAGGAGAGTTCCAGTTTCTCCACAGCCTCTCCAGCATTCATTGTTTTATGTGTTTTGGATCATGGCCAGCCTTGTTGGGGTGAGATGATATCTCATCATAGTTTTGATTTGAATTTCTTTAATAGCCAATGATTGTGAGTGATTCCACATGTGTCTTTTGGCTGTTTAGAAAAGTGTCGGTCCATCTCTTTCGTCCATCACTTAATTGGATTATTTATCATTTTCTTTTTGGTATTTTGTAGTACCTTGTCGATTATATAAAACCAACAATCTCCATCCTGAATGGAGAAAGGCTGAAACAATTCCCTTTGAGAACAGTAACTACACAAGGATGCCTACTCTCACCTCTCCTATTCAATATTGTACTAGAAGTTCTAGCCAGCAAAATTAGACAAGAAACAAAGGGCACCCTATTTGCAGATGATATGATTGCATACACAGAAAGTCCTAAAGAATCCATAAGTAAGCTACTCAAGTCGATAGAAGAGTTTTACAAAGCCACAGGATACAAGATAAACATAAGTAAATCAGTATGATTCCTTTATACCAACAATGATATTATTAAAGAAGAAATCACCAAATCAATTCTGTTTACTATAGCCCCCAAGAAGATCAAATACCTAGGAATAAATCTAACCAGAGAAACAAGAGATCTTTACAAAGAGATCTACAAGACATTACTGCAAGAAACTAAGAGACTTACATAAATGAAGAAACCTACCCTACTCATGGATAGTAAGACTTAAAATGTCTATTTTACACAAAGCAATCTACTTACATCATGCAATCCCAATACAAATTCCTGTCACCCTTTTTAATGAGATGGATAAACAAATCACCAACTTTGTTTGGAAAGGGAAGAACCCTCAAATAATAAAGCACTACTGAAAAAGAAGAACATACTGGGAGACCTCTCACTATCTGACTTTAGAATCTATTATACTGCCACAGTTGTTAAAACAGCCTGGTACTGGTACAAAAAGGAGACATATAGACCAATGGAACGGAGTTGAGACCCTAGAGATCACACCACCCTCCTATGAACAGTTGATGCTCAACAAGGGCCCAAAGATTTTAAACTGAAAACAGTCTGTTTAACAAATGGTGCTGGCAAAATTGGATATCCATCTGCAAAAAATTGAAACAAGACCCATATCTCACACCTTATATAAAAACTAGCTCAAATTGGGTAAAAGACCTAAATATCAAATCTAAAATGATAAAGCTCATCCAAGAAAAAATAGGATCAACAATGGAAGTTTTACTACACAACACAGACAACCTTCAAAGTCTCTCAAACAAAGCACAATCAACAGAAGGGAAAATAAATAAATGGGAACCACTAAGAATCAAACACTTTTGCTCATCCAAAGACTTTATCAAAAGAATTAAAAGGGCACCTACAGAATGGGACAAAGTATTTGGCAACTATATGTCAGAAAATTTTCAATATTTTAATAAACAGTAAGTTCCTATTGGAACTTACCAGCTGAATTCTTGCAAATTATATTTACTTTGTTGTTGTTGAGAATATTCAATGGTTTCTTTATGGAATTTTCACTTAGGAACATTGATTATGTTCTTTGAGTCATGCCATCATTCTCACCCTCATGTTCTCAGTTGTTTCTTGCACATTAATATAAACTCATTAAATCCAAAGGTTTCTATCTAATCTTCCCAGTTTCCTTTGTCAGTTTGATCCCATAGCGATAGTTCTTAAAAAAGCATAACAGCTAAGTCTGACCTTTTTTGATAGTTAAGCTAAACTATTGTTTAATTTGAAGATGACTTCAGGAGATAATTTTTATTTAAGGTCTAAAGATTACTTCAAGGCAGTAGTTTCCAGGGTTCATTTCACCTGACATGGCTCTGCAAAGTCTAGTTGTTGTTGTTAGGTGTCATCGAGTCAGTTCCAACTCATAGTACAGAGTGGAATTTCCCTAAAGGGTTTCCAAGGTGTGGCTGGTAGATTTCAGCTGCTGACATTTTGGTTAGCAACTGAGCTCTTAGCCACTATGTGACCGGAAATCCAGAAAGTCTACTGTTTATGAGAATTTGAAATTTTGGTCTGAAGTTTTCCCCTTTGGATCAGGATTCTTCTATAAAATCTTTGATCAAAATGCTCAGTAGTGATAGGCACCATCTAGTTGTCCTGGCTTCATGGCAAAGGAAGAAGTTCTTCATGGAGGCAATTAGCTACACATTCCATATCCTCCTTCTATTCCTAACCCTCCTTTCTCTGTCACTCTAGGTGAGTAGAGACCAATAATTGTGACTTAGATGGTTGCTTACAAACTTTTAAGACCCCCAGGCACTATGTATCAAACTACGGGTGGAACAGAAGCATTAAAAACATAATTAGGTCAGTTAACTAGAATTTCTCATGAAGCCATGACCCCAGACCTCCAAACCAAAGAACCAAATGCCATGAAGTGTTAGGTTGCTCATAAGCAGGATGAGCAGCTGCTCTTTTTTTATTTTTATTTCTATTTATTTTGGCTCTGTAGACATCTTTTACATAACTTTTGCCAATTCAATTCTTCACAGGTGTACAACTAACTGACAGCAATTACAATTGACTGTGCACACATACCCTTAATCAATGCAATTTTTCCATCACCATTCACCTGTTTTTATTTCCCTCTCTCCTCTGGTAGCCACTAATAACCTTTTGTCTATACATATTAGCCCTTCTTTCTCTTTTAATGCATGCAAGGTCATATAGATTTGTTCTTTGGTGTTTGGTTTATTTCACTCATCATAGTCTTCAAGCTCTATCCACACTGTAGCATTACTCAAGACTTCATTTCCCCTACTGGCTGAGTAATAGTCCATTGTATGTATGTACCGTATTTTATTTATTCATTCATCTGTTGACAGACATTAGATCATTTCCACTTTTTGGTTATTGTGAGTAGTGATACAATGCACTATGCTATTCAAGTGTGTTTTTGAGTGTCCATTGTCAAGTCTTTTGCATGTATACCTAACTTAGACATAGAATTGCTAAGTCAAATGGTGGTTATATTTTCAGTTTTTTGAGGAACTGCCAACTGTTTTCCACGGTGACATATCATTTGGCATTCACAACAGCAATCTCCCAACATTTGCTATTTTCTAGTTCTGCTAGCTGAGAAGAGCTGTGGCCTGGTGGTGAGGCAGTGAACACAGCAGTGGCATGGTGAGTGGAGTGTGTCTTTCTCAGCATAGAATTTGAGCTTCAGGTGGTCTCAGCTACAGAACTGCAGAGGACATTCACTTGAGCACCATAAGTTAAGTGCTTGTGAACTCTTGTAGATTTAAATCTTTGCTATGGACTGATCTTCTTTCCTTTTTCCCAGAATTTCTCTGTCCCTTCTCTGCTCTACACTAGGCACTAAACTATGAGGCTGTACATGTGCTGGAAGTGTGGTACCTTATGCATGCTTGCTAAACTATTCTCCTAGACTTTAAGATGGAAACAAAGGAGTGAGGGGGGGAAGGTTGGCCACCTCTCCTGAGCCATGAACTCCCCCTACCTTTCTCTGCCCACTCACAGTTCTAAGCAACCAGTGACAGGGCACAGGAATTTCTAACTATCTAAAAATCAAACTATCTCAAATGACAAGATGATGTGAATGCCTAAAAAGAAAAAAAATTAAATATAAATACACATATTTGTTAGAAATGATAACCAAGTATAAAAAAAATTACAACATTTGATGGCTTGGAGACAACAATCAATTTCAAATCATTTAAAGAAGTAGATCACAATGACTTCAGAAAATTTTAAAAACAAAGATTCAAAAAAATTTTCCAGATAAAGAAAACTTTTTGCAATTATTAGAATTCATAAAAAAAGTAATGTTTAGAAGCCCTCGAGAAGTCAGGAAAGAGACTAGCCAAAGTGCAGTGAAGCATAATAAAAAATTAAAGAGACTGCAAGAAATACTTGGACAACAATGATCTGAAATTCAGCTGATTACCAATGAAATTACAGAATTAGACAATTCCATAGAAAGTCAAAGGAGCAGGATCAAAACAATGGATTGCAGAATTAGTCAGACTAAAGCTAAAGCAATAACTGACACAACATACTTGAGGATAAAGTAGATGAAGGGTTAGAAAATGAAGACTCACTGAGAATTGCATGGGACTTTATCAAAAGGGGTAACTTATAAATGATTCGAGTACCAGAATGGGGTAACAGAAAATACACAGAGAGTTGTTTAAGATATGTTGATAGAAAACTTCCCTTGTATCATGAAAGAAAAGAAAATATTTATCCAAGGTGCTCGTCTAGCTCCACATGAGTCAGATCCCAAAAGAAAAATACCAAGACATATTATAATCAAACTTAGCTAAACTAAAGATACAGAGATACCCTTAGAGACAGTTAGACTAAATAAAAAAATAACTTCAATAAGAGCAAGCTCGAATTACTCAGAAGACACAATGCTAACAAGAAGGCAATGAGATGATACATACACAACCTTGAAGGGGGAAAAAAAAAAAAACTAGAAGCCAAGAATTATATACCTTGCAAAACTGGCACTCAAATATGATAAATTGGGAATTTCCCAGATAAATAGAAGTTTTGAGAATTTGCAAAAACCAAACTGAAATCACCAGAGACACTGAAAGAAGTTCTTAAATTAGAAAATCAATAACATCAGATATATACTCAAAGATGCAATGCACCACAGAGGATCCAGATAGCAGCATAAATAGGAAAACCACAAAAATAAATCAAAGCTAAAACACTGAATATGCCAAGCCAAGCCAAGTTTTGGGAAACAGAAATTTAAGCATGTAAATGATAACATTATTCTAAAGAGAAGTACTAATTAATGCATTAATCTAACTTTCAGATGGAGAGGAAGTCAAGGCAATACAAAGAAATTAAAGTTTAAACTTAGAATTAAAGGTTAGAACTTAGAATACTGGGGGTAAATATTAATGTAGCTGCAAAGGAAATAAACAATCCCATGCATTAAAATAAAATTAAAAAAATCAAGAAGTCATAGGACATATGAAACCAACAATAATGAGCCAAAGCCAGCCAAGTGGAAGATGAAAATAAAACCCTTAAAGAAAAACAACTGAGCAAAGAAAATCAAGAGGATCAAAGAAACTGTCAACAACACACAAAATGACAGCACTAAATTCATACCTAGCAATAATTACATTGAATGTAAATGGGTTAAGGTCACCAATAAAGAGATAAAGAGTACTGGAATGGGATTTAAACAAACAAACAAACAAAAAAAAAATCATCTGTTTATATGTTGCCTACAAGAGACACACTTTGCACTTAAAGATACAAGCAAATTGAAAGTCAAAGGGTGGAAAACCATATACCAAGCTAATAACATTCAGCAGCAGTGACAATCTTAATTTCAGATAAAATAGACTTTAAAGTAAAATCCACCACAGTAGATAATAAAGTTCACTATAAACTGCTTCAAGGTGACCCTTGAAGGAGTATATATCAGGAGGACATAATCACATTAAATATTTATGCACCCAACAACACAGCTTCAAAATATACCAAACAAACTCCAACAGAGTTCAAAAGTGAGAAAGACGTCTCCACAACAATAGTATCAGACTTCAAGAAACCACTTTTGATGATGGACAGAGCATCTAGATAGAAGCTCAATAAAGTCACAGAAGCTCTAAATGCCATAATCAACCAGCATGACCTCACAGACATATACAGGACATTCCACTTGACAACAGACTAGTGTGCCTTCTTTTCCAATGGAATATTCTCCAGAATAGACCACATATTCGGCCATAAAGCAAGTCTTGACAATATCTAAATCACTGAGTTATTCCAAAGCATCTTTTCAAATTATAAGGTCATAAGAGTCAAGATCAATAGCAGAAAAAACAAGGGTGAAAAATCAAACAGATGGAAACTGAAAAACATCTTGTTCAAAAATGATTGAGTTATGGAAGAAATCAAGAATGGAATAAAGACATTCATAGAATCAAATGAGAATAAAAACACCTCTTTCCAGAACCTAAGGTACACAGCAAAAACAGTACTCAGAGGTCAGTTTATCTCAGTAAAGGCACATATCCCAAAAGAAGAAAATGTCGAAATCAAGGCATTAACCCTACAACTCAAACAAGTAGAAAGAGAGCAACAAAGAAACCCATCAAGCATCAGAAGAAAACAGATAATAAAAATTGGAGAAATAAATGAATTGAATGAATTAGAGGATACAAAAACAACTGAAAGCATTAACAGCTGAAAGAGTTAATAAGATCAAAGCTCTTCACAAAAGAAATAATTGAAAAATTAAAAACTCCCAACCAAAAACTAGTCCTGGCCCAGATGGCTTCAATGGAGCATTCTACTAAACTTTTAGAGGAAAGTTAACACCACTGCTACTAAAATTACTTCACAGCATAAAAAGGACTGAATACTCCCAAATTTATTCTATGAAACCAGAATAACCCTAAAGTCAAAACTGGATAAAGATGCTGCAAAAAAGGAAAACTACACAATAATATCTCTCATGAACTTACATGCACATGTTCTCAACAAAATTTTAGCCTATAGAATTCACAACATATCAACAAAATAGCTCACTATGAACAAGTAGGATTCGTACTAAGGATGTAAGGATCATTCAGCACTAGAAAAACAATCAATATAGTCAACCACATAAATAAAACACAAGATAAGAATCACTTGATTTTATCAGTTGATGCAGAAAAGACCTCTGACAAAATCTAACACCCAATAATGTTAGAAACTCTCAGCGAAATAGGAATAGAAGGGAAATTTCTCACCATAATAAGGCGTGTCAGTGCAAAACCAACAGCCAACATTATCCTAAATGGAGAGAGTCTGAAAGCATCCTTCTTGAGAACGGGAAACAGACAAAGATGCCCACTGTGACTGCTTTTATTACACACTTTCAGAAGTTCTAACCAGCGCAATTAGGCAAGATAAAGAAATAAAGAGCATCCAAATTGATAAAAAGGAGTAAAAGTATCTCTGTTTGCAGTTGACATGATCTTTTATACAGAAAACCCTATAAAATCTACCAAAAAAAAACTACTGGAACCAGTAGAAGAGTTCAGCAAAGTATCAGGATATAAGATAAACATATCTAAACCAGTTGGATTCCTTTACATCAACAAAGAGACCATCAAATAAATAACTAAATAAATATCATTTACAATAGCCTCACAACAGATATCATATCTAGGAAAAAATCTAACCAAAGATGTAAAAGATCTATTCAAAGAAAATTACAAGACTACCGCAAAAAAAAAAAAAAAGAAAAAAAAAACTACTTCAGTGGAGAAACCTACCTTTTTCATGGACAGGGAGACTTAGCATCACAAAAATATCTATTCTGTCCAAAGCAATCTGTAGTTACAATGCAATCTCAATACAAATTCCAGTGTCATGTTTTAATGAGATGGAGAAATAAATCACCAACTTCGTATAGAAAGGCAAGAAGCCCTAAAGAAGAAAAACATTACTGAAGAAGAAGAAAGTGGGAGATGTCACACTGCCTGACTTTAGAACCTATTATGGCCCTGCCATGCAGTCAAAATAGCCTGGTACTGGTACAAATACTGATACAGATAACATAGACCAATGAAACAGAATAGAGAACCCAGCTGTAACATCATCTACCTATGAGCAGCTGATATTTGACAAAAGTCAAGTACACGAACTGTGGAAAAAACAATCTTGACAACAAATGGTGTTGGCAAAACTAAGTGTCCATCTACCAAAAAAAGAAGTGAGATCCATATCTCACCCCATGTACAAAAACTAACATAAAATGGATCAAAGAACTAAACATAAAATCTGAACAATAAAGATAAAGGAAGGAAAAGTAGAGACAATACTGGGAGATCTAAGGGCATAAGCAGACTATAAAATATTACTAAAAATGCACAAACACAAGAAAAGAAAATAGATAAACGAGAACTCATGAAAATTAAACACTTAAGCTCATCAACAGACTTCACCAAAAGAGTAAAAAGACTACCCAGATTGGGTGAAATCTGTGACAGCACACATTAGAAAGGGGATCAATTTTAACTGGACTTCAACATAACATGATTACTTCTCCCATCTTAACCCAATATTGCAAGGACAGAGTAGGTGGGGTTGGTCTGGGGACCATGTTCTCAGGGAACATTGAGGCCAAGTGGCACAACTAGCATTTTGCTAAGAGAGTCTTCTGCACCCCAAATTGGAGAGTAGCATCTGGGGTCTTAAAAGCTGCCAAGCTGCCATTTGAGATACAGCAAATCGTCCCAGCTCAGCAGGAACTGATGATCTCCAACGACCAAAACAACATGGGGCAAAGAGGACCCACAAGACAGAGAGACCCATGTGAGGTGGGAGACTACATCAACATGTGACAGGGAAAAACAGATGGTGTCTGGCCACCACCAGTGATAGCCATGATGGGACTCACAAAGTTGAGTCTCACTGGCAACACAAGATTAAAAAGGGATGCATCCTGAGATCTCCATTGAAAGACCACAATTGATGGTCCAGGAGCCTCAGGGTTCCCCTGGAAGCATGGCTCAGGGCTCTGATGCTGCCCCCGTCCATAAATCATAATGGATGTCAACTCTTCAGACAGGAATGGATGGGACTTCGTGACAGAGAGCAACCATACTGTTTGTGCCCTTCATGGTTCTATGCATCTATAGGATGCCCTGTGGCTTACCTCTTACTGGATGTTGAGGAGAGGGTGGAGAGGAGGGGTAGGAGATTGTTAGGAGGATATGACACATACAGAACAGAGAGAAGGAGTATGCTGTCACCAGACAGGGAGAGCAGTGGGAGGTGCTCATTGGTGGGTATGTAAATTTATAAGAGATTGTGTATTTTCACTCAATTGTAATTTAAAAAAAAAAGAATAATAAAAAAAGACTACCTAGAGATTGAGGTGGGTGGGAATTGACAACCATGAATCTGATGAATATCTAATCTGCATAGTCTACAAGGTACTGCAAACAGCTCAGCTAGAAAAAGAAAAATAACAAAATAAAAAAAAATGGGCAAAGGATATGAACAAATATTTCACTAAGGAAGACATGGGAAAATGCTCACAGTCGTTAGTCGTTAGATAAATCCAAATCAAAACTACAATGAGATACCATCTCACCCTATCAAGACTGGCATTTATCTAAACAAAAAAAAAAAAAAAAACACAAAATAATAAATGTTGGAGAGGTTGTGGAGAGACTGGAACTCTTCTATATAGCTAGTGGGAATGCAAAATGGTTCAACCACTTTGGAAATTGATTTAGTGCTTTCTTAAAAAGCTAGGAGTAGAAATATCATGTGATCCAGCAATCCCATTGCTTGGAATATATCCTAGAGAATAAAAGGGCTGTCACGAAAACGATAAATGAACACCAGTGTTTCTTGCAGCACTATCCAGCATAGAAAAAAGATGAATCAACAGATGAATAGTTAAAGAAACTGTGATATGTTCACACAATGGAATATTATGCAATGATAAAGAACAATGGCAACCTTGGGAAAGATGTGATAACATAGAGTCATCAGGATGACATTATGCAGAATGAAATTAGTCAGCTGCAAAAGGCCAAATATTGTATGAGACTACTACAAGAACTGAAGAAAAGTTTCAAGTACAGAAGAAAACAATCTTTGATAGTTACAAGGGAGGGAAGGGAGAAAGAGGAGTTTTCGTAGATTAGATAGTAGATAGGAATTGGGTAGGTGAAAGGAGTGACAGCACATGGTAAAAAAGAGATTAACACCACTGGACTATGTGTTTCCTAAATACAATCCAACATTTCAAAGGACAGAGTAGCAGGGGAAGGGGTCTGGGGACAATGGTTTCAGTGTCATCTAGGTCAGTTGGCATATCTTTTTTATTTTTAAGAGAATATTCTGCATTCCACTTCTGTGAGTCGAGTCTAGTGTCTTAAATGCTAGCAAGCTGCCACCTAAGAAGCATCTATTGTTCTCAATCCACTTAGAACAGAGTAGTATGAGGACATTAAAGACAAGAGGAAAATAAGAGCCCAGAATACAGAAGGCACCATATGATTCTAAAACTTTATCAGCATGAGACCAAAAGAACTAGATGCTGCCTGGCCACCACCATGACTGTCCTGACAGGGAACACAACATAGAGTCCTTGATGTAGTGGGAGAAAAATGGGGGTGAAGATGTGTAACTCTATTAAAAGACCAGACTTGTTCTGACATCCTAGAGGGTCCCCTTAGGACATGGCCCCTAGACTCTCTGCTAGCCTAGAGCTGAAACCAGTACAAAATTCAACTCACCAGACAAAGATTGGACTGGACTATAAGAATGCTGGTAAAGAATGTCCTTCTTGGCTAAATGTATACATGAGGCTGTCAGAAAAGCTCCTGCCCAGAGGTGAAATAGGAGGATGGAGTGGGGGGACAGGAGATGGCTGAATGAATAAGGGAAGTGCAGGATGAGAGGGTGAAAATGGCTCTCACAGGGTAGAGAGAGCAGGTAGAGTTGCATAGCCACATGTGGGCGAGGTTTTGGATGGTAAATTGATTTGGATTGTAACTTTTAGTTAAAGCACAATAAAATATTTTTTTAAAAGAGAGAGAAGAAATGTCTATGCAAACTCTTTGCGCATTTTACGATTGGTTTATTGAGTTGTTGAAGTGTTGTATATATTTTGATTATTAGATTCTCATATATGGTTTCTGAAGATATTTTCTCAGTTACTTGTCTTGAGGTTTTTTGTAAAGCCTTTTTTTTTTTTTGCTTTGAACCTTTTACTGTGGTTTGGGCAAAAGTTTAAGAGCAAGTTAGTTCCATATTTAACAATTTATACATATTTTGTTTCACGACATTATCTACAATCACCTCCATGAGACAGCACTCTACCCACTTCCTTCCTGAGTTGCATGTCTCCATTCGTCGGTCTCTCTTGTCCATTCTTGCCTTCTGAACTTCGTTTTTGAGCGAGTTTTGCTCCTTGGGTCTAGTATAGTTGGTTATTTTGAAAAGCAACTGTTCACTTGGTGTTACTGTTCACTTTACAGGCTTTTCTGTTTTAGGCTAAAAGATCATGTCTCAGAATGGGTGGAGTTCCAGGTTTGGAGACTGTCTAAGGACCACAGTCTAGGAGGTTCCACCAGTCTCTTTTAGACCAGTAAGTCCCATCTTTTTCATGAAATGGAATTTTGTCCTATGTATTTGTATTGCTTCCTCTTTGTCCAGGATCTTCCACTGTGATCCCAATCAGAATGCTTGGGGTTGTTAGCTGGCCTCTATCTAGCTCTTCTGGTCTCAGGCTAATGAATGCTGAGGTTCACGTGGTTGATTAGTCATTTAGACTAATTTTCTCCTTGCAACTTTCATTCTCTTTACTTTTCTGTGCTCTAGATGAAATGAGACCCATAACTGTATCTTAGACGGCTGCTGACAAGCTTTTAAGACCACAGCCACTACTCAACAAAATAGGATGTAGAACATTTCTTTGTGAATTATGTCATACTAGTTGACCTAAGTGTCTCCTGAGACCACAGTCTCCATCCCTCAGCCCCAATAACTCAGTTCCTCAAGGTGTTTGCATGTGTCTGGGAAGCTTCTATGGCTTTGTTTGGTCAAGTTATACTTAAGTCTCCCATATTGTGACTTGTCTTTCCTTTGCCCAAGTTAATTCACATCTGCTATCTAGTAAGTGATTTCCCCTTCTTCATCCTCCCAACCCTGCTAACCATAAAAGAATTGTCCTTCTGTGTATAAACTTTTTCTTGACTTTTTATAGTAGTGGTCTCATACAAAATTTGCCTTTTGTGACCGACTCATTTCACTTAGCATAATTTGCTCCAGGTTCAGCCATGTTGTGGGATGTTTCATGAATTCATCATTATTCTTTATTATTGAGTAGTTGGTAAAGTCTTCTGATAAACACAACTTTTTAATGTTTATGAAGTCTTACTCGTTTTGTTTTTTACTGTTTGTGCTTTTGACATTATGTTAGATAATCCATTTATCCACATATTGAATGCTAGACTTGATAGCATAATGCCTTCCTGTTCTTCTAAGAATTTTATTCTCTTCTTTCACACATTTATGTTGCTATCCCATTTTGAGTTTGTTTTTGTGTATGAATGCAGCATGTATCCTGTTTCATTTTTCTACATGTGGAAATCCAATTTTACCTGAACCATTTGCTGAAGAGAGTCTTCTTTCCCTGTTGAATGGACTTAGCACACTTATGAAAAATCATTTGACCATAGACTTGTAAGTTTATTTTTGAATTCTTGATTCTATTTCATGAGTATATTTGTCAACTGTTGTACCAGTATCAAGACATTTGTGTATATGTATGTGTGCATATTTTATTTTTAAATATCTTATTGTACTTTAAGTAAAAGTTTAGTCCAATTTGCCGTATTAAACCCCACATACATACCTCCATGTAACTCTAGCTTCTTTTCCAACCTTGTGACAGCACCCCGCTTCTTTCCACCCTATACCTTCGTATTCCTTTAGCCAACTCCTGTCCTCTCTCCTCCCCTCCACCTTCCCACTTCAGCTCTAGGCAGGAGCTACTATTATAGACTCATGTATATATTTAAGTCAAGAAACACACACATCACCAGGATCACTCTGTGTCTTATAGTCCAGTCCAATTTTTTTCTGGATTGTTGGCTTCAGTTCTAACTTTAGCTTTGGGCTAGCATCAAGTCCAGGGGGCCTGTTCTTAGGGGATCTTCCAGGATGTCAAACCATCAAATCTGTTTTTATAATCGAGTACCAAATCTACACCCCCATTTTTCTCCTGCAACATCAGGGACTCTAGGTTCCTTTCCTGCCATAAGTGGTAGCTGGGCACCATCTAGTTCTTCTGGTCCCATGCTGATGTGGTCTCTGATCATATGGCACCTTCTGTCTCCTGGGCTCACATTTTCCTCATGTCTTTGATGTTCTTCATTCTCCTCTGTTCCAGGTAGATTGGGACCAATAGAGTATCAGGATGTTTTGAGTACTGTAGCTATGCAAACCTGTTGCTTTCAAGTTGATTTCTATCAATAACAACCTTGTAGGACAGAGCAGGAGTGCCCTATAGAGTTTCCAAGGAGTGTCTGGGTATATTTGAACTGCCAGCCTTTTTGTTTAGCAGCTATAGCACTTAACCACTTTGCCACCAGGCTTTCCAATTTGAGTATGTTTAATCAGGAAATGTGAAATCATCTAAGCTTGTTCTTCTCTTTAAACACTTGTTTTAGCATTTTAGTCCTCTTGCCATTATACATAAAGTTGAGAACCAGCTATTGTATTTCTGCAAAAAAGCTATTGGAATTTTTATTGCAACTGCATTAAATCTATAGCTCACTTTGTGTAGTATTGACAGTTTACCAATATTGTTTTAGTCCCTGAAAATGGAACATATGTCTATTTATTTAAGTTTTATTTAATCGATTTCAAGAGTTTTTCATGATTTTCATTATATAAGCCCTTCAGGTCTTTGGTTAGATTTATTCTTAGGTGTTTTATTCTCTTTTTTAAAATAAAAAATTTCAAAGAAAATGAACACGAGAAATACAGATAATTTAAAACCTGTAATACAGAAATACTTTCAATCCAGCAAAATGACTGTCAAGAAAGAAGATCTCCTCATGACAATGTGAGTGCCAGTCATAATATAAGCAAATATACTGTACCTATTGAAACAAAATAGCCTCCTGGTTGGAATGTCTCTGTACTATAAACACATAACAAATTTGCCCAGAGTTGAGTGCTGGAGGAAAAGTTAAGCAAAAATACTCCGTTGCCAAGAAGGTTTGTGATGTCCAAGTTCTACAAGAGAATTAGGAGGCAGGCAATTAGTCAAGGCTGAAATACAAGGTTAGAGCCATTGTTACCACAACGATTCACAACCAACCTGGACAATTAACTCGTGTCAAAGATGAGACTGAATGAAAAATACATTGTTCCTCCCACAGTGGCAAAGAAAAAAGGAAAAGGAAACTAGCAAGAAAACTCTGGCTTGAAAGATTCAGAATTTATAATTTTCAACTATGCCGCATAGAATAAGTAGAACATCTTGTCTAGAGAAAGGAAAAAAAAAGATACTGAACAGAAAGAAACTCTTCCTGAACTTGTGCAAACAGGAAAAGGGTGAAATGAGTTCTGTATTATATTTAAATATAAGCAACTTAAAAAGAGTGTCTCTGCATCTGGTAAAGGTGATTCACCTCTGAACAACAGATTATTTTCTAGTTTCCCACCACATTCACTACCTCTGAGAGTTTGTTTCACCTAAGAAAGCAATGTTTAATAATTACAACATAATTATCAGCATTTGCATTTATGCTTCACTTGTAAACCATTCATTTAGATAAGTTGTCTCCACTGAATTTCAGATGTATACTATTGCATAAATTATGTTCCCTGTGTAATGACACTCTAGTCACTGGTTCATGCATGGCTTGTGTTTCCTGGTTAATCACTCAATTAGTATTTTCTGAATAATATAATAAGCAAATGATGCTACAACAACCTTAAGGAGAAACAACTATCCTGAGCACAACTTATATTGAATCACATGGTTCCCTTCTAGCACACCTCTCTTGGCTTTGCTGTTCAAGATAGCCATTATCCAAAATTCTATGTTTTTCCTTGAAAATAAATTGTTTCATCTGCAGGTATTCCTACAACTACCTTTTGCTTGCTTTAGTCCTTTAATGCTACCAGAAGAATGCTCTCTGATATTGTTATAATATTTTAGGATATTACTTGTTGCTATAATCTATTAATTTGGACTGCCAATAATATTCTGTTGTGTGATATACAACTTATTAATTCATCTGCCCTCCAACATTATGGATTGAATTGTGCCCCTGAAAAAGATGAGTTGAGTTCCCCACCCTCAGTGCTTCTGAATGTGATCTTGTTTGTAAATAAATAGTCTTGAGAATGTTATCAATGAGGTTAATATGGGGTCATACTAGAGTAGGATGGTTCCTAATCCTGTATGTCTGGTGTCCTCATAAAAAGAGGGAAAAATACACAAAGCCAGGGAGACAGAGGAAGGATGCTGTGTGACTCTGTATCTTCAAGTCAAGGAACAACACCTGGAATTACCAGGAACTAGTGGGGAGGCATAAAAGATATTCTTTCTCAAAGCTGCAGAAGAAATCAATATTGTCAAACCCTAACCACAGACTCTCAAGTTCAGAATTACGAGACAGTAAGTATGTATTCTTATAAGCCAACCAGTTTTAGATATTTCATTATGGCAACCCTGGGAAACCAATGTGTCCCATAAACAGGCATTTAAATTGTTTCCAGCTTTTACCACTGAAAATACTACTATGGATATTTTTGTATATTTTACTTTTGTACATGTGCAAGATTTTCCCTTTAATGGAAGCCAGCCAGCCAAGAGCCATCAAGTCGGATTGACTGATGGCGACCCTAGAAACCAGAGTACAACTGTCCTCTAGATTGTATCCTAAATTGGAATGGATGAGTCATGTCTGAAATGAATATTGAGCTTCAGGAGATAATGCCAAATTAGAATTCCATCAACACTGCATAAGAAATGCCATGGTCTACAAGATCCTACTGCAAAAAACCAAAAGTGATCTAAATAACTGGAGAAATCTACCTTGCTTCTGGATAGGAAGATTCAACATTGTGAAAATGACTAGCTTAACCAAAGAAATTTATACATATAATGCAATTCCAATGTAAATCCCAATAACATTCTTTAATGAGATGGAGAAACAAATCACCAACTTCACATGGAAAGGGAAGAAGCCATGGATAAGCAAAACATTACTAAAAAAAAAAAAAAAAACAAAGTCAGAGGCCTTTTACTACCTGATCTTAAAACCTACTGCACTGCTCCAGTAGTCAAGACTGTCTGGTATTGGCATTAAAGCAGACGCATAGACCAACGGAACAGAATTGAAAATCCAAACATAACATCATCCACCTATGAGAAATTGATGTTTGATAAAGGCCTAAAGGATGTGAGCTGTGGAAAAGACAGTCTTTTCAACAAATGGGGTTGGCATAACTGAACACCCATCTGTAAAAACTGAAACAAGATCCTTATCTCACACCATGCACAAAAACTAACTCAAAATGGGTTAAAGACCTAAATATACAACTCAAAATGATAAAAATCTTGGAAAATGGTCTTCATTTAATCTCTCTAATCTACAAGATACTGCAAAACCTCAAGAAGAAAAAGAAACAGCTCAATTAAAAAATGGGCAAAGGACATGAACAGGCACTTCACTAAAGAAGACATACAAAGATACCAACACATATACGAGGAAATGCTCTCCAAATCAAAACTACAATGAGATACCATCTCACCCCAACAAAGCTGAAAGTTATACAAAAACACAAAACAACAAATTCTAGAGAGGATGTGAAGAGTCTAGAACTTTCTACACTGTTGGTGGCAGTGCAAAATGGCACAAGCACTCTGAAAATTGATTTGGCACTTTCTTAGAAAACTAGCGATAGAAATACCATATGATGCAGCAATCCCACTCCTTGGAATGAAGCTCTTTCAACAATAATAAAAAGATGGAAGCAACTTAGAAGCCCATCAACAGAAGAATGGTTAAACAAACTATGGTGTATACATACAATGGAACATGATGCAATGATAAAAACAATGATAAAAGCAATTTAAGTACAAGTAAACAATAGATTTCAATTTGCCATATGCTCTCAGAGTATGTCTAGACTAATTGGCATAACCAAATTTTTTTTCTTTTTTTCTCTTAAAACAATGGCTTAGAAAAATACCTGACAACACAGAATCATTTCCAGAACTTTATGCTGAGTGAAATTAGCCAGACACAAAAGGACAAACACTATATGAGACCATGAATATAAGAATGAAATGAATCATTTTAGCATATCAAAAATCAGTTGTTGATGGTTACAAGGGTGGGAAAAGAGGGAGAGAGATTTCTCCATATTAGACAGAGGGTAGGATTAGGGTTGGGCATAGGGTATGACAGCACATAATAGAAAGGAGGTACCCACTGCTACTCAGTCCCAGAACTAAATTGTTCCCCAAATGGGTCCTGCCTCTTTGGAAGGGCAGAATAACAGGGGCTGGAGTCAGAGGACCATGCTCTCAGAGTATGTCTAGACTAATTGGCATAACCAAATTTTTTTTCTTTTTTTCTCTTAATAAAATGTTCTGCATACCACTTGGGTGAGTGCATCTGGAGTCTTAAAAGCTATCAAGCTACTGTCTAAGAAACACCAACTGTCCCAACACACCTGGACCAGCAGTAAATGATGGACAGGTGGAGTAGAATAGTGGCGTGAGTTCCAAATTTTATATGGCAAATTGAAATGTATTGTTTACTTGTACTTAAATTGCATCAAAATTTATTTTAAAAAACAATTGGAATAAGAACAAGTAGGAACGTATAAAATATTGGTATTCCTTTAATTTTATGAAGAAATAAAGCTAATCTCTATTTCAAAAAAGAAAGAAATGCCATGGATTCATGTCCTTTCTGAAAAGTATTACTGTTTAGAAATATTGGCTGGCCTTGATTACCTAGGATGAAATACAAAACACGTGAAGTCAACACAGCAGTACTACTGAGACAGATAAACTTACATTGATTGCAAGTCACTAGTAATAACTAATTTATAGACCACAAAATCATACCATGAATATAATTATGATATTTAAATTTCTCTAATTGTCCTACCTTGTCCATTGCAGTTCCTTTTAACCAAATAAAATATGATTAGATGCTGCACAAAATTGCAAATTTTTGTGCAAATAATAATATAGCCATCAAAACAAAAACACGACATAGTATAAAAACAAATTTCACCAGAGAAAACTAATTTGCCTAGTGAAACAATGGTTAAGACTGTTGACTGTTAACCAAAAGGTTGTTAGTCTGAACCTTCCCAGTGGCTCCAAGGAAGAAAAGACATCATGATATGACTCCATAAACATTATGACCTAAAAAACTCTAGGGGCAGTTCCACTGTGTCCTATAAGGTCACGACAGGTTGGAATCAACTCAACAGAAAATGACAACGACAACATTGAACACAAAATCAATATGTTCTCCCATATTTCCAACCTATTATTTATCTTTTTCTGTATTTTAACTACCATCAACATCTCTCTAGCCACCAAAGTAGAATGTTAGTCAATTTTAATTCTTCTCTACCTCAAACTCAATCCAGGTTACATGTACAATTGCCAAGTAAGATTTTTGCAAAAATGTAGACGCCCAGGTCCTACCACTGACCAGTTAAAATGTATCTCTGGAGAACAGTCTATTGTTTCTGAAATGTCTCTAAATGATTCTAACAGAGATCCAGAATGAAGTAATTCTGCATTTATTCAATAAGTCTTTGAATGGCATTGATTCCATGTACTGACAACTTTGATTTGTGCTTACATTTCTGTCTACATTGCTATTTCCCTACTTTAGCCTCATCATTTTTCACTTGGGTTATTTTTGTTTTTTCTTAATTACTTACACTTATCTCCAATTCGGATCCGACTTGAAGGCACTTGGCTTGGCTTGGCTGGCTATCTCCAATGTCTCCTTCAAGCTTGCTTTAACAATGGGAAACAAGGGAGAGTACATGCTGTTTCATTTCTCTATTCACTTTTTGTTGATCAGTGACTTGATCATTACTGTGAACTAATCTGAGAGTGAACCAGGACAGCTGACAGAAGAAACAATGGAAAACATTGTACAGAAAAACAAAAGAAAGAAACAGACTGGAAACCAAATAGAACAGAGAGTTGGAGGGGAATGAAAAGTATAAATTTATGTGACACTTTACACTTTAAGTAACTAGGAGGATAGTGATCGTTTAGCTAAAATGAAAACACAGTAGAAAGAAAATTTTTATGGAATGATGGCTTCCATTATGGATATACTGATTCAGATACCCAGAGTGATGCCATTTACCTCATTTTATGCAAATGTCATATGCCTTTCATGTTTGTTTGTATACAAGCACCCCATACTAATATTTTTTAGTGTATTATTATAAAAATTTGGGTTGTGCTTTCATAGAAACACCTCACAGGAGGAAGGAACAGTTGGCAAACATAGACTGAGCACATAATTTGTGTAAAAAATACATTATTGTTTGATGTAACAATTTTGGAGTATCATAGAGGTGACGGTTACAGTTATAAAAGAGACTTAGACTGCTAAAACAGGTAAGAGAAACAAAGGATAAGGGAATAAGTTCAAATTATGGGCCAGATGAAATCAAACCCACTGCTGTCAAGTTGATTCCAACTTGTAGTAACCCTGTTGGGCACAGTAGAACTGCCTTACAGAGTTTCCAAGGAGCACCTGGTGGGTTTGAACTGTCGACTGTTGATTACCAGTCATAGCACTTAACCACTATGCCATCAAGGCTTCCCAAATTACTGAAGCATATGAGAAAATAAGACCTATGAAAGGAGTGCAAAATGAGACAAACAGACCCTTATTTTGTTCTCAAAACAGCTTCTATATGGTGGTGGTCATTAGGGTTGTTCAGCTAATGTTTAGTATTCTTGTCAGGCACTGGTCCTAGTTGAAACCAGCTACAGTCATGTAACTAACTTTAGCCAGTGAAATGTGATTTAATACCTTCCATTTTACTTTCTTATTTATTTTTACATTTTTCTTCTTGAGTACTATTAAGTGTTCCGGAATTTCCATTTTTCACAGCGTTATCCGTGATTTGTTACAATCCACAGTGTTGAATGTCTTTGCATAGTCATTAAAATGCTGGTAAAAATCTTTCTGATATTTTATACTTTCAGCCAAGATCCATCTGACATTAGCAATAACACCCTCTTTTGAATTCAGTTTGAGTTTCTGAACTATACTGCTGAAATCAGTTTTGAATTAATTTCAGCAAAATTTTACTTATGTATGATATTAAGGATATTGTTAGATAATTTCTGCATTATTGGGCAACTTTTCCTTGGTGTGGACACAAATATGGATTTCTTCCACCTGGTTGGCCAGGTATCTGTCTTCCAAATTTCTTGACACAGATCAATGAGCACCTGCAGCATAGCATCTGTTTGTGGAAATATCTCAACTGGGATTCAATCAATTCCTAAAGCCTTGTTTTTCATCAATGCCTTAGTGCAGCTTAGACTTCTTCCTTCAATATCAAACATTCTTAATCATATTCCATCTCCTGAAATTTTGAATATGGATCAATTTTTTTTTTTTTTTGTTATAGTGACTCTGTGTATTCCTTCGATCTTTTTTAATGATTTCTGTGTTGTTCAGTATTTTCCCCTCGGAACTCTTCTTTCAGCTTGAGAAATGCCAAATGTGTTCTCCCTTTTGGCTTTATAAATTCAGGTCTTTGCACGTTCCTTAATACTTTGTTTTCTCAAACTGCTCTCTGAAATTTTAGTGCAGGTTTTTTACTTCAGCATTTCTTCTATTTGCTTCAGCTATTCTATTTACATTCAGTGTAATTATTGATAGCGATGGGCTAATATCATTTTGATGCATTTTTGTGTGTGTTGTCGGCAATTTCCTTGTTCCACTTAATTTCCTGTGACCAGTCCTTTTTCTTTATGTATCTCCTTTACAACTTTCTCATTATTGTTGGTTTTGTATTTCCAAGATTTTGTGTTTTTTATTTTGATGTATGGTATTGTTAGTTTCCTTTGTGGTTATCTTAACATTTATCTCTATTTTTCTAAATTTAAACTTCTCTTTAATTTCTTTGTATTTTCTTGACCTCCTCTCCATATAAAAAATATATGACTGCATTCTTAAGTCCTTGCGTCATCTTTTACATAGAGACATTGTTGTTTTCCCATTTTCAATGTTTTAACTTTATCTTTAGGATTTCCCTATTTGGGTTGATGTCTAGTTGATCTGTCCTGTATTCTAGCCTTGGGTTGTTATCTGATGCTATTGATTTTCTAACTGAAAGACTCCTTTTAATAGTTCTTGTAATTTTAGTTTGATTTTTGCTAATTCTTTATACTTCTGTTTATCTGGAATGTCCTAATTTTGCTATCACATTTTAGAGAGATTTTGTTGTATATATACCCCTTGACTGGTGATTTTTTTCCTCCAAGGCTTTGTAAGTGGCACCCCATTGCCTTCTTGCCTGCATAATTTCTGCTGAATAGTCTGAGTTTAGTCTTATTGACTATCTTTTGTAGATCATTTCTCTTTTATCCTTAGCCATCTTTATACTTCTCTCTTTGTCTTTAGTTTTGTCAGGTTTGTTTAAAATATGTCTTAATGTCTGTCTTTTGGTATATAACTTATGTGAAGTTTGATGAGAATTTTGAATAGATATATTCACATCTTTCATGATACCAGGGAATTTTTCTGTCAAAAAATCTTCAATTCACTCTGTATTTTCTGTTATCTCTACCTTTTTTGGTATTACAGTCTTTTATAGATTATTCTTCTTGATAGAGTCTCACATAATTCTTAGTGTTTCTTCATTTTATTAAATTCTTTTACACTGGGCAGGGAGAGCCATGGGAGCTGCATATAGGTGAGCATGCAAATTTATATGGGAATGTACATTTTCATTCAATTATAATAAAAAATGTAATTCCTTTATCTGATTTTGTTGTGTTGATGTCAAGTGTTTTATCTTCAGTCTTACCAATTCGGCCTTCCATTGCCTCAATTCTGCTCTTTTGACTTTATACAGACTTGTCTAATTCTGTAATTTTATTATTAATCTTCTGAACTTCTACATGTTGTTTCTCTGTGCTTTCTTGCAGCCTGTTCAATTTGTCATTATATTCTGCATTTTGTCTAACCTCCCTCCTGAACTCTTTACAAGTTCTAAATATTAATCTTTTGTACTCTACCTCTGATAATTCCAGGAAGTTCTCTTTATCTAGAAAATTTCTTGATTGTTTTGGGAACTTTCTGAAGCCATTGTCTTCTGCCTCTTTATATGATTGTACATTAATGGATGTCTCCAAGCCATCAGTAAGTTGTGGCATTTATTTTATGTTCACTTATGTGTTCTGGTTTCTTGCTTTGTTTTGTTTCATAATGCCAAAATAAGATGGTCTTGTGAGCTAGTTTGATTATTGATGCCTTTGAAGTTCTAATTTCCCATCACCACATGGTGAGAGATATTACTAGATAGTTGAACCAAGTGTCTAGTGCTGGTTCTTTGCTGCAGCCTTGAAGAGGCAGATGACATTGATGCAGTCACAGGTAATTGGCTGTACACACTGAGAAAAGCAAGGGTTGACAGCCATCAGTGACAGTCTGTGAGGAACACATGTCCTCTTATGTTAGAACATAGGCAAAGAAACTTTTTCTACCCTGAATGTCTGGTTTAGAGGAGCTGGTAGATTATTTTACTAATCCTTTTCCCTCTTGCTTTTTAAAGTGTTCTCTCTCTGAATATAGAAGAGTGGCTTAGGGTACACATAATGAGTCCCACTTCTGGCCCAGGTAATGGAATCAGTCTCTGGAGACAGGTGCAGAACAGAGAAGGAAGGTAAAAGCTCTGGGAAGAGGGAGAGACAGGTATCCCAAAGGAAAACTTTAGGTATTCACATAGTAGATTAGACAAAATCTACATAGCTTTTGATGATTGAATGTCATTTTTTCACTGATTCTGAAAGTATCAGAAGACTATCCACTGGTTAGTCTCCCACTGAAGAAGACATTCTCTGAAAGGCACTGCTCTGCTCACCAAGCTCACTGCTACAGATCCCATTTATGGGGCACTGATTTCCATTGAGTCAGGTCTTGAGAGTCCTGGATACCTCTGGACCTACTCTCCCTTCTATTACATCCTGATTTCTCAACTTTTCCTTTGATGTTCAGAACTCCTAAAATGTCCTTTGTAGTCTATTCATTTTTTGGAGGAGGTCTTTTTTTGTTAGAGGATCACAGGAAGCATCCAGCTACACTGCCATCTCAGTCTCACCTCTGCTTTAGGTACTCTGCATTCAAGAGCAAGTTTCAGAGTCTCTTCTGACATCCATTTTGTTTCTTCTTTCCTTCCTGCCTTTTGAATAATCTTTTTTCCTTCACGTATGGTGTCCTTTATATTATCTCATATCTTATCTGGTATTCTGTAATAAGTGTTCATTGCACCAATCTGTTCTTGAGATGGTCTCTAAATTCAAGTGAGATATACCCAAGATCATACTTTGGCTGTCATGAGCTTGTTTTAGTTTTCTTCAACTTCATTTCAGCATAGAAGCTGTTGATGGTCTTTTTCCACAGTTTCCCCCTTGCTGTGTTCTGACTGATGAAACTGAATTTCACATTAGTGTCTCTTTCCACAAGTGTAGTTGATTTGATTCCTTTGTTGTTCATCTGGTGAAGTCCACATGTATCATTGCTTTTTGTGTTGTTGAGGAAAGGTATTTGCAGTGGAGTCATTGGTCTTGTAAAATTCTATCATGCAATCTCCAGCATAGTTTTAATCATCAAGGCAATATTTCTTAACTACTATTTATTCTCCTTTATTTCCAACTTTGCTTTCATTTTTTGGAAATTAAATAATATAATCAATGCACTTGCTAGATCTAAAATTTCAAAAAATGTTAAATTATTTTAAGGATTTGGAGGATCAATAAATGTGTGTGTGTGCTTTAAAGTCTTGTACTCATTAAACAGAGGCAAATAACCCCCCTTGATGAGCAACAGAGTCGTTATCTACCCCACTGCCAATTATTAATAGATTTGTAACTGATTAGCAGAACAGGAAAACAATCACTAATGAAATCAGAAAGCTATAAAGGATTTCCTAATTCATAAGGGAAAATGAAATGAATAGAAGAGAAATAAAGAAAATAAAAATGAGTAAAAAGAAATAAAAATGTAAGATGGAAGGTATCAAATCAAGAATATCAATCATTACTCTAAAGGTAAACTCACTGAACTCTGTGAAAAGACAGATTTCTAAACAAGTTAAAATAAAAAGTTACATGCTGTGTACCTGAAACTTACACAAGATAATAAAGGTAGATTGACAATGAAAAGTGGACTGAACACTAACAAGCAAATGCAAGCAAAAAAGAGAGTAAACACATGCAATATTAGTATTATACAAGGTCGAATTTTCCAGTTAAATGTACCACATAGGATAACAAGGGAAATTAATGTAGATATTACTGTACTGAATACTTGTGTATCATACCCTGTAATGTCTAAATCTGTAAAGCAAGAACTATGAAAAATACAAAAATGGATTTATTAAATAACAAAATTATAGTCGGAGACAAGTAATGCAATCAGTAGACTTGATTAATAGCTACATATAGAGAAACTAACTAATTACTAGAGAATGTATATGTTTTGAGTGTCCATGGAATATTTACAAAATCATTTTTATACTTGGTCACAAAGAAAATTCTAATAATTAGTTTTTATTATTATGATTCAGTGAAGGTATGCAATCCAAATCAATTTTGCATGCCCACCTATCTGCAGTTCCTTGTGCTTTCCTTGGCCGGTGACAACACACTCCTCCTTTACATTCTATATTTATAGCACCCTCTTAACAAGTTACTGTCCCCTCTTCCCCACCATCTTCTCTCCCATCAGAAAAGAAACCAGTAGGACAGTATCCTATAAATGTATAGAACCATAAAGTACACATACCATATGGTCACATTATGTCCCCAAATCCAGTCCATTTTTGTCCAAAGAATTGACCTCAGTAATGTTTTCTACTCAGGGGCAGCAGCAGGTCTAGGGGCTATGCTCCCTGGTGAGCCTCCAGGTCATCAGACTATCAACTGTGGTCTTTTAGTAGAGCTCTTGAGCTGCATCCCTCTTTTTTTCATGTTGCCACAGAGACTCAACATTGTGTGCCCCATCACAGCTGTCTTTGGTGGTGGCCAAGCACCATCTGGTTCTTCTGGTCACATGCTAACACAATCTCCCATTCACTAAGGTCTTTCTGTCTCCTAAGCTGTTTTCTCCTCACATCTTTGTGTGTTCTCAGTCATCCTTTGCTCTGGTTGAGTTGGGACTATTTGGTGTGCCTCAGATGGCAGTTTTCTAGCTTTGAAAAACCCAGATGCCACTTGCCAGTATGAGGTGCAGAAAATTTTCGTAGCAATAGGCTAGTTCTGCTAACTGCTCTCGATGTCCCCTCAAAGCATGGTGGCCAGGCCCCACTCCTGCTACTCTATCACTGCAATATTGGGTTGAGATTAGAAAAGCTTTCGGTTTATGATGAAGTCCAGTTAAACTGATCTGCTTTCTACTGCTTGCTGTTACTGCTTTCACATAACTAGATTTCTATCAACTACCTAACCTATGACCAACTTTCTCCCTCCTTCCTCACCCTTTTACCAACAAAAAGGAAGAGATTGAAAAAGTCATCCAAAAACTACCAATGAAAAAAGCCCTGGCCTAGATGGCTGCACCTCAGAATTCTAGCCAGCTTTTAAAAGAGAGTTATCTCCAATATTACTGAGACTATTTCACAGCATAGAAAGGGATAGAATACTCCCCAATTCATTCTATGAAGCCAGCATAACCGTGCTACCAAAGCCAGGGAAAGACCCAACGGAAAAGGAGAACTACATTCATTCATGAATCTAGATGCAAAAATCTTCAACAAAATTCTTGCCAATAGAATACAACAATGTATCAAAAAAATAATTCATCACGATCAAGATGGATTCACACCAGGGATGCAAAGCTGGTTCAGCATCAGAAAAACAATTAATATGATCAACCACATAAATAACACAAAGGCAAGAATCACCTGATTTTGTCTATTGATGCAGAAAGGGCATTTGATAAAGTCCAACAGCCATTCATGCTAGAAACTCTCAGCAAAATAGGAATAGATGGCAAATTCCTCAAAGCAATAACGGCCATTTATAGAAAGCCAACTGCCTACATCATCCTACATGGAGAAAGACTGATAGAATTCCCTTTGAGAACGGGAAGTAGACAAGGATGCCCATTCTCACCTGTCCTGTTCAACATTGTACTAGAAGTTCTAGCCAGAGCACTTAGACAAGACCAAGAAACAAAGGGCACCTGTCTCTGCAAATCAGAAGTAAAAATCTCCCTATTTGCAGATGATATGATTGTATATGCAAAGAATCTTAAAGAATCCATAAGTAAGCTACTCCAACTGATTGAAGAGTTTAGCAAAGCCTCAGGATACAAGACAAACATAAGTAAATTGGTAGGATTCCTTTATACCAACAATGAGATTATTAAAGACAAAATCACCAAATCAATACCATTTACTATAGCCCCCAAAAAGATAAAATACCTAGAAATAAATCTAACTGGAGAAATAACAGACATTTAAAAACAAGACTTTACTACAAGAAACTAAGAGAGACTTACATAAATGGAGAAACCTACCCTGCTCATGAATAGAAAGGCTTAACATTGTGAAATGTCTATTTTAGCCAAAACAATCTACTTCTATAATGCAATCTCAATACAAATTCTTGTCACACTTTTTAATGAGATGGAGAAACAAATCACCAACTTTGTTTGGAAAGGAAAGAAGCCCCAGATAAGCAAATCACTACTGAAGAAGAACACACTGGGAGGCCTTTCATTACCTGACTTCAGAACCTATTACACTGCCACAACAGTCAAAACAGCCTGGTACTAGTACAAAAAGAGACAAATAGATCAAAGGAACAGAATTGAGACCCCAGGATGAAGTCATCCTCTTGTGAAGAGCTGATACTCAACAAAGGCCTGAAGATTTTAAACTGGGGTAAGAATGTTCTCTTCAACAAATGGTGCTGGCAGAACTGGATATCCATCTGCAAAAAACTGAAACAAGACCCATATCTCACACTTTATACAAAACCCAACTCAAAGTAGATAAAAAACCTAAATATCAAATCTAAAATGATAGAACTCATCCGAGAAAAATTAAGATCAACAATGGATGTTTGAATATACAACATAGTGAGACTTTAAAATCTGGCACACAAAGTACAATGAACAGAAGAGAACATAGGTAAATGGGAACTACTAAGAATCAAACACTTTTGCTCATCCAAAGACTTTATCAATAGAATTTAAAGACCACCTAGAGAATGGGAAAAGATATTTTGCAACTATATGTTAGACTGACATCTGATCCCCATAATGTATAAGGTACTACAGAATGTCAATAAGAAATAGATAAATATTCCAATTAAGCAATGGGCAAAGTAGATGGACAGAAGCTTCTCTAAAGAGCATATCCAGGCAGCAGAAAACACATGTGGGCATGCTCACAATCATTAGCTATTAAAGAAATTCAAATCAAAATTACAATGAGATACCATCTCACCCCAACAATGTTGGCAATGATCCAAAAAATGCAAAACAACAAATGCTGGAGAGGCTGTGGAGAAAGTGGAACTCTCCTTCACTGTTGGTGGGATTGCAAAAATGGTCTAACCTCTTTGCAAAACTGGATATAGATACACCATTTGACCCAGTAATTCCACTGCTTGGAATATACCCTACAGAATCAAAGTCATTCACACCAACTGATACATGCACACAAATGTTTATTGCAGTGCAGTCCACAATAGCAAAAAGATGGAATCAACTCAGATGCCCAACAACAGAGGAATGGATAGGTAAACTACGGTATATATACTCAATGGAACACTATGCAATGATAAAGAACAGTGATGATTTTATGAAGCATCTTATAACGTGGCTTCAATTGGAAGACATTATGTTGAGTGAAAGTGGTCAGCAATAAAAGGACAAATATTGTATAAGACCCTTACTATAAGAACTTGAAAACAGACTCCTGCATAGAAGACTCTTTGATGGCTGCAGGGGTGGGGAGGGAGGGAGGGAAAGGGTGGAGTACTGATTAGATAGTTGATAGAAATTTGGTTGGGTGAAAGCTGTGACAGGATACATTAGAAAGAAGCTGAATTTTAACTGGGCTTCAGCATAATGGGATTACTCCTCCCACTTGAACGCAATATTGCTAGAATAGAGTAATGGAGGTCAATTCTTCAAACAGAAATGGATTGGACTTGGTGACAGAGAGCCACCATATCATATGTATACTTTATGGTTCTATGCGTCTATAGGATGTCATCCGACTGATCTCTTACTGGATGTTGAGGAGAGGGTGGAGACGAGGGGATAGGAGATTGTTAGGAGAATATGACATGTACAGAATGGAGAGAAAGAGTGTGCTGCCACTGAGCAGGGAGAGCAGTGGGAGCTGCTCATTGGAGGGTATGCAAATTGATATGGGATTGTATATTTTCACTCAATCATAATAAAAAATAAATAAAAAGAATATTAAAAAATAAGAAATCACATGAACATATTTCCAGAATATGTTTTACTGTAACAAAAAATAAAGTAACAAAAATCCTGTAACAAAAATTTAAAGCTGCAGGATATATCTTAACTGTACTGTGTTAGGTTAAGCTAGGAGATCCAGAGAATATAAAGATACATAGCAAAGCTACCAAAAGCAATGTCAGTCAATAAATGATACATTTTGAAAAAAACAAAATGCATATCATTTATCTAAACCAATGTTTAGATATGCAAGGGTATTTCTTGTACTACCAAAAAAAAAAAAGAATTAATGGAGTATTAAGAATATTTCTTAAAACATACAGTCTTAATGGTGGAAAACATATTTAAAAACTCACAGTCATTAATAGGTAAATGCAAACTAAAGTAACAATTAGATATCACTCTTTAGCCGCTATACACAAAAAAAGAATAAACTAAGAACATACGCTGTAACCAAAAAAGAAAAAAGAAAACACTGTCATTGAGTCAATTCTGACTCATAACGACCCTACAGAACAGGGTAGAACTACTCCATACAGGTCCAAAGAGTGCCTGGTGGATTCACACTGCTAACCTTTTGTTTAGCAGACGTAGTACTTAACCACGATGTCACCAATGGATATAAGAGAGTGGTATAAATAGTAAAAATGAGAAGCATTGTCCCTTGTTGGAAACTGATCTAGCAACATTTCTTAAAACTAATAGTTGGTATACCTTGAGCCAGCTGTGTCATTCTTTGCAATGAATGTCACAGAATGAAAATCTCAAGTGAAAATATTCAAAGAAGAATGGATGTATAATTATGGTGTTTTCACAAGGAATAATATGTAGCTATTAAGGAGAAATGGATGAAAGAATACAATCCTGATGCACACCTTTCCTGAATTTAAACCGTGCAGTGCCCCCTTGTTGTTTTCACACAATTGCCTCTTGATCCATATACAGATCTGAGAAGCTGGACTACGTGAAGAAGAACAAGGCATCAGGATTGAAGGAAGACTTATTAACAACCTCTGTTATGCAGATGACATAACCCTGCTTGCTGTAATTGAAAAAGATTTGAAACATTTACTGATGAAGATCAAAGACCACAGCCTTCAGTACAGACTGCACCTCAATATCAAGAAAACAAAAATCCTCACAATTGGACCAGTGAACAACATTGTCATAAATGAAGAAAGGATTGAAGTTGTCAAAAACTTCACTTTACTTGGCTCCACAATCAACACTAATGGAAGCAGCAGACAAGAAATCAAAACTTGTGTTGCATTTGGAAAGTATGCCACAAAGGACCCCTTTAAAGTGTTAAAAAGCAAATATGTCACCTTGAAGATTAAGGTGCACCTGACCCAAGCCATGGTATTTTCAATTGCATCATACACATGTGAAAGCTGGACTGTGAATAAAGACAGAACTGATGCCTTTGAATAATGGTGTCAGAGAAGAATATTAAATGTACCATGCCCTGCCAAAAGAACCAACAGATGTGTTTTGAAATGAGTAAAACCAGAGTGCTCCTTGGAAGCAAAAAAAGTGAGACTGCACCTTATATACTTTAGATTTGTTGTCAGGAAGAATCAGTCCCTGGAGAAGGACATCATGGTTGGTAGAGGGGACGATGAGTCAAAAAGAGGAAGACACTCAACAAGATGGATTGACACGGTGGCTGCAACAACGGACTTAAGCATAAAAATGATTATGGACATTACACAAGACTGAGCAGTGTTTCATCCTGTTGTGCATAGGGTCCCTACGAGTCAGGACTAACTCAATGGCACCCAACAGCAACAACGTTAAGAAAAATAAATTTCCGCTATAGAAAGTTGCATTTGAGGAACTTCCAGGAACTATTGTGGGCTTAGAAAAGCAAGATACATAAAAACATGAGAATAATATAGCATTAAAAAATGACACTAACAATGAAAAGCCTTTATGTAGAAGAAAATATGTAAGAGAATATTCAAGATTCTTAACATGTATAACCACCTGGGAGTGGATGGATGAGGAGATTGATGTGGGTCAGTATGAGCCATTGAGGAATGGATAGAGTTACCGAAACTTTGTTCCCAGCCAGTAAGGATAACAGCTACCATTGGTCTCTCAATTTGTTGTACTGTCGTGTTTTGCATGTTGCAATGATGCTGAAAACTATGCCATCGGTATTTCAAATACTATTAGAGTCACCCATGGTATAGAGGTTTTAGTGCAGCTCACAGAGTAAAACAGAATAGGAAGAAGGACCTGGGAGTCTGCCTCTGAAAACTTGGCCAATGAAAATCTCGTGAATAGCAGTGTAACATTTTCTGGTATATTTTCTGGTATAGTGATGGAAGATAAGTCCCTCAAGTTGAAAGGCATGAACAGTAAGACCGGGGAAGAGCTACCTCCCCTTTGTAAAGCTGACATTAATGATATGGATGGAGTAAAGCTTTTTTCATTTGCTCATGTGGCATGACTCAAAATCTGAAGAAACAGTTTCAACTAACCATCAATAATTGGAAAATTGAATGTACAAACTATGACTCAGAAAACTAAAAGTCATCAAAATTGAAGTGAAATTCTCAAAGATCTGTATCTTAGATGTTAGTGAGCTGATGTAGACCGAGAGTTGGTCATTTTGAATCAGACAATTATATAGTCTACTATGGCAAGAGTGAAAAATTAAAGAGGAATGGTATCAAATTCATCATCAAAAAGGATATTTCAAAATCTATCCTCAAGTATAATGCTGTCGGTGATAGGATAATATCCATATGCCTACAAGGAATTCCAGTTAATATGACTATTATTCAAAATTGCACATCAACTACTAATGCCAAAGGTAAAGAAATGGAAGGTTTTTACTTCAAGGACACCACACATAAGAAAGCAAAAGGTCATTAAAAAGGCAATAAGGAAAGGAAAGACTAAAATGGATGTCAGAAGAGACTCTGATATTTGTTCTTGAATGCAGAGTAGGTAAAGCAAAAGGAAGAAATGATCAAATAAAACAGTTGAGTAGAAGATTTCAAAGGGTAGCTCAAGAAGACGAAGAAAAATATAATGAAATATGCAAAAACCTGAAAGAACTGAAAAAAAAATCAAGCCTCAAGTTGCAATATTGCCATACTGAGGAATTCTATGCTCAAAATGTTAAACAAGGCAGGAAGCATGAAAATAAGATGGTAGAACTATATAGAGTCACTATGCAAAAATAAAAAAACAAAAATTGGACAATGTTCAACCATTTCAACAGGTAGTATATCAACAGAAATCAATGGCATTCACAATATGAGTGAATCTGGTACAGGTTCTGCTGAGTAAAATAAGCCAGTCACAAAAACAAATACTACGTGAGACACAATTGTAAAACCCATGAAAAGGTTTACATGTGAAAAGACACAGTCTCTGATGATTATGAGAAAAAGGATCAATAAAGATGTGTCAAGGTAATATTCTTTCTTCATACTTATTCAATTTAAATGTTCAGCAAATGATTTGAGAAGCTGGACTGTATGAAGAAGAATGCGGCATCAGGAACGGATAAAGATGCATTAACAACCTGCGATATGCAGATGACGCAACCTTGCATGCTAAAAGTTGATGAAGATCAAAGACTACAGCTTTCAGTATGGATTGCACCTCAAGATAAAGAAAATAAAAATCCTCACTAGACCAATAAGCAACCCTGTGATAAACGGATCCACAATTAATGTCTATGAAAACTGAGACTGAGAAATCAAATCATATATTGCATTGAGTAAATCTGTTGCAAAGGACCTTGTTGAGGTGGTGAAAACCAAAGATGTGATTTTGAGAAGTAAGGTAAGGTCTGCCTGACCCAAGCCATGATGTTTTCATTTTTCTTGTTTCTTTTCTCCAATTTCTTCTCATGAACGCTGGAGTCAGTAGCTCTTATCTCCAAGGTCAGTAAGTCTAATTTCCAGTTGTCCAATTCTGCTCTTTTGGCTTTGAATGGAATTCTCTAATTCTGTAATTTTGTTATTTATCTGTTGGATTTCAGAATGCTGATATTCCATCAGATCAAACAGCTTGTTTCGTTTTTCCTTTTGCTGTGCTGCATTTTGTATAATGTTTGGGTGGGATCTATATATAATTCTTTTGTACTTGACCTTCAAAATTTTCAAAAAGGCTTCTTCTTCTGGGAAGTTCTTAGATTTTTTGTTTTGGGAGTTTTGTGGAACCATGGATGAATGTTTTTTAAAATATTTAGTTAGGGTTTACTGCTTACAGAACATCTAGAGGCTGTTTAGTTTCTCTGGTGTTGCCTTCACAGGAGCTGAGGCACAGTTCTGAGAAGAAAGTTGATCACCAGCCACCTCTTTGTACTCCAGTGACTGGTGCCAGTGGAATCTATGGGGTAGCAGGATGTGAAAGGAAACATCCGTATTTATGGAGTCACTGGGGAGCTGTCAGGTGTCCCTGTGTTTTGGGTCAGTAAAAGCTAGAAGAGATGTTGTTGGGCTGCACTGGCTGCAGTTATTTCTCTAGGCAGTCCTATTTTAAAAGGTAAAAGCTATCTGACCTCTTCCAAAATCTATCAGGCCAGCAGGTGTGGGAAGCCTCACCTTCCCTGAGAATGGAGGCTCCTGTTCAGCTGCCCCTAGATCCTGTGATATAGTTCAAGGGACAGGATACTGCACTGCTGACATTCCTTTAGACTGTTTAAATGATTAAATGTTTAATGCTTGAATTTTTAAATTTTTAAATTTACATGTTTAAATTCCTTTTAGACCGTCCAATTTCTTTAGACTGTTTAAATGAGAAAAGGTAACTTTTACAAGGGGATGAATGAGAGGCAACTCATGAGGTTAGGAAATTCACTGTAGATAATGTTTTATTTATATTTATGGTAAAGTGCCCAAGGCACTGTATGTTTTTGCTGTAAAGGTGTGCAAATCATTAGGCATTTATCAGCATTTGAAAATGCATATGCCTCAACTATAAATAATCCCACCCATAAGGCTGCAGCATGCTAAACACAGCTTTTCTGGCTGGAAAAGTGTTCTCAAGGCTGGGAGGCAGTCCCTGCCTGGCAATTAGCCCCTGCTGAGGCTTTTGGTTGGGTAACTTTACCTCCCAGTCAAACAAGATTGAAGTCTGGGCAAGCTGTCCCATCCCTGTGAATCAGCAGAATCTGTGGCCAAGGTCTAAAAAGAGAGAGTGAAGGGGCTGTGGTGCTCTCAGTCCAGAGCTGGGATCTCAAACTGTAGCTATTCTACTCACTGATCACTTTAGCACTGCAGGTTTGCATAGCTTCTGGTTGAGCACACCCCCTGCTGCCTGCCAACAAAAGAAAAAAAAAAAAAGGTAAAAAGGCCAGTTACCTTCAGTGCATTGCAGCAGGCCAATTTAACCAGAGCGGGAGTCAGTCAAAGACAAGAAGTTTCCCTTTCAGTGGCATGTAGTCCAAACTGACAGCCCTATGCTGTGCCCTAGGGCTGGCTGGGTGTCCAGAAAGTTCTGTTTAATTATCAATCTAGGCCTTAGTTTTCAGAGTGAATTAAGGAGATGTGTGTCTAGTCCACCATCTCGAGTCTGCCCCACCCCCAAGCCATGATATTTTCAATGGCCTCATATGAATGTGAAAGTATGACAATGAATAGGGAAGACTGAAGAAACAATGCCTTTGAGTTACAGTATTGATGAAGAATATTGAATATACTGTGGACTCCCAAATGAATGAACAAATCTGTCTTGGAAGAACAGCCAAAGTGCTCCTGAGAGACTTCTTCTGACATACTTTGACTATTTTATTGGGAAGGACTAGTTCTTAGAGAAGGACAACATTCTTGGTAAATAGGAGGTACAGCAAAAGAGGAAGACCCGTGACAGACAGTTTGACACAGTGGCTGCAACAGTGGGTTCAGAGTTTGCAATGACTTGTGAGGGATGGGCACAAGACCAGACAGTATTTCAGTATGAGTCAGTATCAGCTGGACAGCACCTAACAACATCAACAAGTGGGTAACTCCAAAGTATAGATCAAGTGTATCACTGAATTACATTTTTTACACATCAAAGTACTGGCAAAATGTCTGCATACATTTGTAACACATTGCTGAAAGCCAGCTACATAGTTTCATTTATAAAAGAGTATTTTGTCATCATAAGAAGACATTTCTTAAATGACGTAGAATTTACATTCAAACACAGGTCCTATCACATCCTGTATTGGACTGGAAATTTAAGTGGACAGGGAGTTTTTTGTCCTAGAGATTGAACATCCTTCAATTTTATTGTGTCTTTTTCTTCTTCTTTCCTGATTTCTTTGTCTTTGACTTCTTGTCCTTTGCCATCCTTAGGGATGAAGTTAATGGTCAGCTGCACCTGTCCATATGACCCAACTGGTTAATTTAGAATTAAAATTCACTTATGCAGCAAGACTACAAGCACTGTCACTCTAGAATGATAGCAGTAATTACAATTAAAAATGCACCTGGTCCTGAATGTATTACCTAACCCATAAGCCCTTTTAAAAATATAATTAATGCTGATTCTTGTTATCTCTGGCTTTTCAGTATTTCTGTGTTGATAATGGCTTTGCTTTTAATCATATGCTCCCATTAAAAGCAGAATTAGGAAGAAAGAAGAGAAGAAAACATGTCATTTGTGTCTCTGCAGAGAAATTGCTTGCAAAGCTGTCAGAATATCTTTAGACTGTTTAAATGAGGAAAGGTAACTTTTACAAGGGAATGAATGTAAGGCAACTCATGAAGTTAGGAAATTCACTGTAGATAATGTTTTATTTATATTTATGGTAAAGTGCCCGATGCATTGTATGTTTTTGTTGTAAAGGTATGCAAATCATTAGGCATTTATCAGCATTTGAAAATGCATATGCCTCAACTATAAATAACCCCAGAATGAAATGATCTAATTTTAGTAGCTCTGAATAGTCGTACGCTCTTTTGAGTGAATATGCCACTCAAGTGAATACATTTGGAGATATCTTGATTTACAAGTGTAGTCAGCTAATAAATATTATGCCAAGCACTCTCACAAAGAATACAGGCCTCTCTTTTCTTGCTGTAAACCAATCCGAGCCTGAGGATTAGTTATCCTAAATGAGAGATTCTTGGTTATTTTTCTAAAACTAATTACTTTTAGCAAGATAGATACCAGCCAACCAACCTAGCAACCAAGTGACTAGTATTTCTTCTCTATATTTACAAATAATTCTTTCCCTGTTTTCACATTGTTAAAATTTTTGTACCTCTTAAAAATTTCTATCTCTTGTAAGATCCGACTCGACGGCACTTGGCTTGGCAGTAAGAAATTATCTTTAGAGTTTATTTTTTATCCTATTGTCTTAGTCATCTAGTGCTGCTATAACTTAGTCGTGAGTGCTGCTTGTGATACCACAAGCAGACAGCTTTAACAAAGAGAAATTTATTTTATTACAGTCTAGTAGACCCCAAGTGCAAATTTCAGGTCATCATCTTCACAGGAAGTCTTTCTCTTTTGACCCTGGAGGAAGATCCTTGTTGTCAAGCTTCCTCTAGACTGGCGTGTTGTGAGGTACAGGGGCCCCAGGTCTTTCCAAAGGACATGATCTCCTCTTGGCACTGTTTCTTTCCTGATGGTATGAGGTTCTCTGACCTTTTGCTTGCTTCTTTCCTTTATATCCCAAGAGATTTCCTCAAGACACAGTATAATTTTACACATCAGATCCTACCCCACCAACACAACAGCCACCCATCTTCCTTCATTGACATCACAGAGGCAGGATTTGCAACATACACAACATCATCACGCAATACCAGGAATCATGGCCAGCCAAATTGCCGCATATGTTTTATTCTCAGGGGACACAATTCAATTCAGACATATATTAACTAATTAACTTTTATTAGGGAAGCTTAAACCTTTTATTCTTACTGTATGTCATATATCAGAACTTACATATGAAATTTATTTTTTTTTTTTAGTAATTTACTCCTCCTTGCATGTTTTCTTTATACTCTGTCTTTTGTTCTATGGACTGTAGTTTTTGTTTGCCTTATGGATTGGTATTATCTAAAGATTTTGAAATATCCATATTGTTTTTTTTCTTTTCTGTCTATAGGGAAGCATCTTTAAGTCTTTAATAAAACATTTTTTATTATCAAAATGAATTATAACTCAATCTCTTGCTATATAGAAAGTAAATCTAAGTAATTAGTACATAATGAAATTCCCTTACAATCTCCTTATATTCCTAGCTTTTATTAATATGAACTGGAATTTTACAAGGACTGCTTTTAGTATTTACCCTAACTTTACTTTCAACTGATTTTAATGTCAAAGTAATTTATGTTATTGCTATGAATTTTTACTTTGGATTATTCTGTCCTCTGACTAGAGTGGGTCTTAAAGTAATTTTCCTAGAAAATTGCCTAAAAGAATACAAGCTAATTGTAGATAGGAAAATAGAGGCACTCAGTTTCATCACAGAAGTCAGTTTGACATAATTTCATACACAGATCTTGTTGTCAAAGTTAAATCTTGTTGAATAACCAGAACTAGTAGCCATAGTATCAGTACTTAGGAATCCTAGATTTTCTGGTCAGACTCCCGGTCTGAGCCAAAGATTCCTTCATTATTTGCTCTTATTCTTCAGCCTCGTAGTGTTATAAAAATTATGGAAGAAAGACCTACACACAGGAGTTAGTGGGTGATGCAAAGAGTTAACAAGCTCAGCTGCTAACCAAAAGACTGGAGGTTTCAGTCCACCCAGAGATACCTCAGAAGAAAGGCCTACCAATGTACTTCCAAAAAAAATCAGTCATTGAAAACCCTGTGGAACACAGTTCTAGTCTGACACATATGGGACTATCATGAGTCAGAAGAGACTGCATGACAAGTGGCTTTCTGGCATATATAATTTAGTAGGACATCATTTTGTTGCAGTTATAAATTGTAGAACAAAAATGAAGAGTAACATGAGATATGCAGTATAAAACTCTCCTAGATCCTTGGAAATTCTATGGGGCAGTTCTACTCTGACTTCTAGTGTTGCTATGAGTGAGACCTGACTTGATGGCAGTGGGTTTAGTCCTCATTTTACAATAGTGATTGAACATAGCTTATAAACTGCTTTGCTTATTTATACTGATGTTCTCTGGCTGGATATGATATTGATGTTTTTACATGCAATATGACCAAAAAAGGAAAATGTCAAATATTTTCAACTTTGTCCACTATTCTTCTAAACTCAAAGTTGTGGGAAGCTGGAGCTATGCTGGGAATCATGTCCTGTTTAAGATAAGAAAAGACTCCCTACAGACTTTGGAACTCAATGAAATAGCCCTTCCTCAATAGTCCACCATAAATAAATGTCAGTCCCATCAAATCTCAAGAACTAGCGAGGAGATATCAGATACGGCCAAGAAGTCATTGCTATGGTTTCCCGTTTTAACCAGCAAACACCTGAAAACAACAATTGGCCTGTTTTAGGGTATGTTTTTCACCTTCCCAAGTAGTCTCATTCTCAAATAGTTAATTTAGTGTACTCCTTAGTAAATTTAGCAAACATCCACATTTTTGTTCTTCAGAATTTGCGCCCACCTCGAAGTCTTAGATGCAGTGCTTTTTTAGGAGAAGTTATATAATGCACGAGTGAATACATGGATGATACTGTTAACTGATTCAGATTAATGTGCATATTCACTTCTGTATCAAAGGTTAGGGCATCTGTTGAAGTGAACTAAACTGGAAACATGATGAAAAGTTCTTCTAGGTTAAGCATATCTGTAGTAGGTATACCTTCTTTTTCTTTGGAACTCTTCTTTGTTCCCTGGAGAAATGTCACATCAGAAACACATCTTTCTCAGGTATATAAATAGACTTGAGCCAAGTATAGTAGACCTTGACTATTCTGGTTGCTGTCATCACCCTCAAGATAGTTGCTGTTCTGTTTAGTCTCAGTCCTTTTAAGTGCTTTGGAATTCGAGATAACTATAGTGTCACTTGATGTTATTGAAAACTGTACAGATTCTACTTTCCATTTTGTTCTTGCTCATTAGCTTACTGAGAAAATTCTCTCCAGCCTGTTTCTTTTTTTCCACATGAGATTTGTGATCATTTGTCAACAGAAAACAACGAAGGGAGTAATTAGTGATCCTTTGATGACTACCAGCCCTGGAGATGGAGTTACCTCTGACTCCATCAGTGACCAAGTGTCTGCATGTTTAAAACTTCCTTGTTTTTTTCTGAATCTTCCAACACTTTATTGTCCCACTTTACCTTAGTCATTTAGTGTTGCTACAAGGGAATACCACAGGTAGATGGCTTTAAAAAGAGAAATTTGTTCCGTCACAGTGAAGTAAGTTAAGAGTCCAAGTTCAGGGATAAGCTCCAGGGAAAGGCTTTCTCTTTTGGCTCTGGAGGAAGGCCCTTGTTATCAGTATTCCCTAGACTGGGAGCTTCTGAGGCATAGGGACCCTGAGTCCTTTTCAAAGGACATACTTTGCTCCCAGCACTGCTTCTTGGTGGCATGAGATCCCCATCTCTCTTCTTGCTTCCCTTTCCGTCATAGCCCAAGAGACTGCCACAAGGCACAATACAATCTTACACCTTGGTGCTGCCCCACAAACACAATGGCCACCCATTAACCCTCATTAACATCATAGAGGGTAGATTTACAAGTTATAGGAGCATCATGCAACATTAGGAATCACGGCCTAGCCAAATTGCTATGCACATTTTGGGGCGGGGGCAGGGTCATTATTCAATTCATGACATTCCACCATTTGGCCTCCCAAAGTCACATCCATGCAACACGTAAAACATGTTCACCCTATAACAGCACAACTCTTAAGTTCAAATCCAAAATCCAGAAATTCCTCTTCAACTGTGTAGACTAGGACACAAATTATCTGCTTCCAGTGGTACAATGGCAGAGTATGCACAAGTTAGACATTTCCACTATAATTGGGAGAAACTGAAGGAAAAGAAGGAATAATAGGCAAGTAAATTAGTGTAACACATTACATTAGCCCTCAAGGCTTTGAAAATAAATACTCTAGTCTCTAAGATATTTTACACAAGGCCCCTGCCTTCCAGACTACTCTAGGTATTGGCCACACTCTCCAGATTCTGAGTGGATGCCAATCCCTGAGCTACAGCTCAATCTTCCAGGACCGCTGGGACAGCAACTTTTCTCTCTCACCTTTAGATGCACGATTTTTCTAGCCCAACTGAGTGGCAATGCTATGCTTACAAATACCAGAGGTCATTGCTCCACTTTTCGGAATCTCTGAAGCCATGGTCACAACTTTTGAGACTAAGGCAACTTTGCTCCTGTGTTCCTTGTCTCTTCAGTTTCTGCTTCCTGTGGTCTCTTGGTCCGGACCTCATGTCCACAACTGCCCTGCTGGGGCAAGAGTTCCAGATCTCTGTGGCTCCACTGATTTAAATGCACAGAGGCACCCTAGTCTGCCAAGAATCCTCCTGTACATAAGCACTCATCTCTCTTGTTCAGGGGTCAGCTTCAGCATGGTCTCGTGCTGGTCTCTTGGTTTTGCATTGCCAATTCACTGCTGTTTGCAGCATCTGTGCCTTCCTTAGTGTTAATACTTCTCCTTAACTCCTCCTGAGTCTTCTATTCATTTGTAGTTTCAAAACTACTTATGTGTTTTATGTATCTGTTGCAGTAGCACCCTACTCCATATCCAAATTCTGTCTTGATCATCTAGTGCTGTTATAACAGAAATACCACAATAGAGGCTTTAAAAAGAGAAAGTTATTCTGTCACAGTAAAGTAGGCATGGAGTCCAAATTCAGGGCATCAGCTCGAGGGAGAGCCCTACTCTGTTGGCTCTGGAGGAAGGCCCCTGTCTCTGATCTTTGCCTGGACTGGGAGCTTCTGAGGCACATGGTCCTTTTCAAGGGACATGTTGTACTCTGAACACTGTTTCTTGGAGGTATGAATCCCCAACTCTCTGCATGCTTCCATTTCTCTCATATCCCAAGAAATTGCCTCAAAGCACAATAAAATACTGCTCTACCACCATAACTGCCACCCATACTCCCTCATTAACATCACAGAGACAGTATTTACAACATATAATAACATCACACAGTACTAGGAATCATAGCCTTGCCCACTTGCTACAACTTCTGGGGGGAACACAGTTGATACATGACACCCTTCTATGCCCCTGATGGCATTCTAAGTTGTATTTTTAATTCTGTATATGTGCTTCTAAAGTGTGTATTTCTTGAGTGTAGAAACTGTATTCCACCTGACAAAGAAGTTATTCTGTGTCAACTTCTAATATTTGAGCAAGGTGATCTAGAACATTGAGTTAGAAGGATTAGAACCATAACAAAGATAGTATTTTGTAATCAGGTAGTGATAACTGCACAAGCATAAAAGGTATTTAAACTTCACCAGCCAATTTCTTCCTTGGCCTGTTTCTCAGAACCCCAAGCAGATCTCTTGCACATGTGCAGCACATGAGAATCACAGAAAGTGGTAGCATTGAGTTCCTTGACAATGTAGAATCAGGTAAGATGACATACATAAAACCTCACAAAATCTCTATTGCTTCGCCCGGTTGGGCTCAAGAGATTACAGAATACATTTGTATATTGCCAAGCCAAGTGCCATCGAGTCAGATTCGACTCATGGATTATTTTTATAAATTCTTAAAAAATATATTTTATCTACACATTTTGACGCATCCAGAAAACTTCTTGAAGTACACAAAGAAACACTTAACCGTGCTCACTTTTTGATTGTAAGAATGCACCATATTGAGAGAGGTTCTTCACTTTGAGTGTGATTTCTGTGGGAGGGTCTTTACCACAATGTATATGGTAAGGATGAATTCCAAGAAGGTTAATGCTGAAATCAAGTATCATCCTAGAAATAAGTATCATTCTTAGCTTCCTTAGGAGGAGGGCTATTTTTGTGGCTTTCTGTCCCAAGCTATTTTCTGAAGTAAAAGAAGTGCTCAATGTAAGTTTGTTAGATAAGTGGTTGGATGGATCAATCAATCAATTAATCAGTCAATCAAAGTTCCTTTGTAAATTATAACTACCAGGCTGGTCTTTTCAAATATCTTTCTTGCATGAAGAAAGTCAGGTAACCAGGATTTACATTTCTACTCTGTAATGTATTTATTATAGGATTTGGGATAAACTTCTAAATTATTTGAGTTTCAGCTTCCTCCTGTATAAAATGAGGATGATACTTCTTTTGCATAGCTTTTTGTTAAGATAAAATGGGATGATATTTGCAAACCTCTCTGCTCAGTGTCTGGTGAATTGCTGATGCCACTAGTTTTATTTAACTCCTTAAAGATGCAACTTCATTGTTTCAAAGCTTCCTTTTTTTTTCTCTCTTTCTATAAAGGCATGATAGAAACTTTAAAAAAAATACTGCAAAAATGTTTGTATTCATCTCCTGCTGGATGGTAAAACATCCCAGACTTGGACTATACTCCCCATGAGTACCTACAGAAGTGGATGACAATAATTTAAAAGACAATACAGCTGAGCTGATTAATCATTTAGTGCCCTACACTGAATCACATGTTTCCTTGGCTTCCCTAAGGTACTTGCATATTTATCTAATGCCCTTCGTTTGACACTTAATAATAAAAAGCCATGTTTGCCCTTCAACATGCAATTTTAATCAGTTATCACATTTTCAAAGGGATAAAAAAAATCATAAAGTGAGCTCTTATAATAAATGCCTTCCAGTGATTCTGACTTACAGTGATGATAGGACAGGATGGAATTGTCCCATAAAGTTTCCAAGGAACACGTGGTGGATTTGAACTGCCCATCTTTTGGAAAAAATATTATGTTTTTGGAGAAATATTTAACAGAAAATTACATTCTCATTTAACAAATTCTTCACATTTGGTTCAGTGATACAGGTGATACGCTTCACAGTACGTTGACCTCACTATTTCTATTTTGGTTGTTGTGTTTTCATTGACCTAATTACTCATCTTCCCTGACCATCTCACCTGCGGCTTAGGGTAAGTGTTAACCATTTGGTTTCACCTTGACCATTGTTTTGAGAAGCATAGTGCTTATGCTTATTTTAGGGTCCAGTCTGTCATTTGGCTGAAAGATAGCCTCTGGGAGTGGTTTGAGTTATAAATTTAAGGACTATCTAAGGGTAATAGTCTTAGAGGTTCATCAAGTCTCTGTAGATCCAATAAATCAGATTTTATTTTTTTCCACAGAATTTGAATTTTTTTCCATATTTTGCTGCCATTTCACCCAGGATCATCTAATGAGTCCCTAGTTGGAGCTATCTATTATGGTAGTAAGGCACCATCTGTTCTTCGGGTCTCAAGGTAGGTAATGTTGTTGGCTCTGTGATGTATTTGTTCTGTAATCTAGTGTCTTCTTTGAGATTTGTACTTCTTTCCTTTCTTTTTCTTTTTCTTTTTTTCAGCTCTGATGAGTGAAGAAAAATAGTTATATCTTCAATGATCATTCAAAAACTTAAGACCCAGATTCTACTCACCAAACTAGGATGTAGAACTTAGGGACCATAGCATGACAATGGACAGAATTTCTTCACAAGGCTATGGCCTTAAACCCTCCAACACTAAGCCAATCCTGTGATATATTTGTTTATGTATCACAAGCATCCATAACTGTGCCACTTGTATACTTTATTTTGTACTTGAAAATATGCCAGAATATAGGCAGCACAAATAAAAATGTATATACATGTGTACAGTTATTCCTGTAATACACAGATTGCCTATGATAAAATATATATACATATACATATATATATATATATATATATATATATATATATATATATATGGCAGATGTTCAACTGTTCCAGGAGGTAGTATATGGTCAAGAACTGATGGCACTGAAGGAAGAAGTCCAAGCTGCATTGCAGGCACTGATGAAAAACAAAGCTCCAGGGAGTGACAGAATACCAACTGAGAGGTTTCAATAAATGGTTGCAGCTCTAGAGGAGCACACTCATCTATACAAGAAGTTTAGATAACAGCTACCTGGAAAACTGATAGGAAGAGGTCCACATTTATACCTGTTCCAGAGAAAGTTGATCCAACTAAATGTATAAGTAAAAATTTGCTTGAAGATCATTCAAAAGTGGCTGTACTAGTATACAGACAGGGAACTGTTAGAAATTCAAGCCAGATTCAGAAATTGTAGAACCAGGGATACCACTGCTGATGTTAGATGGAACCTTATGGAAATCAGAGAATACCAGAAAGATGTTGACCTGTGTTATATTGACTATGCAAAGGCATTTGACTGTGTGGATCATAACAAATTATGGATTACATGGTGGACAATGGGAATTCCAAAACACTTAACTGTGCTCATGAGAGAATTATACATGGATCAAGAGGCAATCATTGAAACAGAACAAGGGTACATTTAATGTTTTCAGGTTAGGAAAGATATGTGTCAGTGTTTTATCCTTTCGTCATACCTATTCAATCTCTATGCCTAGCAAATAATCTGAGAAGCTGGACAATGTGAAGAAGAATGAGGCATCAGGATTGAAGGAAGAAATACTGGTTAATAATCTGTAATATACAAATGACATGAACTTGCTTGCTGAAAGTGAAGAGTACTTTAAACACTTGTGAAGATTAAAGACTTCAGCCTTCAGTATGGATAATACCTTAATGTAAAGAAAACAAAATTTCTCACAACTGGACCAATAAAAAATGTTGAAGTTGTACAGGATTTTATTTTAATTGGATCTACAATCAATGTCCATGGACTCAGCAGTCAGGAAATTAAACAACATATTGTGTTGAGTGAATGTGCTGCAAAAGACCTCTTTAAAGTATGGAAAAATAAAGATGTTGTTTTGAGGACTAAGGTATACATGACCCAAGCCATGATATTTTCATTTGGCTCATAAAACTTACAAAAGCTGGACAGTAAGTAAGGAAGACCAAAAAGTTGACACATTTTAATTATGGTATTGCCAAAGAATATTGAGTATCCTGTGGACTGCCAGAAGATGGAACAAGTCTGTCCTGAAAGAAGCATAGCAGAGTGCTTCTTGGATGCAAGGAGAGAAAAACTTTAACTCATGTGTTTTGGACTTGTGATCTGGAGGGAACAGGCCCTGGAAAAGGACATTATCTCTTGCAAGGTTGAGGGCCAACAGAGAAGAGTAATCTTTAACAAATGAATTTCCGCAGTGGCTGCAACAATGTTCTCAAATATAGCAACTATTGTGGGAATGGGGCAAGATCATGCAATATTTCCTTGTGTTGTACACAGGGTCATTATGAGACAGAAGGACCTTAGTGGAACCTAGCAACAGCAACATCTATAACAGCAGCTTTTTGTATATTACTTCCCATAAATATTAATACCTGTTTATGTGTCTATATAACCAAATATAAGTATTTCAGTTATCGTTGCTGTTGTTACAAAATTGTATATCCACTCATGAATTTTTCACAAATTTTCACATAATTTGTTCATAGATGTTTTAGTCAGCTAGGGCTGCTCTAACAGAAATACCACAGAGTGGATAGTTTTAACAAAAAAAGGTTTATTCTTACATGGTCTAGTAGGTTACAAGTCCAACTTCAGGATGTCTGTTCCAGGGGAAGGTTTTCTTTCCTGTCAGTTCTGGAGGAAAGTCTGGTATTGCATCAGTCTTTGTCCAGGGAGCTCTTGGTGCAAGAATCTCAGATCTGAAGGACACATTCTTCTCCTGGTCCTGCTTTCTTGATTGTGTGAGTTTCCCAACTCGCTGCTTGCTTCTCTTTCCTTTTATCTGTTGTAGGAAGAAAGGATTAAGGGTTGGGCAAGCAGTACTCCAGGGAAACTCCCTTTACAGTGGAGCAGGGAGGTGATCCTATGAAGGGATTTACTGTCACACCTTAATCCTTTAATATACAGCACAGCAAAATCAAACAATGGCGGACAATCATGAATACAGGGAATCATGGCCACATGGCTACACCTATTTTGGGGGAGACACAATTCAACCCATAACAATGGACTTAGTTACATTTATCACAATTTGTCAACATTCTCCAAAACTAATGAAATTGTGTCTATACTGTCATCTTTACTATACTTGTGCTGTTCTCACTATTTCTGTGCTTAAAGCCATATTTCCTCTCACCAAAAGCCACAATTCTCTAAATTCTAAAGCATACTCCACATGTCACGTTACAAATATTATAAAAGGAGGAAAAGTTATATCTTCTGTCTGGTAACTACTAGTGAATATCTGTCTGTATATTTATCTGTTCTTGCATTCTTATAAAAGAGGAGTCATACAGAATCCACTTGCACCTCCAAAACCAGTGAGAGACAGCCTCAGATCATCAAAAGCCAAGTCTTTGCAAGTAATCTGCTGCATATAGATTTGAATCTTTTATACAAGATAGGCCTGTCTCCCTTCTCCCAGTACTCCCCTCTCCCTTCTCTGTTCTGTGCCCAGCACTGGAGTCTGATGCCATTAGCTGAGATGGAAGTAAGACTCACTCCTAAAGCCCACCCTAAGCTATTCCTCCCTTTTTTCTCTGCACTGGGCCTAGCTCTGGAGTCTGACACAATTAATTGAACCATAAGTAGGACTGCTTAAACCTACCCTGAGCTATTCTCTGAGATTCAGAAGGGGAACAATTTAACAAACTTTAGTAGGAATAGGCAAAAAAACAAACAAAACAAACAAACAAAAAAACTCTTCTGATTCCCCTAAGCTGGAAATTCAGGGCAAAAACTACTCCTTCACCTAATTCAGAATTAAGGGGATATGCCATTCTCACAACACTCAGGGACAGCTGTTAATCTCTGCTTTTCTCAACAACTGTGTCTATACCAATTACCTCTGTTTATCTAGGACAGTAGGCAAGTGCCTTCGACGCACCTTGATGAAAGTCTACCTGGACACGTGAGCATACTCCGTATCAGGAAAGTAAACCATACATTTCAGAACAAGAAGTTGGAACACAATAAGCAAACATAAAACATAAAATAAATAAAACCACAGCAGAAACAGCAGTCCGTACGAAAGCACTTAAAAGAGTGAACCATGATCTCTTCAGAAAGCTCCCCAAACGAAAAGTCTAATTTTCCAGAGGAAGAGAACTTCCTGGAATTATCAGAGGAAGAATACAAAAAATTAATATTTAGAACTCTTCAAGAGTCAGATCTGACTCAACGGCACTTGGCTGACTTGGCTCAAGAGATGGCCAAGGATATGAGGCACAATGCAGCACATCATAATGACAAATGGAACAAGCCACAAGAGAGCATAGAGTGGCATGAATTTGAAATTCAAAGATTAATAATACACTTAGACAACACAACAGATGTCAAAGGAGTAGAATCGAGGCAATACAAGATAAAACATCTGGCATCAACATATTTGAGAAAAAATCAGAGAATAATGTTTAAAAAAATCAAGAAACACTAAGAATTTTATGAGTCTCTGCCATGGATTGAATTGTGTTCTTCCAAAAATATGTCTAGCCATTTGCTTGGGCCATGATTCTCTGTAGTCTATGTTTGCCCTCCATTTTGTGATTTTGCTGTGCTGTATGTTAAAAGATTACAGTGGGACTGTAAATCCCTTTACAAGACCATCTCCTTGCTCCACTGTAAAGGGAGTTTCCCTGGAGTATGGCTTGCTCCACCTTTAATCCTTTCCTCCTAGAAGAGATAAAAGGAAAGGGAAGCAGGCAGAGAATTGAGAACCTCACACCATCAAGCAAGCAGCACCAGGATAAGAGCTCGTCCTTCAGACCTGAGGTTCCTGTGCCGAGATACTCTCAGGACAAAGACTGATACAACACCAGACTTTCCTCCAGAGTCGACAAGAGGAAAAGCCTTCCCCTGGAACAGACATCCTGAATTTGGACTTGCAACCTACCAGACTGCGCAAGAATAAGCTTTCGTTTGTTAAAGCCATCCACTCTGTGGCATTTCTGTTAGAGTAGCACTAACTGACTAAGACAGACTCCATGAAGAGGAATAATCCATGAGCGACTGGAGTACTAGAATGGAGTACCAGATGACAGAAAATACAAAGAGAATTGTTGAAGATTTGCTGACAGAAATTTTCCTTGATACTGTGAAAGATGAGACAATACCTATCCAAGACACTCATCAAATTCCACACAAGGAAGATCCCAAAAGAAAGACACCACAGCATGTTATAATCAAATTTGCCAAAACTAATGATAAGGAGACGCTTTTAAAAGTCATTAGGGATAAATGAAAAATAACCTACAAAAAAGAATCAGTAACACTAAGCTTGGACTACGCGTTAGAACCATGCAGGCATGAAAGCAATGGGTTGGCATGCACAAAGCCTCAAAGGCAAATAACTGCCAGCCAAGAATTATAAATCCATCAAAAGTGTCTCTCAAATATGATGGTGAAAGTAGGACATATCCAGATAAACAGAAATTTAGGGAATTGCAGGGAAAAAAAAAGCCAAAATTACAAGAAATACTAAAGAGAGTTCTTTAATTAAAAAATCAGTAACACCAGGTAACAATCCAAGACTAGAATACAGAACACAGCAACTGGATATGAAATCAAATTAAAAAACCACAAAAATAAATCATAGGCAAAACACTGAAAATAGGGAAACAGATAAATCATTATGTAAACATTACAACAAAAAAAGAGGACTCTAAAATCATAGACCTTTCATATGGAAAGTAAGTGAAGGCAATTTAAAGAAATTAAAGACTGGTTTAAATTTAGAAAAATAAGGATAAATATTAAGGTAGCCATAAAGTAAACTATCAATCTTATACAACAAAATAACAAACAAGAGAAGCATGAAAGGTCAACAATTAAAAAATCACCAACACATGAAGAAAAATGACTCAGGACAGAAAATTAAGTGGAAAAAAGGAATTATCTAATACAGACAGACAGACAGACATCTAAATGACAACACTAAGCTCATACCTATCAATAATTATGCTGAGAGATTGTAAGTGGCAGGTTGGATTAAAAAAAAAAAAAACAGGACCATCTATTTGCTGCCTACAGGAGACACAGTTTCAACTCATAGAAACAAACAAATCAAAACTCAAAGAATAGAAAAACATATATCAAGATAACAACATTCCCAAAAGAACAGGAGTGAAAATATTAATGTCTGATAAAATAGACTTTAAGGTAAAATCCATTTCTTTGGATAAAGAAGGACTTTATATAATGATTAAAGAATCAATACTCCAGGTGGATAAACATATTAAATATTGTTGCACCCTATGACAGGGCAATAAAATACCTAAAATGAACACTAATTGCAATGAAAAAAGAAATAGATCCACAATAACAGTAGGAAACTAAGATATACCACTTTCAGTGAAGGACAGAAGGTCTAGAAAAAGCTCAAAAGCACACAGAAAATCTACATGCCACCATTTACCAACTTGATGTCATAGACATATGCAGAACACGTCTCACAACAGCAGCCAAGTATACTTTCTATTCTAATGCACATAGAACATTCTTCAGAATAGACTACATATTAGGCCACAAAGCAATCTTTAAAAAAAATTCAAGGCATTGAAATATTACAAAGCATCTTTTCAGAACTTAAAGCCATAAAAATAGAAATGAGTAACAGAAAAGAAGAAAAAAAATTCAATGCATGTAAACTGAACAACACTTTGCTCAAAAATGAATGGATTATAGAGGAAATCAAGGGTAGAAAAAAAATTCATAGAATAAATGAAAATGTATACTACCATAAGCTACAAGACACAGCAAAAGCAGTCCTCAGAGGTCTATTTACCTCAGTAGAAGCACACATACAGAAAGAAGACAGGGCTCAAGTCAAAGAACTAATTCAATAACTCCAACAAGCAGAAAGAGAACAGCAAAACAATTTTTCAGGCATCAGAAGAACACAAATAATAAAAATTAGAGCAGAACTCAATGTATTAGAGACTGGAACGTCAACTGAAAGAGTTAACAAGATCAAAAGGTGACTTTTTAAAAAAATGTCAGCAAAATTGATAAACCATTGGCCAAGATGACAAAAAAAAAGAAAAAGGAGAGGAAGCAAACAATCAAGCAAGAAATCAGACGGTGATATCACAACAAGATCCTAGTGGGATTAAAAGACTCAAAACAGATTATTATGAAAAAACTGTTCTCTAAGAAATTCAAAAACCTAGACTAAATGAACAAATTTCTCGAAACACATCATCTACCAAAACCAGCACAAACTGAAGTAAAACTAAATAAATGCATCACAAATGGAGAGACTGAAAAACTCCCAACTCAAAAAAGCCCTGATCGAGACATCTTCACTGGAAAGTCCTACCAAACTTTTAAAGAAGAGTTCACACCACTGTTACTAAAGGTATTTCAGATCATAACAAAAGGATGGAATACTTCCAAGTTTGTTCTATGAAGCCAGCATATCCCTGATACCAAAACCAGGTAAAGACAGCACAAAAAAAGAAAATTACAGTCCAATATTTTGAATGAACTTAGATGTAAAAATCTTCAACAAAATTCTAGCCAATAGAACTCAATAGCATATTAAAAAATAATAATAACTCATCATGACCAAATGGGATGCACATAGGGATGCAGGGATAGTCCAACATTAGAAAAACAACTAATGTAATCAACCACGTACATAAAACAAAAGACAAAAGCCATTTGATTTCATCAATTGATGAAGAAAAGGTATTTGACATATTCCATCACCCAAAACACCGAGCAAAATAGGAATAGAAGGGACATTCCTCAACATGATAAGGGGTATCTATAGAAAACCAATAGCCAACATCATCCTAAATGAAGAGGATCTAAGAGCATTCTCCTTGAGAACAGAAACCAGATAAGGATGCCCACTGTCATCATTCTTATTCAACATTGTTCCAGAAGTTCTAGCAACAGCAATCAGGCAAGAAAAGAAATGAAAAGTACCCAGATTGATAAGAAAGCAGTAAAAGTTTCTCTATTTGCAGATAATATGATCTCACATAAATAGGATAAATTCCAAACAATTCTAAAACAGTAAAGACCATGAAATAAAAAAAAACATGGACAGCACTGGGATACCTAATACACAGTATAAATTGACTACAGAATATTATTATCAATGCAATAACACCAGAGGAAAACAGAGATAGCTGGGAACTACTAAAAATCAAACATGCTCATCTAAATACTTCGTCAGTAGATTAAAAAGGATTTTCGGCTGCTATGAATCCAATCGGTGTCTGATCTCCACAATCTACACGATGCTGCAGATAATTTTAAAGAATCTACAAAAAATCTACTAAAGTTTATAGGACAGTTCAGCATAGTAGTAGAATATACAATACACACACAAAAATCAACTGGATCCCTTTATACCAACAAAGAGAACATAAATAGGAAATCACCAAATCAATACCATTTATAATAGCCTCCAAGAAGATAACATATCCGGGAATAAACCTAAACCTAACTGAGACTTCAAAGACCTATAAAGGAAATCTATGAAGCTCTACTACAAGAAACCAAAATAGATCTACAAATTGGAGTACACCACCCTGCTCCTGGGCAGGAGAACTAAACATCATGAAAATATTTATTCTTTTCAAAATAATCTATAGACAATGCAATCCCAATACAAATTCCAATGTCTTTTTATAATGTGATCAGAAAAACAACACCGACTTCATATGGAAAACGAAGACACTCTGGATAAGTAAGGTATTCCTGAAGAAGAAAAGAGTGGGAGGCGTCATACTGCCTGACGTTAGAAACTATTACACTGCCACGGTAATCAAACAGCCTGGTACTGACACAAAAACAGATAAATAGATCAGCGGAATAGAACTGACCATTCACATATAACATCATTCACCTATGAACAGCTGACATTTGACACAGTTCCCTAAGTCAGTTTATTGGTGAAAAGACAGTCTCTTTAAACAAGTGGTTTTGACATAAATGGATATCCATTTGCAAAAAAGTCAAACCAGACCCACAGCTCACACCACGCACAAAAGCTAAGTCAAAACAGCTCAAAGACCTAAATATAAAATCTAAGACAATGAAGAGCCCAGGCTGAGGGAACAGGGACAGCACCAGGCACCCTAATGCACAGCATAAACTGACTACAAAATATTATTAACAATGCAGTAACACTAGAAGAGAACATAGATAACTGGGAAATACTAAAATCAAACATTTATAATGCCCATCCAAATACTTCACCAGTAGATTAAAAAGGATTTTTGGCAATCATGAATCCGATCAGTGTCTAATCTACAAGATACTGCAAAACCTCAAGAAAAAGACAAATAACCTAATCAAAAAATGAGTCAAGGTCCACGTGAGTGGGTGTCTACATTGACTTGTGACCAGAAGAAACAGATGGTGCCCGTCCACCACCCGTGATAGCCATGATGGAGCTCACAAAGTTGAGTCTCACTGGCAACACAAGAATAAATAGGGGAGCACTCTGAGATCTCCACTAAAAGACTGCAACTGATGGTCCAGGGGCTTCGGCATTCCCCTGGGAGCATGACCCCTGGCCTTGATGCTGCCCCTGTCCGTAAACCATAATGAAGGTCAACTCTTCGGACAGCAATGGATTGGACTTGGCTACAGAGAGTGACCATATTTTGTGGGCACTTTATGGTTCTATGCGTCTATAGGATATCATCCTGCTGACCTCTTACTGGAGGAAGGGGAGTGGGTGTAGAGGAGGGGACAGGGGACTGTTGGAAGGATAGGACTTGTATGGAGCAGAGAGGAACAGTGTACTGTCTCCGGACAGGGAGAGCAGTGGAAGCTGCATATAGGTGAGCATGCAAATTTATATGGAAATGTCCATTTTCATTCAATCATAATGAAAAAAAAAAAGTTAACATGAGCAGTCATGTTGTCAAAGAAGATATCCAGTCAGCTAACAGACAGATGAGGAAATGCTGAAGATCATCAGCCTTTAGAGAAACCCAAATCAAAACTACAACGAGATACCATCTCACTCCAGCAAGGCTGGCAGTAATCCGAAAAACATAAATAACAAATGCTGAAGAGACTGAAACTCTTCTACACTGCTGGTGGGAGTGCAAAATGATATAAGTGCTTTAGACATTGATTTAGCACTTTCTTGAAAAACTAGGAATAGAAAAACCACGTGATCCAACAATCCCACTGGTTGCAATATACCCTACAGAGACAAGGGCTGTCACATGAACAGATACATGCACATGAATGCATATAGCAGCACTGTCCACAATACCAAAAACATGGAATCAACCTAGGTGCCCATAAACAGTTGAATGGATAAACAAACTATGGTATTTTCACACAATGGAATACTATGCAAAGATAAAGAACAATCACAATCTTAGGAAACATAACAAGGAGTCATGTTGAAGACATTATGCTGAGTGTAATTACTGAGCAACAAAAGGACACATATCGTGTGAGACCGCTATTATAAAGATTTAGGAAAAGGTTTAAGCATGGAAGAAAATACTTTTTGATGATTACAAGTGCAGGAAGGGAGAGAGGTGGGTATTCATAGATTCGACAGCAGATAGGAACTGAGTTAGGTGAAGGGAGTGACAGCACACAGCAGAAGGGAGGTTAGCACAACTGGACTACACCAAAAGCTAAAAGGTTTTCTAAATACAACCCAACATGTTAAAGGATAGAGGTCTGGGGACCACAGTTTCAGGGCACATTTGGGTAATTGGCATAACTTTTTTTAAAGAAAATTTTCTGCATCCCGCTTTGGTGAGTGGCATCTGGGGTCCTATAAGCTAGCAAGCAGCTATTTAAATATCAATTGTTCCCAGTCTACCTGGAGCAGAGGAGGATGAAGGACCTAAAAGGCATAAGAAAAATATGAGCCTGGCAGACAGAAGGTACCACATGATCCAGAGACTACATTGGCATGAGAGCAGATGAGAGAGACGGTGCCCAGCCACCATGAATGACTGCCCTGAGAGGGAAGATGATGCAAAGTCCCTGGTGTCACTGGAGAATAGCGGATATGCAGAACTAGAGCTTTATTAAAAGACCAGACTTGATGGTCCATCAGACTGAAGGGTCCCCTCAGGACATGGCCACTGGACTCTTTGTTAGTCCAGAGCTGAAGCCACTATGGAAAGCAGTTCTACAGACAAATATTGGACTGGACTATGAGACACAAAGTGATGCTGAAAAAGAATGTGTTTCTTGGTTTAAATACATGTACGATTCTGTTTGAGTAGCTCTTGCCCAGAGGCGAGAGGAGAGGTTGGAGAGGGACAGGAGATGGCTGAATGGATCTGAGAAGAACAGGGTGGAAAGCAGGAGAGCGCTGACTTTGAGGTGGGATGGAGCAGGTCAAGTCACGTAGCAGTGGTAGAGTATTTATATGGCAAAATGATCTGAATTGTAAACATTCACTTAAAGCACAATAAAGTATTTTTTTAAAATTGATGCTGCTTTAATAGGAGTAAGATGGTATCTCACTGTAATTTTGATTTGGGTCTCTTTAATAGAAAATGATCATGAGCATCTTTTCACATGTTTCTTGGCCAGTTGGAGTCATCATTTGTGAAGGTTTTCTTCATGCTCTTTGTCCATTTTATAATTGGATTATTTGTCTTTTATTGTTGTTTTCTATAAATTTGGAGTTCATATTCTTACATGATAAGTCTTTTCTCAATTTTTTTCCAACGGTAGGTTCTCTTTTTACTCTTTCAGTAATGTCTTCTGATGAGTAGAAGTTTACAGTTTTTGTGACATCCCATTTATCTATTTTGTCTTCTATTCATGCATTTGCTGCGATACTTGTTTTCCTATTTTACAGAAGATGAGTTTCATAGTTTTCTCCCTATTGTTTCTTTCAGGCACATTATGGTTTTAGTTTTGATGTTTAGGTCTTTGATCAGTTCAACTGTGTTTAGTATGAACCATGGGTCCTGTTTCCATTTTTTCTAGGTGACTATCCAGTTTGCAGTGCCATTTATTAAAAAGACTGTCTCTGCTCTGCTGGATGGACTTTGTTTCCTTATTGAAAACCGCTTGTCCGCAGGTGTTTGAGTTTAGTTCTCAGTTCTATTTCACTATTCTATATGTCTATCATTGAACCAGTACCAGGCCACCTTGGTTGTAATAGCTATACAGTATGATTTGATAGCATGGAGTTTGAGGCCTTCTGCTTTGTACTGTTTCTTCAATATTGCTTTGGCTTTTGAGAGTTCTTTCCTTTTCATATGAAATTGGTCATTAGTTTTTCCATTTCAGTAAAGAATGTTACTGAAATTTACAGCAGATTGTATTGAATCCATAGATCAGTTTAGGTAGCATTGGCATTTTCACTCTATCGTATGCCTTTCTATCCGTGAACATAGAAACTCTGGTGGTATAGTGGTTAAGTGAGATGGCTACTAACCAAAAAGTTGACAGTTCAAATCTACCAGGTGCTCCTTGGAAACTGTAGGGCAGTTCTACCCTGTCTATAGAGTCATTATGAGTCAGAATTGCCTCAACAGCAATGAGTTTGGTTTGGTTTTCTTTTCTATGAGCACAGAATGTCTTTCTGTTTTTGCTGGTCTCTTTTAGTCTCTTGAAGCAGTATTTTATAATTCTCATTGAACAAGTCTTTTTTCTTCCTGGTTAGGTTAATTTTTAGGGAGTTTGTTAATTTTAGGGCTGTTGTAAATTGCATTGTTTTCTCGATTTATTTTCTGAGTAATTCATGTTAGTATAGAGGAACCCAACTGTGTTGATCTTGCACCCTGCAACATGAATTCTTCTATTGGTTCCAGCAGTTTTCTTGTGGAATCTTTAGAGTCTTCTACATATAAAACTGTGTCATCTGCAGACAGCGATACTACTTCTTCTTTTCCAATCAGCACCCCTCTTATTTCTCTTTCTTTTTGTATTGCTTTGGCTAGGACTTCCAGTGCAATGCTGAATAACAGTGATGATAATGGTCATCTTGTCTTGTTCTCATTCTCAGAGAGAAGTTTCTCAGCCTTTCTCCACTGAGTATGACATTGGTTATTGGTTTTTCATATATGCCCTTAATCATGTTGAGGAATGTCCATTCTATTTCTATTTTTATGAGAGTTTATATCAAGGAAGAGTGCTGAATTTTATCAAATGCCTTTTCTGTTTCAATTGATATGATCATGTGATACTTTTCCTTTGTTTTATTTTCACAGTAGATTACAGTGATTGATTTTCTGATGTTGAACCACACTTGCAATCCTCTTATGACTTTTATTTGATTGTAGTGCATGTTTTTTTTTTTTTTTTTTAAAAATATATATTCAGTCTGTTGGCTAGAATTTTGTTGAAAATTTTTGCCTTGATTTTTGTAAGATATACTGGTCTAGTTTTCTTCTTTGTGTGCTGTTTTTGCTTGGATTTAGTAATCTGGATTATGCTGGCTTCACAGGAGTTCAATAGCTCCTCTTTTATGATTTTAAAGAGGTTGAGTAGGTTTTGTGTCAGTTCGCTGAATGTTTGGTAGAATTCTCTAATGTAGCCATTTGGTCCTGAGTTCTGTTTGTTTTTTTGTGTTGTTATTGTTGACAGTTTTTGATGCCATCTTCAATCTTTTCTTTTGTGATGGGTCTGTTTAAAATTTGTACCTGTTTGTCTTAATTTGCGTGGGTGGTATGTTTCAAACTTTTCGAATCTGTTGACTGTAATTCTTCATAGTAATCAGTTATGATCTTTTTTTTTCTATCTCTGATGGGTCATTTTTAATGTCACTGATTTCATATCTTAATTTGATTATTTGCCTCTTCTGGATCTCTTTACTTTCTCAAGCTAGCCAGTGGTTTGTTTATTTTGTTGATCTGTGCAAAGAACCAACTTCTGCCTTTGTTAATTCCTTCAAATGTTTTTTTCTGTTTTCTAATTCACGTGGTGTAGGGGTCAAGTGCTATCGCTGCTAACCAAGAGATCGGCTATTCAAATACACCTGGCACTCCTTGGAAACTCTACGGAGCAGTTCTACTCTGACCTACAGCATTGCTGTGAGTTAGACTGGACTCAATGGCACCTACTAACAACAATGGAATTATTTCTACCCTGACTTTTATTAGTTCTTTCTTTCCTTCTTCTTCTTTTTTATTTTTTTATGGTTGCTTTTGGCCTCTTTTGGTCTTCTTTCTCTACTTGTTCAAGTTATTGATTTCAGTTACTGCTTTGAATCTTTTTTTCAAATATAGACATTTATTGCTATAAATTGTTTTCTCAGTACTGAACTTACTGCGTCCCAAAGGTTTTCATATGTTGTGCTTTCATTTTGATTTGATTCTAGGAAATTTCTAATTTTACTTTTGATTTTTTCTGTGGCTCAGTAAGTAGTAGCTTATTATTTAGTCTCTCTATGATTATCTTTTCCTCTTATTTATCCTGTTGTTGATTTCTAGTTTCATAGCATTACGGTCTGAGGAGTTTTTTTTGTATGTGTAATTTTTTTGGTGCGTAATTTCACTTATTCATTAAGACTTGTTTTTGACTTAGAATATAGTATCTTCTGAAAAATTATCCAAGTGTGCTGGAAAAGAATGTGTATTGTTCTGATGTTGAGTGCGCCTGTTCTAAATACTTCTGTTAGGTCCAGCTGGCTTAAATTTTTATTTAAGTTCTCAATGTTTTAATGACTTTCTTTGAAGATATTCTGCTTATAACTGAAAGTGGTATACTGAAGTCAGCTGCTATTATTGTGGAGTTGCCTATTTCTTCTTTCACATTAACTGTAGTTTGTTTCATGTATTTTGGTGTACTCACTCCTGTTAGGTGCACATATATTAATAAATGTTATGTCTTCTTATTGAACTGGCATAACAATTATCATGTCTTTCTCTGTCTCTTGTAACAGATTGTGATTTAAAGTCTCTTTTGTTTGATACCGTTATGACCATCTCTGCTGTTTTCTTGTTTACCAGTTGTATGGAATGTTTTTCTCCACCTTTTATCTCAGTATCTTTGTGTCCTTGTATCTAAGGTGAGTTTCTTGTAGATAGCAAAAGGATGGGTCATTGTTTTTACTTGTTTGTTTTATTCAAAGTATTTCTCTGCCTTTTGCATGGGACATTTAGATCATTTACATTAAGGTTATCACTGAAAATAAATTGTCTACTTGACTCATTTTGTCACTTGTTTTTTTTGAGTGTTTCATGTCTTATTTGCTTATTATACAGATTTTTGTCTTTATTTGCATTTGGGTGATTTCTTGTAACAAGACTTTCTGTTAACTTGCTTCTTTTGCCCTGAGTGTTTCTTCTTAGTGAGTTCTTAGTGGTTATTACTTATGTAACATTATTACAGCATCTGGCATGAGAATAACTATTAACATACTACCTTAACATAATAAATCTATTCCTGATATACTTCTCTCTCCCTCATTTCTGTTGGAGTGTCTTCATATGCAATCTATAGTTGATAGGTTTCTAAACCAAATGCATTGCTGTCAAGAGTAGAGCTGCTCCATTATGTTTCTAAGGAACAACTAGTGGATTCAAACTGCTGAACTTTTGGGTAGCTGCTGAGCTCCTAACTACTGTTCCATCAAGGCTCCTTAGTAGGTTAGCTTGTACTTGTTTCTTAATGTTCTTTCCTTACTATTTGAAGTCAACCCTTGGGTAATAGTTACAAAGCTGATCTGGTAGTGGAAATTCCCAAAGCTTCTGTTTAGGAATGTCTTGATTGCTCCTCATTTTCTACTTGACTCATTTTGTCACTTGTTTTTTTTGAGTGTTTCATGTCTTATTTGCTTATTATATGAATGGCAGCTTGACTGGATAAAGTATCCTTCCTCAGTTGGCAATTATTTTGGTTCAGTATTTTATAGGCATCACTACATTCTCTTCTGGTCTGTACAGTTTCTGGGGAGAAATCTGCACTGATTCTTATGAAACACATTTGGTATGTTAAATTGCATTTGTATCTTTCAGCTTTCAAATATTTTCCTTGCCTTTAGTTTTCAGGAACTTTATTAGGCTATGTCACAGAGTTGATCTTTTTCTGTCTCTTCTGATTGAGGTTCATGTACCTTCTCATACTTTCAGATGTGATTTTCTGCTCAGGTCTGGGAAATTCTCTATGACTATCTCTTGGAAAATTGTTTCTATACTTTTAATATTGTCAAAGAGTAAAGTTTTCCTTCAAAAATGAGGGACAGTCAAGACATTCCTAAACAGAAGCTTTGAGAATTTCCCACACTATCAGATCAGCTTTGTAAACTATTACTCAAGGGTTGACTTCAAATAAAAGTATTCCAGTAATTCTAATGTTAGATTCATTCATTGAACCTGCATTTCTTGATGATTTTATTCACTTTTCTTCTTTTTTTCTTGCTTCTCTTGAGACTTTATGAATTTAGATATTTTGCTTTCTGATTGTATCTTCTGCTTATTTGATGCTACCACTGACTATTTCTCTTGCTTGCTTTAATTCAGATGTTTCATTATTCACTTCCAGGAGTTTTCTCTCTCTCGTTTTTCAATGTTTTCAAATTCCTTGATGAATCTTTCATTTTGTTTCTTCTATTTGATTCCTGTACTCTGTGTTTTCTGTGTAGTTTTTTGTTTTCTTTAAATATATGTAGAACCATATTCTTAAAATGATCAATTCTTAGCATTATTTTAGCTTTTAGGGGAGATTTCCTCTTCATATTTTGCTTTTAGATGTTCCCTTTTGTGATTTTTAGTAGTTTTTGTTGAATCTGAGCCATTTAGTTAGATTTTCTTTATATTTTTTATTCTGTCTGTCTTGGGGAAACTCAAGAGATCTGTATGTTTGATCTCTGGGATTCAATATCTACGCATGGGAGGGAGAGTTTTGCAGGATGCCTCTGTTGGAGTGTGTTAAGAATCAGCTTTACTGTGATAACGACAAGTAGTTACTTTCTACTCTTTCCGTCTCACTGGCACCTCTATACTGTCATTTCTAGTACCCACATGGAGTGATGGGGGCCGCCTCCCACTTACCTGTCACTCTGGACCATTCCTTTCACCCTGCTGCCCTTGTAGCTCTTCCTGGTCCTAGTGTCTTTTAATTTTAGTGGGTTTCAACAATATTCTCATGTAATGTTGAGGTCCTTCTTTACCTCTTCCCAGTAGCATAGTCCACAAACTCCCATCACCGATTTGTGCTAGCTTAAAAGAATTCACCTAGAGTTTCATCAGATAAACTCCTTTTCTGTGTTCCCTACTTGGGGTGCTATTGAGTCCTGTCTCAAAATATCAGCTATGAGCTCATGCTCCCAATTTTAGTGTGTAGGATATCTCAGTTTCTGTGCTGAGTTTCTTGCTCCTCTCTAATTCTAGACTCATCCTGATTCTCTGGTTCTTTAGCTGCTGTCTGGAGTTCTGAGACTTCAGACTTTGTTTATTTTTATTTGTGATTCAATGTGTTGGTTGCTAGGGGGATAGATGGGAGCATCCACTCACTTTGTTATCTTGCTCAGTTAAACCCTCATAAGCTTAAACCCTCATAAGCTGATTTTTCATTTATTGTAACCTTTTTTTCTTTTGAATATAGTGTCAACCCTAAGTAAATTTTAGTCAGTTTCTCTAAAAACAAAAAAATCTTTTATACTTTTGGAAATCACACACGTCATATTTTCTAGAATGATTGCCAGTTTGTATGCTTATATAGTACTCACTGATTTTCTGAGTTTCTTAAATATTTAAGAAAAAATATTAATAAAAGTGGCAACTGATTTTTTTCTGATAACCATGTTGCTTCAAATACAGAATGCCTTCTTAACTGTTTTCAAAAGCTAACAGTCTGAAGTCTAGACAGACATGTCAGACACTGGGTAAACTACTCAGTCAATTCAGTTAAATTAAGTATAACTAATCCATTTTGATATCCCCTAACTCAGTCTACTGCCTTGGCCAAATTGAGTAGGTACTAATAAATATTTATTGATTAGAGTTGTTTGTTCTTATAAGTTAAATGTACTTAGGGTGAAACTAGAACAAGCAATTTTGACAAACCATGTTGAATGCCTAATATTTACTATTAAGTCCTTTTCTAAAGTGTGCACACCTTCTATTAACTACTGATTTTCATTTGTTTCTGTTATGTTTTTGTACTCGGATTTACATACAGATTTGTAAATTACTTTCCTAATATCTATTATCTATTTTGTTTTAATCAGTGTTCACTGATTTTTAAGTCACTTCCCCACTTTCTTTGTTCTAAACATCTCTCTGTGGTGAACAATATTACCTTTTTTATAGATGACTTTAGAAAAAAATAAAGAAGAAACATTGTGGACGCCAATGAGAGAATTCATCTTACCAGTAAGTGTGATTCAATAATAAGTGAGTTCACTTTTAAAGAAAAATCATTAATGTTTTCACTCCTGTGAGACAATAACTCTGTAAGAGTTAGATTTGATCAAATAATGGTTAGATGAACTGCAGGAGGAGTCCAATTATGAAATTATTACTTTTGGGAATCTGATTAAGTACTTTTAATTTTTAAATATGAGAGAGTGATATCTAGAAGATCAATAAATCTGAGGAAAGTATAAGATTAAGATATCAACCCAACGTGTTCTCCTGGCAAGCAAGAAGGCTTTTATACTCAAAATAATTATATGATTATGAAATTTATTAAAATAGCTATGTGCTGGATTATTTCTTTCGACCTTTTATATTTTGAATTTCAGTAAGCCACCATTAGCAAATCACGGAGGGACATATACTTCTGTATTCTGTCACTGTATCCAAAATAAACTGTAGAATGAGTGTTTTTTCTATATGACATAAATACAGAGTTGCTATTAAAAAGTTGCAGATGCAGTTGGCTTTATAAAATTCAGTTTCAAAGATGGGAAAAATGTATAGTTGATGTAAATAAAAATTCAATTAATTTTTGTTCATCTCTTTCTAAAGAATTAGAAACAAAGAACACTATATACATCCTCCTAGGATTCTCAGGTAACTTCACTATCATGAGTAAACACTCAATTGTCTTGATCCACAGACTTTTATGGTGATCCTATAATACCGTCCATAGATATATACAAAAACGTGCTCACCTACGGCTCTACTCCTCACATGAGTATCCTTCTGCTACCTAGGTCACCACCGCTATCTTAGTGTAGTGCCCCAACCCAGCCGCATCCTTGCATAAGTTTCAGTCTTGGTTTTTATAGCACTCTCCAACTCATTACCAGCAGGGGTTTACCAGATGCCTTGTAGAGCAAATTAGAATTTCAAAAGCACAGGTTTGCATGCAAAGCATACTGACATTCCATTTATTTCATGAAATCACATGATATTGGCCTGACAGACCAGTGCTGGTGTGCTATGTTGGGAGACCTTCTATCAGATAAGAATAAGGTAAAGTTCTAGACTATAAGCTACCAGTCATTTAAACCTAAGTGAACTATATGTGGGCCCATACATGACTGGCCCATCTATGTTCTGATCCTGATGCTACCCTTGTGAGGTAGTTACAGGAATCCTTTACCATGAGAGTCTATACTGCTAGCACCCAGGGTAGCTGCACATCCTTTTACACGCTCCAGGCTGTGTGTCAAGAAATTCAGGGAGACTCAAAATGTCATCAAAAAACTGCCAACCAAAAAAAGCTGGGGCCAAGATGGCTTCACTGTAGAATTCTATCAAGCTTTTAGAGAAGAGTTATCTCCAATACTACCGAGGTTACTTCACAGTATAGAGAGGGATGGGGTACTCCCAAACTCATTTTATGAAGCTGGCATATCCATGCTACCAAAGCCAGGGAAAGACCCAACAAAAATGGAAAACTACAGACCAATATCAATCATGAATCTAGGTGCAAAAATCTTCAACAAAATTCTTGCCAATAGAATACAACAATATATCCAAAAAATAATCCATCATGACCAACTTGGATTCATACCAGGGAAGCAAGACTTGTTCAACATCAGAAAAACAATGTGATTAACCACATAAATAACACAAAAGACAAGAATCACCTGAGTTTGCCCATTGATGCAGAAAAGGCATTTGATAAAGTCCAATACCCATTCATACTAAAAACTCTTAGCAAAATAGGCATAGAAGGAAAATTCCTCAGTGCAATAAGTGCCATTTATACAAAGCCAACTGCCTATGTCATCCTGAATGGAGGGAGACTGAAGGAGTTTCCTTTGAGAACAGGAACTAGACAAGGATGCCCACTCTCACCTCTCCTATTCAACATTGTACTATAAGTTCTAGCCAGAGCAATTAGGCAAGACCAAGAAATAAATGGCATCTACATCGGCAATGAAGAAGTCAAAATCTCTGTTTGCAAATGACATGATTGCATACGCAGAGAATCCCAAAGAATCTGTAAGTAAACTACTCAAAATGATAGAAGAGTTCCTCAAAGTCTCAGGATACAAGATAAACATAAGTAAATCAGTAGGATTCCTTTATACCAACAATGACACTGTTAATGAAGAAATCATCAAATCAATACCATTTACTATAGCCCCCAAGAAGATAAAGTACCTAGGAATTAATCTAACCAGAGAAATAACAGACCTTTATGAAGAGAACTACAACCCCTTACTGTAAGAAACTAAGAGAGATTTAGATAAATTGAGAAACCTATCCTGCTTGTGGATAGGAAGACTTAACATTGTGAAAGTGTCTATTTTACCCAAAGCAATCTACTTATATAATGCAATTCCAATACAAGTTCCAACATTATTTTTTAATGAGATGGAGAAACAAATCACCAGTTTTGTTTGAAAAGGGAAGAAGCCTCAAATAAGTAAAGTACTACTAAAGAAGAAGAACACACTGGGAGGCCTCTCATTATCCGACTTCAGAAACTGTTACACTGCCACAGTGGTCAAAACAGCCTGGTACTGGTACAAGAACACCCAGATTGATCAATGGAACAGAATTGAGACCCCAGAGATGATACAATCTGCCTGTGAACAGATATTTGACAAAAGCCCTAAGACATTAAACTGGAGCAAAAACAATCTCTTCAACAAGTGGTGCTGGCAAAATTGGATATCCATTTGCAATAAATTGAAACAAGATCCACATCTTACACCTTATACAAAAACCAACTCAAACTGGATAAAAGACCTAAATGTCAAATCTAAAATGATAAAGCTCATCCAAGAAAAAGTAGGAACAACAATGGAAGTTTTAATATGCAATGCAGACAGACCAAAATCTGTCAAGCGAAACACAATCAACAGAAGAGAAAATAGATAAATTAGAGCTATTAAGAATCAAACACTTTTGCTGATCCGAAGACTTTATTAACAGAATTAAAAGGCCACCTACAAAATGGTAAAAAATATTTGACAACTCTATGTCAGATCAACACTTGATCTGCATAATCTATAAGGTACTACAAAATATCAGTAAGAAGATGCCAAGTGCCGTTGAGTCGGATCCAACTCAGATAAATCATCCAATTAAGCAATGGGCAAAGGAGATGGACAGACATTTCTCTAAAGAGGAGATCCAGGCAGCCAAAAAACAGATGTGGACATGTTCACAATCTTTAGTTATAAAGTAATTCAAATCAAAAAAACAATGAGATACTATTTCACCCCAACAAGGTTGGCCATGATCCAAAAAACAGAAAACAACAAATACTGGAGAGACTGTGGAGGAAGTGGAACTCCCCTACACTGTTTGTGAGGCTTCAAAATGGTCCAGCCTCTTTGGAAAGCATTCTGGTGTTTCCTTAAAAAAAAAAAAAAGGATCTAGATCTACCATTTGACCCAGTAATTCCACTACTTGGAATGTATCCTACAGAATCAAGGCCACTCACACCAATGGATACATGCACAAGAATGTTTATTGCAGTACAGTCCACAATCACAAAAAGATGGAATCAACCTACATGCCCAACAACAGAGGAATGGATAGGTAAACTACGGTATGTATACTCAGTGGAGAAGTATGTGATGATAAAGAACAATGATGATTCCAGGAAACATCTCATAACCTGGTTTCAACTGGAAGACATTATGTTCAGTGAAAGTTATCAGTGACAAAAGGACAAATATTGTATGAGAACCCTACTATAAGAACTCAAAAATAGACTTATGCATAGAAGAAAAGACTCTTTGATAGCTGCAAGGGAGGGGAGGGAGGGAGGGCAAGATTGGGGAGGGTTTAGATAGTTGGTAGAAATTTGGTTGGGTGAAATTGGTGATAGTACACACTAGAAACAAGAACAATATTAAGTGGACTTCAAAATAACTTGAGTACTCTTTCTATCTTAACCGAATATTGTAAGGACAGAGTAGCTGGGGCAGGATGCAGGGGGCCATGCTCTTAGGCGAAATGGAGGCTAATCGGCACAACTAACATTTTGCTAAGAGGGTTCTCTGCACCTCACATTGGTGAGTGGCATCTGGGGTCTTAAAAGCTGCCAAGCTGCCATCCAAGGGCACAGCAAATGGTCCCAATTCAGCAGGAACAGATGCTCACCGAGGACCAAAATGACACGGGGTAAAGACAACCCAGAAGATAGAGAGACCCACATGAGTGGGTGGCTATATTGACTTGGGACCAGAAGAACCAGATGGTGCCCAGCCACCACCAGTGATAGCTGTGATGGAGCTCACTAAGATGAGTCTCACTGGCAACACAAGAATATAAAGAGGTGCACCCTGAGATCTCCACTAAAAGACTGCAACTAATGGTCCAGTAGCTTCAGGGTTTCCCTGGGAGCATGGCCCCTGGCCCTGATGCTGCCTTTGCCCATACATCATAACGAAGGTCCACTCTTCAGACAGGAATGGATTGGACTAGGTGACATAGAGTGACCATATGTTGGATACACTTTATGGTTCTATGCATCTATAGGATATCACCCTGCTGACCTCTGGCTGGAGGAAGGAGAGTGGGTGGAGAGGAGGGGAAAAGAGACTGTTGGGAGGATGAGACATGTACAGAGCAGAGAGGAATAGTGTGCTGTCACCAGACAGGGAGAACAGTGGAAGCTGCATATCGGTGGGCATGCAAATTTATATGGGAATGTACATTTCACTCAGTAATAATACAAAACAAGAAAAACAGAAAGAAATTCAGGGGTGGTTGAGCCTATCTCCTCCAGTGGCTTTTGAGGTCTTTGTTCTACAATATCAACAGGCCCTTCCATTTCATGTTCTTGTCTTGCCTTCTATCCATATGGTAATGCTATGTTTCTCTCATCAGTCGTAAACTATATTAGAAAGAGAGATATTGCTTGTATAAATGGGATCGCTCATCCTACTCTGAGCATGGTCTCTGTCCATCTTCCTCACTGGTTGTGATATATTGACAGCAGCTCACATTCTTTGAATGCAGTGATTATAGCCTGCAGAGTGGTTAGAAAATATTCTATTCTATGTCTACACTGTAAGTCTCATTGGTAAATTTTCATGATCAGAAAAGTGAATTATCATTCACATTTCCTACATACCTTGTCTAAGACCTGCCTTTGTGATCATGTTTATTGAAATATAGTAACAACCTTATTTGACAGCCATTGGAAGTTAGTATTGCCAGGTGGCACAATGGACGATGCAATGTAATGATCAGTCATGTAAATGACATTAAATAAATGGCTTTAGAAAAGTGAAAAGGCAAGAAAATATAGATTGCTTTAATACAAACCAGTTATGAAAAACAATGGCATTGTGAGAAATAACATTGCAATCTCTTTCTTACTGTGAGAGATGTGAAATTTTTTTAGCCAGGATGACACAATTGATAATAAAGAATACTGATAGATGGCACTTGGATATTGTACATGTACTAAGGAAATCCATTGCCACAGAGTCGATTCCAACTCATAGCCACTCTATAGGACAGAGTAAAACTGTCTCATAGACTTTCCAAGGACAGCCTAGTGGATTTGAACTGCGAACCTTTTGGTTATCAGCCACTATGCCACAAAGGTTTCCATGCACTGCTAGGATGCTGAACAAATACATAATTACATTAAAATCCATGAAAGACAGAATTTGTACAAGGCATAGAACTATCAAAGAAAGAAAGGTAAATGTTTTGCACGAATTAAGAGCGATAGAAAAATGGTAATACTGCACATGGCACTCCACTAAAGACAGAAAACTTGTAAACTCTTGGTACCTGTGAATGTGACCTTGCCTGGAAATAAGTCTTTGAAGATACCATTAGCCAAATTGCACAAGCCATACTGGAGCAGAGTGCTAGGACTTAATTCCATATGACTGATCTCCTTACAAAAACAGCAAAGAGACAAAGAGAAGACAATACCCAAAGCAGGTATCCTGCTCAGTTCAGCTTCTTGTCAATAAAGACACAACAAGGTGAGGAAGGAGGAAGATCATTTTCACAAGCATACAAGCAAGGAGCAGAGATGAAGTTACTCAAATTCTACTCCCCCCAAAAAGGGAGGCAGAGACTTTTGTACGTTCTCTCACAAGAAAGTACATATAGACATCTTAGATTATATAAGCTATCGTGGCACAAAGACACAGTAAGAAAAATTGTTACTGCAAAACTAAGTGGAGTTCATGATACCTGCCACAAAGATCCAGTCTCTGAGACAAGAGCAAGATGAGAAACAAGACGTTTATTGTGTACCGGTAGGTAAGGAGACAGAGGTGATAATTTCCTTCAAAATCTACCTCCCTGAAATGGAGACAAGCTTGAGGTTTTATAAGAGAAGAGGATAAGGATTTATGAGTCCTAGGAATTTGTAGAAACCCTGGTATAGTAGTGGTTAAGTGTTACGTCTCCTCAATCAAAGGCTGGCAGCTCAAAGCTGCCAAGTGCTCCTTGGAAACTCTATGGAGGAGTTCTACTCTGTTGCTATGAGTCAGAGTCAACTTGATAGCAGTGGTTTTGGTTTGGGGGTTTAATAATTTGTAGGATATTAATCATCTTTAGGTAGTCGCAATGGTCAAGTCTCAGATGTATTGAGATCTTAATCGATATTTTGGGCCCAGAAGTGGTCCACCACATAATCTCCCAGGGCAGATTGCTTTGTTTTTTCTTTTATGGCCTTTGGATTATCTAATCATCACTTGTTTACCTACATTCCTAAAGAAAGTATAGAAGAAGCCTCAGCCTTGGGAAAAACTAAGGAAAACAATAGATTTATACTTGGAGACAGAGTCAGGAAACAAAATGGTCCTGGTGATGGTCAAGATGTGGTCACTTAATTTACTTTACCTATTCGGATCTGACTCGACGGCACCTGGCTTGGGCATTTCAACTGCTATTTTTTACTGTGGGGTTCTTGGTCTTGAGAAACAGGGCAGCATGTCTTTCTGGCCACTTCCTGCTGGATGAGGGCGTTGTTTTGAGAGAAACCCTCAAATGTAGTGAGCCATAAGCAGGGCAGAGTAAAACATAACCATATCTTTGTGAATGAGGTGCTGAGCATGAAGAAAACACAGGCCATGTAGGAAGGTGTTGGGAAAAAAAATTCAAAGTTTTGGACTGACTCACAAGTCCATTTCTTACAGTTCTGGTAAATTTGTCCTTTGATGTTCCTTGGTGTACAGGAGAGAAGAGAAATACTCTGACTCTTACTTGGAGTAGAGAATATGGATAAATACATCAGGGAGGACAAAGAAAAACATACAAGCCTAGAAACTGACAAACAATATAGCAAATAGAGACATATTATGGCAACAGTAGTATGTATTCTTAGAGTACATTGGGTTAGTGAACGAAAATATCAATGACTGAAACCTGGAGCTACTTAACTAGTAAGAACTTCCTTCTTAACAATCATTAGTACAAGTTTGAGTAATGAGGGTCTTCAGGAGGGTCTTCATTGATCCACATTTTCTATTTATTAAACGTTAATAGGAAAAGTTAAGAGTGGGAGTTGTTCTTTGCTCTTCCTAAACAGCTCACATGAAAGCTTCCACAAAAGACTTCCTTCAAGATTATTCTACTTCTTATCTTTATACCTCAGGGCTCAGTTGATGTGTCCTTGCTAGATCATACTTTTTTCTATGTTATTCCTTTCTTTTTGATTGAAGATTGGAAATAACACATCAATAGTTAATACCTGGACTTACTCATGTACTTAGATGGCAGCCACAGCAGGATCTTTAACTCATAGTGCTGGTTTTCCACCAGATACTATCTGGTTTTTTACCAGATTATTAGGGAAGAGCAATGTTCTCATCAACTGCATTGCTAAAGTGAGAAGACTCAATCTAATCAACATTTTAGCCTGTGGCCTTTTTTTGCCTTTTAGGTGTATGCCAAGCCAAGTGTATAAGACAATAAAAAAAATACTATCATGATGCAGACTAGAAATACTATTAAGTGATCTAGCTCATGTCTTTACTCCTGATAGTAACCAACTAAACAAACTGGTATTTGTAAGGATGTTACTGTGTATAACCAAGTATCTTGTTGTCTATTTCTTTGTGTTTCATGTCTACAGCAGAGACTATTTTCTTGGACTAATAAAAATCTAAAGATCAGAGATTGCTGTTATGCTTCCATTCTATTAGCAACTTCATCTGTAATTTGTCCCATACTGATTGATGAATTTCTTGAAGATTTCTCCAATTTCACTATACCATAAGTAGGAACTAAGGCTGCCAACCATACTGAGTTTTATACCAAGGAGATCAATGTGTAATAATTTAACAAAATCCTGGTGGTGTAGTGGTTAAGTGCTACAGCTGCTAACTAGGTTGACAGTTCAAATGTGTCAGATGCTCCTTGGAAACTCTATGGAGCAGTTCTAATCTGTCCTATAGGGCCACTGTAAGTACTTACTAGCATCATTACTATGAATAGCTAAAAGTAATCTCAAAGTGCCAAAAGTATGTTGTCCACACATTTACCAGGAATCTAAGCAAGAGGCTGTCCACATAAGTTCGCTGCAGATTAGAAAAATTTAAGACAATAATATTTCTGAATATAATGATTAATCATATTTTTAAAGAACTTCAGACATTGGACATAATAATCTAGAGGCGTAATACCTTCTATACTAAGATTATGTATACACTAAGATCATCCAGTCTCTAAATGCCTGAATTACTTCATAGGTAAATGATTTGAATTTCCTGGTCAAAGTGTTGACTTTGATGATGCTAGATTAAAACAGTTATAACCAAGCTAGCAATTAAAAAATAATAATAAAATTATGGCATGATATGAATTTGTTATGCAATATTAGGCAGAATACAAGAGGAAATAACTAACATAGGTTTTAATCCAACGAGGATCTGTTGGGTACTTCTCTTGGTTTTAATCTGTTCCATATAGTTTATGAAATAAAACCAAAGATGTTAAAGTAAAAACCTTAGCTCTTTCTTCTTCTGTCTCAAACCATGTGACTTAGTTTTGACTCGGGGATCTTGTTCTAAAGAGAGTTCAAACCTTTGCCTTCAAGGGAGACTACACAAAGAATAAATTAGTCCTTTAACTCAGAAATTGAAGAAAATTTTGTTATTTTAACAGTGAAAACCCAATTTTTTGTTTCAGATTCTGTTTAACATTAATGTTCTTAAAATCTCATAAATTAAAGCAATTTTTACTACATCAAATACTTTTTCTTTAATGAACCTCTGACTGTATCTTAAATAGCAAAAATGAACTCATTCATTAACAGACATACATTTTTCCTCTTGTGGCATAAAGAGCAAAAATGTATAAGTTTAAATCATGACAAATGTCTATTAACTCAATTTAATATCTGTAAGTTAACTAAAGGTCTCAGAAATTACTCCATGTCTGTATATCATAAAACATAACTGCAATTAAGCAAAGTTTGTCTAAACATTCCAATTTGTGACCAGTCCTTTACCATTCCCCATATTTTCCCAACTGAACTTTAGCCTTCAAAAGTTTTAGAAACTGGATGTGGAAATCATAAAATCTCTGCTCAACTGAGCAATTGATTGACATGATTATGACTTTAAATCTCTTGTTAGGATTGGAACCTTTTCTTCAGGCCATTTCAGACGTGTTTCATAGTTGTTCTACAATAGAGAGAACTTTTTCACAGTTCTTTTGCAATTGGGATTCACCCAACTTCTGATAACCATAGCAAAGCAACAATTCTTTCTTATCTTCATTCTGTCTTAAAAGGTCCCCACTTAATTGGAAAGGATCTTTTCAAAATCTTTTCTGGAGCTAGGTGACCTTGGAGACTAGAGAGGACTGGGGAGGACTGATCCTGCCCCACAGCCCTATTATATGGCTTAGTGTAGAAGAGAAGATCAGGTCATTCCACATCATTTATGTATGTTTAAGTTCACCTAGGCATTCCAAAAAAGCAGAAGATAACTACTTTCTTTTCTTTCACTGCTTTGGATCTGCAAGTTTTACTTTAAGATCAAGCTGTCCTTTTTCCTTAAATAAAACGTATTTCATATAATATCTAGCATAAATTCCTTAGAAAGGTTTAGCTTTCAAAACTGGCATACAGATGATAAAGATTTAGTGTACTTTTCAAATAGACCAATTTACATCAAAATTTCTCAACTAGCTGCTAAAAGTCTAAATCACATGACAGTCAGAAGGAGCAGTTTTTCTTGGATGAGGAAAGTACTGAGGTTCTAAGATGCCAGCCAGCCAAGTGCCGTTGAGTCGTATCCAACTTATGACGATCCTAAGGTGGTCTTATGATAAACAGCAATTTACAGCCACAGCTACCAACCAAATATAAGACAAAATGTAGATGCAATGTTCTAGACCAAAGCAAATTTTTACAACAAAAGGAACAGAAAGATCATGTAAACTCGTGGTCATACAATACATGTGTAAATTCAGTACCACACAAAAACAAGGATATGGGGATTCTAGTTTCTCAAAGCATATACAGCAGTTTTGGGTAAGATCAACTCAGTTCAACAGAAAAAACAAGTTCTAGATAATTTAATAACTTGCTAGAGCTTCAGATGGAGGAACATTAGGAGTTTTAATGATATCTGACCATCAAGAAAAATTTCTCCAAAAAAGAAATAAGGACAACACAAATGAAAACTTATTTTCCCAAAATGGTCACTGAAATTCCAAACTACTTCTAGTATACTCAGTTTATAGCATTTTCAAATATGAACCCCAAATCAGTGTTTCAGTAGTGGGGGGGAAATCCAGGATCATTTAATAAAGATATTAGGCTCTAAGATTCAAGTTTTGGGCTTCCTTCTCCTTGAAGTTAATTCATTCTCATCACTGGAGATCTGGTCTCCTATTTTAGACCTAAAATATACCAATTCCTCCAACTTAAAAATGCTTTAAGCCTACTGATATTTTTTATTTCAACACTGTGACCCTTCATTGAGACACTATACCATAAAAAAGATAAGGAACTACCATTTCCGTCTTAAATGTTGTAACACAGATCAGGAGCTGCCACCTCTTCCTGAGAATTTCATGTCACATGTCAGAAAGTGCCACTTTATCCTGAGAATTTGGCAAAACAGAGCACTATTTTCCAAGTTTTCTCTGAGTTACAAAAAGGCCCAAATATAGTGGCTTTTGGTGAACTACAGGTTGTTGAAGATAGAGTATCTCTTTAATGTTTCAAATGTGCAAATCCAGACCAAAACTGCAGTTTACCCATAGAGGTACCTTTAAACAAATTGTAAGCAATAATATAAGATCTTCCTTAATGAACCAGCCAAATTTTCAAATAAATATTGCAAACAAAACTTAAGAAGACAGAAAAAAGCAGAGGGTGGGGACCAGATGATGGACTTGTCACACATCTCCTTGATTCCCTCTGATGCCTGAGGCCCAGATCAAAAAACTTCTCAGATGAAGAAGCCTTCCTGAAATCATTGGGGATAGAATACAAAAGAATTATGTATAGAGCCCTTCTAGAGATTAAACAAAGAGCAGCAGAACAAAATGAAAAATTAAGAAAGCTATATGAACTGCTAGAATGTCAATGATTGAGAGTCAGCAGATAAACAATAAAATTACAGAGTTAGACAATTCAGTGCAAAGCCAAAATAAGAGGATTGAGGAAATGGAATGCAGAATTAGTGAGACTGAAGATAAAGCAACTGACACCAGCATTTATCAGAAGACATCAGATAAAAGAATCAAGAAAATTAAAAAAGCATTAATAAGCACATGGACAGTATCAAGAGGAACAATGTACAAGTAATTGAAGTTCCTGAACAAGGAAGGATAGCAGAAAATGCAGAGGGAATTGTCGAAGAGTTGCTGACACAAGAATTCCCAGACATCAAGAAAGAAGAGAGCTGTTCAAGGTGCTCATTGAACTCCACAAATGGTAGACCTCCAAAGAAAGACACCAAGACATATAACAATCAAATCAAATCTGCCAGGTGCTCCTTGAATACTCTGGGGTTCAGTTCTACCCCGGCCCCTAGGGTCTCCATGAGTCGGATCCGACTCTACAGCACTTGGCTGGCTGGCTAATAAAAGGAAATGTAAGGCTTTAAAAGGTAGCTGTGCTTAAATCAAAACCATTGTACAAAGGGAAGCCTTGTAGACTATCCTCTGACTTCTTGGCAGAAACCATGTTGGCAAGAAGCAGTGGAATGGTGCATACAAAGCCTTGATAGAGAGAAATTTCCAATCAAGAATTATATATCCTGCAAAACTGTCTCTCAAGACAGTGACATTAAGACATTCTGAGATCAACAGAAGCTTAGAGACTTTGCAAAAAACAAACCAAAGTTACAAGAAACACTGAAAGAAGCTCTTTGTTTAGAAAATCAATAACATCAGATGTACACTCAACAATGCAAGCCAGGGCACAGCATCCGAGTCCTACTTAGTTAGGGAAGTCATAAAGCTTAGTCAAAGTTGAAATATTTAAAATCAGGGAAAGAGAGATCTTAACATGTAACCTATGACATCATCATGTCATAAAGGGGGAATGTATTACAGTATTCATAGCCCTTTCAGATGGAGAGGAAGTCAAGGAAACATAAAAAAGCTAAAGATTGGTTTAAACCGAGAATATTAAGGAGGAACAAAGGGGTAGCTGCAAAGAAAACTAACAATACTACATATCAAAACAAGAAATATAGTACAGGTGTCTCAACAGACACAAAACCAACATTGAAAGGCTGAAAAGAAAATCCATAAATAAAAACAACCCATAACAGACTATTAAGAGGAACAAAGAAAACATTAACAACACAAAAATAAAGGTATAAAAATGACAGCACTAAATTCATGCCTATCAATAATTACACTGAATGTACATGGATTGAATGCTCCAAAAAAGAGATAGAGTAACAGGTTGGGTAAAAAAAAACATGACCCATGTATATGCTTCTTACAAGAAACATTCCTTAGACTCAAAGATATGAACAAACTGAAAATCCAAGGATAGAAAAATACATACCAAGCCAACAGCATGCACAGAAGAGCAAGAGTGGCAATACTAATCTTAGATAAAGTAGATTTTTAAGTAAAATCCACTATTGTAGAGAAGGACAGTCACTATTTATTGCTTAAAGTTTTGATACATAAGCAGGATATAATATTAAATATTTACGCCCTCAATTGCAAAGCATCTGGATACATTGAACAAATGCTGATAACACTGAAAAATTAGATAGATAGTTCCATTATAATAGTAGGAGACCTCAACACCCCACTTTCAATAATGGGCAGGTCATTGAGGAAAAAGCTTAATAAAGATACAGAAGATCTTACTGCAACAGTCAACTAACTCAACCTCATGGACCCATATAGAACTTTTTACCCAACAAGAGACAAGTACATCTTCTTTTCCAAAGCACGTGGAATATTCTCCAGAATAGACCATGTATTAAGCCATCAAGCAAGTCTCAACAAAATACAAACCACTGAATTATTGCAAAACATCTTCTCAGACCATAAAGCCCCCCCCAAAAAGAAATCAATAGCAGAAAAAAAATAAGTAGAAATTTCAACTCACTAAAACTGAACAACACCTTGCTCAAATGTTTGTGGATTATAGAAGAAGTCAAAGACTCAAAAAAGAAATTAGCGGAATCAAATGACAGTGAAAACACATCCTACCAGAACCTATAGGATACAGCAAAAGCAGAGCTCAGAGGTCAATTTGTCTCTAAAAATACACACATCCAAAATGAGAAAGGGATGAAACCAAGAATTAACCCTATACTTAAACAAGCTGAAAGAGAACACCAAAAGAACCCCTTGTAAAGCACCTGCAGATAATAAAAATTATAGCAGAACTAAATGAATTAGAGAATAGTATAACTATTGAAAGAATTAACAAAACTAAAAGATGGTGTTTTAGAAAGATCAACTATTGGCTAAAATTGCAAAAGGAGAGGAAACAAATAACTCTAATAAGAAATGAAGTGGAGGTGTCACAGCAGACCCAACCAAAATTAAGTTTCATAACAGAATACTATGAAAAATTGTACCCTAACAGATTCAAAAACCTAGAGGAAATAGACAAATTTCTAGCTTCATATCATGCACCAAAATTATCACAGGGAGAAGTAGAACAACTTAATAACCCATCACAAAATAAGACAATGAAAAAGTAGTAATAATAATAATAAAACCTACCAACCATACAAAGTTCTGGTCCAGCTGGCTTCACTGGAGAATTCTATCAAACTTTTGGAGAGGACTTATTTCCAATACTGCTGAAGCTGTTTCACAACACAGAAAAGGGCAGAATATCCCCAAATTCATTCCATGAAGCTAGCATAATCCTACTACCAAAGCCAAGGAAAGATCTCACAAAAAAATGAAAGTTACAGCCCAATATCACTCATGAACCCAGCCGCAGAAATTTTCAATTAAATTGTAGCAAGTAGAACGCAACAACATATCAAAAAATTAATTCAAGCAAGGATGCAGGGTTAATTCAACATCAGAAAAACAATTAACATGATCAACCACACAAATAACACAAAGGATAAGAATCACCTGACTTTGTCAATTGATGAAGAAAAGGCATTTGACAAGTCCAATACTGATTCATGTTAAAAACTCTCAGCAAAATAGGAGTAGGAGGGAAATTCCTCAGTGAAATAAGGGGCATCTACACAAAGCCAACCACCTGCATCTTCCTGAATAGAGAGATATTGAAATAATTTTCCCTGAGAATGAGAACTAGACAAGGATGTCCATGCTCACAACTTCTATTCAGTATTGTGCTAGAGGCTCTGGTCAGTGCAATCAGACAAGACAAAGAAATAAAGGGCATCCACACTGGTAAGCCAAGAAGAAGTAAAAATATTCTTATTTGCAGATGATACAATCGTATACACAGAGAACCCTAAAGAATACATAAAGAAGCTACTGGAACTAATAGAAAAGTTCAGCCAAGTATCAGGATATGAGATAAAAATAATTAAATCAGTAGAGTTCCTTTACACCAAGAAACAAATCATCAAAATGGAAATCAGCAAATCAATACCATTTACTATAGCTCCCAAGAAGGTAAAATACCTAGGAATAAATCTAACCAGAGAAGTAAGAAACGTATACAGAGAAAATTGCAAGACCCTATTGCAGGAAACCAAAAGAGATTTACATAAGTGGAGAACTCTAACTTGCTCATGGATAGGAAGACTTAACATTGTGAAAACATCTATTCTGCCCAAAGCGTTCTACATATACAATGCAATCCCAGTACAAATTCCAGTGTCATTTTTGAATGAGATGGAGAAACAAATCATCAACATGTTTGGAAAAAGAAGAAACCCCAAATAAGTAAAGCATGAATGAAGAAGAGGATCACAGTGGGAAGCCTCACATTACTTGACCTTAGAACCTACTACACTGCCATGGTAGTCAAAACAGCCTGGCACTGGCACAAAAACAGGTATATTGGCCAATGGAACACGATAGAGAATCCAGAAATATCATCCTCCTCCTGTGGACAGCTGATATTCAACAAAGACTCAAAGGTTGTAAACTGAGGTAAAACAGTCTCTTTAACAAAGTGTTGGCAAAACTGGATATCCATCTACAAAAAAATGAAACAAGACCCATATCTCACATCTTACCCAAAAACTAACTCAAAATGTACCAAAGACCTAGATATCAAACTTAAAATAATAAAGGTCATGCAAGAAAAAACAGGCACAACAATGCAAGTTCTAACATGGCGTAGAAAGACAAAGCTGACCAACAATGCACAAAAAACAGAAAAGAAAATCACTAAATAGGAACTATTAAAAATCAAACGCTTATGCTTATCCAAAGACTTTATCGATGGAGTTAAAAGAGTACTTGCAAAAAAAAAAAAAAAATATTTGGCAACTGTGTCGGATCAACACCTGATTTCCGTAATCTACGATGAGCTGCAAGATATTAGCTAGAAAAAGTTAAATAACACAGTTAAGTGGTGGGCAAAGTAGATGGATAAACATTTCAGCAAAGAAGACATCAAGGCAGCGAAAAGACACATGAGTAAATGTTCACAATCAGTAGCTATAAGAGAAATCCAAATTAAAGCTACAATGAGATATCATCTCACCCCAATAAGGTTGGCAAGAATACAAAAAAATACAAAATAACAAGTGCTGGAGAGGCTGTGGAGTCACTGGATCTCTCCTACACTGTTGTTGGGGACACAAAATGGTATAACCTCTTTGGAAAGCAATTTGGTGCTTTCTTAAAAACTTAAAAATAGAAATACCACATGATCCAGCAATCTCACTGCTTGCAATATATCCTACAGAAACAAAGGCAGTCACAGGGACAGACATATGAACACTAACATTTATTGCAGCACTGTCCACAATAGCAAAAAGTTGGAGTCAACCTAGGTACCCATCAGCAGATAAATGGATAAATAACCTATGGTACATATTCACAATGGAACACTATGCAATGATAAGGAACACTGCTGATTCTAGGAAGCATCTCATAACTGGTTTCAATTAGAAGACATTATTCGGATGAAATCAGTTAGCTTCAAAAAGAATAAGTATTGTATGACATCTCTGCTGTAAGGACTTAAAAATGGACTTATATACAGAAGAAAAGACTCTGATGGCTACAAGAGTGTGGAGGGAGTGAGAGGGAGGTTCATGGATTAGATAGCCAGTAGGAATTTGGTTAGGTAAAGGGAGTGAGAGCACACAGTAGAGGGCAGATCAGCATAATTGGACTACACCATAAACTGAAAGATTTTCTAAACTCAATCCAGTACTTCAAAGGATAGAATAGCAGGAATGGGGGTCTTGGGACCATGTTTTTCAGAGCATAGCTAGTCTTTTTTTCTAAGAGGGTCTACTGCACTCTGTATTGGTGAGTGGTGTCCAGGGTCTTAAAAGCCAGCTGGCTGCCATCTGAGGAACACAAATGGTTCCCACTCAATTGGAGCAGATGATGATTGAGAATATCAAAGACAGGAGACAGAAGGACCCATATGAATAGAAGACTGCATCAGCATGAGATCAGAAGAAGTAGATGGTGCCCAGTCACCACCAAAGGCAGCCGTAGTAGGGAGCACAATTTAGAGCCCCTGAGGTAACACAAGAAAAAGACATGTGCAGTTCAAGAACTCTACTAAGAGATGCCCATCAGCAGATGAATGGATAAACAAACTGTGGTACATACACTCAATGGAACACTATGCAGTGATAAAGAACAATGAAGATTTTCGGAAGCATCACATAACATGGTTTCAACTGGAAGATATTATGCTGAGTGAAATTGGTCAGTGGCAAAAGGACAAATATTGTATGAGACTCTGCTATAAGGACTTCACAATAGACTTATGTACAGAAGACAAGATTCTCTGATGGCTGTAAGCACGGGGATGGTTGGTCATAGATTAGACAGTTGATATAAATTTGGTTAGGTAAAAGCAGTGCAGCACGTGGAAGTAAGTAACTGGACTTCACCATAAACAGAAAGCTCTTCTAATCTCAACCCAATATGGCAGAGATAGAATAGCAGGGGCAGGGTCTGGAGATCATGCTCTCAGGGGACATCGAGGCCAACTGGCATAACTAACCTATTGTTAAGAGTCTTCTTTACCCCATATTGGTGAGTAGCATCTGGAGTCTTGAAAGTTAGTGAGCTGTACCTGAGATACTTCAAATGATCCCAATTCCTCTGGAACAGATGATCATCAGGAACAACAAAGACATGAAGAAAAAAGAGCTCAGGAGACCGAAGGACCCGTGTGAACAAGAGACCCAATTAACATGTTATCAGAAGAACCAGATGGTACTCGACCACCTCCAGTGGCAGTCATGATGGTTGAGTCCATGTGGCAACATGAGAAGAAGAGGTGTGCAGCTCAAGAGCTCTGCTAGTGATGGTTTGATGTCCTGGGAGATCCCCTGGGAGCATGGCCACCAGACCTGCTGCTGCCCCTGACCAGAAAACACTACTGAGGTCAACTCTTTAGACAAAAATGGACTGGATTAGAGGACACAGTGTGACCATATGGTGTGTGTACATTGTGTCTCTATGTATTTACAGGATGCTGTCCTTCTAATCTCTTTCTAGATGGGAGAGAAAAGGGAAGAGAAGAAGGGACAGGAACTTGTTAAGAGGAGACTAGAAATATAGAATGTAAAGGAGGAGTGTGCTGTCATGGGGCAAAGGAGAGAAGAAGGAGCTGCAGACATGTGGGCATACAAAATTAATTTGGATTGTATACATTCACTTAATCACACACACACACACACACACAGAGTTCTTCTTTTAGAAGAACTCATCTAAAAGACTAAAAATGATGGTCCAATGCCCTGGAGGGTCCCCTGGGAAGATGTTCCCTAGTCTTGCTGCTGGTCGTGTACTGAAACCAGTACTGAGGTCAAGTTTTTAGACAAGAATGGACTGAACTTGGGGACACAGTGTGAACATTTGATGTAGGTGGTTTATGATTTGATACATTAATTGGAGGCCATCCTACTGGTTTCTTCTAGATGGGAGAGGAGAGGATGGGACAGATGTTCATTAAGAGGATAGTAGAAGTAAAGAGCGAAAAGGATGAGTGTGCTGTCACAGGGTAAAGAGAGCAGATGGAGTTGCAGATAGGCTGGCATACAAAATTGATTCAGGTTGTATACTTTCACTTAATCATAATTTAAATAAAGAGTAAAAAGAATAAAAGAAAATGTGAGAAAAAGAACAGCATAAGCATAATCTTATTTTCCAAGATCATTCATACTGTGATTGTCAAAAGGACATGGAGTAAGAACACTTAGGTCCAGAAGATAGTGCCTCTCTTTGGCTGACTATTCTCCATAGCCCAGGACTCCTCAGATTTGATCAGATTCCTAGAATTAGAAATCCTTGATGACTACACCATTAACTGTTGCAAGAGAATAAAGCAAGAAGAAAGTTTTATTCAGCATATATTCAAAATGGGAAAAAATGAGAAGTAGACAGTATGCTGTCATAGCCATCTTTGCCCAAGTCTAAAGAATGCCACAGAATAAGTGAGAGTGGGAAAGTGTACAAGCAGGCTGCCGCGGTCAGGTCTGCCTGAGTATCCAGGCATGACAGAGCTCTTTCACTCAATGGATCTAGTTGTCAGAGTCAAAGAATTTAAACCAGAGATATTCTAAAATTAGACCAGGTAGGGGTGCTCTAATACAAATAGAGTATGAACTCGAAAAGACAGAGAAATCTGGACAAGGCATACAAGACACACAAGAAACTCTTAAAACCCCACAGGAAAAGAGGTACTCTCAGTCACTTCAATCTCCCAAACAAACACATGAGCTTGACAGAAATGATCTTGGTCACATTAAGCCTCCTAGACAATTAGATTAGTGTCTCTGATCTTTACCACCTCAATATCCAGGATGACTACACGAGCTTGACAAAGGTGTTCTTGGCCACCTCAGTCTGCCAGATACCCTTAGGCCCAAACCACGATTCTAGATTCTAACCCTGTCTGTCTCAGCCCTGTGGTACCCAGGGACAGAACTGTGAACATGAGGATTCCTTCCAAGTCTCACTTAAGTACTCACCTCTTTTATGGTACATCGGAGATCAGTGATGCCATGGTCATACCTGGATCCTTCTGGCAGCTCAATTCAGAGATAAAAGGGTCTCTAGCAGCAGCCATTTGCTACAGGGCTGACATGAAGGGCAGGCCTGCCATGAGGCGCCCAAGTCACAAACAGTGAAGCCCCACATTGGACACCAAATTCGTTACAACATACTAAGCAGAGCTTGTGCATCTGCCACAAACAACCAATCTTTGAGATAAGGGTGACATGAGAAGCAGGATTTTATTGTGTGCTGGTAGGTAGGGAGGTAGAAAGAGACAGGTTCCTCTAAAATCTGCCTCCAATAAGCAGAGATGAGCTGAAGTTTTTATAGGAGAAGGGGATAAAGATTTATGAGTCCTAGGAATTTGTAGGATATTAATCTTCTTTAGGTGGTCATGGTGGCCAAGTCACAGATGCGTTGATATCTAAATTTGTGTTTGGGGCCCAGAGGTGGTCTTGCTATCATATAATCTCCCGCAGTAGATTCTTCTGTTTTTCCCTTATGGTCTTTAGATTGTTATTATTTGCTTATGTACAGTACTAAAAATAAGTCATTAACCTTGAGAGAACTAAGGGAAACAATGGATTTGTGCTTAGAGACAGAACCTGGAAACAAAATGATACTGGTTTTGCTCAAGATGTGGTCACATGTTTTCCTCTGCCTGTTCCAAAATTAATTTTCTTTTTTTCTTAAAGTGCATAGAAAATGACAGATAGGTTCCACCTTGGGTGGAATTTTACTCTTATAATGAGATTTAGGTTATATTAGGAATGCTTTGAAGCTAGTAAACTTGTTTCAACTGGTTTGGGCCAATTTAAGGCAGAAACTGAACTACAGACAGCGCTCAGGGCTTTGATGATCACAAATGGAAAAAATAGGAGGTCTGTGGTCTCTTCGTAGTAGCTGAGCAGCTGCTGGCCGCCCTTGCTATCAAAGACAGCCACATGACGACAGAGATGGAGACTAGAGTGTTGACAGACTCAGGTACAGGCCAAGGAATGCCCTAAACTACCAAGAATCACTAAAAACTAGGAAAAACCGAGACAGGAGTTTATATCTATAGCCTTCAGAGAGAGCATAGCCCTGCAATTTCTTGATTTCAGAATTTTAGTGTCTGGAACTGTCGGAGAATACACTTTGTTCCTTTGGCATACCCAGTTTGTGGTACTTTGTTAGCACAACTCTAGGAAACCATCATGAGACCCCAAGATTGGGAATTCAGAAGTTTCTGAAATAGATCACTCTAATGAGTCTTAGTGGTAAAGTAGTTAAGTGCTCTACTGCTAACTGGACTGTTAGTGGTTCAAACCTACCAATGCTCTTCTGAAAAAGGATGTGGCAGTCTACTTTTGTAAAGATTTACAGCCTTAGAAACCTTATGGGCAGTTCTACTCTATCCTATGTGATCATTATAAGGTAGAATTGAACGGATGGCTACGCATTTGGATTTTTGGGATTTTGGTTTTGCCCAATCCCACTCATTGTAAGTTTCTGGTGGCATAGAGAGTGGTCAAGAGCTTGACTGTTACTCAAAAGGTCACCACTTTGAATCCACCAGCCACTCCTTGGAAACCACATGGGGCAGTTCTAACCCATCCTGTAGGATGTCTATGAGTCAGAATCGACTCAGCAGTAGTGAGTGGGTAATGTGCAGTACATTTTAAGGGCAATTTCAGCTGGTGCTTTTATCTCTACACAGTGAAAATGATAATCTGTTTAATGTAAACTGACTGATTTTCTTTGAAACAGAACAAACAAACATAAATCTCACTGCTTGTCAAAATTTGTTACACTTAACTGATAAAACACTATGGTTCTTGTAATGTTCCACCATAACTTTCACTGGATTTTAGTTAGGTGGGTTCATTATTTGGATGAACTTGTATTTGCTTAAAAAGCACATTAATTCTAATTTATTATCTTCATATTTATTCATAAATAGACCCTATACAAACAGAGGGGCATGTTTAGAATTGTACCACAGCTACATTTCGGATTGTGCCAGGTTAAGTTTTTGCAGCTCCATCCCTGCTTGCCTTCGCAAAGCCTACTCTAGCACCAAAACTGCAAGATTACTCTCAGCAGGTGGGAGGCAAGTCTGGCTGACTGATAAGCAAAAGCAGGAGCTGGCAGACTTAAGAGGGAATACAACCAAATCTCAGGTTTGTGTTTATCCAGTTGATAAATGCCAAGGTTCTTGGATAACTGTATTTAAAATTCATTTTCCTGTGACAGAACAAAAGGAGAATGAAAGCAACGCTGTTAGAGAACTCATTAGAGTCAGGAAGGAAACCACAGGCAAGATAATTGCTCTTAACATCCAGACCATCTTTTAGTTCACAATAATGTCAGTCGGCAGTGCAGTGGTTTGGCATAGCCACTTGCTTTGTCTGCAAAATGATTATTGAAAGAAGAACGATCAATAGATTCATGGCAGAAAATCCCCCTGGTTTCTGCAGCCCTTTCATTGCATCTTTTGTTGTTAATTTGTTTTTTGGTAATGTGACTCTCCTCCACTGTCTACCAGTGGTAGCATTCTGGGAGCAGTTAGCCAAGCAGAAAGGCCACAGATCAAGTCTATTGTTTGCTGGCAAAGCGTCCATTGAACCCTAGTGGACACAGGAATCCAGCAAAACAAAGAACCCTTAGTGACTTGGTCAAATGAATCCTACATCACAGGCCAAGGGAGTCAGTCTGATTATCTGAAGAGGTAGTAATTAGAAGGTATACCTACTATGAATGGAAAAGAATAAAGAAAAAAAATGAAGAAGAAGAAACAAAGAAGAACAGAAGTATGCAAGGAACTTCTCTACCTGCAATGTTTCTTCTGCTGTGTATATCGGCAAAAAAAAAAAAAAGAAAGAAAGAAAATTTAGAATCCACATACACAGAGTTCTATGCAGCCCTCTGCCTCATCTGATGCAGGAATTTGCTATCCATTATCTCTGAGAGAGAGACTGGCTGCTTTGGTCTATCAAGGTTTTGTAGCCTAATTCAAACTTTCTTAGACTGACTGCATTGGTCTTTGAACCTTTTTATCATACATATGACAAGTGAACGGAGGAAGGTAAGTTAAAAGTTGTACCAGAGGCTATCTTTTAACAAGTATAGCTTCTAAAAAGCAAATTAGTTTGACTCTAAAATCTGAAACATTCATTTTGGTTTGATTTTGTAATCTCTGCTTTGGCTTTGCCCTCATTATGTCATTTAGCTCTAAAGGCATTCTTGATTTGACTGGGGCCTTTCAATAACCTTCTGTATGGGAATCAGGCTGCAGACAAAGAACTGGGCACTGTTAGAAAATGATGGAAATATATGGCACTTATCTACTGAATTTAAGAAAAGCAAAAGTGAGCTAGGTTATCTTAACCTAGAGAAAATGTAGTTTATCATCATCAGGAGACTTTAGCTCAACTTGCTGCAATAAGAAACAGAAAACAACACTCCCACCATATGCTGAGTACTTACCACATGCCACCGAAGAGTACTAGCTATTTCAATATCCACAAAATTCCTAAAAAATACATAAAATTATATCTATTACTTTACAAGTGACAAAACTTAGGTTAAAATAGCTGAAGTGATTCACCAACTGTCATTTAATAACTATGAAGAACCATAACTAGAATCCAGGGTTGACTGGCTCTAATGCTGTTGTATGCTGTTAAGTCAATCTTGACTCACAGAGTCCATTTAGGATGGAGTAAAGCTGCCCCATAGGGTTTCCTAGACAGAAATCTTTATGGGAACAGATTGTCAGGTCCTTTCTCTTGTGGAGCTAATAGTGATTTCAAACGATTGACATTTTGGTTGGCGCTTAAGCATTAATCGTTGCACCGCTAAGGTTCCTTGTCCTCTGTGTAGCTCGTTGTTCTTCCCTCCAATGACGTCTCCAGATTTGTCTTTTCTTCTTTCTCACTTATGATGTCCAATTTTATGCATCAACTTGGCTACTCTATGGTGCCCATTTGATCAAACGCTAGTGTAGATGTTGTTGTGAAGGTATTTTATAGATGTGAAACAGATTTACAATCAGCTGACTTATGTAAAGGAGATTGCCCTTGATAATGTGTGTAGGTCTCATACAATTAGTTGAAGACTGTAAGAGAAAAAACTGAGGTTTCCCTGAGAAGAAGAAATTCTACCTCAAGACTGTAACATAAAAATCCTGCCTGTTTCCAGGCTACTGGCCTTACCTACGTAATTCAGACTATAGCTGCAACATCAGCTCCAGTTTGAGCTTCCACTCTGCCCTATGGAGTTCAGACTTACCAGCATCCACAACTGCATGAACCAATTCCAATCAGTCAAGGTGTGTGTATGTGTTTAATTCTGTCTATATATATATATATATATGTATATATATATATATATATACAGTTTAAAAAGTAACTTTTTTTTTTTTTCGGCTAGAAAGCCTGATTCCTTTTCATCTGACTCATTTAAAATGAGCCCCATAATGAATGACCTACCTTGGAGAGCAATGTGTCTGTGCCACTGACTGTCTCCTGAAAACTTCCACAGGAAATTCAACCAAGCTTCACCCATATCCATGTAGGCTTGGAAATAGTGAGACAGAGATGTGAAGGGCCAGCCTAATGGCATCTTGGAACATTCCAGAGTGACAAGCAACTTGTTTTACCACCAACACCTGGGGAAAAGTTACTTAAATTGTCCTTGAAGTTGTTTTTCAGAAAAGCCAGTTTTGATCAAATTCGAGGTATGCACAAACAAGGGAGACATGATTGCTGTACGTCCTTCCAGTGGGGGCACCAGAGAGCAACAACCAGGCCTGTGAAATCGAATCAGGACAACAAGAAACTGTGCAGGTGCAATGCCTCATGGGAAGTTGTGCTACCAGACCCAGAAGCCCTCACTGCAGAAACCATCTGGAAGTCTGCTTGTGTGTGCACCTCACTGTCTTAGTCTCACCTTTTTCCCACCTAGGAACAAGTAAAACATTAGATCCTTCCCATCTGAAATCCTTCACGAGCCAGAACAAAGCCTTACTTCAAGGACACAAACATAAGCAATGCCTAGGCCGTCCTCATCTCTACTCATAAGCTCTTTTCTAACAAATCTTTGCTGGGTGGAAAACTGTAGATTTTCTCCTGACTTTTCTTTGTAGAGAACACAGACATTGTTTGTGGGTCATAAAGGCTGAGGCCATTGCCAGTAACAGTAGTATAAGTCTCATTTAGTTCTTTTCAGGAAGAATATGTATCAATGGACTTAAACATTTGATCAGATGGAAGAAAGAAAGGTATTTTGTATTACCTGTGACACAGGCATTCAATTTATTTCTCCTTTGATTTTAAGTCACTACTAGAATTGGCACATTTAACAAACAAAAATACAGTAAACTCAGTTCATTTGGGGCTTCAGATAAACCACAGGTAAGTTTTCAGTATCAGCAAGTTTTGATTTCAGAGAAACAATATATAACTTTTAGTGTATCCAATTCGACGGCACTTGGCAATGTTAATGTACATATAGATTATAAAATATTTGATACACACTTATGCTAAAAAATTATTTATTCTAGAAAGTTGTTTATTAGTTAATTTTACTGAGTGTTTTTGTCAACTCTAGATCACTAAGAGTATATGCATAGCCATCTATCATTATACATGCAACTTAAAATAGGCTACTTGTGCAAATAAACCTTATCTTTAAAAAATCAAGAATATGCAGCAGTGTGGGTGCATATTTATTTACACTAATTCAAGTATTGTTATGGGAAAACTAAATGTTGCATTAATTGTAATTTTTTTTTCCATGTCATTCTGATTTCGTAGTCATTTGATTGCCATTTCATTAGAGCAATCTTGCTGAAATATTTTCTGGACACATATTAATTCCTTCTCTCAACATGTATTGATTATTACAGTGGCATTACTGGGGTTGGTGTCACTCAGTCAGTAATTCGTCATGTCATCCTCCCCTTAGGCCTCCTTTTGTACCAGACTGTACAGAATCCTTAGCAATTTTTGTTAAAATTTTAATCATAGAATAATTGTGGCAAATACAGTTGTAAATTGTTTAAATGTGATAGTTCTTAGATTATGAATACTAACCACAAGATAGCTTTGCAAAATCTTTCTAGATTAAATTATGTTATTAGTTACATTGCTAGTAACTAAGCAAAAGCCTTTTCTTAAAAAATTTTCTCCTTCTTTTCCTTCAGTTATTACTTCATTCTTTAAAAGTTTATTGATATAGGTTCACAAGTACTGATTACCAAAACAAAGAAGCTGAAGCATCAGAAAATTTGACAAAAATCACTGACTAAGAAAGTACCAGCAACAAAAAACAGCCTGCAAATGCTAGAAGGCATGAAGTCGAATGCATGTGATACGAAGCATCAATGTAGTTGGTAACATAACAGCTCTTATTGGAGTGGTGTAACAGCTCTTACTGGAGCAACTTAGAAGGTTCAAAAATTAAATTAGTATAGAATTTTAGCCTTGTAGGTATATTGTTTTGCTGGGCTAACGGTTTTGTTAGGTGCCTTTGCGTGGGTTCTGACTCACAGTGACCCTATACAACAGAACAAAACACTGCTGGGTCCTGTGCCCTGCTGCAACTGTTTTTATGTTTAAGCTCATTGTTGCAGCCACTGTGCCAATCCACCTTGTTGAGGGTCTTCCTCTTTTTTGCTGACCCTCTACTTTACCAAGCATGGTGTCCTTTTCCAGAGATAAATTCCTGCTGTCAACATGTCCAAAGTATGTAAGACACTGTTTTGCTTAAAAGGAGCACTCTGGCTGTACTTCTTCAAGAACAGATGTTTATTCTTTTGGCAGTCAGTGGTACATTAACATTCTTTTCTAATACCACAATTAAAAGCCCTCGATTCTTCTTCTGCCTTCCTTATCGATTGTCCAGCTTTTGCACGCATATAACACAAGCGAAAATACTATGGTCTGAGTCAGGTGCACCTTAGTTTCAAGATGAGATTTTTTACTTTTCAACACTTTAAAAGAGATCTTTTGCAATAGCTTTTCCCATTGCAATGCTTCTTTTGATTTCTTGACTGCTGCTTCCTTGGGTGTTGATTGTGGAACCAATTCAAATAAATATCAACAACCTCAATCTTTTTTCCATTTATTGTAATGTTGGTTACTAGTCTACTTGTGAATATTTTTGCTTTCTTGATATTGTGGTACAATCCATAATAAAAGCTGTAGTCTTTAATCTTCATCAGCATTTCAAATCTTCTTCACTTTCAGCAACATACTAGGCTAACAAAAATGGTTTTGTTATTATAACTAACTATAGGGATATTTTTCTAAAAATTGGCAAATATATAATGAAACACTGCATAAAACTATTTATTCCGGTCATTTTGGTGTCACTGGCTGTATCAGTGCCACCCTGTTATAGTATGCACCCTCTGTATCTCCTAACTGATATCACTCAAGTGCTAACTATGTTTAAAGCATTTGACCTATACTATAAGGATTCAAAAATGAATATACTGACCTTTAGCATCAAGAAATGTATTGTTCAACAAGAAAAATAACATATAAGGGACACCTGGTAGATTTGAACTGCTGATCCTTTGGTCAGCAGCCAAGCTCCTAACCACTGCATAATCAGGGATCCAACGTAGAACAATAACAAGAACAACAACAAAAACCTGTTGAGTCAATTTCTATGCACAGCAATCCTATGGGCCAGTTCTACTCTGTCTTAAACAGTTGCTATGAGTCCACAATAGTGTAAGTATACCCAGAAACTGAAAGAAAGAAGGAAGGTGTCACCTGTGTCTGAAATTTTCTGAATTCAGTGAAGTCAATAGTCATTTACTTTAAAAAGTATTCCCCCCCTCAAAAGTGCAAAGAAGTTTGATGCATGTTGCAACATGGGTGGGCCTTGTAAAGAAAAACTGTTAACAGAAACGAACCCTCATCGTTCCACCACCCAAGCATTTACTCGCCAGTGCTTCCTTGTTCCCATGAGTGACAAATGGATTAACGAATGTTCTAAGGTAATGGTTGTTATTTTACAGCAAAGATGGTCAGTGCCCTTTGTGATCATTTCACAGTCATTCATTTTCCTTGGATAGTTTTATTTTTAATGTTGTGTATAATTAGCCTAAAGAATGTCCTAGTAAGAAGCTTCATCATATGCCATCATTTTACCAGTCCAACACATAGAATTTTCACATTTAGCCATTAACTCTTACCACATTCTCAGTGTCTCACCCTAGAAAACTTATCCATTTTGTCAAGACTGGGTTTTCTTATCAGCATAAGGTAAAAAAAATTATGTGACTCCTCTGTTCCTACCGAGAATAATAATGAATACAGAGCCTACAAGATGCCTTAACCTCCTTAAGGATTCTGAAGTACAGAGCTCTGCTCTGTATCCTCGGACAAGCTGCCACACATTCTTCAGACTTGTGGTAGTTATAGGGAGCTGTTGGCTAGACATTTCACCTCAAACGCAAGAGGCTTTCCCAACCTGCAAAGCTGCTGTCATTTGTACTTTAGCTCTTGAAGCTTTGCCTCTTTTGCTTATTGGTTTTACACTGTGTTAGCCAGGGCTGCGGAGAAAAACTGTTGTTGCTCTCATTATAGCATGTTTGGGTCTGAGAGTCAGCTGAAATTATTTGGTTTGCTGACCTCAGCACCAGAATTTATCTCTTTCTGCCCTCTCAAGTTTTTGCTACATCCATTTGTTTATACAGCTCCAAAGCTATCCTCCTGTAATTAATTCCTTCAGCATCCTTCCCTAATGAAAAAGATTATCATACAAGCATCAAGAACAACCAGGCAATGTTTGTCAATCTTTACATTCATCCTTTGTTTTAGGGAATCTCATCAATGTTTTAATATAAAACAAATTCCTGAACACCAAAAGTAAAACTATCAGGCTGACAGTCACAGAACAGAACTCACAGGCCAATAGGCATTTACTTTAAAATATCATTTCCCCAGTCACAAAAAGAAACAAAATATTATAAATGAACCTTAAAAACATTATTCTAACTAAAGGAAGCTGGTCACAAAAGATTATATGATATGTGAGTCCGTTCCAGTGTAATGTCCAGAATAGAGAAATCCACATCTATAGAGATAGACTGTAAACTGAGGGTTGATTAGGCCTGCAATGATAGGGAATAGGAGCTGAAGTTTACAGGGATTTCTTTTGGGGTGACAAAAATGTTCTAGAATTAACTGTGGTGATGGTCACTTATCTGTGAATATACTCAAACCATTGACTAAATGGTAATTTTGAAAAGTGTAATTTCCCAACAAAAGCCAAACCATTTCAGAGTCTGTGGACATTTACTTTTGAGTCTCAGGTAAACAAATCAGTTTTTCCTTTTCAAAATGCTTTTTGAACTTAAACGTGTGTCAATGATTTGGAATAACCTAATCTTGTCTTCTACTTTGAGCTAAAAAATAGGGAGGATGTGGCAGGATCAGGCATCCCAGGTCATATAGCTCTAGGGAAGCTTTTGGAAGACCATTTCTAAATAGATGAAGCCCTTTTAGACCAAAAATAAGATAGAAAAGAGTTGATGCTTTGCTATAGTTACTAGAAATTGAGTGAATCCCAATCAAGTTTATTCTACTGTAGGGGGCCACTGAGATACATATGAAATGGCCTGGAAAAATGTTTCTATCAGTGGAGTAGAACAGGGCCTTTGTGATATCCAGTTTCCGCCTAGTTGGAAAGGGTCTTTCAAAAGCTTCCCTGCAGCTACATGGCCTGAGACTGGGGACTAGGGAGGCCTGATACTGTCCTACCCTCCCTTTTTCTTCCATATGTTTAAGTTCACCTAGAAATTTGAAAAGCAAGTCATAACTAATTTCTTTCCTTTTACGGTTCTGGAACTGCTGCTCTTACTTTAAGACCAAACTATCCTTTCTCTTTAAGTAAATCATATTTCATATAATATCTAGCTTAAGTTAGTTTGAAAAGTTATGACTCTAAGATTGACGTCCAGAACATAGTTCTTGGTGTACTTTTCCTATGTTGTTGTTAGGTGCAGTCCGGTTGGTTCTAACTCATAGCAATCCTATGGACAACAGAACAAAACACTGCCTGGTCCCATGCCATGCCCACAATCATTTTTATGCTTCAGCCCATTATGGAAGCCAACATCTTATTCCATCTTTTTGAGAAATTTCCTTTTTTGCTAACCTTCTACATTACCAAGCATGATGCCCTTTTGCAGGGATAGATCCCTCCTGAAAGCATGTCTAAAGTAGGTAAGGTGCAGTCTAACCAGCTTTGCTTCCAAGGAGCACACTCATCGTATTTCTTCCAGAATGTACCATGGTGGTCCATGATACGTTCAATATTCTTCTCCAGCACCACAATTCAAAAGTATCGATTCTTCTTCTGTTTTCCTTAGTCATTGTCTAGTTTTCACACGCATCTGCTGCAGTCTAAAATACTACGGTCAGAAGCACCTTGGTCTTGAATGTGACGTTTTAACTTTTCAGCATTTAAAGAGGTCATTTGCAGCAAATTTGCCCATTGCAGACTGTCTTTTGATTTCTCGACTGCTGCTTCCATAGATGTTGATTACAAAACCAAGTAAAATGAAGACAACCTCAAACTTTTCCCCATTTATCATGATGCTGCTTATTGGCTCAGTTGTGAAGATTTTTGTTCTCTTGATATTGACCTACAAACAATACTGAAGGCTGTGGTCTTGAATCTTCATCATTGTTTTAAATCCACTTCACTTTTAAGAAGCAAGGTTGTGTCATCTGTGTGACTCAGGTTATCAGTCCTCTAATATTGATGCTTCATTTGTCTTCATATTGTCCAGCTTGTCAGATTGTATGCTTGAAAAAAGACTGAATAGCTATGATGAATGGATACAACCATGACAGCACACCTTTCTTGACTTTAAACGTGTAGTATCAAGTTTGCCTCTTGATCCATGTACAGATTCCTCAGGAACACAGTAAAGTGTTCTGGAATTCCCATTCTCCACAATAACCAGATTCTTAATTGATTAGCTGGGTGGCCCTGGGCTCAACCACTGGGTACTTCAGTGTCCCCATTAGTAAAAAACACAATAATACCTTTTTTATAATGTTGTTGCTGTGAGGACTCAATGAGTTAATGCACATGATTCTCTTGTGGAACACTGCCTGACACAGAGAACTTGCTCAATAAAAACTAGCAATGCTTAGTATTTCTGCTAATCTTTATCCATTACTACCATCCTCTGTGAGTTGTAAACTCCAGGAGACTAGAAGCTATTTGAGTGGTTTACCATTGTATCTGCTTGCACCCAGCACATGATGTAACACATAAAAAGTCCTCACCAAATATATGTGTGGAAGGGAGGGAGGGACTGTGAATGACATGAATTGAACTGTGTCCTTCCCAAAACATGTATATTAATTTGGCTAAGCCACAATTCCTAGTACTGTGTGATTGTCTACCATTTTGTCTTCTAATATGATTTTCCTGTGTGTTGTAAGTCCTATCTCTAGGATGCTGATGGACAGAGATCCGAGCTGATTGCATTGATTGGGTATCTTAGCTGATAGGAGGTCTGGGCTGAGTGTGTTGATGGGTGTCTTAGCTGACAGGAGGAGTAAAGATAGAGTGAACAGCCCTCACTTGTCTAAAGCAAAAGGAAGAAATGGCAAAGTAAAAGGCCTACTTGAGAAGACAAAATCAAGTATTATAATGACATGTGCAAAGAGCTGGAAATGTAAAAGCAGAAGGGAAGAACAAATTCTGCATTTCTCAAGCTGAAAGAACTGAAGAAAAAATTCAAGGCTCGAGTTGCAATAGTGAAGGATTCCACGAAAAAATATTAAATGACTCAGGGAGTATCAAAAGAAGATGGAAGGAATACACTGAGTCATTGTACTAGAAAGCACTGGTCGATGTTCAGCCATTTGAAGAGGTGGCATATGACCAGGAATTGACGGTACTGAAGGAAGAAGTCGAAGCTGCATTGAAGGCATTGGCAAAAAACAAAGCTCCAGGAAGTAATGGAATATCAGCTGGAATATTTCAACAAAGAGATGCAGCACTAGAAACACTCACTACTCTATTCCATAAATTTGGAGAACAGATACCTGGCCAACTGACTGGAAGACATCCACATTTATGCCCATTCCTAGACGATACCACTGAATGTGGAAATTACTGAACAAGGTCATTAATACCACACACAAGTAAAATTTTTCTCAAGATCATTCAAAAACGACTGTAACATATACTGACAAGGATTGCCAGAAATTCAAGCTGGATTCAGAAGAGGTTGTGGAACCAGGGATATCACAGATGATGTCAGATGAATCTTGGCTGAAAGCAGAGAATACCAGAAGGATGTTTACTTGGGTTTTGCTGACTGCGCAAAAGCATTCTATCATGTGGATCATAACAGATTATGGCTAACATTGTGTAAAATGGGAATTCCAGAACACTAATTGTGCTCTTAAGGAATCTGTATATGGATCAAGAGGCAGTCATGCAAACGGAACAAGAGGACATCGCATGGTCCTCGATTAGCTCAGCCAAGACTCTTCCCACTCTGATTCGGATCTCTTCCAACAGCAGAACCAGTTGTCAGTCTCAAAGAATTGAAACCAGAAGTGTTCTAAAATGAGACCTGGTGGGGAGTGGAGTCTGATATAACTCAGCCTACACTGACGATGACTTGACAAGACAAGGACGTCTGGACAAACCATACAAGACACACAGATACACAAGAAACAATTACAGAAACCCAAAGGAGTGGAGGTACTCTCAGCCAACACTACCTCCCAGAGAACTGTATTAGACTGAAGGAAGTGTTCTTGGCCACTTTAGCCTCCCAGATAGCCTTAGGCTCATTCACATGCCAAGACTCTGGAGTCACCAAGAGTGCCTTATTACAATCCCATTCATGGGGTCAGTCATCCAAGGCACTGCTTGTCCCAGCAATCAAGGGACTCTAATCCTATCTGGCCCAGCCTCTGGTGCCCAGTGAGAGGATTATGGACTTGGGGATCCCATCCAAGTCTTGCTTCAGTACTCACTTCTTTTATACCAAATTGAAGAACAGTGACTCTGTGACTGGTCCTGCCCCCTTAGCAACTCATTTTGGAGATGAAAGGGCTCTAGAAGCAGCTGTCTGCTATGGAGCTGACATAGAGGTCAGGAATGCTGCAGGACCCCCCAGTCACAAATGGAGGGGATCCAAGCTGGGCACTAAATGTGTCACTGCAAACCTAAGCAAAGTTCATGCCACCTACTGCAAACAACTGATCTTTGAGACGGTGAGATGAGAAACAAAACATTTTATTACGTACCATAACGCAAGGAGACAGAAGGGATAGATTCCTCCAAAGTCCATCTCCTCAAAATGGATACTAGCTGGAGGCATTATAGAAGGGGATAACATTTTAGAAGTCCTAGGAATTTGTTGAATGTTAATCTCTTTAGATGGTCACAATGGTCACATCCAGGTGTGTTGCTATCTTAATCAATGTTTTGGAATTGGTGGTCTAGGCATCATAAAAGTTCCTCATCACAAGGCAATTTCTTTTTTTTAATGGATTTTAGACCATTCTCATTTGTTTTTCCACAGTCCTAAAGAGGGAATAGATTAGTCCTCAACTTGAGAGAAACAATGGATTCATTGGAGATAGAATTAGGAGCAAAATGGTGCGGGCTATCATCAGGATGTGGCTACTAATTTTACTCTGTTTGTTCCAACATTAGACTATGAACTAAATTTTTAGCAATTTTTTTTTTGGTACAGTGTTATTATAGGTTAAATTGTTATTATGCAGGAAGGTACTGTATTTGTCTTTCAAGTAACTGGTGATGCCCCTTGAAATTTCCCTATAACATACAAGAGACTTTAAGGAGAAAACTATCCTGAGTAGAGGGTTTACTATGATTGTTCAGTGACAGTTGGGATTACCTTGTGTTCCAGAACAATTTCAACAGAGAAATATTTGTCATGCTTAATTGAGAATTTAGCACTGTAATTATGTATTAAGTATATTTACTCCAGTCAAGCATTAAATTCTAGTTTTGTTTTGTTTTTTTCTCTACACAAGAATTTGGAACAGCATGCTAGATATTTCATTATCTTGTTGCACATAGATTGCCTGTAACCACATAGCTCTGGCTGCCTTTGGGGAACAGTATCTTGAATCTCATGTACACAATCAGTGTCAAGGCAATGTGGATTCCCACCTGGGATACATCAAACCGGGCTCTGCTTAAGAAACAACGTGATCTTGATCCTGACAACATGTGTTTAGAATTACCCAAAATGTTAAAATGCTCTTCTTTTTGTCTTTAGTCTTTTGCATAGGCCTATATATTTTTTATTTCTTAAAGGTGCCACTCTTGCTTAGAAAGAAGAGAATATCTGGCCAGAGATCCATGCTGGAGGATTGTTGATTTTTCTTCATAAATTCTGGGTTCTTTTCTTCAGTATTTATACTGAGCAGTAAAAAGAAGAAAAGATAGTAAAGAAAGGGGAAATATTGACACAGGACTTTTATTCCTCCATTGTCTTTCTATCATCTCTTTCTATTTTTAAAACTGCATCTCCTGGGAGAAGGAAAAATACCTTCTTTGCATGGCTGGTTGTGGCCTTGTGGCTAGTTAAAGACGACCCTTGAGTAACAAGTTGTGTTTGTAGAGTAAGTGTAATTGTGTACTCCCCACAACACACAATTTTAAATTACAGTTTTTCTCTGCAACAAAATAAAAATAAAGTTTAACTCTGTGAGTGAGTAAAATGGTTCAGTTTTTACTCAGGAACTCTCATCTCAAAAGTCTATCAAGAATCAGGACAGCGGAAATTCCACATGCAGTTTTTCATTTGTTTTGTCTTGGGCTCTCCATATTTTGCTGCAACTACTTGACAAGAGAAAATGATGCAGAAAAAATCACAGGACAATAAAAAATTGTTTTGTGCAACTAGTATTCTTATTAGCAAAGGAAAACCCTACAACATTAAGAAAAGGTGATATTTAATGTATCCAAGTAATACATAAGGACAAACCAAAACATTTAAAGAAAGAGATAAATGTAGAGCCTGGCAGATTTGTAGAAGACCTTTCAGGCTAAACATGCTCTCTCTTTTTCCTTAACGTGTCTTTATCTCCACACACCCATACATTCATACCAACCTTAAGTGCTTATAATAATCATAAGACTTTTCTCTGTTGAATGTAATGAGGACATAAATACCACCGAGAGGGGTAACACTTGGCATAAACCAGCATCCACTCTCTCAAATTAACACACAACATTTGACTAGATGAGTTCCTTGGTGGTGTCAGTGGGTTAAGCACTCTGCTGCTAACCAAAAGAATGAAGATTTGAGTCCACCTACACACACAGCCAGAGGTCCAATGACCTACTTCCAAAAATTTGCCATTGAAAAACCTATGAAACACACAGTTCTGTTCTGACACAAACGGCGTTGCCATGAGTTGGAGTCAACATCATGCAACTAGTTCCTGAGTCTGATTAGAAGGGTCCTGAGTAAACCGAGCTGAGGAAGGGTTGTGGAAGCTTTGCAGCCCCAAGTTATACTATGATTCAGAGACTGAAGGCAGCCTGTCCGGAGCCACACACTAATTCAGAGCCTAGAGAGCAAGGTGGAGGAGGGCAGACGTAAGGTCCAAAGGAAAGTATCATGACAAGTAAAGAAGCTAAAAGGGACACTGAAGTAAGTTTTCCTCGATTCACCCTGCCTTGAGGAGTCAGCAGGCCAGTAACAAAATGTACAACCATTCTTCTCATTTCTATGGTAATTTCAATGAAGTAAGCTGAGATACAAATCTTTATTTCTGTAAAAATGCATGGTTAGGAAAATATTACTATCTATCATCTGATGATCTAACTGTTAAAACTGGGAATTAATCAGAGAGAAATAATCAACTTCTGAAAGACTTTGCTGCTGACTAAATAAATGCAAGACAAAATTAGTCTAACGGGTAGCAAGAGATGATTTCCATATTTCACAGACAAGAAATGTTAGAAATTATCATCCTAATGGTTTGAGAACTTTGTATTATCAAATGACATACTGGAGTAATATTATGATCAGGAACAGAATTTTTCATCCTCACTTGACATAAGCCAGGGAATTATGTGATATATACATGTTTTCCTACGTGTATTCACACATACACAAGTATATGTCGGTTTTGCTGTTAGGTGTTCTTGACTCAATTCCAACACATAGTGACTCAACATACCACATAGATGCTGCTCAGTCCTGCAGCATCCTCAGTCAAGGCTGTATTTGAGCCCACTGTTGCAACCACTCAGTGTATCTTATTGAGTGCCTTCCTTGTTTTCTTTTGCTGACCCTCTACTTTATCAAACATGATTTCTGATCCTTCCTAATAATATGCCCATCATATATGAGGACTGCCAATTAAGTCTGCAAACTCAGAAAAAGTTCTACATACCTCACTGTTGAATATCACTATGGCCACCTTTGCACTACTCCCCTGGGGAAGCTGTGCATTGACACCAACAACCTAGTGCACCCTTAAAAGCAATTTCAGAACTCTTCTTCTGAAACAGCCATCACAGCTGTCACCATATTATCTTTGATGTCCTGAATGCCATCCAAATGTCTTCCTTTCAGTATTTCTTTTGAATTCAGGTAATGAAAAAAGTCACAGGGGACCAGACCAGGTGAGGACGGAGGTTGTTCCCATATAGTCATTTGTTTTTTGGCTAAAATCTCCCTCAAAGAAGACTGTACCATTAAGCTTGTGTGCCTGCCACCATGTGCGATGGCCATTCCAGAAAGATTTCCAAAACTGCTTTGGAGGCTGGACTAGGCACTGGTGCCAGTGAATAGCTTCCCAAAGGGAGTGCTTCTAAGGTGACTGTAGTGATATTCAGCAATAATGCATGTAACGCTTAAAACAATTAAGTTAGTGGACTTACACAACAAATTTAGTCTAGATCTCATACAACAAACAGTCACTGAGGCTGTCTGAGAAAAACCAGTGCAGAATGCAAACTCATTTAAAAAGACCAGACTTGATGATCCAATAGACTGGAAGATCCCCAGAAGACGTGATACCTGGACTTTTTGTTAGCCCCAAACAGAAACTATTCCAAAGCTAACTCTTCAGACAAATGCTGGACTGGAACATAAGACATAAAATGATACTGGCAAAGAGTGTGCTTCTGGGCTTAATTAGATACATGAGGGTAACTGGGCAGCTCCTGTCCAGAGTCAGGATCAGAGGGGAGAGGTGGACAGGAGCTGGTTGAATGAACATGTGAAACAACAAGACAGAAGGAGGAATGCCCTGTCACAGGGTGGGGAGAGTAGATACAGTCAAAAATCAATGTGTATGTAAGTTTTTGTATCATGATTGACTTGGATAATAAACTTTCACTTAAAACACAGTAACAAATTTAATTAAAAAAAAGACTGGTTTAACTTAGAAAAACGAGGGTAAATATTAATGTAACAAAAAGAAAACCAGCAATCATATGTGTATATAAAAAAATAAAAACAAGAAAAATACAAAGTCTCATCAAATATAAAACCAACAACAATGAAAAAGATGAAAAGAAAATACATAAAGAAAAATGACTCAGCATAGACAATTAAGTGGAAGAAAGAAACTGTCAATGGCCTACAAGAAAACACATGAAAATGACAGACTAAACGCAGATTTGTCGATAGTTATGCTGAATGTAAGTGGATTTAAATGCACCAATAAAGAGAGAGTGACAGAATGGATTTAAAACACAACTCATCTGCATGCTGCCTGAAAGAGACACGCCTTATGCTTAAAGATAAAAACAAACTAAAACTCAAAGGATGGAAACAAAATATATCAAGGAACAACATTCAAAAAAAGAGATGGAATAACAATATTAATTTCTGACAAAATATGCTTTAATGTAAAATCTACTACAATAGAAAAATAGTCACACAGTATGATGATGAAAGAGTCAATATCCCAGAGGATCATATTAAATATTCATGCACACAATGACCAAACAAAACCCACAGCCAAGGAGTCAATTCTGAAGCTTAGCAACTCTACAGAGTAAAACTGCCCCATAGAGTTTCCAAGGAGTGCCTGGTGAATTCAGTCTGCCAGCCTTTTGGTTAGCAGCCATAGCACCTAACCACTACACCATCATGGTTTCCATACACAATGACAGGGTTCCTAAATATATATAAACAAATTCTAACAGCATTGAAATGAGAAATACACAGCTCCACAACAACAGCAGGAGATTTCAATACACTACTTTCAGTGTAATACAGAATATCTATGAAGAAGTTCAATAAATACTTGGAAGATCCAAATGCCACAGTCCATCAGTTCAGTCTCGTAGATGCATACACAACATGCTACCCAATAGCCTCAAAGTGTACTCTCCTTTCCAATGCAAATGGAATATTCTCCAGAACAGATCACATATAAGGCCATAAAGCAAGCATTAACAGAATCTAAAGCAACAAAGCATTACAAAGCATCTTTTTTGACCACAGGGCCATAAAAGCAGAAATCAGTAAAAGAAAAAGCAAGGGAAAAAAGTTAAAGACATAGACATTGAACAACACTTTGCTCAAAAACAAATGGATACAGAAGAATTCAAGAATAAAGAAATTCACAGACTTGAATAAGAGTGAAAACAAATCCTAGAAGAACACTTGGTAGACAGCAAAAGCACTGTTCAGAGGTGACTTTGTAGCAGTTAATGCACACATCCAAAAAGAAGGAAGGGGCCAAATGAAAGCATTAACACTGCAACTTCAACAAAAAAGAGCAGCAGAAGAAGCAGTTGGACAACAGAAGAAGCAAATAATAAAAATTAGAGCAGAATTAAATGAAATAGAGAATACAAAAACAACTGAAGAGTTAACAAGGCCGAAATTTGGTTCTTTGAAAAAATCAACAAAATTAATAGAACATTGGACTAAATGACTAAAGAAAAACAACACAGAAAGGAAATAATCCAAATAAGAAATGAGATGGGTGACATCACAACAGACCTTATTAAAATTACAAAAAAAAAGAGTAAAGCCCAAAACCAATCCCACTACCATCAAGTCAATTGCAACTCATAGAGACCCCATAAACAGAGTAAAACTGTCCCATAGAGTTTCCAAAGAGTGCTAGTGGATTTGAATTGTATACCTACTGGTTAGCAGCTATAGCACCTAACAACTATGCAACCAGGGTTTAGTAGTGTGAAACATTGTAGTTCAATAATTTAGAAAACCTGCAGAAAATGGACAAATTTCTAGAAAAGCAGTACCTACCTGAACTAGCAAGTAAAGAAGAGCAACAAAATAAACCTTCAACAAAAGAAGAGATTGAAAAGATAATTTAAAAACTTTCAACAAATAAAAAGCCCAGGAACTGATGGCTTCACTAGAAGATGATACCAAACATTCAAAAAAGAGTTACACCTCTATTACTAAAGGTATTTCACAGCATACAAAAGGATAGAATGCACCCTAATCTATACTATGAAACCAGCATAAGCCTGATACCAAAACTGGTTAAAGACACCACAAAAAAGAAAATTAAAGACCAACATATCTCATGAACTTTGGTGAAAAACTGTCAACAAAATATTAGCAAATATTTTTATATGTATATTTTATAAAATTTAACACAAAAAAATTCAACATAACATATAAAAAAGTAACTCATCATAACCAAGTGGAGTTTATAACAGCTACACAGAGGTGGTGAAACATTAGAAAATAATCAGTGCAATCAATCACATAAACAAAACAACAGATGAGAACCATATGATTTTCTGAACTCTTAAAGAAAAGGCATTTGACAAAGTTTAATACTCATTTATGATAAAATCCCTTAGCAAAATAAGAACAGAAAAGAATTTCTCAGCATAATAAGAGGTATTTATGCAAAGCCAAAGGCCAGCGTCATCCTAATTGGAGAGAGATACTGAGAACATTCCTTTTGTGAATGGGAATCAGACACAGATGACTTTTATCACTGCTTTTATTCAACATTGTGCTGGAGGTTCTAGTCAGAGCAACCGGGTCAGAAAAAGAAATAAAGACCATCTAAACTGGTAAGCCAGCCAAGTGCTGTCAAGTCGGATCAAGGAAGGAGTAAAAGTGTTTATATTTGCAGATGGCCTACACGGAAAACTCTAAAGAATACACACACACACATAAAACAAAACAAACTACTGGAACTAATAAAAGGTTCAGAAACTTAATCAGGATACAAGATATAAGAACACAAACCAGTTAGATTCCTTTGTATCTATTCTATCTAAATAGACTCTATCTATTCTATATCTATTCTATTCAAAGACACCTATAGATACAATGCCATCTCAGTACAAATTCCAGTGGGACTTTTTTTTTAAGGACATGGAAAAACAAATCACCACCTTCATATGGAAAGGGAAAAAGTCCTGGATAAGTAAAACATTACTGAAGAAAAAGAACAAAGTAGGAGACCTCACACTACCTGACTTTAGAATCTATTACACTGCCATGGGTAACAGAAACAGCTTGTTACTGGTACAAACACAGATATGTAAATGAATGGAAGAGAACTGAGAATCCAGACATAACATCATCTACTTATGGGCAGCTGATATTTGACAAATGCCCAAAATTTTGTTAGTTAGGAAAAAGGCAGCATCTTCAACAAATGGTATTGGCATAACTGGACATCCACCTGCAACAAATTAACACAAAACTCATATCATATGCCATGCACAAAAAATAACTGAAAAATGGATCAAAGACCACATCAAATATAAAGAAAAGATAGGGACAACACTTGGATCCCTCATACATGGCGTAAGTAGAACATGAAACGTTATTTACAGCATACGAACACCAGAAGAGTAAACAGACAGCTGGGAACTCATGCTCATCCAAAGACTTCACCAAAAGAGTAAAAAGACAAAGTGCAGCCTGGAAGAAAACTTTTGGCTAGAACAAATTTCATTAGCATCTAATCTCTGAAATCTGCAAGATATTGCAAAACCACAAGACTGAAAAGACAACACAGTTTAAAAAAAGGACCAAGGCTATGAACAAGCACTTCACCAAAGAAGACATTCAGGTAGCTAACAGAAACACGAGGAAGTACTCATGATCACTGACCATTAGAGAAATCCAAAAAAAAGTACAATGAGATATCATCTCCTCCCAACAATGCTGACATTAATGCAAAATAATAATAATAATAAACAAAACAATAAATGTTGGAGAGGCTGTGGAGAGGCTGAAACATTTGTATATTGCAGTTGAGAGTGTAAAATGGTACAATCACTTTGGAAATTGATTAATTGATAATTTTCTAGCTTAAAAAGCTAGAAACTGAAATACCATATGATTCAGCAATCCCACTCCTTGGAATACATCCTAGAGAAATAAGAGCTGTCACACGAATACATACATAGACACTCATGTTCATTGCAGTACTTTTCACAACAGCAAAAAGACAGAAACAACCTAGGTGTCCATCAAGAGATGGATAAACAAACTATAGTACATTCACACAACAGAATAATACACAACAATGAAGATCAATGAGGAATCTGTGAAGTATCTCCTAACATGGAGTCATCTTGAAGATGCTATGCTGAGTGAAATTAATCAATTGCAAAAGGATAAATATTTCAAAAAGACAAAATATGCTTGGTTAAACAGAAGAAAACAGAAGTTAAGAAGGTTGAGACAGAGTGAGAGGGATACAAGAATTAGTTTAGGGGAAGGGAAGTACACACACAATACAGAAGAAGTCAAAACAATTGGACCAAACTCAAGGTTGCAAAGTTTCCTAAATACAGCCCAACACCTCAAGGGACAGAGTAGTAGGGGCAGAGGTCTGGAGACCATGGTTTCAGGGGACATCTAGAATAATTAGCATAACAAGTTTATTAAAATTTTCTCCATCTCACTTTGGTGAGTGGCATTTGGGGTCTTAAAACCTAGCAAGCAGCCCTCTAAGAAGCATCATTTGGTCTCAGACTACCTGGAGCAAAAGAGAATGAAGAATTCCAAAGAATATGAGCTCAAAACACAGAAATGGCCGCATAAATAAGAGACCACGTCAGCACAAGACCTGAAGAACTAGATGATGCCCAGCTACCATCAATGATTATCCTGACAGGGAATACAACGAAGAGTCGTGAAGGAATGAGTGAAAGGTAGAGTATAGAACTTGAACTCTAGTAGAAAGACAAGACCTGATGATCTTACAGATGAGAGAGTTGCTGGGAGACATGGCCCCAGAAGCTCTGTTAGTCTAAAACTGAAACCATTCCTAACTCTTCAGGCCAAAATTAGACTGGACTATAAAAGATAAAGTGATTCCTGTGAAAAGTGTGCTTCTTTGCTCCAGTAGATACATGTCACTAAACGGGCAGCTTCTGTCTGGAGGCAAGATAAGAAGGCGGAAGGGAACAAAAGGGTTTGAATGGATATAGGAAATACCGGATGGAGAGAAGGCGTGTGATTTCATGTTGTAGGGAGAGCAACTAGGATTACATAACGACATGTGCAAGTTTTTGTACGACAAATTGACTTGAATTGTAAACTTTCACTTAAAGCACAACGATAAACAGAATACTAATACATACCGTCAAAGTTGTGGGAAGACTGGAACTTTTATGTGCTGCTGATGAGAATGTAAAGTGGGACAACAATGGAAAACGGTGTGGTTTTTCTTTAAAAATCTAGAAATAGTATTCTGTTATGCTGCCCTTGCCCATAAATCGTAATGAAGGTCCATTCTTCGGACACGAATAGTTGGACTTGGCGATGCAGAGTGACCATATATTGGATGTACTTTATGGTTCTATACATCTATAGGATATCAGCCTGCTGACCTCTGGCTGGAGGAAGGAGAGTGGGTGGAGAGGAGGGGAAAGGAGACTGTTGGGAGGATGAGACATGTATGGAGCAGAGAGGAAGAGTGTGCTGTCACCGGGCAGGGAGAGCAGTGGAAGCTGCATATAGGTGGCCATGCAAATTTATACAGGACTATACATTTTCACTAAGTCATATTAAATAAAAAACCATAACAATAAAATAAAAAATCTAGAAATAGAAATACTATGTGATCTAGCAATTCTACTCCTAGGTTAATATCCTAGAGAAATTAGAGCCGTGACAAGGTAGACATATGCACATCCATGGTCCTCGCAGCCGTATTCACAACAGTAAAAATGGAGACAATTTAGATGCTCATCAGTGGATGAACAGGTAAACAAAGTGTAGTACATACACACGGAGGAATACCAAGCACCAATGAAGAAGAAAAAGGAAATCTTGAATCATCCATCTCACAACATGGATGAACCTGAAGATATTACACTGAGTGAAAACAATCAATCACTAAAGGCGAAATACTGTATTGTATAAGACACTACTATAAATAGTTAAGAAAAGACATACCCACTGACAGAAAAATATTTTGGCTACCAGAGATGAGAGGAGTAGAAAAGCAAAATCACTAACTAGAAAGCGGACAGTTGCTACATTTACTGTGAGGAAAAGGCACTATGCAATACTAGAGAAGTTAGCAAAACTCAGCTAAGGCAAAGGAAGACACTGAGAGGTACACAAGAACAAAAAGCTGTAGAGATAAATACTAAAATATACACAGTCTTGCAACATACATTGCTGTTATTGTTATTACTGTTGTTAGGTGCCTTCAAGTTAGTTTCAATTCACAGTGACCCTAGGCAGAAGAAAAGGAAACACTGCCCAGTCCTGCATTTATCCCCATACCAGTTGCTATGCTCAAGATCATTGTTGCAGTCACTGTGTCAATCGATCTTGTTGAATGTCTTCCTCTTTTTTTGCTGACCCTGTCAGGAGTTCAAATCCACCAGACACTGCTTGGAAATGCTATGGGAAGTTCTACTCTGTCCTATAAGGTTGCTATGAACTGGAATCAACTTGACAGTCAGAATTTGGCTTGGATTGGTTTTGTACTTTAGCAAGGATGGTGTCCTTTTCCAGAAACTTGTCCTTCCTAATAACATGGCCACAGTACATGACATGAAGTCTTACCATTCTCACTTCTAAAGAGCATTGTGAGTGTACTTCTCCCAAAGGAGATATTTTGTATTCAATATTCTTCTCTAACACCGTATTCGAAGGTATCCGTTCTTCATTAGGCTTCCTTACTCATGGTCCAGTCTTTGCATGCTTATGAGGTGACTGAAAATATCATGGCTTGGATCTGGTTCACCTTAGTCCTCAGAGTGTCATCTTAGCTTTTCCATGCTTTATAAGCAGATCTCTTGCACCAGATTTGCCCAACACAATATGCCATTGATTTCTTGACTAGTGCTTTCATGATTGTTGATTGTGGATCCAGGTACAATGAAATCCTTGACAATTTCAATATTTTCTCTAGTTCTCATTATGTTGCTTATCAGTCCACTTGTGAGTGTTTCAGTTTGCTTTATGTTGAGTTGTAATGCATACTATAACGCACTCTGTAGTCTTTGATCTTTTCCGGTGTTTCAAGTCTTCTCACTTTCACACAACAAGGTGTGTCAGCTACAAATGGCAGGTTAATGATGAGTTTTTCTCCAATCCTGAGGCTACCTTCTTCATATAGTCTAGCTTCTCTGATTGTTTGTTCGGCCTGCAGATTGAATAAATATGGTGACAGACTAAAACCCTGAGGCACACCTTTCTTGATTTTAAACCACACAGTATCCCCTTGCTCTGTTCCAATGACTGCCTCTTGGTTTATGTTCAGGTTCCTTGGTAGCACAAATAAGTGCTCTGGAATTTTCACTCTTCATAATATTTACGTATTTTCGTTTTAATCCACACAGTCAAATGCCTTTGCATAATTAACATAACATAGGTAAACATCTTTCTTTCAGTGAAGATCTATCTGATGTCTGCAGCAATATACCTTGTTCCATGTCCTCTTCTGATTCCAGCTGGAGATTCTACAGGATCTCTCTGGACATACACTACAACTGCTTTTGATTTATCTTCAGCACACTTTACCTTACATGTAATATTAATGATTGTCATGGATTGAATTACATTCCCCCTAAAATCTCTAGCAATTTAGCTAAGCCATGATTCCCGGTATTGTGTGATGTCCTCCATGTGGTAAATCCTGCCTCAGTGATATTAATGAAGGTGGGTGGGCAGCAGTTGTGTTGGTGGGGCAGGACTCAATGAGTTAGATTGCTTTTTACTTTGAGGCAGACTCTTGAGATATAAAGGAAAGAGCTAGCGGAGCAATTGGGGAACATTGTACCACCAACAAACAGCGCCAGAGGCTGAGGGCATCCTTTTGAAAGAACCTGGATGCCTGAGCCTAAAAGTCTTCCATTCCGGGAGAAGCCTGATGACAAAGACCTTCCTCCAGAGCCAGACCGATAACAAGAACCTTCCTCTGAAGCCAACAGAGAAAGCCTTCCCCTGGAGCTAACACCATAAATTTGGACTTTTAGCCTACTGGGCTATGACAAAATAAAATTTCTCTTTTTAAAGCCATCCTCTTGTATCTCTGTGAAAGCAGCATTAGATGTCTGAAACAATGATACTGTTCAATAATTTCCATACTCTGTTAGATGACCTTTCATTGGAATAGGCAGAAATATGTATCTCTTCTGATCAAGTGGCCAAGTAGCTGCATTTCAGATGTCTTGGCGAACAAAAGTGAGCTTTTCCAGAATAGCATTGCTTGTTGAAACATCTCAACTCGTGTTCAGCCAGTTCCTAAAGCCTGGTTTCTTTCCAAGTGCAGCTTGGAGTTCTTCCTTCAGTACCATCAGTTCTTGATCATATGGTGCCCCCGAAATGGTTGAATGTCAGCTAATTCTTTTTGGTACAGTAACTTTTTCTGTTCCTTTGTTCCTTTCATCTTCTTTTGATGCTTCCTGAGAGGTTCAATAGTTTGCCTATGGAATCTTTCAATATTGCACTTCAAGGTTGAATTATTTTCTTCAATTCTTTCAGCTTAAGAAATGCCAAACATGTTTTTCCCTTTTGGTTTTCTAGCTTCAGATCTCTGCGTATTCCATTATTACACAACAGTAATAACAAACTATAATTTATAAGAGGATACACAAGTAGATATGTATGCTGGGTAGATGTGGGAGGATATATAGGCATAGACCCATGTATATATATAGAAATAGATGTGGATATTTTTACATACATATTTTATGTGTTGCATATGTGTACACATATATACATGTAATAGAGTACACAGGAGGTGCATAGTCATGGAAACAATGTAGACATAATCAAACACCTTGAAGGACTGAATTAGTGGACTTGAAGTCTGAGGATCACAGTCCAGGGGGACATCTAGGTAAGGTGGTCTAACAGTTAATAAAAAAAAACTGTTCCACATCCTACTTTTGTGAGAAGTATTGAAAGTTTCAAAACCTTGTAAATGACCGTCTAAGATACAGCTCTTGGTCTTTTCATATCATGAGTGTAGAAAATTAAAGATTCAAGGAAGTAATTAGTCCAAAGAGCTAACAGACCAAAGAAACCACAGCCTGTACCAACCAGAGACGAGAAAAACAAGATGGTGCCCAGCTATCACTTCTGACCACTTTGACTCGGATTGCAATAGAAGGTTCCAGTTAGAGTGAGAAAAAAAAATATGTAGAACAAAGTTCAAATTCACAAACAACACTAGGTTTACCTGGGCTGAGAGAGACTGGAGGAATCTCTGAGAGTATAGACTTAGCTAAATATATATATGTTGATATTTTATTGTGCTTTAAGTGATAGCTCACAAATCAAGTCAGTAAGCCTTATAAAGCCTTGCGCACCATGACTATACAAGTCTAGCTGCTCTATCTACCTTGTGGGAGCACACTCCTACTTTCCATCTGCGTTTCCTGTGATCAGTGAACCAACTCCTGTGCCCCTCTAGGCTCTCATCTTGCCTCTGGATAAGAGCTGCTCAAATAGTCTCACATGTGTATTTAAGTGAAGAAGCATGTTCTTCTCCAGTATCACTCTGTTTGTTACAGTTCAGTCCAACCTTTATCTGAAGCGTTGGTTTTGGTACTGTTTTAAGCTCTGGGCTAAAAGTTCACGAGGAGTGTCCTCAGGGGAAGTTCCAGTCTGATGGACTATCATTTATGATCTTTAAAAACAGTGCTATTTCTGCACATCCATTTTATTTCCCACTACATCAGGGACTTTACACTGTATTCCCTATAGGGGCAGCCATTGTTGGTGGCCAGGAACCATGTAGTTCTTCTGGTCCAATGTTGATGTAGTCTCTGATCATAGGGCCTGTTTTGTATGCAGGGCTCACATTTTCCTCGTGTATCTGAAGTCCTTCATTCTCCTCTACTCCAGGTGAATTGGGACCAACAGATGCCACCTAGATGGCTGCTTGCTAGCGTATGAAACCCCAGATGTCATTCACCAAATGGGTATGTGGAACATTTTTTGAAAAAAATCTTAGTTATGCCAATTAGCCTAAATGTTCCCTGAACCCATGGTCCTCAGACCCCTGTCCCTACTACTCTGTCCTTAAAAATGTTGGGTTGTATTTAGAAAACGTTTTAGCTTCTGGTGTAGTCCAGCTGTGCTAATCTCCCTTCCACTGCTTGTTCCCTTCACCTAATCCAGTTCCTGTCTGCTATCCAATATATGAATATCCTTCTCTCTCCTTCTCCATCCTTGTAACCATCAAAGATTATTTTCTTCTGTGCTCAAATCTTTTCTTAAATCCACTGCTGTTGAGTCTATTTCAGCTCATAGTGACCCTGTAGAGCAGAGTTTAGCTTCTCCATAGGGTTTCCGAGAAGCCCAGTATATTCCAACTGCTGACCTTTGGGTTAGGAGATACATAATTTAGCTACTACCGCATCAAGGTCCTTATAATAGTGCTGTCATACAATATTTGTCCTTTTGCACCTAATTTCATTCAACACACTGTCTTTGAGATGACTCTATGTTTATGTTTCCTAAGATCACCATTGTTCTTTATCATTGCATAGTATTCCACTGTGTGAATATACTATACTTTGTCCGTTCATCTATTGATGACACCTAGGGTCGCAATGAGTCGGATCCAACTCGATGGCACTTGGCTGGCTTAGATTGATTCCATCTTTTTGCTATTGAGGACAGTGCTGCAATAAACATTTGTGTTCACGTATCTGCTCATTTGACAACCCTTGTTTCTCTGGGATATATTTTAAGAACTGGGATTGCTGAACCTCATGATATTTCTATTTCTAGCTTTTTAAGATTTCCAAAATGATTGTACCATTTTGCATTCCCACCAGCAGTACACAAGAGTTCCAGTCTGCATAACTTCACCAGCCCTAGCCTTGTTGGGGTGAGATGGTATCTCCTTGTGGTTTTGATTTGTTTTCTCTAGTTTCTACCAACCATATTTCTTCATGTATCTGTTAGCCACCTGAATGTCTTCTTTGATGAAGTGCTTATTCATGTCCTTGGCCCATTATTTGTGTTATCAGTCTTTTTCTTTTTGAGATTCTGCAGTACCTTGTAGACTATGGAGATTAGATGCAGATCAAACTTATGGTAACCAAATATTATTTCTCAGTCTTTAGGTAGTCTTTTTACTCTTTTGGTGAAGTTTTTGGATGAACATAAGTGCTTGATTTTTAGGAGTTCCCAGTTATCAATTTCCTTTTCTTGTGTTTGTAGATTGTAAATAATATTTTGCAGTCTGTTTATGCCATGTATTCAGGATCCCAGCATTGTTTCTACGTTTTTTTCCACAATCTTTGATGTTTAGTTTTTTTGCAGGATATGAGCTGTGGGTCTTATTTCATTTTTTTTTTTTTTTTTTTTTTTGGCAGATGGACATCCATTTGCACCAATACTTTTTGTTAAAGAGAATGTCTTTTCCCCAGTGTGCAGACATTGGACTTTTGTCAAATATCAGCTGCTCATAGATGGATGATTATATCTGCATTCTCAGTTCTGTTCCATTGATCTATGTATTTATTTTTATACCAGTCTCAGGCTGTTTTGGCTACCACTGCAGGTTCTAAAGTCAGATAATGTGAAGCCTCTTACTTTGTTTTTCTTCAGTAATGCTTTACTTATCTGAGGCTTCTTCCCTTTCCATATGAAATTGATGATTTGTTTCGCCACTGGAATTTGTATTGGGACTGCATTGTATCTACAGATCACTCTGTAAAGTAAATATTTTCATAATTTTAAGTCTTCCTGTCGATGAGCAAGGCAAGTTTATCCATTTAATGTAAGTCTCTTAGTTTTTTGCAGTAGAGCCTTGTAATTTTCTTTGCATAGATCTCTTACATCTCTCATTAGATTTATTCCCAGGTGGTTTTTATCTCCTTGTGGGTGATTGTAACAGTTATTGATTGCGTCATTTCCTCTTGGATTGTCTCCTTGTTGGTGTAAGGAATCTAGTGACTTATTTATGTTTATTTTATATCTTGATACTCTGCAGATATAAAATACTCAGTAGTTTTTTATTTTTGGTATATTCTTTAGGATTTTCTGTGTATGAGAACATGTCAACTATAAACAGAGATACTTTTACTTATTCCTTATCAGTATGGATGAACTTTATTTCTTTATTTTGCCTGATTGTTCTGGCTAGAACCTTGAGGGCAATGTTGAATGAATGAAGTGACAATGGCATCCTTGTCTGGTTCCCTTCTTAATGGGAATGCTTTCAGATTCTCTCCATTTTGGAACAATTTTGGCAGTGGCTTTGCATAGATGCTACTTATTATGTTAAAGAACTTCACTTCTATTTCTATTTTCCTAAGAGTTATTAACATCAATGAGTGTTGGACTTTGTTAAATGACTTTTCTGCACCAACTGATGAAATCAAGTGGTTCTTATCTTTTGTTCTATTTATGTGGTCGACTACATTAATTATCTTTCTAAAGTTGAACCATACCTGCATCCCTGGTATGAATCCCACTTGGTCATTGTGATTTTTTTTTTTTTTTTAATGTTGTTGAATTCTGTTGGCTAGAGTTTTTATGGAGGATTCTTGTATCTGAGTTCGTAAGTGATTAATTAGTCTGTAATTTTCATTTTTTGTGTTGTCCTAACCTAGTTTTGATATCAGGGTTATACTGGCTTCATAGAATGAATTTAGGGCTGCTTCATCCTTTTCTATTCTCTGGAATGCCTTTAGTAACAGTGGTGTTGACTTTTCTCAAAAAGTTTGGTAGAATTTTGTAGTGAAGCTGTCAGGTACCAGGCTTCTTTCAGTTACGAGTTTTTTAAACTACTTTTTCAATTTCTTCTTTTGTGATGGGTTTATTTAGTTGTTCATATTCTGTTTGTGCTACTTTTGGAGGTCATGTGTTGCTAGAAATTTGTCCATTTCCTCTAGTTTTTTAATTTATTAAGGTACAGTTTTTCATAGTATTTTGTTATGATTCTTTAATTTCAGTTGGATCTGTTGTAATATGGCCCACCTTGTTTCTTCTTTCAATTATTTGCTTCCTCTCTTGTTTTTCTTTTGTCAGTTTGGCTAAGGGTTTGGCAATTTTGCTGATCTTTTCAAAAAACCAATCTTTCGAGTTTAATACTTTCAACTGTTTTCTACCCTCTAATTTATTTATTTTTATTATTGTTTGCTTTCTTCTGGTGCCCCATGGGTTCTTTTGCTTCTTTCTCTCCACTTGCTTGAGATTGATGGTTAATTCTTTGACTTGGGCCCTTCTTTTTGTATGTGTGCATTTATTGAAACAAACCGACCTCTGAGCACTGCTTTTGCTGTGTCCCATAGGTTCTGGTAGGATGTGTTTTCATTCTTACTTGACTCTATGAATTTCTTTATTCCATCCGTGATTTCTTCTATAACCTTCTTGTTTTTCAGCAAGATTTTGTTCAGTTTCGACATGTTTGATTTGTTTTCCTTCTTTTTTTCAGTCATTTATTTTTACTTTTACAGCTTTATGGTCTCAACAGGCGTTTTGTGATGTTTCGGTACTTGGAATCTTTTTAAGCATTGCTTTGTGACCTAATATGTGGTCAGTTCTGCAGCATATTCTGTGTGCATTGTGGAAAAAAGTATACTTGATGCTGTTAGGTGGAATGTTCTCTATATGTTTATGATGTCAAGTCGGTTGATGTGGCTCTTAGATATTTTGTGGCTCTTACATATTTTTTCTAGATGTTCTCTCCTTCACTGAGAGTAATGTGTTGGGGTCTTCTACTATTATGGTGGAGCTATTTCTCTTTTCAATACAGTTAGTATCGATTTTATGTTTTTTGGAGCCCTGTTATTGGGAACCTAGTTGTTTAATATGGTTATGTCCTTCTGGAGTACTGATACTTTAATCATTATATAATGTACTACCTTATCCAGTGTTGTAGATTATACTTAAAATGTACTTTATTAGACATTACTATTACTATTTCTGATCTTTTTATCAAATGTTGTCAGCTTTGTTTATTTTTCCATCGTTTGAGTTCTGGTTTGTTTGTGTCTCTAAGTCTAAGGTGTGTCTCCCCTAGGAAGTATACAGATGGATCATTCTTTTAATCCAATCTGCTGTTCCCTGTCTCTTTATTGGTAGTTTTACATTCAGCATGATTATTGGTAGGTATGTGTTTAGTGATGTCACTTTGATGTCTTTTTGTATGTCTTGTAGACAATTCCTTTGTTCCACTTAATTCTCTAACTTTCTCTTTTTTCTTGATGTATTTCTTTCACCTTTCCAGTGTTGGTGGTTTGGTATTTGCTGAAACTTCATATTTCTTATTTTGATGCATAAGATTTTTATAGTTTCATTTGTGGTCACCTTAAAATTTACCTTTATTTTTCTAAATTTAAATCAGATTTTAGTTGTGTTATTTTGCCTTGACTTCCTCTCCATATGAAAAAAATCAATGATTATGTTTTCTTTTGAAGTCTTTTTTTTTTTTTTTCTGTTATACAGTTAGCATAACAACACTTCTGTTTTCCTGTTTTCAGTGTTTTACCTGTGATTGTTTTTGTGATTCTTTTGTTTTGGTTCATATCCAATTGCTTTGTTTTGCTTTCTGGTGTTGGACTGTTACTTGGCATTATTTTCTGTCCAAAGGACTCCCTTTATTATTTCTTGTAATTTTTATTTAGTTTTTACAAATTCTCTAAATTTCTGTTTATCTGGAAATGTCCTAACTTCACCATCATGTAGGAGAGACAATTTTGCTAGATTTATAATTCTTGGCTGGCAATTATTTTCCTTCAAGGGTTTGTATATGTCATCACATTACCTTCTCTGCTGAGTAGTGTGAGCTTAGTCTTACTGATTTTCCTTTGTAGGTTATTTCTCCTTTATCTCTATCAACTTTTTAAAGGTGGACCCTTATGTTTAGTTTTCGCAGATTTGATTATATTATGCTCTGGTATTTTTCTTTTAGCATCTACCCCATATGGAGTTTGATGAATGTCCTAAATAGATATCCTCTCATCTTTAAAGCTATCTGTCAGCAAAGCTTTGACAATTCTCTTTGTATTCTCTTACATCCCCCCATGTAATTGTGCTCCAATCACTCACAGATTATTTATCTTTATAAAGGCCCACAGAATTCTCATTGTCTTATTATTTTTTTATTTTTATATCTGATTTTGCCTCAAATGTATTGCTGTCACATGGTTTAACTTCACTCTCACTAATTCAGCCTTCCACTGCCTCAGTTCTGCTGTTCTGACTTTCTGCTGAGTTTATGTCATAATGTTTGCATAAAGACACTTCTGTTTTCTGTAATTTTACTTTTAATTTTCTGAATTTTCTTTAAAAATTTATTTTTTTATTAATTATAGTAAAAGCATAAAATTTCTAGTGTCTATCAATTATCTCATATATGATAAACCCTCAGCTCCCCGACCCACACATATAGCCAACACAGTCATTTTCTTCTGTGGATAATTCTCTTGTTAAGTCCTTATAATAGGGGTCTCACACAACATTTGTCCTTTTGACACTGATTGATTTCAGTCAGCTTGATCTCTTCAAAATGAGACCATGTTACAAGATGTTTTCTAAAATTGTCATTATTTTTTATCATAGCCTAGTGTTCCATTGAGTATATGTACCATAGTTTGCTTATCCATTCACCTGTTGATGTGCAGCGGGGTTGACACCGACTTTTTGCTATTGTGGACTGCGCTTCATCAAACATTCATGTACATGTGTCTGTTCATGTGACAACCTTTGTTTCTGAAGGATAAATTCCGAACAGTGGAATTAGAGGATCAAATGGTATATCTATTTCCAGCTTTTTAAGGAAGCAACAGATTGTTTTCCAAAGAGGGTGTACCATTTTCAGTCCCACCAGCAGTGTAGGAGAGTTCCAGTTTCTTCATAGCCTCTCCAGCATTTGTTGATTTGCACTTTTTGGATCATGGCCAACCTTGTTGGGATGATAAAGTATCTCCTTGTAGTTTTCATTTGAATTTATTTAATAGCTAATGATTGTGAGCAATTCTGCATGTGTCTTTTAGCTGTTTGGATATCCTCTTTAGACAAATGTCTGTCTATCTCCTTTGCCCATCACTCAGTTGTATTATTTATCCTTTTTTTGTTGATATTCTGTAATACCTTATAGATTATGGAGATTGGATGTAGGTCTGACATACAATTGCCAAATATTGTAATTTTCATGTTTTTCTGAACTTCTAATTCTTGCCACTGTATGCTTTCTTGCAGTCTGGTCAGTTTGTCATCATCATCTGTTGCATTTTGCCTTGTCTCATTCCTCTTCTCTTGAAGAGTTCTAAGTATTAATCTTTCATATTCTACCTCTGATAGTTCCAGCAAGTTCTCTTCATTTGGAAAATTTGATTCTTTGTTTAGAGTGCTTTCAGAAGAAATCATGTTCTGCTTTTTTATGTGATTGGAAATGGACTGTTGTCACCAAGCCACATGTAAACTGTATTTATTTATTTTGTTTGCCCATTGTGTTCTAACTTCTTGCTTTGAAATGTCTGAATTGACTGGTTGTATGTGACAGCTTGGTTATTGCTATCTTTGAAATTCTAATGTCTTGTCATCAGGTGGTTAGAGCTGTTACTAGACTTGGGAACCCAACAGTTCACATACTTTTCTTATACGCATTCAGCTCAGGTGTCCAGGTAGGCAGTCACCAATTTTGTTGTTTCAGTCTGTAGCCTACTATCTCGGACAGGCAGGGGTGATTGGTATAGGCACCAGTGTCTGGTTGAAGCCACAGAGAAAGGCAGGGGGCTAACAGCTGTCACTGAATGTCTGCAAGGATGATATATCTCCTTATATCTTAATCTACATGAAGGAACAATTTCTGCCCTGATTTGGGGCTTGGGGGAGCCATTAGAATTTTTTCTTTTTCCACTTCTCCAGTTTGTTAAATTGTTATCATCTCCCTGCTCCTCCCCGCGTCAAGTCTCAGTGAATAGTTCAGAGAAGACGTAAGGAGTACCACTTCCAGCTCAGATAATGGCAACAGACTCTTAGTGCTGGAATCAGTGCAGAGAATGAAAGGGAGACACTAAGAAAATGGAGATAGCCCCATTTCAAAGGAAAGAATCAGATCCACATGATAGGCCACATCAAAGACTCAGGCTTCAATGAGCCCATGTCACCTCCCACTAGTTCCAGAAGCACGAGTGGGCCCTCCAGAAAACTTCTCCCACTGAGGAAGATCCACCACTCAGCTTACCACAATAGCCACATCCACTTCCTGTCAGGTTAGGTCTGTGGAATACCATGTACCTTTGGCACTATTCTTCCTTCATTGTTGCTTAGTCCAATTTTTCAGGTTTTCCTTTGATGTTCAGGACTCTTAGAATGTCATATGTACCAGAGTCATTTGGTCTTTCAGTTCTGCATTGTTAGAGGGTCATGGGAAGCATTTGTCTATTCCACCATCTTGGCCCCACCTCTAGACACTTTTCTAACTTGGAACCAAAACCATTTCTGGAGATTACCTTTCAGCCAAATAATAGGCTTACAAATCTGTAATAACACACATGAGAAAGGTAGTCTTTAGAAAAATCATCTACATGGAATGAAATGAGAACATGTGCCCCAAAGCAAAGATGAAAACACAGAAAAGGGGCAGGAAAACCGTAAGAATGCAAATAGGGAACTCAAGATGGTAATGGGGAGAGTTTGCCACATTGTAGGGAGTGCAAACTATGTCATGGAACAATTTATGTATAAACTGTTGAATGAAAATGTAATTTGCTGTAAACCTTCATCTAAAGCTCAATAAGAATGAAGGAAGAAGGAAGTGGGGAGGAAGCAGGAGAGGGAGGAAGGAAAGAAATAGAGAAAAAGAAAGAGAGAGACAGAGAAAGGGGGGAAACAGGGAGGGAGGCAGGGAGGCACAGACAGAGGGAGAAAGGGAAGAAATATTGTCCTGCCTAATTGCATCACCTGTATGGCCAAGATTATAAGCTATTAAAAACTAGAGCAATTGGATACCAGGAGAAGCTGTCCTCTACTGTATGTTGGGAACAAGTTTGGATTGTTAGGTAAAATTATCCCAAAAGAAAATGTCTTTTTTTGGTTTGGGCAGATCCATACTAACAAATATGGCATATTCCACTGAAGAGTACAATGAAATGAAAAAATTTGCTGCCATGATGTAGATAGTTCTTGAATGTTACGGTCACTATGAAGTGGAGAATTATACCCTAAGATGCCCTGCCATTAAAGTCTCCAGATAATTTGCATAGATCAGAAAAGAAAAATGTTCCCTGACATGCTAATCAGTGTCTTCTTCTTCCGCCAGCTTCTTAAACTGGATAGTTACAGCGTAACTATTCTAGATGGTGCCTATCATTAGCTCTGATAAAGCTAAAACTTCCATGTAAACGTGGATGACTATCCACATGAAAGCTGTGAAGGAATGTTTGTATTAGTTAAGGTGTTTTCGTTGTTGTTCACTGCTGATGATTTGTGGAGACATCATGTACAATAGAATGAAATGCTTCCCTGTCCCGCACCATCTTCATGGTTACTGTTATGCTCCTGTCTGGTGTTGCAGACACTGTGTATTTTGAATGACTTCTATCCTAAGAGAATCATATTATAGTACTGCACCAGACAGTATGCTCCTGCGATCCATTGGAGTTTCACTGGCTAATTTTTGGAAGGCTTTTATTTGTAGTCAGTCTTCATCTAGAAGTTTGGCTAAAACTTGTCCATCATGACTCACCCTACTGTTATTTGAAATACAAGTAATATGAACTCCAGCACCATAGTAACAACACTTAAGCTGCTACAGCAAGATAAACTGACAAGTGGTGGATTTTAAGTTTTAACTAGTTTTGAGTTTATATATATATATAAAAATATTTTATTGTGATTGAGTGAAAGTATACAATCCAAGTTAAATTTGCAAAGCTGTGTATCTGCAACTCTTTCTGCTCTCCTTGCCCAGTGACAGCATACTCCTCCTTTTCATTCTATACATGTCATATCCTTTTAACAATCTCCTGTCCCTTCCTTTCCATGCTTTCCTCTCCCTTCTAGTAAGAGGCCAGTAGGACAGGTTCTATGAATCAATAGGATTCATAAACCATAAAGAACACACACCACATGGTCACATTGTGTCACCGAGTCCAATCCATTCCTGTCCAAAGAGTTGACTTCAGGAATGTTTCCTGGTCAGGGGCAACAGCAGGTCAAGGGACTGTGCTCCCAGGGGAACACCAAGGCTTTCAGACCATTAATTGCAGGCTTTCAATATAGTTCTTGAAGTATATCTCTCTTTTTATCGTGGTGACACTGGGACTTGACAATGTGTGCCCCATCATGGCTGTCTTTGCTAGTGGCTGGGTACCATCAGGTTCTTCTGGTCACGTGATGATAGTCACCCATTTACATGGGGCTTTCTGTCTTCTGGGCTCCGTTTCCCTCATGTCTTTGCTGTCCTTAGTGATCATCAGTTCCAGCCGAGTCGGAACCATTTGGTCTTCCTCAGATGGCAACACACTAGCTTTTAAGACCCCAGGTGTCACTGGGTGCAGAAGACACTATTAGCAACAGGCTACCTATTCCAGTTGGGCTCGATGTCCCCTGAAAGCATGATCCTGAGACTCCTGCCCTTGCTTCTCTATCCTTGCAGTATTGGGTTAAGATTAGAAGAGTTTTCAGTTTATGCTGAAGTCCAGTTAAGTTCGTCTTCTTTCTGTTGTGTGCTGTCACTACTTTCACCTAACCAAATTTTTATCCAGTACCTAATTTCTATCCAGTATCGAATTTATGACCAGCCTCCCTTCCCTCCCCTCCCTTGCAGCCATCAGAGAGTCTTTTCTTCTGTACATAAGTCTGTTTTTAAGTCCTTGTAGTAGGGGTCTTATAAAACGTTGTCCTTGTGCTGCTGATTAATTTCACTGAGCATGTGTTCCAGTTGAAAGCAGGTTACGTGATGCTTCCTAAAACCATCGTTGTTCTTTATTACTGCATAGTGTTGCAGTGAGCATATGTGCCATATTTTGTTTATCCATTCATCTGTTGTTGGACATCTGGGTTGACTACATCTTTTAGCTATTGTGAACGGTGCTACAATAAACATTCATGTATGTGTATCTGTTCATGTTATTGCCCCTGATTCTGTAGGATATATTCCAACCAGTGGGATTACTGGATCAAATGGTATATTTATTTCCAGGTTTTTAAGGAAGTACCAGATTGCTTTCCAAAGACGTTGTACCATTTTGCAATCCCACCAGCAGTGTAAGAGAGTTCCAATTTCTCCACAGCCTCTCCAGCATTTGTTGTTTTGTGTTTTTCAGATAATGGCCAACCTTGTTGGGATGAGATAGTATCTCATTGCAATTTTGATTTGGATTTCTTTAATGGCTAGTGATCATTTGGATCCGACTCGTTAACACTTGGCATTTGGCAATGATCGTGATCATTTCCTTATGTGTCTTTTGGCTGCCTGGATGGTCTCTTTATTGAAGTATCTGTCCATCTCCTTTGCCCATCACTTAATTGGGTTATTTAACATTTTCTTGCTGATATTCTGCAGTACCTTGTAGATTATGAGTAGGGATCAACTTAATGGCACTGGGTTTGCCTTTTTTTCTTGTAGATTACATAGATCAGACATTGGTCCGATATGTAGTTGCCAAATGATTTTTCTCATTCTGTAGATGATCTTTTAATTCTTTTGACAAGGTCTTTAGATGAGCAAAAGTCTTTGATTCTTAGTAGTTCCCATTCATCTATTTTCTCTTCTGTTGATCATGCTTTATTTGTCAGATTTTGGAGTATGTCTATGTTATGTATTAAAACTTCCATTGTTGATCCTATTTTTTCTTGCATGATCTTTATCATTTTTGGTTTGATATTTAGGTCTTTGATCCAATTTGAGCCAGTTTTTTGTCAGGTGTGAGATATTGGTCTTGTTTCAATTTTTTGCAGGTGGATATCCAATTTTACCAGCACCGTTTGTTAAAGAGACTGTTTTTACCCAGGTTAAAATCCTAGGGCCTTTGTCGAGTATCAGCTGTTCACAGGAGGAGGGTGGCATCTCTAGGGTCTCAACTCTGTTCCCTTGGTCTATATGTTTCTTTTTGTACCAGTACACGTTGATGTTTTTAGCTACTGTGGCAGTGTTATATGTTCTAAGGTCAGTGTGAAGCTTTCCACCGTGTTGCTCTTCAGTAGTGCTTTGCTTATCTGGGGTTTCTTCCCTTTCCAAACAAAGTTTGGCCTAATTTTTCTGGCCAGAACTTCCAGTACAAGGTTAAAAAAAAGTGGTGACAGCAGTCATCTTTGTCTAGGTCCCATTCTCAAGGGGAATTTTCTCAGCCTCTCTCCATTAAGATTTGGATTTGCATAGATGACCCTTATTGCATCAAGGAATTTGCCTTCTGTGCCTATTTTGCTGAGAGTTTTTAGCACGAATGACTCTTGGACTTTGTCAAAGGCCTGTTCTGCATCAATTGACAAATTGGGTGATTCTTATCTTTTGTGTTATTCATGTGATTTATCTCATTTTTTTTTTTTTTTTCTGATGTTGAACCAGCCTTGCATCCCTGGTATGAATTCAACTTGGTCATGAAGAATTATATTTTTGGTATGTTGTTGAATTCTATTGGCAAGGATTTTGTTGAAGATTTTTGCATCTAGGTTCATGAATAATATTGGCCTGTAATTTTCCTTTTTTCTGGAATCTTTCCCTGGCTTTGGTATCAGACTTCATAGAATGAATTTGAGAGTATTCCATCCCTTTCTATACTGTGAAATAGTCTCAGCTGTACTGGAGTTAACTCTCCTCTAAAAGCTTGGTAGAATTCTGTGGTGACGCCGTCTGGACCACGAATTTTTGGTTGGTAGTTTTTTGATGACTTCTTCAGTCTCTTCCTTTGTGATGGATTTATTAAGTTGTTCCTCTTTTCCTTGTGATAAATTTGGTACATGATCTGAATCTACAAGGTTGGCCACCTCCCATAGGTTTTCAAATCCATTAGAGTACAGTCTTTTGTAGTATTCTGTTATGATACTTTTGATTTCCATTGGGTCTGTTATAACATATCCCTCTTCATTTCCTATTTGGGTTATTTGTTTCCTATTCTGCTTTTCTTTTGTAAGTTTAGCCAGTGATTTATCAATTTTCTTGATCTTTTCAAAGAACTGCCTTTGAGTTTGTAGATTTTTTCAGTTGTTCTGCTCTTGAATTCATTTAGTTCTGCTCTAATCTTTATTACCTGTTTTCTTCTAGTGCCTACGGGGTTCCTCTATTGCTCTCTTTCTACTTGTTCAAGCCGTAGGGTTAATTCTTTGGATTAGTTCCTTTACTCTTTCTGGATTCATGCACTTACAGAGATCAACTGATCTTTGAACACTTTTTCTGTACCCATAGGTTCTGGTAGGGTGTGTTTTCATTGTCATTTGATTCCATAAATTTCTTTATTTCATCCTTGATGTCTTCTATAACCCATGGCTATTTGAGCAAATTTTAGTTCAGTTTCCATGAGTTCAAATTTCTATCTATGTTTTCTCTGCTATTGATTTCAGCTCTTACAGCTTTATAGTCCAAGACACACTGCAATAATTCAATGGCTTGAATTTTGTTGAGGTTTGCTTTGTGTCCTAACATATGGTCTATTTTGGGAAATGTTCCATGTGCATTGGAGAAGGTGTAGCTATCTGCCAGTGGGTAGAAAGTTCTATATATGTCGATGAGGTCTAATTGGTTAATTGTCGCAGTAAGATCCTCTGTGTCTTTAATGAGCTTTTTTCTAGATGATCTGCCCGTTACTGAAAGTGGAATGTTAAAGTCTCCAACTACTATTGTGGATTGATCTGTCTCATTTTTCAATGTCGTCAGTGTTTGTTTGATTTATTTAGGACTTGGCCTGGCAATATTGGGTGCATAAATATTTAATATTATTAAGACTTGCTTGTGTATTGAATCTTTTAGCAATAAATATTGACAAGCCTTGGCACTTAGCTTGGCTATCCATGATGGTGGATTTTACCTTAAAATCTATTTTATCTGAGATTAGTATTGCCACTCCTGTCCTTCTTTGTATATTGTTAGCTTGGTATATATTATTCCATCCTTTGATTTTCTGTTTGTTCATATCTTTGATTCTAAGGTGTGTTTCTTGTAAGCAACATATAGATGGGTTGGGTCTTTTGATCCAAGATGTCACTCATTGTCTCTTTATTGAGGCGTTCAGTGTGTTTTCATTCTGTGTAATTATTGATAGGTATGTGTTTAGTGCTATCATTTTGATGTATTTATTTTTGTGCTGGTGTTTTCTCCATTGCTCTTAATATTCTTTTCTGGGTCATCCTTCTTTAAGGGTTGACTTTTCATCTTTTTCAGTGTTGGCTTTGTGTTTGTTGAGACTCATGTATTACATTTCTTGTTTTGATGTGTTGCATTGTTATTGTGCTTTGCAGTTAGCACTACCGCCCCCCTTAATATTCTAAGTTTAAACTCAATTTTAACTTCTGCATATCTTGTTAACTTATTCTGCATTTGAAAGGATTATAACTACTGTAGTATCTCTCTCTTTTTAGTGTGATGGTGTCATAGTTTTTGTGATATGATCACTGGTTCCTTTTTTTTCATATTGTAGCTTTGATTACGTTTTCTACTTTCCCTAACTAAGTAGGTTTCTGGATGCTGTGCCCTGCATTGTCTCTCCTTCAATATACTTTTAATGGTTTTTTTTTTTTTATAGGCAAAGTGCCTCTTTCAGTTTTCTTGCAGTTTTGTTTTGTTTTTTACAAAGTCTCTAAGCTTCTGTTTATCTGTGAACATCTGTGAACATCTTAATTTCATCTTCTTATTTGAGAGAAGTTTTACAGGATATAATTCTTGGTTGGAAGTTTTTCTCCTTCAAGGTTTTAAATGTTTCATCTGACTGACTCCTTGTTGACATCATTTCTGCCATGAAGTCAAACAAAGGCCTGTGGGGTCTCCCTCTGAATGTTAGCTTTGCTTTGAGTCTCACTGCCTTTCAGAATTTCTGCTTATGTTTCATTTGATTAAGTTTGATTATAATGTGTCTTTGTGTCCTTCTTTTGGGGTCTAGTTTTTGTGACATTTGATACGTGTCTTCATATTTATGCTCTCATCTTTCATAATTTCAGAGTTTTCTGTCAGCAACTGAAGAACAATACTCTGTATTTTCAGTTATCACTCCTATTCAAGAACTCTAGTTAGTCATGGATTATTCCTCTTGATCAAGTCTTACATGTTTGCTAATGCTTCTTCATTTTTTGTATTTACTTTCTCTAATTTCTTCTCATAAATACTGGTGTCAGTTGTCTAGTCTCAAGGTCAGTAAGTCTGACTTTCATCTTCTCAATTCTGCTCTTTTGATTTGGATTGAATTCTCTAAGTCTGTAATTTTGTTATTGATCTGCTGGATTTTAGAAAGTTGATGTTTCATCTGTTCAAATAGCTTGTTTAGTTTTTCATTTTGCTCTGTTGCATTTTGTTTAATCTCTAGGAGGGCTATCTATATAATTCTTTTGTACTTAACTTCTGATAGTTTCAGAAAGGCTTCATCATCTGGGAAGTTTTTTGATTCTTTGTTTTGGGAGTTTTCTGCAGCCATGATGGGCTGTTTCTTTAAATGGTTAGCAATAGTCTGTTGCCTTTGGGCCATCTTGAGGCTGTTTAGTTTCCCTAGTGTTACCTCAACAGGCACTGAGGCATAGTTCTGAGAAGGGAGTTGGTCACCAGTTGCCGCTGTGTACTCTAGAGACTGGCTCTAGTGGACTCTCTTGGGTGGCAGGCTCCGCCTCCTGGCTGGCAAAGACACTGCTCTACTTACAGAGTCACTGGAGGATCATCAAATGATACTATGATGTGGGTCAGTAAAAGCTGGAAGAGGTGCTGTTGGGCTGCTCAGGAGTTATTTCTCCAGGCTGTATTATTTTCAAAAAACTAGAAGCTATCCTACAGCTGCCAAAATCAGTCAGGCCATTAGGTGTGGCAGGCCCTGCCTTCTGGCTAACAATGGAAGCACCTTTTTGGCCATCCTCAGATGCTATGATGTGGTTCAAAGTAGGGAGGGGCTACATCCATGCTTCCCTCCTCAGCCAGGCCCTATATATAAAGCAACATTATACTAAACAATTTTTCTGCTGGAAAAGCACTCCATGGCCTGGCAGTGCCACCTAGCTTGAGAATTAGCCATCACTGAGGCCTCCAGTTGGCTGAGTCCACCTCCCAGCAAACCAAGATGGCATCCCAGTCAAGCTGCCCTCCCACCATTAAACAGCAGAATCTATGGTGGAGCTCAGAAAAGAGACGGTGGAGGAGCTGTGGTGCCCTCAGTCTGCTGCCAGGCTCTCAAAATATGCTGTCCCACACACTGTCTCTGCTGCACCACATGCTGTTCACTTCAGCACTGTAGCTCAGTGTAGCTGCTGGCTCATGCCCATCCCCAGCCTACCGACCAACAAAAAGGAAAAAAAAAAAAAAAAGCAGTACATGAAGCCTGTCCAAGTGGCAAATCAGGAGTGCAGCTCAGCAAGAGAGGAAGTTTCCCATTTAGTTATATGTAATCCAATCTGACAACCCATTGCTGTGTATTAGGGCTCACTGGGCTTCCAGAATTCTCCATTCATTGATGAATCCAGACTTTAGTTTTCAGAGAGAATTAAGGAGACATGTGTCTAGTCTGCCACCGTGGCTCCACGCCCTATTTAAAATCTTATAACAAACTCCAAAGTGCATAATGACTCAAATCTGATAGAAAGTTGTTTCTTGCTTATATAAAGCCAAGACACAATGTTCCTATTCAGTGATGCCTCACTTCCCAGTGATGGTCAACAGGGATCCTGTCACCTACCAAATTGTGGTGCTGCCATCTTAACCATACAACTTCCAAGACTGCTAGAATGGTGATCTTTTATTCAGCCAGACACAAAGACACAATGAGCATGTGTAGCATCTTTGGAGAGAAGTAGCAGTGGGAGTAACTGGGAGGAGGTGCACATTACTCACACTCCTATTTTATTGTTGGAATTTAGTCCCATAGTCACATAGGGAGGTTGAGAAATGCAATAAGCTATGTGTTCCAGAAGAAAAAGTTGGTTTGGCCATTATTCAGTGGGCTCTCCTACCACCATCTTTCAAAGTCAATTCATTTTCAATGGCCATTTTCTTCAGAACTGGGACCATTCTTAAAAACCAATTCCATTCACCCTGTCTTGGCCATACAGCTGGTGCTTTTAGGTGGGACAACACTTTCCTAGGTGATTTATGAACAGGCAGGTGGCTAAATTTGAAGACTTGGCAGAGACAATTGACAAACAGTCTCTCTAATTGACACCTATTTGGGTGCTTTTTCTAAAACAAGCAAGTAGCCACAGAGACTACTTGAAATATATCCTCTTGGCAATATCAGTACAATTGTCATGAAAGTTGTATGTTCTATTAAGTTACCTGTTTTGAATCTTTTTCATGTATCTTCTTAATCAAATATGCTTCATGTATGGCTATTCCTTTTCCATTTCTGCTTAAAGATTTGCGTTTATCCTTTGACTACTGCACAATTCATCCTGAAAAGTGCACTAAATGTAGAGTTCATTCAGATAAGCTAGCTAGAAAACAAGATAAGCTCACTGCAATTTCTCCCTTAGCTAGAGGCTTTATATCACAAAATGTCCCATATCCTCCACTTGGTGAGCTGAAATTGCTGTTGCCCTTGCATGAACCCAAGCTAAGGTGATAGGTCACCTATTTACCTCTGCATCCTCTATACAATTCAGAAGTTGACACCAAAGCCTTGCCTCAACATAAGGATAAAACAGGGGAAAATTCAGCTAGTGTTAGTCTACCTGTCATTAGACACTGGTTGATGTTTGTGGAGAATGACATGGTGGAAAGCTCTTGAGAAATCCCCCTTGGGCCGTGCATAAAAAATTTCACATCCACCCTGAAATCACTTGCTGAGCTATTTACACTCTGCCACAAAAGTTCCATTAACAGAAAGGATGGCTGGAAGTTTGGGTCTCAAAATGCACTTTAGGCTGTGTTTGCTAGCAGCTACAAAATAGGAGGCTCTCACGTCTTCTGAGCACTTCCTGTAAGGATGCTGATTAGACAGATACCTAATTTAAAGAGAGAACAAGTAGTAAATCCAGACAGTAAAAATAATGGAAACATTAGGTATATTTAGATAGTTTAAGTGGAGATATTCTGTTTTTAAGGCATATGCTGATATGTATCCAGACATTACAGTAGGAATTACAACAATACATGTAACCTTGACAATCTCTACCATGATCTACCAGTTGAGGCACCAGGAACTATTGCAAGCACACAAGCATTCCCTTGTCAGAATTGGGCAAGTCTCAAGAAATCACAGATTGAATCCCACTGCCCAGGAAGCAGAATAATTGTACTGGGTGAGGAAGCCCTTGCTCACTTTGATCTCTTCATTTATATTTCACGAATCTCTCCTTCTTCTGACTACTTGTGTTAACCCTGTGTTCTAAATTTCTCCTTGTGATGGTGGACAATTAACTTAGCCTCGATCTAGTATTCCAATCCATCTCTTCATGTTCTTATATTTTTGACAAATTAGGCCATTATCCTATTGTGCTACTTCTTTAAGTCCTGTCTTCTGTTCCTGCCTCTTAAGAAAAAGTCAAATGACAAATACCTTACTAGTTGACTAAAACTGTCATGGCCAACTTTTTTTCTATGGTACTCACAATTTAAATATTTTTCCATATCTTTTTAAATTCTATCACAAAGCATACTTGGGAAACCCTGGTGGTATAGTGATTAAGTGCTGCAGTTATCAATGAAAAGGTCAGCGCTTTGACTCTATCAGTCACTCCTTGAAAACTCTGTGTGGTAGTTCTACTCTGTCCTGTAGGGTCACTACGAGTCCAAAGCAAGGGATTGGTTTGGGTAAGGTAAAGCTTAGATAACCTGATAAATACTTTGCAAACATACATTCAGTTGGTTGCAAGCAGGCTCTCTTCTCTAAGGGAAGAGTCTGTATGAAATAAATATATTCTGAGAGTCTCACGTTCTCAAGGAATGCAGACTTTCCAAAGCCAGGATAAACCCCAGGCTGGATAAACCCTCTAACTGTTACTCTGAGATAATCTATAAGCATAAATCTTAAACAAAAAATTTCCCCTGAAGTTTTCTTCAAACCAAACAATATTTTGCCATGACCATTGTACTCTTAAAGAACTGTCTAGGTGAGATCAAATCGACAATATCAGCTTGAGAAATTAGATAAGAGGACAGGGTGGGGACAGGTGAGTGAAGCTGAGAATTTATGTTAGTGGGTGAAGAGCAATTCAGAAAAGGAAGGTGGAAATGGTTGCACAATTCAAATAAATGATATAATCAATGTCGCCGAACTATCCGTGTACAAATTTTTGAATTTGTGCATGTTTTGCTAATATATTTTTATTAATTAAAAAAGTAGTGATGTTCTGAATGCAATGCTTTAACAAAATAGGTGCCTCTAATGGTGGGAATATCAGTACTGCTGTAAGCTGGTAGAGTAGCTATTTGGGGAAAGTTAAAGTTTCTATGTCCTTTAAATAAGATGATGAAGTGACTATTTTCTCTATTCACACATAGCTACAATTGACTCATAATTTTCTCTAAGACATTATAAAGAATTTTGATGGAAAACAAATTTTGCTATATTTATAGTTTGTTTCAAATAAATTACCATAAACTGACTAATATTCAACCGTATTTTTTCATTTAATATATTAATATAAGTACAAAGTGGCTAGAATGGCAATATCTAATCTATAATCTGTATAATTTAGAAGTTAATAAGTAGGCGTAAAATAATAGATGAACTTAAGACTAACTAGGTAATGGAGGAAAATATCTTAATATAGAGATGAAAATGGCAATGATTGTGTCTGCGTAAATTCCTAACAAATTGGTCAGCAGTTTGAATCCATCGGGTACTCCTTGGAAACTCTAAGGAGCAATTCTACTCTGTGCTACAGGGTTGCTATGAGTTGGAGTCAATTTAAGGTAATTTTTTTTTTAAATAAGCTATTGAAGAGAGTTAAAAAACTAGAGGAATTGATAGAAAAGTCAATAGAAGTCTGTAGAAAAACTGAAGGCACAAATTGGCAGTAAGGAATGCTAAGTACACAAAAGCTTGATAAAATGCTGGCTAACAACTGAGACTTTGATCACAGCAATATAAGCCTATCTTCAGTAAGCTCTAATAATAAAAAAGCCTTTACAATGTCACACAATGAAAATTGATATCTATAATAATGACTACAAGTCACTCAATGATCCTGAAGGCTTACTGAATTACTAAAAATTTGATTTTGAGCAGTATAATTTTAGGAGCAAATGTACTTATTTCTGAATAAAAAGACTTGCAAAAAAACTGTTTCTTTTTGCAAAGAGTTATTTTACTAAGAATTGGAAAATTTTAGAGCTAAAAGTTTCCCTGTTGTAATGTCAAAGCAAATTGTTAATGTTCAGTAGAAAACACCAAACTGATGAGCAGACAGTTGTCAGCAAGATTGGAAAATTGGGAGAAGATTAAAGTTAAGGCAGTGTAGACTGAGGTGAAGTGTGGGAAGGCCTGGGAGGGGCAGAGCATGTCTAGCGTTGAACTCAAGAAGAAGAAGCATGATTTCCTAAATTTCACATTTTCCAAATAGGAAAAATTCATGCAGCTGAACCCACAGGATATCGTATGGACAAAAACATGAGAAAAAACAGCCAAAGTTAGGAAACCAGAAAGAAAATGTAGCCGGTAGTCTGCTGTAATATCCTGACTTAAACCTCAGATTCTATAAGGGGTGGTAGCTGTCGGGCCATTAAAGCCAGCAACCTGGGGGGCAGAGCCAAGATGTGGGAGTAGTAAGATGCTTTCTGTGATCCTCCTAACAACAAAGACCCCAAAGAACAAATGAATTGATTATGCGTGACATTCTAGCCCTAAACATCAAAACAAAAATGGAGAAATCAGACTGAACTATGGAGGAGGGACAGAAAGTCCAGAAGTACCTAGGACTGGAAGAATTGACACACCAGGGAGCAGCTGCAGCCAGCATGGTGAATGGAGCAGTGGCATTCAGAGGACATCCTCCTCAGCAGGAGACACTGAGTGGAGAGTTCATCTGAACCTCCCGAATTTGTGAAAAACAGCACTTGATCATCAAAAGCTAAGTGGCTTGCATCTAATCTACCACACAACAATCAAAAACTTTCCTCCAAGATAAACCTCTCTCCCTTTTCCCAGGGTTTCCCATCTTCTTTCTGAAGAGCTCCCAGATGTGGAGTCTGATGCCATCACATGAGCTGGAAGCAGGACTCCTTATGCAAGCATTCTTCTAGACTCAGAGAGGGAACAATTTAACAAAAAGGCAGAGGAGACCAAAAAAAAAAAAAAATCTGCCAATTCGCCTGAGCCAAAAATTCAGAGCAGAAACAATTCCTTCAGAACAGACATAAGGAGATATGCCTTTTCACAAACACTCTGGGATGGCTCTCAAGACTCCTGCTTTTCTCAGTGAGTGTAGCAGACACCTGTGCCCACACCAATAACCCTTGACCATTAAAGACTATAGAGGAGAGCCTGCATCACACACATGCTGACTATTCACCTGGACACTTGAGCCGAATGCGTGCAAGAAAAGCAAGTAGATTTCTGAACTCTATGCCTAATGACAGCTCTAACCATCTGGGAACAGAACACTAGAGCTTAAAGGTGCCAACAACCAAACTAGCTCACATGACCATCCTAATATGGATATTTCAAAATAAAACAAGAAGCTAGACCATAGTAGGCACACATAAAATAAATTAACACAACAACTTACTGATGGCTCAGAGACAACCGTCAATAGCAAGATACTTAAAGATGCAGGCTATGATGATGTCAGAAAGTTCACAAAACAGTGAATCAAGAAACTTTCCAGATGAAGAGAACTTCCTGGAATTATCAAGGATAGGAAACAAAAGATTAATATTTTGAACTCTTCAAGAGATCAGGAAAGAGATGCAGTAAAATGCAGCAGGGCATAATGACAAATTGAACAGGTTGCAAAAAAGCATACAGAGAAAAGAAGCAGAGTTTCACAGGATTCATAATAAAATTACAGAACTAGATAATGCAAGAGGAAGTCAAAAGAGAAGAACTGAGGCAATGGAAGGCTCAATTAATAAGATGGAAGATAAAGCATGTGACACAAATGTATATGAAGAAAAATCAGATAAATGAATTTTTACAAAATCAAGAAACATTAAGAGTTATATGGGATTCTATCAAGAGGAATAATCTACGAGTGACTGGGTGTCCAAACAGGGAAGGATAACAGAAAATATGAGAGAATTGTCAAAGATTGGTTGACAGAACACTTCCCTGATATCATGAAAGATGAGAAGATATTTATTAAAGACATTCATGAAACTCCACACAAGGTAGATACTAAAAGAAAGACATCAAGCAATATTATAATCAAACTTACCAAAACTAAAGATGGAGACATTTTAAAGGGGGCTAGGGGTAAAGATGTCACCTCAAAGACAAAAATGTACCTGACCCAAGCCACGGTATTTTCAGTTACATTATATTCATGTGAAAAGCTGGACTATGATAAAAGGAGACAGAGGAAGAATTGATGTCTTTGAATTGTGATGTTGGAAAAGAATGCTGAATGTGCCATGGACCACCAAGAGAACAAATAGATCTGTTGTGGAAGGAGTACAACCAGAGCACTCTTTGGAAGCCAAGATGGCAAGACTGCATCTTACATATTTTGGACATATTGTTAGGAAGGATTAGTCCCTCGAGAAAGACATCATGCTTGGTACAGTTGAAGGTCAGTGAAAGAGAGGAAGACCCTCAAGGAGATGGCTCAACACAGTGGCCACAACAATGGGCTTAAGCGTAAAAATGATTGTGAACACGGTACAAGACTGACAGTGTTTCACTATGTTGTTCATAGGGTCATTATGAGTCAGAACCAACTCAACAGCACCTAACAACAACAACAACAGGGATAAATGAAAAATGATCTACCAAGGAGAACCAATAAGCCTAAGCATGGACCGCTGAACAGAAATCATGCAGGCAAGAAGGGAACAACAAAGCCTTGAAGGAAAAAAATCACCAGCTAAGAAATATATCCAGCAAGGATACTTCTCAAATATTATGAAAAAATGAGGACATTTTCAGATAAATAGAAATTTAGGAAATTTTCAGAAGCCAAACTAAAATTACTAGAAATATTAAATGGAATCCTTTGGTTAGAAAATCAATAATATCTGACAGCAACTCAGAACACAGAACAGGGCAACTGCATATCAACCCAAATAGGAAAATCACAGAAATAAATCAAAGACAAAACACCAAAAAATAGGGAAACAGATGTCATTGTATAAAAGATCACAACATTATAATAAAAAAAGAGAGACAAAAAATATATAGTCATAGATTTTTCATAAGGATAGGAAGTTAAGATGAGTATAAAAAATTAAAGACTGATTTAAATTTAGAAAAACATGGGAAAATATTAAGGCAACCACAAAGGAAATGAATACTTCATATCCAAATAAAAAATAAGAAAGTCATAAAGTCTCAGCAAATACCAAACAACAACAACAAAAAAAGATGAAAAGAAAACACATGATGGAAAACAACATCACAGAAAACAAAATGGAACAGGGGAATTGTCTAAAATGCACAAAAAAACATTAAAATGACACTGATAAACTCATAAATGCCAATAATTCTGTTGAATGTAAATATATTAAATGCACCAATAAAGAGAGTGAAAGTACAGATTAGATTAAAAAAACATGATCTGTCTATGTGCTGCCTACAAGAGACATATCTTAGACTTAAATAATCAAGCAAACTTAAACTCAAAGGATAGGGAAAATGAATAAAGCAGAGAACATTCGAAAAGGGCAGGAGTGGCAATGTAATTTGTGACAAAAGAGACTTGAAAGTAAAATCTACCACAATGAATAAGAAGGGACACTATGTAATGGTTAAAGGGTTAGTACCATATGCAGTACTTATGCACCCAATAATAGCCCAATATAGGTGCTCCCAAATACTGAGAACTCTAGCTAGACTGGAAAAAGAAATAGCTCCAGAATAATAGCAGACTTCAACACACCACTTTTGGTTAAGGACAGAACATTCAGAAAGAAGATTAATAAAAACATGGAAGATCTAAGTGCCACAGTCAACCAGCTTGACTTCATAGACACATACGGAATACTCCCAACAACAGGAGCTAAGTATACTTTCTTTTCCAATGCTCACAGAACATTCTTCAGAATAGAATACATATTAGGCCATAAAGCAATCCTTAATATGCTTGAGAGTGTCAAAATATTACAAAACATCTTATCAGACCATGAAATCATAAAAGTAGAAATCAATAACAGAAAAAACAAGGAAAAAAAAATCTAACAGATAGTAATTGAGGAACACTTTGTTCAAAATCTACTGGGTTATAAAATAAATCCAGGATGGAATACAGACATTCACAGAATCAAACGAAAAGGAAAGAGGAACAAATTATCAACTATATCTGGAAAGGGAAGAAGCCCCAGATAAGTAAAGCATTACTAAAGAAGAAGAACATACTGGGAGGTCCCTCATTACCCGACCTTAGAACATATTACACTGCCACAGTAGTCAAAACAGCCTGGTACTGGTACAAAAACAGACAGATAGATGAGTGGAACAGAATCGAGACCCCAGAGATGACATCATCTTCCTGTGAACAGCTGATATTCAACAAAGCCCTAAGACATTAAACTGGGATAAAAACAATCTTTTCAACAAATGGTGCTGGCAAAATTGGACATCCATCTGCACTAAATTAAAACAAGACCCATATCTTACACCTTATAAAAAAACAACTCAAACTGGATAAAAGACCTAAATATCAAATCCAAAATGATAAAGCTCATCCCAGGAAAAGTCGGAACAACAATAGAAGATTTAATACACAATGTAGACAGACTTCAAAATCTGTCAAACAAGCCACAAACATCAGAAGAGAAAATATATAAATGGGAACTACTAAGAATCAATCACTTTTGCTCATCCAAAGACTTATTAATAGAATTAAAGGGCCACCTGCAGAACGGGAAAAAATATTTGGCAACTCCATGTCAGACCTATGCCTGATCTTCATAATCAATAAGGTACTACGAAATATCAATAAGAAAAAGATAAATCATCCAATTCAGCAATGGGCAAAGTAGATGGACAGACACTTCTCTAAGGAGGAGATCCATGCAGCCAGAAAACACATGTGGACATGCTCTCGATCATTAACTATTAAAGAAATTCCAATCAAAATGACAATGAAATACCATCTCACTCCAGCAAGGTTGGCCATGATCCAAAAAGCACTAAATACTGAAGAGGCTGTGGAGAGATTGGAACTCTCCTACACTGTCAGTGGGATTGCAAAATGATGCAACCTCTTTGGAAAGCAATCTGGCACTACCTTAAAATAATGGGTATAGATATACCATTTGACCCAGTAATTCCACTGCTTGGAATATATCTCACGGAATCAAGGCCATTCACACCAACTGATACATGCACACAAATGTTCATCGCAGCTGAGTCCACAATAGCAAAAAGATGGAATCAACCCAGATGCTCAACAACAGATGAGTGGATGGCTAAACTACAGTATATATACTCAATGGAACACTACGCGATGATAAAGAACAATGATGATAGCAGAAAGCATCTCTTAATCTGGTTTCAACTGGAGGACATTATGTGGAGTGAAAGTAGTCAGCAACAGAAGGACAAATATTGTATGAGACCCCATGATAAGAACTTAAAAGCAGACTCATGCATAACAGAAAAGACCCTGATGGTTGCAAGGGTGGGGAGGGTGGGAGGGCAAGGGGGTAGATTTAGGTTAGATAGTTGTTAGAAATTTGATTGGGTGAAATTGGTGACAGCACACATTAGTAAGAAGATCAATATTAACAGGAGTTCAACACAACTTGTGTACTCCTCCCATCTTAACCCAATATTGCAAGGACAGAATAGCTAGCGCAGGGGGCTGGGGACCATGCTGTCAGGAAACATCGAGGTCAATTGGCACAACTAGCATTTTGCTAATGCGGACTCTCCACATCCCACATTGGTGAGTGGCGTATGGGGTCTTAAAAGCTGCCAAGCTGCCATCTGGAGGTATAGCAGATGGTCCCAACTTAGCAGGAACGAATGATCACCAAGGTCCATAATGACATGGGGGAAAGAGAATCCAGAAGACAGAGAGACCCACTTGAGTGCATGTCTACATTGACTTGTGACCAGAAGAACCAGATGGTGCCCAGCCACCACCAGTGATAGCCACGATGGAGCTCACAAAGTTGAGTTTCACTGGCAACACAAGTATAAATAGGGGTGCATCCTGAGATCTCCACTGAAAGACCACAATTGATGGTCCAGGTACTTCGGGGTTCCCCTGGGAGCATGGTACCTGGCCCCAATGCTGCCCCTGTCCATAAATCATAATGAAGGTCAACTTTTCGGAAAGTAATGGATTGGACTTGGTGACACAGAGTGTCCATATTGTGTGGACACTTTATGGTTCTAGGCATCTATAAGAGGTCATGCTGTTGACCTCATACTGGTGGAAGGGGAGTGGGTAGAGAGGAGAAGATAGGTGACTGTTGGGAAGATAAGACATGTATGGAGCAGAGAGGAAGAGTGTACTGTCACCATGCAGGGAGAGCAGTGGAAGCTGCATATAGGTCAGCATGCAAATTTACATGGCAACGTACATTTTCATTCAATCATAATATAATAATAAAAAAAATCATGAAAAACCTGCTGCTGCCCCTGACCAGAAAACATTCCTGAGGTCAACTCTTTGGACAGGAATGGACTGGACTTAGGGACACATGTGACCATATGGTGTGTGTAATTTATGGTCCTACTGGCCTCTTACTAGAAGGGAGAGGATAGGGTGGAGAGGAGGGTACAGAAGATTGTTAAGAGGATATAACATGTATAGAACAGAAAGGAGAAATGTGCTGTCACCAGGCAAGAAGAAGAGAAGGAGCTGCAGATAGATGGGCATGCAAATTTAATTTGGATTGTATGCTTTCACTCAACCACTATAAACAGAGAGAGAGAGAGAGAGAGAGAGAGAGAGAAGAATACTATGAAAACCTGTACTCTAACACATCTGAAAACCTAGAGGAAATGAACAAATTTCTAGAAACACACTACTTACCTAAACTAACACAAACTGAGTTAGAAAGGCTAAATATACCCATAACAAAAGAAGAGATCATAAAGATAATTAACAAACTCACAGCTAAAAAAGCTTTGGCTGTGATGGCTTCACTAGAGAATTATACTACACTTTTAGAGAAGAATTAGTACCACTATTACTGTACATATAGAAGAGGATGGAATACTGCCAAATTCTTTCTATAAAGCCAGCATAACCCTGATACAAATAACGGGCAAAGACAGCACAAAAAGAGAATTACAGACAAATATCTCTCCTGAACTAACATGCAAAATCTTCAGTAAGATGCCAACAAATGGAATTCAATAGCATATCAATAATAATACTAATTTTACCTGACTCATTGGAATTCACACCAGAGATTCAGAGATGTTTCAACATTAGGCAGTCAATGTTAATCAACCACATAAGTATATCAAAAGACAAGAATCACTTGATTTCATCATGTGATGCAGAAAAGGCATTTGACAAAGTCCAATACCTATTCATGTTAAAAAGTCTCAGAAAAATAGGAACAGAAGAGAAATTCCTCAGTATAAGAAAGAGTATTTGTACAAAACCAACAGCCATCATCATCCTAATACAGTCTGAAAACGTTCCCCTAAAGAATGGGAACCAAACAAGGATGTCCTTTGCTACTACTGTTATTCAGCATTTAGCTGGAGTTTCCAGACAGAGCAATCAAGAAAGAAAAAGAAATAAAGTTCATCCAAACTGGTAAGGAAGAAGTAAAAGTATCTCTACTTAAAGACAATACGATCTTCTATACAAAAAACTCTCAAGAATCCACACACAGAAAAAAATTAGAACTAACATAAGAGCATCAGGAAATAAGATAAACACACAAAAATCAGTTGGATTCCTGTACAACAACCTAGAGAACATCAAAAAGGAAATGATCAAATCAATACCATTTACTATAGACCTCAAGAAGATAAAATAATTAAGAACAAATCTAACAAAAGATGTAAAAGATGTACACCAAAACAATTACAACACACAATTGAGAAAAACAAAAGAGACTTACATAAGTTGAGAAACTCACCTTACTTGTGGATAGGAAGACTCGACATTGGAAAATATCTATTCTACCCAACGCGATCTCTATACACAATGCAATCTGGATCCAAATTTCAATGGCATTTTTTAACGAGATGGAGAAATAAATTACCAACTACATATGGAAAGGGAATAAGCACAGGAGAAGTAAAGCATTACTGAAGAAGAACAAAGTGGGAGGTGTCATATTACCTGATCTTAGAATCTGTCACACTGCCGTGGTAGTCAAAAAAGCCTGAGACTGGTACAAAAACAGATAAACAGACCAATGGAACAGAACTGAGAATCCAGATATAAAATCATCCACCTATGAGCAGCTGATATTTGACAAATGCCCAAGTTTGTTGATTGGGGAAAAGACAGTCTCTTTAAAAAAAGGTATTTGCATAACCAGATATTCATCTGCCGAAAATGAAACAAGAACCATATCTTAGACCATGCACAAAAACAAACTCAAAATGTATCAAACACTTAGATATCAAATCTGTAACAGTCAAGATTATGAAAGAAACAATAGATACAAGGCAGGCATTAATCCCCCACAAAAGAAAACAATAAATGTTGGAGAGGCTTTGGAGAAACTGGAACACATATACACTGCTGATTGTAATGTAAAGTAGTACAACCACTTTGCAAATCAACTTGGAACTTTCTTAAGAAGCAAGCAATATAAGTAACATACAATCCAGCAATCTCACTTCTTAAAATGTATGAGGACTGACCAGTTCATGAATTAAGTTCATGAATATTACTAAGATAACCTTTGAAGTACATAGCTATGCATCAACACCAGCACCTAGCAAAAGCAATTGTAATGCAACTGCAGGGTAGTTTCGGAACTCTTTGTGGAATGGCCATCAGAGCTGTCATTATATTATCCCTGATGTCCTGGTTGTCATCAAAATGTCTTTCTTTCAATATTTCCTTTATCTATGAGTAAAGAAAAAAGTCATTGGGAGACAGATCAGGGGAGTAGGAAGGGTGTTATAATATAGTTATTTGTTTACTGGCTAAAAACTCCTTGACTAACAACTATACAGTTAAGTTCAGGAGCTTGCTACAATGCTACCATGCACAATGCCCATTCCAGAAGGAGCTCCAAAATGGCTCTGAAGTATAGACTAGGCATTGGTGTTAGTGCGTATCTTCCCAAAGAGAGTGCTTTGAAGGTGACCACAGTGAGGTTCAACAGTGAGGTATGTACCACTTAGAACAAGTAAGTTCATGGACTTCATTGTTGGACTTTGTTTCCTAGAGAAACAAAGACTTTCACATGAATAAATACATGCACACCAATATTTATTGTAGCGCTTTCCACAATAACAAAAAGATGGAACCAATCCAGGTGCCTGTGAATGGTTGAATGCATGAACAAACCATGTTACAGTCACACAACGGAATTCTATGTAATGATGAATAAAAATGATAAATTTGGGAAACATCTCATAACATGGAGGAATCTAGAAGCCTTTATACTAAATGAAATTAGTGGAGAAGACAAATATAGTATGAGACCACCTTTACAAGGACTCAAAAAATGGTTTAAACACATGTTTTTGTTAGGTGTTGTTGAGTCAATTCCAACTCATGGACACCCTGTGAACAACAGAAGGAAACACTGTCCAGTCTTGCACCATGCCCACAATTGTCTTTAGGCTTAACACAGTTATTGAGGCCACTGTATCAGTCCATATCATCAAGGGTCCTCTCTTTTTCACTGACTTCCCCCTCTACCAAGCATGATGTCCTTCTCTAGGGACCTATCCTTCCTGACAACATGTCCAAAGTGTATAAGACACAATCTTGCCATCTTTGCTTCCAAGGAACACTCTGGTTGTATGTCTTCTGGAACAGATGTTAGTTCTTTTGGCAGTCCATGCTTCATTCAACATTCTTCTCCAACACCGCTATTCAAAGGCGTCAATTCTTCTGTCTCCTTGTTCATGGTCCAGCTTTCACACGCAGATGGTATGACTGAAAATACCATGTCATGGGTCAGGCACATCTTAGTCTTCAAGATGACATCTTTATTTTTCTGTCAGTTTGCTGTACTGCAGTGAGTTGTGTGATGCTGTGATGCTAATCTATGCCACAAGTATTTCAAATGCCAGCAAGGTGACACATAGTGGCTATTACTGAAATTTACACAGGAATCACTATTGAAAAAGATGAAGAAATTGAATATTTTTACTGACTTCTGTAGCCTGAAATTGATCAAACACACATCCAAGATGCATTAATAATTACTGGTTGTTGGAACACAAATGCTGGAAATGAAGTAGTAGGATTAATAGTCTGAAAATATGGCCTTAGTAATAGAAATGATGCTAAGGATCAAATGATAGAATTTGGCAAGATCAATGGCTTATTTATTGTAAATGCTTTTTTTCAGAAACATAAATAGTGGTCTATATATGTGGGCCTTACCATACGGAGTACACTGGAATCAAATCAAATACATATGTGGAAAGAGATAGTGGAGTAGCTCAATATCACCAATCAGAATAAGACCAGATACTGTGTGGAACAAAATATCAATTGTTCCTATGCAATTTTAAGTTGAAGAAAATTAAAACAGCTCGGAAGAGCCCAAATACAACCTTGAGTATATACCACTTAAATTTGAAGACATTCTCAAGAATAAATTTCATGACTTGAACACTAATGACTGAAGAACAGAAGAGCTGTAAGATGATCTCAAGGATATGATACATGAAGAAAGCAACAGGTCACTCAAAACACAAGAAAGAAAAGACTAAAATAGAATTCAGAAGATACTCTGAAACTTGCTCTTAAACAGTAGCTAAAGTGAATGGAAGAAATGAAGGAGCTGAACAGAAGATTTCAAAGAAGGGCAGCTTAGTAAGACAAAATATTATAATAAAATACTCAAAGACCTCGAGTTACAAAGCTGAAGAGAAGAACACAGTCAGCATTTCTCAAGCTGATAGACTTAAAAAAAAATTCAAGCCTTGAGTTGCAGCTGAAGGATCTCATAGGGAAAATACCAAATGACACAAGAGGCATCAAAAGAAGATAGAAGGAATACACAGAATCACTACATACTGAAAAGAATTGGTCAACATTCAAATATTTGGGGATGCAGCATGTGATTTAGAACTGATGATATTGAAAGAAGAGGTTTAATTGCACTGAAGGAAATAACAAAAAACAAGGTTTTAGCGATTGGCAAAATACCAGTTGATAAGTTTTGACAAACAGATGCAGTGCTGAAGTGCCCACTCATCTATGTCAAGGAATTTGGAACAGAAGCACCTGGCCAACTGACCAGAAGACATTCATGTTTGTGCCCTTTCAAGGAAAAATGATCAAATAGAATACAGTTATTACTGAACAATATCATTACTATTACTTGCAAGTTTTTCTAAAGGTAAATCAAAGTAATCACAGCAGTGCACTGGCAGGAAACTGCCAGAAATTCAATCTGGATTCATAAAAGGAATCGCAATAAAGGGATATCAATGCAAATGTCAGATGTATCCCGGCTGAAAGCAGAGAATACAAGAAAGATGGTTTACTGACTGCGGGAGGGCATCAGACTATGTGGATCATAACAAATTATGGATAACATTACAAAGAACGGGAATTCCAGAACACTTAAAGGTGCTCATGAAGAACCTGCGTGTATGAGGTCTGACAGTTAAGTTCATGAGCTCATCCTAGAAAAAGTGCTAAACACTTCATTGTTCTATGCACTGATACCAGAACCCAGTCCACCCTTCAAAGCAGTTTTGAAACTCTTTCTGGAATGGCCATTAGAGCTGTCACCATATTGTCCTTGATCTCCTGAGTGCCCTGAAAATGTCTTCCTTTTAATATTTTCTTTATCTTCAGGTAAAGAAAAAAGTCTTTGGGGGACAAATCAAGGGAGAAGGTGGAGTGTTCCGATGTGGTTGTTTACTGGCTAAAAACTCCCTCACAAAGAATGCTGTATGAGCTGGTGCGTTGTTGTGATGCAAGAGCCATGAGTTGTTGGCGAGAAACTGAGTTCATTTTTGTGCATCTTTTCAAATAGTCTTTTCAGGACTTTCAAATAGTAAACTTGGTTAGCTGTTCGTCCAGTTGTTACAAATTCATAATGGACAATCCCTTTGATATTAAAAAAGATTAGCAACATCCTTTTGACTCTTGATTTGGACTGACAGAATTTTTTGATCAAGGAGAACTGGCTAACTTCCATTGTGCATTTTGACTCTGTTTCAGGGTTCTTTTGGTACACGCATCATCAGTGGCAACATGACCCAAGACACGGTCTTGACTCTCCAAAAGGTTTCGGCAAACTGTGGTTTTCTTTTTCTTTTGTTCATGAGTGAGCTATTTCTTGAGTATTTTTGCTCGTAGTTTTCTTTCCTTTTTTTTTTTTTTTTTTGCTGTGTGATTAAGTGAAAATATGCAATCCAAATCAATTTTGCATGGCCTGCCTATCTGCAGCTCCTTTTGCTCCCCTTGCCTGGTGACAGCACACTCCTCCTTTTCATTCTGTACAGTCTCCTTTTCATACTTAGCAATCTCCTGTCCCCTCTTCTCCACTCTCTTCTCTCTGATCTGCAAAGAGAACAGTAGGACGGCATCCTATAAATACATAGTATCATGAAATACACACACTATATGGTCATACTGTGTCTCTGAGTCCAGTCTATTCTTGTCTGAAGAGTTGACCTCAGTAGAGTTTTCTGGTCAAGGGAAGCAGCAGGTCTAGGAACCATGCTCCCAGGGGATCCTCCAGACTGCTGGATCATCATCTGTGGTCTTTTAGTAGAGTTCTTGAGTTGCACCTTCTTTTTCTCATTACCACTGGGATTTGATATTGTGTGCCCCATCGTAGCTGTCTTTAGTGGTGGCTGGGCACAAACTGATTCTTCTGGTCACATGTTGATATAGTCTCCCATTCACATGGGTCCTTCTGTCTCCTGGGCACGTTTTTCCTTGTTTCTTTGCTGTTCTCAGTTATCATCTGTTCCAGATGAGTTGGGACCATTTGTTGTACCTCAAATTGCAGCTTCTAGCTTTTAAGATTTTAGATGCCACTCACCAATATGAAATGCAGTACACTCCCTTAGCAGTAGGCCAGTGCTGCCAGTTGGCCTTGCTGTCCCCTGAAAACATGGTTCCCAGAACCCTGCCCCGCTAATGTATCCTTACAATATTGTGTTGAGATTAGAAGAGCTTTAAGTTTATGTTGAAGTCCAGTTAAGCTGATCTACTTTCTATCATGTGCAGTCACTGCTTTCACCTTACCAAATTTCTATCAACTGTCTAATCTATGAACAACCCTCTGTCTCTCCCCCACACACACTTATAGCAATTGAAGAGCCTTTTCTTCTGTACATAAGTCTATTTTTAAGTCCTTATAGCAGGGGTCTCATACAATATTTGTCCTTTTACTGCTGACTGATGTCACCCAACATAATTATCTTCCACTTGAAACCAGGTTATGAGCTGTTTCCTAAAATCATTATTGTTCTTTATCATTGCATAACGTTCCGTTGAGAATATGTACCATAGTGTTTTAGTCAGCTAGTGCTGCTCCAACAGAAATACCACAAAGTGGATGGCTTTAACAAAGGAAAGTTTACTCTTACACATTCCAGTTGACTGTAAGTCAAAATTCAAGATGTCCGCTTCAGAGGAAGGCTTTCCTTCTTGTCAGCTCCAGAAAAAGTCCTTTTGTTACATCCATTTGTGTTCAGGAAGCATCTTGGCACAGGAACCTCAAGTCTGAGGGTTGTACCCTTCTTCCAGTGCTGTTTTCTTGATGGTGTGAGGTTCCCAATTTTCTATTTCTTTCCCTTTCCTTTTATCTCTTGCGGGATGAAAGGATAATGAGTGGTATAAGCCATACTCCAGGGAAACTCTCTTTACAGGGGAGCATGGAGGTGATCTTATGAAGGGATTTACAGTCCCACCCTAATCTTCTAACATACAGTGTAGAAAAATCACAAAATAGAGGGCAAGCACAAAATATTAGGAATCATGGCCCAGCCACATGGCTACGCATGTTTTTGGGAACACAGTTCAATCCACAACACATAGTTTATTTATCTATTCATCTGTTAATGGGTACATAGGTTGATTCTATTTTTTTTTTTTTTTTTTTGCTGTTGTGGGCTCTGCTGCAACAAACGTCTGTGTTTCTGTATGTATTCATGCAACAGGCTTTGTTTCTGTAGGATATATTATGAGCAGCGGGATTAGTGGATCAGATGGTGTATCTATTACTAGGTTCCTAAGGAAGCACAAAATTGTTTTCCAAAGTGATTGTACCAATTTGAAATCCCACTAGCAGTGTAAGGGAGTCCCAGTCTCTCCATAGCCTCTCCAGCATTTGCTATTTTGTGTTTTTTTTTTTATTATGGCCAACATTGTTGGGGTGAGATTGTACCTCATGATAGTTTTGATTTGGATTTCTCTAATAGCTAATGATCATGAGCATTCCCTCATGTGCCTTTTAGCTGCCTAGATGTCCTCTTCAGTGAAGTACCTACCCATCTCCTTTGCCCATCATGTAATTGGCTTCTTTACTGTTTTCTTGTTGATATTTTGCAGTATATTATATGTTATGGTGATCAGACATCTGTCCGACAGGTAGTTGTCAAATATCTTTTCCCATTCTGAAGGGGGTCTTTTAATTCTTTTGATAAAGTCTTTGGATGAGCAAATGTGGTTAACTCTTAGTAGTTTTCATTTATCTATTTTCTCTTCTATTGATCTTCCTTTGTTTGTCAGATTTTGAAGTCTGTCTAAGCCGTGTATTAGAACTTCCATTGTTGACCGTATTTTTTCCTTCATGAGCTTTATCATTTTAGGTTTGATATTTAGGTCTTTGATCCATTTTGAGTTACTTTTTGTGTGAGTTGTGAGATACGGGTCTTGTTTCAGTTTTTTGCAGATGGATATCTAATTTTGCCAACACTAGTGGTTAAAAAGATTCTTTTTACCTCAGTTTACAATCTTAGGACCTCTGTTGAATATCAACTGTTTGTAAGATGATGGTGGCATGTCTGGAGTGTCAACTCTGTTCCATTAGTCTATATGTTTCTTTTAGTACCAGTAGCAGGCTGTTTTGACTACTGTGGCAGTGTAACAGGTTCTAAGGTCAGGTAGTGTGAGGCCTCCCCCTATGTTCCTCTTCTTCAATAGTGCTTTACTTATCCAGAGTTTCTTTCCTTTCCAAACAAAGGTGGTGATTTGTTTCTCTATCTCATTAAAAAATGTCACCATAATTTGTATTGGGATTGCATTGTATATGTAGATCACTTTGGGTAAAATAGACACTTTCACAATATTGAGTCTTCCCATCCATGAGCAGGGTAGGTTTCTCCATTTACATAAGTCTTTTTTAGTTTCTCATGGCGATCCGACTCAACGGCACTTGGCTTTTTGGCTTTTTTTAGTTTCTTGCAGCAAGATCTTTTAATTCTCTCTGTATAGGGGTCTTGTTTCTCTGGTTTGATTTATTTCTAGATATTTTATCTTCCTCAGGGCTATAGTAAGTGGTATTGATTTGATGATTTCTTCTTTGATGATCTCTTTGTTGGTATAAAGGAATCCTACCAATTTACTTCTATTTCTTATAGCCTGAAACTTTGCTGAACTCTTCTATTAGTTCCATTAGTTTTCTCATGGATTTTTTAGGATTCTCTGCATAAACAATCATAGCATCTGCAAATAGGGAGAAGGTTACTTCTTCTTGGCTGATGCAGATTCCCTTTCCTTCTCTTGTCTGATTGCTCAGGGTAGAACCTCTAGTACAATGTTGAATAGAATTGGTGAGAGTGGGCATCCTTGTCTAGTTCTCATTCTCAAGGGGAATTCTTTCAGTCTCTCTCCATTCAGGATGATGTAGCTGGTTGGCTTTGTGTAGATACCATTTATTGCATTGAGTAATTTCCCCTGTATTCCTATTTTGCTGAAAGTTTTTAGCATGAATGAGTGTTGGGCTTTGCCAAACGCCTTCTCTGCGTCATCTGACAAAATCAGGTGATTCCTCCTCTTTGTTTTATTTATGTGGTTGATCACATTATTTTTCTGATGCTGAACCAGTCTTACATCCCTAGTATGAATCCAACTTGGTCACAATGATTTTTTTTTTTTTTTGATATGTTGTCGAATTCTATTTACTAGGATTTTGCTGGAAGACTTTTGAATCAAAGTTCAAGAGGGTTAATGGTCTGTGATTTTCCAGGATCTTTCCCTGGCTTTGGTATTGGGGTTATACTGGCTTCATAGAATGAATTTAGGAGTGTTTCATCCATTTCAATGCTGTGAAATAACCTCAGTAGTATTGGAATTAGCTTCTCTTTAAACGTTTCATAGAATTCTCTGATGAAGTCATCTGGACAAGGACTTTTCATGGCTGGTTTTTCTTTTTATTTCTTTTCAATTTCTTCCTTTGTGAGAAGTTCATTAGGTTGTTTTACTCCTTGTATATACACCTTTCTCATGTCAAGATTTACAGTTAAGATTTTCCTAACTGTTTCTCCTTCAGTGTTTACCTGGTCTGTTACACTTCTCACAGTCAGATGATGATTTTTATAGCACCATTTGATGAATTTTTTCATCATTTCTGCTCATTCCTGGCCACCCTGACCTCCTTTCATCAGTGGTGCTTTCTCTCCCTTCAGAAAAATGTTTAATCCATTCGTACACTGCCATCTTCTTGATGGCATTATCCCCATAAACTTGGACTAACACATTCCTGATTCTGCTTCCATTCTTGCCAAGTTTAACAAGAAATTTAATGTTTATTCACTGTTCTTATTCAAGCTGCAACATTCTTGTGATGGCATACAAAAACATGCAACAACAATAATGAACACCACTCAGCATGACAGTGCCACATGTCAACACTAACACAGCTATGAGACACTGACATACCAAGTTTATGAAAACTTACCAAGTTGTTTCTACTGTGCTGCCAATATAAACTCAAGGTGGGAAGTTTGTGAACCTAATACACAACATTGTAGACCAAACAGCAGTCATCTGAAAAGAACAAGGAGATGCTGTGAGGTTTAAAGTCAGGAAAGGTGTGCTTCATAGTTGCATCTTTTCATCATATTTACTCAGTCTGTATGTTTAGCAAATAATTCTAGAAGCCAGATTATATAATGAAAAATACAGTGTCAGGATTGGAATAAGACTTATAAACAACTCATGCAATGTAGATGACACAATCTACTTGCAGAAAGCAAAGAGAACTTGAAGCACTTACTGACGAAGATCAAAGACTATAGCCTTTGGTATGGATTACACGTCAACATAAAGAAAAGAAAAATCTTCAACAACTGGACCAACAAGCAACATCACAATAAATGAAGGTTGAAATTGTCAAGGATCTCATTTACTTTGCTTCACAGTCAGCAATAATCAACTAAACAAACGAAGTATTGCACTGAACAAGTCTGCTACAAAGGACCCATTTAGAGTGTTAAAAAGCAAAGACAACACACTAAGGACTAAAGTGCACTTGACTCAAACCATGGTGTTTTTCAATAGTCTAATATGCATGCAAAAGTTGGGCAATAAAAAGGACCAAACAAGAACTGACGCTTTTGAATTACGGTGTTGGCAAACAATGTTGGATACACCATGGACTGCCAGAACATCAAGCAAATCTGTCTGGGAAGAAGTATGGTCAAAACGCTTCTTAGAAGCAAGAACAGCAAGACTTCATATCATATACTTTGGATATTTTATCAAGAGCGACCCATCCCTGGAGAAAACATCATACTCGGTAAAGTAGGAGATCAGCAAAAAAGAGAAAAAGCCTCAACAAGATAGACTGACACAGTAGTTGGAACAATGTGCTCAAGCATAACAACCATCAGGAGGGTGGCACAGGACTGGACACTGCTTACGTAAGGTGGGTCACTCTCTGTTGGAGAGAACTCAGTGACATCTAGCAACAACAAGATAAATACATTTATGATGCATTGATTTTATCGTAGCATGTTTGCTACTTTATAACATAGATAATGTGTTAGAACAACTTTTTGGATGTAACACACAAATAATTCTTGGGTTTTAAATGGCAAGTGCAGAATACAAATTGAGCTAGACTTCCCTTATGTGTGACTTTGCCTCAAGGTTATAGTCTTCTCCTTGATAATATTGGTTGCTTGGCTATCATTTCCCTGTTTAGCCAACCACTACCACTTGAGATTTCTCCTTGTGTTCTAAGATAATATGCTTTTTAATTCAAGCCCAAGATCATAACTAGAGGAATTGAAAACAATTAGCTCTTCATTTGCATTTTCTTTCTTATGGGTAACCTAGAAGTCACAGTGTCCTTCTTTTCTCTATTGAACCATTATCGTTATTACTGCATGTGTCTTCAACTTTCCCTAAGAAAAAAATCTTCAGATTCATTTTTAAAAATTTATTTAACTTTTTAAGTAAGTAGTGTACTCAAAATTACAAATTCACAAGCATAAGATGGCCTATAATGAAATTACCCTTTTCCATTCTTTCTGTCCACATCCACCCACTTCTGTCACCTCCCAAGACACAATTACATATTCACATTCCTTTCCATTATACACCAGTTGCAGCATATAAAGCACATTACTGTGTGAGTGACTGCTTTCTCCCCCCCTAATGAATATATTTTGGAGTGCCTCCATATTAGTAGAGCCCTGGTGGTGCAGTTGTTAAGAACTTCGCTGCTAACCGAAAAGTCACCACTTTGAATTCACCAGCTGTTCCTTGAAAATCCAATAGGGTCACTATGATTTGGAATTGACTTGATGACTACAGATATGGGTTTGCTTTTTGTCTTTATTTTTGGTCCATGTTAGCACATAGAGAACACTGTCATTGTTATTTATTTATTTTCTTTTTAGGGGTCAAGAACTAGAATACATGTAGAGAAATCAGGTAAGACATACATTAGTTTACAAAATAACAGAAGTAATATAATTCAGAGCTGACTTTCTAAGGAAGTCATAGGTTATACCAGCATTTACGGGTATAAACACTGACTTCAGGGCCCAGAAATGCTTAGTGTGATGACTTCCATCTTTCTGAGACATTGGTACAGTTAGAAAAGCAGGTATCTGGTACAATCTCTTAACAGCGTGTTTGATTCAAGACATCAACTGTTATAGTCCATCCACTTCTAAGAAAAGTGGGAGGAACCCTTCAAACTATGGCCGTTAAACACCTTTGGAACTGAAACCACTCCCAGAGATCATCTTTCACCCAAATAACAAACAAACCTGTAAAATAAACAATAGAACCCATGAGGAAAATGTTTTCCTTAGAACAATTATCTATGTGAGAGTAAAAGGGGAATATCTGTCTAAAAGCAAAAAAGACCAGAAGATGGGAAAATGGAAATGGGGAACACAGGGTGGTATTGGTGAGAGTGCTGACACACTGCAGGGACTGTAACCTAATACCGTGGAACAATCTGTATATAAATTATGGAATGGGAAACGATAGCTCTACAGACCCTCACTTAAAGCAAAATAAAATGTTATATATATATATATACATACATATATATATATATATATAAAAGTGTATCTATTGACTCAGAAATCCTGGTAACATAGTGGTTATGTGCTATTATTGCTAACCAAAATGGCTAGCAGTTTGAATCCACCAGGCACTTTTTGGAAACTCTGTGGGACCATTATACTCTGTCCCATAGAGTTGCTAGAAATGGGAATCAACTAGATGATAATGGATATGGTTTTGTTTTTGTTTTTACCGATCCATAGTAAGCTTTGAAGAAATCACTAAATTATTTCTAACTAAAAGCATCTAAAATATTCTAACACAAATTTGATGTAATTTTATTGCCGGGATGTTTTTATTTCTATTGTAGGCTCATCAGCTGCTGGAAGTTTTACCTCATTCCCTGTCTGTTACCTGGGGAGTTACTACTGCATTGCGAGGAAGTCTTTTTTGTGCAGGACTTAGACTTTTCGCAAATTATTTGAGCCACATTTTTAAAAACAGTTTTTCTGATATAATTCACATATCGTACAGCTCATGCATTTAAAGTGCACAATTCTATGGTTTCTAGTATATTCACAAAGTTGTGACATCATCACCACAATCAGTTTCAGAACATATTCATCACCTCAAACCATTAGCAGCTACTTCTTCTCCCCAAGTTCTGGCCACACTAACCTGTTTTCTGTCTCTACAGATTTGCCTACACTGAGCCTTTTACATAAATTGAATCATACAATATGTGGTCCTTTTTGATTAGTTTCATTCATTCAGCATAATGTCTTCATGGTTCATCCCTGTGGTAGTGTGGATCAGTACTTTACTTCTTTGAATAGCCAAATACTCCATCAATGAACATTGGGTTGCTTCTGTTTTTCGATACCGTGAGTAAATAATACTTTTATGGCTATTCACATGCACACTTTTGTGTGAACATATGTTTTTGTTTCACATGGGTGCATACCTAAAAGTAGAACTGCTGAGTCATATGGTAACTCTGTTCAAATTTTTGAGCAACTACCAAACTGTTTTCCAAAGCAGCTGTACTACTGGAGCTACTTTTGAAGTCCAATACCACATGCTTACTGTTTTAAAAATTAGTGGCTTTGCTCTGACCTGCCATTGTACATCTGTTAGAGTGTATACCCAAGAGTCCAGGTAAAACAATAAGGCTACTGACTTCAGGTTAAGCAATAAGGCTACTGCACAGTAAACGACTAAAGTGCCTTATTTGTTTAAAATTTTATGTCACTTTCTTCTCTTTTGACAATCTGGCCACATTTGTCATCTAGGTCTTCAGGTAGAGTTCACTTTTTCCTCCTTGAAACTTGCATTACAGTGTTCTTTTGGGGGTGGGGGCAGGTGGGACCATGGTCTCTGATGGAGAACCATGGACACCAGCCTGCTTTCACAAGCTTTATTTATAGGCTTAAGAGGTGGGAAGGCAACAGTGCAGGACATTGCCCAAAATGGTCACGATCTTTATTACAGAGTCCACGGAAGCTGTCTTCAAACAAAGGACAGGAACATGCAAATAGTTACAGTGTTCTTGGTGTGAGAAAATACTTCATGGTACCTGTGCATTCATTACATCAGCACTAGTGGCGACAGTCTTTGTATCAGTCTGTTTAACTTCTCCCCTGCTGCTTTTACAAACATAATCTTGAAATTCACAGTTACAGTATGACAAAAGATGAATAGATGGTGCCATATAGCTAAATGCAATAAAGAATAAATTTTACTTGAAATCGGGTTTGCTGTACTGTTAACCACCTGAGAAAACAAAAAGTAAACCAAAGCAAAACCTAACCAAATAAGAGTAGGATGTGTGTTGTTTCCGTAAAAGTGTAGTTTCTAAAGGTTAGGAAGATATGATTTATATTAATGTGGCAATGAAGTAATCTTGTTTGTAGCCTGAATTATAGTTTAAACATATAACATAATTGAATACTATTGCATGCACACATTTCATCTATATACTTGTTATAATACTTTTCTAAAAATTTTAATGTCTTTTTTCAGATTATCTTTAGAACTCATAGCACATTTGAAGCAATTTCACAAATATTTATTGGATATCAACTACATGCAAAGCTCTCTGCTGAGCATTCTTTTGGAAGAGATTTTAGAAGCTATTATTCTTTTGAATGTGCTCATCTGAGGTAAATACGCCTCCATGGATGGTGGGATTTTATTTAAGGAAATGGTCAAAAGTTATTCAAAGTCAATTCTGATGGATGAGGTGTGTAAGAGTCTTCAAACATGATGACATATTTAATGGTCAAAATTATACATGACTATAAATTTATGAGGCTGGTTTCCTTGCGTGGTTCATTAACCAGATTTGAAGGAAATTTGAGACAAGGAGTTCCACCAACATTTTGAGTAATGACTGCAATGGGTAGATGTGTGGTGTCAAAGTCACAATTTTGATGGATGGCATTTTTCAGATGCATTATTCTTGGCATGTTTTTAAACACGTTCATTGCTTATGACCACACATTACATAGTGCCTAGAAAATGCTGAAAACAGTAAAAGTTTAGCCACGTCCATACCAAGAATAATGCCATTATCTAGTGTCCACGTTTTCATCCCTGACAAAGACAGAAGACAACTGACTGTCATGCAGCTTGCTCTTTTCTATAGCTATAAAGGAGCTGGGGCTTGAATGCTATCTGCTATAGCTAAGGAATTGCTTGGAACAGAAAACTGTGTTATAATGTACAGGTGGCTTTACTAAGCTTGGCACATTGAACCCTCTTCCTGTGGCATTACTTGGAAAAGTAGTCTTAGTCACAAAGCCTGGCTCTTATATCTGGACATCAGGTTGAAACTAGTTTAACAGAGCTGTGAAAGAATAAATTATGGTTGAGTGTCACACATTCACTAGTTATTTCATTCTCAGTATTACCCTATGTCTTTGGGTTATACTGAACCTTAAACTGTTTCTTTTCATATCTAATCCAAGAACTGAACCTGTACTAGAAAATCACTTGTATAAAAAGTGTACAGTTCACCTGGAGAAAAATACCCAGATTAAAAAAAAATCAGACCATCACTAAAAAACCAGTGAAACACACAGCCCTTCAGTCAATTTTGACTCATAGCAATCCAATAGAACAGATTAAAACTAGAGTTTCCAAGGAGTACCTGGTGAACTCAAACTGCTGATCTCATGGTTAACAAACACAGCACTTAGCCACTACACCACCAGGGTTTCCAGAACATCACTGCTGTCTGGAGAGTCTCCTCATGACTTCCTCTAGTCGCGCACCCCCAAGGCCACTACTGTCCTGGTTACCAACAGCATAGATTAATTTTGTCACCTTTCGAACTTCATATAATTGGTATCATACTTTATATACTCTTTCATACCTGGCTTTTCTACTCGTGTGTGTGTGCGTGAGACAGAGAGAGAGAGAGAAATTAATCTATACTTCTTCATGTTGATTGTTTATTACAAATTTATATAACCAAACCCTGTCAAATCAATTTTATATAACCCAACCCTGCTGTAGAGTCAATTTTGACTCCTAGTGACCCTACAGCACAGAGTAGAACATCCCTATACAACTTTCAAGGAGGGGTTGGCGGATTCGAATTGCCAGTCTTCTGGTTAGCAGCTGCACTCTTAACCATTGCATCACTAGGGCTCCATTAAGTGTCATATAGCACTTATTCTACTAATACACCACAGTGTATTCTCTCATTTTACTGTAAATTGACATTTGGGTAGTTTTCAGTTTGAGACTACAGCATGTAATGCTGGAAGAACAATTGAGTACATGTCTTTTGATGAATACGTGTATGCATTTCTCTTGACTGCACAACTAGTTGAGGCAGAACCTTGTGGTGGAATTTCTGGGTCTTATGTTCACCTTTAGTTAATCGGTCCAAATATCTTTTCTAAGTGACTGTACCAACCAATTTACACTGCCACTATCAGCATTTGAGAATGTTGGTTTATCCATATCCTTGCCAATACTTGTTAATTTCTATGCTTTTTCTCCTAGCACAGTCAAGTATACCTCAGGAAGGTAATACTATAGCCAAAAGTCAAAACAGCCTATGGTGCTATCTTTTTTGTGTGTTTATGGAGCACTATGCCTTTAAAGAGGGAGGGGGCAGGATGTAGACAGAAACCTTGGCCAGAGGCAGTGAGATAGGGTATTTGGTATATGGAGAAAAATGACATTCTCAGATGATCAGTAGATGGAGAATGGAAATACACACACCTAACTAGAAATACTTCTTTAGGAAGGGCCAAGGTAGTTGTAAGAAGCTTCTTGAGGGAAGTGACAAGACCCCAAAGAGGAAAACAACTGTGGCAGATGGTGTGTTGGGTAGACTAACAGGAATAGTGAGAGAGTCTGAGGCTTCCAGCAGCAGATTACCAATGACTAGGAAGGGCTATGCTGTTAAAGATGATACATATTCCAGGATAGGTCTGTATAGATGGAAAACTTCTCAACAACCCAGCTCACTATAAACCCCACAGAATCTTGAAATTATTACAGGAAGATAAAAGACTCCAAGAAATGCAGAGAATTGGGGCTCTAATCAGTTCAATAGTACTGGGGACCTAAAATAAGAGATGAAATAATCATTACTTGCTATTCCATAAAAGCAGGAAACTGACTATTAATTTATTTGCCTACCTTCACTCCTAACAGTGGGATTGGTACAAGACAGACATTTAATAATTATTTACTGAATTCTGGATGACAAGTAACAGTAAGATCTAAAAATGCTTTCAGCTCAATTGTGGGAGCACCTGTTACCACATGTCAACGTTTCATCTCTGAGAACCAACGGAAAAGGTGACGAAGAAGGGGTCACAATGGCTCGCGGAATTGACATCCACTTCATAGAATAGGGAACTACACATGAGAAGCCTTACTTATTTCCCAGAATCTGACACTATTAAAGGTCTTTAAATGCTTTGTTTCATCCTTCTGTGATAGCTGTGCCAGGGTGATGACATTTCATCTTGAATGTCTAGAGGCTTGTTAGCAGAGACCGTGTCACCACCAGGGATCACAGCATTTTTGTGCTCAGTCCTTAGGGCACTGATCTTGGCTGTATGGCTGGACTCAGTGCAGACACCACATTGTCTAACATGACAAGCAGCTGGATCTCCAGCCAACAGGCAGAGAGTTATTTTCCTGAAACGAATGGCAGTTTACAGAGCAGACAGGATGCCGGCATTTTCTTCCCCTGCTGTCACTGAAATCAGCTCATGTTCCCCCATCACAGACATTCACAGAAGAGGGAAAGGGAGCTCATATTTGCAGCATCAGATGAACGTGTCTGTTTAAAACTGACACCCAATCTGCCCAACCCAACTCTGTTAAACTGATGAGAGATTAAACTGGGTCTAATGCAAAGACAGAGAGAAGAAAAAAACACCCAAGTACGTTAGTAAACATTTTGCCTTCAAAATATTCTTATGTATTCTCTCTGTAGACAACATTATTAACATGTCATGCCTTTCCTTTTCTTAGGCCTTCTTTTTGTTGCAGGGCAACCCCTCTTATTCCTCAAAATGGTAAATCCCTAAGTGACAGAATGACTACAGACTTTAAATCCAGGTTTGCTCTCAGACTTAAAACTGTCAAGGACATGGCAGTTTTGTTTCTCCCTGAGGTAGGTGTCCGGTGACTCTCCAGCTGAGCTGGGCTACTGGCACTTTAGGAGCCATGGTGGTGCAGTGGCTGGGCTGCTAACTGAAGGGGCAGTGGTTTGCACCCACCAGGCGCTACACGGGAGAAAGACAGGGCAGTCGGGTGCTGCGAAGACTTACAGCTTGGAAACTCTGTGAGGGTCATTATGAATTGGAATCTACTAGACAGCTGCATATTTGGGTTATTTGTTTGTGTTTTTTGAGTCTGTTGGAAGTTTCAGCAACGTATCCTCCATTCTTTCCTAAAGAAAGTAAAATGTCAGCCCATCAGGAAGTACATATTCTGTTTTTTGTTAGTCAGTGGCTTGCAGCACTTGTAGCAACTACATGTGTGGGGAATAGCCAGCATGCTTTAATTTTGTGTCTAGGTGAATCTTTTGAATTGCTGTTTTCAAAAATATTTCAACCTTCTTGGTTTTCACTTCCGTTGACAGCTGAGTGAGCAAATATGTTGGAAGAATTGTTTCTTAAGTAAAATATTTTACATTTTAAAGTTTGCTTATATGAAGCCATTCTAGTTTGATGAAAAGGTCAGGAAGACAAGCAAATAGCATAAGAAGCTCTTGATTTATAGTTTTGGCCATATGGCAATTACTCTGACCCTGAATCTGTTGGGATTCAGGGGCAAGTCTCTGATATTTGGAATGTCAAACAATAAATGGGAGCAGAATCATTGTAAGTCTAACCAAGAACGGACAGTCTCAGATGACGACAGGATAACAGTTTGGGGTAAGCTGCCCTTCTGTTCCATTATGGAAAGCGTGGAGAAAAGACGCAAATAGCAGAGACCTGCCATCAGGAGATATTTTGACTGAGTACTGTGGGGCTAGGTCTTACAAGATGTGTCATTCTTTTAGTGCTTGAAGAGGAGAATCTCAAGCCAAAGTCACATTTGGGTTTTTAAACACTTAGAATCCTGAACATAGAGTTTATTTTAAGGTAAATTTAGCCATATGGTGCAAGGTCTATTACCGGCAACCGGTTAACTGGAAGATATCTAAATGAAACTATGCATACAATCGAGATGTGATATAAACTAATCTCATTCACTTAGAGGACTCTGTCAACCACATCATACCTAACAAGGATGTATGTCATTTTGTCTCATCCAGCTCACAGAAGTAAAAAGTCATAAAATTCCATATCCTGTTCATTTATACTGGCCAGTACCCATTGGCCTTTCTTTGGCAATTTTCTTCACGGTAGCCCCTTCTTTCAACTCTCAGACCATGTACTTCTGGTTTTTCCAATGTCACCACCCTTGGTAGAGAATCTCAGCCAGTTGGTGATCCACATCCCACTTGGCCTTCAAGAATGGTTCAAGAGTAGCATGTGAACTAAGGCATCCAAACAAAATAAACCTCAGGAATTTTGCAGAAATACCCAGAGACTTGGTTCCCCTTCTTCTGGTTGTAAGCCTAGAAAAACGCAAATCCTCAGGTTATCTTGGCAGCCGTTTCATGCTCATGAAAAGAAATTCTGCCTGGTAATGGAGTCAACACTAAGAAGCCAGAGTTGAGAAAGACACATAAAGAAACTAGGCCATGCTCACATTATTTGAGCCCCAGTTCTAGCCAACCTAAAGTCAGCTATGACAGATATTTTTTTGTCAGTTCAGTTAAAAATTGTAAATAAAATAGTTCTAATCAATACTAACTGGCTTATACAGCTCATACCCTTCAGCACAGCACCAACAGAATTTTTCGTGATGATGCAAATGTTCTGCATCTGCACTGTCCAACACAGTAGCCATTGGTAGCATTTGCTGCACACTTTAATGTAGCACCTCTTTTAGAAACCTATATTCTAGAATTAGACATATTAACAATAATAAACACACAAAGATTCTCATTGCAATGTTGCTTGCAAAGCAGGAAAAAAGAGAGACATATCCTAAATATGCATCAATAGGATAAAGGTAAAATAAAATAATATACATCCATGTTATGGACTATTATGTCACAATTTAAAATATTGGGTACCAGTAGAGTGAAGATACAATCCACAGATTGGGAGGAACATTTGAGGAATCATATATCTGATAATGATTTATATAAAAATATTGAAAGATTTCTTACAATTTAACAACAGAAATACAAACAACCCAATTAAAAGATGGAAGAAGAGTTTGAACAAACATTTCACCAAAGAAGAAATACTTGAAAAGATGCTCAACAGTCACTAGGAGAATGAGAATCAAAACCACAGTGAGATACCACTCCATAGCCACTAACATAGCCCCTATGATTAGAACAAACAGAATACATCAGGTGTTAGAGAGGATGTAAAGAATCTGGAAACTTCCTCTATTCCTGATAAGTTTGTCAAGTGGTACAGCTGCTGTGGGAAAGAATTTGGTAATTCCTCAGAAAGTTTAGTGAAGAATTATCACAAGTTCCAGCAATTCCACTCCTTAACACATACACAAAGTAATTGAAAGTAGGAAAATAAACAGATGCTTTTGCACCAATATTCTTTATAGTACTATTCACAATAGCCAAAAGATAAAATAAGGCTAAATATCCGTCAATAGATGACTGGATAAACAAAATATAGGACGTATATGCAATATTACTTAACAATAAAGAGAAATAAAGTCCTAATGGATGCTACAACATGGATGAACCTTGAAAACATGACACTGAGTGGAATAAGTCAGTAAGAAAAGGACAAATATATGATCCCCATGAGTCAGAATCAACTTGCTGGCAGTGGGTTTTGGGATTTTTTTTTTTCTTGGATTTAATTAGGCAGATGTATAGAGACTCAAATTCATAAGTGATCACCAGGGATGAAATAGAGGAAGAAAAAGGGAGTCATTGCTTAGGGCCACTGAGCTACTCTTAAGAGTGACTGAAACATCTGGAAGTAGACAGTGGTGGCAGTTACACAGCACTGTCGTTAGGTGCCATTAAGTTGTTTTTTAACGTAGAGTGACAATATATGACAAAGCAGCACTTCCCCATAGAGTTTTCTTCTCTGTAACCATTATGGAGCAGATAACCAAGTGTTTCTCCCAAAGAACTACTGGGTGGGCTGGAATTACCAACATTTCACTTAGCAGATGAGTGCTTAACCCTTGCAGCACCAAAGCTCCTTAATGAGTATAGTTAATGTCACTGAATTGCACACGTAAAAAATGCTGAAATGGAAAATATTTTGTTTTGCATGTGTATGTTTTTAAATATATGCCATACCTGTTATATATATACTAACTACAATTTTTAAGTAGTTAGAATAGAATCTGATTTTTGTTGTAAGTAGAATCTCATTTATCTTTAAACAATTGCCACATGCTGTATACATGTGGTTACACACCTATCTATATAGCACAAATTTTAGCCCATGAGCATAAGAGGGTGTTAAAACCCAGGTGTTCAAGGTTGGGAATGTCAGTTCAAGATTCAGCAGACCCAGTAATGGAGGCTTAGCTGGTGTGGTCATGTTGGACTTGTTGGTGTAAAGGCTGGAGACAGGTACAACATTTGATAGGCAGCATGCAGGCAACACACTTACTTAAAAAATGGGCAGCAGCGAGCAGGGCCACACATCACGGCTCAGTGACCTTATATGCTAGTTTTACACAATGGTGACTGGCTACCAGATTTGCATCTTCTAGGTCAAGCTGGGCATAATAGGGTATGTCATACTGCTGAATCACTTCTATGCAGAAGGCCTGTACAGAGTCAGAAGGCCTGAAAGAAACACTTTCCATATTGCCCCTACACTGCACTGTGGAGGGTCTTTTGCTCACCGTACAATCCACACATTCATTTTTCTGTGAGGTTTCCTGGTTGAGGCACAGGGCTATATTGACCCATAAGCCCCAACAACAATATAAGCAACAACAAACAAAAAATAAGCCCACAGCCTATTCCCAGTACAGTAACTAATGTGGCCCACTAAATAAATTCCAGCTATTTTCCCCCAATCATGTGACATTATTATGTGGGGCAAGTGTTTTGACTCCTCAGGAGTTCATCTAAATACTGCCCCCACCGCCACTTCCAGTTACCTGCTCTTATTTAAAGAGGGGCTTTATCTTACAGTTTAACTGTTTCAGTTGTGGGCCACCCTAGGTTGTCCCAAACAGCGTAGCCCATCTAAGGTTGGGCATGGCCCACTTTTTTTCTCACCAGAAGCTTCACATGATCCCAGGTGGCAGCCTAAAGGAGGCCATTATGCCCCCACTGATGTCTAATTGTCTTCAGTGGCAGGGTGAATTTTCCAAGGGAGACCACCTGCAGCACTGAGCAGCATCTCACTGCAAATCTAACAAGCTGGTTGGCTGGAGACTTCTGTCAAGGTGTGAGTTCAACCAGTCAAAGTGTTTCCATTTGCTAGCCTACAGCACAAAGAGAAAGAGGTTAGAAATACCAATACAGTGAGGTGCTTCTCATCTGGCAAAATCCAAGCCACTTGTCCATCCCAGGACAAGGGGATAGCTAGCAAGGACGGTCTCCCTGGCCTTGTATACCAGACTTCAGGCACTGTATCAGTAGGCAAAGTGGGATCAGTATGGATAAGTACAGGTCCTATGTACACAGGCCAAACACTCACCACAAAAGCACCTTAACAACAGTAGGAGTATCTAAAGAAAGGGATACTGTAATCTTCATGGTCCATTTCCATCTATATATCAGGGGGCATAGCACCTGTTGAATCTGTTCAAGAGTGCTTGGCACCCTTTGAGGGTTCTCCTTAGAGCACACTTGGCAGGTTTCTGTCACCTGTTGTACTTCGTACATGACAGGTAGGCCCGAAGTCTGCCTATTGGACTCTTGCAGCTTTTCCTCTTGTTCCTTCTGTTCTAGAAGGGTGCTCATCTTCCCTCAGGCCTCGGGCCCCTTCCCAGGACCTGTTAGTGCTGCTCCCATAGTGGCCCATGCTCCTAGCCATGGGGAGTGACTGTGAAGCTCTCTCGCTCTGCTCGCACTGCCTGTGGCTCTCCAGTGCTGTTGTCATTCCTCCAGAGGTGATTTTGTGCCAGCAATTTTTCTAGGGTTGTCTGTCTCCATTGCCACCAACAGACCTGTCTGCCTACAGCACCCAGTACAGCCAAGGAGTGCACAGCGGCATGCATGGGTGGCACCGCTGTGTTTAATTCACAGTAGTCAACTGTCACTTGCCAGGAGCCATTAGTGTTTTTCACTGGCTAGAGAGTTGAAGAGCTTCAGATGAACTTCAATTTAGCACTCAGTGCAAGTTTTCAATAGTTTCTCCAAATTTTTTATGTCCCCTCTGGAGATGGTACAGTTTCACAATTATAACTCTCCGTGGACGAGGCAGTCCCACTGGGATCACTCAGGTGTGACACCTCATTGCAGCTTTTATGGCTCTTTGACGTAGTACAAGTTTCCCAAGTATTGTTTGTGCTGCCACATTTACATGTGATACATTTGAAGAGAACCAGTAAGACAGACCAGGAAGGAGGACCTGGCAGTCTACTTCTGAAAAGAATTAGCCAGGTAAAACCTTATGAATAGCAGCAGAATATTGTCAGAAACGGTGTCAGAAAATGTGCCCCTCCCCACCCCCAGGTTGGAAGGCACTCAGAAGACACCTAGGAAAGAGCTGCCTCTTCAAAGTAGAGTCAACGTTAATGACATGGATGGAGTAAAGCTTTTGAGCTCTTTGTCTGCTGGTGTGACACAACTCAAAATGGGAAGAAATAGCTACAAACATCCATTAATAATCGGAACATGGAATGTACAAAGTATGAATCTAGGAAAATTGTAAATCTTTAAGAATGAACTGGAATGCATAAACATCAATATCCGAAGCATTAGTGAGCTGAAATGGACCAGCACTCGCCATTTTGAATCCAATTATCATACAGTCTACCATGCTGGGAATGAAAACTCAAAGAGGAATGGTGTTGCATTCATCATCAAAAAGAACACTTCAAGATCTGTCCCGAAGTACAATGCTGTCAGTGAGAGGATAATATCTATACTCCTACAAGGAAGGCCAATCAGTACGACTATTATTCAAATTTACACACCAACCATTAAGGCCAAAGATAGAGAGATTGAAGATTTTTACCAGTTTCTGCAGTTCGAAACCGGTCAAACGTGCAATCGGGATACATTGATAATTACTGGTAACTGGAATGCAAAAGTTAGAAACAAAGAAGAAGGATCAGTAGTTGGAAAATATAGACTTGTCAATAGAATAATGCCAGAGATTGCCTGATAGAATATGGCAAGACTAATGACTTCCTCACTGTAAATACCTTCTTTAACTAACACAAATGGTAACTGTACACACAGACCTCACCAGACAGAATACACAGGAACCAAACTGACTATCATCTATTGAAAGACAACGGAAAAGCTCCACATCAGCATTCAGAACAATCCAGGTACTGACTGCGGCACAGATCATCACTTGATCATATGCAAATTCAAACTGAAACTGAAGAAAATTAGAACAAGTCCGCAAGAGCCAAAGTAAGAACTTGAGTATATCTCCCCTGAGTTTAATGACCATCTCAATAACAGATTTGATGTGTTGGCCACTAATGACTGAAGACCACATGAGACATCATCCATGAAAAGAACAAGAGGACACGAGAAAGAAAGGAAAGAAAGAAAAGACCAAACTGGATATCCAAAGGGACTCTCAAACTTGCTCTAAATGCTGAGCAGCTAAAGCAAAAGGAAGGAGTGGCAAAGTAAAAGACCTAAACAGAAAATTTCAAAGGGCAGCTGGAGAAGACAAAATGAAGTATTATAATGACTGTGCAAAGAGCTGGAAATGGAAAAGCAGAAAGGAAAAACACATTCTGCATTTCTCAAGCTGAAAGAACTAAAGAAAAAAATGAAGCCTTGACTTGCAATAATGAAGGATTCTTCAGGGAAAACATTAAATGACTCAGGGAGCATCAAAAGAAGATGAAAGGAATACACAAAGTTGTTATACCAGAAAGAACTGATCAATGTTCAGTCATTTGAAGAGGTAGCGTGTGATCAGGCACTGACAACACTGAAGAAAGAAGCTGAAGCTGTATTGAAGGCACTGGCAAAAAATAAGACTCCAGGAATGGGTAGAATGTCAATTGAGATATATCAACAAACAAAAGCAGAGCTGAAAGTGCTCACTTGTCTATGCCAAGAAATTTAGAGAACAGCTACCTGGCCAACTGACTGGAAGAGATCCACATTTATGCCCATTCCAAAGAACAGTGATCCAACTGACTGTGGAAATTACCAAACAATATCACTAATGTCTCACACAAGTAAAATTTTGCTCAAGATCATTCAAAACAGACTGCAATTGTATATTGACAAGGAATAGCCAGAAATTCAAGCTGGATTCAGCACAGGATGTGGAACCAGGGATATAATTGGTGATGTCAGTAGATCTTGGCTGAAAGCAGAGAATACCAGAAAGTTGTTTACCTCTGTTTTGCTCACTATGCAAAAGCATTTGACTGTGTGGATCATAGCACAGTGTGGCTAACATTGCGTAAAATGGGAATACCAGAATACTTAACTGTGCTCTTAAGGAATCTGTATATGGATTAAGAGGCAGTCATGCGAACAGAACAAGGGGACACTGCATGGTTTAAAGTCAGGAAAGGTGTACATCACGGTTGTATCCTTTCACTATAACTTTTCAATCTGTACGTCAAGCAAATAATCTGAGACGCCGGATTATACGAAGAACGAGGCATCAGGATTGGAGGATGGCTCACTAACAGCTTAGGTTATGCAGACAACACCACTTTAGTTGCTAGAAGGGAAGAAGATTTGAAACACTGATGAAGATTAAGAACCACGGTCTTCAATATGGATAGCACCTCAACATCAAGAAAACAAAATCTTCACAATGGGATCAGTAAGCAATATCATCACAAATGGAAAAAGGATTGAAGTCATCAAGGATTTCATTTTACTAGGGTTCACGATCAGCACCCACGGAAGCAGTAGTCAAGAGATCAAAAGATGCACTGCATTGGGAAAATCTGCTACAAAAGATCTCTTAAAAGTATTGAAAAGTAAACACATTATCTTGAGGACTAAGGTGTGCCTGAACTAAGCCATGATATTTTCAGTCGTATCATCTGCATGTGACAGCTGGACAGTGAACAAGGAGACAGAAGGAGAATTGGTGCCTTTGAATTGTGGTGTTGGAGAAGAATGTGAATGTACCATGGACTGCCAAAAGAAGAAATACAACCAGAGTTCTCTTTGGAAGCCAAGATGGCAAGACTGCATCTTACATACTTTGGACATGTTGTCTGGAAGGATTGGTCTCTAGGGAAGGACATCTTGCTTGGTAGAGTAGAAGGTCAGTGAGAGTGATGAAGACCCTCAATGAGATGGATTGACAATGGGCTTAAGCCTAAAAACAATTATGGACATGGCACAAGACTGGGCAGTGTTTCGTTCTGTTGTTCATAGGGTCACTGTGAGTCAGAACCTACTGGACAGCACCTAACAACAGCAACGACAATAAATGTTAATTCCATGGAGTGCCTCCGGCCCTCATCAGCCCTCACACTCCCCACGTGGGGACCTTGGGCTGCATTCTAGGCAAACCGCCAGACGACTGAGCTTTCAATGTCACCGTTTCTTGAAATAATCTTGAAACTACACGGTTCAGGCCTGTCCTCACTTTGTCTGTTGAAATCCTCCTCTTGCCCCCTTCTTTCTAAAACTTAGAATTAGCATAAAGCTGCTCAGGCTTTAATGGTTGTCATAGTTCCAGCAGCACACTACTAGGCTTCCCAGCCAGCTTTTCTCAGCGGACACCTGCTGCTACCAGGTCAGCCTACATTTACGTCTTGATTACCTTAAGGGGCCCCTTCCCACTCTGGGGTCTCTGTCCCCTGTTGAGTACCTTCAGGACCTGCTAAATGAGCGTGGCAGTGGCTCTGTGCACAATCTCGCTGCCAGGGTGGCTGTTTATCAGCTCACTGTCTCAGGCTCTGCTCATCCGGGGCTCCAGCTGTGTTAGGGTCCATTCTCCTCAACTCTGGCTGTTTCAGGCCCCACCTACTTCAGGTCCCAGTCTGGGCAGCATCTTTATCCTCAGCGCGCGAGCTCCCCTCAGAGGCTGAGAAAGTTTCAGCCTCAGAAACAGTTTCCGGAGCTATGTTCGGTTCCAGATGCCTGGCAATGGGGGGCTGGCTTATTGCTGCCACTCAGACAGCATGCCGCCCCGGGCAGCAACAGCGCTCTGCTTTGCTATCAAGACGCGTCCACGACTTTGTTCCGTCACAGGGTACTCTAAGCCTGCAGAAGATGTGGTGAGCAGCTGCAGCTGCACCTAGGAATGTAGACTGCCACCCCCTCAACTCAGTGGGTCTGGGGCCCTCGTCCCCCACCCCGGGATCACTTGGTTTCACCCCTACCAGTGGCGCCCGAGCTACACCTTCCCTGCTGCAACTTCGAGGCACATTGTCTTGTGCCTCCTTTTGGTGGAACTCACAAGCTGTATCCATCAGCTCTGACTGGGTATATGGCCTAATGACTGAATGGTCCGCAAACTCACAGGAGCTGGGATTGGACCTTCTTGGTCACCAGAGGATGGGTACGGAACCCCCTCCTCCTTGGGGACCCTTTCCCTCTTCTGAAGAGCCGACTACAGCAGAGGCAGAGAGCCACATTCTCATAGGTGGTGAGAGAGAGGTTGACCAAGATGACTGGGTTTCCAATGCAGACACTTCCTTAGGCATCTGCTTCTAGACACTGTCCACATCAGCTTGCAGTGCTCATGCTGCAGCCTGTACCTCCTCTGTAGCTGCCTTCAAGGCTGTAAGAAAGGTCCAGCTAACTGCGCCAGCAGCAGCCCAGGGCCCCTGTTCTCCAGAGATTCCCCCAAGGCATGTAGGGCTCTCTCAGCACTAGCTGGTGTCCTGTCCATCTCTGGCCAGTGCTAGAGCGGGGACCAAGTTACCAGACCAATTGCCACTGGAAAACTACACATTAGGGGGTGGCCAGCCCTCTAGCACCCTCTCTATTACCAGACCAGCCTGTACCAGTGCTGCCACAGTCGCCACTTGTCAAAATCCAGGTGTTCAAGGTCAGAAATGTAGGTTTGAGATTCAGCAGACCCCGTAACAGAGGCTCAGCTGGTGTGGTCATGTTAGATTTTTTGGTGTTAAGGCTGGAGACAGGTACAGTAAACCAAGTAACTGTATTGGAATACTCCCTACTCAGCTGATCTGGCCCCCAGTGACCTTTTTCTTTACTCAGAAATAAAGGGAATGTTAAAAAGAATACATTTGGATTACATTCGGACTCTAAGAGTAATATGACAACAGCTCTGATGGCCATTCCAGAAAAAGAGTTCCAAAATTGTTTTGAAGGGTGGACCAGGTGCTGGTGTCTGTGCATGGCTTCCCGAGGGGCGTACTTCAAAGTGACTGTAATGATATTTATCAGTGATGGATGTAGCACTGTTTCTAGGATGAGTTCTCAAACTTAATTGTCAGACTTTGTTGCCATCAAAAGGTATCTACAAGAACATTAACAGCAGGATTATTTGCAATAGCTCCAAATAGGAGGACAAATAATCTCAGATGCTTAACAGTTAATCAACAATATATTGCATAAAGGAAGCTTTTCTGGTACTATGCAAATATGAGAATAAATTTATACTCTCCTCATTACTATGTGAGAAGGCCAATTGCTCCCTCATATGTAGTATTGCTATTATGATTTTAATTTGCGTTCCCTTGGTGACTCTGGTGGTATAGTGGTTAAGAGTTTCAGCTGCTAAGCAAAATGTCAACAGTGTCAGAATTACCAGGCACACCTTGGAAACCCTATGGGGTAGTTCTACTTTCTACTTTCTTCTATAGGGTCACTATGAGCCCTATATAGGGCTACTATCAACTTACAGCAATGGAGTTTTTCTTTCATTTTTTTTTCGGTGACTACTAGTGTTGTAGCTTTATTTTTTTAACTTTCATGTTTAGGTCTACAATGTAAACTGCCTTTGCACATGTATGGGATTTTAAAACCAACAACAACAACAACAGAAAAAAACCCATTCTGCTCACATATATTCTGACTCATAGTGACTCTACAGAATAGAGTTGAACTGCCCTCGTGAGGTTTCCAAGGCTATCAATCTTTATAGAAGCAGAATGTCACATATTTATCCCATGGAGCAGCTGGTGAGTTCAAACTTCCAATCTGGCTAGCAGGCAAATGTTTAATAGCTGTGCCACAGCCCAGAATCATTTATTTAAAAGACCATCTCTTTCCAGTGTATTGCATATCACCTTTGCTGTAAATTAATTTATTAGCAGTAGGTGGTTTTATTTCTGGACTCAATTTGGTTCTTCTGGTCTACTTGTCTATTCTTGAGCATATTTCACACTGTTTGTATTATGATTGCTTATAGTGAGTCTTCAGATCTAATAGTCTTCCAACTTTATTCTCCTTTAAGACTGTCCTTACTATTTTAGGCCCTTAGCATTTTTATATATGTATATGTTAAAACTGATTCTCCACTTTCTCAAAGAAATTGCCTTCCGAAATCTTGACTGGAATTGTGTTTATTTTGATGACATTAGGATAAAAATGTTATTTTTAACACATTAATTCTTTCACTCTATTTATGTCTTCCTTAATTCCTCTAAGTAATATTTTATAGATTTCTAACTAAAGAAATCTATGAAAACAAGATTTTTTTGTGTGTGCATACTTTGCTGGTTTACTTCTTAGTATTTAATACTTTAATGGTGTTCTAAATAATATATTTTTCTATTTTGTTTGTTATTCTTTGTTTACAGAGATAAAATTCCTATCCTTTTTATTTAATACACTGGCTAAAATCACTCTATTAATTCTAATAGTTTGTCTATTGAACATTTTGTATTTTTAGATTTAAGTCTTTCCAGTATTTATATCTCTTAGTTTGGTCTTTCACTGTATTGCACTGATAAAGAGCTCCACATAATATTGAACTGAAGTGGTGATAGTGGCAATCCTTGTTTTGTTCTTGAACTCCGGAGGAAAGCTACCAATGTTTCATTACTTAGTTCAATGTTGGCTGTAGAATTTTTGTGATTATATTTTATCAGAATATGGAAGTTCCTTTCTATTTCCTCTAGTATTGATTTTATGAGTTTTTAATAGTAAAAGAAATGTTACATTTTAATAAATGTTTTTCTGGTATCTAACTGATTGTATGCTTTTTCTTCTTAGTTAATGGTGAATAATTATAATAATTGAATTTCAATTATTAAGCCAACATTATAATCTGAGAATTAAACCAACCGGGCTATAATTATCATCTTTATGTATCAGCAGGCTGCATTGATTTACTAATATTTTGTTTAGGTATTTGGTGCCTATGTTCGTAAGAAAAATTGCCAAATAATTTTCTTTGGTATCAAGGTTACACTGTCCTCTACAGTTAGTAAGGAAGTGCTGTATTCACAAATGTTCAATTCTCTAAGAATTTTATATAAGTTTATTGCTATTTATTCCTTAAATGTTTGGAAACAAATCAACCCAGATGCCCAACAACAGATGAATGGATAGGTAAGCTATGGTACATATACTCAGTGGAAAACTATGCAGTGATAAAGAACAGTGATGATTTGGGGAAATATCTTACAACCTGGTTTCAATTAGAGGCCCTTATATTGAGTGAAAATAGTCAGTGACAAAAGAACAAACATTGTGTGAGAGCACTACAAGAAGAACTTAAAAACAGGCTCATGCGTAGAAGAAAAGACTCTTTGACAGCTGCAAGGGAGGGAGGGCAAGGCGGGGAGAGCTTAGACTAGATAGCTGACAGAAATTTGGTTAGGTGAAATTGGTGACAGTGCACATTAGAAAGAAGATCAGTTTTAACTGGACTTCAACATAACATGATTACTCCTCCCATCTTAACCCAATACTGCAAGGACAGAGTAGCTGTGGCAGGGGGCTGGGGATCATGCTTTCAGGGGAATTCAAAGCCAAATTGGCACAACTAGCATTTTGCTAAGAGCTCTTTCTGCACCCCACATTGGTGAGTGGCGTCTTGGTCTTAAAAGCTGCCAATTGCCATCTGACGGTACAGCAAATGGTCCCAACTCAGCAGGAACGGGTGATCACCAAGGACCAAAATAACATGGGGGCAAGAAAATCCAGAGGACAGATCCACATGAGTTGGTGACTACAGTGACTTGTGACCAGAAGATGTGGACGGTGCCCAGCCACCACCAGTGATAGCTGTGACAGAGTTCACAAAGTGGAATCTCACTGGCAACATAAGAATAAAAGGGGTACACTCTTAGATCTCTACTAAAAGGTGGCAACTGATGGTCCAGGGGACTCGGGGGTCCCCTGGGAGCATAGCCCCTGGCCCTGATGCTGCCCCTGTCCATAAATCATAATGGAGGTCAACTCTTTGGACAGGAATGGATTGGACCTGGCGACACAGAGTGACCATATCATGTGTGCACTTTATGGTTCTATGCATCCATAGCATATCATCTTGGTGACCTCTTACTGGAGGCAGGGGAATAGGTGGAGAGGAGGGAATAGGAGTTCGTTGGGAGGATAAGACATGTATGGAGCAGAGAGGAAGAGTGTGCTGTCACCAGGCAGGGTTCAATCATGAAAAAAAAAAGTTTGGAAACGCTAATGCTTGTATCACCTGGGCCTGGAGGTTTTCTCTATGGGAGACTTTAATAGTCAAAAAACCTAAACTCGTGGCTGAGAGCACTAATTCCAACTCATGGCGTCAATTCCAACTCATGGCAAACTTGTAGGTAAAAGAGGTCTTTTTCAGAGTAGAACTGCCCCAAGTTCATTCACTCAGGAATTGGAAACCCTACGCATTGTTTTTCTCCCACATCCTCTCAGTGATTTTCCATTATGTTTTCTTTCTATAAATGCAAATAAGAATTCCTTACCCTAATCACTGTGAATATTAAAATTAATAATTTTAATTAATATCTGTTTCTAAAGAGTGCCTAGTGGATGTGAGTTGCCAGCCTTCTGGTTAGCAGCTGTAGCACTTAACCATTATGCCACCAGGGTTTCCAATTAATGGTGCACTAAGTCTCATTGGACTATACAGGACAATTCAAATTTCTGTTTCTTTTTGTGTTAGTTTTCTTGGACTGTGAGCATCAGTAAATTTGTCCAATTCACATAAATTTTCAAACTCTCAAATTGGGTTAAATGTTCATGGTTATCACAATATTGTAGTCAAATCATAATTAATTTTTACCTGATGTAATATGATGACAATGCCTCAAGTCTTAAGTAGACTCGATAACCTAATACAGAATAATAAAACAAGTCCAAGAAATAATTTTTCTACTTCATTTATATATGTAAGCCTTCTGCCTTGTCCTGTCACTGATACAATAATAATGAATCAGTGTGGTAACACCATCAGAACAAACAAGAAATAAACTCAAAATCAGATACAGTGATTTGCAGGCATTCATTAACTTTAAGACACAATTCACATCACCTAATGCTTCATTTGTTGTCCTTCTTCTAGACATTTTGGTGCAATAGAATCTAACCTTCCATTAAATAAGGAACTCCTTCCAGCTTGACAAATTGGGGCTTTCAATTTCAATATTATATTGTAAATTGAAAGTGTGCTGCCTACAGAGTAATTTGTTGAATTGGTAGAAGATTTTTATTCAGCACCAGTAGAAGAATCAGGAGCCCAAATCACTTCATAAACAACTCTGAGTTTTCCCAAGCAGCCAAGTTTTCAGCTCTTGGATAAACTGTAACCATATGCATCCCTGAAATCTTCAACCAACCTAAAAATAGCTGTTTTCAATAACTCATTTTTCTAGAGTAACTCTAAATGTAATAAGTAGTTTAGACAATTTGGCTTATATTTGACATTGGATTTAAATTATTTCTCTCTTAGAACGTCATCTTTCCTCATCTTAGCACTAGGCCTTTATCCAATCCAAAGCTGGTTTTAAGTTGAGTATTTCTGGTAACAGAGGTCTTTTTCAGAGATTTAACTCCAGTGGAAATGAAAGAAAAGTTAATATAAAAAAATGCATTCCTAAACCCAATTTTGATAAAGGTATCTATGGAAGTGGCTGCTATTAAAGTAAAAGTCGTGTGCGACAGCTACACTATTTTAGTTTTGATGAAACCCATGTGTCTTCACATGAATTATGTCTCAAAAAAGTTGTTACAGTACTCATGTGACTTGGACATTTGGTTGTTTATACAGTATAGAAGGAATAAGAAATCAGTTTTTGTGACTAAACAAAGAATAATAAAATGGGAATATTCCTAATGAAGATATAGTACCTGAATATGATTTTTTTCTTTTAAAGTCAACAAAATTCTAGTTAGTTTTTCTAGTTCCAGAAGCAGTGTCATGTGTGTGTGCAAATAAAGAAACAAACAAAAAACCCATTGCTATCACACTGATTCTGATTCATAGTGACCCTACAGGACAGAATAGAACTGCCACCAGGTTTCCAAGGACTGAGCAGTGTACTCAAACTGCTCTGCTGGCAGCTAAGCTCTTAAACGCTGTACCGCCAGGTCACCATCATCTATCTATACAGATAGATGAGAGGGAGAGAGATAAGCACACGCATATACAACAGTAATTTTTACCTCAAAAATTGTAATCGTGTGTGTGTGTGTGTATGCACATAATCACGTGCACGTGTGTGTACAGTAGTAATTTTTACCTCAGAAATTTTTGGAATAACTGCAGAAATAACTGCACAACTACAAAATATGAAAGAAGGCTTCTCATTCTATTATCAACAACGAGCCATAGTGTACGAAATTATCTTTTAATCTCTTAGGTCTCTACTTTGCTCTTAAAAAAATCATTCTACCTCTGCCTTTATCCAGAAAACCTTTCACCTCTGAGGCACATACTCTATGTCTATAACGTCCTCTGCCTCTTGTCATTGCCATCAGAGGTCTTTCTGATATCTTCTCATCTTAACTCATTCTTTCAAATTCATTCAGGAATTTGGAACCCTACGCATTGTTTTTCTCCCGTATCTTTTGAGTTATTTTCCATTATATTTTCTATCAATACAAATAAGAATTCCTTACACTAATCATTGTGAGTATTAAAATTAATAATTTTAATTAACATCTGTTTCATGTTTTAAAGTTTCAAAATTTTATTTATATCCATTCATGAGTCGGATCTGACTCGACAGCACTTGGCTGGCTATTATCTAATTTGGCTGTCATGATAACTTATTTTTTTTCTTTAATTTTGTGTTTTAAAAAGAAAGAAGGCTGCTAGGAGAAATAAAACAATTTCTCAGGGCTCCACAGCTTAAACTCAAGGCTAGCTGAGTCCAGGAGGGTAGCTGGGTCATTCTATGATGAATTTTTAGCATTCAGAATTTCTCGGATAATGATACTACACAATCGAACAAAAATCAATTTATTTTTCATTTTGGTTGTAACACTGGGTTTGGTGTTTTCTAGTCTAGTGTTCTCATTCTACTTGATAAAGGGAATGCAACAGAATACGAATTACGGAATCACGATTTGTCCATGTTTAAAACATTGTAACTTAACATGCATTCAGATAATTTTTGTCATTGTAAATTCAGAACAATAATTTTAGTGGTGGTGCTAAGAGTAGTCTTGAAACTACGTAGTTATTTATACTGCGTGTATTTATTTAGCATTTCCTTTGTACAATCAGAGACCTTTGAGAATACACTGTGCATAAAGTCTGACCTCTGTTGCCAAGAAGCATATTTTTAAAGTTAAAGGCTCTTGTTTCCCCATTAAAAGTATCAAGAGGTCAAGGACTCTGCCTTGTTCACCACGTATCTTGATAAAATCGGGTTGTCATTTTTCAATCTAGAAATTCTTTTCTTCAGTACTTGTAGGTTAGCAAAAAACAACAACATTAAATTCCTCTTGGGCACATAACAGGGACTTCTCACTGCCTGGTGGCTGAGGAAGACAGTCTAGGTAAAAGGTTAGACTTCTCGTAGGGGCTCTGCCATACTTTTAAAAATCCTTTTTATATTCCAATAGAAGATTAAGAAACACCTGGCAATCTTCAAATGCTCATTTGCATATCTTTGCAATTAGTTATATACCACTAATGAATTTTTAAAAATTAAAAGAAGCATTATACATCATTTAGTCAGTTCTTAAATATTGATCCTTTGGGGAGAAGACTGGAAATTTGAAGCTCTACACATGAAATACCTGGGATATGATGGATTTTTAGTGCGACTGAATATATAAAAATTAATGAGACACATCAGTGGAGATTTGGTGATGTTCAGTAAACCTGAGTTATAAAGTTCATCAATTTTATGATAAAGAGATTATTAACAAAATATTCTCTGAAATTCTGTGTGAATAGAAAGGCACATATACTACTAACACCACAAGAAATAATAATACATAAATAGGTGACATACCTTACAAATATTCTTTCAGCCAAAACTGAACTAACCCTTGCTCAGGAGGTAAAATCAAGTGGAAAAAAATATACAGGTCGAAGGCTAATTAATGTATTCTGAAAGCCAGTTTTGCCCCAAGATATCTATAAATTCAGGGCTTATTAAATATAGATGTAGAATAAGAGTCAGAACTCAGGCGGCGCAGCGGCTAAAAGCTTGACTGCTAACCAAAAGGCAGCAGTTCAAATACACGTTACCAGCTGCTACTTGAAAACTCTGTGGTGCCGTTCAACTCTGTCCTACAGGCTTGCTATGAGTCAACACAAAATTGACTCAGTGGCAAAAGTTTTGGTTTGGTCTGTATTAAAGTGCCAGGATTACACATTAAAGGGATCCCTTGGGTCCTTATCTGGAGGGAATCACAACTTACCAAGAATCTTCACCAAAAAAATTTGAAAATGTGTTCTTCAGAAAATCAGATGCTTGCATATTACCATGAAAAGAAATGTTTCACATTCAGATAAGTTTGAAAACTACTCAATGCTGTGGAATCCCTCTCATGGAGTTTTCCGTTTTTCCATCAGGAGCTCTGAAAATACCTCAAGGGGAAGAATTCTGATTGATTTTATGTAATCCAGCAAGTCCCCAAATCTCTGTTTCCACCAAACCAAATCAAACCCACTACGTTGAGTTGATTCCAATTCACAGTAACCCTATAAGACAGAGTAGAATTCCTGCGTAGAGTTTCCAACAAGCAGCTGTGGCTGAGTTGCTGCGCTTTGGAGGAGCAGACACAGCACTTAACCGCTACACCACCACGGTTTCCTCTATTACCACATAGTTTAACATAATTTTAGCTAAAAATTCCCGCAATGCATGTGCTGTATGAGATGTTTTCAGAAATACTGACCCAGGGTAAGCGTCTACCAACATAAGACGGTTCTCCACTGGAGAGGATACAGATGGCTCCACCCCTAGAGAGTACTCGGAATTACCCAGCTCTGTAAGTGCCAGTCACCTTAAATTTATTTCTCTTTTTCTGCTTGGCTTGCAAAGACACTGCAGGTGTCCTTACAAAAAGCAGCTGACTCATGGCAACCGTACGTGTGCCGGAGTAGTGTTCCATTGGGATTTCCACGGCTGCTGCTTCAAAAGTAGACCACTGAGGCCCTCCTCCGCAGACCCTCTGGGCTGACTCACACTGCCAGACTTCCAGTTTGCAGCCAAGAACATTAAACCATCTTCACCACCTGGGACTTGTGTCCTTACAGTTCTCAAGTCCAGAACGTCCCTACGGTAATTTGTGCCTTGATTTCTTGTAGAGTTTGCAACACTTCACACTAATTTGTGTAGCGGTTCACTGCCTGCCTAGATGTAACAAATAAGAAATTATGTAATTTTAAACCTGGAAAGAAACTAAACCCTTTATTTTAAACTGGGAAATTTAGACCCAGTGACTTTGTCACTTGTCCATAGTTCTTCAACTAATTGAGTATTTTACGAGGAAACAAAATTTAGTAGGGAACTCTGGCAGACATGTGCTGTGTTTGGATCAGATCATGCTGCCTTTAAAGCAGCAAGTCAGTTCCAGTCCTGAGCAGTTTCAGTTCCAAAATCAGTGAGGAGGGAAAAAAGGTCAATTTCAGTACAAAACAAAGATGATGTTATACTAGAAAGTCTATAGCCAGTTTTCCCACTGCGAATTATTCTGTGAATGACAGTAGTCACGAACGTCATTGAGGTCTTCACGCCAACATTGTCAGATCTAGGGGTTTATGCTGCCATCAGTCAGATGGAAACTGCACTGTGTGCCACGGGCGCGTTACTCCCCTGCTGCTGCCTCTTGGTTTTCTTACATGACTGTTGGAAAAAGAAGTGCTAGTGAATTTGTTAATTCACTCCCTCATGACTTGAGGGTGAAGAACTTTTACATCTGCTGCTGGTTATACTAGATGATCAGTTTTAATGGTATTCTCTACCTGGGTTCTTATCAGTTGCTTTTTATCAACATTGTCAACACTTCCTTGCTTTTTTGACTTTTTTTTCTTGCTTGTAACTAATTTTAAAACACTTCCCCACTTACTACAATGTCTTAAAAATCCAAGTTTAACTAAAATGAAATAAACATGGGTCTGCTCTTCATTCTCATCTTCTTTATGCTTTCCCATCCCTCTTCTGCTTATATCATTATCACTAACAATACAATTCCATAAATAATTTTCTCTTGGCTCCCTTTGGCTACTTACCATTTGCTCATCCCATATGAAGATATTTATCAAGATCTTTATTATCATCATCAATAAAGAATCTCTGAGCACCCATAGGGTGCATGCCGCTAGGGGAAGATTTCAGCGTACAACACAGAAGTCATGTGGTATAATGGATGGAGACTAGAAGTTAGGTTTTGAAAAAAACACAGGCTCTATTTATTTCTCTGCTGTAACACATCTGGAATTTCTTCAAACATGCAATTTCTTGAGTTTTTAGTTGCTTCTTTTGTAAAATGTTAATAGTGCTCATGCCTGCTTCTAGTCTGCCCCTATGACTTTATAGGAAATCATACAATGAAGCACAAAGATCTTTAGAAACAATCACTGTATCTGAAGAAGGCATTGAAGGATTATCTCTGTTGTCATAATCCTCAACCACTGTTAACACTTTTAACAGTCTTTCTTCTATTTCCATTCTAGGCCTCAATAACTATGTCTGTTTAATGTCAATATTGCAAATTAAAAAAGGGAAACTGCAGGCAGGGAGCTGGGGTTTGGGGTATGTATTTTGAAATATTACTGACCTGAAAGACATTTTCCCCCTGAAATGATCAGGTTGTTAATGGAATTAAGTAAATTAACTACCTTTTTTTTTTTTTTTAGGAATAAAAACATGAAACCTTCAATAGTTAAAAGAATAGAACTATACTGATGAGTTTTGGGGTTTTCAGAATAATTGTGGTTAGTTAAATTCAGGTCTAATGATGTGTCTAAGTAGTTGAACTGACTGTGGAAACTACCAACAGTAGAAAGTATATTTAGTCAATACTTTTTCCTTTTACTCATAGCAGATAAAATGCTAATGCATTTGTTAAATTATCAATTTTATAACTTATTTTGTACATTAGTTCTTTTAAGCAGCTTATGATTGTTCCTTCCACTTTGTTTGGGATTCTTCTCTTTTCTCCTTTCTTTGCTTCCACTTCAATGGAGTCTTTTCCAGAATGATGTCTTTAACTTACCCCCTTGTCCCTCTCATTTCATCTCAGGGCACTATAGACAAGAATAGGATTATCTGTGGCAAGGGCAGAGCATAGGGAAGAAGAAAAGGCATAACCCTATAACCACTGCCCCCTCCCCTTCCCCACACCCTTCAGGGAAATTCTGATCTCCCATAATTCTCAGAATCCTGACATATTGCTTTATCTTCTTCAGCGGTTCCCTTTACTCTGTTTCAGATTCTCTGCCCTAACTTGGAATCTTTTATAAAATGTTTATGATATACCCATTCAATGTTTCCTCTGACATGTACCCTTGTTTTAGCCTATCTTGGACAGAGACCTACGTGGAACACAGCTGGAGGCTCCATTTTGTGTACTAAGCTCAGGTGTAAAGGAAACATTGTCAGTCATCACCTTAGTTAAATTCCTGAGCATTTGACAGCTCAGTCTACCTCCCTCCATCTCCCCTCCCCTGCCCTGCTTTTAAACTGTATTTTAGGTGAAAACTTACAGAATACTTAGTTTCTTACTAGTCATTTGAACTAATAGTCTGGTAGAGGCTGTGATACGTGACCCATTAGTCTTTTGAGCTAATCTTTCCCTTGTGTCTTTGATTTTCTTCAGTCTCTCTTGCTACAGATGGGCTTGTAACCTGGCTGCTTACAAGATTTTAAGATTCCAAACATTACTCACCCAAGTAGGATGGCGAGTATTTTCTGTATGAACTGTGTTATGACAGTTGTGTTAGATGTCCACTGAGACCATGGTCACCAGCCCTCAGCCCAGATGCTCAGTTCCTCAAAATGTTTCTATGTATCTAGCAAGGTTCTATGGCTAAGTTGTGTTGACTTTCCCAGTATTGTGTATTGTCTTATACTGGAGAAGAAAGTATTTTTGATAAAACTTGTGATTCAAGTTTTGACTTTTAGGAAGTCCAGTCCTATGCCGTCCTCACCATCACTGCTAAGTTTGAATCCATTATTGTAGCCACTGTGTTAATCCATCACGTTGAAGGTCTTCCTCTTCTTCACTGACTCTCTACTTTTCCAAGCACGATGTCGTTCTCCAAGGACCGGTCCATCTTGATAACTTGTCCAAAGTGTATGAGACAAAGTCTCATCATCCTTGCTTCTAAGGAACATTCTGGTTGTACTTCTTTGAAGACAGATTTGTTCCTTCTTCTGGCAGTCTATGGTATATATACCTAATATTCTACACCAACACCACAATTCAAAGATATCAGTTTTCTTCAGTGTTCTTATTCCTTCTTCTGCTTTCGCTTTCATATAAAGCAATTGAAAGTACCATGTCTTGGATTAGGTACAGGTCGATTCGCAAAGTGACTTCTCTGCTTTTAACACTTTAAAAAGTTTTGTTTTTACATCAGATTTGCCCAATGCAATATGTCATTTGATTTTTGACTACTGCTTCCATGCTAGATAAGAACTCATAAAATGGTCATAAACTTTAGTTTATGTCGCTGCGTAACTGTCCGCCCGCGGAAAGAAGACAGGACACACGGATACGAGCCACCTTGCAAGTTACTTGCTTTATTCTTCTTCCTCCTCGCTCTCCTGCTGCGCCGTGTCCCTGAACGACGCGGCATTCAGGGATGCTGTGGCAGCTGCAGCTCCCAAGGCTGTGTCTGCTTCCTTTGTTCTTCTTTCTCCCCACACCCGGTCCCCACACACTTTTATCTCCCAGGTTCCTCCAATCACCCAAGGCCACGTCCTCCCAAAGCGGGGCTCTCAATAGGCTGATCAGCAGCCACTGCTCACAAGCATGCGCTAAGAAAGCCCTAAGTCTGGTAAACAAGGGTGTGGAATAAGGAGGGGCTCCGGCCTTGGGCGCCATCTTGGGCCGGAGGCTCCGCTCCCCGCAAGTTTATAAACTAATAATAACACATATTTTACTGTAACATACCTCTCTATAATATAACTTCCTTTTCCATTCAATCTCACAGTTTTACCCACAATGTTTAGTGCATAAATTGTGAGAAAAGGCTACTGGATTTTGATGTGTGGTAAAAAACAGCACTAAGTATCATTCAATGCCACTTCTCATTTGCCTGCTCATTTTCATTCCTCCTTGCATTTTCTTAGCCCTTCTAAATTGTATAAATATATGCTTTTTATCATTCACCTTTTGTTCAATGATATATCATTTATTGATTATTATCAGAATTGAAGCTGCATGCCAAGTTGAAGGAAATTGCCGTGATTGGAAACTCATTTTTTCTATATGAGTTCAGAGAATCTTGAAACTCAAGTTCACTTCTTGAGGGAATCTGTGTTTCTAAAATTTGAATTACAGTAAAAGGATGAGAACTTACTTACAAATCCGGGATGAGGCAACTGATCTTAATTCTATCTACAATTCATTCTGGGACCTGGATGTGTCTCACTGGGCCTTACTCAGAGAATTTTTACCAGGAGATCAACAGTGTCTTTCCATTGCTACGCCACTGGGACATCTAAGGTTCCATAACTGACCTACATGATGGAACCTAAAATAAATGTTTTGAGTTGCAAACAGTTGTAATATGTACAAAGCAGTTGTTTCTGTTGAAGATAAGTATAAAATGAATAAGGAAATATGTCTATAAAACTAAGCTACTCTAAATCCCCAGAGGAAGCCCCTCCATTGATTTAACGACAGATGTAGTAGAAGAAAATAGTCTGCTGTTCAGATGGCACACAATTTTATCTTAAGGAAATGTAAGGGGACTGTAATAATGACAGAGGTGATACAATACAAAAAGCATCTGTTATGGATTAGATTGTGCCACCCCAAAATGTGTATCAGATTGGCTAGGCCATGATTCCCAGTATTGTGTGATTGTCCATCTTTTTGTAGTCTGAAGTGATTTTCTTATGTGTTGTAAATCCTAATCTCTGACATTAACGAAGCATGATTAGACTGTGTTAAAGGGATGTAACATTTTACTTAGGTCCTATCCCAGGGGAGTTTCTCTGGGCTATGGCCTATAGCCTTCTTATCTCAGATGAAGAGAGAAAGAGACAAGCAGAGAGAAGGGAACTCATCACGACCAAGGGAAAACAACGAGGAGCAGAGCATGTCGTTTGGACCTGGGGTCCCTGAATTGAAAATCTCCTAGATAACAACAACTTTTCCCAGGGTGGAGAGGGGAAAAGCCTTCCCTTGGAGCTGTCACCCTGAATTTGGACATCTAGCATCGGAAACTGTAAAAGAATACATTTCTGTTTGTTAAAGCCATCCACATGTGGCATTCGTATTACAGTCGCACTAGATAAGTAAAACACTGTCCAGCCGTTCGTTCTACAAACATTTAACAAAAACATCCTATCTAGGCCAGGCAATATACAGGGAACCAAAAAATATCAAGATCTGTTTCTTGATCCAAAGAGCGCAAACACCTACAAAGAGAAATGAATCAATGTGAGTAAGAGTGAGGGTAAGTTAAACAACTGGAACAGAGTATGAAAAGAAAATAATTTAAAATGACTTGTTAAGAACATCAAATGTTTCTTAAGAATAGCTTAGCCTGTCCTCTGTGCCAGGCTCTGCTTGAAGTGATTTACAAGCACTGAATAACCTTAACTAGTTGCTGTCACATCACTTCTGACTCAACGGCAACCTCATGTGTGTAAGAATAGAATTGTGCTCCATGGGGTTTCCAACAATGATATGTCAGGAATAGATAGCTAGGTCTTTCTTCCTTGGTGCCACTGGGTATACTTGAACCATCAAACTTTTCTACGGTTAGCAGCCAAGTGTAATAACCATTCACACTACCCAGGGACTCTCTTGACCCATTTAGTCCTCACTAGTTTAGTGACTGTTAACTATCCCCATTTTATCCGTGAAGAAATTGAACTTTGGAGAACTTATGCTAGGTCACAAATCTAGTGAATGGGAAAGCTAGTGTCTGAGCTAAGTCAGTCTGGCTTAACGGCAACACTATATTATAATGGCAACACTATATTACCTTTCAATATGTATAACTGATCGAGGATCCAGGTTTAGAATATGCGAGGAATTCCTGCAACTTTGCAAGAAGCAGGTATTTCAAAGGCGAAAATGGGCCAATGGTTTAACTAGACAAGTTATAGATGTTTATCCTAAAACTGTGAAAGAGCATTCAAATAGAAGACCCCATTTGTGAGTGTTGAATAAATTAAGACTGAACATATGCTCCAACCAGCATACAATTTCATTCTTATGTATATAGCTCAAGGAACCTTCATAAAATATGTAAAGGAATACTTATATTCAAAGACACTTTTCACAAGCTCGGTGGGGAAAGCAAAGTACAAACCAGCCTAACTAGTTATCAAACTAAGAAACATAACAAACAAGTTATATACCTATGAAGCAATAGTGAACTCCAAAGCAATTAAATATATTTACTTATAAGTGTAATAAATCTTAGAAACAGAATGAAGGATAAAAGAGTAAGCAGGACAGAATGTCTAGTTTAATAAAATACATGTAATATGTTTAAAACCACACAAAAAACTGTAATCTATACAGTTCACACCCTCTTGGTCTGCCAGTTTGTCATACTGAGAGGGCCTGAGTGTTGCTGTGATGCTGGAAGTTATGCCACCACCATTCAGGTGAGAAAATATTTACTTCCTCAAAGTCAATTCTACATGAATGACATGGATGGGGTCAAGCTTTTGGCATCTTCATAAACAGATGTGGTATGACTCAAAATGAGAAGAAATGGTCACAAGCATCTGTTAATAATTGGAAGATGAAATGTACAGGGTATGAATCTAGGAAAATAAAACATCAAAACTGAAACAAACGCATAAACATCAATAATCCTAGGCACTACTGAGTGGAAATGGACTGGTATCAGCCATTTTGAATCTAACAGTAATATGATCTGCCATGCCAGAAAAGACAGCTTGAAGAGGAATAGCGTTTAATTTCAAAAACAACATTTTAAGGTCTGTCCTGTAATACAGTACTGTCAGTGATAGGATAATATCCATACGTCTACAAGGAAGGTCAGTTAATAGACTATTTTTTAAATTCACATACTAACCTTTAAGGACAAAGAGGAAGAAACTGGAGATTTTTACCAGCTTCCACACTCTGAAATTAATCGAACAGGCAATCAGGTTGCATTGATAATTACTGGTAACTGGAATAGCAAAGCTGGATAATGGTCTTGGTGATGGAAACAATGCCAGAGATAGCGTGATAGAATTTTGCAAGACCAATGACTTCTTCATTGGAAATACTTTTTCTCACCAACATAAATGGCAACTATACACATGGATCTTGCCAGATGGCAAGATCTTGCCAGAAACACAAGAATCAAATGTGGAAAGAAACAATGGAGAAGCTCAATCTCATCAGTCACAACAAGACCAGGTGTTGACTGTGGAACAGGCCATCAGTTGCTCACATTCAAACTAAAACTGAAGAAAATTTAGAACAAATCTACAAGGGCTAAAGTATGACCTTGAGTCTATCATTCCTGGACTTAGAAACCATTTCAAGAATAGATTTGATTCATTGAATACTAATGCCCGGAGACCAGATGAGTTGTGGAATGATGTCAAAGACATCATACAACAAGAAAGCCATAAGCCGTTAAAATGATAGGAAAGAAAGAAAAGACCAAATTAACTTGCTCTTGAATGTTGAGCAGCTAAAGCAAAAGGAAGAAATAGTGAAGTAAAAGAACTGAATAGAAGATTTCAATGGGTGGCTCAAGAAGACAAAGTAAAGTATTACAATGACATGCACGAAGAACTGGAGATAGAAGACCAAAAGGGAAGACCACACTCTGCATTTCTCAAGCTGAGGGAAATGAAGAAAAAATTCAAGTCTCTATTTGCAGTACTCAAGAATTCTACAGGGAAAATACTAAGTTATTCAGAAAGCATCAAAAGAAGATGGAAAGAATACACAAGTCATTATAGCAAAAAGAATTGGTTAACATTCAAACAGTTCAAGAGGTAGCATGTGATCAGAAACTGACGGTACTGAAGGAAGGAGTTGAAATTGCACTGAAGGCATTAGCAAAAAACAAGGCTCCAGGAATTCATGGAATATCAACTGAGATGTTCCAACAAATGGACATAATGCTGGAAATGTTCGTGTATCTATGCTAAGAAATTTGGAAGACAATTGCCTGCCTAACTGACTGGGAAAGAACCATATATATGTCTGTTCCCAAGAAAGGTAATCCAAATAAATGCAAGAATTATTGAATAATATCATCACTATCACACAGAAGTAAAATTTTGCTAAAGATCATTCAAACGTGACTGCAGCAGTATATTGACAGAGAATTGCCAGAAGTTTAAGCCATATTGGAACCAGGTACATCACTGCTGATGTCGAGTGGATTTTGGCTGAACGCACAGAGTATCAGAAAGATGCAGAATGGGAATTCTGGAACCCTTCATTGTGCTCAGGACAAATTGAACATGGGTCAAGAGGCAGTTGTTCAAACAGAGCAAGTGGACACTCCACGATTTAAAGTCAGGAAAGGTATATGACAGGGTTGTGTCCTTTCACTGTACCTTTTCAATCTGTATGCCAAGTAAATAATCCAAGAAGTTGTGTTATATGAAGAAAGCAAGGCATCAGGACTGGAGGAAGACTGATTAACAACCCGTGTCATGTAGAATGAAAGTAAAGAATATCTGAAATACTTACTGATGAAGATCAAGAACCACAGCCTTTAGTATAGATTGCCCTTCGTCATCAAGAAAACAAAAATCCTCACAGCTGGACCCGTAAGCAATATCATGATAAACCTAGAAAAGGTTGAAGTTGGCAAGGATTTCCTTTTACTTGGATCCCACAGTCAACACTCAAGGAAGCAACAGTCAAGAAATCAAAAGACACATTGCATTTGGAAAATCTATTGTAAAAAAACTCTTTAAAGTGTTAATAAGTAATGATGTCACCCTGAAGACTAAGGCGCACCTGATTCAAGTCATGGTATTTTCAATTACATCATATGCCTGCAAAAGCTGGACACTGAATAAGGAAGACAGAACTGACACCTTGGAGTGCCATTGTGGTGTTGGAGAAGAGTGTTGAAGGTACCATGGACAGTCAAAAGAACAAATAAATCTGTTCTAGAAGAAGTACAAGCAGCATGCTCTTTGGAAGCAATGATGGCAAGATGCCTATTTTCGATATGTTGCCAGGAGGAATCAATCCCTGGGAAAGGATATCATGCTTTGTAGAGGATGGGCAAAAAAGAGGAAGACTCTCAACAAGATAGACTGACACCATGTCCACAACGATAGGCTTAAGCATAAAAACTATTGTGGGCATGGTGCAGGACGGGAAAGTGTTCTGTTCTGCTGTGTAGTGGGTTGCTGTGAGTTGGATTTGACTTGATGGTGCCTAACAACAACAACATATGATTCACAGACACAGGAATATACACGTATAAAGGTACAATAGTAAATTGAAAGGCCATATGCTAGATATACAACAGAGTTTAAGTATACTCAGGAAAATATGAGGTAATAAACTAGTGTTCATAAGTATAATAAAATATGAATGGCATGTGGCCTTTATTAAGCTTGTATTATTTCCTAAATACTATTTCTAAGAACCTTACAAGTCTTGGCTCGCAGTAATGAATTAGGTACTATTGTTGTTCTAATTTTAAAAATGAGAGTCTTGGGTAGTTCCAATAGTTTCCCTTCATCATAGACATTATAGATGTGGAAGATGGTACTTAAATTCAGCAGTCTAACACCATGGTCTCTTATTTATATTCTGCTTCTTACCAACACCAGTGGTATGTTAGGAGTCAAAAAACACCCAAATCAGAAAACAAGTCAGATACTACAGGATGTGTTGGACTAGAGAGGTTATATCTAAGGCTTGACACATTCTGTGCTTCAACAGACATTCAAATGCCTTGGAAGATAATCATGACAAAGTTGAACAGTTGATCGATTTATACTAACTACAGCCCTAGAAAAAATTGAATTCATGTGAAATGAAAGATTTCCCTAAAAAATGAGAGGTGGATACAGATCATATTTTTCAGTGTCTACCATGTTCTACTCACAGTATTAAGTGACTTTATACACACTACCACTTGTAATCTTCACCCTGTAAAGTAGGTATTAATAGTCTCATTTTATGGGCATGAAAACTAGGACACAGGAAGACTCAATTCTTTCCCACCCATGGTGGATCTGTGATGGGAACCCACTGAATTTCAATGCAAATTGCCTTTCCACTACAAGATGCCTAAAAATCAAGAGGTCAGCTGTTCAAATCTACCAGGTGCTCCTTGGAAATTCCATGGGGCGGTTCCACTCTGATCCACAGGGCCATTATGAGTCAGAACTGACTTGGTGGTACCTAGTAACCTAGCAAAACTAGGGCAAATGGTAACCCATCTTGTGGCCTGTTAATATCAGTGCTTCTGTCTCTACATAGCAATGTACCATTGTTGTATCTTACAGACTGATTGGGAGTATCAGAGGCATCAGGACTCATAACTGCACATACCAGGAAACATGCTTTCAGCCTTGTATTATTACTTTTTAGTTTTCGAAGACAAACACCAAGTATCTTTGTCATCAGGGTTTTTTTCTGTTTGTTTTTTTGTGTGTAGGTGTGTGTGTGGGGGGGGGTGTGTGTGTGTGTTTAAGGTTGGAGATTTGTTCAATGACATATTGAGTCTTTCTTTTGACAAGATATTAGAGTTGTTTTAAAATGACTGATTTTCCATTTGCTGCTCCTTTCTTGTTTCCCACTGGTCTAAAAATGAGCAGGTTTTTAAATGTAGTGACAACTACTCCAACATTTTGTCTTTCATTTCTTGGCTTTTTCCTGTCTACTATAGGCTGTCTTCTGAATCTGAACAGATGCAGACTTTATTTCTCTGTATCTCCAGCATTAATCTATCCTGACACACAATGCAAGCATGTATTCTTTACGACACCTAAGGGAAAGAAGCGAGGGTAATAGATGGTTTAGCTATTCATATTTATCAAAACCTACCAGAGGTTTTTTTTTTTTTTTTAACCAGCTGTGAGAATGCAGCATAACATAGTTACAAGAGAGATGATTTTAAAGTCAGACGTATCTGAATATGAATCCTAGACCTACATTTACAAACTATGTGACTTTTGGGAAATAACTGACCAAGCTTGATTTTCACAATTTTAAAAGGAAGATAACAATACCTATTTCTTTGGTGAACTTTGGGGTTTCTAATGTGCTTACCATCATAACTGGGGTATCATAAGCTCTCAATGAAAGATCATCATAGTGATGGTTGTTGGTATCCAGAACTTTCAAACTAAAAGGTGTCTTAAAGCCACACTAGTTACACCTGGACATTTTATAAGTTAACTGTAGCCATAAGGCAAAGCAGCTTGTCCAAGGTCATACAAGCACCTCCTAACTAATCCAGAAGTGGGATATAGTTTTCTGACTCAGTCCTAGGGTCCCTCTAGTTCCTTCTTAGGACTCTTACTCTTTCACCGTATTTCCAGCCCTTCAACAGTCTGTATTGTTTTCTAATTCCTAAAATCTTTGTTGTTGTTGTTCGCTGTTGTCACGTTGCCCTGGACTCACGGTGACTCCGTGTACAGTGGTATGAAGTGGCACCCATTCCCGTACCATTCCCATAATTGGTGTGGATCAGACTTAGGATCCGTGGAGTTTATGATCCACAGGGGTTTCACAGGTCGGTCTTTGGAATCAGATCACCAGGTCTTCTTAGTCTATCTTTGTCTGCAAGCTTCACTGAAACTCATTCATCCCAGTAACAGACACCCCTCAGAAGATGGACGCTCAGATGGGGGCTCCCATGAAGTGGACTAGTCAGTATTCAGATCCGGGACTCTCACACTGAAGGGGAGAATTGTGCTGCTTAAAGCACCACTGCCTCACCTAAATCTTTATTTACACAGCATTTTTACTTGGCCACAAATATATGTTTTTTTTGGCAAGTAGTCATGACACCAGACACCCATTTGGAATCTGAAATGTATCCTGATAACCACAGAGCTCTCTCTTTCCTTTTTCTCTGCCTCAGTCCTGTCATAAATGAACATATACTTTATATTTGAAGGTTAAAAAAAAATTCTCAAAGCTCATTATTTTTAGCTCCTCTTTTCCTGCCAACTGTAAATTCTTCATGTTTCATGTAATTAATTTATTGTAAGCATGGTAATGTTGAAAGAAATTTCATCTGAGTGTAGAAGAAGCTGCAAAATTGTTGAGGGAAGTCACAGCAGTAATAAGATGATTGCTGAGCATGGGATTATTAGAAAGCAAAATAAACAGCATGCTGCATGCTGACTTCATCTTCATTAAACATTCATATTGGAAATGCTTACCTTGTCTACAGCCAAGATGTTATCCTTTGCAGAAGGAGAGAGAGAGAAACAAGGAATCTCTAAGCCAACATGCTGCAAGTGTTTCCCAGCTTCAGGAAAACACTGTTACGTACAATCTTCCAGCGTGTTAACCTCGGCAGTTTGGTCTTCAAACAGTTGGACCCACCTTGGGGCAGGACATGACGTGGTGGAAGACATCTAGAGGGGACGATGAATTAATATGCATTTTCACCACACAGAGAAATGTAAATAAAAATTGAGGAGGCATTTCTGCCAAGCCATTATGGATGTGAATCCACTTGGCCTAATATGTTAAAAGGATTACTGCTAAAGCTGCATGAACTTTGAAATAGCCCAGTGAAGCTTGTGTGCTTTCCAGTTTAAATTGGTCCTCAGCAAGATCTCTGATCATCAGGAATTTGGCAGCCTGAATACTCAAGCCACATTCTCCAAAGCAAGGTCGAGCCTCCCTTTATATTTGGGGAAGAAGTGGAGAGACAGCCAGAAGGAGAAGGGGCAGGGATCACTGAGGAGGTCACAGTGAGAGCCCAAATCTAAAATAGTGCTCTTTCATGCTTTCCAAAAGATCACAAGGCTTAACCAAATTAAATTAAAAACAAAAACAAAAACCCTGCTGTTGCATCCTGCTTTGGGCTTAAGGAGTCAGAAGAAAAACCCTTTCTCTACCAGTTTAAGCTAGAGGGGGCTTCAGTGGGCCATGAATAAAATGTTCTTATAGGACTGTGGTAAAAGGCATCATACAGTAAGACTCATGTGGAAATTAGTTTGGAAAGGGAATGAGAATGTGTAATAAAATTACTCTTCCCTCAAGAAGCCCCACCAACAGCTACCTTTATATTTCAACTTAGCAAAAATGGAGCTCATCACCAACTCAAGAGGCATACTTCTGCATCTTACCATCAGAAGTTGATCACTGCATAACGCCGGCTGCCCAGCGGGGTACGTGTTTAGACATCATAGCATCCCTATGGGTATTTCTGACAGCTCGAAGACACAGTTGTAGAACCAAACTAAAATATATACTGACAGGAAAGATAAGATAAAAAAAAAAAACTGTTAATAAATGCCACCTCCAGATACAGTTTTCACGGAGCCTTTGGCTGGGGGATGCCAATGAGTTTACATGAAATGCATCATTCAGGAGGCAGCTGGGGAAATGTGTTCCCTGCGACTCTCCCGAGTCTCTTTTGAAGCTCCTGTTTGTGCTTCAAGGGTATCAAATGGCATGAGCCTTCTTTGTTTCCAGAAAGGGAAACAAAAAGTATGTGAGAACTGCTGAAAGGCTTGCACCAGTGCCCTGTCATCCTCATCACAGATGGGAGCCGAGAACAGCAGCCAGTCCAGCAAAAGAAATCTTCAGGAACCAATAACACTTATCAGGAGAGGACAAGGCTCCTGGATTTGGAGGTTTGTTGTTTTCCACAAAGTAACGATAATCGAGATTATTTAATGGTACAAAGTGACAGAGGGAGGGGAAGCAAGCGCCACTTGATGGCTCTGCAATATTAATCCAGATAAAGCAAGCTGGATGTTTGTATTTCCTTCTGGTCTTTTGTCACAGCCAGTGGCTTTGTGAAACAACTCTGTCATATTCTCCTTCTCCCGCCCTGTGCCCACTGCTGCTGAGTGAATTCATGAGGAAACCAAGAGGTGGTTTAACAAAACAGAAAACCAGTTGGAGAGGCAATGAATTTTTTAGCAGAAAATATATTGTGTTTTTAACAAACCATGACTCCTCAGCTGAAGGAGACATAACGCAGGCTCAATTGCACCAGCTGAAATGCTTGCACTCACCACAGATGTATTTTCATTTATATTTTGTCATGCAAAGAGCATTTCTGGGACCCCATTCTGGACAGACAGGAACACCTACAGAGCTATGCAACGTGACCGCAGGGTAATGTTGTTGTTAATTCCCCTTTGGGAAATCTCTGCAGCACTTCCCTTCTGCCCCCCGACCTAAACCAACAAAGAGAATGTGTGGAGCATTGCTCAGAGGTTACTAGAAATTTGTACAAATCCTTGAAATTATCATTCTGGAGAAAAAATTATCTGGAAAGTAAATATATTGTCAACTCACTCGCTATTACAATTCACTTTCTTCATTTTCCTAAGTCTTTTTTAGTTTTTTGAATATCAAGAAAGAAGTTCAGTTGACTAGGCAACTCTGAATTTCTGGATCTGGGGTGAAATATCAGATCTGCCTTTTGATATTTAGTGTTATTGTGTTACATGGCTAATGACTTGACTCAAAAAGTTTGAAAGAGCCAAGATGAGCAAGTTGATTCCTTTTACCAAAGTCTGAAGCCTTGACTTAGACCTAATGCTCTCCCTGGGGTCAGCAGGGAAGGAAGGATGCTGCAAGATCATAAACCCGTTGCTCTTAGAGAAGGTATTCCATAGGATGCTCTTTGTGATGCCTGATTTCAGAGAACAATAACTATGTGGTTACAATTTGTCTATTTGGCAAATAGATGTTTAGGACTTAAGTAGTGAATCAGGTAGCAGCCATTAAGGAGAGACCAATCTAAATATTTCAAACAAATGATATTTCGCCAGGACATTGATTATAGAGGAGACAGAATTGTTGAGTTTGATGGGAGGGCTGCTAGAATAGAGAGGTGTTTATGAGCAAAGATCGGGAAACCACTACCACTACTGCGCTGACACTTGAGTCCTATAAGCTGCTATTTCTGATACCATTCTTAACCAGAAAACCAGGAGCTGCCCTTCCATTATGCCACTAAATCACTACCAACAGTGCTAGAGCCCCAGCCACCAGTGGCCAAGCTAAGTGACTGCCATCACCGTCGCTCACAGAAGATACGGCTTTTCCTTCTTTCAATTTCCAATCTTCTGCCAGCACCTTCCAGTGGAAAGACACACCAGCAGCCAGCTGATAAAAACATTTATGGATTTACAACCCCAGTGGTGAAAAGAAGAGCAAATGTAGAACTGAAAGAACAGACACTGTCCAGCAGGTATAAAAAATATGCTTGAATCTAAACTGTATCATAAATCCAAACCAGAGCATGCTCTGATATAATAAATTTGCTATTCAAATAAGATGTAAGAGCTGAGTTCATGCATTTATCTCTGAGTACAAGACAGAGAAGCCCCATCCTCCCTACTTCTAATACTGTGGCCTCAGGGATGGGATGAGGTGGTGGCTGGTGGAGGGTATAGAGACCCATCCACTGCCCTCAGGTTGATTCCAGCTCACAGCAACCCAATAGGACAGAGAAGAATTTTCTCACAGGGTTTCCAAGGCTTATATCTCTATGGAAACAGATTGCCACATCTGTCTCCCGCAGAACGGCTTGTGGGTCAGAACTGCCAGCCTTTTGGTTTAACAGCCAAGTGCTTTAAGCACTGTTGGCCAGACACATTAACCACTGTGCCACAAGGTCTCCTCAGAAAGAAACAGTGCAGGAGAAAGAAGAGTTTTTAAAAGTCCTGAGTTGTGGTTACAGCTGTGGGTTACAGGTAGGTACAATATCCATTCTGTGCATAAGAAGCTCTTAATCCCCACCCTGTTTTTGACTCACCTAGGTCTGGAAAGAGAGAGTCCCTACAGTTCTCTACAACAGTTGTCCATCGCTCATCCAATGGAAGACATATTCCTCCAGAGAGAAGCATATCCAGAATTTATAGAATTACATTCTGGAACCACGAATGGAAAACTATAGAGACAAGTCATCAACAGAAGTCTGTGGAGACTTCTCCTTTTTAGAGTTAGCTTATTTGTTTCCTTCATCTATTATTCATCCAGTGCTGCCCATGTAGAGGTGCTATCCAGGTACAGTGAACAGATCAGAGAAGAAAACCAGACCAATTGCCGTGCCTGCATGAAGCATGCATTCTGCCGAGGAGGACGGAGAAAATAGTGTACTGTGAAACGAAACACATCAGAGAAGGGAGTTAACAGAGACAGTGAGACAGTACACAAATAGAGGTTGTCATTTCAATTAGGTAGATAGGAAAGACTTTATTAAAAAAAGTAGTGTCTGAGCAAAGACTTAAAGAAGGGGAGGGAGACAATCCTGTGAACACCAAGGGAAGAACATTAAAGGCAGAGAAAATTGCACAGTCAAAGGCTCTGAAGCTTGATATTTTCAGCAAGATGTCACTGTGGCTGGAGCTGAGCACTGGAAGAAGTATAGAATCAGCATCAGAAGGAAGAACAGGAGTCAGAACACAGAGTGCTTGCAAGGCCATTGCAAAAAAAAAAAAGTTTTTTTCTCAGATGGGGGTGGGAAGGCACTGGAGCATTAGAGGAGGCCACTAGCACAATCCAGGTAGGGATGGCCTGTGCTGGTAGCATGAGAGGTGCTGATATGAAATTAGTGCACATAAATTGAAATAAGAAATTATTCAAACTGATCAGAATTATTTCTACTACAACATTCAAAATATGCCCTTTTGATAATGTGAGGCTAGCGGGTCTCTCTGAAGGTACGCCATTGTGCCAGAATTTACTTAATCTTCACACCCTTTTTCCCTGCCTGCTTCATTTTTGCTGAAAATGTGTTACTCTTTCATCCTAATTCAGAAGACGAATAGCTAAATGCATTGCCCATAAAACACCTATCCTTTTATTTGCTTGTGTTGTGCTTCCCAAATGAGAACCCTTTTAACAGAAACAATTGTATGAATACTTTATCTACAAGCTGTATTTTTAGCGCCCACAGATGAAAATAACACATAATGACAAAAAGCGAGTATAAAATCAGTAGTGCTTGAAAATGCCATATTTTATAAGTGCAACAGCTTCTCCATCCAACTGAAAAGTAATTGGAGGTGTATGCACAAAACCAAATACTTATAAATCCACTAACCACATGTAGAATGCATTAGGCTCTACAGACTTCTGTCATTGTCCTGGAAATGGCCTTCGTAGAAACCAAAACTCAAATCAAGCTTTGCATTTTGATACATAGAATCCAATTTGAAGTCATTTAAATATTGAGATCAGTGGTCACCTTGACTGACAGGAAGAATAAGAAAAAAAATCAGAATAGAACAAATGTAATAAATTGTTTAGCAAAAGATGAGCAAGTAATTTAGCTACCTCAGTGGAGGATACTCTCTAATTTCCCTCGAAAACAAGAAGTGAGATATCTCCAGCCCAGCTGGCTATTTCCCTCAATAAGTTTGGATTCTATGGCACAGTAACTGTAAAGAAATGCCACCTCAGACACTATCTGCTCCAAATCTCGCATCCAACCAAAATTTCTGCTCAGTTATCAACCTCATGGAGCTAATGAGATCTTTTAAAAGCAGTTCTCTTGTTAGGCAACACCACAATGGTTTCCTCAGGGTAAACATATTTAAGCAGAAACTAAGTATGTCATATCTCTTAGTATTCAGATTTGTATATGGGATTTAGGAATAACCTGTATATATTTGATAATTTAGGTACTGATAATGCATAAGAAGTCTTGATATTTTAGAGTGCTTTTTAATGCATAACAACTCACGGGAATCAGAAGTCAGCTATGTAATTAAGGCATTGACTTAGACTTGTGATACTAAGTTAAACTTTTAATAAATTTGCATATAATATTGGAACACTTAAAGTAGTAGTTCTCAAACCTTCCCATGCATTGAAGTCATCTTTGAAAACTGAAACCAAACTCATTGCTATGGAGTCAATTTCAATTCATAGCAACCATGAGTGGAACTAACCCACAGGGTTTTAAGGAGCCTCTGGTAGATTCAAATTTCTGACTTCTTGGTTAGCAGCTGGGCACTTAACCATGGCACCACCAGGGTTCCAGGCCTGCTCTCTAAAGTTTTTTTATTTAGCAAATCTCTAGAGGGCCCCAAGAATTTTCATTTCTAGCAAGTTCCCAAATGTCTTAGTCGTTTGATGCTACTCTAACAGAAATACTGCCAAGTGGATGGTTTTAACAAAGAGAAATTTATTTTTTCTCAGAAATGTAGGCTAAAGTCCAAACTCAGGGCTTCAGCTCCAGGGGAAGACTTTTTTCCGTTGGCTCTGGAGGAAGGAGTTTCTGAGGCACAAGGATCCTGAGCACAAAGGACATGCTCTGCTCTTGGCACAGCTTGTTGGTGGTATGAAGTCCCCCACCATCTGCTTGCTTCCCTTTCCTTTATATCCCAATAGATTGTCTCAAGATACAACACACTCTTATGCATTGAGTCCTGTGCCACCAACACAACTGTCACTGATTCTCCTTGGTTAACACCATAGAGGCATGGTTTACAGCATTCAGAAACATCACACAATACCAGAAACCATGCTCTAGTCAAATTGCTGTACACGTTTTTAGAGGAACACAACTCAACCCATGACACCAGGTGATGTAGATGATGCTTACTTGGTACCACACTTTGAGAACCACTGATTTAAAGACCTCAAGTTTCACCTAGAAGGCCTTGGGTGGCACAGGCAGTTGGAATCTTGGCAATTCGAACTCACCCAGAGGTGGTTCAGAATACAGACCTAGACATCAGCTTCAGAAAGGTCATAGCCTTGAAAATCCTGTAGAGAAGTTCTATTCTGCACAAATGCAGTCACCATGAGTCAGGAAGATTCACCCTACCAGCAAGATTCACCCTATCCATTAGGTAAATTTATCAGACTTCTAAGAACTGGGCAAGGCTGTCAAATCATAATTCAGCACAACCTAAACCCACTACCGTTGAGTCTATTCCAGTTCACAGTGATGCGACAGAATAGCATTCATGACCTCACAGGGTTTCCAAGGCTGTAAATCCCTACAGAAGCAGACTGCCACATCTTTCTCCTGTGGTGTAGCTGATAGAGTTGAACCATTGACCTTTTGGTTAACAGCTGAGCACTTTAATCCCTACATCACCAGGCCTCCTTCTTAAATCACATAGATTACTTAAAAAGGAAATAATGCTAAATTTACAAATGCAGCCTAAAATATGTAAAAGAATTTACTGATCTCAGTTTGTAAAATACTGTTATACCAAACATTAATCAAATAAAATACTAAGAACTATAAAAACTGGGGAATTAAATTAGTAGCCTGATTAAACTGAATTTTAATACTTGAAACAAAGTTACCTCTGAATAATATGTTCTATGCACAAAACTAACCCCGGAGAAAATAAAAAAAAGCTAGCACTGACAGTAGCAGTGACTCCATTTCTAAGGGCTTCCAAGCACCTGGATTTTGTACCATCCAAATGAACGAGGAGTCACTTACTGGCGTAAATGCTTAAGCTGACTACTAACAGAAAGTTATTGGTTCTAATCCACCCAGAAGAATGGCTTGGAGAACTGTTTCTGAGAGGGCAAAGCCTTGAAAACCTTACAGAGAAGTTCTCCTCAACACTTGGAGTTGCTATGAATCGAACTGACTTTACTGCAACATTTTTTTTTCCTTTAAAGCATAACCCCCAAACCAAGCTCATTGTCACTGAGACAATTGCAACTCACAGTGACCCCATAGAACAGAGTAGAAATGTCCCAGATAGAGTGTCTGAGGTATTGGAATTGCTGACCTTTTTGGCTAGCAGCCACAGCTCTTAACCACTGGAACATAAAGGACTAGCTTGCTCTTTCTTTTCCTGGAAACCTTGGTGACATAGTGGTTGAGTGCTACTGCTGCTAACCTAAAGGTCAATAGTTCAAATCCACTAGGCACTTCTTGGAAACTCTGTGCAGCAGTTCTGCTCTGTCCTATAGGGGCATTAGGAGTCAAAATCAGCTCAGTGGCACTGGGTTTGGTGTTTTCAATTTCTTTCTCTAATCCGTTAAACACTGCCTCATATGGTCATAACTCCTCTGCCCAAAGTCAGGGCTTGCTTTGTAGACAGTGAACTGAAACAAAGTGTCCCGTCTTCATGGGCTGGGTGTCTGTGCACCCTAGGAATGTATCTCCTACCAAGACTCAGGGGACTTTTCTCTCCCGCTCCCCCACTGGCTGTCACTGTCTTCATGCATTGTCAAAGGACATCATGGAAAGAAGAACGGCGTGTCAAGATCAATCTTCCCCCAGAGACATGCCTTGAAATGATGTTGAATGGCTGCCCATTTGGAAACCTTTCCTTCTGAGACCAATTATCTTCCTCCTACGATGTATTCAGCCTTCACTAGCTTTGCTCTTGGACCCAGCTGTTTTCTGTAAGGCCAGATGTATTTTTGAATCACAGATGTGATCATTTAAATTAACTAAACTTTCTACGTATTTTAAAAGGTACATTTATTAGCTCTCTGGGAATATGTTCCATGGTTCATTTCATGTTAGAAATGTTGTCCCTCGTGTCTCTTTTAGATCTAAAATCATTTATAAATCATAAATAAAAGAGCACTATAGAAGCACCTAAAGTTACCCTCTATCCTAGGAGGATATAAAGTTAGTAAAGTCTTAGATTTCCATTGAACTCCAAACTCTGTTTGAGCTCTCAATATCAATATTTTTAGGCCAAAAAATGCCCTTAGGGTATCCTTAGAGTTTAGGTATGTTTTATTTGGGTAAACAAAAACAATTCCTTATTTCTGGGAACTTTGATGTTTTGATCCAGTCTTAAGTGAAAAGGTTACAGAAACCTGTCACAGAAAAACCAACCCTGTGGTCAAAGTCCTTTGGTCCTCAAAAGATCATATTATGTGTAACTGTTACTTCTGTTGTTAGAAGCCATGAGTGGATTCCAACTTATGACAACCCCGTATGTGTCAGAGCAGAGCTATGTTCCATAACGTATCAAGGCAGTGGTCTTTCAGAAGCAAATACCCAACAGGCAAGGTGATTACCTTGCTTACCAGATCGTCTAGAGTGAACAATTTCACACTTTTTCATCACATTGAAGATTCTGCTTCTAGGTACGGCTGGCATCTGTCTCTCTCCGAACCTCACAGCAATGTCCTACAGAATAGAAGTCTTTTTTAAAAAAAATTACAGTTCCTGACAGGGACAGATGACTTAGTAAGCAAAGAAAAACTCGAAGCCCAAACCTTTTGCCTCAGAGCTGATTTGGACTCATAAAAACCCTATAGGACGGAGTAGAACTACCCCATAGAATTTCCAAGAAATAGCTGGTAGATTCTAACTGTCAATCCTCTGGTTAGCATCTGGGCTTTTAACCAAAACACTGGCTTACTCGTGTTTAATTTGCTAATCCATATTGAATAATTTCACTAGAGATATGGTGAACCACATATGAAATTATTCACTACAAATGACTTGGTGAACAAGGCAAGCATCTCCCACTGTTTATTGGGTGATCTGGCCCTGTGCCAGGCCGGTTTTCTGAGGTGCCTCTGGGTGAGCGCCAACCACCAATCTCTCTGCTAATAGTAGAGAGCTTAATCATTTGTGCTCCCCAGAGTCCCCAGCAACCTTACAGGTCATGTATTTGCTCTCTATGCAACATTGCTGGTACTGATACTGAGCCTCTGTCTGAGCCCTCCAGCTGGAGGAGACGATTACCTCATGGGGCTCTTCTTTTAGCCTCCACAAAAGTGTCATTTCTGTTTACCACAATCTAACTCTTTCAGTGAGTTCCAACAGAACAGAGGAAAAAAATATCAATTTTTGCTTTTTATCATAACAGGATTATAATCCAATACTGTTTAGAAGTTTATTTTTTTTCTTTAGTTTTTTTCTTTTTTTTCCTTTTCAACTTTTTTAGTCGTGTCTAGATTCTTCATCTGAATGTCTAATTAGGAAGTCTTCTCTTTGCGGGTTTTCATTGAGAACTGTTACTCAGCAGGCAAGAATTTTCTTTTTTAAATTTTCATGACATCAACATAATTCCACATCACAAAATAGAAAGAGTGAAAAATTAGCTTCTTGGGGTTTTATAGTGCATTATGGGTAGCAATTTGCAAACACCTTGCCTTGAGCCTGATAACCGGATCTGCCGGCGCAACCCTCCGCAAAATAATGACGGGAGTCGCTCCTTTGTGAAGTCAGCTCCATCTGTTCACTACAGGGTAAGAAAGTTTAATCCTTACAAGAGCAGCCACAGCCTCATTAATGGAGAAAATGTCTCTTGCTAACAATAATTACCATTAGAACAAGTTTAAATCTAAATAAAGAAAACATATAATGTCATCCATCTTTTATTCAGCTCAGTTATTCCAAGCACTATGTCTATGTTTCACTCTGCTACGAAGAGAATAAGGGCCTCCAGACGCCGTTTTAACTGAGTACTGAAGTCACTCTTGAGGGTCACCCACTAGCCAAATATTAAACAGACCATAAAACAAACAATAACACAGGTAACTCAGCCATGTTCATGAGACTAAAAGGGCACACCAGCCCAGAGACAAGGGTAAGGAGGCAGGAGAGGACCAGAAGGCTGGACCAAAGAAATGGGGAACCCCAGGTGGAGAAGGAGAGAGTATTTACATGTCATGGGATTGGCAACTGATGTCACAAAATAATATGTACATTAATTGTTTAACAAGAGATTAATTTGGTCTGCAAACCTTCACTAAAGAACTGTAAAAAGGAAAGTAAAAAGAGCAGGTGAGCAAAGATGAGAAGCCATGTAGATCTAATGGTCACCTGTGCCCCATGGTCCAGCTCAGGTCAAGATAGCTGTGAGATGGTTTTGACAATTCCTCTCTCTATACCATGAGTCGCATCTGACTCGACGGCACTTGGCTTGGCTTATACCAACATGGTATGAACCCACAAATGTTAAGAGTGTTCACAGACGTATTTTCATACGTAATGATAAGAAGGCATTCTTTTGAAGAAAAACTGCATAATTTCCAAACAGTTGCACTACGTTGGGAGGATGAGACATGTATGGAGCAGAGAGGAATGGTGTGCTGTCACCATACAGGGGAGCCGTGGAAGCTGCATAGAGGTGGGCATGTAACTTCATATGGGAATGTACATTTTCACTCAGCCATATTAAATAAAAAATAAATAAAAAGAAAAAAAAACAACAACGTTCTTTTGCAGTTGCAGTGGTGTTAGAACCTATCAGCTTCTCTCGTTCACTTAAGCCTTGAGTTACTAATCTAGGCATCCAGCCTAGCAAAACGTCCCTCTTTCTGCATTGACCCAGAGGGTGAAGGAGGGGTCCTTTATGCTTGGAAAAGGAGCAGTCTCTCCCAGAATGAAACAAATTATGTGAATACTTCCAAGGAAATTTTGGCAGGAGATAGAAACACCTATATCGTGGGTAAGCTGTTATCAGTAAGAGCTGGACTGGGTATCGTTACTTGGCTACATTTGCATTCCCCAAGCGCTACCTCCCCTAAACCCTTTCCAAAGAATTTCAAAAGCATTTATTAACCAGGTGTAAGGAGTTTCCTGCAGAATTTACAAGCTCAGTTCTAGACCAGTAAAAATTTGGGGTTATAGAGCTATTTTCTTGTTCTCAGCAGCCATTTGAAACCTATCCCAGTGCAAAAATAAATGTTGATAATTCTGCTCTGAATGACAATAGAAAGCCTGCACGTACTTTATGAACACCTGATAGTTCTCCTGGCTTACTGTTTATTCTGCTTTCCCACAGGGAATGTGAGGGAGGGAGGCATGGATGTGGGCAGTGCATAGGTTTAGTGCTGTTTTATTTATTCATTATGAAATTTTACTTAGATATGGTTACAGATATAACACCAGCTTTGTAACTCTAATTAGATAAAGCAACAACATACTTTTACTAAACTGATGTCATAAAACAGTTATCATCTGATTAATTCTAAGCCATGGTGACTCCACATGTTTTAAGTAAAATCACGCTGCATAGTTTTTAGTGGCTGACTTTTCAGCAGAAGATCACCAGGTCTTTCTTGCAAAGTATCTCTGGGTCGATTCTACCTGCTAACCTCTTGGTTAAGAGGCATATTAACTACTTCCTCTACACACTGACTGTAACAATCAATGAGCAATGAAGACAAATGCTGTCTATGAATAATAAAAGAATAATTTGCTACAAAATTATTTCTTCTGTTCTCCAGACTGGAGGCACCTTGCTTAAAGAGAGTTGAAATTTTAAGTAGATACAACTTTCCACTATGAACTTTCTCCATCTTGTCAGAATCTAACTTATATAAGTAGTAACAGATTACCCAATAATATTACTTGAGATAACCATGATAATTCTCTTTAATGGAAAGAAGTACGTCAAACAAGGCAATGACACAGACAATTATCAGAAATGACAGACTGAGGTGGTAATTATATCTCTTTGAAACCAAAACAGTTAGATTAAGGCACTGGCAGTCACCCATACTGACAAATGTATCAGTTACCAGCATCTACAGGCAGGCAGCCAGCATCCACCCCAAGGGCGTGAGCAGCAGTCTGGGCATTTTTGTTCAGTGATAATAAAAACACTGTCTAAAAGGTCAGAATAACTGCGCTTTGAGCAGTGATGAGGTCCAGGGAAAGTTAAAGAATTTACTGAGTTCAGTACAATTCCCATGCTGCTGCATGCTCATTTTCTTCATCCTTAGGGCAGGTGAATCATCATGGACGTGGACAGCTCAATGGCATAACCCTGTCAAGGACAGGGTGGTGGGAAGAGAAGATGGCCAAGGTGAGAAGCAAAGGGAAGACAGATACAGGGAGAGAAGGGCGAGACTAATGGGGAAGAAGTGAAGGGTGAAACCATCCTCTCCTCACTTGAGAAGAGTGACACTAAATGCCTAAGTCAGGAAACTGCTTCAAGAAGCAACTGTTCTTTCCTTAGCAATGGCTGGTGGTATCTCTCTGACAACCTCCCTGGGCCCCAATGTCCCACACTTAACGTGGTTCCTTCTGCTGTACAGTGAGGGCAAGAAACAGAAATAACACTAATGAGGATCCAGCTGTCAATTATTTCTATGATCCCAAGCAGGAGATCCTTTGTTTAGCTAGTAATTTCTTTTACAGACCAGAATATTTTGAATCTCACAAGACTATTGTTCCATACACTGCTCTTGCATGGGTGCCTAGACCCTGAGTGATCACTGCATCACCCTGGCCTCAGCTTCATCTATTACATAAGAGAAATTGCTCAGATCCTCCCTGTTTTCTCTCCATGTGGGAGAGAATCACAAAGACTAACCATGTCTCAGTTTGATGTTATATCGAACGTGTGTTTTGTTTATTTTTTGCAGTTTATCAGTTTGCATATTTGTTTGTTAATTTATTTCATAACTGGTCAATTTACCTAATTTTTCTACAGTTTGTGTTATACAGATCATGAAACACTTTTCATTACAAGATAAGGAGTTTGGCAATCTGCCCTTTGTCTCCTGATTTGGAGAATTTATGTACATATGTGTATGCTTATATGTTTATACTCAGATATAAATATCCATATCTATATATATATAAACATAAATATATCTTGCATCTTATTGAAATACAACAGCATAATTCTGAGGAGATGCCATAATTCTCAAGGTAAACAAAGGTTGATCAGCAACCAATATCCTAGCCACAAAGTTACATATGTCTTTCCCAATTTCTCAATGTTTATATAAATGTACTGAAGTTCCTATTAAGGTTATAACCAGATGAATAATTGTGTTAATACTCTGATGGGTTATTTATACACTTGGACAGTGCAGTTATTGTAGGACAGTCTATGCCGATGAAGTACAATAGTGTCTTTTCTTTAGTAACAATATTAACATATGTTTGCTGAAATAAACTACTGTTTATACTTAAATTCTCTCAAGTAAAGCAGGAACAAATTCACTAAAAACATAAAGGATCAAATTTTGAACAGAAAATCACAATGGTTGTCTAAGTTGATTCCTACTCATAGCGATACTGTAGGACTGAGCAGAGATGCCCCGCAGCCTTTCCAAGAAGTAGCTGATGGATTCAAACTGCCAACTGGGCAGACAAGTTCTTAACCACTATGCCACCAGGGCTTCTAGCAGACCAATAAAGATAAATGCCTACCTAAATATGTTATCATGAATTTGTATAACATCAAAGATAAAATACTAAAAGCAGCTAAATGGGTATAGAACATTACTCCAGGGGAAAAATGGCATTTATGGCTGAATAGAGGGAAAAACTATTACATATAGAGAAGAATAATTTAGACAGGCATTAGGTTTATCATATAAATTATGGATGCTGGAATAAAAGAGGGTGTTTCCGAACTGATGAGGAGATATAACTGAAAATCTAGGTTTTTATACTCAGCTAAATTAAATTTAAGAATGAGAGCAAAATAGACATTTTTTATTGAGGCCTTATCACTAGTAGAATTACTTCATAGAAATACTAAGGAATAGTCTTCAGGAAAATAGAAGTTAACTAAGAAGGAAGGAAGGAATGGGATGAATTCCAGAGGTAACAGTGAACCAGAAAATGGTAAATATGAGTAAGCTTAAATATAGCAATAGGATCCTGGGAACGTCCTTTCCCCATTATCTCATCATTCCAAGCAAAGAAAAACTGAGAATAAAGGTATCTAGTACCTCCCCACACACAGTTTAATGAAAGTATCACAGTGGGAGGCAGCTACTCTCAAACAGGTAACTGTACAACCAGCCACAACTATCCATTCTCACCTTCACCTCCAGTAAGTACTGTAATGTACTGGAGAAAGGAATAGGGAGTTTCCATAAGCCTTGTGGAGTGTACAGTGTATACAGAGAAATTCCTTTCAGTTTCTGCAAGGGAAGAGAGGAATTTTCTTCCCCAAATCAAGGGAATGAAGTAGAGTTCCAAGAAATTTCTCATAAAGATTGATAGTTAAGGCAAGAAAGTAAAACCTAAATTTCCTTCACTTATGGGGCGTCAGCTTTCATCAATAGATTTACTGACATATCCCAGTACTACCTGGACATTGGAAGTAGAATCACAGAGGAGCCTGGAGGGTGCAAAAACGAGGTCATGAACACCTTTTGCCATGGACTGAATTGTCTGCCCCCCAAATATCTGTCAACTTATTTAAGCTGTGATTCCCAGTATCGTGTGGTTGTCCTCCAATTTGTGACTATAATTTTAGGTTAAAGAGGATTAGGGTGGCATTGTAACACACTTAGCCAGGTCATACTCCTGATCCAGTGTAAACGGAGTTTCCCTGGGGTGTGAACTGCACCACCTTTTATCTCTCGACAGATAAAGAAAAGCAAGCCAACACATAAGAGTACTCTTATACCATCAAGAAAGAAGAACCAAGAGCACAGCTCACCCTTCGGACCAGGGATCCCTGTGCAGAGAAGCACCTAGTCTGAAGGAAGATTGATGGGATGGCCAACAGAGACAGAAACCTCACTCACCCTGTATTCAGACTTTTAGTCTACTTTACTGTGAAGAAATAAATTTATCTTCGTTAAAGCCATTCCCTTGTGGTGTGGTTTTGTTATAGTAGCACTAGATGGTTAAGACACATGGGGAATACCCATTTTCTAGGAATTATACAAGTGGTAGCAATTTTTGGACCTCACCACATCTAGGAAAGCTGAGTGAGAAGGGTACTAGAGACACATTCAATCCTCATTCATGTTATGGATCCTGTATCTGTAAAAGGGAATGGAGAAAATTTATACATACTGGTAAGTCATTACCTCTAGACTATAAGTAAAAGACGGTACAACACTCAGTGTGATATCAGCACTTGCCTAATGAAGAGGAAACATATAAGTGTGCCTGCATTTGCTTATGTTCTCAAAGAGAACAAATAGATGGATAAATAGAAAAACTAATAAAAATGGCTACTTGGAAGGATGAAGAGAACAGCATGACAGGGATAGATTTGGAAAGGAGAATTTTTAAATGTATCTTGCTTTATATGCTTGAGTTTAAAAATTTGTAAATACCTTAACCTAAAACTTGAAAAGAAAAACACACACTGAAAACATGAAGCTAACTGTGCATTCAATTACTGGCATGCCACACGTAAGAAAGAATAACTTGAAATGACTTTTAAACTGAGGATTTTGATTGACTACTTCTGTTAACACATATGAGATAATGAACTATTTTGTTTTCCCAGCTCTGAAAGATTTCCTGGGAATGGGACTTTCAGTGTTAAAGCAGGGAAAGTCCCAAGCAAACCATGAGTTCATCAACTTAATTTTCAAGCAACAAATGCAAAGAAATCTGAAATTACAATATTTTTATTGTTATACTTCATGGATTGAGCTGTGTTTCCCTGAAAACATGTACCAACTTGACTAAACCATGAGTCACAGTGTTGTACAAGTGTTCTCCATTTTGTTATCTAATGTGATTTTTCCATGTAGTAGTTAAGTGCTATGACTGCTAACCAGAAAGCTGGCAGTTCAAATCCACCAGGTGCTCCTTGGAAACTCTGTGGGGCAATTCTGCTCTGTCTATAAGGTTGCTATGAGTTACAATCGACTCCATGGCACTGGGTTTGGTTTTTTGATATTATAAATCCTAACCTCTACAATATTAATGCCAAGTGCTGTCGAGTCGGACAATACTAATGAGACAAGATTAAAATAGTTTTATTAATGAGACAGAACCCAATCTAAAAGATCAGGCTGTATCTTCAGCCTCTTTAGAGATATAAAAGCAAGCAGAGACACAGGGAGATCTCATACCACTAAAAAAAGTAGTGGCAAGAGCAGAGTGCATCATTTGGACTCAGGGTGTATATGCTGAGAAACTCTTAGGCCAGGGGAGGATTTATGACAAGGGCTGAGAGAGAAAGCTTTACCCTGCAGCTAATGCTCTGAATATGGACTTACAGCCTACTAGACTGTGAGAATAAACGTCTGCATGTTCAAGCCATCCACTGGTAGTATTTCTATTAAAGCAGTAGCAGATAATGAAGATACTATGGTAATTTTATCATTTTTTTGAAACTATGGTAGATATATGGTAAGATAAAATCAGTAGTTATATTAATGTTTCCATGAACCAAGTTTTCAGAATAAGAGAAAATTAATAAGTAAAAACTATGAACAAAATCAAATAAAACTGAACAAGAAATAAAAGTGAATAAGAAGGAATTTCTGGAATGTTGGAGGCAGTGGCAGTGTTGTTTTTTTATCTTCTTTAATGCCCTCAGAAAAATGAACAGAGCAGCTAGGCTTTCAAAGCCAAAAACTCACAGACAACATCTACAACAAAACTAAGTGGCAAAGTTTCCCTACAACCCCAAAGTAGAATTGTACATGGAGAAAGTGTTGTATCTGCATTTGTGTGCAGGATCAGAAAAGGAAACAATGAGTTATCTGCTAGCCCTGAGATAAAAAGAACTCCAACACAGTTAAGAAGCACTTAATGGAAAGTGAGAGAAGCCAAGATAAAAACAGGACCATTTTCAACATTACAATTTGTGCATAAGAAAACCTGCCGGGACTGGAGCTCCAGGAACATGAACTCTCAAAACAAATCAGCTAAAGCCACTTTTCAGGAAAAGCCTAACATTAAAGAGAAAGCACTGGAAATATATGTTAACTTCAGCAGTTCGGATCAATAGAGTAAAGGAAAAAGAAAAAGACAGATAAAATTCATAGAGAGAGAAAGAGGTAGAACATCCCAGAAAACACAAGGTCATATTTACTGAAATTTGAATCTGTGAATCCTTGACAAAGACAAGAAATGCTAACCTGAAGGATCCTGCCCTGCTAGCCCAAAAGAGCCGATACTGCCTTTAAGACAATTCCAATTCATAGCAACCTTATAGGACAGAGCAGAACTGCTCCACAGGGTTTCCAAAGAGCACCTGGTGGATCTGAACTGCCAATCTTCTGGTTAGCAGAAGTAGAAATTAACCACTATGTCACCAGGGTTTCCTCTAGAGTTCACTACATCTAGTATCATACGAAAATGACCAATAAACAGAATTATATCAAATGTCAAATAAGGAGAAGACATAGGAAAACATCCCTGTGTATAGTGGAAACATTACAGAGGTATATTCCCCCAAACAGATGAATATTATAGCCAACTATTTCAAAACAAGTTAGCAGTAGTTTTTAAATTTTATACAAAGTATTAAAGAAAATACAAATTAGAACTCTCAGAACTAAGGAAAAAATTAAGAAAAAAGTGAAAAAAGAATTCCAGAAATGAAGCCTGCACTAAAATGCATATAAAATGCACATAAAAACAATAGATGCTATTTTCAGAAAAATAGAAGGTACAAAAGAGAAAAATGTTCAAATCAAAATAAGTGACTAAAAGTAGTTAAAAAAGACTGTGGCTGACAATACTAACCTCAGATAAAATAGATTTTAATGTAAAATCCACCATCATGGACAAAGATGGATGTTATTTATTGCTGAAAGATTCAATACACAGGCAGGACTTAACAATATTAAATATTTATGCACCTAATAGTAGAGCCTCTAAATACATTGAAGAAACACTGACTACATTCCAAACTGAGATAGATCACTCCACAATAATAGTGAGAGATTTATACACTCTACTTTCAGTATTGGGAAGATCTTCCAGAAAAAAGCTCACTGAAGACAAAGAAGATTTTATTGTGACAATTAACCAAGTGGATCTCACTGACATATACAGAACTTTTCATCAGTAGATAACTACAGCTTCTCTTCAGTGCACATGGAATATTTTCCAGAATAGACCATGTGACAGCACATAAAGCAAATCTCAACAAAATCCATACCATTGAATTATTGCAAAGTATGTTCTCAGGACTTAAAGCCATAAAAGTTGAAATCAATAGCAGAAAAAACACAGATAGAAATTGGAACTCATGGAAATTGAATAACATCTTGCCCCAAAAGCTATGGGTTATAAAAAAAAAATCAAGGACAAAATAAAGAAATTTACCGATTCCAATGAGAATGAAAACACTTCCTACCATAACCTATGGAATACAGACAAAGCAGTGCTCAGGGGTCAGTTTATCTCTGTAAATGCACACATTTGAAAGGAAGAAAACATCCAAACCAAAGAATTAACCCCATAGCAACAGAGGAATCCCTCAGGAACTGGAAGAAAACAGATCATAAAGATTAGAGTAGAACTAAATGAATTAGAGAATAGAAAAGCAACTGAAAAAATCAATGAGATGAAAAGCTGTTTTTGTGAAAAGATCAACAACATTGACAAGCCCCTGAATAAACTTACTGAAGAAAAGCAGGAAAGGAAACAACTGACCCAAATAAGAAATGAGATGGGAGATGTCACAACGGAACCAACAGAAATCAAAAGCATTGTAACAGAATACTGTGAAAGACTGTACTCTAACAGATTTGGAAACCTAGAAAAAATGGACAAATTCCTAGATGCATATAATCTACCAAAATTATCACAAGATGAAGCAGAAGAACCTAATAAACCCATCACAAAGGAAAAGATTGAAAAAGTCATCCAAAAACTACGAACCCAAAAAAAGCCCTGGCCCAGATGGCTTCACTGCAGAATTCTACCAAGCTTTTAGGGAAGAGTTAACTCCAATAATACTGACACAGTTTCACAGAATAGAAATGGATAGAATACTCCCAAATGCATTCTATAAAGCCAGCATCACCCTGATACCGAAGCCAGGGAAAGATCCAACAAAAAAGGAGAACTACAGACCAATATCACTTATGAACCTAGATGCAAAAATCTTCAACAAAATCCTTGTCAATAGAGTTCAACAACATATCAAAAAAATAAATCATCACGACTAAGTTGGGCACATACCAAGGATGAGAGGCTGGTTCAACATCAGAAAAACAATTAAGATGATCAACCACATAAATAAAACAAAAGACAAGAATCACCTGATCTTGTCAATTGATGAAAAATGCATTTTGTAAAGTCCAACACTCATTCATGCTAGAAACTCTCAGTAAAATAGGAATAGAGGAAAATTCCTCAGTGCAGTAAGGGCCATTTATACAAAGCCAACAACCTACACCATCCTGAATGGAGAAAGATTAAAACAATTCCCACTGGGAATTGAGAACTAGACAAGGATGCCCACTCTCACCTCTCCTATTCAGCATTGTACTAGAAGTTCTGGCCAGAGCAATTAGACAATTCAAAGAATGAAATGACTTCCACTTCAGTGAAGAAGTAAAAATTTCCCTGTTTGCAGATGATATGACTGCATGCACAGAAAATCCTAAAGAATCCATAAGTAAGCTACTCAAACTGATAGAAGAGTTCAGCAAAGTCTCAGGATACAAGATAAACATAAGTAAATCGGTAGCAATCCTTTATACTAACAAAGAGATTATTAAAGAAGAAATCACCAAATCACTATCATTTACTATAGCCTCCAAGAAGATAAAGTACCTAGGAATAAATCTAACTAGAGCAATAAGAGACCTATACAAAGAGAACGACAGGAAACTAAGACAGACTTACATAAATGGAGAAACTTACCCTGCTCATGGATAGGGAGACTTAACATTGAGAAGATGTCTATTTCACCCCAAGCAACCTACTTATATAAAGCAATCCAAATACAAAGTCCAGTGTCATTTCTTAATGAGATGGAGAAACAAATCACAAACTTTATTTGGAAAGGATGGAAACCCTGGATAAGTAAAGCACTACTGAAGAAGAACATACTAGGAAGCCTCTCACTACATGACTTTAGAAACTATTACACTGTCACAAAGGTCAAAAAAGCCTGGACTGGTACAAAAAGAGATAAACAGACCAATGTAACAGGGTTGAGACTCCAGAGATGCCACCATTCTCCTACAAACAGTTGATTTTTTACATAGGCCCCCCAATTTTAATCTGGGATTAAAACAGTCTCTTTAACAAATGGTGCTGGCAAAATTAGATATCCATCTGCAAAAAATCGAAACAAGACCCATATCTCAAACCTTACACAAAAACTAACTCGAATTGGATAAAACACCTAAAATGATAAAGCTCATCTGTGAAAAAATAGGATCAACAATGGAAGTTTTAATACACGACATAGACGGACTGCAAAATCTGTCAAACAAAGCACAATCAACAGAAGAGAAAGTAGATAAATGGGAAATACTGAGAATCAAACACTTTTGCTCATCCAAAGACTGTGTCAAAATAGTTTAAGGATCACCTACGGCAAAAAACGTCTGGCAACTATACGTCAGACCAACGCCTGATCTCTATAATCTATGAGGTACTACAAAATATCAATGAGAAAAAGATAAATCATCCAATTAAGCAATCGGCAAAGGAGATGGACCCGCACTTCTCTAAAAAGGGGATCCAGGCAGCCAAAAAACACATGCGGACATGCTCATGATCATTAGCATTAAAGATATTCAAATTAAAACTACAATGAGATAGTGTCTCATCCTAACAAGATGGCCACGATCCAAAAAATGCAAAACAACAAGTACTGGAGAGGCTGTGGAGAAACTGGAACTCTCCTACACTGTTGGTGGGATTGCAAAATGTTGGAACCTCTTTGGAAAGCAATCTGGTGTTCCCTTAAAAAACTGGATATAAATATACCATTTGACCCAGTAATTCCACTACTTGGAATATACCCTACAGAATCAAGGCCATTCGCATCCACTGATACATGTACACAAATGTTTATTGCACCACAGTCCACAATAGCAAAATGATGGCATTGACCCAGATGCCCAACAACAGAGGCATGGATAGGTAGACTATGGTGTGTATATTCAATGGAACACTATGCAGTGATAAAGAACAATGATGATTTCAGGAAACATCTCATAACCTGGTTTCAACTGGAGGACATTATGTTGAGTGAAAGTAGTCAGCAACAAAACGACAAATGTTACATGTGACCCCTACGAGGAGAACTTAAAATCAGACTCATGAATAGAAGAAAAGACTCCTTTACAGCTGCAAAGGTGGGGAAGATGGGAGGCAAAGGGGGGAGGGTTTAGATTAGATAGTTGTTAGAACTGTGGTTGGGTGAAATTGGTGACAGTACACATTAATAAGAAAATCAGTACTATCTGGACTTCAACACAACTTGAGTACTCCTCCCATCTTAACCCAATATTGCAAGGACAGAGTAGCTGGGGTGGGTGGCCGGAGACCATGCTCTCAGGCAAAATTGAGGCCAATTGTCACAACTAACATTTTGCTAATGAGGACTATCTGTACCCCATGTTGGTGAGTGGTGTCTGGGGTCTCAAGAGCTCCCAAGCCGCCATCTGAGGATACACCAAATGGTCCCAACTCAGCAGGAATGGATGATCACTGAGGTCCATAACAACGTGGGGGAAAGAGAACCCAGTAGACAGAGAGACCCACATGAGTGGGTGTCTTCATTGACTGGTGACTGGAAGAACCAGATGGCGCCCTGCCACCACCAGTGATAGCTGCGATGGAGCTCACAGAGTCTCACTGGCAACACAAGAATAAATAGGGGTGCACACTGAGATCTCCACTAAAGGATCACGATTGATGTCCCAGGGACTTGGGGGTTCCCCTGGGAGCATAGCCCCTAGCCTTGATGCTGCCCCTGTCCATAAATCATAATGAAGGTCAAACTCTTCAGACAGCAGTGGATTGGACTTGGTGAAGAAGAGTGATCATATTTTATGGGCACTTTATGACTCTATGCATCTACATATTGCATCTACATCTCTTTTTGGAGGAAGGGAAGTGGGTAGAGAGGAGGGGATAGGAGACTGTTGGGAGGATAGGACATGTATGGAGCAGAGAGGAAGAATGTGCTGTCACCTGGTAGGGAGAGCAATGGGAGTTGCATATAGGTGAGCATTTATATGGGAATGTACATTGTCATTCAATCATAATAAAGAAAAAAAAATGTAAGGATCATAGTGCCTAGCCAATCTGTAAGACGGTGAAGAATTAAATAGTTTTGTCCTTTTACAGTGTTAATGTGTACAGATGGTTCTGTAACATTCTTTGCATTCTGGAACACATAGCTATGTACCATGTTTGTCCATTTTCCCATTCTTGCTTATTCTGTAATCCTTGGATCTGGACAGATGTTAGATCTGAGAGCATGTTTGTCCACTTTCGACTTTTGCCTTTTTGAATGTATATCAAATAAAACTTTCTTTTTGGTTTCCTAAACTTTGTGATTTTTCTCCCTATACTGTTACCATGAACCTAGTGAGTTCGTGCAATCTGCAGTAAATGGCTGATCTCTGAGACAGGGTGAGCCGAGAAGTAAAACATTTATTGTGTACTGGTAGGCAAGGAGACAGAGGGGATCATTCCTCCAAAATAGGACTCCCCCGAATGGAGACTAGTTGGAGGTTTTATAGAAAAAAAACAACTAAGGATCTGTTCAAAGTATTGAAAAGCAAAGATGTCACCTGGAAGACTAAAGTGCATCTGATCCAAGCCATGGTATGTTCAATCACATCATATGCATGTGAAAGCTGGACAATGAACAAAGAAGATGAAAGAAGATGCCTTTGAATTGTCTTGTTGGAAAAGAATGTCAAATGTACCACAGACTGACAAAAGAGCAAAAGGTCTGTTCTGGAAGAAGTACAACCAGAGCGCTCCTTGGAAGCAAAAATGGCAAGACTGAATCTCACATACTTTGGACATGTTGTTAGGAGGGGTCAGTCCCTAGAGAAGGGCATCATCCTTGGTTGAGTGGAGGGTCAGCAAAAAAGAGGAAGACCCTCAATGAGATGGACTGACACAGTGGCCACAACAAGGCATTTAAGCATAAAATAGACTGGGGACATGGTACAAGACCAGGCAGTGTTTCATTCTTTTGTCCATAGAATTGCTACGAGCAGGAATCAATTCAACAGGAATCAACAACAACAGGAATTTTTAGAAGTTTAATTTTTCTTTGAGTGATCACAGTAGTCTTCTCCTAGATGTGTTGATATGCTAATTAGTATTTTGGACCCAGAAGTGGTCTGGTTATCATATCAATTGCAGTCACGAGGCTGATTACTTTGTGTGTGGGTTTTTTTTATGGTTATTGGATTATTATCACTCATTTTTCCACAGTCCTAAACCCAGATGGTGTAGTGATTAGGTGCTATGTCTCCTAACCAAAAAAAGAGAGCAGTTCAAATATACCAGCTGTTCCTCAGAAACTCTCTGAAGCAGTTGCACTCTGCCCTATAGGTTTGCTGTTGGTTGGTTGGTTGGTTGGTTGGTAAAGAGAACATAGATTAGTCTTCCACTTTGAAAGAAACTGAAGATGATAATGGATTCGTATTGGAGACAGAATTAAGAAACAAAACTCTGCAGGTTATGCTCAAGATGTATTCACTTATTTTGCTCTGTGTGTTTCATCACCAGCCAGTGGCTGTTGGTCTCGTCATGCTCCTTCAGAGGTGCCACCAGTCACTCTTTCTCAGAAGCTGAGCCTCACATCCTGGGATTCTGCTAAAAACCCTACATTCTACCTCCCTGTCCCTTCTCTTTTGTTCCCAGAGTCTTTTCTGGTAGCTTCTTCCTACTGTTACTGTCTCTGGGTAAGCCCGTTATTTTCTTTTATAATTTCAACCATATGTGTTTAAGCATATGTGTATTTACAATATGTGTGTAACCAACTCCTGGTTTAAGAAAAGTTCTTCAGCAGAAATACCAACATAAATGAATATTTTCCTTGGAGTGGGGAGGAATTACATTTCCTTGCTCTGTGCACTGAAGGGACCAAGGTGCAATAACCTCCTGGTTTCAATGAACACACTTATTATCCAGGTCTCTGAATTTCATTTTCTATAAAATAGAATCAGAGAACCTTGGAAAAAATTGCTTTCCCAGACCCTGGAAAGGAAAGGTACGAAATAAGCCCGGGGTGTTTTATTAAATAGAGTTATCAAAGACTAAGGTGACCACAGGGACAGACATGGAGGGACATCCAGGAGCAAAGCTGAGGTGCTGCCAGCAAGGGAAAAGCGAGCACAATGTATCAAAACAAATCAGTTTTAAAAATCCATGCATTTAGAGTGATATTAAAAATCCATGAAATTATAGCAACACTAAAAATTAAAAAAAAATTAAAACTCATTGCTCATCATAGGAAGTTGCTGGAACACCAACCCCCAAAAGCTGATAAGGAAAAACCGTCAAGGGCTCACTGTTCTTTACATGCTGTATTTCAAATAAATGGTGAAAGAATGGTCTCCTTTATAATGCACAAAGAATTATAAACTGGGAAAATCACTACTTTGGAAGCTGTAATGAGAAATAATGGATATAGACAATGGCTGTCATGTATATTAAAGCTATACGGTGAAATGTTGATTGGTAACTTTATAATGGGCTAATACAATCTGAATTCACTAATTAATCTTAGCTTCACTGTCAAATGGGGCAGCCAGATACCATATGCCTTATTTTGCAATATAGTAGGGAAGACATGCCACCACCTACAAAGTATTCTTACCTAAACAAAAACTAAATGTGAACAGAATCATTCTCAGACCACACCACCAGCTTACAGGAAATACAGAGTAGAAAAACAAGTCAAAGAATGATCAAAGAAAGCACTTGGACAAATCCAGAATAGAGTCTTCCTACTTGAAGAATGAACTATTTCTTGAACAAATCAAAGGAATGAGAGGAGGAGGTGGGGAGTTACTGTTTTCGAGTAAGAGAGACTTGAGATACAAAGATTAAATGCAGTATGTAAATTTTGTTTGGATTCTGTCTCACATATACTGACACAAAAAGACATACCTAAGACAAGTGGGGAGCTTACTTACATCTACTAGTGTGCTACCTGATGACTGGTTTGGATATTTTCTCCTTAGGAAGTGTAACAGAGTGCTCCCTCACGTGTTGTACAGATGTGGATTTTTTTTTTTTTACTTACGGGACATCTTTTTGTCTTTATTATCATAGATTTTAATCTGTGACTCTCCAACATCCATGCAATGAAATAAATCCAAATGACCAACACATGAGCAACAAAATCCATGCAGAAAGCGTAATAATGGACTTGAACGTAACAGAATGAGAAATGTGTGTTGATAAGGTTTCAGATTCCACAGCTCAACCATTTGTTGAGTTTTGGTATAGCATTAAAGAAGAATATCTATAACTACTGAAAAAGCAATTAAAATATTCCTTCTTTTTCCAACTGTATATCTTTTTATACTTGGACTGAAACAATGTAACACAACAGATTGAATGCAAAAGCAGGTAAAAGAATTCATCTGTCTTCCATTAACCCAGACGTTAAGCACATTTGCAAAAAGTCTTAATGCCACTCTTCTCAACAAATTTATTTTTGTGGCAGAAAGTGCAATTAATTTTCATAAAAATACTTATGTTTATGTTAACTATTTAGGTTAACGTGATAAATTTATTAGTGTTATTTTAAGTGAATTAACACACAATTTTTTTTTCAATTTTACTTTCTAATATGACAAACATCAACAAACACATGCCGCATAAAGAAAAGTTATTCACAGTTCTCAATAATTCTTTGGTGCATAAAGGTTCCTGGCATCAATGTATCTAAGACCAGCTTTTCTAGATTATCGTCCCTTTGTGGCCAGGAACTTTATGATGTAGATTACCTGACCGTATCCCAGCTCCTAGCCCCAGTGTCACTTTCACTCAACCAAAATCAAATTTACAGCCATTGAATCCATTCAGACTCATAGCAACCCAATAGGACAGCATAAAATTGCCTTTTGGGGTTTCCAAGGAGCCCCTGGTAGATTCAAACTGCTGCTCTTTTGATTAGCAGCTAGCTCTTAACCACTGCTCTACCAGGGCTCCCTCAGGCTTACAGAAGATATTAATTATATTTCAAAAAATTAAGTAGAGAAAGGCACTGCTCATTGAGAAATATGTATAAAATTATTAGGAATGTTTGCCACCATAAGAAGATAGTTTTGCAAGAAAACAGATGACACAAAGCAAGATCAAAATGGTCTGTCATTCTTTACTCAGCTGAAGTCACTCCTTGCCTCGAGGTTTGTCTCTGAGATAACAAACTTAAAAGTGTCAGGAGATCCTGGAGAGGTTTTGCAAGAACTACAAAGGTGATTAAAAGTTAAAATAAAACTCGAGTGCAAATTAGAATATTTTGTTTATTGAACAGAATATAAAGAAGAAACCTAATAACATTTATCAGGTAGACAAGGGTGACTACACAAAGCACACTGACCAGCTGCTCTCGGTTTTCATAGAGGCAGGAACAAGAGGAAGCAACTTAACCTGAAGCCTGAGGGATTTAGAGGCAAAGAGAATTTGGTGATATCGGGGTCATTAAGCATTATAATGGGCTTGTGAGTGATGCCGCTGAGGTTTGAATTGCTGAAGACAGAGGAACACAATAATGGCCTCTGGTTGTTTAAAAGGCTGCATTAATTCTAAGGAACAGGCTTTTCAGAATGACAGCATTTAGAAAATACCCTATTTCAGTCAAAATTTCAAAAAATGGATACATGATCCTAAAAGTGTTTGCACTACACCTTTTTTACATAGTATTTTGATTTGTTCTGAGCAGGTGAACTGTAAAGGATCAACTGTAAGCCTGTGCTTAAATAAATTAATTCCCAGTAGTAAACAAAATACTGCCTCTGGTTACAAAGCTATTTTAGTCTATTGGACTGAAGGAATAAAGAAAGCAGCGCATCTGGTGATGTCAACGATTCAACGCATGTGAAGGACCCAGCACTACCTCAAGGTGGCCTCTATCCTGTAAGCTGCTTGGTGAGAAGTGTCGGGGCAGGGGTATGACACTCAAGCTGCCCATTAATTCCTTTAAAATCACTGTGGTGTTAAGATCTAAAATTAAGAGCCCTGGTGGCATAGTGATTAAGAGCTTGTCTGCTAACCAAAAGGTTGGTAGTTCAAACCTACCAGCCACTCCTAGAAAACTCAGTAAACAATAAAGTACACATCAGCCTTTTATGAGAAACTGACTCACATTGTGAACTGTTACTTAAAACGCAATGACAAAATAAATAATAATTTTTAAAAATTGAGTAAAGAAAAACAAATAGCTCTCCTTATCAAAAGGACGGAATATGGTTCCCACTTTCCTCTGAGTACCGGGCATTTACCAAATAGTCCACGAATTCGTTCAACCAAGCCAACTACGTTGTTCTTCTTCAGGAACCAGAGGCACCCCACTCTCTTGCTACTACAAAGCTTGCCTTCACAGCTCCTGATTGTTCACTGTTCTCAAGTGCAACTACTAAGTGGTCTTGCACGGCAGTCTTCTTCTACCCCTGGGCTGTGAGCATGTGTGACTAATACATTACTGCCAATCTCATCTGTCCAGTGTCAGATGTCATGTGTTCACTCATCCCCATAACCTTAGTGTGGACATCTCTTCCTCACCAATGGGTGAACAAGAGATGACTAAAACAGTTATTCTCGGGAGGCATACCCTGAGAATTATGCCCAGATGTGTGTCATCACCAACTGGGCTTGTGTTCAGACATAGGCTCCTCTACCCGAATAATCTGCTCTGGTAGCACTGATATGTCAGAGTAATACTGTGCTCCATAGTATTTTTATTGGATGATTTTCCAGAAGTAGATCACCAGGACTTTCTTTCAAGGACCCTGTGGGTAGCCTCAAACCTCTAGCCACGAGCCAGAGGAAACTAGATGGCAGCTGGTTTGTAGTATGGGTTGTGGTAGAGTTAATACAGAGTGTTGCAAAATTATGATCTGTTTTAAACTCAGAGGCTATGTAACTTAATAGTTAAAAATAACGATGCTGATTGAAAGTGGCAGTTTGAATTACAGTGAATCAATCTGTGTGTGTGTGTGTGTGTGTGTGTGTTCGCATTTGTATCTGTGCTTTCTGTTGTCCATAGTTTGTTAAACTCCCTGAAGTGCAATTCAACAAAAGCTGTTAGTACTTCAAAGAGTCAAAACTGATTTCAAAGTAAGTAGAAAAATATAGAAGAAAAGAACATCGGTCTTTACTAACAGGTAGAAGAGTTGATACAAAAGTTAATTCATTGATACAAGCTTTCATTCACTCGGTCTCCAGCATGTGCATCAAATACTTCCTGACCTTTTACATTTCCGTATTAGCATATATTCGAGCCTCCAGCACCCAACCACATCTCCCACCTTTTACCTCTTATCTCTACTCTAAAAAGGCAAGCAAGTATCTTGCTATACTCACTATGAGGAAGTTGCCTACATGCTAATTAGCTGCAACAACCCTCAAATTTAACTTGGTCCTTTTTATCCTTCTACATTTAAAATTTGTTCCTATTTTCAAACTCAGCATTCTTGTACTGCTTCTGTCAAGGCTTGCCTGAGCAGAAAGCAGATCTTCGGGAGATCAAAGAAAAGGAATGAACTGGGAAAGACACAGGCTTTGGTTGCTTGAAGACTGAGCTGGTTATCTCATTACCACAGTTTCCAGCCCAGTGGCCTGTGGAATGAATGCTCCTTGGGTTGCTCTCGGTTCGGGGGCACCAGCTGGGCTCTGAGATCCACCCCTTCTGCTGTTGTGCTCATCCTACCCCTGAAACGTTGTTTATCTCTCGAGCGGAGTGCATGGCTAGGGAGCAGATCTAAAGGTATAGCATTCTACACTGTCAGTAATTATTTATCTTGTAACAACTAATTCATCAGTAAAGTTAAAGTTCTCCGATCTCAAAGGATAAAATTTACCCTTCACCAATCAATCTTCATCTAGTCTACTGTAATTATGGATTATTTACCCAGATCTCATCTCCCTGGCAGCTTGCAGCTAAGGCAGCCGTCGCTAACAAATGAGATAACATACAAGGTGATTTGTCATTATTGCAGGTCATTAGCTCTTGTGTGTTTAAATTTTCCTTTCCTCAATAGCTCTCTTTGATAGCGTGTTGGGTAATGTAAGACTAGGGAATCCAGACTTTATTAGTAAAGGAGTGATTTGTGTTTGTTTACCTGGTCATGCAGTGGTTAAGTGCTCAAGCTGCTAACCAAAAGGTCAGCAGTTGGAATCTACCATGTGCTCCTTGGAAACTATAGGGCAGTTCTGCTCTGTCCTATAGAGTTGCTATCAACTCAATGGCAATTTATTTTATTATTATTATTTTTGTGTCTTGATTAAGTGAGTGTATACAATCCAGACTGGATTTTCATGCCTGCCTCTCTACAGCTGTTTCTGCTCTTCTTGCCTGGTGACAGCACATTCCTCCTTTTTGTTCTATATATGTCATATCTGTCCCTTCCTCTCTACCATCTTCTCTCCATTCCAGTGAGGGACCAATAGGACAGCATCCTATAAATGCATAGAACCATAAAGTACACACACCACATGGTCACTTTGTATCCCTGAGTCCAGTCCATTTCTGTCTGAACAGCTGATCTCAGTAATGTTTTCCGGTGAGAAACAGCAGCAGGCCTAGGGGCCACGCTCCCAAGAGAAACCCCAGGCCACGGGAACAGCAATCACAATCTTTCAGTAGACTTCTTGAGGTGCACCTCTCTTTTTCTTGTGTTGCCACTGGGCCTTGACACTGTGTGCCCCATCATGGCTGTCTTTGGTGGTGGCTGGGCACCGTCTTGTTCTCCTGGTCCTATGCTGATACAGCCACCCATTCACATGGGTCCTTCTGTCTCCTGGGTTCTTTTTCCTTTGTGTCTTTGTTGTTCATGGTGATTGTTCCGGATGAGTTGAGACCATTTGGTGTACCTCAGATGGCAGTTTGCTAGCTTTTAAGACTCCAGATGCCACTCCCCAATATGGGGTGTAGAAGACTCTCTTACCAGTAAGCTAGTTATGCCAGTTGGCCTTGATGTCCCCTGAGAGCATGGTCCCCAGCTCTCTGCCCCTGTGACTCTATCCTTGCAATATTGGGTTAAGATAAGAAGAGTTAAGTTGATCTTCTTTCTACTGTGTGCTATCACTGCTTTCATCCAATGAAATTTCTATTCACTATCTAGTCTATGATCAGCACTGTCCCTCCCTCTGTCCCCTCCCTTGCACCATCAAAAAGTTTTTTCTACTGTACATGAATTCGTTTTTACATCCTGATAGTAGAGTCTTGCACAATGTTTGTCCTGGTGCTGCTGACTGATTTCACTCAGCTTAATGTCTTCCAATTGAAAACAGGTTATGATACCCTTCGTAAAATCATCATTGTTCTTTATCATTGCATAGTGTTCCACTCAAAATATATACCATAGTTTGTTCATCCATTCATCTGTTGTTGAGCATCTGGGTTGATTATATCTTTAGCTATTGTGGACTGTGCTGCAATAAACATTCGTGAGCACGTGTCTTGATTCTGTAGGATATATTCTGAGCAGTGGGATTATTGGATCAAATGGTATATCTATTTCCAGCTTCTTAAGGAAGTGCCAAATTGTTTTCCAAAGAGGTTGTACTATTTTGCAATCTACCAGCAGTGTAGGAGAGTTCCAATTTCTCTACAGCCTCTCCAGCTTCTGTTGTTTTGTGTTTTTTGGATCATGGCCAACTTTACTGGGGAGAGATGGCACCTCATTGTAGTTTTGATTTGAATTTCTCTAATAGCTAATGACCATGAGCATTTTGTCATGTGTCTTTTGGATGCTTAAATGTCTTTTTGGAGAAGTATCTGTCCATCTCCTTCACCTACTGGTTAGTGGGGTTACTTACCCTCTTCTTGGTAATATTTTGCAGTAGCTTGTAAATGATGGAGATCAGAAGTCGGTCTAACATGTAGTTGCCAAATATTTTTTCCCAGTCTGTAGGTAGTCTTTTAATTATTTTGATAAAGTCTTTGGATGAGAAAAAGTGTTTGATTCTTAATAGTTCCCATTTATCTATTTTCTTTTCTGTTGATTGTGCTTTCTCAGTTTTTGAAGTTTATGTAATAGAACTTCCGTTGTTGACCCTACTGTTCCTTGAGTGATCTTTCTTATTTTAGGTTTGATATTTAGGCCTTTGATCCAATATGAATTAGTTTTTGTGTAAGGTGTGAAATATGGGTCTCGTTTCAGTTTTTTGCAGATGGATATCCAATTTGCCAGTACCATTTGTTAAAGAGACTGTTTTTATCCCAGTTTAAAATCTTAATGGCTTTGCTGAATATCAGCTGTTCAAAAGAGGATGGTGGCATCTCTGAGGTCTCAACTCTGTTGCACTGGTCTATGTGTCTCTTTTTGTACCAGTAGCAGGCTATTTAGACTACTGTGGCAATGCAGCAGGTTTTAAGATCTGGTAGTATGAGGCCTCCCACTTTGTTTCTGCTCTTCAGTAGTGCTTTGCTTGTCAGAGGTTTCTTCCCTTTCCAAACAAAGTTGGCCATTTGCTTTTCCATTTCATTAAAAAATGTCATTGGAATTTGTATTGGGATTGCATTGTATATGTAGATTGCTTTGGGTAAAATAGACATCTTCACAATGTTAAGTCTTCATATCCATGAGCAGGGTAGGTTTCTCCATTTATGTCTCTTTCTTGGAGTAAGGTCTTCTAGTTCTCTTTGTATAGGTCTCTTATTTCTCTATTTAGATTTATTCCTGGGTATTTTATCTTCTTGGGGACTATATAGTAAATGATATTGATTTGGTGATTTCTTCTTTGATGATTTCTTTGTTGGTGTAGAGGAATCCTACTCATTCACTTACTTTGGTCTTGTATCCTGATACTTTGCTGAACTCTTATATTAGTTCACGGAGTTTAGTTATGGATTCTTTAGCATTTTCTGTGTATACAATCATATAATCTGCAAATAGGGAGATTTTTACTTCTTCACTGATGTGGAGGCTCTTTATTTCTTTGTCTTGTCTAATTGCTCTGGCCTGAAGTTCTAGTACAACGTTGAATAGAAATAGCAACAGCGGGCATCCTTGTCTAGTTCCCATTCTCAGAGGAAATTCAGTTTCTCTCCATTCAGGATGATGTAGGCAGGTAGCTTTGCATAGATGCCCCTATCGTGCTGAGGAATTTCCCTTCTATTCCTAGTTTTCTGAGAGCTTTTAGCATGAATGGGCGTTGGACTTTGTCAAGTGCCTTTTCTGCATCACCTGACAAAATCAGGTGATTCTTATCTTTTGTGTTAGTTATGTGGTTGATCAACTCAATTGATTTTCTGATGTTGATCCAGCCTTGCATTCCTGGTGTGAATCCAAGGTGGTCAAGATGAATTATTTTATTGATATGTTGTTGAATTCTATTGGCAAGGATTTTGTTGAAGATTTTTGTGTCTAGGTTTATGAGTGATGTTCATCTGTAATTGTCTTTTCTTTCTTTCTTTCTTTTTTTTTTTTTCATGAGATCATTCCCTGGCTTTTGTATCAGGGTTATGCATGCTTCATGAAATAAATTTGGGAATATTCTATCCCTTTCTATACTGTAAAATAGTCTCAGTAGCATTGGAGTTAACTCTTATCTGAAAGTGGTAGAATTCTCCTGTGAAGTCATCTGGGCCAGGACTTTTCTTGGTTGATAGTTTTTTGGTGACCTTTTTAATCTCTTCCTTTGTGAAAATCATTCTACTACTCCTTCCAATAATTTTGGTAGGTGACATGAATCTAGAAATTTGTCCATTTCCTCTAGGTTTTCAAATCTGTTGGAGTACCACCTTTGTAGTATTCTGTTATGATACTTTTGATTTCACTTGGGTCTGTTGTGACACCTCCCATCTCATTTCTTATTTGGGTTATTTGTTTCCTTTCCTGTTTTTCTTCAGCAAGTTTATCCAATGGTTTACCAATTTTGTTTATCTTTGCAAAAAACGAGCTTTTGGTTTTGTTAATTTTTTCAATTGTTGTTCTAGTTTCTAATTCATTTATTTCACCTCTACTCTTTATTATCTGTTTTCTTCTGGAGACTGAGGGGTTTCTCTGTTGCTCTCTTTCTACTTGTTCAAGCTACAGGGATAATTTTTTGGTTTGTGTCCTCCCTTCCTTCCAGATGTGTGCATTTATAGAGATCAGTTGATTTCTGAGCACTGCTTTGGCTATATCTCACAAGTTCTGGTAGGATGCATTTCATTCTCATTAGATTCCATAAAATTTCTTTATTTTGTCCTTGATTTCTTCTATAACCTGTGGCTTTGTGAGCAAGGTGTTGTTCAGTTTCTGTGAGTTCAAATCTATGCTTTTTCTGCTACTGATTTCGACTTTTACGGCTTTATGGCCAGAGAAGATGCTTTGCAATAATTCAATTGTTTGGATTTTGTTGAGATTTGCTGTACGTTCTAACACATATTCTATTCTGGAAAATGTTCCATGTGCATTGGAGAAGAAGGTGTACTTATCTGTTGATGAACAGAAAGTTCTATATATGTTGATGAGGTCTAGTTGGTTAATTGTCACAATAAGATCTTCTGTGTCTTTACTGAGCTTTTTTCCCTGAATGATCTACCCATTGCTAAAAGTGTAGTGTTAAAGTCTCTGATTATTATTGTGGATTGTTCTGTCTCATTTTTTAATGTAGTCAGTGTTTGTTCAATGTATTTTTTATGGTCTGGTATTGGATGTATAAATATTTAATATTAAGTTCTGCTTGCATATTGAACCTTTCAGCAATAGTGACCATCTTAGTCCTTGATAGTGGATTTTACATTAAAAGTTATTATATCTGAGATTAGTATTGCTACACTTTTTCTTCTTTGTATATTGTTAGCTTGGTATACATTCTTCCATCCTCTAATTTTCAGTTTGTTCATGTCTTTAAGTCTAAGGTGTGCTTCTTGTAAGCAACATATAGATAGATCATGTCTTTTGATCTAGGATATCACTCATTTTCTCTTTATTGGAGCATTCACTCCATTTATATTCAGTGTAATTATTGATAGGAATGTGTTTAGTGCTGTCGTTTTATGTATTTATTTTTGTGTTGGCGTTTTCTACATTGTTGTTAATATTCTGTCTGGGTCATTCTTCTATGGGTTGACTTTTAGTCTTCTTCAGTGTTGGTTTTGTGTTTATTGAGACTCCTGTATTACATTTCTTCTTTTTATATGTTGCATTGTTATTGTGCTTTGTGGCTACCTCTATGATCACCCTTATTATTCTAAGTTTAAATCAGATTTTAACTTCTGCGCATCTTTTTAACTTTTTCTCCATCTGAAAAGACTATAACTACTGTAGTATATCCCTTTTTTAGTGTAGTGGTATCACAGTTTTCGTGATATGATCACTGGTTCCCTTGTTTAATATTATAGCTTTGATTAATTTTTTTGTCACTTTCCTTACTGAGTAGACTTCTGGATGCTTTGTCCTGTATTGCCTCCATAAATGCATACTTAATGGCTTTGTTTTTCAAAGAAAAGAGCTCCTCTCAGTATTTCTTATAGTTTCGGTTTGTTTTTTACCAAGTATCTAAGCTTCTGTTTATCTGCAAGTGTCTTAATTTCATCTTCATATTCGAAAGACAGTTTTGCAGGATATATAATTTTTGGTTAGAAGTTTTTCTCCTTAAAGGATTTGAAGTTGTCATCCCAGTACCTCTTTGCCAACGTTATTTCTGCCGAGAAGTCAGACGAAAGCCTATGCGGTTTCCCTCTGAATTGTTAGCTTTGCTTTGAGCCTTACTTCCTTTAAGAGAATCTGTTATGTTTCATTTCATTAAGCTTGATTAAGGTATATCTTGGTGGCTTTCTTTCGGGGTCTAGTTTTCGTGGCAGTCGATACACGCCTTGGATATCTATGTTATCTTATTATGTCTTCTGTAGGCAACTAGACAACAATACTCTCTGTGTTTTCAGCTATACCTCCCTGTTCAGGAACTGCAATTAATCATAGATTATTTCTCTTAACAGAGTCCCACATGTTTCTTAATGCTTTTTCATTCTTTTTATTTATTTTTTTCTGATTTGTCTTCATAAATGCTGGTGTCAGTTGGCTCTGTCTTCAAGGTCACCAAGTCTGACTTCCATCTCCTCAATTATGCTTTTTTGGCTTTGGTTTGCATTGTCTAATTCTATAATTTTGTAATTGATCTGCTAGATTTCAGATTGTTTATGTTCTATCAGTTCAAATAGCTTTCTTAATTTTTTTGTTTGCTGTGCTGCATTTTGTTTAATCTGTTGGAGAGTTCTATATATAATTCAATTGCACCCTACCTCTGATAGTTTCAGAAAGACTTCTTCATCTAGAAAGTTTTTGATTCTTTATTTTGGGAGTTTTCTGAGGCCATGGCTGTAAAATGCATTCCTTTATTGACAACTCTCTGATGTGACCCATTTGTTCTTATAATCATTTCATGGTTCTTGGGGCAGAAGCTATCCTTGAATACCTTCTGTCTCTCGTGTTTGTTGAGGCTACTTTTCCCACTAAAAGTATATACTACCTTTCCATGAGGGCTTGTGTAAAGTGAAAAATGAAAGAAACATTCTTTGTTGAAAATTCACTGAGGTAGAAGATTTACATACACAGTAGCACATCCAAGAAGAATGATGGGTCAGATTTTCATCTCTTCTGGATTTTGTACAGCACAGTAAGCATTGGAAGCCTATTTATGGTTTCCTGTGGGGTAGGCAATGCTGGTGGGTTTGGTTTTGTGTGTATGTGGCATATTTGGAAAACCAAAAGTACTCAATACAATCAAATGAAAGACACTGCCCGAAAGCCTGCCTCCAAGGTCCTTAAGACAGATGGAACCAAGAAAACACAGTGCTAGACTACCACTAGGCTACTACTAACATTTTCAGGGAAAATGTATGCCCTTGTCTTATTTCTCAAAATCTGTATTACCTATCAGAAGATTTGTACACACTCAGTAAGCATGGATTCCATTAGTGAAAACACATACCATTACCAAAAAAAAAAAAAAAAAAAAAATTCAAAACAGAAAGAAATTGGAGTTTAAAACGTTAGAGTTGACACACATACACAGTGTGTAAAATGCATCCTTGTATTGATGGTTTTCTGATGTTACTGTATTTGTTCTTACAAACTTCTATTGAAATCAGTCTTAGTGATGTGGGGGAAGAAACTACATTGTGGCTGACACTACTACTTTAATAATAAAAATCCTTCTAGGAATACCTGGATCATCAGTTCACACTGGATTACAACTAAGAAAATGCAACTGTTCTATACTCTAATGATTGTAACTTTCTGGGTTTAAGGTTAACGCTATTGAGCTGTTGAACTCCATCAGATATGAAATGCAGAAGATGGACTATGAACCAGACTCACACATGCTTTTCCAAAAGAAGCACCATTACTGAGTCAATGCTAGAAATGATACTTTTTTACATATGTATTTGACCTGAGAAATTAGAGGATTCGCAGAAGCTAGTGCCACATATGCTTTTATTATGAGGTCGTGGAGCACTAAGGATTCTGCTTTAAATGGTAATACAGTACATCCTCCTTAACAACAAAGAGGTATTTTTCCAGAAGTGAGAAAGACCCAGAGCGTGCTGTATTACCCTTTAAGCATACTGGTTATCCATCACATTCATAGACAGATGGATAAAACCTATTGTTGTCAAGTTGATTCCAACTCATAGTGACCCTACAGGATAGAGTAAAACTGCCTCACAGAGTTCCAAGGAATGCCCGGTGGATTCCAGTTGCTGACCTTCTATAGTTAGCAGTCATGGTACTTAACCATTATACTACCAGGGTTTCCAAATGGATAGATACATATAACTTAAATATAGATATGGATATCAGAATGGACATAGGCATGGATTTAGATATATGGATGCCCAAAGCCAAGCCAAGTGACATATGGATATATAGGTGTATATTCTCTGTTAAGATTGTAAATTCATTGACTTGAATCACTTAGTTGATTTCAGTGGTTTCTTTTATGTCATCTTACTTATTGCCATTCAAATATATAATGCAATACTCTGTTATAAATTAAATCCAGAAACTTCATCTAAGATTGACAGCTTCAGCTTCCAGATTACCTACTTTTGGACCTATGTTTTATTTGACTCCAAAAACCTAAGGGAAGAGCAGAGAAAGCATTACAGTTTGAATGCTTTTGGCATACTTTTCAGCCTGAGGTCTGAACTTTGATTACCCCTGAAGTTTGACAGAGAAAGAATCGGCTTATAATTACAGGCTAGCAAAAATAGAAAGGCTTCTTCTACACAGCCAAGGGAAGACCTGCATCTAAACTAGCAGATCAAGTCACATAAATATTAATAACACTGTTTAAAGTGACATGTGGTTCTTCTGGCCACGCCTCAGTCAAAGCAGCTTCTATAGCCCAGCTGCTAGTTGCTGTCTCTGAGATCCATTTATAAATAATTGAAGTGTTTAGTGTGATATTACCACTCTGTATATGAAAGAGACATTGTGTAAGAGCCCATCAGATGGGGAATCCCAAATTAGTGTTAGGTTGAAGACAACAACATAGGCCATACTAGTAGGACTTCTGTGTGTGTGTGTACGTGTGTGTGTATGTCTGCATGCACATGCATGTGTAGTCGTCCCTACATCAGCAATCCCATATGTGGGAAAGGAAGAGAATGCTGTTTCAGTTGTCTCTTCATCTTCTCCAAGTGAGTGATGTAGGTCAAAGCACTGGCTTTAGCCCTAAACTCCTGAATTTCCCTCCACTGGGAAAATTGTATTCTAGTCAAGACAAAAGGAAATTGAAAAAGGGGGAAAAAATGGCAGAGTGTGACTCAGTTGCTACAATGGCATTACAGGAGCGCATTTTGAATGCCAGCCAAGTGCCGTCGAGTCGGATCCTACTCATGGCGACCCTAGGGGGCAGGATAGAACTGACCCCCAGATAGTTAAAGAGAAATTCACATCAACAGAATTCTCACTGCCATTACTCTAAGACACAGAAAGGAGGGAAAGTTCTGCAAGGCACAAAGAAAAGAAGTATCATAATTCTATCATTCCAGAAATAATGGGTTCCGGAGGAAAAAATCAACATGACAAACTTCTTCATATCAGACCATGCAGCAGTTTTTTTCTTAAATCGTTTTATTCCATGATGTACATGGTAGGCAAGTTCCAAATCCAGGTTGATTGAACTTTCACTTTACAAATTTTATAATATCCTCACTCTTATCTCCCTAAAGCAGATCACATTAATTCTGAGGGGAAGTTGAAGTCTGAATTTATTAAGAAATAACTCCGCACAAACACTTTTTTTCAAAACATGCTGATGAAACTAGTATGAAGAGGTTGACACAAGACATTAAAAAATTTAGGTATTGTATTTCACTATTTTAAAATTTTCGAAGCTAACTCATTTTTCAAATTAAAATTGTGCTTCAAAAGCAGAAATGTTTTTCCACCGATTATATATTGAGACTCTTCCCTTTTCAAAAGTACAGAGTTAGTCTCTGTGGGAGTTTAAAGATTTATAAAGCAGGATCTGTACCCTCAAAGGACTTGTAGCATACAGAGATGTTCCAGGGGAATATATCCATCTTCTTACATTGATTTTTGGACCACGTGTAGTTCAAAAGATTTCTAGACAACTCTTCCCTAAAGAGTCTAGTCAATTCCCTTTGGATCATAAGTGTGGGTAATGCAACAGACTTTGTTTTGTTTTGTTTTTGTTTTTTTTTTTTAGTAAACTACTCCTGTAAGGAGAGTGAAATCACGACTGATAAAGGCTGAACTCACAACTCCAGTAGTTTTATGCTATGGTCACAACTTCGAAAGAACCTTCTATGGTGTCTCAGAATAGAATGAAAGAAATTATGAGAAGGATGAGAAAGAGTTCTTTCATTCTCTTTAACCTCCAGAGCCTGTACTGTCAAAGGAGAGACTTCTAACTATACTAGGACATAAGGCAAAATGAGAAGGGCTAGCAAGGAATATTCAAAAGGTTATATTACCTGAAAGGACTAAAATAGGCCAGTGCTGAGACAGCTGCTAAAATTGAAGCAAATCCTGTCTGCATCATCAGCTCACATACTTTCAGCTGCGCTAGTTACTGAGCTAAACATTTGTGCTACCGAGCCTCTCTGTCAGCGTGTTCAGCCAGATTGTTTAGCTGACACATTTCTAGGTTTCTGCACGTCCCTGTGTCCCATAGAAAAAACTGTGGGGGTGGCACACACTCGCTTTTTTTTTCAAATGCAGCTTTCCTTGAGAATGTGAGCTGCATCTTTGGTGGCATAACGTGGGAGGTGAGGGTGTTATATCCTTACAAGCAGCTGTTCTGTACTTAGATAAATGTTCTATCTGTCAGTGGTGTTGGCAAGGTAGAGAGAGACCTAGAAAATGATAGGTGGCAAAAGCTAGACAACAGAGAAAATATTTTCCAGCTATTCTATTTCTTTCATCTCTACTCTGGAATTTTACTCTCAGATCCTATATGGATCCTGTAACTATAGATACATCGGGGACACTGGTGGTTCAGCACTGGAATTCTCGCCTTCCTTGAGGGAGATTTGGGGTTGATTCCCAGATTATGTACCTCAACAACAGCTACAACCCATCTGTCTAGAGGAGGTTTGCATGTTGCTGTGATGCTGAATATGTTTCAACTGGGCTTTCTAGAAAGAAAACTAAACCAAACCCACTGCTGTCAAGTCAACTCTGACTCACAGAGACCTTGTAGAACTGAGTAAAACTTCTCCACAGAGTTACTCGAGAAAGAAAAGCCTGGCAGTCTACTTCTGAAAATCAGCCAGTGAAAATCCTATGGCCCACAGTGGTTAAATCTGAAACTGATCATGGGAGTGGCACCAGAACACAGGGTATTTCTCTCTATTGTGCATGGGGTCATCATAAGTGTGACTGCTTCAATGGCAGACAACAACATAGATGCTATAAAGGACACAGCCTGTAGTAGCAGATGATTTTCGGGAAGTTGCCACCAAGCTATTGGACTCACCCATGTACACTAGTGTTATGAGATAGCCATCAATCCAATTCTTTTATAATGTCTCAAATGACAGAATGTTAAAAAAAGATGAAGCCATATTTGAGAATGAAAACCCTGGAGAGATATAATATCTCCTCTGCTTATGGACTCTTATGGGTCACTCAAGAAAATGTCCGGCAGCAAAATGTTTGAAGGCAATCTGACTGCAAAGTACCACCACTTGATTTAACAAATCCTAGGCTCCCTCCCCTCTCTTTAGATAAAGCTACAAGCTTGGTTGAAGAGGAAAGATTTTTCATATAATAGATGTTCATTCTGGCCTGGAGCACCTTAGATACAAATATGTCATTGAAGCATTATAACATGGCCATTGCAATTCTCCTTGTCTTTTTAAATTTTCCACAGGGATTACAGAAGTGATAGGTGAACAGGTGGAGATAACTCTGAAAGACCGACGCTCCATACACCATCAAAATTGGGTACCACTGTGCCTTTTAAATACCTTTCCAGCTCATCTGACTTTCACACTTTTAATAGGTCTGACTTTCCACAACGCTATAAGATCTTTTCATAACAGGAAATACATCCTACCATTTTTATATACCGAGTACCCAGAGTAATATCCATTTGTTGTGGGTGTTAGGTGCTATCAAGCCAATTTCTGATTCAAAGAGACCCCACGTGACAGAGCGGAACTGCCCGACAGGATTTTCTTGGCTGTCATCTTTATGAAAGCAGATAGCTAGGTCTTTGAAATCTTCTGTCCAGTTCTTTTACTTCATGCTCGTCTACTCTACTTCCAAGAACAAGTTTTGGATTCTCTTCTGACATCCATTTTGGTGTCTTCTTTCTTTCTTTCTTTCTTATCTTTTTAGTGACCATTTCTTTCCTTAGAGTATTACACACTTTATGTCTTCCTACAATTCCCCTGGTTCAGTCACTAGCGCTCAATGTGTCAAGCTCACTCTAAAGATGCTCTTTAAATTCAGGTGGGATGTACTCAAGGTCAGACTTTAACTTTGACAGACTTGTTTTAATTGTTTTCAGGTGTAATTTGAAACTTACATATGAGCAATTGATGGTCTATCCATTCATCAGCCTGCGGTCTTGCTCTAACTGATGATATTGAACATTATGCAGGTTTCCATGCCAGATTGTTATTGTTGATTCCAACTCACAGTGACCTCATGTGAACCCCATGTGTGCTAAGTAAAATCCTAAAGGGATTTCAAGGCTGTTACACTTCTGATCAACAGATTTGTCTTTTGAAGTGCACTGCGTGAGTTTGAACAGCCAATAATTTGGTTAGTAGTCCATTTCTTAACCATTCACATCAACCAGGGAGACCCTGTATCAGATTATTAGCTTATTTTTAGTGTTTAAGAGTTATGAATGGTACTCTTGAGCTCTTCAAGTTGTCCCATTAACTGCACAAAATATCAACTGTGCAAAAATCTGCTTATTATTTAAATTTTCTGAGTCTTAGTTTCTTCACCTTTAAGTAAAAGGTAATAATAATTTATTGCTAAGTACTGTTATACTATTTAAATGAGATAATCAACATGTCAGAAACACTGAAGCCTTCAATAAATATATGTTTTGTTCACTTGCTTTCTGCTATTGAAATATAGGGAATTGTACAATTTTATTTATTTTTTTAAAATATTATTTTATTATCTTTTCAGTGAAAATTTGCCCAGCAAATTGATTCCTATTTGACAACTTCTAAACAAGTTGTTCAGTGACGTTATACTTTTCACAGTGTGCTAACATTTTCATTAATTACTTTCTACTTGTTCCATTTCCAGTACTCTAGTTTCCCCTCCTCTGTCTTCTTATGGTTGCTTTAGATAATTGTTGACATTTTGGTTTCATATAGATAGTTTTTTAATGGAGCACCTACTCATGGGAAATATCCTTTACTTTGCATACCAAACAAAACCCACTGCTGTCAAGTCAATGCCAACTCATAGCAACTCTCCAAGACAGAATAGATTTGTCCCACAGAGTTTCCAAGGAGTACTTGGCAGATTTGAACTGCTGACTTTTGGTTAGCAGATGCATCCCTATCCACTGCACAACCAGGGTTTCCTTATTTTATATGCCTAACTACTACTTCACTGAAGAGTGACCTCAAGGGATAGTCTTCATTCAAGTTTTAAAAAATATCTATTGGCAATAGTCTCAGTGAGTTCTCTAACTCAGGTGGTATAGTAAGTCTAAACTTTATAAGAATTTGAGTCCTGTTCTGTATTTTTCCCCAATTCTACCCAGGACTATCTATGTGGCTCTAATCAAAATGGTCAGTAGTGATAGTCAGGCACCATCTAGTTCTTCTGGTCTCAAGGGAGATGAGGCAGCGGGTTCTGTAGGCTATTAGCACTGTAGACTGGTTCTTCTCTGAAGCTTTGGTTTCCCTTTTCCTCTTTTGCTTCTAATGAATGGAGACCAATAGCTGGGTCTTAGATGAGCGCTTCCCAAGTGCTACTCACGTCAGGAGAAAGCAGAAAATGAATTTTGTGGTAAGAACTGACTCAGCTGTCCCATGAGACCAATCAATAACCTAAGCCTTCAAAACCAGAAAATCATCCTCATGAGGTACTTGATTATGCCTGAGAACTATCTATAACTGCATTCTCTGTTAACATACACATACTTTTAAGGATTTGAATTTCTTTTTAAGAAAATACATTTAATCTTAAATCATTAATATAATTTATTAATAATTATATATAGCATCTATGAGCAGTAAAGCTGCAAAAAACCTGAGTTCTCCCTTTATATTATCTCCATACTGAAGTTAATTTAAATCCAACAACAAAACTGGCAAAATAAGGATTGCACAAAACAGATACAAAAGGGTGGAGAAAGTAACACACAAGAAATATAACTAAGTGACTGCATTCTTTCACAGAGGAGGAAAAAAGCATTTTTTTCTCTTTATGTACATAATATCTAGATGTATTCCACAAAAAAGACCCACTGCTGTCGAATCGAGTCCAATTCATAGCGACTCTCAAGGTCAGAGGAGAACTGCCCCATAGAGTTTCCAAGGAGTGCCTAGCAGATTTGAACTGCCGATCGTTTGGTTAGCAGAAGTAGCACTCAACCAGCACTACGTCACGAGGATTCCCAATGTATTCCATCACAGTTAAAAGTTTTCCAGATGTGTACAGAATGTCAACGAACCAAAGTCTATTTTTACCCTTTTGTGTAAATCCCAAAAACAACCAATTTAATTCAAATTTTCTTCCCAAAATTGATTTATGGATTGAGATGAAACAATAATATGTTAGTTCAATAATCCTACTGATGAGAACAGCAAAAAGACAAGTTTTGGAGGTTTCATTCCCACTACAGATTTCATAGAACCAAACTAAGAATTCAGAAAGAATCCAATCGTAGATTGTGATTTAGAAAAGGACAGTTTTAGCCCACTAAATCTACTAATAAAAGAATTGTGTCGACTTAGCTCAGTTAAACCTATTCCACTATATATGCATCAAAAATGCTAATACTGGGGGAACAGTGCAGTTGACCTAGATAGTTGATTTGGCTGATATTTAGCTAATTTGCTGCTCTTGCACCATATCTTAAGGAGAAACATAACGTTTAATTGAACAAGCATTTATTTGATGCCTTCTGTATGCAAGACACTATGCTAGGTTATTTAATGACTTCATTTTCTTTTTCATTACATGCTTATTTATTAATCTTTTGAAGTACTTGTAATTTAGTCTAACATAAAATCTTGCCTCTCCTCGCTTGAGATTTGGGGTTTAGGACATCAGTTAATTAAGTCCACTTTGAGAAGCAATAGAATTTAAAAACAGCTTCTAGCATGCAAAAAGAATCTCTGCAGTCCTGATCGTTTAAGAGCAATTATTTTTTTTTAGTTACATAAAGAGACATTTTCAGGCCTCTAATTGCTCCAAATTTATCTGCTAAAGAGTCATTATGTTCCATTTTTAACCCTTCTCTGACATCAGAAACTAATGTTGTAATTGAACTGTGTCATCATTGATCTCAATTCTAAGCCATTACAAGAGCTGGTTTTTGGCTTTCACAGCAATTGTGCCGTTTTCTTTCTAATCATGCCGTTGCCTGCAGATACCACCGAGCGACCAAGAAAGAGCTGTTCGAAACACAGCTAGAAACAGTGCCTGGTATTCATGGCAGCAGACTCTTACTTGCTATTTTCCACATATTTAGAATAAGGATCTAAGTCCAGATGTCTCTAGTTTTCATTTGTTTCTTTTTTCAATAATTTAAATACAATAATTAAATTTACTAAATGGAAGAATCAAAGAATTTTGGATTTGTCCTACTACTGACTCTATGTACATCCAAGTATTGTTCTTAAACTATAAGAAAGAAATTACATAAAGGAAAACGTATAGAATACTTGTGTTTGGGTCTTAGAAATGTACGTTAAAGCAACTCTATGCATTCAGCCCTACTTTATTGAGAAAAACAACGGAATCTCTAATTCAGTAGGCACTAAACTGATCTTGTTGTTGGATTTCACTGACTCATTTAGGAAACTATGAATTTTTGTTGTTATTTAGCATAAATATGTGTCTTGTTTCATGTTCAGTAAAACTTTACACTTAAATCTGAAAAACAAAAGCTTTTTTAGCTCAAACACTGCTTGAGGCTTTGTTGATAACCATAATTCTTTACATTCTTTGGCTACCTCTCTTTATTAAGAAACTTGAAACTGAAAGATCATGAAGGAGCATTTCTCTGAAAGTCTAAACTAGCTTTCATGGACCTTAGAATGGAAAGAGCACTAGGATGGAAGTCAGAGACACTGTCTTCTGATCTCAGGGCCACCACCACTGGCCTATTCATCACTTACTTTAAATTCTGCTTTCTTTACTGCATTAAAAAAAAAAAAAAGGCAAATAAAATAAATGGACTCTAGGTCTCTTCTGACTGTGGTATTTCTGTGTAGGAAATAAAGCTATCATTAGTTATCATTAGTTTATTTTGAATTAATGTAGTAATGGACTAGCCAAGCCAAGCCAAGTGCCGTCGAGTCGGATCCGACTAGTCAATTAAAAAAAAATAAAAGTTGCTGTCAATTTTGTCTCATGGCAAACTCATGTGAGCTAGAGTAGATATGTACTCCATAGGGTTTTCACGGCTGTGATCTTTCAGAAGCAGATTGCCCAGGCCTTTCTTCTTTGGTGCCTCTGGGTAGGTTCAAACCATCAGCCTTTTGGTTAGTAGTCTAGCATCTAAACCATCAAAATCCAGACTTGTGTGGGGTCTTGAAGGAAAACAGAGCTCACGTGACAACTTTCTACTGTAGCATAGAAACCAATTACTTCCAAGCTAGAATTTCTATGAAATAGCTGTTGTTTTTACCATATATGTGGATTCTTTTAAAAAAAGGAAAAATAAAAAATTCGGTCTAAATTGTCTTAGCCAATGGCCCCATCTAGCTTTATCATAACATCCTCTTAAGTCATTTAAATATCCATGAGTATAGTTGCATTTTTTTCAATACCTAACAGTTGAATGTTCAGCCCACTATAATTCTATTTGCTCTCCAGAAAAGTGAGTCAGATATGACACATTGGAGGGGTTGTGGAGAATGACAAGCCCATTTGACTGGTATCAGTAATCACAATTCTTCAGATTCTTTTCCTACCTCTCTTTAATAAGAAACATGAAACCAAAAGATCTTGGAAGGACATGTCTCTTAAAAAGCTTACTTAGCTTTCGTGGAAAATTTCAATGTGAATTTTTGTAGATGCAAGTGAAAATATTAACGGTGCTGAATACATTCAAGACAGATTGATATTATTCCATGTAATAATGTTAATGTGCTATGCCCCTTGCAGTGGTACTATAATTAAAACTGTTGGCGTTTCCATTTTAAACCTAGTCATAAAAAAAATCCCTCTGAGTGGTAATGTGTCATTCCAAGACTCAAACCAGCAATTTCCACTGTTTAGGAACAATATTTGAGGTTGTAGCAGGGGTCAAGTTCTAATAAGGTAAAACATTTAGCAGATTACTTTTCTTTATTTCACCCTAGATACTTATTTGCCTCTGAAAACTAATTTCATTCTAATGGGTGATACATATAAATAGGATAGACATGTAGCATAAGCATCAAGCTCCAACTGTGAATAAAAACATGGCTTATTATAAACAGTTTGGTATGGCCTGAAACTGAGATAGTTTGGGAAGGCTGCGTTTAAGAAAAAGATAAAATTATAAAGTTAGAAATGAAAGTGAATATTTAGAATGAGAAAAGTAATTATTATCAGCTACAAAGTTTGGAAAGCTTGGGAAGACTGACAAATTATTATCAAATTTATAAAATCCAAAGCAATAATAAAATACATTTATAAATTTGCTGTCTGTTTCTCCTCTAAATATTTTTTTCTTACACAGTTTGGCTGCAAATTCTTTGATAGCATTTTTAAGACAAATACTTTTTAATATTATTTATTAGGGAGAGAAGTTAGCCAGTCTATTCTCTACCATCATGGACTAGTAAACTTTTTCAATGGAGGAGATAACAGTAAATATGTTAGGCTTTGTTGGCCATACAGTCTCCATATCACAAACACTCAGCTCAGTGATCATTGGAGCAGGAAATTAGTTATAGGCAACACATAAACGAATTAGCGTGGCTTTGTTCTAATGTGTGTATGAATTCTGAATTTTGAAATGCATGTCATTTTTGTATATAATGAAACATTTTATTTGTCTGATTTCTTTTTAATCATTTAAAAATGTAGGAATCATTCTTAGCTACTAAACCACATAAAAACATGCAGAGTAGTTCGCTGATGTTTGTTCTATCCTGGTTGATAGAAATTTATTTTTTTATTATTGATAGTTTTAAGAATTGCTCTCAACCTCACAACTAATCATTTGCAATGTGTATATTTTGTGATAGTTGTTAGGTCTGGTAAAATACTAACAGATTTCTTTCATATATATACATTTCTAATGTTTTATTTATTTCTGCAATGACTAATTTTGCATTGTTTTTGAATTGATATTGATTAACCAATTTATCATTGACAATCTCAATGCATAGTCAAAATAAGACTTTTATTGTTTTGTTGTGTTATTAGTATTTTGTGTTAAATCACCAAAGTATTTTAATATTTTCCAATGTGTTCATAATATCCACTCATAATATTTAATCTAAGCACTTATTTGTTACTTTTCCTAGCTATTTGTCATGTCTTCTTAATTATCACTTTTCCTATGCTCTGAAACATTTTTATTATAATTACTCAATGTTAGCATAAGTTCTACTGATTTCATCACTCACCTTCATCACTTCTGTTTCACACTTATGTTTTTAAACTGAAATTTATCTTGGTTCTTTAATAAATAATGTTAAAGAAGACAAAAGAAGAGACCAATCTCACATATCTAGATTAAATCTCATTTCACATTTGTTTTATTAAAGCATTCCAAAACAACATTTTGAATTGCCCTATACCTTTGTGTCAAGACACATGTAGAGTTGAGACAGTGGATGATAGGGATATTCCAGAATACCATTCCAATGCCTAGACAGCAATCACTTAACTATATAGAACTTACTGGAGAACAAACTCCTACCTTATCAACCCCAATAAAATGAATTTCCAACTCATTTACACCTTAGTTAAATACCAAAAATGCCTATAATAACTCCATTGCCACCCAACATGAAGGAAAGAACAATTGAAGGTAAACTGGATTTGAAAGAGCCAACAAATTTTATCAACTATCCGTTGTCGTTGTTGTTGTCGTTGTTGTTATGTCAAACTGATTCCTACTCATAGCAACCCAATATAGGCAGAATAGAACTGTTCCAAAGGCTTTTCAAGGCTGTATCCTTTCAGAAGCAAATCACAAGGACTGTCTCTCAAGGTGCCTCTGGCTGGGTTCTAATTGCCAGCACAACCCCAGGAGATTCAGTCCCACAGCTGTTACCTGCAGCACTAAGCACCATATTCTCTCAACCATTCTACTCCAAGAATGACCAGAATTGAAAAACAAAGATGTAGATGTTCCAAAGAAAGCTGATGAGAACATGTGTAACTCAGCTTACAAATTACATGAAAGGGTTTTTTGGTTGTTTTTTTTAACACAGAAAATACAGTAACCATTTCATGGTTCTGAAAAAAAATAAATTAGAAAAATCAGCTCCTCGGATTTTGAATGTAATATGTACACTCGTATGCTTGGGACACTTTGTATGACATAGCTCCATAGGACATTGTTTATCATAATTACAGATTTGAGTTTAATTGTGTGATTGCACATATGTATTTACTCTAGGAACTATAACAAATATACAGTAATTAAACAGCATAACCAACTAAAATGCTACATTTTTGAAGAAAAACAAGAAATTCATAAAGCCTCTACAACCATAAAAGAACATCAAAAAGGTCAATTACAAGCTTACAAAAGTCTGTTCTGATTCAAATGATAATTACAGTCGGCTCATTGCCTTTCTCCTTCCTTTTCAAGAGCTTTAGGGGAGTAAGAAAATTATAAGATGAGAGATTCAGGTTGGAGCATCTTCACGGCTTAGAAAACAACTATCAATGTTTTTAAAGATTTCCATAAAATTCCTTTTGTGTAAATAGAGTCATCTGAGGGTTAATTAATCTGCAGCTCAAACCTGTCCTTTGTTCCTGAGCATCTTTCAGCCTTAGGATCCTCCTAAAACATTTCTAGTCCTAAAGTTACAGCCTTTGAGTGTCTATTGTTTTCCTAAGATAAACCTGATAGCTTTTTTCAGTATTGTGTTTATCCATGTAAAGGATAATTAACTCCAAGAAATGACTTTTTGTTGGCGTTGTTGTTTTTTAAGTGCTTAGATACTATAGCAACAATACAGGTACACTGAATCCTATTAAACTAAGTACTGTATTTAGTGTTTCAATACATACCCACAGGTTGCCTGGCTTTGAAAAAAAAATCAAATACAGCACATAACATAAGAATGTTGGTTTCTTTACAAACCCTGGTTGCTCAGTGGTTAAAGCAATCCAACGCTAACTGAAAGGTTGGCTTTTGGAAACCACCAGTGGCTTGGTGGGAGAAAGATGTGGAGGTCTGCTTCCACAACCGTGAAAACATTGTGAGGTCACCATGAGTCAGAATTGATGAAATGGCAGTTGATTTGGTATGTTCAGTAAATTACAAGCTATGGTATTTAAAACATAGTTTAAAACTGTAATTTATGCACAGTATAATAACAAAACTGTAATTTATGCACAGTATAATAACAAAACTGTTTCTCTTTCCTTATCTCATATTTACCAAGCATCTTTGCTTGTGTATACTTTTACCTTGCAGTGGTTAATATCAAGATTAGGAACATGACTTAACTGCGAGTCCAAAATAATGATATATTCATAACTACATCACTCTTAATGTTACCATAGATGGCCTTGGCTGTTCCAACCCACCAACAGGGCTCTTGTTCTCTACTGGGTAAAAATAATCAGAAGAGATCTACAATTTCCCACACTAATCAAATCTATCACTGTCCAGTCGATTCTGACTCACAGTGATCCTAAAGAGTAGAACTGCCCTATAGACTTTTCAAGGAGTGCCTGGAGGATTGGAACTATGAATTGTTTCAACTACCATAAGATCATGTGATTAGTAAACACAGCACTTAACTACTAGGCCACCAGCATTTCCTTTTCCACACTAGCAAAGTTTTGTTAGAAAGGAGCTTTCAAGCAAAAATGAGAAGGGCCTAGGCAATACTTATCCCTGCCTCCTCAAACCAAGGCTTTGTGGGAGTTTATGAAGAATTTCAGGAGGGAAGGATCTCATATTTTACTCATTATAAGGTAAGAAAAATGTACAGTTAAGACAATGAGGTGAGTGAGCAAGCAGATTTCAAAATGGCTTCTACAATGTGGGTTTCTGGGACTGGTAGCAGGACCTACAATGGGGTGTTGCACCCGCTCAGTTTCTTGTTGTCCTAGTGTTAAATTCTGCCAGGCCTAGTTTTAGCTTTCTGGTGTCCCCGTTGGAAGGACATGTAGCAGTCATCTCTGTCTCCTCTGCACATTCCTCTGAATTTGGTCTAAACTGGCTTTTAGGAAAATAAGTTCAGGGATAGTATAAACAACTCTTCAAGTGTGGGTGGTAAAACAAATTGCCTATCATTCTGGAGTGTTTCATGGTGTGGATAGGCTACCCTTTCCTGTCCTTGTCTTGCTAATACTTACTTAGCTATCACTACTATGTTAAAGAATTAATTTCCACATGTACATCTATTATCAAGTGACAATTTACAAACACTTTAGAGCTTTGGGGAATATGCCTGAAAAGAATGCTTAATTAGGAAGTGCTGTCAATTTTCAGATCTTTCTTCACGGTTCATAGAATACTCTTTCACTAACAAAAGTCTTCAATTGTTTGATGAACAAAACATCTTATTCCCCTAATAGCAGAGACAATATTACAGGGCCATAAGGTAGTACGAAACATACATTAAAGAGAAAAAATCCATTTTATTTTATTTATTTGTTAATAAATACCATCTTGGGGGGGGGGAGAGTCAAGATGGTGGACTACATGCATGTCTCCCTAAATCCCTCTGGAAGCCAAGACCTGAAATGATAACTAACTGGAGCCTCTGGGCACCTAGTGAGCCCTGGGATGCAGCATAGGGCTGTTAATTTAGACTTCATACCACTGAATGTGAAACCACCTCTCTTTCACTGACTCCACTCTCAGCGAACAGAGAAGGTAACTCACCATTTTGAATTTTTTTCCCTCTATCTTGGCCAGCAGGCAGAGCTGGGACTTGACTGGCTGTTGGTCTCGGACACTCTACTGGTGGGACCAGCAAGCGTAATTCCCAGGTTCTGAGACCCTGGCTTTGGATTCTATACACCTTGGCTTCCCAGGCCTATCTTTCTGCCTCCTCTATCTGGTAGCCATACAGACGCCCTTGTGTGGGATGCCACCTTGATCCACTGGGAAATGGAGAAGTTCAGATAGACGTCCCGGCCAGACTTGGTTCCTAGGCTGGAAGGTGGCACCTGTCGAGGTGAAAGTGCTTTTCCAGCAGAGAGGCGGTGTTTTGCACAGTGTCACCTGCGGCTGGGACCCAGCAGCAGAGGCTGTGGACTCTGGGCTTTTGGGCACTTTTGGCCTCTCTTTCTGCCGGGACTCTGGGCCCAGCTGGCTGGTAAGCTTGTGGGGAATGCCATCTTGTTTTGCTAGGAGGCAGAGTCATCCATACAGAAGCCTGAGCTGACCTAATTCCTGGGCCAGAAGGTAATGCCTACCCAGAAGAAACTGCTTTCCCAGCAGAAAAGCAGAATTCTACACAATATCACTTATAGCAGGGGCCCGACAGTAGAGACCTGCAGAGCAGTAGCCTTTCTGAATTTTGAGCTAGTTTATAACATCTGGGGTTCAATATAGAGGTGCTTACTTTGCCAGCTGGGAAGAGATCCATATACACTTGAAAATCTGACTGACTTTGGGAGTTGTCAATTACTTTTTACTTTTCATTTTAAGACAGCCTAGATAAACAACTGTGGTCTATCTTCACAGCATCTCTCCCAGCCTCTATTGACCCACATGAAGGCCAAGAAGCAACAAACTTTGGAGAAGACAGTAACCCAGAAATCACCCATGGCATCAGAAGGCCCCCAAAAGAAGCCACCTCAGAACTTGCCAGATGAAGAACTTTTTCTGAAACTATCAGAAGGTGATTACAAACGAATTATATGGAAAGCCCTCCTAGACCTTATACAAAATGTAGCAAAGCAAAACAAAAAATTAAGCAAGCTGTTTGATCTGATGGAACATCAGTACTCAGAAATCCAAAAGATCAAGAACAAAATCAAAGACATAGAAACTTCAATTCAAAGCCAAGAAAACACAATGGAACAAATGGACTATAGACTTTCTGATTTGGAAGACAAAGCTACCAACTCCAGCATCCATGAGGAGAAATCAGAAAAAAGAAACAAGAAAAATGAAGACACATTAAGAAGCACGTGGGACTCTATTAAGAACAATCTATGATTAATTGGAGTTCCTAAACAGGGTGTTTTAGTCAGCTAGGGCTGCTCTAACAGAAATACCACAGAGTGGATGGCTTTAACAAAGAAAGATTTATTCTTACACAGTCCGGTAGGTTGCAAGTCCATATTCAGGGTGTCCGCTCCAGGGAAAGACTTTCCCCTTGACGGCTCTGGAGGAAAGTCCGGTATTGCATCAGTCATTGTCCAGGGAGTGTCCTAACGCAAGAACCTCTGGTCTGAACGACGCGCTCTGCTCCCGGTGCTGCTTGCTTGATGGTAGCGAGGTTCTCAAATTGTCCTTGGTTCTTTTTCCTTTTATTCCTTGCAAGCTAAAAGCATTAAGGGTGGGGCAAGCCATACTCCAGGGAAACTTCCCCCATAGCAGGAATTCACAGCCCCACCCTAATCCTTTAACATACAGGTTAGCAAAACCACACAATGGAGGACAGTCCCAAGATACTGGGAACCATATCCCAGCCACGTGGCTGCACACATTTTTGGGGGGACACAATTCAAACCATGACACAGGGCAAGACACCTGAGAACACAGACAGTATTGTTGCTGAGCTACTGACAGAAAACTTCCCAGAAATTAGGAAAGAAGAGAATATAGACATCCAAGATGCATATCAAATGCCACTCAATATAGATTTCAAAAGAAAGACTGTAAGACATATTATAATCAAGCTTAACAAAACAAAACAGAAACAGAAACTCTTAAAAGCAGCAAGACTCAAAGCAAAGCTGACATTCAGAGGGAAACTCTGTAAGATTTCATCAGATTTTTCAGCAGAAATGATGCTGGCATGGATACAGTGGCATGACATATTCAAAGCCTCGAAGGAGAAGAACTTCCAACCAAGAATTATATACCCTGCAAAACTATCTTTCAAATATGAAAATGAAATCAAGACATTCACAGATAAACAGAAACTCAGAGACTTTGTAAAACCCAAACCAAAGCTACAAGACATACTGAAAGAATTTCTTGGCTTGGAAGAACAAAACCACTAACTTCATATTTTAGAAGGACATATTATCCAGAAACCTACTTAGTCAGGGAAGGCTCCAATCACAATCAAAGCTATAATAGTGAAAGAAATAATCTAGTGATCATATCATGTAAACTACTATATCATCATATTAAAAAGAGGGATGTACTACAGTCATTACAGTCCTTCCAGATGGAGAGGAAATTGACAAGACTGGTACAGTCAAAGTTGAGTTTATATATAGTTTAGTAAGTGGGATAATAGGGGCAGCTGTAAAGCACAATAAAAAAGCAACATACCATATCAAGAAATGTAATACAGGAGTCTCAACAAAAACAAAACCAACCCTGAAAAAAGTGAAAAATCAACTCACAAAGAAGAATGCCACAGAACAGATTAATAAGAATAACAGAGAAAACATCAACACAAAAATAAACATATCACAGTGGCAGCACTGAACACATACCTATCAATAATTACATTGAATGTGAATGGACTGGATGCTCCAGTAAGAGACATCGAGTGACATCTTGGATCAAAAGACATGATCCATCTATGTGTTGCCTACAAGAAACTCAGCTTAGACTTAAAGATAGGAACAAACTGAAAATTAAACGATGGAAGAATATATTTCAAGCTAATAATGACCAAAAAGAGCAGGTGTGGCAATTCTAATCTTAGATAAAATCAATTTCAATGTTAAATCCACCATTGTAGACAAGAATGGTCACTATTTATTGCTGAAAGGTTCAATACACAAGGAGGACTTAACAATGTTAAATATTTATGCACCTAATATAAGAGCCTCCAAATGCATCGAAGAAACACTGACTACACTCAAAAAGGAGATAGATTACTCCACAATAATAGAACACTTCAACCCTCTACTCTGAATATTGCACAGATCGTGTAGAAAAAAGCTCAATAAAAACACAGAAGACCGTATTGCCACTATTAACCAACTAGACCTCATCAACATACACAGAACTTTCTATCCATCAGTGGAAAACTACACCTTCTTCTCTAGTGCCCATAGAGCATTCTCCAGAATAGACCGCGTGTTAGGACATAAAGCAATTCTCAACAAAATCCATACCATTGAATTAATGCAAAGCGTCTTCTCAGATCATAAAGCCATAAAAGTGGAAATCAATAGCAGAAAAAAACATAGATAGTGGAACTCATGGAAACTGAACAACGTCTTGCTCAAAAAGCTGTGGGTTATAGAAGAAATCCAGGATGAAATAAAGAAATTTATGGATTCTAATAAGAATGAAAACACTTCCTACCAGAACCTGTGGAATACAGCCAAAACGGTGCTCAAAGGTCCGTTTATCTCCATAAATGCACACATCTAGAAGGAAAAAAGAAATCAAATCAAAGAACTGACCCTATAGCTGTAGCAAGTAGAGAGAGAACAACAGAGGAACCCCTCAGGCAACAGAAGGAAACAGATCATAAAGATTTGAACAGAACTAAATGAATTATAGAACAGAAGAACAATTGAAAAAATTGAAAAGACCAAAAGCTGTTTTTTGAAAAGATCAATGAAATTGGTAAACCATTGGCTAAACTTACTAATGAAAAACAGGAAAGAAAACAAATAACCCAAATAAGAAATGAGAGGGGAGTTGTCACCACAGATCCAACAGAAATAAAAAAATATCATAACAGAATGCTGTGGGTGACTGTACTCTAACAAATTTGAAACCTAGAGGAAATGGACAAATTCCTTGATTCGTTTCACCTACACAAATTATTACAAGCTGAAGCAGAACAATTTAATAAACCCATCACAAAGGAAGACATTGAAAAAGTCATTAAAAAACTGCCAACCAAAAAAAGCCTGGGGCCAGATGGCTTCACTGCAGAAATCTACCAAGCTGTTAGCAAAGAGTTATCTCCAACACTACTAAGACTATTTCACAGTATAGAAAGGAATGGAATACTCTCAAATTTATTCTATGAAGCCAGCATAACCGTGATACCAAAGCCACAGAAAGATCCAGCCCAAAAGGAGAACTACAGACCAATATCACTCATGAATCTGGATGTAAAAATCTTCAACAAAATTCTTGTCAATAGAAAACAACATATCAAAAAAACAATCCATCATGACCAAGTTGGATTCATACCAGGGGTTTAGGATGGCTCAGCATCAGAAAAGCCATTAATGTGATCAATCACATAAATACCACAAAAGACAAGAACCACCTGATCTTGTCTATTAATGCAGAAAGGCATTTGATAAAGTCCAACACCCATTCATGCTAAAAACTCTCAACAAAATAGAAACAGAAGGCAAATTCCTCAATGCAATAAGGGCCATTTATACAAAGCCAACTGTGTACATTGTCCTGAATGCAGACACCAAAACAGTTTTCCCTGACAACAGGAACTAGACAAGGATGCCCACTCTCACCTATCCTGTTCAACATTGTACTAGAAGTTCTAGCCAGAGCAGTTAGACAAGACCAAGGAATAAAGGGCATCTGCCTCGGCAAAGAAGAACTAAAAATCTCCCTATTTGCAGCGGATATGATTATATATGTACAGAATCCCAAAGAATCCATAAGGAAAGTACTCAAACTGATAGAAGAGTACAGCAAAGTCTCAGGATACAAGATAAACATCAGTAAATCAGTAGGATTCCTTTATACTAACAACTAGATTATTAAGGAAGAAATCACCAAGTCAATACCATTTACCATAGCCCCTAACAAGATTAAGTACCTATGAATAAATTTAACCAGAGAAATAACAGAACTTTACACAGAGGACTACAAACCCTTACTACAAGAAACTAAGAGACACTTACATAAACAGAGAAACCTATCATGCTCATGGATAGGAAGACTTAACATTATACAAATGTCTATTTTACCCAAAGCAATCTACTTATATAATGCAATCCCAATACAAGTTCAGTGACATTTTTTAATGATATGGAGGAACAAATCACCACCTTTGTCTGGAAAGGCAAGAAGCCCCAGATAAGTAAAGCACTGCTAAAGAAGAAGAACTTACTGGGAGGCCTCTCATTACCTGACCTTAGAACATATTACACTGCCACAATAGTCAAAACAGTAGAACATATTACACTGCCATAGTAGTCAAAACTAGTACTGGTACAAAAACAGATAGATCAGTGGACCAGAATCAAGACCCCAGAAATGACATCAACTGCCTGTCAACAGTTGATATTCGACAATGGCCCTAAGACATTAAACTGGGATAAAAACAATCTTTTCAACAAAAGGTGCTGGCAAAATTGAATATCCATATGCACTAAATTAAAACAAGATCCATATCTTATACCTTATACAAAAAAACAACTGAAACTGGATGCCAAGCCAAGCCAAGTGCTGTCAAGTTGGAATATCAAATCTAAAATGATAAATCTCATCCAAGAGAAAGTAGGAAGCACAACATGAGGTTTAATACACAGTGCAGACAGACTTCAAAATCTATCAAACAAACAATAGTCACCAGAAGAGGAAACAGATAAATGGGAGCTGCTAAGAATCACTTTTGCTCACCCAAAGACTTTATTAATAGAACTAAAAGGCCACATACAAAATGGGAAAAAATATTTGGCAACTCTATGTCAGACCAACTCCTGATCTCCATAATCTATAAGGTATTACAAAATATCAACAAGAAAAAGATAAATCATCCAATTAAGCAATGGGCAAAGGAGATGGACAGACTCTTCTCTACAGATGAGATCCAGGCAGCCAAAAAACACATGTGGACATGCTCAAGATCATTATCTACTAAAGAAATTCAAATCAAAACGACAATGAGATACCATCTCACCCAACAACATTGGCCATGATCCAAAAAACTCAAAACAACAAATGCTGGAGAGGCTGTGGGGAGATTGGAACTCTCCTAAACTGTTGGTGGGATTGCAAAATGGTGCAACCTCTTTGGAAAGCAATCTGGAGCTCCCTTAAAAAACTGGATTATAAATACACCATTTGACCCAATAATTCCACTGCTTGGAATATATCCTACAGAATCAAGACCATTCACCTCAACTCATACATGCACACGAATGTTCATTGCAGCACAGTCCACAATAACAAAAAAATGGAATCAATCCAGATGCCCAGCAACAGAGGAATGGATAGGTAAACCGTGGTGTATACACTCAATGGAACACTATGCAATGATAAAGAACAATGGTGATTCCAGGAAACATCTCTTAATCTGGTTTCAACTGGAGGACATTATGCTGAGTGAAAGTAGTCAGCGACACAAGGACAAATATTGTATGAGACCCCAACTACAAGAACTTGAAAACAGATTCATGTATAGAAGAAAAGACCCTGAAGGCTGCAAGGGTGGGGTGTGTGTGTGTGTGGAGGATTTAGATTAGATTAAAAAAAAAGCAAACCTAGTGCCAACGAGTCAGGTCTGACTCATAGCGACCCTAGAGGCCAGAGTAGAACTGCCCCATCGAGTGTCCAAGGAGCACCTGGTGGATTTGAACTGCTGACCCTTTAGTTAGCAGTGGTAGCAATTAACGCACTACACCATCAGGGGAGGAGTACTCAAATTGTGTTGAAGTTCAGTTATCATTGATCTTCTTTCTAATGTGTGATGTCACCAATTTCACCCAACCAAATTTCTATTAACTATCTAGAGATAGTTAATAGAAATTTAATCCTATGATAGTTAACCTAATCCTTTGATAGTTAATAGAAATTTAACTATCTAAAGAAATTTAACTACCTAAACATAGTTAATAGAAATTTAATCCTATGATAGTTAATCTAATCCTTTGATAGTTAATAGAAATTTGGTTGGGTGAAATCGGTGACATCACACATTGGAAAGAAGATCAATGATAACTGAACTTCAACACAATTTGAGTACTCCTCCCATCTTAACTCAATATTGCAAGGACAGAGTAACTGGGGTAGGGGGCCAGGGACCATGCTCTCAGGCAAAATCAAGGCCAGTTGGCACAGCTAGCATTTTGTTAATGAGGACTCTCTGCACCCCTCATCAGAGAGTGGTGTCTGGGGTCTTAAAAGCTGCCAAGCTGCCATCTGAGGGTACAACAAATGGTCCCAATTCAACAGGAACGGTTAATCACTGAGGACAAGAATGACATGGGAAAAGAGAACCCACAAGACAGAGGGACCCATGTGAGTGGGTCTCTACGTTGACTCATGACCAAAAGAACCAGATGGTGCCTAGCCACCACCAGTGATAGCCACGATGGAGCTCACAAAGTGGAGTCTCACTGGTACCAAGAGAATAAATGGGAATATACCCTGAAATTGTCAATAAAAGACTGCAATTGATGGTCCAGGTGCTTCAGAGTTCCCCTGGGAGCATGGCCTCTGGCCCTGATGCTGCCCCTGTCCATAAATTGTAATGAAGGTCAACTTTTCTGACAACAATGAATTAGACTTGGCAATGCAGAGTGACCATATCTTGTGGAAATTTTATGGTTCTATGCATCTATAGGATGTCATCCCACCGACCTCTTGCTGGAGGAAGGGGAGTAGGTGGGGAGGAGGGGACAGGAGACTGTTGGAAGGATAGAACATGTATGAAGCAGAGAGGAGGAGTGTGCTGTCACTGGGCAGGCAGAACAATGGGAGCTGCATATAAGTGAGCATGCGAATTTATATGGGAATGTACATTTTCTTTCAATCATAATAAAAAAATAAATACCATCTTGCTCAGGAAGTCAGAATTATCTAATGGTATTGAAAATAAAATTTGTACAGAAATATGCCATTCACAAAATATGATGGATTTATGACAGATAAGCATTACTTTGAATCCAAGAAGTTTCCAGTTCAGTTGAGAATAAGCTTTGGGCATGAACATCTTGTTTCAGCGTAGGAAGCTGTCATGGATTGAATTGTATCCAAATATATGTGTAGCCACGTGGCTGGGCCATGCTTTCTAATATTCTGTGATTGTCCTCTATTTTGTGGTTTTTCTATGCTGTATGTTACAGAATTAGAATGGGACTGTAAATCCTTTGATAGGATCACCTCGGTGCTCCACTGTAAAGGGAGTTTCCCTAGAGTATGGCTTGCATCACTCTTTATCCTTTCATCCTGCAAGAGATAAAAAGAAAAAAGGGATAGAAGTAAGCAGAGAGCTGGGAATCTCACACCATCAAGAAAGCAGCACCAGGAGAAGAGCACGTCCTTTAAACTTGACACTCCTGCACCAAGGTGCTCCCTGAACAAATACTGTTGCAACACAAGGAACTTCCAGAGTTGACATGGAGGATAGCCTTTCCCTGGAGCGGACATCCTGAATTTGGGCTTGTAGCCTACCAGACTGTGTAAGAATAAACTTTGCTTTGTTAAAGGCATCCACTCATGGTATTTCTGTTAGAGCAACATTACCTGACTAAGACAGAATCCGTCATCCATTTCTCCACTGATGTTGTCCGCCTTGGGAACAATGTGGATAATTTTTCTGCTAGAGAATATTCTAAGACTGTGGACTCATTAGACAACCCCTTAAAAGGCCTCTCACTGCAAAAACAATGACAAAATCTGAAATTCTAATTATTACTGGAAGTCTCCGGGTGGTGCAAAAAGTTAAGTGGCTGATTACCTAGCGAAAATGCTGAGGGTTCAAACTCACCCAAGCCATGGGAGACAAACCTGATGATCTACTTCCAAAAGGTCACAGCCTTGAAAGCCCTATGGAGCAGCTCTTCTCTGCACATATGGGGTCATCATGAGTGAGAATTGGCTTGATGGCAACTTACAACAACAGATCCTAAGTAGTATTAGAGTTTCGATGTATCGATACATGTGGCCTCTATGGCCCTTCCAATCCTGATATCCTATGATTTTGTGTGTCTGGGCATGTGTGTTTATTTTGAATCATAGGAAGATTTTTACCTCATGATCTACACTGGGGTGACAATGACAATGAAAGATGTGTGGTTAATCATTCCAGCCCCTAAACTGGCCAAGAGACTTTGCTGTACTCATAATTAATCGTAATGTGACACGCTACTAAACATATGTTCTCACAAATTTCATAGAATAGATTGTCGTGTGTTTGAAAAGCCAGAAGTTTTCAGAAAGAGTTTTATGATTCATATGTTTGATTTGCTCTCAGAATCAGTAACCAAAACTTCTGAAATTAGAGGCCCATATAACTCTTCCCTATAAAACAAATGAATTGCTCAAGTTAATCTTTTTGATTGGGTTAAGCCAGCAGAAGTGTGTTACCAAAGGAGCAGGTAGAACCATTACTCTTTTGGTTACTCACAAAGAGATACCTTGTCAACAATTTCCAAGACCCTATATTAGCAGGTGACAAACAAACATTGCCTTCAGGTCAAATTGATAATACCATCACTGAGCTGGAAATGACTAGATGGACTGCATGGCAATGGGTTTGGTTTTTGCCTCTCAATATATATATATATATAAAGCCTTTGATACTGAGTCCATTCTGACGTGTAGTGATGTTACAGGACAGAGTAGAATTGCCCCATGGAGTTTCAAGGAGAGCCTGGTGGATTCAAACTGTCAACATTTGGTAAGTGGCTATAGCACTTAACCATTATGCCATGAAGTCTTCCCCTACCAATATAAGGTCTTGAAAATTGTTGACAAGACACCCCTTTGGGATTCTCAGAAGAGTACTAGCTCTACGTGCTCCCTTGGTAACATGATCCTGGTACGATAATCCAATCAAAAAGATTAATTTGGGCCATTTAGTGATTTTGTAGGGAAGTACAGTGATTAAGCATTAGGCTGCTAACAAGAACATAGGGAGTTTACTCCACCAGTTTCCTTGGAAACCATGTGGGGCAATTCCATTCTGTCCTACACGATCACTATGAGGTTGTTATTGCTATTATTTGGCAGGAGGAGTCCCTGGGTGGCACAACCTTTTAAGAGTTCAACTACTGACCAAGTCATTGACTGTTTGAACCCATCCAAAGGCACTCAGAAGAAAAGTTCGGTCATCTGCTTCTGAAAGTTCGTAGACTTTAAAACTCTATGGAGTATGGTTCTCCTACGCAGCTTTGGCAAGACATTTGCTAATACTTTGAGGAAAAGCTGTTATAGGTCATGCTATGGGAATTACCATATTTAGCAATTTCTTTGCCCACAATCTCAAACCATAAAAAGGCACAGACCATGTTCTTGTTTCCCATGCTATAGGTGACATTCAGTTCCTGCTCCATCAAAAACAGAACCTGGTTCTGACAGAGCACACCAACCATCAGCACGTCAGTTAACATTTACTAAATAACCAGTGTAGGATTTTTGTTGTTGTTATGAATTGTCTTAGTATTGTCTAAGGGTGATAGCAGCAATAAATTGTGATTCTAGTTCCCTGCAATCTCCATACCATACCCCCACCACCCTTGATGATTATTTTCTTTGACATAGATTCACTGTGGATATTTTCTCAATCTTATATAAAATGCGATTAACAGCATCTTTCAAAAACTTTGCTTTGAGTGTCTACTAACCTATATCCTACATAAAAACCATGTATTTGTAATTCGAATGCAGCTTTGGGGAAAGTCTTCCTCTTTGCCTCCTTTTTCAGCCATAATATTATCCTTTAGCCCCACCCAGAGAAGAATGCTTAAGCTACCCTTGTTTGGGAGTTGGAATCTTTTTCTTTCTTTTTTAATTATGTAGCATAGAAACAAAGAAAAGAGACCTATAGGGGGTTGTAGCTCATTCTGCTGTTCAGGTACCAAAATTCCATGCAGATATCCATTGTAGTCAGACCAAATTACCAGCTTAGATTTCGAAATATTCAGATACCTTATACCAGGTAGAGACTTCCAAGCACCATGACAGATTAAAGAATTTGTCCATGACTGTCATGCACCTGAATTTGAGCTGTTGATAAAAAGAGGAAACGGTCTATTCTATTTTATGAATTGGAAATGATAGGAAAGACTTAAGTGTACGGTGTAGCTCCCATCCTGGAAAACTATGAAAAACACAGTGACTCTGATATGTTGAGACAGATGTGAAAGTATCAACTTGGCTAAGTATAATTAGATAGAAATGTGAAAGTAACTCAGCCATTCATTTCTCAGAAGCTTCTTCCATTAGAAATTACTCTAACAACTCATTCATTTAGAAAAGTGACTTACTCCTATCAAGAGTTGTGTTTCATCTTAGAGGATGGTATGCCCAGCCAACTCCACTCCTTAAGTAAAGAAATTCACAATAGTTTTGACCACATGTCTTGCTTGGGTCTATGGATCTCAATGACATTGGCTGAAGTTTCCACCCTTCTTGGTAGTATTACAGCTCTTAGTAAGTTTTAATAAATTATCAATTTGCATATAGACAATCACCTTTTCCATTCTTATATTTCTTATACTCCTATATTTTAATCAAATAATGAAAAGTTTTTCAGAACATTATGTTCTATCACTAGCATGACTGCACAAGTATATAGTCTTTGGTTCTACGTGTTGTAGAAATTAGTATCGTTATACAAGTGTCATGTGAATTAAACGCAGATACTTATCATTTGGACAACTCATACATCTAATATCATACTGCTCTACATTCTCTTTTGGAATGTGGCTTTTCCCAAGTGCATGCTTACAAGATTCATAAAAATAGATGCATAATGAAGCTGAACTTGTCAAAAATAGAGTTCTTCATCTTCTATCACGGCCCTCTGCTTCTCCTAGACTGGTAGTCTCAACATATCCGGGCCAAGAACTGTCTTTTGTCTTTTTTCTGTAAAAATGAACCACAATTCTTATCCACACACCTAACCCTCTTAACCTTGCTTTAATATAAAAATACCTAATTTCATGTTCAAGTATAGGGTTAGTAGAAAAAAAATGATCTGCTTCACATGGGGTCACCACAAGTTACAGTCAAACTTGATAGCAACTTAAAAAGAAAAAAAAATTACTTGTATATTCAATCAATCTATGTATCTTAGAGGGCTGTGGCAGGAATTGTGTGGTTTTCTTGATCCAGTACTTGACCCCCTGGGTTACTTATGGGACACTCAGTACGGGCTTCTAACATCTGGTGATGTGGGATTCTGTTGTTGCTGATGAAGTAGACATCCCAAAGCATAGCTGTAAAGTAATCCTCAAACAGGGAGCTTGTTGAGTCTTGAGAACCTGTATTTTAACATGCACCCCAGGTGATTCTAACACTAGTGACTGAAAATTAGATTTTAAGAAACAGTGTTTCTGGAAAGTCACATCCACATGTCAACATCATAGCTTTATATATAAGTTTCATGCATTGTTTTTGATATCGTAAGATTGATGCTTTTTTTTGTCCTTCTAAAAGGGATTTAACAACTTGTCCTTGGAGAGATTGTCATGGAGAAGTGTCCTTGAATTTAAAGTTAGCTTGTGTTGCTGCTGAACAGCATCAAACAAAAGCTCCTATAATTCAAAACATCTAGAGGAAGACACAGAGGTCCTCTGCTAAGTGATTTACATTTTCTGGTTTAATCAAAGGACTAAATGTTTTCTTTGACTTAGATTCTTACAAGAACTATTTCTTGCCAGGCAGTGTGCTAGTTGATGAGAACACAGCAATGAACAAAACATACAAAATCCCCATCATCATGAAGTTTATAGTTCAGTGGTTGGCAGGGAAGGGAACAAAAAGTAGACAAATGCATATATGTAGAATACTAAATGGAAATAAGTACCACGGACAGAATAAAAGTGTAGGGGGGGAAGGTAAGTGAATATGGTTCTGGGTAGTAGGGCAGGCCTCTCAGAGAGGTACAAAAGGAGAAAAGAGATGTGGTTGGATTTTGACTTTTCTATTTCTTTTGAAGATACAGCCAACACAATTTCCTGATAGCTAGATTTTTGTTGTTGTTGTTAGGTGTCATCCAGCTAGCTCCAGCTCAAAGAACCCTATGTACAGCAGAAAGAAATACTGCCCAGTCATGGACCAGCCTTACTATGAATGATCCTATTGTTGCAGCCATTGTGCCAGTCCACCTCATTGAAGGTCTGCCACTCTACTGCCAACCCTCTGTTTTACCAAGCATGCTATCCTTCTACAGGGGGTGATCCCACCTGACAACATGTCCAATGTGTGCAAGACATAGTGACTGAATACTGTAAGGCGTATTCTGGATGTACTTCTTCCAGGACCAATCTGTTCACTCTTTTTCAGTCAATATTATATTCAATATTCTTTGCTACACCATAATTCAAGGGTGCCAGTTCTTCAGTCTTCATTCTCACTGCCAAGTTTTCTCATGCATATGAGGTGATTAAAAATACCATGGCTTGGGTCAAGCATACTTCACTTTTCAAGGAAACATCACTGTGCTTTTACATTTTGGAGAGGACTCTTGCAACAGATTTATCTGATGCAATGTGTCTTTTGATTTCCTACTGTTACTTCTATGCTTCTTGATTTGGGATCCAAGTAAAATGAAATCTTTCACAATTTCAAAAACATCTCTCCTTGTATCATGATGTTGCATATTGGTCTAGTTGTCAGGATTTTTGTTTACTTTGTGTTGAGGTGTAATCCCTACTGAACTTTGTCAGTAAGTGTTTCATGCACTCCTTACATTTGGCAAGCAAAATTGTGTGTGATTTCAAAGGGCAGCTTGAGAAGGCGAAGTATTATAATGATAAGTACAAAGCCCTGGAGTCAAAAAAACAAAAGGGAAGAACATGCTCACAGTTCTGAAGCTGAAAGAAATGAAGAAAAATTCAAGCCTTGAATTGTAGCAGTGAAAGATTTTTTAGGAAAAATAGTGAAAGATGCAGGATGCATCAAAATAAGATGACAAAAATACACAGAGTCGTGTACCAGAAAGAACCAGTAGATGTTCAATCATTTCAGGAGGTAGCATATGATCAAGAACCAGTGGTACTGAGGAAGAAGTTCAAGCTGAACTGAAGACCTTGGCAACACAACAAGGCTCCAGAAAGTGACAGAATATCAGCTGAGATGTTTTTCAAATGGATGCAGCACTGAATGTGCTTGGTTGTCTATGCCAAGAAATTTGGAAGGCAGTTAGCTGGCCAGCCAACCGAAGGAGATGCATATTTATTCCTATTCTAAAGAAAAAAGATCCAATCAATTGTGGAGATTGTTGAACAACATTCTTAGTATCACATGTAAGTCCAGTTTTCTAGAGATGATTCAGAAGAAGTTGCAGCAGTACACGGACAGAGAAATGCCAGAAATTCAGGCCAGATTCACTGCTAATGTTATTTGGTCCTGGCTGAAAGCAGAGAATACCAGAAAGATGTTTACTTGTGTTTTATTGATTATACACAGGCATTCAACTGTGTGGATAGCTAGATGTGGAGTAGAAAAAGAGAAAAATTAAGGGTGACAACCAAAGCTTTTTGAATGAGCAACTGAAAGAGTAGAATTCCCATTTTCTGAGTTGAGCGTTGCTATATGAATGGGGTCATTGCAAGCATTCCATTCCAAACAGTAGGAAACATAGGATTCCATGGATTATGGACTCGTCACAGATAACACAGCTTATATGTGGAGGAAAGAGGTCCTAAATCAAGTCAGTAAAACCTCAGAGCCCATAACTCAATCATGAAAGCAGATGTAGGATTCCCAGAAGCTACCAGGCTTGCTTTGAACAGAGACCTTAGAATCCGCAGCAGCCCTGAAAGAACACGGAAGGACCAGAGTCCCACCATCACAGGGAATTTGAGAGGACTGTCCTGTGGTCTATTGATACTCCCCTGCCCACTCCCAAAGAGAGCAAAGAGACCTGCCTGTTCCCTGGGCTTGACATTTCGGAGACTCCTACTGCTCATTTTCATCTCTATATAGGCATGTCCAGCCCCAGGCAGGTGCAGGATGCAGAAAAAACTCTCCACACCTCTCCTCAGTACTATCACCCTTCAGCATATGGTAGGTGGGTGGAATTAGGTTAAAAAGAACATCAAGGACAACCTAGGAGGGAAAATGAAATCACCACCAAAAGGAAGCATGTGGTGGAATAAAGGGGGAGTACGAGATGATAAAGGAGGTGTTGGAGTGCTGATTATATGCACACAGAATCCGCAGCCAACCATCTGTCTATTGTTTTATAAAAGTTTCTCCAAAGACTACTAAATTTCAAGCTGGACACCGAAGGAGGAAAACAAAAATTACTGATTATCTACCGTGAGGGGCCAGACACGGGACTAGGTGCTTCATGTGCATATTCACAACACCATCAAGTATTGCAATTATGATGCCTGAATTTGTAGAATCGTTCGCTCAAGTTGACACTCAGGCTTAACTATGCAGCATCAGGTCATACTGAAAGCTCCATGAGGGCAGGGGAGTGACACAATGACCTAGCAGCCTGTTGACCCCTCAGGGGTCTCCTTCTGTCCACTTCTTGTTTGGAGGGAGAGGGAGAAGGAGGAGAAGGAGAAAGACAAGGAGAGGGAGAGGGGAAAGGAGAAAGAGAACGCAAGGGAGAGGGAGAATGTCTTAGAGTTCCAGGGCTGCTTCTGCTGTGCTGCAGCTGTGGTCATGCATCCTCCATCAATAATCATTTCCTCACCAAAAGGAGCTAGGTCTGAAAACAAAAAATAAGAAAGGAAGTGGTGCATTCCTGGAGACCTGCTCCTTGTGGTCTCTCATAATTTGCACTGGGAGAGAGAGTCTTCCCTTAAGAAAATAATTGGGTCTTCCCATAAGAGAAGGGTCCCTGAAAGTCTGTCCTTCCCCAGGGGTTCTAATTTGGAGCTGGGCTTTGAACAGAAGCCTCTACCGTGGAGGCTCCCTTGCAGCTGGTGAAGCTCTTTCCTGTTCTCTGCCACCTACATCTCTGACTCAGCAGTCTTTGCATCCTTGGAGTACATCCAGGCCCCCTCACGGCCTTAATTCATGTATTCTTTCAATTAACGTTTATTCATAACAGGAGCATGCGTTAAGCATGAAAAATAGTAGCATATACGTGACATGGACTAAAGAATTACAAAAAATCCATCCTACAGATAGAACAATTTTGTAAATCAGAATTTTTCTTTTATTATTTACATTTTTACCCACCCAAATAGAATGGAATTTATTTAAAAAAATTAAAGGATTGTTGTAAACCTACATTAATGTGAAATTGCCCTTAATTACTTATGAAAAATAAACATACCACACCAACCAACGCCATAGAGTAGTGGTTCCTACCAGAATAACTGGAGAATTTTCATTAACATAGGTTCCTGATTCACCACAGACTTACCAAAGCAGAAGTTCTCAAATTGTGGCCTAAGCCTCTGAATTTTCTTAAGCTCCTCTTCTTGGGTAATTCTGATAAGCAGGTAAGGTAGACAACAGGTCTAAGACAAAGACTTCATGTTTCCTAATGAATCTATCCCTCCACCAGTCATAGCCTTGGTGCTAACTCCCATCATGACACGTCCAACTCACAGTATAATAGAATGAAATCTTGTCCATACTTGCACCATCAAGATTTTTGGCATACAGTTGTCTGTTGTTGTGGTAACTGTGTGTTTTGTGTGCCTTCCAATCTTGGGGTTCATCTTATAGTGTTATATTGGTTAATACCTGTTGTGATCTATAGATGTTTCATTGACTGATTATCATATGTAAATTTCTAGGCTTTTCTTCCTAGTCTGTCTTTGTCTAGAAGCTCTGCTGAAATCTGTCCACCATGGGTGCCCCTGCTAGTATGTGAAACACTAGCAGCACAGTTTCCAGCATCACAGCGACATTGAAGCCACCAGAGTAGCACAAACTGACACATGGGTGGTGGACAGCAGACACTAGATAACACTTATTAATAATGCATATAACTTATTTAGCAAAGACATATCAGAAATCTTAGGCTCTCTGCGGGATTTTCTTGGAATTATTCCTAGCTTTTCTTCATGCTAGTCATTTGAGTTACTTCTTAATTATCAGAGCACATAATATTTTGTCTTGGTCAGCCCTGTTGTAGTTAGTGAATTGTCATCAATTCAGGTATATTTCAAAGCTGACACCTCCAGAAGCAATTTGCCTTTTTCTATAAAGTGATCCTTGAGTCCCAGTCTGAAATGTTTCAGTTTAGCCTTGTATACTATTTGGCTCCTTTTCATTAAAGACTAGATGCCTGAGGCTCCAAGTTTCCTTTACACTGTATAATAGGGAGAAAAGAAAGTACACATTATGCTACATTTATTTTTATGCCCCTGACAATCACTCTTAGAATACATTGTATTTGGCCAGGCTTTTGGTAATTGTGGAAAATCACAGGAAATATGCCATGTTTAGAAGTCTTTTCAGGCAATCATTTTATCCATATCACTCTTTTTGCCTGAATGTATCCTTCATTACAACTCTCTTTAAAAATTCAGAAGCACCAGCACAAATACAAGAAAGTGCTATACATCTGCCCAACCTAAAAATTTCTCACTTAGGCAATGTACTGCATTTGTCATACCACAAAAATGTAACATCAATGGCCCCAATAAATGTAATACTAACTGCTCCTGGAGAGAAAGAAGAAAACAATAACATGTTTGAAAGCACCTGCATGCAACAGATGCTTTCCTGGGAGAAAATGTGAAAATTAGTTATGGAGAATCCTTCAGATAAGTTTTCACAACAATTAAATGTGAGATGATAAAGAAGCTTCAGTGCATACTGAAAAAAGTACAAAATAGTTGTATTTTCTAAAAAGAAAAGAATCATTTCCTGACTTGAATTACCACTTCTAGCTACTGAAGGACTATGGACCCACCCTTCATTGAGAGCTGTGGGGACTCAACCCACAGAGAGATGCTTCCAGAGATGTAATATTTGGGCAAAATGCACAGCCTGATGGCATGCAAGAAGCACCCTTAATTACTCCTCCTCAATAGACATGGATTGTTTCCTGTTAGTTGGCCAAGGGCATCTCTTTCATTTCTTGGGAAATAAAGGAGAATTACAAATAACACATTGTGTTCACGGCCAAGAAGAGAAACTTCAACAACGTGTGTCTGTGTTGCAAGAGGAAATGCTAGGGGCTTACTGTTATGACCCACATTCTTATCTAATTTTTCAGCATTCCTGCCCATCTTGGAGGAAATGCAGTCATAGAAGAAGAGCTTCTGAGAGATGGCGTGGTGGTAGAGTTGGTGGCGGTGTGGATGTGTGTGCACATAGGGGAGGGAGCAGGGCATGTTATTTTATGTCATAGCAACAACTGCTGCTTTTTAAAGAATTTGATATTACCAAAAATAAAAAAGGAAGATAAAGAAATAGAAAGCAGTCTCTTTCTATGCCTGTCTGTAGGCGTGAAAGTGTAGATCAGACTCTGAGTCAACTCAAGTCTGGACTGCTACTTGCATTCTAGAACGATTAATGGAATTCATGCACCAATCAATGTGTCCATTTTAATGTGTGGAGATAGCCTTTGTTTCCTGTTTTAGTATCACCTAACAAACAATCACCAGGAATCAGGTGCTATCGTTGAGAGTTATGAAATATTTACAGATTTACTTTTCATATTCAAAGACATTACACTTAGAATTTGAATGGATATTTTGAGAAACAAATATCTAAAAAACGAGATGGAGTATTTGATGAAAACAATTTTTCCTAAAACAAGTAAAATAAGCTTCTTTAACAACTCACAGTCTGTCCCTGTCCCTCTCTTTCAAATCAAAATGCAGTCTGACATGTCCTTGAATTTTTCTCTCTCACATCTTTTCTTCCTCCCTTGATGCAAATTATGATAACTAGATAAATTCTTTTTGGAAATGTAATCTTAACACTTAATTAGTATCAAGAATAGCCTTAGTGGTAAATGATGTTTAAACCAATCTCCCATAATAATTTTCAAGAAAGATCATTGAGAGAAATACATTTGCCTTTAGTATCTGGTTTAGATTACACACCTTCTGTGGCTTTTTTGTTTGTTCCTAATCCTTGGGATTAGAAGTGTATATGAAGTCCCACTGGAATTGATGCTAGTGGCAAATCATTCCCCTCTGGATAAAATGAGAGCATTTCAATTCAGATAAGAAACTAACATCTAAAAAAGGGATAGCATTACTTATTCCTTCAAAGTTGTTCTTACAGTTCTGCAATGCCTAATATCATTTGTTCATCCCCAAACTATACAGATAGTTGTTGCAATAGAACATACTGTTTATTCAAACTGGGCAACATGGAAGACTCTGAAGAATTAATGAACATTTTACATACCATATTTGGTGGCAAGAAATTCTGAATATGAAAAAAGTTGTTTAGTGGAGAAGTGACTGACTGTTCAAGGTATACACATTTTTAACATGTAGCATAAAGCTACTTTTCAGCACACAGAGGGACTATTAGCTCGTAAAAGAAATTCTAAAGGAAACAGATAAAATTTTCTGATGCCTTATGTAAAAAGTCACAGAAAATTGGTGAAGAATAAAAACCGGAATTACATAGCTGTATTTCAGTCACAACAAAGAGCAAGATTTCTGTTCAGAAGGAAGTGAATCGATTCACATCTGTGGAGCATTTTAGCTAGAAGAAGCCTCAGAGATGATCTTCTAATCTCTTGACTTTATAGATGAGAAAACTGAGAGCCAGGGAATTTAACTGACTTCTCATGGGCACCTTCTTCTTGGATTTCTATAAAATCCCTCGGACATTCAAATAATCTAAGGTCTGTGCTGCAGATTTGCTTCACTTGGCTTTAAACCATGAAGGTAAAACAAGTGCACACTTTGGCAGAGTAAATGTAAAAGTCATATCCAAGTAGGTTCTAGACATTATAGTCACCTATGAGATGGGCTCAATATTTTTATACAGCTCCCTTTCAATTACCAGCTCTGAGAAGCAAATATGACACGATTTCTCTTTTCTTAACTTCTCCACACAATGGGCTGCTGTTGGAGGCAGAAGTGGGTAAATACAGTGAGTATTCACTCTTCTTGTGTTTTTTTTTCCAAAGACAGATAATCACAGAGAAATTTACTAATCCGATTTGTTCAGCTAAAATGTTTCTGACTAAAAAAAAAAGTGAACTGCTTTTTCAAAAAGGACTGTCAGTTGATATTATTTGTTGTTGTTAGCTGTACACCTGTGCCTAACAAAACAAAATGCTACCCAGTCTTTTGCCATCCCTATGATCAGTTGCAGATTGGCTGGTTGTGATCTGTAAGGTTTTCACTGGCTGATTTTCAGAAGTGGATCACCAGCACTTTCATCCTAGCTCCTCTAGGTCTGGAAATTCTAATGAAGTCTATTCAGCATTATAGCAACATGAAAGCCTCCACTGTCTGATCATGGTGGAGGCACATGAGGTTCTTTGGCCAGGAATCAAATCTGGGTCCTCCAGATGGATGACAAGATGACAAGATTAGTTAAGCATAAATCAAGGTTCAGAGAAGAAGAGCTGGCCTAGGCATAGTGACTCACCTACTAGGACACACAAAGTTAAACGACCAGGTGAAAGTGAGAAGAATCTCCTATGTACTGTTCTACTATCTTCTATTAAAGGAAACCCTGGTGATGTAGTGATCATTTGTTACATCTGTTAACCAAAAGGGCAACAGTTGAAATCTACCAGACACTGCTTGGAAACTCCATAGAGTAGTTCCACTCTGCCTTATAGGTTTGCTGTGAGTCAGAATCAGCTCAGTGGCAATAGATTTTTTTTTTCTCTATTAGGAAAAATTCCCAGGGGTGGAGTCAAGATGGTGGACTAAACACACATCTCCCTAAACCCCTGTGGAAACCAAGACCTGAATTGATAGCTAATTGGAGTGTTCTGGACACCTAGTGACCTCTAGGACACAGCATAGGGCTGTTAATTTGGACATCATACCACTGAACAGAAAACTTCCTCTCTTAAAATGCTGACCACACCTTTGGCTTCTCTTTTCACCTCCATCTTTGAGTGGCATGTGCCGTGGCAGGTAGGGAGCTTGTGAGGGATTCCATCTTGTCCCACTGGGAGGCAGACATACCCATATGGAGGCTTCAGCTGGACGAAGAAATCACCCATGCCTCCCAGTAATTAAAATCAGATTTGTACATAGTTTATTGAGAGGAATCATTGGAGCAGCCATAAAGCACAATAAAGATGAAACATATCAAGTCAAGAAACGTAATACAGGAATCTCAACAATCACAAAACCAACCCTGAATAACGTGAAAAATCAAGTCACAAAGAGGAATGTCCAGAACAGTTTAATAAGAACAACAGAGAAAATATCAGCACAAAAATAAACATATCACAATGGCAATACTGAACACATACCTATGAATAATCACATTGGATGAGAATGGACTCAACGCTCCAGTAAAGAGACACTGAGTGACATCTTGGATCAGATGACACCACACATCCATATGTTGCCTGCAAGAAACTCACTTCAGACTTAAAGATATGCACAAACTGAAAATTAAAGGATGGAAGAATATATATCAAGCTAACAGTACACAAAGAAGTGCAGGTGTGGCAAGTCTAATCTCAGATAAAATAGAATTTAACGTAAAATCTACCATTGTGGACAAGTATGGACATTATTTATTGCAAAAAGATTCAATACACAAGCAGGACTTAACAATATTAAATATTTATCCACCTAAAATTAGAACAACTAAAACATCAAAGAAACACTGACTACACTCAAAAACAAGATGGACCACTCCACAATTATAATGGGAGGCTTAACATTCCACTCTCAATACTGGACAGATCATCTATAAAAAAATTCAGTAAAGACACAGAAGACCCTGTTGACACAATTAGCCAATTAGACCTCGTTGACATATACAGAACTTTCTATGCATCAGCGGACAACTACATCTTCTTCTCCAATGATCAAGAACAATGGTGATTTTAGTAAACACCTCATAACCTGGTTTAGGTTGGAGGACATTATCATGAGTGAAAGTGGTCAGTGACCAAAGGACAAATATTGTACGAGACCCCCACAATAAGAACTTAAAAATGGACTCACGCATAGAAGAAAAGACTCTTTGATGGCTGCAATGGTGGGACGGAAGGAGGGCGAGAGAGGGAGGGCTCATATTAGACACTTGATAGAAATTTGGTTGGGTGAAATCAGTGACAGCATGCATTAGGAAGAAGATCAATTTTAACTGGACTTCAACATAACATGACTAGTCCTCCCATCTCAATTCAATATTGCAAGGACAGAGTAGCTGGGGTGAGTGGCCGGGTACCATACTCTCAGGGGAAATCCAGGCCAGTTGGCACAACTACCATTTTGCTAAGAGAGCCCGCTGCATCTCACACTGGTAAGTGGCGTCTGGGGTCTTGAAAGCTGCCAAGCTGCCGTCTGAGGGTACAGCAAATGGTCCCAGCTTAGCAGGAACAGATGATCACCAAGGACTAAAACAACATGGGGGAAAGATAATCCAGAAGACAGAGAGACCCATGTGAGTGGGTGACTACATTGACTTGTCACCAGACAAAAAAACAGAGTGGTACCTGACCACCACGAGTGATAGCCATGATAGAGCTCACAAAGTGGAGTCTTACTGGCAACAGGAGAAAAAGGGATATACCCTGAGATCTCCACTAAAAGACCGCAATTTATGGTCCGGGAGCCTCAGGGTTCCCCTGGGAACATGGCCCCTGGGCCTGATGCTGCCCCTGTCCATAAATCATAATGGAGGTCAACTCTTCCGACAGGAATGTATTGGACTTGGCAACACAGTGTGACCATAGCATGTGTGCACTATATGGTTCTATGCATCTATGGGATGTCATCCTGCTGACCTCTTACTGGAGGCAGGGGAGAGGGTGGAGAGGAGGGGATAGAAGATTGTTGGGAGGATAAGACATTTACGGAGCAGAGAGGAAGAGTGTGCTGTCACCGGGCAGGGAGAGCAATGGGAGCTGCATGTAGGTGGGCATGCCAATTTATGTGGAATGCACACTTTCACTCAATCATAATACAAAGAAAAAGAAAAACTCCCTCCAAACTTAAAACAATGAAGACCAAATTGAATACTGATACATTTGTAGAGTAGAAGAAAGAATCCAGTTGATCTAAACAAAAACAAATTATACTGCTTAGTACTGCATAATCTTACAGGCTGATCAAGAAGCGTTTGTGATAATCTTTGTGCAATCAGAGGACAATGGAAAAAAATGAGTAGACTGACGATGGGAAAAAAATCTTGGCCAAATGTTAAAAATACAAATTCTAGAAATTATGGAATGCTAAACTTGACTATAATCCTTGGTAAAACTCTATCATGGATCTGTTAACAGGTGTTTAGTAGGGATAAACAAACAAGCTAACACTTGTTTCCTAAGAACAAACTCTAAAGTAACCTTTGGTATTTGTTTTAAATTATATGGATAGAAAGAAGGAAGGCAGGCAGGCAGACAGGCAGGCGGGCAGGAAGGAAGGAGGGAAGGAAGAAGGGAGAGTGGTAGGGAGGGAGGGAGGAATGAAGGGACCGAGAGAGGAAGGAAGGAAAGAAAGAAGGAAGGAGAAAGGGAAGAAGGGAAGAGGGAAGGAGGGAATGAGGAAAGAAAAGAAGAAAGGAAGGAGGGAAGATAGGAAGAGCAGAAGGAGTGAGGGAAGGAAGGAAGGAAACAACACTGCAAAGTAAACCAGAATTTTGCTAATACATCTGCCAGAGTTTTTTTGTGACATTGTCATGACCAAAATGGAGAAATGTGGATTGGATAGTACTATATTTAAATTGAGTATACTTACTAACTGAATAAAACTTATTCCAAAACTGTTGTTAATCCAGAAAGAAGAAAAGAAAAATCTAAACTCCGCATCAAGATGTACAATGTCCTACGTGATACAGCCCCCACCTACTTCCCTCCTGTTCACAAAGCTTCAGTCACGCTGATGACTTTCTATTCTTAACCAGGTTGAGCTCAGACCTTCCTGACTGCATTTACTGTTCTCTTCTGCCTAGAAACTTCTTCTCCCACTGTTTGAATAGTTGCAGCCTTCTGAAACGGTAGGCATTTGTTTAAATGTCACCTATTCAGGTAACCTCTATAAATTAGACGACCACCTTCACCTGTCATTGTCTGTTTTATCACTTCATTTATATTATACCATCTTCTGCTTAGTTTGTATGTCCCTCACTAAAAATATCAGTTTAACAGATGCTGAGACTAGTTTATTTATTCACCTTGTACTCCATGGCTTAGCATAATACCTGGCATGTACTAGCTTTCAGGAATATTTGAACGAGTGAATGCACTACAATCCTAAATTGTGATACCATATCATGTATTTGGCCTTTCAGAATATGTGTGTGTGTGTGTGTGTGTGTGTGTGCATAAACATAAACACATACACATATAGTGTCTTGTATGGAGTTACAGAGGATTGTTTTTTTGTTTGTCTCATTTTGTTTTCAAAATTTTTCCATTATATTATACTAGATAAATAAACTGCATGATAAAATGAGAATTCAGAATGATCTTGAAGAAGTAAAAGGTCAAAACTTAACCATCAAAAAGAAATATAACAAGGGCACATGTGAAGTTCTGTACTTAGAATGAAAGGAATTACTCGAACCATACCAGAATAAAGAATGAAAGGAATTATTCGAACCATACCAGGATAAAGGAACTTGTTTTATAAGGATTTGTGAAATATAGCCTGGGTTTTAGCTTAATCGCAATCTCATGAACTAATGATGTCATATGGGTATGCAAAAGCACTGCAATCTTGCTTCACCAGAGAGTACTTTCAGGATGGTAATAAATACGTGAAAAGAAACTCATGATCCTAAGCCATTACTTATTGCTGTCAAGTCAATTCTGACCCAAAGTGATCCTGTAGCACAGAGTAGGACTGCCTCATAGGGTTTCCAAGGAGTGCATGATGGATTCAAACTGCCAATGTTTTGGTTAGCAGATGTAGTCTCTAACCACTATGACATCAGGGTCTCCCAATTAGGCAAAAAAGAGATGCAAATCCAAACTATGATGAGATACCATCTCACACTTGCAGGACTAGCACTGATCAAAAATTAGAAAATCAATAAATTCTGCCAAGGTTATAGGGAGACTGAAACTCTTAAATCCACTCTGCTGGTAAGAATGTAAAATGGTACAACCACCATGGAAAATTATATGACATTTCCTTAAAAAGCTAGAAATAGAAACATGATATGATTCACCAATCCCACTTCTAGAAATATATCCTAGAAAAATAAGAACCGTCTCCAACTCGATGGCACTTGGCTTGGCTGCCCACGAATAGACACAAGCACATCCGTGTTGATTGCAGCATTATCCACGATAGCAAAAAGATGGACTAAACGTAAGTGTTCATCAACAGAGTGGATAATCAAATTATGGTACATACACATAACAGAATACTACACAATGATAAAAACAACAGGAATCTGCAAAATGTCTCAAAATGTTTGAATGTGAAAGGTATCATGTTGAGTGAAATAACTCACAAAAGGACAAATATTGCATGAGATGACTATTATAAAAATTCACGAAAACAGATGTCCATCAGCAGATGAATGAATAAATAAACTATGGTACACATACTCAATGGAACAGTATGCAACAATTAAGAACAATGATGGCTTTCGGAAGCATCTCGTAACCTGGTTTCAACTAGAAGACATTATGCTGAGTGAAATCAGGCAGCTGCAAAAGGACAAACACTGTCTGAGACATGTGCTATGGGGACTTAAAAAAGGACTTATGTACAGAAGAAAAGACTCTGATGGCTACAAGGGTGGGGAGGGAAGGAGTGTGTTGTTCACAGATTACATAGTCGATAGGAATTCAGTTAGGTGAAAGGAATGGCAACACACAGGAGATGGCAGATAAACATAACTGGACTACACGATAGCTGAAAGGGTTTCTAAACCCAACATTTTAAAGGATAGAGTAGCTGGGACAGGGGTCTGGAGACCAAGTTTTCATGGGATATAGAGGTCAGTTGGCATGACTAGCCTTTTGCTAAGAGAGTCTTCTGCACCCCATATTGATGAGTGGTGTCTGGGTCTTAAAAGCTATCAAGCTGCCATCTGAGGACACCAATTGGCCCCATCCCAAGTGGAACAGATGACAACCAAGAACATCAAAGACGCAAGGAAAAATGAGCCCAGGAGACAAAAGGATCCATATGAATGGGAATCTGCATCAGTATGAGACCATAAGAACCAGATGGTACCCAACCACCACCAAAGGCAGCTGTAGCATGAGAAACAGAGGTGTGCAGTTCAAGAACTCTACTACAAGACCAGAATTGATGGTCTGACAGCCTGGAGGGCCCCATGGGAACAACGGCCCCTAGACTTGCTACTAGCCCAGACCTGAAACCAGTACTGAGGTAAAGAACTAGGACAAAAAAGGACTGGACTTGGGGACATAGTATAAGCATGTGTGTACTTCATGGTTTTATGCATTTATAGGAGGTTGTCCTACTAGTTTCTTTCTGGATGGGAGAGAAGGAGGTGAATAGGAGGGGAAAAGTTTTTGTTAAGAAGATACTACAAGTAAAAAGTGGAAAGGAGGAGTGTGCCATCACAGGGTGAGGAGAAAAGATGGAGTTGCAGATAGGTGAGCGTGCAAAATTGATTTGGATTGTATGTTATTATTGTTACACGCCATCGAGTTGGTTCTGAGTCATAGCAACCCAATGAACAACAGAACAAAACACTGCCCGGTCTTGCATCATGTCCAGAATCATTTTTATGTGTAAGCCCATTGTTGCAGCCACTGTGTCATTCCATCTCATTGAGGGTCTTTCTCTTTTTTGCTGACCCTCCACTCTACCAAGCATGACGTCCTTCTCTAACGGCTGATCTTTCCTGACAACATGTCCAAAGTATGTGAGATGCAGTCTTTCCGTCTTTGCTTCCAAGGAACACTGTGGTTGTACTTCCAGAACAGACCTGGTTGTTCTTTCTGTGGCCCATGGTACGTTCAACACTCTTCTCCAACACCACAGTTCAAAGGCGTCAATTCTTCTTCTGTCTTCTTTGTTCATTGCCCAGCTTTCTCATACATATCATGTCATTGAAAATACCATGGCTTGTGTTGGGTGTGTTTTAGTCTTCGAGGTGGCATCCTTACTTGTGAATACTTTACAGAGGTCCTTTAAGCAGATTTTCTTGTTGCACTGCATCTTTTGATTTCTTGACTGCTGCTTCCACCAGTGTTGATTGTGGAAGCAAGTAAAACGAAATACTTAACAACCTCAATCTTTTCTCCACTTATGACAATGTTGCTTACTGGTCCAGATGTGAGGATTCTTTTTTTTCTCCCCTGATGCTGAGACACAATCCAAGTTGAAAGCTGTGGTCCTTGATCTTCATCACTAAGTGTCTCAAATTGTCTTCATTTCCAGTCATCTGTATAACACAAGTTGTTAATGAGCCGTCCTCCAATCCTGATGCCTCATTCTTCTTTGTATAACCCATCTTCTCAGATTATTTGCTTGGCATAAAGATTGAAAGGCATAGTGAAAGGATACAACCCTAATGTACACCTTTCCGGACTTTTAACCATGCAGTGTCCCCTTGTTCTCTTTGCACAGCTGTCTCTTGATCCACAAATAGATTCTTTAAGAGCACAGTTAGGTGTTCTGGAATTCCCATTCTCCTCAATGTCAGCCATAGTTTAGTATGATTCACAGAGCTGAATGCTTTTTCATAGGCAACGAAACACAAGTAAACATCTTTTCTGAATCCAGTTTGAATTTCTGGCAGTTCTTTGTCAGTATACTGTTATAGTCGCTTTTGAATGATCTTGAGCAAAATTTTAGTTGCGTGTGAGATCAACGATATTGTTTGGTGATTTCCACATTCAGAAATTGGATTGCATACTTTTGTTTAATCATAATAAAAAAAAAGAAAAAGAAAAAATTCATGAAAATGTTTATACACAGAAAGAAATATCCATTGATGGTACAAAAGGGAGTGGAGGGAGAGAGGAAATCACTAATGAGATAGTAAACAAGAGTTAACTTTGGTGAAGAGAAAGAAAATACACAGTATTGGGAAGTCAGCATAACAGGACTGAGGCAGAGGGACACACTTAGAGGAATACAAGAAAAAAAATTTAAAAGAGGCCACCACAGTAAATACTATAGTACATACAATTCTACAACCACAGTAAAAGCAAATAACAACTTACAAGCAGGTATATAGGCTGATATGTATGCTGCAGAGTGGAAGGAGGTTATATATATAAGAATATACCTATATACTCCCATAGGTTAGGCTGTAGATAATTTTGCACTCATGTTTGTATGTACAGCATGTATAGTCACATATATATAATAAAGCATAAAGGAGACACAGTCATAGAAGCTTCTAGACACATTCAAATACCTTGAGGGACCAAGTTACTGAGTCTGATACCTGGAGACCATGGTCTCAGGAACATGTAGGTCAACTGGCATAACATAATTCATAAAGAAAATGTTTTATATCCTTATTTGGTGAGTAGCATCTAGGGTCTTAAAAGCTTGTGAGCACCCATCAAAGATACATCTAATTGGTCTCATTATGTTCAAAGCAAGTGGATGAAAAAAATCAAAAACATAAGTAAAATATTAGTTCAAATGATCAATGGACCACATGAACACAGCTTCCACCAGCCTGAGCCCACAAGAAATAGTCAGTGCTCAGATATCATCGATTTCTCTGACAGGGATTACAACAGAGGGTCCTGGAAAGAGTGGAGAAAAATGTAGAACAAATTCACAAAAAAAGTTCACACTTACTGGTCTGACAGAGAGACCAGAGGAACTTCCAAGACTTTGGTACCCAGACATACTTATAACTTAGAAGTGAACTGAGTTCAGTTGTTTTATAGGCCTGTCTAAACTGAAAGATTAGACAGGCCTATAAAACAAACAGCAACACATGTGAGGCATGTGCTTCTACAGTTAAGCAAGAATAAGAGACCAAACGGGCAACACTTCCCCCAAAGCAAGCAGAAGGCAGGAAGCGACAGGAAAATTGAATTAATGGAAATGGGGAACCTAAGTTGGAAAGGGGGAGAGTGCTGACACGTTGTAGGGGTTGCCACCAATGTCACAAAATAATTAGCATAAAAGTACTTTTATAAGAAACTAACTTGCTCTGTAAAATTTCACCTAAAACACAATACAACAAAACAAACCAAATTTTTAAAAGGTGTGTAATCTTTAAATAATAAGATGATACCTACAGACAAAATCTGGATACTCTGTTCAATTCTAGATACTCATATTTTTGTTGTTCTTACCAAGTGTCCTGGAGTCACTTCTGACTCGCATGGACCCCATGTACAACAGAACACGACACTGCCCAGTGCTGCCCCATCCTCACAACTGTTGTCCTTGAGCCCATTGCTGTACCCACTGTGTCAATCCATCTCTTTGAGGGTCTTCTTTTTTTTTTTTGCTGACCCTCTACTTTACCAAAAATGATGTTCTTCTCCAGGGACCGATGTCTCCTGATAACATGCCCCCAATATATTAAGATGTAGTCTCACCATCCTAGTTTCTAAGGATCATTCTGGTTGTACTTCTTTCAAGACCAATTTGTTCATTATTTTTGTAGTCCAAAGTATATTCAATATTTTTCAGCAGCACCATAGTTCAAGGATGTCAGTTTATCCTTGATTTTCCTTATTCATTGTCCTTCTTTCTTATGCATCTGACGTAATTTAAAACACTGTGACTTGGTGTCAAGCACACCTTACTCTTCAAGGTGACATCTTTGCTTTCTAACACTTTTGAGAGTCTTTTGCAGCATATTTGCCCAGTGTAATGTGTCTTTTGATTTCTTAACTGCTGCTTCCATGGGTGTTAATTATAGATTGAAATAAAATGAATCCTTGACAACTTCCATCTTTTCTCCATTTATCTTGATGTTGCTTATTGGTCCACTTGTGAGGGTTTATATATATATATTGAGGTATAATACATATTGAATACTGTGGTCTTTGATTGTCATCCATAAATGCTTCAAATCCTCTTTGCTTTCAGCTTGCAAAGTTGAGGTATCCACATATCTCAGGTTGCTAATGAATCTTTCTCTTATCCTGATGCCCTGTTCTTTGTATAGTCCAGCTTCTCACATTATTTTCTCAGCATATGGGTTGATAAGTGTAGTGAAAGGAAACAACCATGGCTTTACACCAGGCAGTATACCCTTGTTCTGTTTGAATGACTACCCCTTGATCTATGTACAGATTCTTCAGGAGCAGAACTAAGTGTTCTAGAATTCCCATTCTTTGCTATGTTATTGATAATTTATTATGATCCACACAGTCAAATGTCTTTGCATAGTCACAATTAAGAACACTGGAAAATAAAAAAACAACTAAAGATCACCAAGAGGAAGAGAACAATATGAGCAGCATGGCAAATTCTTACAGTAAAGAGGTTGAGAACTCCTACTGTTATGAGTTGAATTATGTTTCCCCCCCAAATATGTGTCAATTTGGCTAAGTTAAGATTTCCAGTATTGTGTGGTTGTCTTACATTTTGTGCTCTGATGTAATTTTCCTATATGTTGTAAATCATAACCTACATGACATTAATGAGGCAAGATTAGAGGCAGTTATATTAATAAGGCAGGACTCAGGCTACAGGATTACAGTATACCTTGAGTCAGTCTCTTATGTGATATAAAAGAGAGAGTTAAGCAGAGATGAGAGGGACCTCATTACCACCAAGAAAGAAGAGCCAGGAGTGGAGAGTATCCAGGAGCATAGTGTGACTTTTGGACCCAGCGTTCCTGCGCTGAGAAACTCCTAGACACAGGGAAAGAATTGCCCAATAGGTTTTCCAAAGCTGCAAATCTTTGCAGAAACCAACTGCCACCTTTCTTCCATCTTTGAGGACTCAAGTGTGGCTGACCCAAACCATGGTATTTTCGACTGCCTTATGTGCATACAAAAAGTTGAGCAGTGAATAAGAAAGACTGAAGAAGACACAATGTCTTTAAATTATGGTGTTGGTGAAGAACATTAACTATAAATATACCATGAACTCCCAGAAGAACAAACAAATGTGTCTTGGAAGAAGTGCAGCCAGAATGCTCCTTAGAAGCATTAATCTCATGTATTTTGTCCATATCAACAGGAAGGATTAGCCACTGGAGAGTGACATCATACTTAGTAAAGTATAGGGTCATAGAAAGAGATGAATACCATCAAGAAGATGGATTGATGTAGAGGCTTCAACAATGGGCTCAAACACAGCAACGAGTGTGAGGATCACCCAAGACTAGTCTTTTTTTCTGTTGTACATGTTTGGTTTCTGTGAGTAGGAACAAACTCAACAGCACCTAATAACAACAGAATAAGTGGAGACGTTATTTGAAAGGCATACCTGCTTTGTTTGCTTTGTTGGTTTGCAATGGATAGAAAAATTATGATAGTAATTTATTATATGTTGATGACCCTTGGCAATGTCAAGAATAGGTCAGCCACCAGCGCAGAAACTGGGCATTAATTAGTAACCTAGTAAAGAGCTATACTCAATGAATTACCATTTGTTAGAATAAACGAGGAGGTTATCTCTAGATTTGTGTCTCAAAAAACTAGAAAAGACTGCAGTGTAATAGAAGGAAAACATACTTAGAAGATTTTTATAATTTTGAAAACAGGGACATAATGGTAACCAGTCTGGAGAAAAGTTGAAGCAAAGGAGGATGGTCAGCCTCAAGAATAAAGCAGAAATGCTAGGGTCCTGACACTCACCTTTTTTATCAAATCCCATAAAAGATCAGCTTTTTGGTCAGAAACTCTAGTGGCATAGTGGTTAAGAGTTATGGCTTCTTACCCAAAATCCAGCAGTTTGAATCCACCAGGTACTCCTCGGAAATCATATAGGGCAGTTTGGCTCTGTTCTATAGGGTCACTATGAATCAGAGTTGACTCAGTGGCAGTGAGTGTGACAATGGTCCATAGACAGGAATGATCCAACAGGTTCAAAACAACTTTGTTGAAATATTGGTGAAGGTTGTCCTCTTGACTTGAGCAACCCCAATTAAGTCCACTTATTAGTATTTTGGTATGTTATACTCTTCTCTGTCAAGAGAAAGTTATATCCTCAGTCTAAATGTTCATCATGGTTTATATACTTTAATCATCACCCTTGAGTAAATTTCTATTCATAGTGGCCTTATAGGACAGAGCACAACTGCCCTAGAAGATCGTCAAGGAGCACCTGACAAAGGTGAACTGCTGACCTCTTAGTCAGCAGCTGAGCTCTTAACCACTACCCCAGGTCTCCTGGTGATACCATGGAGATACCAGTGGAGACACGACTGCTGATGAGTATAATTCAGTGTCACGTAGTTTTAATTGGCATCAGTTAGTCTGACACAACAAAATGTGGAGGATGGACCATGGGCTCCAGTAATCTTCCAAGTTGATGTCTGCCGGGAGCCGGTCCCAACACTTTGTAGGGTCCCGCACGGAGGGAGGGAAGACGTCGGCGGGAAATGAACAAAGGAGACAGGAAAGAATTTTCTGGTTTAAGGCAGCCCGACCCAGAGAGGCATATTTCTGCTGTGTGTGTCGAGAGCTGCTGTCTTTATTTTTTATAGGTGAGGTGACGTAGTTGGTCACCCTATTTTCTTTATTATACAAACTATTGGTTAACAAGAAACTGACCCATCATTATTGGCTAACAAGAAAGTGACCCCTCGTGGTCTTCTACTTCTAATTAATTGTCAAGGCCTTTTTGAATAACTGTCCAAGCCAGGTGTTCAGTGGTGATAAAATGTCAGGAACACAATTAATGGTCTTATTCGTACCTCAAAGTGGAAGGCACAGAGGAGTAAACTTCTCAAGGCCTAACCATTTGGCTGTCTCAGTTTGTTTCTCTAAGTTCTTATTTATGTGCAGATAGTAAGCGCCTGCCATTCTCTAATTGAGCCAGTTGCACTAAGAAAGATGTTTCTTTAGTGTTATCAGTTTTCTATACTAGCTATAATGAACCTAAAAGTTTATCTATTCTTCCAGCTGCAAGGAGAAAGGATGCTTTGTAGTTTTGATGGCTATGTGGAGATTTGTCCTTGAGAGCTTCTTAAGGGTTAGCTTGCAAACTTGTGTATGTGAAGAAAAGGGAGGGGGGAATGCAATTAGGGGGAAGCCAGTGAAGCTGGGCAGGCCTCAGTGCTGTCAGGCATGCTGCATTGAAATCCATTTCTCTGATCTCTATTTCTCAGAAGTTCTTGGTCAGATTGTCCCAATATAGTCTCATAAACCGAGGGGTAGAAGCCCCTCTTAGGCACCTCCTTGGTCCTCATGTCGGGGGAGGATATCTTTTTAGGAGAATTTAATTAAGAAGCAAACCACCATCAGGGGTAATAGGCCTAAAAACATATTATAGGTGAGATGTCTCAGCCTGTCACCTACAGAAGCCTGTGACTTTGTCCACAATGACCTATGCGGAATGGCGGGCCTCCGCAGATGTCTGTCACCTTAGTTAGCTACTTCGTAGAGAGTCATGTCCCAGCCGAAACCCCTCTGCCCGCAAAGGAGAAGACCGAGACACCACTCCGTCAGGAGACAGGAAGCAGAACCCTTTATTTCCTATTTCAGTTGCTTATATAGTAGCAGGGAAATGACATTGATTGGGTAATGATTGTCCAATGGGTGTTGTTCTTACTCTGTTGCTAGGCAGGCAATGCCTCAGCGGTGGTGCAAAACAAGGGCGCGGTTCTTCCTGCCAGCGCCATCTTTATGGCGCAGTTTCTTTTCGCTCCCGACAGAGTCACAGGGCCTTAACCTGACCACACCACTACTCCTTCAAAACTATATCATTTAATGTTGACTACATGCTTAACTGTGAGCTATTTGTCTGTGGCAGAACTACCATAGAGATGTTTTGATGTCTGGGTATCAATAGCAACCACTGAACATGGGATCATTAAGAAACCCAAAAATTAGAAAGTAATTCAGAATGTTACAGAGCACATGAGGAGATGATCTGGGACAAAGATGTTAAAAGATCAGGGAAGGATATTTTTTTTTTTCAACAGATGGCCCTGTTAAACGGTAGAAGAAAAGTAACTGAAAATAGTGTAACTCTCAGAAGAGAATGTATGAGAACAGTAAAAAATGTTAGTGTGAAGTCTGGCATTTGTGGGAGACTCTATCTAATGACCTCAGGACTTTGAGTAATTCTACCCCTTCTGAGCTTTCAGGTGGAGAGGTCTTCAGAAAAAAATTCCCAATCAAAGCAAAGAAGCATTCAAGGAAGGCTGTTGAATCAGGTCCACAGGTCTAACTAGGAGGGCACAAATGGAGCAGTATTTGCCCATGACATACTCAGAAACAGAAAAGCTCCTGCATGTCTTTTGTTTCTGAAAGAGTGGAAGGAGAAACTCCTGCGTGTGACTTGGATTCAGCCTGTAAAATGCTGCTGTACAATGGAACATTCTAAATCCAACTGCTGAATCATTCTCTCCTCTGTTCTGAGGGGCTCCTTTCTCATTCCATCCCTGCACTGTATGACCCAGGATGCCAGCAGGCCTCAACAAAGAAAGAGCACTTGTCTCCTTGCATTTCTTCATGCTTAATTTGTGTTTAGGAGAGATTCCTTGGCATTATAGCAGAAAGTTTATAAATGACACATGAAACAAAATCTTGCTCTATGCACAAAGAGAATATCGTCACGAACTGCTATGTACATTCAGCTCATATGGAGCTTTGAAAGACTCACACTCGGAGCTGCCAATCTATTACTGCAAAAAAAAAAAAAAGCTTACATTCCAACCTAGTGTATTACCTATGTTAGTTTGTCATTCCTTAGACATTCCCTCCAAAATGTTAGTGCATGGCCTTGTAAGGGCAAATTACATTCATATTCACAAATAGAAATCTTATAGATTTGATAAACAAAGGTTCCCCCCCCTTAAATGCTTTTATCTTTTAAATTTAAGTGGGAGAAGAATGAGGTAAGGGGGAGAGTGACAACAAAGTAAGGCCATTTGACTTTTTGGAGGGGAATTCAGTGGACAAATTGATGTTCTGATTTGCATGGTGACTTCAGGCCAACCATCCAGCCAGACTTAATTAAACCTGCAGTCTACCTGCAAAGAAAGACATGTGTGCTTATTATCCATAGACAGAGAAATGAGGTACAGAAACCAGCAGAAATTAAGAACTGTTATACCCACTTCCCTCTCCCAGCCACCAGACTGAATTTTACCCTTGAGATGGCATAGCATTGATAAAGACCAGTGACATTTTTATTTTTGTTCTAGGTGACAACAAATATACAGATTTATTTTCTACATTTATGTTAAATAAGCAAATGCTATTTTGCATCTGGGAATACCTGGAAGAATGGTTTTGTGTCATCTCTAAAAGCTAGGAACCCTTACTGTAGGACTAGCTACCTTTCTGTCCATCTGTCCATCTATCTATCCATGTATCTAGTGACTTAGCTGGCTGCCAGCAGTGCTACAAAAATAAAGAATCAAGAATGGCCCAAAACACATTCAAATCAGGATATATAAATCTATTTTTCTTTTTTCCCTCAACACTAACTTACTGTTGAACATAATAATTTATAAATGATGCTGCACCTAGTTTTTTAAACAACTAAGGGTGTCCAGTGACTTAAGAAGAAAGTAAAATACTCATTTAGTCAGTTTTGACTCCATCAGTTACTAATACCTCTTTCTAGTTGTTTTGAATACTGCCTGATTCTCGTAGTTTCAGAAGAAAGGTCTCGTGATCTACTGCAAGGAATCAGCCTATGAATGACAATGGTTGAATCCATAACCACTCATAAGGATGGAGTAGGATTGGGCTCCATTTTGTTCCGTTGTGCACTGGGTCACCAAGAGTGGGACAGACTCAAAAGTTGCTAACAACAATATCCCAAGTGTTGTTAGATGCTGTTGAGTCAGTTCTGACTCATAGCAACACTATGAACAGCAGAACAAAATGCTGCATGGTTTTGTGTCATGTCCACAATCGTTCTGATGCTTAAACCCATTGTTACGGCCACTGTGTCTCTCCATCTCATCGAGGGTCTCCTTCTTTTTCACTGACCCTCCACTCTACCAAGCATGACGTCCTTCTCCAAGGACTAATCTTTCCTAACAACATGTCCAAAGTATGTAAGACGCAGTCTTGCTATCTTGGCTTCCAAGGAGCACTCTGGTTGTATTTCTTCCAGAACAAATCTGTTTGTTCTTTTCGTGGTTCATTGTGCATTCAACATTTCTCTCCAACACCACAATTCGAAGGCATCAATTCTTCTTCTGTTTTCAAATAGGTGAGGGTGAAATTCGATGGAGTTTTAAGAATCTGTTTTCAATAACACAGAGGAACCACAGCAAACCATTAAAATGTGCAAGTAATACAACCTACTGGCTGAAAAAGACTAATTAGTGGAAAGAAAAAACGAGAAAGCAAAGCCAGGAAGCCAGTTTACAGAAACCATACTCACCTGCTTCTGAAAATACATCCACCAAGAAGTCATCAAAATATTTGAGCAGTTGAGGAAAAAGAAACAACAACAATAACAGCAACAACAACAAAACACAGCAGCCTTTCTCTAATTGTGAATGATGCTGACAGCAGTGTGGCCTGGTAATTGTTTTGAAGACAGTGGGCTGCAATCACATTGCCTCTACCTAGTCTGCTTATCTCAACACTCATGGATATTATACAAAATTTAGAATTTTGTCGTTCAGTGACTCTGAGGGACCAGCTTGACGTGGTGCTGGATTGTCATTAACTCCATAATAACTCACAAGTTGGATTCTGCCATCTCTATTTAAAGACATATCTAGCATGCATCAGATGTTTAAAGTGTGGAAATTATAGGTAGACTCCAGAAAGCCTAGCTTTGAAGAATACAAAAAAAAAAAAAAAAGAAGAAGAAGAGCTGGTATACTGAAGATGTGTTTCTTCTGTTTTTAAAATCAGTCATTTTGGCAAAATGAGGGGTTTATGGCAGTTTGGTGTACCTAAGATACACAACTGGAGATATTTGGTTGGAGACAAAATGCATTTCTCTCTTATTTCTATTCAATTTATAGTAAGCTAAGAAGCCTAAAGTACACTTATTTTAGGCATTCTGTACTTCGGTGCTATTTTTTGGATATTATGGGAACTTAGGAAACCACAGATTCTTCTTTGGCTGAAAGACCCATTTTGCTATGATAGCAAAACTGCTCTGTTATTCATTTTCCTTAAGTAAATTTGCAATGGCGTTTGAACATCTGAAACTGCCATCCATGAATTCAAATTTCTGCATCATTAAATGGGCAACAAGCTAATGATGGTTGATGAAAATATGAGCTGGAAGACAACAGCACCATATGGAATGAGGATCCGACACTGAATCATCAAACCAAAAACTGAATGAGTCAGGCTACATGAAGTGGAAAACAAGGTTATAGCATCCTTTTGAACTTACTCACGAATGACAGAGAGCACTACCTTTCAAATTTAATATTACTTTAGCCCAATGAGTCTTTTAATGTCCCCAAACTGTTCCCAAGCATACAATTCTCATGAACTTCCAATAAAATTGCAAAAGGGGAGAAAATGTTTAAGCCTTTCTTCCCAATAGAAGTTTAGGCTAAGCTATTTTTAACTTACTGTGTTACTTTCTCATTCTAGTAAAATATGACAATGTTCAACTTTATTTTTAAGTTGAAAGCTCTAGACTTCTCGTCATAGTCATGGTTGGGATTTACATAATCAAATTGTTGTTTTACTCATATCAGCTGATTTCACTGAACCATAAGTCATAGAATGATGATACAGGATGGGAAACAACAAATAACTTTTTATACTACCTGACTTATTTTTACTCAGAGACTAATACTCAGTGAATGTGGCTTGGATCATGACAACAACAACAAAAGTACTTGGATACACTTGCACATTACATATGTATTAACATTAAGCAACATGTCAAACAATCTGTAATAACCTAGATTGCCCACAGTGTCTAAAATGCATTTTTGGAACTATAGGCTGTTAAGAGCCCTGGCGTCATAATGATCAAGAGCTGGGATGCTAACCAACAGGTAGGCAGTTCAAATCTACCAGTTACTCTTTGGAAACTCTATGGGGCAGTTCCACTGGACTTGACAGCAGCACATATAGATTAAGAGGTGTGACTGTAAATTAAGAGACTTTAGATGCCTTTGAATGCCAAATCCAGAATGCCCTGGATAAAAACAGAGTCATTGCCTTAGACTAGATTCTCCAAAGAACAAAACCAGTAAAAAAAAAAAAAAAAAAAAACCCAAACCCACTGCTGCTGAGTTGATTGTGACTCATAGTGATCCTATAGACAGAGTAGGACTGTCCCACAGAGTTTCCAAGGAGTGGCTGGTGGATTTGAGCTTCTGGTTAGTGGATGTAACATTTAAATGCTACACCACTAGGGTTTCCAAAACCAGTAAAGCATACAAATACACATAGAGAGAGATTTATATCAAGGAAATAACTCTCACTATTGTAGAAACTGGAACATTCAGGGTCCATGGATCAGAATGGAGGCTTCTCTGGATTCCGCAGCTGCAGAAGCTGGTGAACCCAAGATTGACAGCCCAGAGAGCAGGGCTCCTGCTTTCAGGCTGTAAAGATTCCAAGATCTGCAGGTAAGCTAATAGCTTAAGTCCCAAGAAGGAGAGTTCAGAACAACTGGAGGAAGCCACAGGATCCAGAGCAAGAAAAAAGCCAGAACATCTGTTTATATATGGATGTAGGCCACACCTCCAAGGAAAATCCTTTCAAATTGATAGGCTACTCATAGCAGATGCAATCATGGAAGAGGTCATACATAAACACTGAGAATTACGACCCAGTCAAGGTAACACACAATACTAACCATAACACTCATAGAGAATATAGGTGACAGTAATAACCTATATGTACACCAGAATTTTGCATAAAATATCTAGATTAACCCTTATGAAATGTTCAAGAGCCAGTTTTCATTATCCCAATTTCATGTAAGAAATTTTAAGGGATTTTCGTAGATCACATAGGTAATATAGGACCAAACTAAGCCTGGAAGAGTAACAGCAAAGCTTGCATGGAACTTCACAGATTAATTTAACTGAATGCTCAGTTAGATAAACTGAAGCCCATGCTCATATAATTAGTCATCAACAGTCTTGCTCTAAAGTTTTGTGCTCTCAACCACCACCTTGCACAAGCTCTGCTGTCTCCAAGAGCTTCAAGATAAATAAAAGAGATATTGCAGCTAAACGTTTTGGGATTCTGGCTTTGTGTTGCGTGGAACTAATAACCATACAATGATAATAGTGTTTTTTAAAAGATTGAATTTTCAATAAAAAATTTTCAACTCAACCCAAGTCAACATGACTTGTGTACTCCTCCCACCTTAAACCAATATTGCAAGGACAGAATATGTACATTTTCATTCAATCATAATAAAAAAATAAAATAAAATAAAAATAATATCAGGCAAAATTTTAAAAAAGATTGAATTTTCAAATGCTCTGCAAGTAAAAGATAACAAAATATATATTTAAGTCACTAAGTCTTATTTCCATGTCATTCTCTTGATTTCATTTTCTTTATTATGATTGAGTGAAAATGTACATTTCCGTGTAAATTTTCATGTCTGCTTATGTGCTGCTCCCACCACTCTCACTGACCCGTGACAGCACACTCTTCCTCTCCATTCTATACATGTCATATCCTCCTACCAATCTCCTATCTCTTCCTCTCCACCGTCTCCCCCACCTCCAGTTAGTGATCAGCATCATGACATCCTATAGATGCATAGAACCATACAGTTCACACATAATGTGGTCACTCTGTGTCGCCAAGTCCATTGATTTCATTTTTGGTAACTAAAAGTCCTGCTTTGCACTGCTTAAAATATTTTAGTTAATTGGCCTCATAGTATGTTTAATGCTTGTCTTCAGTTCATTGCATGATACATAACATCCTAAAAGCTCGCCAGCAGCAGTTGAAGACAAAGCAATTAGTCTCTCTTCACTTGGAGCAGCACAGAAAGAAAAGGAGTCACCTGGAGCAACAGAGGAAGAAAAAGAGTCAGGAATAGGAGGGTACGGAAAGCATGGCTAATTGCCTTCCTGAACAAGTGCCTCCTTTGCTGTGAGACCAGAACTGGATGGTGCCTATCTACCATTGGTGCACATTTTGATCCAAGATTCCATAGAAGAATCCTGAGTAAAAGAGGGGAAATGCATATCAGAATTTTAATTTTCATGGATTACGGACATTCTAAAGTCATGGAGGGGGAAAGCCCTGAAACGATTGTCCTAAGATTATCTTTAAACATTAAACTAAAAATATCCTCTGAAGTCATCTTAAAACCAAGTAATAGTTTAACTTAACTAGCAAAAAAAGTCTGTTTCGAGTAGTATACTCTTTCATGAACTATCTGTATGGGATCAAATTAACAGTAACAACCCCAAAAGACTAAGGGACATGGAATTTATATTAATGAGAGAAGAACAACTCCAAAAAGGAGGGTGAGAATGGTTGCACAACTCAAAGGATGTAATTAATGTCCCAATATATATCTGTTGAACTGGTATACGTTTTCTATGTATATTCTCAACAAAAGCAGTAAGATAAACAAAATCTAGGGAAAAAAAAAACTTAGAAATGTTAACATCAGGGGGGCAAGATGGTGTACATTTCCTCATTCCCCTCTAAGAACTGAGGCCTGGAGTGATTACTGAACAGAGTAGAGTGGACATCCAGGGAGCCCTGGGATCTGGCATAGGGTTGTCAGATTGGACTAAGTGCCAGTAAATGGGAAACTACCTCACCTTAACATGAGACAGCCATGTACTGGGTCCTGTTTCTGCTGACTCACCATTTGAGAGGACTGCATATACTGACAGTTTCTTTGTAATGCAGGGGAGGTGGGGACTGGGCATGAGCCAGCAAATATGCTGAACTGCAGTGCTTAAGTAAATAGTGCATAGCACAGCAGACAGACTGTGCTTGAGATAGCCACTTTTTGAGAACCCTGCTGATGACTGAGGGCACCACTGTCCCTCAACCCTCTAATTTATGAGTTGTACAATGGCTTCTGCTGTTTCATGGCAGGAAGGGTAGCGTGAGTAGGACACCACCTTGGTAAGCTGAGAGGCAGTTTCACACAGCTGGAGGTCTTAGACGGGACTAGTATTCACGCCAAGAAGCAGGGACTGTTTGGAAAATGTTTCTCCATCAGAAAAACAATGTTTAGGATGGTGGTGACTAGAGTTATGGGTGGGACCTAGCAGAGGACGGCATCAAGGCCCTAATACCTCCCAACTTTGAACCACATCAAAGCATCTGTGGACAGCCCACAATGTGCTTCTTTTGTCAGCCAGAAGGCAGGGCCTGCCTTGCCTGATGGCCTGACTGATTTTGGCAGCTGTTGGACAGCTCCTCACTTAGCAGTAAAGTACCTTTTAAAACAAGACTGCTGAGCATCCTGACAGTGTCCCCAACATCCTTCATTGATGTACATAATAGTGTCAGCTGACAGCCCCCCAGTGACTCCATAAGTAGGGCACTGACCCTGCCAGCCAGGAGGTAGAACCGGTCACCCCAACAGTACACCTGGGGCCAGTCACTACGGTATACAGAGGCAGTTGGTGACCAACATTCTTCTTAGAATAAGCTTCAGCTCCCATTGAGGTAACACCAGAGGAAACAAATAGCTTCTAGATAGGGAAAAGGCAAAAATTGACATCTTAACTTTTAAAGAAGTCTACCACGGCTCCAGAGAAATTCCAAAATAAAGAATCAAAAAGCTTCCAACATGAAGAAGCTTTACAAAATTATCAGAGGTTGAGTACAAAATAATTATGTATAGAGCCCTCCTAGAGATTAAACTAAATGGAGCAGAACAAAATGAAAAATTAAGTAATCAATGATCTGAAATCCAGCATATCAATAATAAAATCACAGAATAAAACAATTCAATCCAAAGCTAAAAAAGCAGAATTGAGGAGATGGAAGCCAGAGTTAGTGAACTTGAGGATAGAGCAACTGACACCATCACTGATGAGGAGAAATCAGATAAAAGAAATAATAAAAATGAAGAAGGATTAAGAAACATGTGGGATTATATTAATAAGAATAATCTATGAATAACTGGAGCTCCTGAACAGGGAGAGCTAGCTGAAAACACAGAGAGTACTGTTGTTGAGTTGCTGACAGAAAACATCCCTGAAATTATGAAAAAAGAGAACATAGATATCCAAGATGCTTGTAAAATGCCACAAAACAAAGATAGCAAGATATATTATAATCAAGCTTAATAAAAGGAAACATAAAACAGATTATTTTAAATGCAGCAAGGCTTAAAGCAAAGCTAACATACAAAGGGAAACCCTGTAGGCTTTCGTCTGACTTCTCAGCAGAAATGATGTTGAAAAGAAGAAAGTAGGAATGACACATTCAAAGCCTTGAAGGAGAAAAACTTCAAACCAAGAATTATGCATACTGCAAAATTGTCTGTCAAGTATGACGGTGAAATTAAGACATTCGCAGATAAACAGAAGCTTAGAGGCTTTGTAAAAACCAAACCAAAACTACAGGAAATACTGGAAGAAGCTCTTTGCTTGGAAAAACAAAAACATCAAGTGTATACTTACAGAGGCAATGCAGGGCATAGAACCCAGAACCTTACTCAGTTAGGAACATCACAAAGCCCATTCAAAGCTATATTTATTAAAAGAAAGAACACAAAAACTGTGACATCATCACAGTAAAAACAGGGTTACACTACAGTCACTATAATCCTTTCAGATGGAAAGGAAATTAAAAAAGAGATGCAAAAGTTAAAGTCTGGCTTAAACTTAGAATATTAAGGGGGAATCACAAGGGTAGCCACAAAGCTAAATAACCATGTGATACAGCAAAACATCCAACTCATGATCACCGTGAGTCAGATGCGACTCAACGGCACTTGGCATAGCAAAACAAGAAACATAACACAAGAGTCTCAACAACACAGAAACAAACACTGAAAAAGATGAAAAGTCCACCCATAAAGAAGAATGAGCCAGAGCAGAATGTTAAGTGCAACATAGAAAACATCAACAACACACACAAAAAAGGCATCAAAATGACAGCACTAAACACATACCTATCAATAATTACACTGAATGTAAACAGACTGAACGCTCCAATAAAGAGACGGAGAGTGACATCCTGGATGAAAAGATACTATCTATCTATATGCTGCCTACCAGAAACACACCTTAGACTCAAAGATGAGAACAAACTGAAAATCAAAGGATAGAAAAATGTATACCAAGCCAACAACATACAAAGAGCAGCAGGAAAGGCAATACTAATCTAATATAAAATACACTTCAATGTAAAATCCACCATCAAAGACAAGCATGGGCATTATTTATCACTGAAACATTCAGTACATAAGCAGGACATAACATTAAATTTTTTTTACAAATCATATCACAGCATCTAAATACATCAAAGAAGCACTGACAACACTGAAAAATGAGATAGATCGCTCCACAATGAGAGCGGGAGACAACAACATTCCACTTTCAGTAATGGGCAGTTTATCCAGAAAAAGGCTCAGTAAAGATACAGAAGACGTTACTGTGACAATTAACCAAACAGACCTCATCAACACATATAGAACTTTTTACGCATCAACAGATAAGTACACCTTCTTCTCCAATGCACATGGAACATTTTTCAGAATAGACCATGTGTTAAGACCTAAAGCAAGTCTCAACACAACAACAGAAAAAATATAGCTAGAAATTTAACTCACAGAAACTGAACAACACCTTACTCAAAACTCCAGGAGTTATAGAAGGAATCAAGGATGACATAAAGTAACTTACAGAATCAAATGACAATGAAAACACATCCTACTAGAACCTATAGGATACAGCCAAAGCAGTGCTCAGAGGTCAATTGATCTCTATGAATGCACACATCTAGAAGGAAGAAAGGACCCAAACCAAAGAACTAACCCTATTGCTGGAACAAGTAGAAAGAGAGCAACAGAGGAACCCCTCAGGCACCAGAAAAAAAGTGGATAATAAAGACTAGAGCAGAAAACTAACAAAACTAACAAAACTAACAAAAACTAACAAAACCAAAAGCTGGTTCTTTGAAAAGATCCACAAAATTCACAAACCATTGGCTAAACTTATGAAAGAAAAACAGGAAAGGAAACAAATAACCCAAATAAGAAATGAGATGGGAGATGTCATAACAGATCTAACTAAAATCAAAAGTATCGTAACAAAATCCTACGAAAGACTGTAACAGATTTGAAAACACAGAGCAAATGGACCAATTTCCAGATTCATATCACTACCAAAATTACCACAAGGAGAAGCAGAGCAACTTAATAAACTCATCACAAGGGAAGAGATTGAAAAAAGTCATACAAAAACTAGCAACCAAAAAAAGCCCTGACCGAGGTGGCCTCACCTGAGAATTCTACAAAATTTTCACAGAGGAGTAAACTCCAATAGTACTGAGGCTACTTCACAGCATAGAAACGGGTGGAATACTCTCAAATGCATCCTATGAAGCCAGCCTAACCCTGATACCAAATCCAGGGAAAGATCCAACAAAAAATTAAAATTACAGACCAATATCTCTCATGAACCTAGATGTAAAAATCTTCAAGAAAATCTTTGCCAATGGAATTCAACAACATATCAAAAAAATAATTCACCATGACCAAGTTGGATTCATACCAGGGATGCAAGGCTGGTTCATCATCAGAAAAGCAATTAATATGATCAACCACAACTCTCAGCAAAATAGGAACAGAGGGGAAATTCCTCAACATAGTAAGGGTCATCTAGCAAAGCCAAACTAGTTTTCTGTAACATGTCTTATATATGCTTTCACCGATTGTGCTTTAAGGGTAGGAAGAAATGGGACAAGTAATATACATGTAAAGATGAGAAAATACCAGATAATTAACTATTTTAAAGCAGCTCTATTCAGTAATAATAATAATAAACAAATTTTATGCACCACTTTGAAAAAGTCAAGTTCAGATTTTGGTGGCTAATTGGCCCCATGAACAAGTGCCTCTTTTCCCATGAGACCAGAAGTAAACAGTGCCCAGCTGCCATTAGTGAACAACTTTAAACCAAAAATATCCCCTGAAGTCTTCGTAGAACCAAACAATAGTTTATGCATTATGCTCTTTGGAGAACTTTGCACATGGGTTCAGACTGACAACATAACTGGAAAGATTAGGAGGACACTTTAGGGGACAGTAAGTGTATGTCAGTATGACACAGAAAAGGAGAGCAAAAATGGTTGCACAACTCGAAGAATTGTCATTAGTGTCACTGAATTGTATGCGTAGAAAGCATTGAATTGGTGTATATTTTGCTATGTATCATCTCAACATTAACAACAACAAAATAAGCAACATTTTGTTCTTAAATCCGCATCTTGGAGTTTGTGTCACAGGTATCAGTTGAGCTATTAACTGAGTTATGTATATTCTTCAGCAAGATCTTTAGAAACAGTAACCTGTAGCTAGTTTCACATGTAAACGGGAATAAGTATGTAGGCACTGCAGTTATAAAATTTATAGTTGTGTGTTCATTATCATTATATATTTATTGACAGTGACAAGTGAGTCAAGTTTCTTGGACATGATCCTTGTCAGGTGAGCTGAAATTTCAAATTCAACATGGCAACATGTTACATAGGATAGTTTACAAAATGTGTTTAGTGGAAAAGCAGAATTTTAAAAGGCAATAAACAGTGAATTCTAATATGCAGAGGATGCCCATAGTATGATTTGTATGAAAATAGATCTTAAAATAGCACAGTGGCATTGAGAGAGACAATGTTAAATTGCTTCAATATGGATGCTGCAGAAAAATAAATAACTCACAGACTGCCATGTTTAATCTTACAGATCAAGAATCACAAAAAATATGTTTGAGAAAGGAAGGGCCTTTACAACAAAAAGAAAAAAAAAGACTATGAATGGGAAAAGTTAGGCAACACATTTCTGAGTCTAAACAATAAAATCTGAGAACTATGAAGTGTAGGCCAAACTTTCCCACGCATGGGATTAATCACGGGGGCGTAGAATTTTCATTTCAATCATTTTAACAATCATCAACTTTGTGCTAGAATACGAACATTATAATCCCTGCCAGAACTCTTATAGGAAAGTATTTTGAAACATTAAAATGAATTATTATATCTCTGTGAGTTGTTTAAAGATTGAGACAGATTTGGAAGAATGAAGGAATTTTTCTTTAGCTAGAAAGAACAGTAACTTTCAGAAAGTTACTGTTCTTGTATGTAGCACAGCTCTGACACACTGTAAAAACCAAAACCAAACCTGTTGCCCATCTAGTTGACTCTGACTTACAATAACTCTGCAGGATGAGCAGTTCCCCTCAGGGTTTCCAAGGAGTGGTTAGTGGATTCCACCTTTTGGTTAACAGCCGAGCTCTCAACTACTGTACCACAAGGGCACCGAAGCACTATAGAAACTGTATTTCTGTCCCTTCTAAATTCCCCTTCTCTTTTAATGGTGGATCTGGTTGAAGGCTTTTGATAGACGGAAACTGATTCCCAGATGTCCTGTTTACTAGCTGTCTTTTGGTAATTTGGGGATCCCCGCACTACAGGAGCCCTGTGATACTGGGGTGAAGTGCTTGGCTGTTAACAGAAAGCTTGGCAGTTCAAACTCTCCAGCCACTCCCAGGGACAAAGATGTGGAAATCTGCTTCCATGAAGATTTAAAGCTTTAGAAACACTGTGCAGCAGTTCTATTCTGTCCTTTAGGGTTGCTATGAATCAGAAACAACTGGAGGCAATTAGTTTGGTTTTTTGGATTTAGGTGATTCACATAAATTCTCTGAGTTCCAGTTTCTGCTCTGGAAAATGAGAATAATCCTTTTAACATTTCTAAGCTGACTGAATGTGATATATCTCATGCATTTCACATGTACTATGCACTGTATAAATGTTAGTGCAGGCTTCTCCTCCCCAGAACAATGTTGTAGTAAACATTAAATATGACTAGAATGCCTGGTAGTGTAGTGGTTACATATTACAGCTGCTAACCAAAAGGTCGGCAGTTCAAATCCACCAGTTGCTTCCCGGAAACTCTACAGGGCAGTTCTACTCTGTCCTGCAGAGTCACAGTGTGTCGGAATCAACGCATTGGCAGTGGATATACATGTAAAGTGCTCTGTAATTTAAAACTACTGCACATATTCTATTGCAAAATGACTTAAAATTTGTGTCTGTCATGAGAGGCTGAAAGAGTTCCACTTGTAAGGAGGCCCTCTGAACACCTGGAGCCTAGGAAACGATCTTTGGATAGGTTAAAGTTGGGCTCCAGACAGTGAATAGGGGAGTTTTACCAGAACTCCTGACAGCCACTCTGGAACCTAGAAACTCTGCACTGAGCCACAAAAGACTTAGTGAAATACAATCTCTTTTAGAACATTGAAAATTCCCATCAAGAGTCAGAGAGCAGTCTCATGTGTGTTCTCCAACACAATTTCTTAAGAACTTGAGCTGAGTCTTTGATTAGGAGAAGCTTTAAAACGAAATAATACCCCATTGGAAAGGAAGCTACAGAAAGAAAAGAACAAAAGTACCATTAGCTATAATACTTGTCACTCCAGTGAAGAGGAGACAGAAATAGCAATCAGCATAGATGTTCCCCACTGGAATCCACTGAGCTGGGTCAATAGTCAGTTCAGAGGACAACTGGGTTCCAGCCTAGACAGATCAGTAACAGTCGTAAAACGCACCAGCAGGGCGTGAAGGGGCTCCTGGGGGCACTACGATCAAGGCGAGTCATCTCTACTGGGAACTTAGCCCAACGACAGTATCAGCAGTCTGTAAGAAGAAATCTGCAAGGCTGCGGGGGAGGCGAGATTTTGCCATGTGAGAAAAAGACAAGACTTGCTGTTGGAATGACAGAGAATGCAGATAAAAAATACTCAGGAATTCTGACCAGGTGCTTCCAAACCTAAGGAGGTCAGGAACCCGGTGCTAGATTCTGCCTGCTTAGAGCAGAAGAAAGAACAATTTTCTCTTTAGAGCAAGGAGAGACTTACGATGTGCCAAGTCACTCCTTTCCTTAGTCAGCCTTGGCTACCTTATCTTAGCCAAAGATGAAAAGCAAAGGCATCAAACACACTGTTAGTTGTGTACCCACAGCACATCTCTGGGATTTAATCTTTGTATTGTTATAAATGCATGTGTAATTTACCACAAATAACCATTTTAAAGTGTACATTTCAGTGCTAAGGATTTTTACAATGTTGTGCACCATTACCAGTATCTAGCTGCAAAAATGTTTCCTTACTCCTAATAAAACCTTATACTCATTTACCACTCACTCATCGTTTCTCCCAATCACTCATCATTTCCTCTTCCTCCCCTGCTCCTATCACTGACTGGTCTGTCTCTACGGCTTTGCCTATTCTGGATATTCCATATAAATGAATCATACAACATGCACCTTTTGTTTTTGCTTCAGTCATTTAGCATAGCATATGCCAGATTCACCCACGTTATAGAATATATCAGTATCTCATTTCTTTTTTGTCTTTGAATTATACTCCCCTGCACAACAATATCACATTTTGTTCTTTTATTCTTTTGTTGGAAGGGGCACTTTGGTTGTTCCAACCTTTTGGCTGTTGCGACTAGAACTTCTGTGAGCATGCATGGGGTCATTCTTCTAGGCACAGCTGCTTTCATTTCTTTGGGGGTGTATTCTAGAGTGGAATTGCTAGACCATATCGTTATTCACCTAATTTATTGGGAAATGCCAATCTTTTCCACAGTCACTATGGATGAGGGTTCTGATTCCATCCTCACCAACACTAACACCTGTTCTCTCCATGTTGGATTTGTTTGCATTGTTTTGTTTTCTAATAGCCGTCCTAGTAGATGTGACATGTATATCATTATAGTTTTGATATGTATTTCTCTCAAGACTATGACACACAAGATGCCGTCACCACGACTCAGAATGGACTCCCCAGCAACAGTGACTCAGAGCTGGAAACTATACTGCCAGTATTTCAAATACCAGCAAGGCTACCCATGGTGGATGGGTTTCAGCAGAGCTTTCAGAGTAAGACAGATTACAAAGAAAGGTCCAGAGATGCATTTCCAAAAATTAGTTACTGAAAATCCTGTGGATCGCAGCAGAATGTTGCCCTTATAGTGATATAAAATGAGCCCCCTCATCTGGAAGGCACTCAAAATACCCTGTGACTCCAGCAATGGACTCTAGCATACCAATGATAGGAAGGATGGCACAGGACCAGGCAATATTTCACTCTATTGCACATGCGTTCACCGTGGTTTGGAATAGATGCAACAGTAACTAGCAACAACAATGACAACCATGTGTAGGATCTTTTCATGTGCTTCTTGGTCACTTGTGTATCTTCTTTGTATCAATGCCTATTCAAGGCATTGCCCATTTTTAAACTGAGTTGCTTGTCTTTTTGTGGTTGAGTTGTAGGAGACCTTTATATACCCTGGCAATTAAACACTTGTCAGAGAAGTGATTTGATTTACCAGGTAAATATATTGTCCTGATCTGTGGATTGCTTTTTTACTCTTTTGATAATATTCTTCAATGAAGAAGTTTTTAGTTCTGATTAAGTCCAACTTAATCTATTTTTTCTTTTGTTGCTTGTGCTTTGGGTATCATATCTGAGTTTTTTTTTTTTTAATTTATTGTGTTTTAGGTGAAAGTTTATAGCCCAAGTTAATTTGGCCTTACATGGTGGTGTGCGTGTGGGGTTTTGTGTGGTAAATTCACTTGGACTGTAAACTTTCACTTAAAACACCATAAAATATTTTTAAAAAATTATAGTCATCCATTTGTAACATGCGATATTTGATTTGAAAATAGACTTGAGTTATAATCCTTAGAGACATTTGGTCTAATATTTTTTTAGAATGACTTTGTTATCTTATTTTTCCTGTCTTAAAAACAATGAGCTCTCCTTGTCAATTGCTTTATTCCTGTTAAAAACTTTTATCAGATCTTTCACAGTTGGACACTATTAGTGGGAAATAACCACAGTAATTTTTTTCTTTCTGCCATATATGGAAAGGAGTCCTGATTCAGAGTGATTAAAGCACCCAGTGATTTGAACCCACCAGCTACTCTAGGAAGAACAATGTGACAGTCTGCTTCTTTAAAGACTACAGTCTTGGAAACTCTGTGAGTTGGAATCTACTTGATGGCAACTTATTGTTGGGAGGCTGGGGGACGGTCACCTATCACTTGCTTTTGTTTCCTCTAATGCTCCCCAGAAGGCTCTGCCATTACCTGTTGGTCAGAGCGTATCTCCAGCAAGCGAGGATCTTCTCGGGGCCTACTGATGCCAAACTACCGATTCCTTTAGGAATAAACTCTTGGATACAGATTATGTTGCCTTAAAAATTCTGAGATCACACTAGTGGACTGAGTCAGGTTTCCAAAATTCTTTTTAGTCAGGAAGCAGGTGGCTTCCAGAGTCTACTAATCCAAGATTTAGCAGGAAAAGATGTAATTACGTAAGGCTATGTGAACTGATGGAGAAACTTATGAATATTTTTTTGAATATTGTTAATGTTGTTTGAATGTCCTTTCCTTTGGAAGTATATTCAAGCCTTTTCCTTTCATTTTTAAACTATCTGTAACCCATACCAATTTACTAGATGCTGATACTATAATGAACATGATGTATTTTCAAATGATACCTAAATCTCACTACCCCTCTATCCTCTCCCTTCGTCTACCAAATTCACAAACTTTCAGAAAGTCTCCTTAGTGTTTGTGGCAATATAAAAATTATCTTTGTAGTTTCAGTATGAGTGTTCTCCTTTGTATCAAAGTATAATTTCAAAAATCAGGTATGTAACCAAGGCTTTGCCTGGGTTGTTTTTTTGAGACTGATACTTACTTAATCAAGTATGATGAGTTACTTTAAAGGAAATAAAATTAATGTAGCTTCTTTTACTTTATTGCAGTGATTTAAAGAAGGGGTCCTTCTGGCAGGCCAGGGATTCGAGAGGAGAGGAACCAACCTACATTATCCAGTCATGGAAACCCCGGTTGTGTAATGGTTAAGTGATACATCTGTTAACCAGAAGGTTGGCAGTTCGAATCTGCCAGGCACTCCTTGGAAACCCCGTGGAGCAATTTTACTCTGTCTATAGTGTTGCTGTGTGTGGTGGTCAGGATTATGTCAACTTGGCTACTACCTGTTTGGCTGCTGTATTAAGTGGCAGGGCGGGGTTTGTGGTGGCTCCCTGCCCCTCGGCTCTCATCTCGTGACCCTGGACTACGGCTGCTGATCGCTCACGTGGGCAGGAGCTCCTGCTCTCTTCTTCCAGCATCTGGTTCCAGGACTTTAGCTAGCAGCTGTTGGGCTCATCAGTCCTTACAGTCCTCACTTGAGAGTCCTGCTCCCTGACCTGCCGATCCTGGGTTTGCCAGCCTCTGTCGCTTCGTCTCGCCACCAGCTTGGGATCCACTGACCTACACAACCGGTGATCTGCAACTCTGGTCTCTGACTTGCTGACCTTGGGTTCCTCAGCTTCCGTGGACACGTGAGGCTTGTGCCAGAGCTTGGGACGTTCAGCTTCTGTGATTACGTGAGCTGTTGCCTATATTTGTATCTATCTATCTGTCTATATATATATATATTATAAATCTTTCCTTGTACCTACACGTGTTACTGATTTTGCTTCCCTAGAAAGCCCAGCCTAAGACACTGTGAGTCAGAATCCGCTCGGTGGCAGTGGGTTTGGTTTTTGGCCTTACCCAGTCGCAGCACACAGGACAGCACACAACAACAACATAGGTGCTGAAGGCTGCATTTGGTAGTGAGGGTTTCTTGGAGTTGATTTCCTAGCCTTGGGATAGTAAATAATAGTAACTTTAAAATGTCCAATCTGAAATTCCTTCTAAAAGTTAATTTGAAATCGTTCAATACCGTACAGCTCTTCGTTTTCCAAAACAAACTTTCAAAGGTCTGTGTGGTGAATTAATATCCTTGTTGCACCTATGTAAATGATCAGGCCAGGTTTAATGAGACCAGCCTTACAGCTGTTGTTTTTCTTTGAGAGTTTTCTGGATCACAATGGGGTAAGACAGTAACAAATAATAAGAAAAGGCTGTCAGTTGGACCAAAGGCTTACCAGATGTCTTCATTGTAAAGCTCTGTGCTGTTTACAGCACACCCTTCAGGGTTATTTAATGCTTTGTGTTTGTGCTTTTAATTGTCTTTGATTTATTTTACCACTCCATAGAGATAGAAAACTCACAACAGTGATGCAATGCAAATCATTCTTGTCTATCGCCAAAAGTGGAGCCACTGGGTGCAAATGGTTAAGTGTTTAAGTACTAAGCAAAAGGTTAAATCCAACCAAAGGCACTTTGGAAGAAAGGCTGGGCAATCTGTTTCTGAAAGGTCACAGCCTTAGAAACTCAAGTAGCTCTACTCAGCACAAATGCCATGAGTCAAAATTGGATGATTGCAAGTTTTTTATTTTTTTTTAAGTTGGACACACAGGTTTTTTTTTTTTTGTCCTGTAGAAGTTCAATCCCTCCCAGACCGTGGAAGAAGCCAGTTTTGCATCCCTTAAAGCGAATTTGGTTTAACATTCCTGATGGGTCCATATATCCATCAGGTCTTTGGATTTTCCCTTGAATTGGTTGTGATTGCTCTTCCAGTTTCCTCATTAGCTAATGAGTTAAATACAATCTTTGACACTCGTTTGTTTCATATCTGTGTGAGAATCATGATTTTACCTTGTTTTGAAAAATTACCTTTCACAAAGGGGAAACCTTTTTGTTGCTGGATAATGAAACATCCACAGCATTGTGGGAAACATGTCACTGGGGACCTTAAGGGAGTCGCTGTTTGTCAACTGCTGAAATTATTTCAACACTTCAAGAGCGTACGGCTATGTGTATATCTGCGCAGACTGTCTGAGTGGCAGCCCGTGTCATGTCCCAGCATCTATATATAGGACGGAACAGAACTGCCCTGTGGGATTTCTAAGAAGTGGCTGGTGGATCCGAACTTTTGATCTTTTCGGTTAGTAGCCATAGCTGTTAAACACCGCACCACCAAGGCTACCTACCTGTATTAGGCTCTCCAAAAGAGAGACTTTTCTTATTCCTTTTTATTTTATTTCATCTCCTCACTCCCTTGTATTGAATTGCATTGCAAATAGACAAAAAAAAAAAAAAAAAGGATCTGGGCAGCTGGCTTGATATTTATGTTCTATTTGTTGTTTAAGTCCTACTTCTTAATCCACACCAGACAACTCCTGGAAATAAATAAAAATACAAAGATAATAAAACTTTTTTTTTCTTCTTAAAGACATAGTTGGTAACTCAGACAGCTAAGGAAGTTTTAGAAAATTTTTCCAGCTACTTCTCTGATTAAAAATTATAACAACCAACATTTATTGTGCGTATGGCCATCCCAGGATGGCACAATCAGCTAGGCACTTGCCTAGTAACTGAAGGACTGGTATTTCAAATCCATCTAGGGCGCTTCAGAAGACAGGCCTGGTGATCTGCTTCTGAAAGGTCACCACCACTGAAACTCTCACACAGCACTCCTACTCCGAAGCACACACGCTCACCAGGAGTAGGTATCAACAGGATCCAAATGGTTTGGTGTTTTGGTTTTGGTAATGAGCATGTACTAGTTCCCGGCAGTATTATAAAAGTCCCCTCCTCCCCTAACCCTGCATTCTATGATCTAATCCTAAACAGACTTCTTACAGTAAGTACTTTCTTAGATCCATTTTTCAGACTAGGAAAGCGCAGCACAGAGCTGATGACCGTACCTATTTGCATGATCCAAACACTGACATAGGCAGTCCATGGCTGGTGCTCTTAACTGTTCTGTTATACTACTACTGTACTACCTCCCAGGAAAAGTGAGCTTACAAATTCACAGCTGTGTAAACACATCCCCCCATGCATCTGTCAATTCGTTGTACTGTGGGGGTTTGCATGTTACTCTGATGGTGAAGATATACCAGCGGTATTCAAATAACAGATACATAACAGTTCTCCATTTAACACTGATATTGTTGTTAGGTGTTGTCAAATCTGTTCCAATCTGTGTACAACAGAATGAAACATTGCCTGGTCCTGCCTTATCCTCATGACTATCTCTGTGTCTTAGGCCTTTATTATAGCCACAGAATCAGTCTCTCTCCCCACAGCGTCAGTCTATCTCAGTGAGCGTCTTCCTCTTTTAGCTGACCCTCTACCTTACCAAGCATGATGTGCTTTCCCAGAGAATGGTCCCTCCTCATAACATGTTCAAAGCATGCAAGACAAATTCTCACCACCCTTACTTCCAATGGACAGTTTTAGCTTTATTTTTTTTCCAAGACAGGTTTGTTCATCCTTATGGTGAACCATGGTATATTCAATATTCTTCACCAAGAACATAATTCAAAGGCATCAATTTTTTTTTTCAGGCTTTCTTGTTTGTTGTCCAGCTTTTGCATGCATATGAGGCATTTGAAAATACCATGGCTTGGGTGAGGTGCACCATAGTCCTCAAAGTGACATCTTTCATTTCAATGTTCTATGAACAAATTCTTGAACCTGTCTTTCTTTTGCAATCGGCACATGATTACAGGTCCACAGAATCATTGCTTCCTTACAGTCTGGGCTGTTGGGCTCCACCCCTGCTGGGGCAGGTACATTTATCTCTAAAAGGAGTTGGGTACCAACCCTTGAAGGCACTTACGAACATTCTAAAGGTTGTTCTCCCTGTTTATGGAAAATAGAGAGAATGTAGATGTTCAAATAAAACTATCACAAGACTAAGTCCAGATGCAAGTGAGTCTTAACCTTGCCAAACAATTATTAACTAGCTATAAGAGAGTACTTTATCCTCTTTATCACCAGCTTTCTAGCACACTACATCCAACTCCTCCACTCTGGCCTTCTGGCAGAAGAGGGGCCACAACTCTGCTGCTCCTAAACAGCCCTGATCCTGCTCAGTAGTAATTCCAGCAGTGCATTTTTGGCTGTCTAGCTTGGTTCCAGCCTGTTTTCACTCACATTGTGGCAAATTGTTAAATAACATGTGCTTCTTATGTATCCAGTTCTTCATCCATGTGGCATCTGACATTTTCTTTACTGATTATCACAAACTTCACAGTGTCTACAGTTGCAGTCTTGAGCTATTAGTTCAGCACTTATTATGCTGGGTCTTTGTTTGCTAACGTGTGAGTACATTGCCAGCCCTTGGGAAGTCAGCTCCATCACTGTGAAAAATAGGTTTCTTGTTTGTTTCTTGTGGCCACTGTGCTAGCTAGCTCTGGGGTTGAGTTCCTTTTTCTGGCAAGGGAACACAGAGAACCCCATCTTTTGCAGCTGCAGGGTGGAGGGTGGGGTAGGAGGAGGCACTCCCCACCCCCTCCTTGAGCTCAGACCTCCCCAAATTCAAGCACTTGGGAATGAAAACCAGCACTTATTTTAGCATGTTTGAAATCAAACTCAGTTCTTTCATCTCTGAATCTTCTCTTACCTTCTCTGCTGCTGTTAATGCGAACTCTATTTCCCCACTCACCTCTTTAACTCATTTTTCTCTGTCTTTTTCATACCTGTTAGCAGACTGATTATAAACCTTGCCAAATTACCTCAATAGTATCCCTTGCACCCAACCTCTTCCTATGATTCCTTTTCAAATTTCCTATGATCCAAAATTCAGTACTACTAGCTGTTTTGTCAAGCATTGTATAGAGTCAGGACTCCAAATCCCTAAATTTTCACACAATTGCCTGCCACTATCCCACTGCTGCTGAGTAGATTTAGACTTACAGTGACCATTCAGGATACTGTAGAACTGCCCCATGGGGTTTCCAAGGAGTGTCTGGTGGATTTGAACTGCTGACCTTTTGGTTTGCAGCCATCGCACTTAACCACTATGCAACCAGGGTTTCCACCTACTACAGTACTGTCAAAACCACACCCACTGCTGTGAATTCTGACCCCTAGCAACCCTGTAGGACAAAGTAGAACTGCCCCATAGAGTTTCCAAGGAGTACCCGGTGGATTGGAACTGCTGACCTTCTGGTTAGCAGTTTTAGCACCTAACTACTACACCACCAGAGTTTCCACCTACCATCATGGCAGCTTCTAAAACAATATTTGTACAGGAAGCGGGGTCATACACGGTGTTATCTTCCTTACAGCTAGTTAGGATTTGAGTTTGAAAAGTGTTCCCATGAAGATGAGAGTTGTGACTGAGTCTCAAAGTTCACTTTTTTCTCCTTTTGCCTGTTTTGTCTTAGGGCCTAGAGAATATATGGCCTAAGTCACATATCCCAGTTTCTGCTTACTTGAATTTTATTCTGTCTATTTAGCTTTTTAAAGAGGAATTTGCTTCCTGAAGTCTCAGGATGGTTAGTTAACACGACTGGTTGCTAACAAACAAGTCGGAGATTTGAGTTCACCCAAAGGTGCCTCAAGAGAAAGCTCTGGTGATCTGCTTCTGGAAAATCAGTCACTGAAAATCCTACGGAGCCCAGTCCTACTTACTGACCCACACGGAGTCACCATGAGTCGGAATTGACTCAATGGGAACTGGCCGGCAGCCTCCCAAAGAGGAGGAAGTGCAGGCTTTGCTTTACCAGTCCAACCAGCCAAGTGCTTTACGAATCAGATGAATTAAAATATGAATCAAAGTTTTTTAAATAGTAACTTTAAGCCTCTTACACTGGTTTTCCGTTCTTCACCCTACCAGCACGACCCGTTTTTGTCCTAGATTCCACTCATTCTTGAGCACATTCGGCTGGAGATAAACCGAGGCCGGGGACGTAGTGCCAGCGCCAGAGGCTGGACGACGTAGGGTGAGGCAGGGTGAGAACCAAAGGCTGAATTGCCTACACGAGCGTCAGTCTTTCTCCCTCCGACTTCATCGCTGCCCCGGCTTCTTCCCTCGTCCTTCTTTATTCCACTGTTACAACTATCTGCCTACACTGTGAGGCCACCACACTTACCATACCCGCTGTGGTCGAGTCAGACAACTACTACAGGAGACTGCTTATCGCATTCAGAATAACGACAGGATTCTCTGGTCTCTCCTGGGAGCCTGTGTCATCCCTGGCCCCTGCTCCTCCATTTCATGTGCCCAGTGCCTAGAGGAGCCCTGCTAACCCCTGCTCCCGCCGCGGTATTCAGGAGCTCGGCTTCCGGGATCTACACCTGTGTGCCTGTTGAAGTGGTTCCGCATGCTGTGGGGTGCAAACATGGAAAAAGTTTTCTTTTTCTTCAGTCATCCTTTTAAACTATGTTTGGTCTACATGCTCTTTTCTTCCTAATATCTGTAACAATAGTCCATTTGCTCAGCTATTAAAACTAGAGCAAATATTGATGTAGAACTCAAGCATCATGCTCCCTACTCCCTTCAGGCAAGAACCATGGCCAAGGGACCTCCACCTGCAGTGGAGAAGCAGAGTGCTCTGTTATTCCTCTCTTCTTCCGCAGAGCCTCCTGCTCCTCTGGGGTTGGGCTGCAAAGAGAAGGAGAGGTGGCAGGAACGGTTTTATAGAGCTAGCCTCCTGTAGCTGACCCTCTCTTGGCTTTTGCTGCTTTTCTGACTAAGGGGAACTGGTCACTGGTGTCTTTGCAGGGGCAGAATTCACACACCACCCTCTTTAGCAGTGGCCCGCATACTACTGGTTTCCTGGATCAAATCCACTGCAAGATGACACATAAAGTGTGAGGAAGGAGTCAGTTCTTTGGTGGATCTGTAAGCCTCTTCAAAGCCCAAGAAGATACATGCCAAGACAGTTAACATCAAAACTGGTGAGCAGAAGTCCAAGTGTTCTCTGGAATTATTTGACTCTATTATTGCTACCACTGTTCTGTTTGGAATAGCAACTAAGGAGAGAATTATCTTTACCTAAAAATGAATACCACACATAGTTCATAAACAAAGGTTCTATTTCCCACGGTGGTGAGTAGCATAGGGAAATCATGGTGTCTGAGGTCTTAGAAGCTTGCAAGAGGTCATTTGAGATATCTATTGATCCCTTCCCATCCAGAGCAAAGGAGAATGAAGAAAATCAAAGACACAAGGAAAATATTAGGACTAAAGGACCAAACAAACCACAGCCTCCACCAACCTGAGACCGAAAGAACTAGATGGTATCTGGCTACCACCGAAGACTGCTCGGACAACGATCACAACGGAGATTCCTAAACAGAACAGGAAAAATGTACAATGGAATTCGAATGCATGAAAAAAGGCCAGATTTACTAGTCTGACAGAGACTGGAGGACGCGCTAAAGACTATGGCCCCAGCCAGGCTGTTAACCCAGAACTGAAACTACTCCTGAGGGCCACTTTCAGGTATTAAATGATGTCCCCTACAAGATACATATAGCATTTTGGTTACGGAGTAGTGTGTGGTTGTCCCCCATTTTGTGACTTACCTGGACTATAAATCCTACTCTCTGCCTGTGGTTAATAGATTGGTCTCTTAGTCAGATAGTGCTGCTTTAACAGCAAGTGGGTGGCCACAAGTGGATGGTTTCAAAAAGAGACATTTTCTTTGTCACAGTCCAATAGGTACAAGTCCAAATTCAGGGTGCCAGCTCCAGGGGAAGGCTTTCTTTGCTAGCTCTGGAGGAAGGTCCAATCTTCCACTGGACTGGAAGCTTCTTAGCACAGGGACCCCTATCCTTTCCCAAGGACATTCTCAGCTCCTGCCAGCACTGCTTTCTTTCTTGATGATATGAGCTCCTTAAATCTCTCTGCTACATTCTTTCTTCTATAGCTCAACAGATTGCCTCAAGGTACAGTGTAATCTTATGCATTCAGTCTGGCCCCACCAACACACTGGTGTCCATCCAACATTATTAACATCATAGGGGCAGGGTTTACAACACAAGGAACATTATACATTACTGGGAATCATGGCCCAATCAAACAGCCACACAAATTTTGGGAAGAACGCAATTCAATTCACGACAACTTGACTATGTTAAAGATTAGTGTGGGACTGTAATACCCTGAGTAAAGGAATTTCCCGAGAGTGTGCCTTCTTCTGTCTTTTATACTACAAGAGATAAAAGGAAGGGGAAGCAAGCACAGAGTTTGTGAGCTCATAGCATCAAGAAAGCAGCACAGGGAGCAGGATATGTCCTTTGGACCTGAGGTTCTTGTGCAAAGATGCTCCTAGATCAAAGAAAGACACATACAACAGAAAAAACTTTCCTCCAGAGCCAACAGAGAGAGTGTGTCCCCCCGGTGCTCGCACCATGAATTCAGAATTCTAGCTTACTGGACTGTGTAAGAATAAACTTTTTTTTTTTTGTTAAAGCCATCCACCCGTGGTATTTCTATTACAGTAGCACTAAATAACTAAGACACCACTTTTTAAAGATTAGACAGGCTTATAAAACAAAAAATAACACATATGAGGAAATTGTTTCTTAGTTCAATCAAATATAGGAGACCAAGTGGGTAACTGTCCAAAAGCAAGACAAAACAGGACAGGAACCGGATGAATGCACCCAGGGAAGCTGGGGTGCAAAGGGGAGCATGCTGTAACACGTGGGAATGCAAACAATGTAACAGAACAATATGTGTGTAAATTATTGAATGACTAATTTGAGCCGTGAACTTTCACTTAGAATACAATAAAACTTAAAAACAAACAAAAAGCTCAGATATGATACCCCAAGCAACAAAGGAAAAAGTAGGTAAATTGGACTTCATCAGATTAAAAACCTGTTCATTGAAGGATATTATCAAAAGAGTAAAAAGGTAATCCACAGATCAGGACAATGTATTTACCTGGTAAATCAAATCACTTAATCTGACAAGTGTTTAACAGCCAGAGTATACAAAGGTCTCCTACAACTCAACCACAAAAAGACAAACAACTCAGTTTAAAAATGGGCAATGCCTTGAATAGACATTGATACAAAGAAGATACACAAGTGACCAAGAAGGACATGAAAAGATCCTACACGTGGTCATCATTGTTGTTGCTAGTTACTGTTGCATCTACTCTAAACCCCAGGTCTGCAGGTCATCTTTTTACTCTTTTGGTGAAGTTTTTGGATGAACATAAATGTTTTATTTTTAGTATTTCCCAGTTATCTGTTTTTTCTTCAGGTGTTTGTGCCTTATTAGTAACATTTTATAGTCTGTTTATGCAGTTTATTTATGGCTCCTAGCACTTTCCCTATTTTTATTGTTTTAAATTTAATATTTAGGTCTTTGATCCATTTGAGGTTAGTTTTTGTGCATGCCCTGAGATATGAGTCTTATTTAATTTTTTTGCACATGAATATTCATTCATCCCCAAACTATTTTGTTAAAGAGACTGTCTTTTTCCCAGTTCACAGACTTCATCAAATATCAGCTGCTCATAGGTAGATAAATTTCTACAGAGGACAAAATCTTGAGAGTAACATCCAATATCCTGAGAACATCTGTACTATATCAAGAATATTCCAAAAATATCAAGAGATTGAGTATGACTACACAAGATCTTAGACATCTCTATTTTTACACACTTCTATGGGTTACAATCTGATGTGCATTCCTAATTCAGAACCACTGGTCTAGAGGATGCTAGATTTAAATTAAAGAATTAAACTTATTCCAAATAAAAATTTTAAATAATAGTTAGAACTGATTGATAACACTGCACTGCTGTTACCTACCATTTTCAGGCAAAGTATCTCCAGGACTAAAGGGTATCCAATAGGAAAACATCATGGATAGTGAGGACAGTGATAAATCTGGAATTTTTCATGAAAAAAAATTAAATATTTGTATTAATAATATTTTATGTATTTAAATTTAACCCAGAGAAAGCTAAGCATTTCTTTTGATTTGACAACTCATTAAACAAGGCTAATTATTTATAGAATTGTTTATAAGGTGATTTCCCAGAACCTTCTTGGGTAATTTCAAAGACCGTTTCCAGTTTAAAAGATATCCTAAAAGTTTTTGTTGCTTTCTCTCCTGCATTATAATTTTATTTTTGGAAGGCAAAAATTAAAAACAGTTGTCAGAGGAAATTTGGGTTCCTGATTAAGATAGGATCACATGGGTGCCAGAGAAGCTATCAGTGTTTATTCCTTTAATCAAAGTATCAACAAAGCATTTTAGAATAAACAAAAAAAGGCAACACAGCTAAAAAGAACCTTAACTCTTTCATAATTAAGGAAATTTTGTTCTTTGTTGTTGGTTTCCTCACTGTTAAGTAATCTCATGGGAAAATCATTAAAGGGTCATTTAAAAAAAAGGTAAAATCATGACTCTCACAAAGACATAAAATGAACATGAGTCAATAATTTGCTTAACTCATTAACTAATGAGGGACTCTGAAGAATTGTTAAAGCCAGCTTAAAGGAGAAGCCAAATACCAAACAAATAGATAAACCCATCAGACATGTTAAAATTAATTTGCTTAACAGGTATAATAGTGGCTTCTTCCACAGTGTGGAGAGAAGTCAATTGAACATCCACTGGGCAATATATCTGCATGTCTTTAGACAAGAATTTGGGCTTCTTTTCATGTCTTTTTATGACCCCTGTTATTAAGATGGATGATACGAACAATTTGCACCCTACTGCTAACCTAAAGGAAATGCTTGTTCTGTAGTGGTTAAATGCTAAGGCTACTAACCAAAGGATTAGCACTTCAAATCCACCAGGCATTCCTTGAAAACTCTATGTGGGCATTTCTACTCTGTCTTACAGGGTCACTATGAGTTAGAAATGAGTCAGTGGCAATGGGTTCCAACCTAAAGTTAGGTGTTCAGGAAAGGTCTGACAACCTGCTTCCATAAACACTACAGCCAAGAAAATTCTATAGAGTCGTTCTACTCTGTAACACTTGGGGTCACTATGACAGCAATGCGTTTGCTTTGGGGGGCCATGGGGGACCCCAAATGGTTAAGCACTGAGCTACTAACCAAATGGTTAGGAATTCCAACCCACTCAGAGATACCTTGGAAAAAAGTCTCAGCAGTCTACTTCCAAAAGATCACAGCCATTGGAAACCTTATAAAATACCATTTTACTAATGATACACAGAGAATATGGAGTCTCCATGAGTCTGAATCAGTGGCAACTGGTATAGATAAGAATTATTTTGGGGGGTGAAGCCAAGATGGTGGACTAGACACACATCTCCTCAATTCCCTCTGAGAAATAAGGCCTAGAAAAATAAGTGAATGGAAGAGAATGCACATTCTGGGACCCCCAAGATCAGGTTGGATTGGGATTACAGGAAGGTGAAAAGTACCTTTATCAGAAGCGAGCTGGCAGTGCAAAGAGTCCCTCTTCTGCTGGTGCAGCTGCTGAGAGGCTTACAGATATGGGCTCCATCTTTGTTAACTGAGAGACTGGGACTAGGACTGCTGAGCCTGAGAGCCTGGCAGAGGCCGGCTGCCATGCTGAGCTGCAGCACCTAATTAAACAGCATCTATTGCAACAGAGAGGCTGTATTTAGAACAGTCACATCTACAGAACCCAGCAGTGGCTGGTGGCCAAAAGTATCAGTGCATTCCCCCTCTCTTCTCTGAGAAGTGCCATAGATTCTGCTGGCAAAGCACAGGAGAACTGGCACAGGTAGGATGCCGTGTTAGTCAGCTGAGAGGCAGAGTTGGCGACACCTGAGGGCCTAGCTGGGGTTGGCTGCTGCATTGAGCAACAGTACCCAACTAGGCAATTCCTCACTCAGCAGAAAAGCTGTTTTTAAGACAATCGCACCTAGAGAATGGAGTGGTGGTTGGCAGCCGAGTGTGGCAGTGCCCTTTCACTTCCTTTCTTTAAGTCATATCATAATGTATGCTTACGTGGCCCCTGAGGGACTCATAAGTAGCTCACAGTGTTTGTCAGCCAGGAGGCAGGGCCTGTCCCCCTGAGGGCCTGGTTGCTACCAGCTGTTGCTGGACAGTACCTTTCTCAACAGAAAAGCAGTTTTTAAGATAAGCACATCTGAAAAATGCAACAGTGACTGGTGGCCAAGAGTGGCAGAGCCCTTCACTCTTCCTTTCTCTCAGCTATATCATAGTGTCTGTTGGCATGACTCCAGAGAGTTGGCACAAGTAGTTTGATGTCTTTGCCAGTCAGGATATGAGGCCTGCTACCCCCAAGGGCCCAGCTGGGGCCAGCCACAAAGCTGAGCAGCACTGTTGGACTGGACAATGTCTCTCTCACCAGAGAGGCTATGCATAATACAGTTGCATCTAGAGAATGCAGCGGCAGCTGGCAGCCAGGCCTAGCAGTGCCCTTACTCCCTTCCTAGAGCTATGCCATAACTTCTGTTGGTACAACACTGGAGAAGCTGAACGACTTTCTGGCAGCACAAAGACAACAATCAATATCCAACCATTTTAAAAAGCAGACCACCATGGCTCTGGAAAACTCCAAAACTAAAAAATCAAAATGCTTCCCAGATGAAGAAGCCATCTTGAAATTATCAGAGGTAGAATACAAAAGAATTATTTATAGAACATTTCTAGATCTTAGGATAGAGATTAAACCAAGTGCAGCAGAACTAAATGAAAAATTAAGTAAGCTATATGAACTCCTATAACATCAATGATCTGAAATCCAGCAGATCAACAATAAAATTACAGAGTTATACAATTCAACAGAAAGCCAAAAGAGCAGGATTGAGGAAATGGAATGCAGAACAGGAGAGATTGAAGAGAAAGCAGCTGACATTGGCATTTATGAGGAGAAATCTGACAAAAAAAATCAAGAAAAATGAAGAGTCATGTGGAACTCCATCAAGAGGAACAGTTTGTGTGTAATTGGAGTTCCAGGACAAGGAAGGATAGCAGAAAATACAGAGAAAATTGTTGAAGAGTTGCTGATAGAATACTTCCCAAACATCATGAAGCAAGAAAAGATAGCTATTCAAGGTGTTCATTGAACTCTTTAGAAGGTAGACCCCAGAAGAAAGAAACCAAGACATATTATAATCAAGCTTAGCAAAATGAAACATAAAGAGAAGCTCTTAAAGACAACTAGGCTTAAAGAATAACTAACATACAAAGGGAAGAGTTGTAAAATGTCCTCTGACATTTAAGCCAAAATTTAGTTGGCAAGAAGGTGATGGGATGACAAATACAAAGTTTTGAAGGGAAAAACTTCCAACCAAGAATTATAAATCCTGCAAAATTTTCTTTCAAGATGACAGTGAAACTAAGACCCTCAGACAAACAGAGGCTTAGAAACTTTGCAAAAACCAAACCAAAGCTACAAGAAATGCTTAAGGAAGTTCTTTGATTCGAAAATCAATAACAGCAGATGTATACACAAGAATGTAAAGCAGGACACAGCATACAGGATCCTAATTAGTTAGAGAAGTCACAAAGCTCAATCAAAGCTAAAATATCAAAATTTGGGAAACAGAGAGCTCAGCATGTAAACTATGACAATATTACACTATAAAGAGGTATGCATTGCAGTATTCATAGCCCTTTCAGATGGAGAAGAAGCTAAGGAAATATAAAGAAGTTAAAGACTAGTTTAAACCCAGAACATTAAGGGGAAAAAAGAGTTAGCTGCAAAGCAAGCTAACAATACTAAACATCAAAACAAGAAACACAGTACAGAATTCTCAACAGACACAAAACCAACACAGAAAAGGATGAAGGAAAACCAGTAAAGAAAAACATCCCAAACAGAATATTAAGTGGAACAAAGAACATGCCAACAACATGAAAATTAAGTCACCAAAATGACGACAATAAATATATATATATTAATAATTATGCTGAATGCAAATGGACTGAATGCTCCAATAATGAGACAGAGAATAACAGATTGGATCAAAAACACGTGATTGGCCTATATGCTGTTTACAAGAAACATGCCTTAGACTCAAAGACATGAACAAACTGAATGTCAAAGGATGGGAAAATATATACCAAGCTAACAATATGCAAAGAAGAGAAAGAGTGACAATGTTAATCTCATATAAAATAAATTGTAATGTAAAATCCACCATCGTGGACAAGGATGGTCACTATTTATTTCTGAAAGTTTCAGTACATAAGGAGGATACGACAACACTAAATAGTCATGCACCCAATATCAAAGTATCTAACTACATCAAACAAATGCTGACAACATTGAAGAATGAGATAGACCACTCCACAATAATAGTTGGAGACTTCAACACTCTACTTTCAGTAACAGACATATCACCCAAAAAAGCTCAGTAAAGACATAGAAGATCTTATTGTGATAATCAACCAACTTGAATTCATTGGCATACAAAAGTTTTCATCCAACAACAGATAAGTATACCTTCTTTTCCAATGCACATGAAACATTTTCTAGAATAGATCACATATTAGGCCATGATGAAACTCTCAACAAAGTCCAAACCACTGAATTATCACAAAGCATCTTCTGAGTTCATAAATCCACGAAAGCTGAAATCAGTAGCAGAAAAAACATAGGTAGAAATTTGAACTCATGGAAACTGAACAAAATCCTGCTCAAAACTTCATGGGTTATAGAAGAAATTAAAGATGCAGTAAAGAAATTTATGGAATCAAATGAGAATGGAAACACATCCTACCAGAACCTATGGGATACAGCAAAAACAGTTCTCAGAGGTCAGTTTAGCTCCGTAAGTGCACAGATCTGGAAAGAAGAAAGGGTCCAAACCAAACAATGGACCCTATAGCTTGAACAAGTAGAAAGAGAAGAGCAACAAAGGAACCCCTCAGGCATCAGAAGAAAACAGATAATAAAGATTAGAGAAGAACTACACAAATTAGAGAACAGAAAGATAATTGAAAGAATTACAAAACCAAAAGCTGGTTTCTGAAAAGATCAAAAAAAAAATTGATAAGCCATTGGCTAAATTCACACACGCACACACATACACACACACACACATGAAAGGAAAGAACACAGACAACCTGAACAAAAAAATCAAATGGAAGATGTCACAACAGACCCAACCAAAATTAAAAGTATAATAATAGACTGCTATGAGAAATTATTCTCTATGTACTCTAACAGATTTGAAAGCCTAGAGGAAATGGACAAACCTCTAGAGTAACATCATCTACCGAAATTATCACAAAGAGAAGTAGAACACCTCAACAAACCCATTATGAAACAAGAGATTGAAAAAGTAGTAAAAAAAAGCTACCAACCAAAAAATGTCCTGGCCCAGACACTTCACCTGAGAATTCTACCAAATTTTAGAGAAGAGTTAGTTCCAATACTACTGAAGCTATGCTACAACATAGAAAAGCATGGAACACTGCCAAATTCATTCTATGAAGCCAGCATAGCCCTGACATCAAAGCCAGGTAAAACTTCCACAAAAAGAAAGTTGCAGACTAATACCATTTGTAAACCTAGATGCAAAAATCTTCAACAAAATTCTAGCCAACAGAAATCAACAACATATTAAAAAAATAATAATAATTCATCATGAGCAAGGAGGATTCATACCACGGATTCAGGGTTTGTTCAACATCAGAAAGACAAATAATATGATCAACCACACAAATAACTCAAAGTACAAGAATCAGCTGATTTTGCCAACTGATGCAGAATAGGCATTTGATAATGTCCAACACACATTCTTGTTAAAAACTCTCAGCAAAATAGGAATAGAAAGGAAATTCCTCAATGTAATAAGGGGCACTTACATAAAGTCAATCACCAACATCATCCTGAATGGAGAGAGACTGAAAGAATTCCCCCTGGGAACAAGAACTAGAAAAGGATGTCCACTCTCACCACTTCTATTCAACATTGTGCTAGAAGTTCTGGTCAGAGCAATTCCACAAGACAAAGAAGTAAAGGACAACTGCATGAGCAAAGAAGTAAATGTATCCCTGTTTCCATATGATATGATTGTATGCACAGAAAACCCGAAAGAATCCATAAATAAACTAGTGGAAATAAAAGAAGAGTTCAGCAAAGTATCAGGATATAAGATAAACATAAATAAATCAGTGGTAGTCCTTTACACCAATGAAGAAATTATCAAAGAGGAAATCACCAAATCAATGCCATTTACAATAGCCCCCAAGAAGATAAAATATCTAGGAATAAATCTAACCAGAGATGTGAGAGACCCATACAGAGAAAATCACAAGGCCCAACTGCAAGAAACCACTAGAGACTTACATAAGTGGAGAAATCTACCTTGCTCATTGGTAGGAAAACTTAATATCGTAAAAATGTCTAGTCTACCCAAAGCAATCTACATATACAGTGCAATCTCAATATAAAGTCCAATGTCATTTTTTTAGTGAGATGGAAAAACAAATTACCAACTTTGTCTGGAAAGGAGAGAAAACCCAGATAAGTAAAGCATTGCTGAAGAAGAGGAAAACACTGGGAGGCCTCACACTACCCAACTTTAAAAACTATTACACTGCCACGGTAGTCAAAACAGCCTGATACTGGTACAAAAACAGACATATAAGCCAATGAAACAGAATAAAGAATTCAGAAATATCACCATCATGCTATGAACAGTTGATATTCAACAAAGTCCCAAAGGTTGTAAACTGGGGTAAAAACAGTCTCTTTAACAAATGGTGCTGGTGAAATTGGATAGCCTTCTGTGGAAACCTGAAACAAGACCCCTGTTTCACATCTTATACAAAAACTAACTCAAAATGAATTGAAGATCTAAATATCAAACCTAAAATAGCAAAGAATGTGTGAGAAAAAATAGAGACAACAATGGAAGTTCTGACACATGGCTTAGAGATACTACAACATCTTGTCAACAGTGAATGATCAACAGAAGAAAAAACAGATAAATGAGAACTGCTAAAAATCAAAAACCTATGCTAGGGTCGCCATGAGTCGGATCCGACTCGACGGCACTTGGCTTGGCATGCTCATCCAAAGACATCATAAAGAGAGTTAAAAGTTATTACAGAATGGGAAAAAATATTTGGCAAGTATGTCTTGGATCAACATCTGATTTCCATAATCTACAAAAGACTGCAAAATAACGACAAGAAAAAGACAAATAATCCAATTAAACAATGGGCAGTGGAGATGGACAGACACTACACCAAAGAAGACATCCAGGCAGCCAAAAGACACTTGAGGAAATGTTTACAATATTTAGCTATTAGAGAAATCCAAATCAAAACTATAATAAGATACCATCTCACCCCAGTGAGGTTGGCAATAATCCAAGAAACACATAATAACAAATGCTGGAGAGTCTGTGGATGGATTGAAACTCTCCTGCACTGCTGGTGGGAATACAAGATGATGCAGCCTCTTTGGGAAGTAATTTGGTGTTTTGTTTTTTTAAAAAAGCTAGAAATAGAAATACTGTATGATCCAGCAATCCTACACTTGGAATATATCCTATAGAAATAAGGACCGTCACACAAACAGATACATACACACAATGTTTATTGCAAGAGCAAAAAGATGGAACCAACCTAGGTATCCATCAACAGATGAATGTGTAAAAAAATTATGGTACATATACATAGTGGAACACTATGCAATGATGAACAATGATGATTTTAGGAAGCATTTCCTAACCTTGGGTCAGCTAGAAGACATTATGCTGAGTGAAATCAGTCAGCTGCAAAAGGACAAGTATTGTGTGAGATCACTATTATAAGGACTTAAGAAAGGACTTATGCACAGAAGAAAAGACTCTTTGATGGCTACATGACAAGGGAGAGAGAGGGTTGGTCCTAGATCCGATAGTCAATAGGAATTTGGTTAGGTGAAGGATGTGACAGCACTCGGTAGAAGGCAGGTCAGCATAAATGCACTACACCATAAACTAAAATGTTTTCTAAATTCAACCCAACATTTCAAAGGATAGAGCATCAGGGACAAGAGTCTGGGAACTGTGTTTTTGAGGTCAATAGGCATAACTTGTCTTTTTCAAAGAGAATCTTCTACTCCCCATATTGGTGAGTGATGCATGGGGTCTTAAAAGTCAGCAAGCTATCATCTGAAGAACTTCAATTGGTCCCAGTCCACCAGAAACAGATGACAATTGACAATATCAAGGATACAAGTAAAAGTGAGCCCAGGAAACAGAAGGAACAACCCCTATTATTGGGAAACTAAATCAGCATGAGACCAAAAGAACCATATGGTGCCCAGCCACCATGAAAGACATGATGTGCAGTCCCTGATGTAACATGCAAAAAAGAGGTGTGTAGATTAAGAACTCTACTAAAAGACCAGAAGTGATGGTCTAACAACCTGGTGGGCCCCCTCAGAATATGGTCCCTAGACTTGCTTCTGTCTTAGACCTAAAACCAGTGTTGAGGTCAACACTTCAGACTAAGAATGGACTGGACTCAGAGACACAGAGTAAGTATGTGGTATGTGATGTGCATGTTATGGCTTTATACATTTATAGTAGGGTGTCCTACAGGTTTCTTCCTAGAGAGGAGAGGGTGGAGAAGAGGGGACAGGTGTCAACTGGAAGAATACTAGCAGTAAAAGTGAAAAGGAGGAATGTGTTCTCACAGGGCATGGACAGCAGATAGAACTGTAAAGAGGTGGATATGAAAAATTGAATTGTATACTTTCACTTAATCATAATAAAAAAATAATAAAAAGAATTACTTTCCATGACTACTAGCTTTCTACAAGTTAACTTCTCTTTACAGTGCTCCAAGGTAGCTTAAAGAGAATAAAAGATCTAAATAGCTTACAGTCAGAAAGCCCAGAGTTCTGTGCTCTATGCAATGTGTAGTATGCAAATAAAGATGTCTAGTGAATCTACTGAAAAGAGCCTCTTTAAAGTGTTGAAATGTAAAGATGTCACCCAGAAGACTAAGATGACCCTGACCTAAGACATGGTATCTTCAATAGTATCATATGTAACTGAAAGCTGGGCAATGAAAGGAAGACAGAAGAATTGATAACTTTGAATTGTAGTGTTAGAGAAGAATACAGAAAGTACCACTGACTGCCAAAAGAACAAACAAATCTGTTCTGGAATAAGTACAACCAGAGTGCTCCTTGGAAACAAGGATGGTAAGCCTGAAGGTGACATACTTTGGACATGTTGTCAGGAGGGATCAATTCCTGGAGAAAGACACCACACATGGTAAAGTGCAGGGTCAGGAAACAGAGGAAGCCCCTCAACAAGATACGCTGACACAGTGGCTGCAATAATGGGCTTAATCATAGAAATGACTTGGGGCATGGTACGGGACCTGGCAGTGTTTTGTTCTGTTGTGCATAGGGTTGCCATGAGTCAGAACCAACTAGACAGCACCTAACAACAACAACAACAATAATTTTTGTTGTCCACCCAAGTCTTTTGCAATGTTTCCTTGCACTCTGAGACAGCAGGATCCTCCAGAAACCTATTGCATCATGTGCCGAGTTTTTTTAGTTTTGCACCTCTGCACAATAGAGAAAAAGGTGTCCTTGATACACTCAGCTCATAGTCCAATGGTAAAGATAGATCTGTAAACATAACAAAGGAAAATACAAGAAAGCACATAAACCTGCCTTTTAAAAGCCAGGAAGGCTATCCTTAGTAACAGTAGAAACTAGAAAACAAATATGGAAGGTGTTTTAGTCAGCTAGGGCTGCTCTAACAGAAATACCACAGACTGGATGGCTTTAACAAAGGAAGGTTTATTCTTACATAGTCCGCTAGGCTACAAGTCCATACTCAGGGTGTGCTCTCCAGGGGAAGGCTTTCCCCCTGTCAGCTCTGGAGTAAAGTCTGGTATTGCATCAGTCTTAGTTCAGGGAGCATCTTGGCGTAAGAACCTCAGGTCTGAAGGACGCGCTCTTCTCCTGGTGCTGCTTGCTTGATGGTGCGAGGTTCCCAATTCTCTGCTTGCTTCTCTGTCCTTTAATCTCTCATAGGATGAAAGATTAAGGATAGGGCAAGCTATACTCCAGTGAAACTTCCTTTACAGTGGAGCAGGGAGGTGATCCCATGAAGGGATTTTACAGCCCCGCCCTAATCCTTTCACATACAGCATAGGAAAACCACGTAATGGAGGATAGTCACAAGATACTGGGAATCATAGCCCAGCCGCACAGCTACACATATTTTTGGGGGGACACAATTCGATCCATGACAGAAGGCTAGATATGAAGGGAACAAGCAGAAAGGCATCTGAGCAGAAGAAATGGCATAAAACATAATCTGGAAGAATTGATCAGGAGAGCTGGAGGAATCACAAGTAGCTCATTTAGGCATTGTGAGGAAAAGTAATGTTTCCCTCTATCTTTGACTTGCCTCAGGAATAAACCCCTGGCTAACACAGAGCTAGACCCGCTGCTTTAGAGACAATTAGAAAAAATACATACAGAGCAAACAACAGGCAAAATGTGTGAGCAGAATATTGTAAATAATTCCAAGCCAGTTCTAAAAATTGGCTTCCTGCCGTTGTAAATATCACCTAGGACATGTTTATAACGCCTGATGTAACATTCCACTGTAACAAAAACACACAGTGGTTTGTTAAAATTTAATCCTCACTTATAAGCTAAGCAAAAGGGTTCAGGACTAGGGCAGGCGAAAGATTTTCATCAGGAGCATCTTATTCAAGTAAAAATCAAAACATTTAAAATTGCCATTTGCAGAGTTGGTAAGCTCTAAAGTAGAGAGAAGATTCTCCTTGTGATTGATGACTATATCCAACATAGGACTGAGTTTTCAACAGCATTAGTGAGAGGGGTTATTGGGTCTAAATCCCACTTGTTGACAAACATGTCTCCCACCTATCTTAACTCTGGAAAAGTGAGATTGCAGCCAGAGCTCCTCGTTGACTGTAGCAATGAAGAAATCTTCATTAAAAAAAAAAAAAAAAAAGCTTCCATTTGCTTATTGTGTACCAGACACTCTAATAATATTACTCATTTAATCTCAAAACACTGCCATAAATTATCATGCCCATTTTATAGACGAATAAGCTAAAAATCTGGGCCATTAAGTAACTGGACTAAATTTTCACATTGTAAGGGTGGGAGCTCAGATTCCAACCCATATTTACCCATTTAAAGTCCATGGTCTTGAAAACATCAAACATGTGGAGAAAACAGAGTTCATCCATGGGCTTTTAAATGATAAAATGTATTAATATCATCTGAGGAAATTTTGTTATCTGTGAAGTGGGCCCTTCAACCATACTGGGGCCTGTCTTTAATATTTGTGGGGCCCTGGACAGTAATAGAGACGGAAGTCCACACACCATATGTCTATATACAAAGTAACAAATCAACCGAACAAACTGTTAAATAAAATACATTGCACAGTCTTGCCTTCATATATGTGCTTTATAATGACCATGAGATCAGATTCCAGTTAAGAATCCCTCAGCTCACAGCTGAGATCTAGTGGAGCAGTGGTTAAGCCCTCAGCCGCTAACCAAAACTTCAGCCATTTGAATCCACTAGACACTCCTTGGCAACTCTGTGGAACAGTTCTACCCTGTTCCATAGAGTTGCTGTCAATCAGAATCTAGTTGAAGACAAAGGGTTTCAACTACCAGCAGACCTGGTACAATGCACTTTCTCCGTGCCCCCACCCCGTCCTATTTTTCAACTTCTGTTCTATATTGCAAGGGCCTTGACATGCACATATGGGCTCACTTCATACCATAAGTCCAAGCTCTATCCCCAACACCCATAGAGCTGTGCCTTGGTGGCTGATGCAAGTGATTACCTCTTGAGTATAGATTCAAGGAAGATGCCTGTGCAAACCTTGGAGACAAACTCAGGGCCTCCCTACCAGGGCTGTCTAGGGGCCTATGCATGATCTAGAATGTGCTACTCAAAACTCAATCTTTGGACCAGTTCATGTCCTCAAATTTTTTGTTACCATTAAGTATAGAAAGTGAAAACCAGCATTTAGAGTCTCCTATAATAATCTGACATTGCTGCATCAGCCAAGTACAGGACTCTGCATTTTATGAAACTGTCAGTCTGCTACAGGTAAGAATAAGAGGAAGATCCCTGAGAAGACGGAGTGGCACTTTGGCTTCAACAGCGGGCTCAAGCAAAATCAGGATTTTAAGAAGGGCACAGGACCGGGCAGTATTTCATTTTGTTGCACAGACAGTTGCTATGAGTCTGGACTGACTGGGAGCACCTAACAACTACACAGTTAGGAAACGAGGAATCTGTCTTAAAACTCAGATGCAGGGTTGGAACAGGAACCGACTTTCCCTGCCATGGGGAAGGACAGAGCGTAAGGGGGGCTTGAGCAATGCCTCCAAAATGCTGGCTTCTAGAGGCCAGGCCCCTGCTCCTTCAAGTCTCCTGGCAGTTCTGACAATAACAGTGCTTTTTCTGTGTTTTTCAATTAACCTTAAAGATCTGGATGTCTTTGTGGCCTTCACTTCTGTCAAGGGCGAGGGTAAGGCTATAGAGCTGTGAAAGCAAGCTCTGTTGTTCAATTTGTGGGCTCCGGGGAATCCCCCGTAACAATAAGCGGATGCATGGCTAATAAGTGGCCACAGGAAGCCTCTAAGCCTCTAGAACTCCTGCTACCAGCATTCTGCTGATTAGCTCCAACAAATACATCAGGGCAAAGCCAATAAGATTCAGTTCCTATTAATCCAAGGCTACTTTGATAGTTCAATGGAAAGATTTTAGATACCTTGTATTTTTTTCTTGCCTGGAAATTTCAATTCCTGTTGAAGCTACATTCCCACACCTCACTTTTTTTTATGCCTGTTGATAAAATAATTTTGAAATAAAGGGAAGAAATTCAAGACACTTTAAGATTCATTTCAAACAAAAGGAATTTCTAAAGGGTAAAGCACTAAATATAATTCAAAATATTATTTCAATAATCTTGATATTGTTGCCTAAAGATTTTACCTGGGAATAAATTGTTTTTAAAATGACTTGGAATAAGGACCGTGATTTGCCACGATGAATTTTTACTCACTTCGTAATTCTATTGGTTCATACGCAACCTTTAACACGTATATCATTCATTCTTTACACATGTTGCTCTCCCTTTCTGGACTCCCCCACAACACAAAGAGAGAGAGAGAGAGAGCAACTACTGGTGAGAGTTGTAATACTTTCATTTTTAAAAATTATATTTAACTATTAATAAATGAAATAATAGATTTAACAAATATTTATTTCAATGCAGAATAGATAGTAAAAGATTATATTTTTAAAGTAATAGATAAACCAGGTGCCCTTGAGCCAACCCTGGCTCATGAAGACCCACACATGTAAGAGTAGAACTGCACTCCATAGGGTTTCCAATGGTCCTGATCTTTTGGTGATAGATTGCCAGGCTGTTCTTCCAAGGTGCCTCTGGGTGAACTTGAACCTCCAACTTTTGGGTTGGTAGCTGAGCACTTAACCATTTGCATTACCCAGGGACGCTACAAACTAATAGATAGCTAACTCTAGTTAAAAAATATCCAGTGGCATCCAGGGATTTTTCTATTAAAACGTATCATTTGAATGTCTGGTTTTTATGTAGGCAAACAGTGGAGAAGGTAAAGTGTAGAAAAAAAGTCAGTCAGTACCATCCTTAGAAGACAATGTCTTTGTTCTCTTACCCATCACCCACATATTTTTTTGCAACAAATTGTCCACCATTACTTTAAGGCCAAAGTTTTGCTCAGCAGCAAAGATCACTTATTAACTTTACATGAAGTTTAAATTAAAGATTGTAAAACAAGTAGAGCTTCCAATATCACACTTCAAATTATTTCAGTAGTGTTCAGTAACAGTGATACCTTAGTGATATAAGTACACACATAATTTTAACCCTGGAATAGCCTGCCAACAATAAACCTTTTTACTCAAACAATGACATGATCTTGGATGGCACAGAAAAGTTCAGATCTATTTTTCCTGGGCCCTTTTTGGTATTAATTTATTTTAATGAGGCATCTTAGCCTTCTTCGAGACAAATGATTCTGAGTGTTGGTGTTGAATTAGAGAGACCAAAGAAGAACTGAGGGCTTTGAATTATGGTGCTGGTGAAGAATATTGAATATGCCACAATAGACTGCCAAAAGAATGAGCAAATCTGTCTTAGAAAAAGTACAGCCAGAGTACAGCTTTGAAGTGAAGATGTTGAGACTTTATCTTATACACTTCTGACATGTTGTCAGAAGAGACAAGCCCCTGGAAAAGGACTCCAGGGTGCAAAAAAGAGGAAAATCTTCAACGAGGTGGATTGACACAGAGGTCACAAGGGCTCAGGCATGGCAAAGTTGGTGAAAATGGCAAGGACCGGCAGTGTTTAGTTCTGCTTACATAAGGTTGCAATGAGTCAGAACTAACTTAATGGCACCTAACAACACCAACCATTTAGAATCACTTTAAAATGCAAATTGCCAGACATTATTTCTTGAGATTTTGATTCAGTGGGCTCAAGAAGTTATGATTTTAATGCAGTTGCTCCATGGGATAGCCTTAGAGAAGGACTGTATTGTAACTTGCGTGTTGTAAGTATTGCGGGCATCCACTAGTGCTTGCTGAGTTTAGGTCCTCTTAGCTGGATAAGTAAGGTGTCATGATAGGAAAAAGTGTAATTTCACAGATAGATTCATAAACCAATGACTATGTCACAAATTATCAGAATAATAATATACTCAAAGTTGTAAACACAGATTCATAGCCTCTTATCAGAAAATTTTGCTGAGACAAGTTACTAAAATTTAGAAATAAAACCCAGCAGTGAAAGTTATGGATCAAATTGTTTCCCTGCAGAAAAATTTTGTCATGAAAATTCTAATCCTTACACCAGTATAAAAAGGAGCCCTGGTGGCACAGTGGTTAAGCACTCATTGTAACCCAAAAGTCGGGGATTGGAACTCACCAGCTGCCCTGCAGGAGAAACATGTGCCAGTCTGCTTTGGTAAAGGTTACACCCTTGGGAACCCTATGGGTCAGTTCTACTCTGTCCTATAAGGTCTCTATGAGTCAGAACTGATTCTCAGGCAATGGGTTTGGTTTTGGTTTGCAGACCCGTAGATAGACGATAGATGTAATCCCATCTGAGAACAGAAGTTTCCTTGTTAGGTTAAGGAGGCCATATTAGTGTAGGGGGCATCTTAAACCAGTCATTGTTAAGATACAAAAAGAGCAAATGAGTCCCAGAAGCAAGGAAACACAAACCGGGAAAGATTGATGCCATGTGGAGATCACCAACGAATCCAGGGAAAAGACGCTGAAAAAGCAAGAGTTTCCCTCCAGAACAGAACTACTTCTAGAGCCTGTATGTTAGATTACAACTTTGTGTTTGTGAGCAAATAAACTTCTGTTTGGTAAAGCCACCCTCTTGTGGTATTTCTGCTACAGCATCACTAAGAAGCTAAGATAATGAGCCAGCCAAGCCAAGTGCCGTCGAGTCGGATCCGACTCAAGGAATATCATTTCAACCCTATTGTTTAACAGGCTCACTCGAAGACTAATTAATTATCTAAAACAAAGCATCTGCCACTTAGCATTTATTTGGAGTCCTCACACTGTGGAGCTAAATGTAAATATGTAAACCTAGATCCATAGGACAAATAATCCCAAAAGTTAGAGCTGTGTTGCCCTGTAAGACATTAATGAAGTGTGTACCTATTTGCAAATTCATTGCAATAGTCCTTTATCTGACCGGCTACATATAAATCTCCTTTTCTCCATTTCTCCTTTGAACCAGTCTTGCTGTCTTACTGGTTAGAAAAAAAGAAGAAGAAAAAATCTTTGACATGAATTCATTTTATATTTGTATGAGTCATGTTTTGAATTTTTTGAGACCCATACTTGGACAGTTTTGGACGTTCCACTGAGGCGCTCAGATGCACTTATCTTCCAAAGCCAATTAGACGGTGTTGGCTAAGAAGTACAATTTCCTGTGTTGTTTCAGCCCAAGCACATCCTTTATTGGCTCCCACAGTGCATCCCAAACAGCACAGATTCTGTTACTGACTCTCTGCTTCCCTTTTTAGTTTCTTGCCTGTGTTTTTGTTTTGCCTCTGGTTCGTGGCCACGTCTGACTCTGATTCTAGTTTGCACACAGCCAGTAAGTGAGCTCCCATTGGCGGCAGCACTCAGAATCGGGTTTTATGGTTTGACAGCGTGGTGATCGATATCAGGATGATGGACATTCGTCCTCTAAAACGGGAGAGCTAACAATGAATCCTGTCAATTAGCCTTTTCTGCTTGTCTTTTTGTCTCTTTATGTGCTCAAATCAATTAAGCAATTGTTGTGGATATGTCAGAAAGGAAAACCAGGGAATCGGTATGTTTCTGTGTTTACTTTGACCTGGGGCTAATATTGTATAGAGAAGCTTTGTGCTCTCTGCATATCTATGTGTCTATAATTGAGAAAAACTTTAACCTCTCATTCTGTAAATTTGAAATATTTTCCGACCTATGAAGGATTTTAATAAATCAGGTTGCAAAGTCTTACAAAATAAAAGAATTTGTTCCAAACTGGTCTAAAGATTACATAATATTCCTAAAATTCTTCAGGAAAACTTTTAAAAATGAGTTTTAAATGTGATAACCTTTAAACAAAAAGCAAATAAATGAAACTTCTTTTCGAAACATACCTTTCCCATGATTGTATCAGAGTTCAGTGTGATATAAAGATGTGTGTGTGTGTGTGTGTGTGTGTGTGTCTTTTCTCATGAGGAAACTCATTAATCTGAATTCCTGAATTTTTGGTACTGGTTTAGTGATAAACTAACATTACTCCTATGTTATTTTTAATTTTTGAAAAATATAAAATTATGCTCAAGTAAAATACACTAAAATTCTGATGCACTTTTTGGTAGAGATGGTAATTCCCTAGAGTGTCCACTTAAACATGACTTCTAAGATCTTAAGTTAACTGAAAAGTCTTGGACTAATTTTAAATGGAGTTAATTGTCGTATAATTTTTAGCTACTTGGATAATTGCTAAGTAAGAAAGAATTACAAAAGCTTGTTAACTAAGCTTAGATTTTATATATGAGGTCTGACAATTGGTGGTAAGTTCGCAAACTTACCACCATGTGCTTACATTGGCAAAAACTCAAACCAAAACCACCGCTTTCCAGTTGATTCCAATAATTGCCTTACAGAATAAATTCAAAGATCCTGGAAATTTGTTAATGACCTCACTGCCCATTGTATATTCTTATCCTCTAGAGAGACATTGATCACATTCTCATGAAAGATTTATGTATTTTACTGCAATAGAGAATTTTATACTCCCTCGTTTTTATATTACTGGTTACTTTAATAAATTAATCATAGCATTGAGTCTTATCACATTAGGCTTCTGTCCTACCCAGATGCTTATCTTCATAAACTACAGTCATGAATTTGTATCTTCAACTAAGAATAGTCTCAGAAATTCACACTGAGAGGACTATGTTAGACATTTCAAACTATTGATTCAAGCAAGGACTCATCAGTCAGGCTTTGAAATTTGAACATGACCTCGTTTAGACAATTACCAATTACTTGATTTTCAAACTTCTTTTTACCCCAAAAGCAGGTCCATGAAAACAAAACAGAAATAAATTACATTGGACTGAATGAATCAAGGAAAGAAATTTAACTGTAGCAATTTTATTTTGACATTTAGTATTATTTCTAATGTTCTCACTAGTATATGAGGAAATCTTTTTTCACCCTTTTTTTCTTGATCTATCCCTGAGTTTCAATTTAGTATACTGTGTTTCTGCAAATTGAAATTAAACATTTCTGTAGTGCTATCTGATTTTACTGACCCACCTCAAAATTCAGAAACAACTACTTTCATTTATTTTCTTTGCCGGGGTATAACTATGTATTAAGTGTGTAGACAAGACCTGTATCTGGAGTGTCATATCTGAGAATGATTTCCATTCAATAAGGTATAGCAAGCTCGCCAGTAAAGAATGAAGATTGTAACTTCATATGAAGCCCACAAGGCCTTTCCAGGAAAATTGATCTGGTACTTCCTCTATAGCTTAGATTTCTGACAAGCTGGAGTAAATAAAACAACTTCTTAGTAGTCAGGAAACTTATGAAATGTTGGCAGCACCTAGAAGAGAGAATGTCATCCAACCTTACAGCCTTATCTGCCATCAGAATTTAGAGACCAAGAATAGATTTGGTGAACTGAGCTCAGTAATGGAGACCAGGCGAGCTGTCAAACAGCGTCGTGGATGTCATACATGAGGAAAGCTGAGGGTCATTTAAAAACCAGGAAAGTAAGGACCAGAACAGATGTTAGAAGATTCTCTGAAACTGACTTTTGAACTCAGAGTAGCTAAAGGAAATGCAAGAAATAATGAAGTAAAAATTGAACAGAATATTTCAAATGGCTGTCAAAGTAGACAAAATCTAGTATTTTAATGAAATGCATAAAGAACTGAAGTTATAAAGAGTAAAGGGAAAAATACAGTTGGCATTTCTCAAGCTAAAAGAAGTGAAATAATTCAAGACTCAAGTAATAACAATGAACGATTGTCAAAATATTGAATGGTGAAGGAAGCACCAAAAGAAGATGGACAGGATACACAAGAGCAACTGTACCAAAAAGAACTGGTCAACTTTCAGTCATCCCACAAGGTATTGTATGATCAAGAATGACTGGCCTTGAAGGAAGAAGTCCAAGCTTCACTGAATGCACTGGCAAAAAACAAGTGGCAGGAATTGACAGAATACTAACTGAGATGTTTCAACCAATGGATACAATGCTGGAAGTGCTCACTTATTTATGCCAAGACATTTTGAAGACAGCTACCTGACTGACCAAGTGGAACAGATTCATGTTTGTGCTTATTCCAAAGAACAGTGATTCAACATGGGAGTTATTGAACAATAGCATTAGTATCACATGTAAGCAAAAGTTTAGTGAAGATAATTCAGAAATGGTTGCAGCAGAGTATCCAAAGTAAACTGCCAGAAATTCAAGCCAGATTCTAAACAGGATGTGGCATGAAGGATATCAGATGGATCTAACGGTGCTCATGAGGAACCTGTACATCAAACAAGGGCAGTTATTAGACTAGAACAAGGAGATACTCCATGACTTAAAATCAGGAAACACGCAAATCAGGCTTGTCTCCTTTTACACTTATTTTACCTACCTACTAAGCAAACAGTCTGAGAAACTGGACTATATAAGGAAGTCCGTGGCATTCAGATTGAAGGAAAATTTATTAAAGAGTTACTAATGTTGCAGAAAGTGAAGAGGCTTGAAGCACTTGCTGATAAAGATCGAAGACTACAAGCTTCTACATGGGTTATAGCAGAGCCTAAAGAAACAAAAATCCTCACAAATGGACCAACCAGGAAGCAACACCAGGGTAGATGAGGAAGGCATTGATGTTATCAAGGGTTTCATTTCACTGAATTCACAACCAATGTCCGTGATATCAGCAGTCAAAAAAAAAATAAAACAACATATTACATTGGGCAAATCTGCTGCAAAAGACTCCTTTAAGTGCTAAAACAGAGCTAGCACTTTGAGGACTAAGGTGCACCTGACCCAAGCCATGATAAGACCCAGGCCTCCTAGTATGTATGCAAAAGCTGGACAGTAAGTACAGAAGCTTGAGGAATTGATTGTTCTAAATTATGGCATTGGCAAAAAATACTGACTATACCATGGACTGCCAGAAAAAACAGCAAATCTATTTTGAAGAAGAACAGTCAGAATATCCCTTGGAATTAAAGATGATTAGATTTATTCTCATTTGCTTTGGACATGTGATCAGGAGGGACCAGTCGTTGGTGAAGGACATCATGTTTGATAGAGAGTTAACCAAAAAAGAGAAAGAACGTCAACAACATGAAATTACTGTGGCTGTAATGGGTTCAAACATAGAAATGATTGTGAAGGTTGTACAGGACTGGGCAATCTTTCATTCTATTCTACATAGGATTGCTATGAGCTGGAATCAGCTCAGTGACACCTGACAACACCAGTAGTAAAAGCCTATATTGCCTTGCAGAGAATTATGGACATCAAAAGGGATTCTGATGAGGGGTCACAAAAAAGTGAGGAGAGTTATAGAAAAAGTCTGTATCATCTTAGAGAATACATATAGTGGCAGCAACAGTTACATGTATTTCTCATGTGGTTTTAAAAGAAACTGATAAGAATGTTTTGGGACAATGTAGGAAGAGTGTTTCTTTTTATGGAATGGCAGAGAACTTTTCTGAGTCATGTTCAAGTGTTTTTTAGAAGGTAAAAGTAAGTGATGAAGTTCAATATCTGACTCGGTATACTTCTAAGCAAGATCTTAAAAGAGTCACATGATTTCTCCTTGCCATCTACAGTAAAATTTGAGAGGAAAGAGATGATCTTAAGAACAAACTGTGGAAAGATTTGCAATATTCTGTTGTACAAACTAAGGACATGTGTTCTAAAATACTCTCCAAGGATCTGGTGACTCAATCTTTTGTTAAGGAGATTAAGCACGTGACTGATGGAACTAACAAACTGCCCCAGCAGAAAACTCATCAGTTTAGTCTGAAAAGGACAGAGAAAGATAAAAAGGAAAGAAAGTTGTCTTCCTTTTGGAATGCCACAGGTAGGAAACAAGAATTAGGATCTACATGACGTCTGGCAATGAAGTTTGTGAAGCTGCCACGAAACACTTACATGAGCAGTGCTGTACAAATAGTAACGTGTTATAACTTTGGCATGTCAGTGACTCACAGCTATGTTTGTGTCAACATGTGGTGGTGTCTTACTGAGTGGCATTCTTCATTGTTGTTGCGTGTTTTCATGTGCCATTACAAGAATGTTGGAGCTTGAACTAGAGCAATGAACAAACATTAAATTTCTTGTTAAACTTGGCAAGAGTGGAAGCAAAATAAGGGACATGTTCGTCTGAGTTTATGGGGATAATGCCATGAGGAAAACCACAGTATACAAATGGATTAAACATTTTTCTGAGGGGACAGAAAGCATCACTGATGAAAAGAGGTCAAGGTTGGCAATAATGAGCAGAACGGAGGAAAACATTGCAAAAATTCATTGAATTATTCCTCAAGATTGTTGGCTGACTGTGAGAAACATAACAGACAAAGTAAACTTCAATAGAGAAACAAGAAAATCTCAACTGAAAATCTTGGTGTGAGAAAGGTATGTGCAAATGTGGTCCAGAAGGAGCTCACTGATGAACAAAAGCAAAGGAGAGTTAAAGTTTGTCAAGACCTTTTGGAGTGGCATAATGATGTTTTAGGCCATGTTATCACTCATGATGAAACGTGGGTGTACCAACATGACCCCAAAACAAGGTGTCAAAGTGCACAGTGGAAATCAGCCAGTTCTCCATGACCAAAAACGTTCCCTCAGTCCAAATTAAGAGTGAAAACAATGTTGCTAACATTTTTTGATACCAGAGTTATTGTTCATTATGAATTTGTAGCAATTGGACAAATAGTTAAGCAGCTTTAATATTTGGAAGTGCTAAAAAGACTGCATGAAAAAGTTAGACAGAAATGACCTGAACTTTTTGTCAGCTCATGGCTCTTGTATCATGACGATGCACCAGCCCACACGGCACTGTAAGGGAGTTTTTAGCCAGTAAACAAATAACTTATTGGAACATCCTCCCTAATCACTGGATCTGGCCCCCAATGACCCTTTTTCGTTATCTGAAGATAAAGAAAATATTGAAAGGAAGACATTTTGAGGATATTCAGGGCATTAAGGGTAATATAGGGACAACTCTGTAATAGCCCTTCCAGAAAGAGTTCCAAAATTGGTTTGAAGAGCAGACTGGGTGCTGGCATTGGGAAAACACTTCAAAGGTGACCATAGTGATATTTAGCAATGAGGTACACAACACACTTTCTAGGATGAGTTCACATACTTGTCAGACTTTAGTATATGTTATCCTCCAAGAAAAGAAAAGAATTATTCCTGGAGAAGCTCAGAGATCAGCAGAACTGTTGAAAGCAGCATACATACAAATCTTCCTGCCTTATAAGATGAAGCCATGTACTCTAGAGTTTCAAAAAGGGTGGGGCTAAGGTCTCTTGGATCTCAAAGTGTGGAGCCACAGCCTCCAAGTTTGCAAGAGTCAGATCGTTGTGAATTTTGTCCCTGAAAGTGGAAGCTTCAGTAAGCTGTTCCAGAAGGATAGGCTAAAGCCTCAAACAGAGCAGATAGGGCTCCCATGTGCAAGGGGCAGAGGATGAGGCCTTCTGCAGCAGTGGAGTGGGCTCACAACTCAGATGGACTAGGAGAATGGCTTCATTCAAATCCAAGGAAGCTGAGATGCTGTTCCAGTGGGCTAGAAGACAAAGCTGAACCCCAAGGCTTAGGGACCTCCACCCAGAATTCAGAGGGCCTGACCAACACCCAGAGTCTAGAAGGTATGGCCATTGCCCAAATGGTCTCAGACAACAAAGAGTTATTTTCAAAACTTGAGAGCTAATGTAATTTGTTTTGTTGGGTTTTTAGACTCATTTGGTACCTGTTACACCTTATTTCTCTCCATTTTCTCCCATTTGTAATCAAAATGTCTACCTTATGCCTGTTCTACCACAGTACTTTGGGAGAAGATAACTTGTATTCTAGATTTCACTGGTTCACAGATGAAGAGGAATTTTGCCCCACAGTGGAATACACTTGAAGTCTCACCTATGTTTGATTTAGATACTTCAGAAAATGAGATCTTGAATTTGGCATTGATTTAGGACTTTTGAGATGATGTGACCAGGTGAATGTGTTTTGTACGCAGCAAGAACATGAATTTGGGGAGGCCAAAGTAGAACGTAATACACTAAATTGTGTCCCTCCAATGCAGGTTTTGTGAATCTTAAACTCTATGTCCGTGTTCAGACCTCTGGTGGTATCATAGCTAAGAACTACAGCTGCCAAAAAGGTCAGCAATTTGAATCCACTAGTTGCTCCTAGAAAACCCTTTCAGGCAGTTCCACTTTGTCCTAGAGAGTCACCATGTGTCAGAATAAACCCAGTAAGGCTTAGTTGATGCCTGTGTTTATAATTCCATTTGGGAATTAATTGTCTTTGTTATGTAAATTAGGCAGGATTAGTGCAGAGTATATTTTACCTCAATCTCTTCTGACGTATAAAAGAGATTAAATAAGCAAGCAGAGTAGAGATGAGGTAAGATAGATACCGAGACACAGGGGGATCTCCAAGGAAGCAGGAACCAGAAACTGAAGTGACCAGGACCTTCCTCTGAGCCAACAGAGAGAAAGCTTTCCTCTACTGCTGGACTTCCAGCCTCCTAAACTGTGAGAAACTAAGCCTCTGTTTGTTGGAGACACCCACTTACAGTATCTCTGTTATAGCAGCATTAGATAGCTAAGACACATAAATATTTACACACTGTGGAATGAAGAAGAAGATTATAAATAACCTCATGTCATTTCAGGTTAGGTCTTACTATAGAATGAGTTCAGAACAGGTTAGGAGTTATGAAATATTTGTCAGTTTTCAGCACTTGTTAAATTTTGGTAGGCAATTAAGGGACTGTGAACCTAAAATTTCTATTACCATTTCCAGCTACATTTATTCAGTTACAGGGGACTCATGTCAAAGATAATAAGAAAAAGGAGAAGTGTGAACTCTCAGACACCATTCATAATTCAGTATTCTGGAATGCAAGCCAGTGTTCATCATTTCTTTGAGTTGAATAACCAAGCTGGAAAATGCAGCATTCTTAAGATAATAGCTAACACTCTGTGACCTTTGTTTATAAAGACTTTACAATCAAAATCTCTAGAAGTAAATCAAAAAAAAAAAAAAGCTAGAGAAAATGTGAAAGATATAAATAAAATTTCTGAAGTTTCAAATAGGTAGCTTTTCCTGTAGTAATACTTCATGGCAACCATAAATCTCTGCATAATACAAAGTACTTTTGTGCACCTTAAATAACTGAACACTTAAAAACAATACATTCAGAAAGAATAAATACAACTCATTAATAGAAACATGAATAAGGGCCATATGAAGGCTTTGGAAAGATACACTTGAAATGAACAAGGATGGTCCCAACACTGGGAAGAAAAATTATAAACTAAGAAGATAATATATGGATAACTTTTAAAAACAGGGATAGACAAAGATAAGGAAGTTTAACTGCAAAGACAACTTGTTTCACATTTTACCTTAAATTTTGAATCATACTAACATAGTATTTGAATATTGCTGACTTTTATTTGAAGTCAAGACATGAAACTTCCTGGAAGATAAGTCCTTTCAAGTTGTTTGCTTGTTAGCTGCTCTTTTTTTTTTGGAAAGTATCAAGAGGAAGGCAGATATTTCTGTTTTAAAGTACACTGACGGCTTTCCACATCACCACTTATTTTTACTGGGACAACAAAATACAGTACGAAGAGAAAAGAAGAGATCAAAACACTGGAAAAGCTGGTAAGCTAGAAAGCTGAAGTGGATGAAGGAACTGAATAAATGGACCTAGTGGTGGTTGGGATTATGTCATCTTGGCTAGTCCATGTTTGGCTGCTGTATTAAGTGGTAGGGTGGGGCCTGTAGTGGTTTCCTGCCCCTCAGTGCTCATCTCTCCACCTTCTACCACCTACTGCTGGTCTGCTCATGTAGCCAGCAGCTCCTGCTTGCTTCTGGCCTCTGGTTTCTGGACTTGAACTAGCAGCTGTTAGATTCATCAATCCTTATAGCCAGCTCTTGAGAGTCCTGTTCCTTGACCTGCTGATTCTGGGTTCAGCAGCCTCTGCAGTCCATCTGGCCACCTCCTTGGAATCCATGGATTTACACAATCAGTGATCTAAAACTCTGGTCTCTGACCTGCTGACCTTGGGTTCACCAGCTCCACAGCCATGTGAGGCTTGTTCCAGGGCTTGGGACGTTCAGCTCCTGCAGTTGCATGAGCTATTTCCTATATGTATGTATATCTTTCCTTGCACTAATATATATAAATCTTTCCTTGTACATACATGTGTTACTGGTTTTGCTTCCCTAGAACACCAGCCTAAGACAGACCTGAAGATGGAAACGGAGTTCCTGGGTGGTGCAAACAGTTTAACATTCCACTAGTAGTCAAAAAGCTAGCAGTCTGAACCCACTCAGAGGCACCTTGGAAGACTGGCTTGGCAATCTGCTTCCAAAATGTCACAGCTTTGTAAACCCCATGGAATAGTTCTACCCTGGGCACATGGGGTCATGAACCACCACGAAGCACAATCAACTCAATAACATCTAACAAAAACAATAATGGAAATTGTTCTCCTTTGGCTGTCTGCAGACTTTACCCAAACAGTTGAATACACTAGTGCCACATCAGGGGTCTTCCAGTAGTACAAACAGTTTGCACGCTTGGTTGCTACTCCAGAGGTTATAGATTTGAGTCTACCCAGAGGTGCCATGGAAGAAATGCTTGGTGATCCACTTCCATAAAAATCAACCAGTGAAAAGCCTCTAGAGCTCAGTTCTACTACACCGCACATCGAGTCACCATGAGCTAGAGTCAACTTGGCAGCAACCAGTGATAGTGGCCTCTGAAGTAAGGCCCCAGGACAGAAATTTTGTTCCCAGCTTTTGAACAGTTTCTCCAGAGTGGAGCTCTATCATTTACATCTCTCTGTAGGGCCACACAAGTTACCTTTGCCTCACTCTAGGTATCCTGCCTTGACATATGGGCCTTACTTAGTAACACAGGAGATTTTCTCTGAGAGCTCTCTCACCTCCCCTCAAAGAATATTTACCATTCTTAGTTGAAACTCTTGCCATTATTCTAAGGGTTTTCAGAGATAAACTTATAAGTACTTTATAAATGATCTATCTATCTATCTATTCATAATGTATATAAATATATGTTTTAACACAAATATATTTCTTTCCACTGTATAATTTCGACACAACAATTCTCACTTGTAATCATATAGCCATCATATTCCTGAACAATGAGTAGATTAAATACAAAATATGAAGGTAGGAAAAAGTGAGTTTGTTGCTTAAACATTGTCCCTAAAAGCCAGCTCTTCCAAAATGTTTCCCAACAAAATAATGTGACAGACTAAATCAGTTTTAACCAATTATTTATTATTTGTAAAATCATTACACAAAAACCTCTTAATATTACAGTGAAAAAAATTATAAATAAGCTATTAATATTCTTTCAAATTTATTATTTTAGGAGTTAGCCATTTTGCATGTGTTGTAACTCATATCTCCCTCAGAAATAGAATAAGAAATCTGTAATTTTAAAATACATTTTAAGGAAGTGGGACCAAGTTGGCAGGCTAGACACACATCTCCATGATTCCCTCTGAGAACTAAGGCCTGGAGTGATAATTGAATAGACTAGTATGGACATCCAGGGAGTCTTAGAATCTGGCAGAGGGTTGCCAGATTTGGCTAGGTGACAGTGATAGAGTAACTACTTCTCTCAGAAGTGAGGTAACATCACTCTGAGTCTTGCTTCTGCTGACTTACTGTTTGGGAGGACTGCAGGTACTGATGGCTTCTTGGTTATCTGGGAGATGGGGACTGGGCATGAGCTGACTAATATGCTGAACTGCAGTGCTTAAGTAAACAATGTACAGCATGGCAGAGAGACTGTGCATGGGGAAGCCACATACTGAGAGCCCAGCTGCTGACTGAGGGCACCACTACCCCTCCACCCGCTCATTTCTCAGCTGCTCTGTAGATTCTGCTATTTCACAGCAGGAAGGTCAGCTCAGGCATGGAGCCATCCTGGTAAGCTGAGAGGTAGAATCACCATCCAGAGGTCTTAGCTGGGGCTAATTCTCATGCTGAGAAGCAGTCCCTGTGTGCAAAGTGCTTCTCCAGCAGAAAAGCTATGTTTAGGATAGCAGTGCCTAGAGTTTGGCAGCAAGGCCATGATCCTGTGCTACTTTGAACCACATCATAGCATCTGGGGATGGCCCATGAGGTGCTTTCATTGTTAGTCAGAAGGTGGGGCCTACCATACCTGAGGGCCTGACTGATTTTCACAGCTGTTGGATAGCTCTTCTGCTTAGCAGTGAAGGACATTTTTTAAAATAAGATCACGTGGAGAATGGACTTCAAAGGGGGGCAGCAGCATCTCTTCCACCCTTCACTGATCCTCTTGACAGCACTGGCTGACTGCACCTTAGTGACTTCGTAAGTAGGGTACTGTCTTTGACATCCAGGAGGCAAAGCCTGCCACCCAAGAGAGTCCACCTTGGGCCAATCACTACAGTACACAGAGAAAGCTGGTGCCAAACTCCCTTCCTAGAACTACACCTCAGATCTTGTTGAGGTAACACCAGAAAAATGAACAGCTTTTAGAAGATGTGAAGGCAATAGTCAAAAGCTAACCATTTAAAGAAGCAGTCTACCATGGCTCCAGAAAACCCCAAAGTAAGGAATCAACAAACTTCTGAAATGAAGACGTCTTTATCAAACTATCAGAGGTTGAGTACAAAAGAATTATGTATAGGCCCCTTCTAGAGATTAAACAAAAATGCAACAGAACAAAATGACAAGTTAAGTAAGCTATTTGAAGTGATGGAACATCAACAATCTGAAATCCAGCAGATCAGTAACAAAATTACAGAATTTGACAGTTCAATCCAAAGCCAAAAGAGCAGAACCGAGGAGTTGAAAGCCAGAGTTAGAGCAACTGACACCAGCATTTATGAGGAGAAATCAGAGAAAATAAATAAGAAAAGTGAAGAAGAATTAAGAAACATGCAGGACTCTGTTAAGAAGAATAATCTGTGAATAATTGGAGTTCTTGAACAGGGAGGGTAGCTGAAAATACAACAAGTATTGTAGAGTTGCTGACAGAAAACTCCCAAGAAATTATGAAAGAAAACATAGATATGAAAGATGTTTATTGAATGCCACAAAAAATAGACCCAGAAAGACATCAAGACATATCATAATCGAGCTTAACAAAATGAAACATAAAGAGAAGCTTTTAGAAGCATCAAGGTTTAAAACAAAGCTAACATATAGAGAGAAGCCCTGTAGCCTTCTATCTGACTTCTCAGAATGTGGGAATAATACTTTTAAAGGCTTGAAGGAGAAAAATTTTCAAACAAGAATTATATATCCTGCAAAATTGTCTCTCAAATATAACAGTGAAATTAAGACATTTGCAGATAAACAGAAGCTTACAGACTTTTAAAAAAACAAACCCAAACTATAAGAAATACTGAAAGAAGCTCTTTGCTTAGGAAAAAAAAAAAAAATCAAGTTTGTGTTTAAGGAGGCAATGCAGAGCACAGCACCCAGAATCCTACTCAGTTAGGGAAGTCACAAAGTTCAATCAAAGCTACATTTACTAAAAGAAGGGAATCAGTGATCTTAACATGAAAATTGTCACATCATCACACTAAAAAGAGGTATGTTATAAGTCCTTCAGGTAGAGAGGAAATTAAGAAGATATGCAGAAGTTAAAGTCTGATATAAACTTAGAATAGTAAGGGGGATCACAGAGGTAGCCACAAAACAAAATAACAGTGCTACATGTCAAAACAAAAAACATAACACAGGAGTCTGAACAAACACAAAAACAACACTGAAAAAGACAAGAAGTCAACCCATAAAAAAGAATGACCCGGAACAGAATATTAATGAAAACATAGAAAACATCAACACAAAAATAAATACACCAAAATGACAGCACTAGACACATATCTGTCAATAATTACACTGAATGTAACAGACTGAATAGTCCAATAGAGACAGCAAGTGACATTCTGGATTAAAAGACATGATCTGTCTATATGGTACTTACAAGAAACACATCTTAGACTCAAAGATATGAAAAAAACTGAAAATCAAAGATGGGGAAATATATACAGCAAGTCAACAACACACAAATAAGAGCAGATAAAACTTAATCTCAGGTAAAATACACTTTAATGTAAAGTCTACCTCAAGGACAAGGATGGTAACTATTTATTGCTGAAAGCTTCAACACGTAAGCAGGACATAACAATATTAAGTATTTATTCACTCAGTACCAGCGGATCTGAATACACCAAACACTAACAACATTGAAAAATTAGATCACTCCACAACAAGAGATGGAGACTTCAACACTCCTTTTTCAGTAATGGACAGATTGTTCAAAAAAAAGCTCAGTAAACATGCAGAAGATCATATTGCAACAATTAGCTAGCTAGACCTCACTGACATACGCAGAACTTTTTACCCATCGACATATAAGTGCATCTTCTTCTCCAACACACAGGAAATATTGTCCAGAATAGACCATGTATTAGGACATAAAGCAAGTTTCAATAAAATCCAAACTATAGAATTATTGCAAAGCATCAGACCAGAAAGCCACAAAAGTTGAAATCAATAGCAGAAAAAACTAGACAAAAATTTGAACTCATGGAAACTGACTGAAACCTTGCCCCAAACTCAATGAGTTATAGAAGAAATCAAGGACAAAATAAAGGAATTTGTGGAATCAAATGAGAATGGAAACACATCCTACCATAACCTGTGAGATACAGCCAAGCAGTGCTCAGAGGATACATGCACACATTCGGAATGAAGAGAGGATCCAAACTAAAGAATAAACCCTACAGCTTGAATAAGTATAAAGAAAGCAACAGAGGAACCTCTCAGGCACCTGAAGAAAACAGATAATAAAGATCAAAGCAAAACTAAATGAATTAGAGAGCAGAAGAACAATTGAAAAAATTAACAAAACCAAAAACTGGTTCTTCAAAAAGTTCAACAAAATCGAAAAACCGCTGGCTAAACTTACAACAGAAAAACAGGAGAGGAAACAAATAACCCTAATAAGAAACAAGATGAGATATGTCACAACAAATCCAACTGAGAGAAACGTCACAACAAAGAAATAAAGCGTATCTGCATTGACAAGAGAAATAAAAATCTCCCTATTTGCGGACTGTATGATGGTTTATACAGAGAACCCTAAAGAATCCATAAATAAACTACTTGAACTAATAGAAGAGTTCAGCAAAATATCAGGCTATATGACAAACAAGTACAGCAATAGGATTACTTTATGCCAACAGAGGTAATTAAAGACGAAATCACTGAATCAATAGCACCTACTATAGCCCCCAAGAAGATAAAATACCTAGGAATAAATCTAAGTAGAGAAATAAGAGACTTCTACAAAGAGAAACCAAGACCCTACTGCAAGAAACCAAAAGAGCCTTACATAAACAGAGAAATCTACCCTACTCCTGAATAGCAAGACTTAACATTATGAAGATGTCTATTTTATCCAAAGAATTCTACATATACAATGCAACCCTGATACAAATTCCAGTGTCATTTTTTAATGAGATGGAAAACAAATCACCAATTTTGTTTGGAAAAAGAAGAAACTCTGGATAAGTAAAGCACTACTGAAAAAGAGGAACACAGTGGGAGGCCTCACACTACTGGACCTTAGAACTTTTACACTGCTCCAGTAATCAAAACAGCATAGTACTTGTACAAAAAGAGACATACAGACAAATGGAACAGATTTGAGACCCCAGAGATGAACAGCTGATATTTGACAACTGGCCTAAAATTGTAAGCTGGCATGAAACAAGTCTCTCATCAAATGGTGCTGGCAAAATTGGACATCTATCTGCAAAAAACTGAAATGCTATCAGTATCTCACACCTTACTCAAAAACTAACTCAAAATGGATCAAAGACCTAAATATTAAACCTAAAATAATAAAGATCATGCAAGAAAAAATTAGGGTCAACAATGGAAGTTTTGTTACACAACTTACACTGACTACAAAAACTGACAGTGTGATCAACAGAAGGCAAGACAGATAAATGTGAACTACTAAGAATCAAACACTTTTGCTCATCTAAGGACTTTATCAAAAGAGTTAAAAGTCTACAGAATGGGAAAAGATATTTGCCAACTACTTGTTGGACTGACATCTGATCTCCATAATCTACAAGTTACTGCAAAATATCAGCACTAGAAAAGGTAAATAATCCAATTAAGCGATGGGCAAAGGAGATGGGCACATATTTCCCCAAAGAGGATATCCAAGCAGCCAAAAGACACATGATGAAATGCTTATGATCACCATGTATCAGAGAAATCCAAATCAAAACTACCATCTCACCCTAACCAGGTTGGTTATGATCCAAAAAAACACAAAACAACAAACGCTGGAGAGGCTATGGGGAGATTGGAACTCTCCTATACTGCTGGTGGGATTCCAAAATGGTACAACCTGTTTGTAAAGCAATTTGACACTTCCATAAAAAGCTAGAAATAGGTACACCATTTGCTCCAGTAACCCCACTGCTCAGAATGTATCCTACAGAAACAAAGGCTGTCACATGAGCAGATACCTGCACATGAATGTTCATTGTGGCACAGTCCACAATAACAAAAAAACGGAAACAACCTAGAAGCCTATCAACAGATCAATGGATAAACAACTATGGTACACATACTCAACAGAACATTACTCAATGACAAAGAACAGTGATGATTTTAGGAAGTATCTCACAACCTGATTTCAGTCGGAAGACATTATGCTGAGTGAAAAAAATCAGTGGAAGAAGGACAAATATTGTATGAGAACCCTACTATAGGGACTTAAAAATAGACTTATGTAGAGAAGAAAAGACTATTTGATGGCTACAAGGCTGGGTAGGGAGGGAGAGGGTTGGTCATAGATTAGATAATTGATAGAAACTTTGTTGGGTGAAAGCAGTGACAATACACAGTAGAAAGTAGATCAAGTTCAGTTAACTTCATGATAAACTGAAAGGTCTTCTAATCTTAACCCAGTATTTCAAAGACAGAGTAATCGGGGGAGGGAGGTCTGAAGATGATGCTCTCAAGGTACGTTGAGGCCAATTGGAACAACTAGCCTATTGCTAAGAGAGTCTACTGCACCCCATATTGGTGAGTGGAGTCTGGGCTCTTAAAAGCTAGCAAGCTGCCATATGGGATACACAACGTGGTTACAACTCATGTGGAACAGATGATCACCAAGAACAACAAAGACATGAGAAAAAAAAGAGCTTAGGAGATAGAAGGACTCATGCAAATGTGAGACTGTATCAACATGTGACCAGAAGAACAAGATGGTGCCTAGCTACCACAGAAGAGAGTCATGATGGGGCACAGAATGTTGAGTCCCTGTGGCAACACAAGAAAAAGAGGGGTGCACCTCAAGAACTCTACTAAAAGACCACTGTAGGTGGTCCAGTGGCCTGTGGGATGGATCCCTTGGGATCATGGCCCCTAGACCTGCTGCCCATGACCAGAAAACACTACTGAGATCAACTCTTCAGACAAAAATGGGCAGGACTTGGGGATGCAATGTGACCATATGGTGTCTGTGCTTTATGATTCTATCTATTTATAGAACGCTGTCCTACTGTTCTCTTTCTAAATGGGAGACCAGAAGGTGGAAAGGAGGGGACAGGAGCTTGTTAACACTATACAGCAAGTCTAGAATGAAAAAGAGGAGTGTGCTCTCACCAGGCAAGAAGAGGAGAAGGAACTGCAGACAAGCAGGCATGCAAAATAAATTCAGATTGTATACTTTCACTTAATCACAATTTATAAAAATACATTTCAAATCAGAAAAACTAGATGTTGTCCACCTACTACCCCTAACTATTATGACTAAGGACACAAAAGAAGGCCCTGGTTAGAATGGGAGGAGGGAGTTAACATGACAGAGTAGACACAAATCTCCTTAATTCCTGATGAAAACTAAGACTTGGATTGATAATTGAACAGAGTTTTCTGGATACCCAATGACCCCCCTGGACACAGCATAGGACTGTCACTAGGGAATATAGGCCACTAAGTGGGAAACTTCCTCTGTACCCCTGAACCCTGCCCTGGCAAAGTGGACATCTCCCATGACCCAAAGGTACCAGACACTTTAAAGTTTTTTTGCTCTTTGTTGGTCAGCAGGTGGGGGAGGAGTATGTGCCAGAGTTACTCTGAAACACAGTCCTGAAGTAGACTGCCTGTCCCACAGCAAAGATACATTGGGTGGGATACTCACATTTTGAAAACCCAGTGGTGGTGACACCAGTCTCCTCAACCTTCCCTTTTTGGAACTCCACCATAGATTCGCCTTTTTCTCTGTGGGAGGGGTAGCTTCACCAGGACGTTACATTGTGTGCCTGGCGGGCAAAGTTACCCAGTCAGAGTCCTCACGAGGGGTGGATTCTTAGGCTAGGAAACAGTGCCAGCCCAGGGAGCCTTTCCCCAGCAGAGGAACTGTGTTTAGTGCGGTGTTCCTCATGAGTGGCTCCCAGGAAGCGTTTGCAGTATAGTCACCTATCCCTATTGTGATCTGCACTAAAGTGTCTTCAGGCAGACGGGCAGCAGTTGCTCTTTACTGCTGGAAGGAGGAGCCAGCCTCACCTGGCAGCCAGGGAGGACCCCCTTGTCAGCTGGAAGGAGGAGCTCACCACACCTGACACTCTCACTAACTTTGTTTAACAGGAAGGTAGCTTTTAGCTTTGAAAATAAAAATGCCTGGAGAAATAACTGCAGTGCAACCTAGCCACAACTCTTCCAACCTTCACTGACACAAATCATAGGGTCAGCTGATGACTGCACAGTGTCTCCATAAGAAGAGTGGTATCTTTGCCAGCCAGGAGGTAGAGCCTGCCACCCCAGAGTATCCACTGTGCCCAGCCATAAAAGAACAAAGAGGTGTCTGGTGACCAAATTCCTTCTCAGAACTACAGTTCAGCTCCTGTTAAGACAACACTAGGAAAACTAAACAGCCTGGATGTCCCTGAAGCAACAGACCTTAGCCCAACATTTAAAAAACATTCAAATATGGGCTCAGAAAACTCCCAAAATACAGACTCAAAAACTTCCCAGATTAAGAAGCCTTTCTGGAACTATCAGAGGTCAATTACAAAAGATTTATGTATAGAACTGTTTTAGTCAGCTAGGGCTGCTCTAACAGAAATACCACAGAGTGGATGGCTTTAACAAAGGAAGGCTTATTCTTACACAGTCCGGTAGGCTACAAGTCCAAACTCAGGATGTCCACTCCAGGGGAAGATTCTCCCACTTGCTGGCTCTGGAGGAAAGTCTGGTATTGTATCAATCTTTGTCCAGGGAGCATCTTTGCACAGGAACCTCAGGTCTGAAGGGCATGCTCTTCTCTCTGTGCTGATTGCTTGATGGTGTGAGGTTTCCAGTTCTCAGCCTGTCTCCCCTTCCTTTTATCCTTGTAGGCCCTAGGGTCGCCATGAGTCAGATCCGACTCGATGGCACTTGGCGTTGGCTTGGCAGGCTGAAAGGATTAAGGACAGGGAAAGCCATACTCCAGGGAAACTCTCTTTACAGTGGAACAAGGAGGTGATCTTATGAAGGTATTTACAGTCCCACACTAATCCTTTAAAGTACAGCATAGGAAAACTACAAAATGGAGGACAGTCACAAGATACTGGGAATCACGGCCCAGCTACATAGGCTACACATACTTTCTGGGGGACACAATTCAATCCATGACAAGAACTGCCAGGAGCCAGCCCCGACAACTTTTTTGGGCCCATGAAGGAAGTATATGGCATCGGTGGAGGAAAGGAGATGGAGACAGGAAAGAGTTTTGGAGAATGGCAGCCCGTTAAGGTCTGTCTTCCTTTATTTTTTATAGTCAATAAGGTAACTATACTTTGACCACATAACGATTGGCTAGCAAGAAGTGGATACCTCATGGTCTCTTTTCATGTTAATCATTAGGATCTTCTAAATAATGGCCCGAGACAGTGGTTTCTTTTCATGTTAATTATTAGGATCCTCTCTGTTGGCTAGTAAAGAACTGAAACCTTGTAGTCCTTTTTCATGTTAATCATTAGGGCGCTCTAAATAATAGTTCAAGACCAGTATATTGTGATAATAATAAACAGTTGGAACAAGGCTAATCCTGGAACTCTATTAACTCTACCTATGCCTCGAGGTCAAAGGTGCAGGAAGAGAGAATAAACTCATCTTAAAAAGTTATACTCTGACAGTCTCTATTTGTTCCTTCTTCACTTTTTTTATCTCTTCCTGTGGGGACAATGTGTGTCCACCGTCCCTCACTCTAAGCTTCTCTCAAACTATTCTAAGAAGGGCATTTCTTTAGTATTTGTCCATTTGCCAATACCAAATATAATAAACTTGGGAGCCTATCTGTCTTCCTGATGTGAGGAGTGGAATGTTCATTTCTAAGAGCTGAGGGGGGCACCCCTGGGGGGCCTCTCAGGGCTTTCCTGCAATCTGCTTATCATCTGTGAAGGGGGATGTGCAGTTGGGAGAAGCCAGCGGGGTTGGGTCGGCCTCAGTGCTCTCAGGCGGGGCATGCTGTGTTGGAATTCATTCCTCCGAGCTCTTTTCTCTAGGAGTTCCCAGTCAGGTTTTCCCAATATTATTTCATAAGCCGAGGGGGTCGGAAAGCCCCTCTTAGAAGGCATCTGCCTTGATCCTCGTGCCGGGAATGGAGGGGTTATTTTTTGAGGAAGATTTAATTAGGAAGCAGAATACTATCAGGGACAGTAGGCTAAAACTATGTCACAGTTGAGATGCCTCCACCTGTCATCACATAGGCTTGTAACTTTGTTCACAGGGGCTTCTGTGGGTGACAGGCCTTGGCAAAGAACCCTCCTAGGGATAAAGAAAAAAATGCAGCAGAACAAAATGAAAAATTAAGCAAGCTATTCAAATTGATGGAGCATCAACATTCTGAAATCCAACAGATCAATAACAAAATCTCATAATTAGACAATTCAGTTCAAAGTCAAGAGAACAGACTTGATTCAATGGAAATTAGAATTAGTGATATTGACTACAAAATTACTGACACCAGCATTTATGAAGAAAAGTCAGAGAAAAGAAATAATAAGAATCAAGGAGCTCTAAGAAATATGTGGGACTCCATTAAAAGAAATAATCTACAACTTATTGGAATCCTTAAACAAGGAGGCATAGCTGAAAACACAGAGAACGTTGTTGTTGAATTACTGACAGAAAACTTCTTCAAAATTATGAACGAAGAGAACATAGATATCCAAGACAAATATCAAACACCATAGAAAGTTGACCCTAAAAGAAAAACACCAAGACATATTATAATCAAGCTTAATAAAACAAAACAGAAACAGAAACTCTTAAAGGCAGCAAGGCTCAAACAAAGCTAACATTCAGATCGGAGCCGTGTAGGGTTAGGAAACATTCATAAACTGGTTTCAATTGGAGGACATTATATTGAGGGAAATCAGTCAGCAACATAAGGTCAAATACTGTATGAGACTCTTACTATAAAGACTTAAAAATAGACTCACATATGGAAGAGAAGATCCTTTGATGACTACAAGGGAGGGGAGGAACTGAGGGGGAGGGATGCATATAGGTTAGATAGCTGATAGAAATTTTGTTGGATGAAAGCACACACCAGAAAGATAATCATCCTCACTGGACTTCAACATAAACTGAAAACTCTTCTATTCCTAGCCTAGTATTTGCAAGGATAGAGTAACAGGGAAGAAAGTCCGGGTAGCATGCTCTCTGTGGACCTCAAGGTCAATTGGCATAACTAGTGTATTGCTAAGAGAGTCTTCTGCACCTGATACTATTGAGTGGAGTTTGGGCTCTTAAAACCTAGCAAGCTGCTGTATAAGGTACACCAAATGATGTCATCTCAACTGAAGGTCAACAGAGACTTAGGAGAAAAAGATCCCAGAGGACAGAAGGTCCTATGTGCATGAATGGCTGTACCAATATGTGATCAGAACCAGATGGTGCCCAGCCACCACCAATGACAGTTGTGACATGGCACACAATGTTGGGTCAAAGTGGCAACACAAATAAAAAGAGGAGTGCACTTCAAGAACTCTGCTAAAAGACTGCAATTGATGGTCCAATGCCCTGGGACTTTCCCTAGGAGTATGGCCCCTAGACCTGCTTCTGCCCAAGATTATTATTCATCCAGGATGCTGTCTTACTGGCCTCTTACCAGAAGGCAGAGGAGAGAGCAGACAGGAGCGGATAGGAGATTGTCAGCAGGGTATGACATGTGTAGAATGAAAAGGATGAGAATGCTGTCACTGGGCAAGGAGACCAGAGGAAACTGCAGATAGGTGGGCACACAAATTTAACTTGGATTCTATACTACTTTCACTCAATTGCAATTAAAAAAAAAAAGAATGGGAGGAAAATGTAGAACAAAACACAAATTAAAAAAAATCAATAAATAAAATGACTGGATTTACTGGACTGATAAAGACTAAAGGAAGCCCTGACACTATTGCCTAAGCTGGTGCTATTACTTAAGATGCCATTGTAACTGAATCCTAAGATACCCTTAACTGAAGTCAATTCCAGAGGTCACATTTCAGGTAAATAATAAATGGGCCTACAAAATACATAGTAACACCTATGAGAAATGTGATACTTTCAACAATAAAGTACAGTCATACACTGTGTAATGTCTGTTTGGACAACATCTGAACCTCCATGATCCTTAAGTTCAAAAATGCTGATTGCAGAACAGGACTTATTGGGTGCAAATAAACATAGCTAGGCAGGCACTGCCACCTTTGCGCTTCAGACTAGTTTGTGCCTAGGCCACCTACTTTGGGCTTGCCCAGCACTGCTAGACCCCATCCTCAGCAAACAGGTACTGCAGGCCTGTCCGGGCCTCTGAAGGGCTTCACATCTCTGTAACTGCCCTAGGATCTTGCCTAAAAGCCTATATTCCAGGATCCATCAACTCAGATATTACCCTAATCCCACCCTCAGTACCCTGGGATACATCCACCTATGCGTCCCAGACAGCACAGAGCAGGACCCTCAGCCCTGCCTGTCAGTTGGTAAGGAAAACTTCCACTATTCTCAAAGTTGCCATAAGGAAATAGTATGGTGTTCACTCAATGTCTGAATCACCTAACATCCTATTTGACAAAACATATGCTGGATGTAGAAACCCTGGTGGTGTAGTGGTTAAATGCTACAGCTGCTAACCAAAAGACTGGCAGTTCAAATCCACCAGACACCCCTTTGACACTCTACGGGACATTTCTCCTCTGTCCTATAGGGTCACCATGAGTCGGAATTAACTTCACAGCAACTTTTTTTGCTTGTTTTTATCCTGTACATCAAGCATACCTGTATACAAGACCAAATGGTTTATATTTTTCCCAAAGCAAAAATAAGAAGGCAAGGAGGGTCAGGGAAACTGGATGGATGGCAACAGGGTAGAGGACCTGGAAATAGAAGAGCACACGCACGTTGTGTCGATAGTAACTGATGTCATGGAATAATTTGTGTAGGAGATATTTGAACGGATGTTGAATTTGCTCTGTAAACTTTCACCTAAAACAATAACATTTTCAAAAATAGATAAAAAATAAAGTACTGTAAAAATGATGTGGGACGATGTCTGACCTCCTCTAACATCTCAAGAGAAAAGAAAAATCAAAATCAACATCCCAAGGCTGATTCGTATGAAGTGGAACTTAGATATTCCTCCTACCTCCACCATCTTTACCAATTCTACATGAATCATACCTCCCATGGCACGCTCTACTTCTCTACTGGGTTCAATAATTCTTTGCAAAAGCCACACAGAATTCACAGACAATAGTTACAATTATGGGGGTTGGTAGGGAAATAACAGTTTACAGTTTAAGTTCAGGAATGCTCAGGATACAGTTTGTCCATCAGGACAGCCTCTTCTCCGATGCGACCACAGACATACCTTTCTGTGGCCCTCTGACATCTGCCCTGCCAGGGAAACTGTTACAAAGCTCTTTTAGCTCTGTTAGTAAGTGCTCAGAGGCTCCCCACTCTACCAGTGAGCCTCGGCATGAAGATGCTTCACTCTAGATCCCTGTGGCTCGACAAACCTAGCTCCACCAGGTACCTGGAAGCATCCTGCTCCACCAGTAGCTTTCTTATTCTGTGAGTCAAGAAGTCCACCACACCATCTGCCAGTTTTTTTTTTTTTGCCCCAATTTGTCTGTCACCACTTCTCACTCACCTTCAGTGTTACAGCTCCCTGTTTCTGTCTTGGTCTCCTGGTTCCAGGAGTCTCAGTGCATGGATCACATATGCAAGGTATGTGCTCCATTGCTGGCTTTTCCTCCTTTATGCTGGTGAGATCCTCTCCTGTCGCCTGTGGAATGGCTTATTTTAAGCCTAGGTGAATGTCAAAACTGACCAATCCCTCTATTAGGGTTTCATAAACCTCATGAACTTTACTAGCGTTATTAGCAAAATATCCAGTCCCCTTGCCACGAACTTCATTTGCATTATTAACAAAGTACCCAGTCCCCTCAGTGAGCCGTGATTACCTTGTCTGTATTCGTTCACCCAATCTGTTGGATGGGAGTTACCAGACCATGGTAAAAAAGGCCTTGTAAAAGCAATCCATCACACCAAAAATACATATCCACTTTTAATACAATTTTAAAATATCCAAACCCACTGCTGTTGAGTCTATGGCAACTCATAGAGACACTGTAGGACAGAGAAGAACTGTTCCATACAGTTTCCATGGAGTCCCTGGTGGATTTGAACTGCTAACTTTTTGGTTAATACTTAACTGTTATGCCACCAGGGTTTCCTTATTCTCGTCAGTCTCTGTAAATTGGGAACATGTTCACGATCTTCTCACTGTCCTCCATCCCCAATCTCAATTTAATTTAGCCACACGTGATTCATCATTCGTCTTCTACAACTAAGACAACTCCTAGTAGTATTCCCCTTTTATGTTGTCTGTCAATACCACAAGGCTTAGTAATTGATTATTTTATTAGTGCGTATATGTTAGTTAATCCTACTAAGTTGTAAATGTAGCCCCAACCAGGCATTAGATAAATAGCTCATGGAGAGGAGTAGAGAAGGAAAGAAAGAGTGAAAATTGTTAATAATGTAAATGAAGTTCATGCAAGTAAAGTTCACGTGTTCACATGAAATGTCAGAGCATTTACACAGTGAATGGGGCATTCAAGGTCAGTGAATTTCGAAGCTCTTCTCTAGATGTCAAAGAATAAGATGAACTCCACAATTCTTCCTACAACCACAACACATGCAAGGACATCAGGACAAAGATCAGAGCAGCATCATTCTTATATACAGAGACATTAACTCTGAAGGATCCACAGTAAAGTTCCTATCTGTATCCCCCATTCAAAATGAAGAGTGTTCGCTGGAACTGTACAAACTCAACTTTGTACATACAGTGCAAATTTTAGAAATTGAAGACTAACAAGTCTGAGAAATCTATAAAGTTAGTATAAACACTTTGAGAAATCTATAAATTTAGTATAAACAGGAAGCTGTTGTTTCAGTGCAAACATGGATGTAGAAGAGCAGAGACTCCTAAAAGCCTAACAACCCAGATCCAGGACAACCAAAACAGAGGATCCAGGCAAGTCCTGGACAGAGAAATCTGCCTTGGCTGCCTGTGGCATATCAATTCATTTGTAGGATCAGAAGCTAGGTTTAGAATTATGCTACACAACATCTGTGAGTAACTATTACATGTCTATAGAGGAAAGAGGAAGGCAAATGTGATACACTGATATAGAAATTACCATGGTACCCAGTCTCAGCCCTGCCACTCATCCCTTGGTACAGCCTTCTATTATTTCTGGAGTTCTGCACTTCACACATACTGGAAAGAAGTTCAGTCCTGTTCTTCCGTTCCTGATTTCTTGACAAAGTGCCTTGGCCTTAGCTGCCTGCTCTCCCCTAAGGGATGCTGTTTTTCCAGGCACAACTATCTTTGGCCAGTGCTGTCCAACTCTTCAGAAGAAAGCTAGCTGCCGTCTATGGCCCTGTGATCCATTGGCCTTCCATAGGATGCAGCTCATTTTTGATACTTCAGATGGCTCAGTTTCCTGTTGTATCATGTAAGGCAGATTAGTTACAAAAACAGTGCAAACTCTCCAGCCCCTTGTCCTTCCTTTATCCCTGTTATTTTCATCCTGACTGTGTAGCTCTTCCTGTCAACACGTGGCATCTCTCTCCCTGCCCTTTGAATCTGGGCTGGCCCTGTGATTTGCTTTGGTCTTATGCCTACATGTGCCTTACCTACTGGCATGGATTGAATTGTGTCTGCCTAAAATGTGTGCCTATTTTGTTAGTCCTTGGTTTCCAGTATTGTGTGGTTGTCCACCATCTTGCTATCTGATGTAAATTTTCTGTTTGTTGTAAATCCTATCTTTATGACGTTAATAAGAAAGCCTGGTGGCATAGTGATCAACTGCTGTGGCTACTAACCAAAAGATCAGGAGCTCAAATGTACTAGGTGCTCCATGGAAATTATGGGGCAGTTCTACTCTGTATTATAGGGTCGTAATGAGCTGAAATCCACTTCAGGGCAATGAAATTTGAGATGATGTTAATGAGATGGAATTAGTGACAGCTACATTGATAAAATGGGATTCAATCTACAAGATTATACCGTGTCTTAAGCTAGTATCTTGAGACATAAAAGAGTAAAGTGCACAGAGGGGCATGGGGGTGTCATACCACCAAGAAATAAGAGTCAGGAGAAGAGTATATCCTTTGGACCAGGGGTCCCTGCTCTGAGAAGATCCTCAGCTAGGGAAGACTGATGACAAGGACCTTCTTTCAGAGTCAACAGAGAAAAAGCATTTCCCTGGAACTGGCACCCTGAATGCAGACTTCTAACCTCCTAGGCTGAGAGAATCGATTTCTCTTTGTGGAAGCCATCCACTTTGGGTATTTCTGGTATGACAGCACTAGATGACTACGATACCTACTATGGCCTCTGAGAACACTGTGGAAAAGCCCATTTGATAAAAGGAAAAAGACATTATATGGACCGGCCCAGGTGGTAGCCAGCAGCTCCCAGAATCAGAGTCAACTAACTGGCCTATTGCTCACCGTGGACGCATGAGGCAGCCCAGCCAACCTCAGAAAAATCACCCCCTGGGGCCGTCTTGAAACACTGACCCACACAATCATGAGCTAAATACTCGTAACTGGTGGCTATTTTAAGCCATTAAAGGTTCACATAGTTTGTTATGTGGTAATAACACATTAAGATAATATGGTACCCATGACAACTTCCCTACACAGCAGTTAACCCTAAATCAGCCAACTGTCTACATGGGAGAAGCATTTAAACTCCCTAATATGATTATATTACATTATTATGTTGTATTACCTTATAATACTTCATTGAAATATAATATTGTATATCCCACCGGAGTGTATAGTTATTGTAAGGGAAGGTATGTCAGTGGTTGAGAAGAAGTGGGTAAAGGGAGTATGTGGAGAATATTTAACCTAAACTCACCCTATACACTACACTCAAAAACACTGATCCTTCCAGCAGCCATGACTTGCTGCACAATCTGATCTACCCTGTTAAACATCTTCATCCCTTGTGAATTTTCTCAAATAGCTTCTTCCTCATCTGTCTCTCAGTGGAGTCCTAGTTCTTTCACATTTGCTTGCATAGGATGTAGCCAAGCCAAATGAGATACTTCAATTAAATGCCATAAAGAGAAATAAATTTTCTCACATACTAAGGGATGCAGATGCAGATGACTGTACCACAGTAATGCAGTGACTCCATGACATCATGAAGAATTTATCTTCCTGCCCAACTGATTTCAGTATACCCACTCTGTCTTCAGAATGGCTCTCTCCTGGACATAAAATTGATGCCGCAGTAGTAGACATGACACTTTTTAAGAAGACATCACCTCTTCCTAAATGTGTCTGTCTAATGGCTTGAAAACTTTTTCCAGAAATCCACAAACACACATATCCCATACTTACTGGCTACAATTGTATTACACACTTATTTTTAAACAAATAGTTGTCAAAGAAAATAACTTTATCATGATCAGCTCAAATCAATATTTCCCCTGTTAAAATATCTACTCATTTAGAAATGAGTTCAAATCATCATTATGGGTTTGTAGACCCTTTGTAAGTTGGCATATTTGGTTAAGTATCTCTAATCACCGCATGACAAAGGACTTTGGGCATAATTTTCTTTTCCTGAGCTCATGTGTCAGTTCAGCTAATATTACCGATGACATGCCATTGTATGTCATCAGTGTTATGTGTGTGATTCAAGTCAGAGACAACCAGTTTGAAAGACGATCCAGACTAACTGGTTCAGTTTAGTCCCTGAACCAGTAACATTGACATTGCTTGGGAACATTTTTGGATTCCACCTCAGACTACTGAACTAGAAGATCTTGTTTTAACAAGTCTTCCATGTCATTCACACATTCCCTAAAGTCTGAAAACCACTGCACTATGAATGAGATGTGTGTCTTTGGACAAGATAATCTCTTATGAGTAGTCTCAGTTTTCTTACCCATGAAAGAGAGTAGTAATAAACTACATCTTAAAATATTACTATAAAAATTAAATTTAAAAAATACTTAGACTATTTACTAGAGTACCAGGTACATATGAAAATATAACAATACTAGTACTAAGTAGAATGTTGGAGACATTATTCTAGTTTACCAGGGCTGGCATAAAAGAAGTATCACAAGTCACTTTAAAAAATAGAAATTTATTTTCTCACAGTCCTAGAGATGAAAAGTCAAAATTAGGGTCTCAGATATGATGATTCCTTCTGTGGGCCTTTTTCCTAGATTCTGGTACATTCTGCACTTCTTGTGGTCCCTTTGTTTATATAAGGATCTCAAACAGTGTTCGCTTTCTTCTTGTGTATGTGTGTCTTTGTCTGTTCTGTTCTTTCTATGAGACACCACTCAGAAGTGGTTTGATACAGAACAAACCTTGCTCTGGTGTGATCTCGTTAACATAACAAAAGAAACTCCTGTTTCCAAACAGGGTCATATTTATAGGAATGGGGACTAGACCTCAATTCATATTTCTGGGGAACAAAATTTAACCCATGACAGACATAAACATAATAAACGTCAGCAGTTCTTCACACACACATACAGGCACACGAGGTTTTCCAATTAAATCAACAATTTAATTGTTCTAAGTGCTCTACCCTCATCACTGAATATCACCAAGGTCACCTTCAAAGCATTCCCCTAGGGAAGCTATGCACCAACACCAGCACCTAGTCCACACTTCAAAGCAATTTTGGAACTATTTCTGGAATGACACTGTGCACGGTAGCATAGTAGTGAGTTCATGAACTTAATTGTACAGTTGTCTGTGAGGAGTTTTTAGCCAGTAAGGAAATAAATGTATTGGAACACCCCCCTACTCACGCCATCTGGCCCCCAGTGACCCTTTTCTTTAACTGAAGATAAAGGAAATCTTGAAAGGAAGACATTTTAATGACACGTAGGACATCAAGGATAATCTGACGATAGCTCTGATGGCCATTCCAGAAAGAGTTCCAAAATTGCTCTGAAGGGTGGACAAAGCTCTGGCATTGGTGTGTATCTTCCCAAGGGGAATACTTCAAAGGTGGCCATAGAAATATTCAGCAGTGAGGTACGTAGTACTTTTCTTAAGATGAGTTCATTAACTTAATTGGCATCAAACTCGTTGCCATCAAGTAAGTTCATAGACACCACACAGGACAGAGTATAACTTCCCGATGGAGAACAAAAGAACACCTGGTGGATTTGAAATGCCAGCTTTTTTTTTTTTTTTTTTTTTTTTTAGCAGCCATAGCTCTTAACCGCTACACCACCAGGATTTTCAGAAGCAGGTCACCAGGCTGTCTTCTGAGGAGTCTCCACTTGGGTTCAAATCACCAGCCTTTAGGCTAGTAATCGAGGGCTTTACAATTTACACCATCCAGCAAACGCTGTGTTATCATGACGTTGTAACTGCCGTTCATCTTTGAGTCAATAGCTTACTATGATGTGTTTCTTCTTGTGTAGTTTATCTTTTCTTTCTGTTGGAAACAACAGTTATTTCAGCACCCCAACAACTAAACATCTACAGGAGCTCAGTAAAATGACTTTCAGTGACACTTTCTACACAAATACATAAGAAAAACTAAATTTATTAGTTCCATTTTTTCTAGAGCACTTCCCCCTGGAGTCTGAACTGACGGCTCCTCACAGATGCTGCCCAGCTTACTCTGAGAATCTTCTGCACCACCATCCTTACATCGTGTCAGCTGCACTACTTCCGAGCCCTCAAGTTGTCTTCTTTCTAGGCGTACTGATTCATTTTGGTGATACACGTCTGTCTGTCGCTTTCTCAGGAACACATAAGGAAGGTACATGTTTTCAGTTCTTGTATGTCCAGAATGTCCATCCTTACACATTCTGTTGTCAGTTTGATTGTGACTAGAATCCCACGTTAAAAGTCATTTTTCATCAGAATTTAAAGATATTGCTCTACAACTTCCTCCCTTCTGAGATTGCTGTTGAGAAGTCTAATGCCATGTTTTCTCCATCTTCACTAGTCCTTGTTAGTTTGTCTTTCAATAAATTTCCACCCTCAGTGCTTTACTATTACTTAATAAGGTAGCTTAACATGAGTGTCTTTTTATTCTTTGTAGTAGGCAACCAGATTCAGAAGAGAATAAGGAACAGAATATCATTGCTGTCAGATGGATATTGGCTGAAAGCAGAGAAAATCAGAAAAATGTTAACTTGTGTCCTATTGACTATGCAAAGGCTTTTACTGTGTGAATCATACAAATTATGGATAACATTTCAAAGAACAGGAATCCTGGTACACTTAACTGTGCTCGTGAGTAGCCTGTATATAGATCAAGAGACAGTCATTCAAATAGAACAAAAAGATACTGAACGGCTTAATGTCAGGAAAAGTGTGCATCAAGCTTGTATCCTATCATCATATTTATTCGCTTTGTATACTGAGGAAGTAATCTGAGAAGCTGAACTATACAAAGAAGAACATGATGTCAGCAGTGGAGGAACATTTAAGAACAACCTGCTTTATGACAATGATACAACCTTGCTCACTGAAAGTGAAGAGGACTTGACACACTTACTGATGAAGATAAAAGACCACAGCCTTCAGTATGGATTATCTCTCAACATAAAGAAAATAAAAATCCTCACAATTAGACCAATGAGCAACATCGTGACAAACAGAGAAAAGACTGCGGTTGTCAATGATTTCATTTTACTTGAATCCACAATAAACATGCATTGAAGCCGCAGCCAGGAAATCAGAAGACACATTGCACTGGGCAAATCTGATGCAGAAGACTTCCTTAAAGTGCTCAAAAGTGAAGAAGTCACTTTAAAGACTAAAGTGTGCCTGACTCAACCATGGTGTTTTTAATTGCCTCCTGTACATGGAAAGCTGTATGATAAACAAGGTAGACCAAAGAGGAGCTGACACTTTTGAAACGTGGTGTTGGTGAAGAACGCTGACTGCTCTATGGGCTGCCAGAACAACAAATTTGACTGCCTTGGAAGAAGTACAACCAGTATGTTCCTTAGAAGCAAGGATGGGAAAACTACATCTCACATACTTTGGACATGTTATCAGTATGGATCAGTCCCCAGAGAAGGACATCATATTTGGTAAAGTAGAGGGTCAATGAAAAACAGGGAGACCCTCAATGGAATGGATTTACACAGTGACTGCAACAATGGGTTCAAGCAAGACAATGATTATAGGATGGTTCAAGACTGGACAGTGTTTCATTTTGCTGTATATACAGTTGCTGTGAGTTGAAATCAAGTTAATGCTACCTAACAACAACACTTCTGTTATCTCATTTTTTCCATGATTATCTATTTATTTGTTCTGGTCTTGGTTTTCCTTGTTGGAGGTGTTAATTATCTTGTGGTCCTTTGATATCCATGTATGTTGTAGAATGGGGCACTAAAAACCTATAATGTGATGCTATTTTTTTTTTCTTTGAATGATTTTTTTGAACATGGACTTTACTTACTGGACAATTACAATGTGATCAGGGTTTTTCTTTGGAGAATTTCCAACTATAAACATTTATATTTATTTCTATAATTTTTGAGTTTCTCATGAGAAAAGTCTTCCAGTTTTCTGCTCAGATTATGAGTTCGGGGAAAAATAAATTAAGATAATGGCTAAGTCAGTGTTCAGAAAGCAAACTTCTTAATCTCTAACTGTTCCCTCAAGAGGGAGCATCAGATAAATAGCTCATTGCACAGAAGGGGGCCAGTTTCTTTCTGTGGTGATCCACATTCCCAAAACTACTTAACAATTTGGATACGTAACTATCTTTTTCCTTCTGCATCCCACAGTGCCCACATGAACATAAAAGTTGTTAAATTGGTATTTACTGCAGTATAACACATTTGACTCACTGGCTAATTCGTGTCCCACCTGTCTGCTCTTGCCTACTAGGGGTCATCTACAAAAAGCTCTTGTGCATGCTGCTGGTTTTCCTTACCTCTCTGTCTAATACCGAAGCAGTGAGCAAGGTGGGTCAGAGCACTAGAGTTCATGCTCCTGGGATAAAACTCAACTGAAGAGTTTAGAATTCTTCCAAAGTGCTTGCCCACTAGCAGAACAATTCTGACTTGTGTTTCTCAGAAAGTCCCCAGCATAATCAAAACTCTGTGCCCCATGCCAGTCTCACAAACAAGTCTTATGACTGAACGGTTGAATAAGGAAAAAAAAAAAGAAGAAGAAGAAGAGAAAATTCAACTATTAACTTCAAAATATATTGATCCATATCCCTGTTAAACTAATACTCAGTCAACTCAGAAAAGGGTTGGTGCCAGATCTGACCCAGATCATGTAGAAGGTTGTTGCATGTTATTGTTGTTAGCTGCCATCGACTTGGTTCTGATTCATAGCAACACTCTGAATAACAGAACTAAACATTGCCCAGTCATGCACTGTCCTCACAATCATTGTTATACTTGAGCCCACTGGTGCAGCCGCTGTGTCAGTCTGTCTCATGGAGGTTTTCCTCTTTTACATTGACTCTCTATTTTTCCATGTTGTCCTTCTCTGGGGACCATTCCCTCCCGATAACATGTTTAGAATCCATAAGACAAAATCTTATCCTTGCTTCTAAGAAGCATTCTGGCTTCTTGGATCTGCTTCTTAGATTTGCTCATTTTTTCCAGAAGTCCATGGTATATTCAATATTCTTATCCAACACTAAAATTCAAAGTCTTGAATTCTTCTTTGGTCTTCTTTATTTGTTGTCCAGCTTTCACATGCACATAAGGCAATTGAAAATATCATGACTTGGATTAGGTGAAGCAGATTTGCCCAGGGAAGTACCTACTTTGATTTCTTGACTACTTCATGGTGTTGATTGTGGATCCAAGTAAACTGAAATCATTGACAACTTCAGTCTTTTCTCTATCATGGTATTGCATATTGGTCCAGTTGTGAGGATTTTTGTTTTCTTTATGCTGAAACATAATCCATACTGAATGATGTAGTCTTTGATCTTTATCATTATGTTCTTCTAGTCTCCTTAACTTTCAGCAAGCAAGGTTATGTCATTATCATAAAGCAGATTATTAATGAATATTCATCCAATCCTGATGTCATATTTTTCTTCATACAGTCGAGCATTTCTGTACATAGACTGAACAAAGATGATGAAAGTATACAAACCCAGTGCACACATTTCCTGATTTTGAACCATCCAGTATCTTCTTCTTTGTTCAAGTGACTGCCTCTTGGTCAATACATCTGTTTCTCATGAGTATAACTAAGTGTTCTGGAATTCCCATTCTTTGCAATGTTATCCATAATTTGTTATGATCCACACAGGCAAATGTTTATATTATCAGTAAAACACAGGTAAATATCTTTATAGTATTCTCTGCTTTCAGCCAAAATCCATCTGAAATTAACAATAACATCTCTTATTCCAAGTCCTCTACTGAATCTGACTTGAATTTCTAGCACTTCCCTATTGATATATTGCTCAACCACTTGTGAATGATTTCAACAAAATTTTACTTTCACATGACATTAATGATGTTGTTCAAAACTTTCTATATTTTGTTGAGTCACCTTTCTTTATAAAGGGCACAGATGTGGATCTCTTTCTGTTAATTGACCAGGTAGCTGTCTTCCAAACTTCTTGGCACAAACAAGTGAGCACCTCCAGTGCTGCATCCATTTGTTGAAACATCACAGTTGGGATTCTGGTCAATTTTGGAGCTTTGTTTTTCACCAATGCCTTCAGTGAAGTTTGGACTTCTTTCTACAGTACTCTCAGCTTTGGATCACATGCTACCTCCTGAAATGGCTGAACATCAACCAATTTCTCTTGGTACGGTAACTCTCTGCTCTTTCCATCTTCCTTTGAGACTTCTTGTATCTTTCAACAGGTTCAGTGTAGCATCCTTCAGTACTGCAACACAAAGTTTAAATTTTTTCTCCAAGTCTTTGAGCCTGAGAAGTGCTGAGTATGCTCTTCCTTTTTGGTTTGCTAACTCTAGGTCTTTGCACATTTCATTATAATACTTAACTTTGTCTTCTTGAGCTGCCCTTTCAAAGCTTCTTTCAGTTCATCACTTCTTCCTTTTCCTTTAGCTACCTGATATTCAAGGGCTAGTTCAGAGGTTATCTGATGTCCATTTTTATCTTTTCTTTCTTTAGTATCTTTTTAATAATTTTGTGCTTTTGTAGTGTGTAATACCTTTGGTATCATTCCACAATGTCCATGTAAGGTTCCAGGTCCATAAGGCAGGAAAGAGACTTCTGATGATTCAGGTAGTCACAGTGCCTGGCAAATGAAGAGCAGCAGGCCAGAGATCAGGGCTGTCACAGGTTGTGAAGATAAATGAATCTCAAGATCTTCAGGTGGGGCTGCAGATAATCTGCTAACTTGAATCCTAAGAACTGGATTCAGACAAACGGGAACCAGTTGTAGGATTTAGAACAAAATCCCTGGCAAGAAAACCATGAAGGCCCACATGGCAGCAGGTGTAGAGATGAAGGCTGAGGGAGCAGTGAACTGCCACCACCACTCACAGGAGTTTCTGTAATTGGGATGATAACACACCAGACCTCAACAAGGAAGTGATCACAACTTTACACAACTGCCAGTGCACTGAGAATCACAGTTCAGCAAAGTTGACAAGCAGTCTTAACCATCACAGTCCCCTTGTCAACCTGACACCTGTACACATCTCCCCAAACCACATATAACTCTGAACAAAGACAATTACGAAGTCATTGCTTAGGCCCAACAGGACACAGTGAACACACACACACCAAAAATGCAACAGCCCTGTTTACAACTTATATTTTGTAAGTGGAAAAAAGAAATACTTGAAGCACACATGAAAAGCAGAAATACTCATACAAATTACAGTCTACATTTCTGCAACAATTCACATGGCCATAACTGGTATTTAGAACTACCTTCCTCCACCAGCCATTCCACATTCCCTTTGCCCTCATCAAACACTACTTTGGTAGTGGTTTTTTGCCTCGTGGAGTTGCCCAAACCTTCACTCCTGAAGAGTCTGGGCCCTTAGTAGTCATATAAGAATTGAGTTGCTGTCGTTTTCCATTGCCTTCAGTCACAGGGCACGGTAGCACTAAGAGATGCCCAGACATACTCATCTTTGCTTCCATCATGTAACATCAATCCACTTTTCTGTTGGTAATCAAGGTCCATTACACCAGCCAATATGGTAACTCCTTTCTCTGCTTGTTGATCCAGAGACATATAGAGGGACAATAGTATATTTAGCTTTCATTTTAACTGGATCAGTGATTTGGTGCTAGGTGTAAGCATTCCTCCCTTTGAAATTAAGACCCCTAGACCTGCAGAGCATAAGATTTTTGGGAAAGGAAGAAAAAAGTCTTGTGAGTGAGTGACTAGGGGTAACAGTGAGTAGTGCCACTGCCACTTCCATTGCTTGATTCCTGAAGCCATGAATTCTGGCTATGGGAGAAACATCACAGTATATTGGACACTGGTTTATGGCACAAACTGGCACCATAATGATACCTTTAGGAGACCATTCCATCATTCCATCAAGACAGCAGCGGCTCCACGATGATGTGGAAATGGTGAATTTCATGAGCACGGGCTCACTACCCACTTCATTTGCTACAAACTGAGTCTCCTGATCTGAAGCAACACTGTGTGATTGTGGACAAGGTGTTCTGTGACCCCTGGATGGTAATTTGGCAGAAGCATTTTGTGCAGGGAATGAAAATCCATACCCAGAGTAAGTGTCTATTCAGCTAAGAACAAAAAATTACCCTTCCCATGATGGAAGTGGTCCAATGTAATCTACATGTCACCAGCTTGCTGGCTGATCACCTTGAGGGGTGGTGCTGTACTGGGGATTCATTGTTGGTCCCTGGCTGATCAAGGACTCAACAGTTGCTGAAGCTAAGTCAGCCTTGGAGACTGGAAGCTCATTCTACTAGGCCCATTTGTTCATAAGCCCATTTAGCAATGGTAGGAGTAGCTGGGAAAAAAGAAAGCATCATTCTATCCACTTGATTGCTAAACTCCTCCTCTCCTTTGGTAAGCATTCTTATGAGCCACAGATATCTTTACTTCTTTGGCCCATTCAGAAAGGTCTATACATAGACCCATAAGTCTTTACAGTTTTCCAATCATATTCCTCCCAAGTCCCTGACCATCCAGGCGAGCCATCAGCCACAGCTCATGAGTCAGTACACAAGCCCACATCTGACCTCCTTCCACGTAAAGTGAACAATCAGGTATTCTGCTCACAGTTCTTCTCATTGACAGAATGAGAGGAGTTTTCTTCATTAATGTTGCTTCAAGGAGGTCCCAAAGAGGGGCTGTAGTTTTGCTACTGTTCACTTTTGAGTGCTGTCTGCATGTCGTGCAGAACCATCTGTAAACCAGGCATGAGTTTCCTCTTCTTCAGTTAACAGATCATAAGGAATTTGCCAAGTGGCCATAGGTACAGGAGTAGATACAATGGCATTTGAGCAACTTTCTTTGTGCAACGTACTTGCGCCTTCAGTTCCTCAGGTTCTGCTCAGGCCCAAACTCATATATGCCACTACCGTTTAATGACGAAATGTGATTATACATGTCTAACTTTGTAACTATGTGGGTCAAACAACACCCAGTTCATGACGGACAGTTCAAGCCACGTGGTGACTTGGTGTTCAGTAGTTTAGCATTCAGTCTTTACTAAGGCCCAGTAACAAGCAATAAAGCTTTTTCTCAAAAGGACAACAGTTATCTCCAGACCACGGCAGTGCTTTGCCCCCAAATTCTAAGAGTCTGTTCTGTAATTCACTTGTAGGGGCCTACCAAAAACTCCAAATGGCATCTCTATCTGCCACTTACACTTGAAACATCATTGGATCAGCAGATCATATGGTCCAAGTGGCAGAGTGGCTTGCACAGTAGACTGGGCCTGTTGTAGAGCCTTCCCTTGTTTGGTGCCCCACTCGAGACTAGCAGCTTTTCAAGTCACTTGACAAATAGGCTGAAGTAGCAGACCCAGATGATGACTATGTTGCCTCCAAATTCCAAAAAGCCCACTGGGCATTGTGTGTCTTTTTTAGTTTTGGGAGAAGTCAGGTACAATAACTTTTCCTTCACTTTAGAAGGAATATTTCAACAAGCCCCATGCAACTAGCCCCCTAGAAATTTTACTGAGGTGGCAGGTGCTTGACTTTTTGGGGATTAATTTCCTACTCTCTAGCATGCAAATGTTTTACCGGTAAGTCCAGAGTCATTGACACTTCTTCCTTGCAAGACCCAGTCAGCATAGCGTCATCAATACAAAGGACCACTGTGATGGCTTGTGGAAGAGACAGGTGATCAAGGTGCCTGCATACTAAACTGTGACATAGGGCTGGAGAAGTGATATAGCCCTGAGATAGGCAACTAGAGGTATATTATTGGCCATGCCAGCTAAAGACAACCTGCTTCTGATGGTCCTTGAAAAAGGAGAGAAAAGTCGTTAGCCAGATCAACAGTTGCACACCAGATACCAAGACGTGTATTAATGTGCTTAAGCAATGAGACAGCATCTGGAACAGCAGCTGCATTTGGAGTTATCACCTGGTTAAGTCTTCAATAATCCACTTCCATTCTACAAGATCCATCTGCTTTTTTTTTTGCACAGGCCGAATAGGCAAGTTGACTGGGAATGTAGTGGGAATTACCATCCTTGTATCCTTTGAGTCCTTAATGGTGGCAATAATCTCCACATTCCCTCCAGGAACAGGGTATTGCTCTTGGCTTATTATTTTTCTAGGTAGTGGCAGTTCTGATGGTTTCCTCTTGGCTTTTCTTACCATAATAGCCCTTATTCCATTTGTCAGGGATTCAGGGTGGACGTTCTGCCAGTGGTTGCATTTGTCTACTCCAGTTATGCATTCTGGAACAGGGAAGCCTGCTACAGTATGGGTTTAGCAACCCACTGGATGGACTGTAAAACAGATACGAGTCAAGATTCCAGTAATATCCTGGACTCCATACTCCCGCACTCTGACTGGCGGGCTACAGTGATGTTTTGGATCTCCTGGAATTAGTGTCATCTCAGAGCCAGTATCCAATAACCACTGAAAACCCCAATTATTTTCTTTTCCCCAGTAAACAATCACTCTCGTAAAAGGCCCTAGATTTCTTTTGGGGAATGCTGGGAGAAAGATTAACAGTGTAAAATTTTTGGCAGTGTATTGGAGACCTTCCCAAGGAAACTTTTTGATAAAGGTGCTGTGGGTCTGTAAACTCAATCAAGGTTGGGAATTACTTGAGGGATCATGACTTTCTGTTCCAATGATTCAAGTTAGACTGCTGTTCATTTGCTCTCAAATTCATCTGCTTGTACTGATCAAGTAAATATTTATTAATTTTCTATTTATTTCATTCATAAGGATGCCCTGGCTAAGTAGTCAATACCTGAAATCCTTACAAGTAAGTCTATTCTGGTTACTACTTCGGCTTTATTTGCCATTATGGTAACCATGCCCACCTTGTCATTGTCAATAGAGTGCTACTACTTGTGTGGCCATTACCATGACAGGCTCCAGTCAGCCCCATTATAGGTAGGTGTCTGAATTCAGTGAGGGCAGCTCCCAGTGTCAAATCTAATTTACATAAAATAGCAGTGATGGCATTCTTCAAGAACTCTGGTGTTTCCTTTACAAATTTGTTCCTTATGGTTGTGGCAGTATATATGTCTTCTGAGCACTATGTGTCTGGGACTGTTGAGTCTAACCTGCTAAATTCACTCTAAAATGCCAATTTCCCTAAATCTTTGGATACATTCTTCTACAGCATACCAAGACAGGTCTGGTACACCAGCGTGATTTAATGTGAGCCACCACAAATTCCATGCTTCAGCAATCCAAACAAATAAACTATTAGCTCCTTTCCTAATTTCTCAAGCTGAAACACTGAATGAAAAATCTATGCTTAGTTAGCCTATATCAATAAACTCAAACTAATATATCTGCATGATCCTTGCACCATTATCTACACTGTTAACAGCAATTCTCACAAATATCCCCAGTTTTCTATTTGTACATATTGGAAAAGTAAAGCAGTTCTTTCAGAGTGTACTGTACCTCTTCCTGGGCCACATTTTGTACTTCACCTTTCGGGGCATGCTGAAACTTAAGCCTAGTTATCAATCAAGAAGCCAAAATTGGTGGTGGAATGCTTCGAGAACATTCAGCACAGCCTTGTAAAGCATCTGCCTCAGGAGATGTCCCAGGTAACATTGCAGACAAAAGCACCTTAGGTTCAGCTGGGTTGATCTCGTCAGATGAGAGGAGAATGGCTAATAAATGCCCTCACTTTAACTTCAGACACCTCTCAGGACTGGTACTTGAGTTGGCATTGTAATATAGACAGTCTTACCGTAAAGACTCTAGGTTTGGTTTTTAGCAGTATGAGCTCCATTACTGTAAAAAAAATAACACTTTTCTAAAGGCCTAAGTAGAAACTTTGAGGTCATTTATGCAGTGCTTGAGCTTTGACTCTGAAGCTCTGAACTCCTCTCTTTCTTTCACCAGTTTGTTTAGCAAAAGTAGGACCAATCAACCAGCTTCTTTATACTTCTCTTGATGACAAAATTGTAGAAAGGTGTCATCCGTGCAATTACCCACAGCCTTGTCTGCCACAAATACCTGAACTATTGGTGGTGATTCACACAGCTACAGGGCCTGGGGAACTGGAGATTGTCAGGCTGGAGAGCACGGCTGTTCCACAGTGAAGATCCACAAATCTCAAGATCAGCAAACAAAGCAGAGCAAGTAAGCTGCTGGCTCAAGTCCTGAGAACAGCAGGCAGATGAACTGGAGCAAGCTGCGGGATCTAGAACAAAAACTACAGAGAGGAGAGCTGGAAGCAGGCAGTGGAAGGTGGAGAGATTCAGAATGAGTAGGCAGTGAGCAGTCCCAGGCATTACCCTCTCAGGTGTGACTCACAGCAGATCTCATCACAGCGGTGATCACATGTCAGATCTCAACAGAGAAGTGATCGCAAATTTTTATGATTGACAAAACACTGAGAATTGTGTCCTAGCCAACTTGACACACAATCTTAACCATCATATCTAGGGTATTGACTTTCATGCATTCAGTGTCACTTTTGATGACTTTCAATTTTGCTAGATGCATATTTCACATACTCCAATTTCTAATCATTAACAAATATCTGTAGCTATTTATTCTACTCTCTTTTTGAGTCATGTCACATTAAAAATCCAAACCCAGTGCCATCGAGTCAGGTCTGACCCATGGCAACCCTAGAGGCCAGAGTCAAACTGTCACATAGAGTATCCAAGGAGTGCCTGGTGGATTTGAATTGCCGACCTTTTGGTTAGAAGTCATAGCACTTAACCCGCTACACCACCAGGGTTTCCCTGCCGTATTAGCAAATGAAAATTCCAGAAAACTTGACTCAATCCATGTGACTAAGACTGATTCTATTTTGAGGAGGCAGCTCTTCCACAGTTGAATTTTGGGTGCCTTCTAATTTAAGAGGCTTATATACAGCACTGTATCAGGAAATATTCTGCTGATAATTCATAATGTTTTCACAGGTCAATTTTTTTAAAGTAGACTTCCAGGTTCTTGGGCTTAGTTTGTATTAGTCTGGAAGCTGTGCTGAAATGTGTCCAAGGATAACCCTGCTGGTACTTGAAACATCAATCACAGTGACATGAATGTCACCACAGTAGGACAAACTGACAGATATGTGGTGGGGTGGTTGCATAAGGGCCGTAAAAAGTATAAAAGCATTCATAAAAGTATAGAAAGATTGTGAAATACTGAAATGCCAGTGATCACGTTATCAGACTTAAAAATTTAAATTTTCAAAGCATGAGACATTGTTTTTATATTAATAGCTCATATCTGTTGAAGAGGTTGCAGAATGTCATTCTTTTTTATTTATTCTGAGAACAAGTTCCCAGAGTAGCTCTTCACGTGTTTTGTTTCACCCTAAAATGAGCATGAATTTTTGTACAACCACATAATATAGCAAAGATACTATTACAAAGCTTTGACAAGAAAATGACATAAAGTTCAATGAAAATTCAAAATGTCATGATGAGGATTTTAATTTCATTTGGGCATGAATCTGTGTTCTACCTGAACCTAGGATTTCATGTTTACTGGTTATTCACTATCCTCACACTTGGTGTCATAGTTCCAGTTTTCCCCAAAGCAGAATGAATGCAGGTAATTTACTCAGGAGGATAGTAGAAGGATGACAGGGAGAATGCAAGGTCACCGTGAGCTGTAATCAACTTGATAGCAACTGGTTTTTTTAAAAACCCTGAAATTGGACTATGTTCAAATGATACTGAATTCAATTTGAAAAGACATTTTTTTTTAAACCAGAAGAGACCAAGATATCCCCAAATAATTAATGAAATAGATGAAATTACTTATATTATGATAGGTGTCATTGATTGAATTGTGCCTCGCAAAACTATGTGTGGCAGTTTGGCTGGACCATGATTCCTAGTATTTTGTGATTGCTCTATGCTGTCAATCCTAATCTACCTGTGGTTAATAGACTGGACTATGCCAAAGAGATTGTAGCACCCTTCCTAACGTCATTTCCCTGCTGCAGTGTAAGGGGAGCTGCCATGGAGCGTGGCTTACACTACCTTTTATTCTTTTATCCTACAAGACTTAAAAGGAAGGGGAAGCAAGTGGAGAGCTGGGGACCTCATTCTAGCAAGAAAGTAGTCCTGGAAGCAGAGTGTACCCTTCAAATTTGAGATTCTTTTGCCACGATGCCCCCAGACCAGAGAAAGACTGATGTAGCACAAGGGCTTTCCTCCAGAGCTGACAAACAGGAAAAGCCTCTCCCTGGGGTTGACACCGTGAATTCAGACTTACAGCCTATTGGACTGTGTAATAAACTTTTCTTCATTAAAACCATCCACTCATGGTTTTCTGTTAAAACAATACCAGACAACTAAGACGTCAGGTATGTCCACTCAGAGAAAAATCAAAGTCAAGAATAAAGTTTTTACAATCTTGGGTTAGGATGGGAGGAGTACTCAAATTGTGTTGAAGTCCAGTTATTATTGATCTTCTTTCTAACATGTGCTGTCACCTATTTCATCCAACCAAATTTCTATTAACTAATCTAAACCCTCCCACCTTCACATTCTCTCCCTCCCCTCTCTCCCTCCCCTTGCAGCCATCAAAGAGTCTTTTCTTCTATGCATGAGTCTGTTTTTAAGTTCTTATCACAGGGGTCTCATACAGCATTTGTCCTTTTGTCACTGACTACTCTCACTCAGCATAATGTCCTCCAGTTGAAACCAGGTTAAGAGATGTTTCCTTCATCGCTGTTCTTTATCATTGCATAATGTTCCATTGAGTGTATATACCATAGTTTACCTATCCATCACTCTGTTGTTGGGCATCTGGGTTGATTCCATCTTTTTGTTATTGTGCACTGTGCTGCAATGAACATCCATGTGCATGTATCTGCTGGTTGTGAATGGCCTTGATTCTGTAGAATATATTCCAAGCTGGGTTGGGGGGCCAAGAACCATGCTGTCAGGAGAAATCAAGGCCAATTGGCAGAGCTAGCATTTTACGAATGAGGACTCTCTGCACCCCACATCAGTGAGTGGCATCTGGGATCTTAAAAGCTGCCAAGCTGCCATCTGAGAGTACAGCAAATGGTCCCAGCTCAACAGGAATGGATGATCATCAAGGACAAGAATGACATGGGGAAAAGAGAACCCAGAAGACAGAGAGACCCACATGAATGGGTTCCTACATGAACTCGTGACCAGAAGAACCATATGGTGCCAGCCACGCAGTGATAGCCATGATGGAGCTCACAAAGTGGAGTCTCACTGGCAACACAAGAATAAATAGGGGTGCACACTGAAGACCACAATTGATGGTCTGGGGGCTCTGGGGTTCCCCTGGGAGCATGGCCCTTGGCCCTGATGCTGCCCCTGTCCATAAATCATAATGAAAGTCAACTTTTCAGACAGCAGTGAATTGGACTTCACAACGCAGAGTGACCGTATCTGGTGGGACTTTTAGGGTTCTATGCATCTATAGGATGTCATCCTTCTGACCTCTGGCTGGAGGAAGGGGAGTGGGTGGAGAGGAGGGGATAGGAGACTGTTGGGAGGATAGGACATATGTGGAGCAGAGAGGAGGGGTGTGCTGTCACTGGGCAGGGAGAGCAGTGGGAACTGCATATAGGTGAGCATGCGAATTTATAAGGGAATGTACATTTTCATTCAATCATAATAAAAAATAAAAGAATAAAGTTTTTTTATTACTAATTGTGGTTTGTGTGTAGCAAAAGTTAAAATGGTAGAAGGTTGGAAGAGAATTGTACTTCTATAAGCAAGTATAAATCTTGGTGGCATGCTGGTTAAGTGCTATGGCTGCTAACCACAAAAAGGCTGGCAATTTGAATCCACCAGGTGCTCCCTAGAAACTCTATGGGGCAGTTCTACTCATCCTGTAGGGTCACAGTGAGTCGGAACCAATTTGGTGGCAGTAGATTTGGTTTCAGGGCAAGTCCAGATGTGATTGTTTTCTGTTCTCTGCTGTGAATTCCATTCCTAGAAGAATGTCCACAACATACGAGGCACCCAACAGATACTTATAGGAGGAAGAGACAGAGGATTAGAGTTCCCAAGGGTCTTGTTTTACTAGAAATTTTAAGATCTATTAATTAAAATAGAATCTTTCTGGAGCTCTACAGACATGACATGAATAAGTGGACAACTACTTACCACAAAAATTTGGCATGTGAATGTAGCAATATTTCAGGCCAGAAAAAAAAGTTTTTTTTGTTTGCTTGTTTTTTAATGTCTGTCTCTTTCTTTTTTGTTGTTTTATTTTAATTTTTACTGGGAGACCGTCAAACCACTAGTCAGTATGCCCAGATCTGAAACTCAGCTCTATGTGTTTTTAACTTCATGACCTGATACAAAGGTTACTCAGTATCTCTATGGCTCAGTTTTCTTATCTGTTAAATGGGAATGATAACAGTACTTCTGCCACTAGGTTTTTGCCAGTAAAAAAAAAAGGGATTATCCATGTAAAGCATTTGGTATAATACTGGCACACAGAAGCAGAGGCATGACTCAATAACTGGAAATCAAGGAGAAAAACAGTCTGATTTTACCTGCTAGACACGAGTAATGGAGTTCACTAGGTGAGCATCATTCTCCTCATCTGTAAAATGAGCATGCTGGAGTAACCTGAGCTCTAGAATTTCATGAATCTATAGTTCAATGCAGAGGCTTCCACAATAATTAACAATATCAATCAAATCCAATTATGATGATAATAATTTAACATTTACTTACTCTAGTCACTGTGCAAAGTGCCTTGCACACATCAATAGATTTTAACATAGATTACATTACAAAATAGGCTGGAATACCATTTTTGACAATATCATGTTGAACAAGGGACTTAAGCAAGATCATAAGATAATTTTTTTTTTTTTTTTAAATCTGAACTGCTACCACTGGGTTTTTCTCAGCCCTATCTGTGAAAATAATAATAATAATAATATGCATGTAGGTGAATATATTTAATCATGATTAATTTTATTTTCTTGGTCTTGGATCGTCATTCTAGCCAACTTAAGTCTGTTTTCCACAATATTAAATACCACTGGTAACTTTGTATTCAGTAATACTGACAGCAGAGCCCACTTTCGGTTTTAAGTTAACCTAAACCATTGATAGCAACAGATTTGTTTTTGTTTTGTTTCAAAATTATCTGATTAACTTTCACCCTGTCCAGTTGATTTGTCATTTACCTCTAATTTTTGAGTTCAAAGGCCTTATTGCTACGAGTCAGAATCAACTAAACAGCATGGGTTTGTTGTTTGTTTTTCTTGGTTAAAAAGCTTACCTGTAAAATGGGGAAAGTCTTCACAATGTTTGTGCATGAGAATTAAATGAAAATATAATAAAATGTTTAGCAGAATATATCAGTAAACAGCAAAAAAGCAAACTAAACCTGTTTCTACTGAGTCAATTCTGACTCATAGATACCCTGTATAAAGAGTGGAACTGCCCCCACTGGATTTCTAAGGCTGTGTAATCTTACTAGAAGCGTGCTGTCCCACCTTTTTCCCATGGAGCAGGTGGTGAGTTCTTACCTCTAAGCTTTCGATTAGTAGCCTAAGACTTAACCACTGCCATCAGTGCTTTTGAATAACTCATTGAATGCTGATTTCCTTTTCCATGATTCAGCAGTTATGCTTGTTTGGGGAAGTAACTGGATTTCCTAAGTTATAATACTTTCTCGTGATATTTTTCCTCCTGTCACTAAGCTGTTGCCAAATTTAACTGAAAACAATGGCCTAGACTGCGAACTGACTATATATCAGTTTAGATGATAATGCAGTTGTAGATTGAACTGTGTTTTCTCCAAAAATTATTGATTAGTCCATGATTCTCAGGATTGTGTGACTGTCCATCATTTTGTCATCTGATATGATTTTTCTTGTTGTAAATCCTACCTCTCTGATGTTAATAAGTTGGGATTAGCAGCTGTTAGGTTAATGAGGCAGGACTCAAACAAGATTATGTTATATTTTAAATCCATTTCTTTAGAGATATGAATGGAAGAAGTGAAGAGAGATACTTAGAGACCTTGTACTACTAAAAAAAAAAGATGTAGAAGAATAGCACATCCTTTGGACCCAGGGTCCAAAAGAAGTTGAGAAGCTCCAAGACAAGGGCACGATTGATGACAAGGACCTTCCTTCAGAGCCAACACAGACAGAATGCCTTCCCCTTGAGCTGATGCCCTGAATTTGAACTCCTAGCCCACTAGACTGTGAAAGAATAAGCTTCTATTTATTGAAGCCATCCATATGTGATATTTTTGTTACAAGAGTTCTAGATAACTAAGACAGATGCTATGTTCAAAATGTAAAAGTGTGATTGACTTTTCACTCTATATTTTAAAAACGATTATTGTGTTACTTGTACTTAGACAACAAATCTTAGTCTATCTGGCCACTTATACTGAGGACCACAGCCAGCTGGCTTCACAGATTAACCTAGATGATGGCACTACCTCCAGGACAACCTGAGGCTCAGGTCATGCACCTGGCAGATGCCTAGATGCTCTTGAGTAAATACTGCTCTTCCCTGACTGATGAAGCAGGTTGACTCAAAACTCCCCATCTTCACTTTCCCTGTGGTGGACAAGCACTTGTTTACAGGAATATAAATGCCAATTCTTTAGTACTCATTTTATCAACTGAGAATCTTGACTTTCTTCCACACAGGGTCTTTGGGAAATAGGAAGCAGCACTCAGCTTATTTTCACTTTACACAGACCTTGTAAAATACTAATTCTTGTATGACAGGCATGTTGGTTAAAGCAAAAAAAAAAAAACAAAAAACCCCTTTGCTATGGAGTCATTTCAAACACATGTCTTACAGAGTAGAATTGCCCCATAGAGTAGATCTGCCCCATAGAGTTTTCTTGCCTTTAGTCTTTACAGAAGCAAATGGCCAGGACTTTCTTCCTCAGCACTACTGGGTGGGTGCAACTGCCAACCATTAACTATCTAGTGCAAATTCTTTGTGCCACCCAGGAACCCTCACTTATACTGGTGGTTCTCAAACTCATCCGCCCATTGGAATCACCCAGGAAGTTTGAAAAACTCGTTATTGAAGCTGAGCCTGGGAGATGCTAATTAATTGTGACACTTAAAAAGTAATTCCCATGTACAGCAAGCATTGAGAACCACTGAGTTAAAGAGGGAAGTACTTGCTTTCTAGTCTCATCTTTGGAATTAGAAAGTTGATCTTCACTCAGACTAATAGACTGAGATTCCATCCACTGTTCTCCTTCCTTTATTTCTACTCATTTTGCAGGTCTCTTACCTACTTGGTACCAGCACTGTGTCATGAGCTGAAATGTTGAAGCTAGTTACTGGGGGATCATTCTCAAAAAACCAGTTGCCCTCAAGATGACACTCACTCATAGTGAACCCACCTATCTCAGAGCAAAACAGTTCTCCATAGGATTGTCAATGGCTAATTTTTGAAAGGTAGATTGGCAGGCCTTTCTTTTCCTTAGCTTTTTAAGTCTTTTTAAGTGTGATTAAGTGGAAGTATAAAATCCAAGATAATTTGCCACATAAAACCCTGAGGCCCTGCCTCTAAGCAACTCTATCTGCTCTCCTCATCCTGTGACAGAACTTTTTACTTCCAGTATTCGCTCACCCAACACTTGTCTCCTCTCCACCCTCTCCACCCTCTCCACCCTCTCCTCAAACCTGTAGGACAGCCACATACATATATTAAACCATGAAGTATACACACCACCTGCCTCACTCTGTGTCCCCAAGTCCAGTCGATTCTTTGTCTGAATTTTTGGCTATATTACTTGTTTCAGCTTTAGCCTAGCACCAGGAGTAGGGGCCTTGTTCCCCTTGGTCCCTTGAGGGTTTCGGGCCTGATCTTTCAGTAGACTTCTAGAGCTACACAGCCCTTTCTGTCATGCTACTTCAGGGCTACCTTTGGTGTTGACCAGGCACCATCTAGTTCTTCTATTCTCCAGCTGATGTAGTCTCCCAATCATATGGGTCCTTTGTCTCCTGGGCTTATTTTTTCCCCATATCTTTGTTGTTTTCCAGGTGGGCTGGGATCAATTGGTGTTCTTTAGATGGTGGATTGTTGGCTTTTAAGACCTCAGATGCCACTCACCAATATGGGGTGCAGAACACTCTCTTAGGAAAAGACTAGCTATGAGAATTGACCTCTGTGTCCCCTAAAAGTAGAGTCCACAGATCCCTGTCCATACTACTCTGTCCTTTCAAATGTTGGGTTGAATTTAGAAAATCTTTTAGCTTATGGTATAGTCCAGTTCTGCTGACCTGTCACTTCCTTCACCTAACCAAGTTCCTTTTGATGATCTAATCTATTGAAACCCTTGTAGTACAGTGATTAAGTGCTACAGCTGCTAACCAAAAGGTCAGCAGATCGAATCCACCAGACACTCCTTGGAAACTCTATGGGGCAATTCTACTCTGTCATATAGATTGCTACAAGTCTGAGTTGACTTGATGGCACTGGGTTGGTTAGTTATCTAATCTATGTTCAACGCTTTCCTTCCTTCCCTCACCACACTTGCAGCCATCAAAGAGTCTTTCCTCCTGTGAATGTCTTTTCTTAAGTAGTTATGATAGTAGGTCCATAAAATATTTTTTCCTTTTGCAGCTGACTGACTTCATTCAACCTAATGTCTTCTAGCTGATACCAGTTTATGAGATGCTTGCTAAAATCATCACTGTTCTTTATCATTGCATAGTGTTCCATTGAGTATATATACCATAGTTTGTTTACCCATTCATTTGTTGATGGGCACCTAAGTTGATTCCATCTTTTTGCTATTGTGGACATGCTGCAATAAAGAGTCGTGTGCATGTATCTATCCGTGTGACAGCCTTTGTTTCTGTAAAATATACTGCAAGCAGTAGGATTGCTGGATCATATGGTATATCTATTTCTAGCTTTTTAAGAAAGTGCCAAATTGCTTTCCAAAGAAGTTGTACCACTTTACATTCCCACCGATAGTGTAGAAGACTTCCAGTCTCTCTAGAGCCTCTCCAACAATTATTATTTTGAGTTTTTACACAAAACATTCTCTATCCCTTTCCAACCTTGCTGGGGTGAGATGGTATCTCACTGTGGTTTTGATTTGGATTTCTGTAATGGCTAATGATCATGAACAATTCCTCCTGTGTCTTTCAACTGTCCGAGTGTCTTCTTTGGAGAAGTATCTGTCCATCTCCTTCATCCATTGTTTAATTGGGTTGTTCGTATTTTTCTTGTTGATATGTTGGAGTACCATGTAGATTATAAAATAAGAGGTCAACCCAATATGTGACTGCCAAATATTTTCTCTCAGTCTGTAGGCAGACTTTTTACTCTCTTGATAAAGTCTTTGAAAGAATATAAGTATTTGATTTTTAGCAGTTCTCATTTCTCTATTTTCTCTTCTGTTGTTTGTGTGCGTTGGTAAGCTTTTCTAGTCCAAGTCATGTATTGAGGTTTCTAGTGTTGTCCCCATTTTTTCTTCTATAATCTTCATCATTTAGATTTGATATTTAGGTCTTTGAACCATTTTGAGTGAGTTTTTGTTAAGGTGTGATAAATGGGTCTTGCTTTAGTTTTTTGCAGAAAGATATCCAATTTTGCCAACACCATTTGTTAAAGAGACTATTTTGTCCCCAGCTCATGGCCTCTCGGCCTTTGTCGGATATCAGTTATTTCTAGATTCTCTATCTTGTTCCATTAGTCTAAATATCTGTTTTTGTACCAGTACCAGGCTATTTTCACTACTGTAACAGTGTAATACTTTCTGAAGTCCAGTAGTGTGAGGTCTCCCACTATGTTCCTCTTCTTCAGTAGTGCTTTACTTATCCAGGGTTTCTTCTTTTCCAAACAAAGTAAGTATCTATTTCTCCATCTTATTAAAAAATTATGTTGGAATTTGTATTGGGATGATACATGTAGACAGCTTTGGATAAGATAGACATTTTCACAATGTTAAGTCTTCCTATCCATGAACAAAGTAGATTTCTCTTCTTATGTAATTAAGTTTCTTGTGGTTTCCTGAAGTAGAGTCTTGTAATTTTCCTTATATAGGTCTCTTGCATCTCTGGCTAGATTTATTTTTAGATATTTTATCTTCTTGGGGGCTTTTGTAAGTGGTATTGATTTGGTGGTTTCCTCTTTGTTGGTATAAGGGGATCTTTCTGACTTGTTTGTGTTTATCTTATATCCAGATACTTTGCTGAACTCTTCCATAGTTCCAGTAGTTTATTTATGGATTCTTTACAGTTTTCTGTGTACAAGTAATATTGTCTGCAAATAGAGATACTTTTATTTGTTCTTAACAGTGCAGATGCAAGTGTGGAGTCAAGATGGTGGACTAAACACACATCTCCCTAAATCTCTCTGGAAACCAAGACCTGAAATGATAACTAACCACAGCCTTATGGACACCTAGTGAGCCTGAGATGCAGCATAGGGCTGTTAATTTGGACTTCATACCACTGAATGCAAAACCTCCTTTCTTTCACTGGCCCCACTCTCAACAAGCACAGACTTGCACAGGCTGAAGGTCACTCACCATTTTGAATTTTTTTCTGTCTGTCTTGGCCAGCAGGCAGAGCTGAGACTTGACTGGTCGCTGGTCTTGGACACACTGCTGGTGGGACTGGCAAGTGTAATTGCCATGTTCTGAGAGCCTGTCTTTGGACTCCATACACCTCAGCCCCTCTGGCCTAGCTTTCTGTCTCTGCCATGTGGTAGCCATACAGATGTGCCTGTGCGGGACACTATCTTGTTCCACTGGGAAATGGGGAAGCTCAGACAGAGGCCCCCGCCAGACTTGGTTCCTAGGCTGGGAGGTGGCACTTGCCAGGGGGAGAGTGTTTTTCAACAGGGAGGTGGTGTTTTGCACAGTGTTGCCTGGGTCTGGGGCCCAGAGACAGAGGCTGTGGACTCTGAGCATTTCAGCACTCTTGGCATCTCTTTCTGCTGGGAGTCTGGTCCCAGCCAGCTGGCAAGCTTGTGTGGGACACCATCTTGTTTTGCTGGAATGCGGAGCCATTCATACAGAAACCTCAGCTGGACCTAATTCCTGGGCTGAGTGGTAGTGCCTACACAGAAGAGGCCGCTTTCCCAGCAGAAAAGCAGAATTCTGCACAGTATCACCTACAGCTGGGGCCCAACAGCAGAGGCCAGCAGAGCAGTAACATTCCTGTAGTTTGAGCTATTTTATAACATCTGGGGTTCAATAAAGAGGTGCTTACTTTGCCAGCTTGGAAGAGGGATGTATATGTCTGAAAACCTGACTGGCTTTGGAGGTTGTCAAATACTTTTTACTTTTCATTTTAAGACAGCCTATCTGACTCAACAGTACTTGGCTGGCTTGGTTAGACAAACAACTGTGTTCCATCTTCATAGCATCTCTCCCAGCCTCTGTTGACCCACACAAAGCCCAAAAAGCAACAAACCCTGGGGAAAATAGTAGCCCAGAAATCACCCATGGCATCAGAAGGCCCCCAAAAGGAAGCGCCTCACAACTTCACAGACGAAGAAGCTTTTCTGAAACTTTCTAATGGTGAATAAAAAAGGATTATATAGAGAGCCCTCCTAGGCCTTATACAAACTGCAGCAGAGCAAAATGAAAAATTAAGCAAGCTGTTTGATCTAATGGAACACCAGTACTCTGAAACTCAACAGATCAAGAACAAAATCAAAGACATAGAAACTTCAATTCAAAGCCAAGAAAACGGAACGGAGCAAATGGAAAAGAGACTTTCTAATTTGGAAGACAGAGCCACTGACTCCAGCATCTATGAGGAGAAATCAGAAAAAAGAAACAAGAAAAATGAAGAAGCGTTAAGAAACATTAAGAAGCATGTGGGAGTCTATTAAGAAGAACAATTTATGATTAATTGGAGTTCCTGAAGAGGATGAGATACCTAAGAACACAGAGAGTATTGTTGCTGAGCTGCTGCCAGAAAACTTCCCAAAAATAATGAAAGAAGAGAGTGTAGATATCAAAGATATTTATTGAACACCACTCAATATAGATCTCAGTAGAATATGTCAATATAAGACATATTATAATCAAGCTTAACAAAATGAAACATAAGCAGAAACTCTTAAAGGCAGCAAGACTCAAAGCAAAGCTAACATCCAGAAGGGCCTTGTAGGCTTTTGTCAGATTTCTCAGCAGAAACCATGCTGACACAGAGACAGTGGCATGACATATTCAAAACCTGGAAGGAAAAGAACTTCTAACCAAGAATTATATATCCTTCAAAACTATGTTTCAAATATGAAAATGAAATTAAGACATTTACAGGTAAACAGAAACTCAGAGACTTTGTAAAAACCAGACCAAAGCTACAAGAAATATTGAAAGAACCTCTTGGCCTGGAAGACCAAAACAGTGCAGACGCCTTTTATTTCTTTATCTTGTCTGATTCCTTTGGCTAGAATTTCCAGGAAAATGTTGAATAAAAGTGATGACAGTTAGTGTCCTTGTCTGGTTTCCATTTTCAGGGGGAATTCTTTCAGTCTTTCTCCATTCAGAATGATGTTGGTGGTTGGCTTTGCACTGATGCCCTTTATTGTGTTGAGGATTTTCCCTTCTATACTTATTTTATTGAGAGTTTTTAACATCAATGGGTATTAGACGTTGTGAAATGCTTTTTCTGGAACAGTTGATAAGATCAAGTGATTCTTATCTTTTGCTTTATTTATGCGGTCAATTTCATAATTGTTTTTCTGATGTTGATGGACTAAACACATCCTTTGTATAAATCTGACTTGGTCATCATGAATTATTATTTTGTTCTTCAAATTGATTCTTCTTTGAAATTATGATTCAGTGAAAGATGCAATTCAAGTCGATTTTGCATGCGCGCCTCTCTGCAACTGTATCTGCTTTCCTCACCCTTTGACAGCACACTCCTCCTTTTCACTCATTATTTGTAGCACCCACTTTATGGACACCTGTCCCCTCATCTCCACAATCTCCTCTTCCAACCAGAAAGAAACCAGTAGGACAGCCTCCTATATATGTATAAAACCATACAGTGTACACACCATGTGCTCACTCTGTATCCCCAAGTCCAGTCCATTCTCTGTCTGAAGTGGTGTTCTTGGTACTGGTTTCAGGTCTGTGCCTAAAGCAAGTCTAGGGGCCATGTTCTTGGGGAACATTCAGGCTGTTGGGCCATCAATTCAGGTCTTTTAATAGAGTTCTTGATCTGCAGACTTCTTTATCTTGTGCTACACCAGGAACGCTACACTGTGTTGCCAATCTGGGCTGCCATTGGTGGGGGCTGGGCACCATCTGTTTCTTCTGCTCTCGTGCTGGTGTAGTGTCCCAATAATATGGGTCCTTCTGTCTCCTCAGCTCATTTTTCCTTGTGTACTTGATGTTCTTTGTTGTTATCTGTTCCACATGGGCTGGGACAAGTTGATGTTCCTCAGATGGCAGCTTGCTGGCTTTTAAGACCCAGATGCCACTTACCAATATAGGGTGCAAAGACTTTCTTAGCAAAAGACTAGTTATGCCAATTAACCTTGATGTCACCCAAGAACATGGTCCTCAGACCCTTGTCTCTGCTATGCCATCCTTTCAAATGTTGCATTGAATGTAAGAAACCTTTTAGCTTACAGTGTAGTCTGGTTATGCTGACCAGGCTTCTACTGAGTGCTGCCACTCCCTTCACTTGACTGAATTCCTATTGATTATCTAATCTTTGAATAACTCTCTTTTTCCCTCCCCAGTCTTACAGCCATTAAAAAGTATTTCCTTCTGTGCATAAGTCCTTTTTAAGTTCTTATCATAGTGGTCTTCTACAATATTTGCCCTTTTGCAGCTGACTAACTTCACTCAGCATGATGTCTTCTAGTTGATTTCAGGTTTTGAGATGCTTCCTAAAATCATCATTGTTCATCATTGCATAGCATTCCATTGTGTATGGATACCATGGTTTTTTATACATTCATCTGCTGATGGATACCTAGGTTGGTTCCATCATTTTGCTATTGTAACAGTGCTACAATAAACATTGTGCATATATCTGTTCATGTGACAGCCCTTATTTCTGTAGGATATATTCCAAGTAATGGAATTGCTGAATGATATGGTATTTCTATTTCTAGCTTTTTAAGAAAGTGTCAAATTGCTTTCCAAATCGTTTGTGCCATTTTGAATTGTAAAAAAGTTCCAGTCTGTCTACAGCCTCTATAACATTTCTTGCTTTGTGGTTTTTGGATTACTACTAGCCTCATTGGGGTGGAATGATATCTTTTGATTTGGGTCTCTCTATTAGCTCATGACCATGAGCATTTCCTCATTTGTCTTTTGGCTGTCTGACTGTCTTCTTTGGTGAACTATCTGTCTTCTTTGCTCATTGCCTAATTGGGTTGCCTTTTTCTTGTTGATATGTTACAGTACCTTGTAGATTATGGAAATTAGATGTCAATCAGACACATAGTTACCAAATATTTTTTTCCTATTCTGCAGGTAGTCTTTTAACTTTTTTGATAAAGTCTTTGGATGAGTATAAGTGTTTGATTTTTAGTAGTTCCCACTTCTCTATTTTCTCCACTGTTGTTTGTACATCGTCATTAAGATTTTTTAAACTGTCTAAGCCATGTTGTCCCTATTTCTTCTTCCATAATCTTTGTGGTTTTAGATTTGATATTTAGGTCTTTGATCCATTTTGAGTTAGTTTTTGCATAAGGTGTGAGATCTGGATCTTATTTCAGTTTTTTGCAGATTGATATCCTATTTTCCCAACACCACTGGTTAAAGAAACTGTTTTTTCCCCAGTTTAAAACATTTAGGCCTTTGTTGAATATCATCTGTTCATAGGAGAATGGTGGTATTTCTGGATTCTCTATTCTGTCCCATTGGTCAATATACCTGTTTTTGTAGTAGCAGTGTAATAGTTTCTAAGATCATATAATGTGAGGTCTCATACTGTTTTCCTCTTCTTCAATAGTGCCTTACTTACCTGGGGTTTCGTCCCTTTCCAAAGTAGTGTGGTGATTTGTTTCTCCATCTTATTAAAGAATGGCATTGGAATTTGCATTGCAATTGCATGTAGATCACTTTAGGTAAAATAGACATTTTCATCATATTAAGTGTTCCTATCCATAAGCAAAATAGATTTCTCCACTTATGTTAACTCTCTTGTGGTTTCTTACATTTGGGTCTTGAAATTTTCGCTATATAAATCTCTTACATCTCTGGTTAGATTTATTCCTGGGTATTTTATTTTCTTGAGGTATATTGGGGAAACCTGGTGGCATAGTGGTTAAGTACTACATCTGCTAATCAAAAGATCAGCAGTTCAAATCCAACAGGCACTCCCTGGAAAACCTATGAGGCAATTCTACACTGTACTGCAGGGTCCCTATGAGTTGGAATCTACATGATGGCATTGGGTTCAGTTTTTGGTTTGGGAGCTATTGTAAATGATATTGATTTGGTGATTTCCTCTTTAATGATCTTTTCATTAGTGTAAAGGAATCCTACTGATTTATTTGTGTTTATCTTTTATCCTGATACTTTGCTGAATTCTTCTGTTAGTTCCAGTAGTTTATTTATGGATTCTTCAGGGTTTTCTCTGTATACAATCATATTATCTGCAAATACGGGTATTTTTATTTCTTCTTCACTGATGCAGATGCCCTTTATTTCTTTGTCTTGTCTGATTGCTCTGACCAGAACTTCTAACATAATGTTGAATAGAAATGGTGACAGTGGGCATCCTTGTCTACTTCCTGTTCTCAGGGAGAATTCTTTCAGTCTCCCTCCATTCAGGATGGTGTTGGTGATTGGCTTTGCATAGATACCCCTTACTGCATTGAGGAATTTCCCTTCTATCCCTATTACGCTGAGATTTTTAACAAAAATGGGTGTTGGACTTTGTCAGATGACCTCTCTGCATCACTTGACAAAATCAAGTGATTCTTGTCTGACCCGTTATTTATGTGGCTGATCACATTAATTGGTTTTTCTGATGCTGAACCAGTCTTTCATTCCTGGTATGAATTTTAATTGGTCTCAATGAATTATTTGTCTGATAAGTTATTGAATTCTATTGGCTAGGATTTCACTGAAGATTTTAGCACTTAGTTTCATAAGGGATATTGATCCCTAATTTTCTTTTTTTGTGGGGTGTTTACCCAACTCTTATATCAAGGTTACACCTACTTTATAGAATGAATTTGGAAATGTTATGTCACTTTTTATGTTATAAAATAACTTCAGTAGTATTGGAATTAACTCTTGTCTAATAGTTTGGTGGAATTCTCCAGTGAAGTTCTCTGATCCAGTACTTTTTTGGTTGGTTGTTTGTTGATTACTTTTCAGTCTCTTCTTCTGAATTGGGTTTATTGAGTTGCTTTACTTCTCTTTGTGATAATTTTGATAGGTGACATGAATCTAAAAACTTGTCCATTTCCTCTAGGTTTTCAAACCTGTTACAGTTATTTGTAGTATTCTGTTACAATATTTTTAATTTTGGTTGGGTCTGTTGTGACATCTCCCATGTCTTTTCTTATTCTAGTTATTTGTTTCTTCTTGTGTTTTTCTTTTGTGAGTTTAGCCAATGGCTTATTAATTCTGTTGACATTTTCAAAAAAAGCAGTTTTGGTTTTATTAACTGTTTCAACTGTTTTTCAATTCTCTAATTTGTTTCATTCCACTCTAATCTTTATCATCTCTTTTCTTATGGTGCCCAAGGGGTTGTTTTGTTGTTCTCTTTCTGTGTTCAAGTCATGGGGTTAAGTCTTTGGTTTGGGCCCTTTTTTCATTCCAGATGTGTGCATTTACGGATACATTAACCTTAGAGCACTGCTTTGCTGTATCCTGTAGGTTCTGGTAGGATGTGTTTTCATTCTCAGTTGATTTCACGAATTTCTTTATTCATCTGTGATTTCTTCTATAACCCACAATTTTTTGACCAAGGTGTTCTTAATTCTCATGAGTTCAAATTTCTACCTATGTGTTTTCTGCTACTTATTTCAATGTTTATGTTTAATGTTTATGGCTTTGTGATCTGAGAAAATTCTTTTCGATAATTGAATGCTTTGGGTTTAGTCAAGACTTGTTTTATGGCCTAATACTTGATCTGTTCTGGAGAATGTTCCATTTGCTTTGGAAAAGAAGATGTACTTGTCTGTTGCTGGGTAAAAAGTTCTGTAGACGTCTGTGAGGTTAAGGTGATTGATTGTCACAATAAGATCTTTTGTATCTTTACTGAGTTTTTTTCTGGATGATCTGTCCATTACTGAAAGTGGAGTGTTGAAGTCTCCTATTATTATTTTGAAGTGATCTGTCTCATTTTTCAGTGTTATCAGTGTGTGTTTAATGTATTTCAATGCTCTGATATTGGGTGCATAAGTATTTAATATTGTTATGTCCTGCTTATGTATTGAAACTTTCAGCAATAAATAGTGAGCATCCTTGTCCACCATAGTAGATTTTACATTAAAGTCTATTTTATCTGAGATTAATATTGCCACTCCTGCTCTTCTTTGCATATTGTTAACTTGGTACATATTATTCCATTAAAATCTTCAGTTTGTTCATACTTTTAAGTCTAAGGTGTGTTTCTTGTAAGCAATGTATAGACAGGTCATGCCTTTTGATCCAAGATGTCACTTGTTGTCTCTTTATTGGGGCGTTCAGTCTGTTTACATTCACTGTAATTATTGATATGTATGTATCTAGTGCTATCATTTTGGTTCCTTTATTTGTGTGTTGTTGACTACTTCTTTGTTCCACTCAATATTTGGTTCTGAGTCATTTTTCCTCATGGGTTTTCTTTTCATCCTTTTCAATGTTGGTTTTGTATCTGTTGAGCCTTCTAGATCGTGTTTCTTGTTTCAATGCGGTATTATCTCCTTGACTTCCTCTCCATCTGAAATGTCTATGAATATATTGTACGTCCATTTTTTCTGTATAATGTCATAATTTCCATACCATGATACCTCTTTCCCAAATTTCAATATTTTGGCTTTGATGGAGCTTTGCCACTTCCCTAACCTAGTAGAACTCTGTATGCTGTGTCCTTCATTGCATCCTTCAGGATATTTCTGATGTCACTGATTTTTTAATTGAAGAACTTCCTTCAGTATTTCTTGCCATTTTGGTTTGTTTTTTGCAAAGTATCTTAGCTATTTTTCTAGAATGCCTTAATTTCACCATCATGTTTGAGATACTATTTTGCAAGATATATATATAATTCTTGGTTGGAAGTTTCTTTCCTTCAAGGCCTTGTATGTGTCATCCCATTACATTTTGCCAACATGGTTTCAGCTGAATAATAGGAGGTCAAGCTAAGAGACTATCCTCTGTAAGTTTTTGTAAGTTAGTTTTGGTTTAAGCCTAGCTGCCTTTAAGAGCCTCTCCTTACATTTCATTTTGTTAGCTTGTTTATAACGTGTCTTGGTGTCATTCTTTTGGGATCTACCTTTTATGGAGTTTGATGAGCATCTTGGATGGCTATCTTCTTGATGTCAGAGAAGTTTCCTGTCAGAAACTTGTCAACAATTCTGTCTGTATTTTCTGCTGTCCCTCTTTATTCTGGTACTCCAATCATTAATAAATTATTTCTCTTGGTAGAATCCCACATAACTCTTAATGATTCTTCATTTTTCTTGATTCTTTTGTCTGATGATTCCTCATAAATGCTGGTGTCAGTTGAGTTAACTTCAAGCTCACTAATTCTTCATTCCACTTCCTCTATCCTGCTCCTTTGACTTTCAATTGAATTGTGTAACTGTGATTGTATCATTAGTCTGCTGAATTTCAGATCATTAGTGTTTGATTTTCCATTTTGTTCTGCTGTACTTTGTCTATGCTCCATCCTAGGATCTAGACAGGTTGTATACGTAATTCTTTTGTATTCTGCTTTCAATAATTTCAGGAATTCTTCTTCATCAGGGAAATTTTTGATTGTCTATTTTGTGAGTTTTCTGGAGCTATGGTGGTCTGTTTCTTTAAATGGTTAGAGATTGATTGTTGTCTCTGAGCCATCAGAAAGCTATTGCAATTTAATTGCTAGATTATTACAATTTAACATATAGATATAAATTTGATTTTGACTTTCCAGATAGTCTAGTCCTTTGAGCTAGATTGATTATCGAAGTCTTAAGAATTCTGATGTTCTGTCACTCAATGGCTGGAATGATGACCACACTGAGAAATGTAGTAAGAATTTCTGGCTCTGGTGAACTAGAAGGATTCTTCTTCCAGCCATTCTTTTGTTCTCCTTCCCAAGTCTGAGAGAAAAGTTCTACACACACCCATAAAATGCCCCACTACCTTTCCAGGTAGTGCTCTAGAATTGAAATTCAAGTGTAGAGAGGAGAATGGAGAGAGAAAAGGCTGGGTATAAGGAGTGTAGTCCACTGCACAGAAGTTTGAGTCACAAAAGTTGAACTTTTTCTGAGAGTCTGTAAGCGTACAATTCATAGCTCAGAAGAGACAGTGGAACTTGTCATATACCCCTCCCTTTGTTTCCTTCTCCAAGACCTTGAGAAAAGCTCAGAGCACACAAGTAAAAGGTCCAAATTCTTCCTGCATAGTGCACCAGAACTTAGCCTTTGGTGTAAAGCAGAGGAAATAGTTAGAATAGGCTGAGGATATGGAGGGAAATCAGCAGATATGAAAGGACTGAGCCCTGAGAAATCATGAGCACTTATCTTGAAATGATTGTTGGAATTCACCTTGGGCTCTCGACTGTAGCTCAGGTAATTCAGCAGGGGTTTGCTTATGCACTTCCCTTTGTTTCCAAATTTTTGACCAGGAGAAATGCTCAGAACACAGCTGCAATCCCACTTCTGGTCCAGGTAGTGCATCAGAATTTCACCTCCAGTGTAGCTTTGAGAAGAGAGGGGAGAAGTGTGCTGCTGTACTAAGCCACCAGCCATCGCCATGCCCTCCAGGAGTGGCCATTGCAAGCTCAGCCTGTGTATTGAAAGAAATATTCTCCATTCAGGTGCCTCTGCTCAGCATGGCAGTCAACCCAATCATGCTCCAAGGGGCAGCAGTCCCAGTCTTAGCCTCCCGGTTGACAAAGATGTTCTTCACACTTGAGCCACCTTTCTGATGCTGCTTCAGCAGAAGTGAGAAACTCTGCACTGCTGATTTGCCTCAGACAAAGGTAGTTTGCCCCCTTTCTGTTACCCAGTCTGATGTCACACATTTCTGCCTGATCTTGGGACTCCTAGAGTGTCATTTTTGTTCTACTCAGTTGTTTTTTCACAGCGTTAGTTATTACAGTGATCAGAAGAGATGTGTAACTAGTCTGCCATCTTCCAAGCATTTCTTTTGAGAGACCTCTAGGTGAACTTGAACCTTCAACTTCTTGATTATCAGATAAGTACATTAACTGTTTCTACCACCCTAGCATACCGTTATTAACCCATCACCCAGACTCAGATTTAACTACAATTAGCAATGCTAAAACACAGTAAATCTCATAATTTCAATTAAGCTGATTACACAAAGAGAAATAGAATTAGCCGAGCCAGTTATTTGTGTCCTATGACCAAGCCAAACTCATTGCCGTCAGGTCAATTCCAACTCATAGGAACTCTACTGGGCAGAGTAGAGCTGCCCACATAGGGTATTTGATGATATAATCTTTATGAAGTAGACATCTTTCTTCCACTGAGCATTGATGGTTTTAAGCCACCAACTTTTCAGTTAGTATTTTTGGTTAGTGACTGAACACTTAACCACTGTGTCACCAGAGCTGTCTTCGTTTCCTATATAGATAACAAATTGAGTTATTTTCTAAATGACATTTTTTTCAACTGATAGTTTTGGAAACTCGTGCCTATAATTCTGTTACACAAACATCTCATTTTTTTCTTTTTTTCTTTTTTTAAATAAAAGTATATCACTTTAAAACATCACTCCAAAAATATTTCTCCAGCTTCCAGCTTGGACAGCCCAGGCCTGTTTCCTAAATGTTATTTATAAATCGATAGATTAAATGTCAAAGATAGACATTCTATTCTTTATTCACATTCTCAAATGATACATAAATAATCTTTTTTCAAGCAGTATCTGAGAAATAAAATGGAATGTTACATTTATTTTTTTCAAAGAGAAATGATTTTGGTAAACAACATTATCTTGAAAACAACTAGCTCTTTTTAATGCTTATCATGATTTCCTTGTATTCAGTTTAAATGTCACACATCAGCATCTATAGGTGGTCCATTGTCCGTGACCTTTATACTATATTGAAAAAGCACCAGGAATTTCTTCTATTTTTTTTCCTTTGTATTCTCAAAGAAATCAGGAAAAGAATTAAGTCCCACTCTTTCATTGCCGAAACACCTGCAATCAGAAGCTGATACTCCAAGAGAGATGACACCATAACTACAGTCAATATTTGTTGATGGCAAATTCAGCAAAATTTTATGAATCCCTTTAGGTAACATTTTACTGTATGTAGGGAGAAAGAAGTTCACCCTAATAGGTTTTGCATGAACCTCTGCAGAAAATGGTAACCTCAACCCCCAGATTCATAAATAATACAAGTATTTATGCCTGAACTTAAATATGTGCCCTAAAGTATTTAAAAATATATTTGTATATATAAAGAGTTTACCCTACACTGTGAATTAACAACAAAAAATGCTGGATAATTAAATGCTAATGATTCAAGCTGGGTGTTATGTTTTGGATTACTTGTTTAATAGGGTTAGCATTTAATCGGTCAGCTTTGAAGTTAACAAACAGCCATTAAGATGCATCAGGGGAATTCTCAGGTTTTTTGCAACCATTGTTTTAATCTAGCTGGCTGTGGTCTCAACAAAAACAACAGAGATGGGATTTACATATTGAGGACTATTTTTGTTAGTGGGAGGGATGAAACTTTTTCTTCCAAATAAATAAATAAAGCTGCAAGTCTGTAGAAACTAGCACGTGGGAAAAACTCAGTCTTCTACCATTCCCTCCCCACCAGCCTTGAGATTTCTATTGTCATCTCCTAGTTTCCCTGGAAGGCTTCAATGCAAATTTTTTAGTTCCCAAGCAATTGCTTTGTAGATTGCTTGAAGTATTTCAACCCCAGAGCAAAGGAGTCCTCAGACACTGAGCCAACTGTCTGCAAGATTCATTATTCTGGACTTTCTGGGGTTAATACCCAAGCCCTCTCCTGTGCATTGCAAGTCAGAGGAGGAATGGAGGGGGAAATTACATGAAAATTCCTAAAGGCATTGTCTGTAGAAAACAGGGCAATAATTAAGAGATAATGTGAAAGGGGCTAGTACATTCTCACACAATAATGGTCTCCTGCTACTAAAAGAATGTCAATGCAAAGCCAGAACCATTTATGGAAAATAAATGTCATGGTGAGAGAGGTTAAGACATTTACTTTCAAATCCTGAGAGCCAATCCCTTGGTGAAGTCCTGTTCTTCCGGATAATCAAATCTGATTAAATCATTTATCCAGTACATTCTCCTACACAAGGGGAATGCTCACTATGTCAGTAGTATCTTGCCAAGTTTGAGTAACTTTCATAGATAGATAGACATGTAAAGGTTCTGTTTTCAGCTGGCTAAGACAGAAGTAACTAAAGTAGACTTTTTAATGAGGTCTCTTGGAGACTGTGCTTAGAGAGATTTCCATTGCTTGGTGACCTCTTAAATTGCATAGCAGCTTTCTGAGAGCAACCTTGTTGCCTTTGTTAAGTAAAAACGGAATTGATCCAAAGCAGCACTAGAAACTGAAAGCAGAATGGCCAGGGCAGGAGTAAAGGATGGTAATCTGTATACAGGTAGTGCCTGACTTATAACAAACTTAAACCTCACTCACAACTGTCTGCTTTGTTTGTTTGCTTTTGTTTTGCTACATCTTACATTACTAATGTGTACTACAAACAATATTAAAATATATCTGTTGGTTTACATGCATTGTTTCCAACCCCTGAATACAAAAATGATTTGATTTGTGAAGATAATGGCAATAAAAGGTAATAATAATGAAAACTTAAAAAAGAAAAAGACACATTGACTTGCATCAGAACCTACTTATGACAGAGTCCAGAAAATGGAGCCCTGTCATAAGCCATGAAATATCTTAGTGGAAGTGGAAATATTGTAAAGTAACTGGGGCCTATATGAGAGGAATACTCTCAAAGCACACTCAGAGGACTAATGCCACTATTAAAGTTTATAGAATGAATTTCAAAAGAAAAATTGAAAGGTTTTTTCTAATGAATAGAAGTGAAATCCAGACTGAGACACAGTTGACTGAGGGTTTTTGGCCATCATGAGATAATATATCAATGTAAAAAAAGCAAAAAACAAAAGAAAATTTAACATTAATACAAGCTACATTTTTCAAATAAACAATATAAAAAAGAAAACTGCATTGGCATGGAGATGATTAGAATTGCCCCATGGGGTTTCCAAACAGTGCTTGGTAGATTTGAACTGTCAACCTTTTGGTTGGCAGCTGAACTCAACCACTATATCACTAGAGTTTCTAAAAAAACAATAATAACACATACACAAAATAAATGATGCACAAGTTTTATTCAGTCACATTACAGAGTCACAGTCAACATCACTAGTCCCATGTTTGTGCAACCTTTTATCTTGGAATTCACTATACAAAGCTAAAAAGTTGCATAAAAATAGCAAGTATTTTGTAAGTACCTAAGATAAAAGATTACATTAGATGTCCCTGTACATAAAAATATGAAGAAGGAACCCTGGAAATATTTGTAACCAAAGGAAAGAAGGAAAACAGTACCTATTTCTATCAAAACATGTGGTAAATCAATAGAAAAAAGCAGTATGAGAACACAGGAAAGACTCATAAATTCTAGTTAATAAAAATCATGGACTGCTTTACAGATAGGGATGTGACTGCCAGATACATGATCAAGTCAGGACCATAACACTTCTGTTCAAAACTCCTCAGTGCCTTCCAACATCACTTAGGGTAAAAGTCAAAAAAGAAGCCCTGTGGCCTAATAGCTAAGTGTACAGCTGCTAACTGCAAGTTGGTAGTTCAAACCTACCCAGAGTATCCACAGGAGAAAGGCCTCGAGATCTGCTGCTATAACAATTACAGTTTAGAAAACTCTATGGGAGGATCCTCTCAGCCAACATGTCACCATAGACAGAGCACCATGCTGTCCCTTCACAACAAAACCTCAGACACTAAGTACAATAGAGACAAACGTCAATCTTGGAACCCAAAGTGTCAAATGACAAAATAAAGACCTAAGCCATGAGTCAGATCTGACTTGACGGCACTTGGTGGGCTTGGCAAGCCAAACACCTAACGAAATAAGAAACTAACAGAGAACAGAGTGAGAAGAGACGCTAATGAAAGCCCCTATCAGCTAAGGCTGCACAGATGTGCTGCCTTGGACCCTGTCAGAGGTCAACAGACAGAGAGCTCTAGAAAGCAGCTTCACAGAAATCTTGGTGGAATACAAAGTACCTGGTAACAAGCAAGATGTGCTTTCACATCCCTCCATCCTTTCCCCACTGTTCTACATCTGATGTTTCCTGGTTAGCTGCAGTAGCTCTACAAGCCTAGATGTGCAACATCCGTGACTCTTGGATTCAGCCCACCTACATCAAAGATCAGCAGACAGAGAGTACATGAAAGCAGATTCAGGGAGCTCCTAGCAGGATGTAGCACCATGTAACCAGCAATAAATGCTTTCCTAACCTTCACACTTCTCCTTTGCCTACCACTAGCTGCAGTCTCCTACCTAGGAGGAAACTCCTTCAACCCCAGTCCACTCGTATTCATCCTGCATACTCTGGCCACCTCTCTGACTGCCATTTGTCTGTAGCTGGTGTTGCCTTTTTCTGTTTATTTTAGTTTCTTCCATGCCACCCACCACTGGCTCTTCCTCTCTTGAATATCTAACTCCATGTGCCATCTTTGCTCTTCTTGAAAGTCTGTGAAGCCCTGCTCAACTGGGTAACCACTCCCTGGCCCATCATGCCACACTGGTAGGATTCTCAGGGCTTTTATTTGCTTTTTTTAAAATTTGATTTGTTGTGATATGTTTTGGTTGTTTTGTTTTTATTTTCACAGTTTGGGAGATCCATCTAGCTGGCTGCATAACACAGTTTAGGACTTACTTCTGCAGTCTGAATAGCAATGTCAGTGGAACTCCTGGGGGCATTTATTTTATTTTTTTTTTTTAGCTTTCCTTCTTCATTTCTCTCTTCTAGACTCTCTATAATTATCTTCTTTTCTTATGTGCTGAATATTTTGTGCCATGTGACATCTATACTAGCCGGGCTTTACTGTGCATCCTGGGACACACTTCTCCAGATTTTGCAGCTGAACTGGTGGGAGCACTTGGGTCTTTGTTTTGTTTTCCAAATTTTATTTAGTCTTATTTTTCTTTTTACCTTTTTCACCTTTTCCTGTTTTTAAATTTCTCCCCTTTTTGTTTCCCTCCATTTCTCAGTTTCTAATCTTTCCACTCCAATGGCAACCTCTCCTAGCTCTTTTTTTTGTTTATTTTTGGCTCTTGTTTCTCTCTACTCTTTTTCCTCTCTCCTGTACCCATCTTAGACCACACATCACAACCTCCCTCCTCTGTCTTGCCTACCTGCACCACACACTGAACATCAGACTCATGAGCAACACAGCCACAGCCTCCAGGAACTACCCAGTGCTGATACATGGCCTGCCCTATCAGGCCTAGTACATGCCACAAACAACCCATCCCAGCTCCTCCTCTTCAGCTGGGCATTCCATGCTGCACCACAGTTCAGGCACAGTTCAAGAAACCCTGTCCACTGGACAAGAAGGTAAAAAATATCGTGATCACAGACAGTCAAACAACAAAGAATGCAGAGCTCACTTGCTCTGACATAACCATACAAAACAAAAAAGCAGAACAAAACAAACAGATATACAACCAGTAAATTTAGAAAATAACTAATGAATGCCCCAAAGACAACAGAAAATATAAAACCATTTTAAAAAGACAAAAAATGTCAGGGTAGTTCCAGCAGGTCTCCAAATGAAACATCAGATGACTCTCTAACAGAAAAAAAAAAAAAAAAAAGCACTATACATGACAGGGAATTCAAATCTCTATTTATCAAAGCTGTCCAAGAGTTAAAGCAAAAAGCAGACAAAAATGAGGAAAAAATAGACAAATTCATGGAACAATTCACAAAAACAATAAAAGAACACAATGCCAAAATAAATTCATGACTAGAAGTCATACAAAAACAATTAGAAATTCAAAAGAAACAATGAGGTTTCAGAAATGAACAGTTTCATAGAAGGGCTGAGGAGCAGGTTGGAAATGATGAAAGACAGGATCAATGAAATTGAAGACAAATGCTTAGATACATCAGAAAAATCAGAAAAAAGGAAAAATCAGAAAAAAAAGAGCAAATAAAAATGAAGGAACCGTGAGAATTATGTGAGATACAATCAAAATTAAAAAAAAAAAAAAAAAAAGTAATGAGAGTTCCAGAACAGGAAGAGAAGACAGAAAACACAGACAGGATCACTGAAGAACTGCTGACAAAAAACTTACAAAATATCACGAAAGATCAAAAACTTACCATCTAAGACGCTCAATAAACCCCATATAGAGTAGACCTTAAAAGCAAATCACCAAGACATATTATAAAGACCTTGTTAAAACTAAAGATAAAGAAAAAATTCTAGGAGCCACTGGAGAAAAACAAAAAGTTACACACAGAGGAGAAACAATAAGACTAAGCTCTGATGAACTGGCAGAAACTACACGGGTGAGAATGCAATGGGATGATATATGTAAAATTTTGAAAGGAAAAAAATTGCCAACCAAGAATAATTTTTATCCAACAGAACTCCCGTTCAAGTATGATGGTGAATTAGGATATTTCCAGATAAACAAAAATTCAGAGAATATGTAAAAACTGTATCAAAATTACAAGAACTATTAAAGAGACTTCTTAGATCCTAGAATAAACAACATCAGACAACAGCCTGAATATAGGTTGCAAGTCTGTACCAGCTAGATACCAGCCTAAAAAAAGTACTCTCAAGGGCTACTCAAAACCAAAAGAACTACAACAGGGAACCAGGAAGATTAACCTGTAAATAAAAGGGGGACTAAGCAGTGCAGGCATAGAACTTTCTGATGCAGTGAAAGGCAAGGCAATACCAAGTACTAATGAACTAGGAAGATAAGGGTACATTTCAAGGCAATTGTAAAGAAAGTTAACAAATCTACTCATAAAAATAAAGAAGAAAAACACTGTAAGTCTCAATAAAAAACAAGATCTACAAAAACAAAAGAAATTCACAAATGAATTTGGCACAGGAGAATAAGAGGAACAAAAACATTAGCAACACACACACACACGAAAAAGCATTAGAAAATGATAGCAGTAAGCTCACTTATTAATATTTATACTGAATATAAATGGTCCAAATGCACCCATAAATAGACACAGAGGCCTAACAAATAACCAATCCATCAATATATAAACACTTATGCTCATCAAATATGTCACCAAAAGAATAAATAGGGAATCTATAGACTGAGAAGAAGATTTTGGCTATTACAGATCTGACAAAGGTCTCTTCTCTAAAATCTACCAGAAAATCCAACACCTCCACAATGAAAAGACAAATAATCTAATTAAAAAATGCACAAAAGGAACGAACACTCAAAATAACATTCAAGCAGCCAACAGACACATGAGGAAATGTTCATGATTGCTAGCCACTAGACAAATGTTAATGAAAACCACAGTGAGATACCATCTCACCCAGCATTACTTCCATGAATCAAAACAACAGGAAATACATCTTGCAAAGTCTATGGGAAGACTGGAACTCTTACGCACTGTGTGGTGGTTAATACTGTGTATCAACTTGGCTGGAGCAATGTTTTGGCAGCTGTATAGGGCCTGTGGTGGCTTACTGCCCACCATCAGCCTTAATCTCTCCTCCTTCTGCTGACTACTTCCTGTCTGCTCACACTGTCAGCAGCTCCCACTCTCTCATCTTTTTATGACTGGTTCTTGGGACTTGGACTAGCAGCTCCTAGGATTCATCAGCCTTCACAGACTGCAAGCAAGAGTCCTGTTCCCTGACCTGCAGACCCTTGGCTCACCAGCCCCATGAATCAGCAGAAGCCTAGTGGTCTCCCCACTGTCTTGGGTTCCACCAACCTACACAGGAAGTGGAACTCTAATCTATGACCTGCTGACTTGGGATTCACCACCTTCTGTAGCTGTGTGAGGCTCTTATTCTGATCTAGAACTTGGGACATTTCAGCCTCTACAATTATGTGAGCTGTTATCCTTATATAAATCTCTGTACATATTTATACATGCTATTGATTTTGATTCCCCAGAAAATCCAGCATAAGACAATATGTTTTGGGGACCTCCTACCACCAAGGAGCTGTGCCAGAAGCTGAGCATGTCCTTAGAAAGGATGAGGGTTCCTGACCCTCAGAATCTTCCAGTCCAGGGAAAGATATATGACAAGCACCTTTCTCCAGGGCCAGCAGAGAAAGACTTTCCTTGAAGCTGACACCCTGAATTTGAACTTTTAGCCTACCATACTGTGACAAAACCTGTGGTTGTTTTTTGTTGTTGTTGTCAGGTGCCATGGAGTCAGTTCTGATGCTATGCACAACAGAACAAAACACTGCCTGGTCTTGCATCATATCCACAATTGTTTTTATGCTTAAGCCCATTGTTGCGGCCAATGTGTAAGTCCATCTCGTCAAGGGTCTCCATCTTTCTCGCTGACCAACCACTCCACCAAGCATGTCCTTCAAGAACTGATCCTGACTGACAACATGTCTGAAGTATGTAAGATGCAGTCTTGCCATCTTTGCTTCCAAAGAGCACTCTAGTTGTACTTCTTCCAAAACAGATCTTCTTGTCTACACTCAACATTCTTCTCCAGCACCACAATTCAAAGGCGTCAATTCTGTCTTCTTTGTTCATTGTCTAGCCTTCTCATGCACTTGATGCAAATGAAGTTACCATGGCTTAAGTCAGGCACAGTTTAGTCTTCAAGGGGACATTCTTACTTTTGAATACTTTAAAGATATCCTTCACTGCAGATTTTCCCAGTGCAACATGTCTTTTGATTTCTTGACTGCTGCTTCCATGGGCATTGATTGTGGACCCAAGTAAAATGAAACCCTTGACAACCTCAATTCTTTCTCCATTTATGACAATGTTGCTTACTGGTCCCATAGTGAGAATTTTTGTTTTCTTGATGTTGAGGTGCAATCCATACTGAAGGCTGTGGTCTTTGATCTTCATCAGTAAGTGTTTCAAATCTTCTCCACTTTTTTCAAGTGAGGTGGTGTCTTCTGCATAACACAGGTTGTTAATGAGCTGTCCTCCAATCCTAATCCCTTGTTCTTCTTCTTAGAATCCAACTTCTTGGATTATTGGCTTGGTGTACAGACCAAAAAGGTATAGTGAAAAGTTACAGTCCTGACACACACCTTCCCTGACTTTAAACCATGCAGTGTCCCCTTGTTCTGTTCACATGGCTGTCTATTGATCCATATACAGATTCCTTCAGAGCACAATTAAGTGTTCTGAAATTACTATTTTGCACAACATTATCCACAACCTGTCATGACTTACACAGTCGAATGCCTTTGCATTGTCAATGAGACATAGGTAAATATCTTTCTGGTATTCTCTGCTTTCAGCCAAGATCCATCTGACACCAGCAATGATATCTCTGATTCCACATCCTCTTCTGAAACCAGCTTGAATTTCTGGCATTTCCTTGTCAATGTACTGTTGTAGTTGCTTTTGGATGCTCTTGAGCAAAATTTTAGTTGGTGTGATACTAATTATATTGCTTGGCAATTTCTGCTTTCAGTTGTATCACTTTTCTTTCGAATGGGCATAAATGTGGATCTCTTCCAGTCAGTTGGCCAGGTAGCTATCCTCCAAATGAGCTATCCTCCAAATGAGCTATCCTCCATAGATGAATGAGCACTTTCAGTACTGCATCTGTTGATCGAAATATCTCAATTGATATTCCATTAATTCCAGGAGCCTTGTTTTTCACCAATGACTTCTATGACTTCTTCCATCAGTACCATCAGTTCCTGATCATATGCTACCTGTTCAAATGGCTGAATACTGACCAGTTCTTTCTACTACAAAGACTGTGTATTCCTTTCATATTATTTTGATGCTTCCTGAGTTGTTTAATATTTTGCCTGTAGAATCCTTCAGTATTGTAACTCGAGGATTGAATTTTTTCTACAGTTCTTGCAGCTTGAAAAATATAGAACAAGCTCTTTGCTTTTGGTTTTACTTCCAGCTCTTTGCATATATCATTGTAATACTTTATTTTGTTTCATCAGGTTGCCCTATTCAGTTCTTTTACTTCCTTTCATGCTGACTAAAACATATTGCTAGCAGGAATGCAAAATGATAGAACCATTTTGGAAAACAGTACAGCAGTTTCTTAGAAATCTAGAAATAAAAATACCATATACTCCAGTAATCCTGCTCTTAGGAATATATCCTAGACAAATAAGTCATCACACAAATTGACATATGCACAGCGCTTTCATTGTAACATTGTTCACAACAGTAAATAGATGGAATCAACTTAGATGTCCTTCAACAGATGAATGGATAAACAAATGGTGGCACATACGGACAATGGAATATCACACAACAATAAAGAACAGTGATGAATCTGTGAAGCATCTCATAGCAGGGAGGAAACTGGAGTACTATGCTGTGTGAAATGTATCAAGCACAAGAGGCCAAATACCACACGAGACCATTACTCATGAAAAGGCTAACGCACAGAAAGAAACAATTTGTGATGGTTATGAGGGACAGGAGCAGTGGGGATGGAAAAACACTGGGTAGACAACAGATAAGTGGTGACTTTGATGAAAGGTATGACAGTACACAATGCTGCTAAGGTCAGCACAACTTGTACAAAGCAAGATGATGGAAGCTCCATAGACATATCCAAACTGCCTGAGGGAACTTGAATTGCTAGATTGAGACTATGGGGGAACTGTGGTCTCAGGAAACGTTTAGGTCAATTGACAACAGAGTTTATAAGAAAATGTTCTATGTTCTATTTAGTGAGTAGCATCTCGGATCTTAAAAGCCTGTGAGCAGGAGGTGGGGCCAATTTGGTGAACTACACACATGCCTCTTCAAATCCCTCTGAGAGCTAAGGCCTGGAATGATAACTGAATGGAGCAGTGGATATCTGGGAAACCCTAGGACCTGACATAGTTTTGCCAGATTTGACTAGGCACCAGTAACAGACTAAATTACCCTACTCAAAAATAAGTCAGCAGCCACTGCTCCTTGCTCCTGCTGACTCAACATTTTGGGGGACTGCAGGTACTGACACCTTCTTTGTTACCTGGGAGGTGGGCACTGGGCATGAGCCGACAAATACACTGAACTGCAACCCTTAAGTAAATAGTGTATAGGGCATCAGAGAGACAGTCCATGGGATAGCCACATACTAAAAACCTGTTTGCTGACTAAATGCATCACTTGCCCTCCATCTTCTCTTTTCTGAGTTGTGCCATAGACTCTGCATTTTCACATCAGGAAAGGCAGCTCAGCCAGCATGCCATCTTGGTAGGCTGGAAGATAAAGTCACTCAGCTGGGGACCTTAGCTGAACCTGATTCTCAAGTGGAGCTGCAGCCCATCTGGCAGGTGCTTTTCCAACAGAAAAGCAGCATTGAAGACAATTCAGATTCAGATTCACAGGTGGGGCTAGGCAGAGGATGGCTGGAAGGCCCTAACCTCTCCCTACTTTGCACCACATCATAGCATCTGGGGATGACTCATGAGGTACCTTTGCTGTCAGCTGGAAGGCAGAGATTGCCACATCTGAGGGCCTGACTGTTTTTGGTGGCCATTGGACAGCTCCTTCCTTAGAAGTAAAGTACCCTTTCAAATAAGACCTGGAAATCTGACTGCTGAGAGGCCAGCAGAAACTCCTCCATGCTTCACTGACCCACATCATAGGATCAACTGACAAGCCCTCAAATGATTCCGTAAATTGGCTGCCATCTTTGTCAGCCAAGTGGCAGAGACTGCTACCCCAGAGAGTCCACCTGGGACCAGTCACTAGAGTATGTAGAGATGGCTGGTAACCAACTTCTCTCTTAGAACTACAACTAAGATTGTGTTGTGTTAACACCAGAGAAATCAAACAGCTTCAAATGGCATGCAGACAATAGACCATAGCTAACCAAATAAAGAAGCAGTCCACCATGGCTCTGGAAAACTCCCCAACTAAAGAATCAAAAAAATTCCCAGATGAAGGAGGCTTTCTGAAACTATCAGAAGTCTCATCCAAAAGAATTATATAGAGAGCCCTCCTAGAGATTAAACAAAATGCAGTAGAACAAAATGAAAAATTAAGTGAGCTATTAAACTGATGCAACATCGACAACTGAAATCCAGCAGATCAACAACAAAATTACAGAATTAGATAATTCAATCCAAAGCCAAAAGAGCAGAATTGAGGAAATAGAAGCCAGACGTAGTGACCTTGAGGACAGAGCAACTGACACCAGTATTTATAAGGAGAATTCAGAAAAAAGAAATAAGAAAAATGAGGAAACATTAAGAAATATGTGTGTGTCTATTAAGAGGAATAATCTATGAATAACTGGAGATCCTGAACAAGGAGGGATAGATGAAAATACAAAGAGCATTGCTGTAGAGTTGTTGACAAAAGACTTCCTTGAAATTATGAAAGAAGAGAACATAGCTATCTAAGATGTGTACCAAATGCCACAAAAAAAATGACTGCAAAAGAAAGACACCAACACATATTATCACCAGGCTTAATGAACTGAAACATATACAGAGGCTCTTAAAGGCATCAAGGCTCAAAGCAAAGCTAACATTCAGAGGGAAACTCTGTATGCTTTCGTCTGACAGCTTTGCAGAAATGATGTTGGCAAGAAAGCCTGGGATGATGCATTCAAAGCCCTGAAGGAGGAGAACTTCTAGTCATGAATTATATATACTGCTAAATTGTCTCTCAAGTATGACAGTGAAATGAAGACATTCACAGATAAACAGAAGCTTAGAGACTTTGTAAAAAACAAATTGAAATTACAAGAAATACTGAAAGAAGCTCTTTGCTTAGGAAAATAAAAACATAAAGTACATATTTAAGGAGGCAATGTAGGACACAGCATCCAGAATTCTACTCACTTAAGGAAGTCAAAAGTCAATCAAAACTGCATTATTAAAAGTCAGAAATCAGTGATTATAGCACAAAAACTGTGACATCATCACACTAAAAAGAGGGATATATTTCAGTAGGTATAACCCTTTCAGATGGAGAGAAAATTAAAAAGATATGCATAAGTTAAAGTCTGGTTTAAACTTAGAATAGTAAGGGGAATGATATGGATAGCCACAAAACAAAATAACAATGTGACATATCAAAACAAGAAGCATAATACAGGAGTCTCAACAAACACAAAACCAACTCTGAATAAGATGACCTAGAACAGAATATTAAGAAAAGCATCAACAACACAAAAATAAATACACCAACATGACAACACTAAGCTCATATCTATCAATACTCACTCTGAATGGAAACAGACTGCTCCAAAAGAGACAACAAGTGACAACATGGATCAAAAGACAAGATCCTTCTATATGTTGCTTACAAGAAACACACCTTAGACTCAAAGATTTGAGAAAACTGAAGATCAAAGGATGGAAAAATATATAGCAAGTCAACAACATACAAAGAAGAGCAGGAGTGGCATACTAACTTCAGTGTAAGATCCACCATTGTGAACAAGGATGGTCACTATTTATTGATGAAAAGTTCAACCTATAAGTGGTGCATGACAATACTAAATATTTATGAACCCAATACAACAGTATCTAAATACATCGAACAAACACTGATGACATTGAAAAATGAGGTAGATCATTCCACAATAACAGTTGGAGACTTCAGCACTCCTCTTTCAGTGACGGACAGATCATCCAGAAGAAAGCTTGTTAAGATACAGAAGATCTTATTGCAAAAATCAAGTAACTACACCTTATTGACATATACAGAATTTTCACCCATCAGCAGATAAGTACACCTTCTTCTCCAATGCACATGGAACATTTTCCAGAATAGACTATGTATTAGGACATAAAGCAATTCTCAACAAAAGCTAAACCACTGAGTCATGGTAAAACATCTTCACGGACCATGAAACCATAAAAGTTGAAATCAACAACAGAAAAACCATAAGTAGAAATTTGAACTCACAGAAACTGAACACCTTGCTCAAAACTCCATGGTTTATAGAAGAAATCAAGGATGAAATAAAGAAATTCATGGAATTAAATGAGAATGAAAACACATTCTACTAGAATCTATAGGATACAGCCAATACAGTGCTCAGATGTCAATTTGTCTCTATAAATGCATGCATAGGGAATGAAGAAAGGATCCAAACCAAGAATTAACCATACAGCTAGAACAAGTAGAAAGAGAACAACAGAGGAACTCCTCAGTCACCAGAAGAAAGCAGATAAGGAAGATTAGGGCAGAACTAAATTAATTAGACACTAGAAGAAGAACAAATGAAAAAATTAACAAAACCAAGAGCTGGTTCTTTGAAAAGATCAACAAAATTGATAAATCATTGGCTAAACTTACAAAAACAAAGCAGAATAAGAAATGAGATGGGATATGTCACAGCAGACCCAAATGAAATCAAAAGTATCCCAACAAAATCATAGAAAAGACTGTACACTAACAGATTTGAAAACCTAGAGGAAGTGGACAAGTGCCTAGATTGGTATCATGTACAAAAATTACCACAAAATAAAACATAATAAACCAATCCTAAAGGTAGAGATTGAAAAAGTCATCAATAAACTAGCAACCAAAAAAGTCCTGGCCTTGATATCTTCACCAGAGAATTCTACCAAACTTTTGAAGAAGAGTTAACTTCAGTACTATTGAGGCTATTTCACACCATAGAAAGGGATGAAATACTCCCAAACTCATTCTATGTAGCCAGTGTAATCTTCTTACCAAAGCGAGGGAAAGATTCCCCAAAAAAGAGGAAAATTGCAGAGCAATATCACTCATACACCTAGATGCAGAAGTCTTCAACAAAATCCTAGACAATAGAATTCAACAGCATATCAAAAAGTAGTTCACCATGACCAAGTTGAAGTCATACCTGGGTTGCAAGTTTGGTTCAACATCAGAAAAACAATTAGTGTGGTCAATCATATAAATAGCACAAAGGATAAGAATCACCTGATTTTTGTCAACTGATGCAGAAAAGGCATTCGACAAAGTCCTGCATGTACTCATACTAAAAATTCTCAGCAAAATAGGAACAGAGGGGAAATTCCTTAGTGCGATAACATATATCTAAGCAAAGCCAACCGTCTTCATCATCCTGAATGGTTAGAGATTCAAAGATTTCCCCTCGAGAATGGGAATTAGACAAGGATACCTACTTTCACCACTTCTATTCAACAGTGAAGAATCCATAAATAAACTGCTGGAACTGATAGAGGAGTTCAGCAAAATATCAGGATATACGATAAACATAAGTAAATTAGTATGATTGCTTTATACCAACAAAGAGATCATCAAAGTTGAAATCACCAAATCAGTACCATTTACAAGAGCCCCCAAGAAGATAAATCTAGGAAGATTTACTCCTAGTACCTAGGAATAAATCAAACTAGAGAAATAAGAGACCTATACAGAGAGAACTACAAGACCTTTCTTCAAGAAACCAAAAGAGACTTACGTAAATGGAGAAACCGATCCTACTCATGGGTAGGAAGACTTAACATTGTGAAGCTATCTATTTTACTCAAGGCGATATTCAGTGTAATCCCAATAAGAATTCAGTGTTGTTTTTTGATGAGATGGAGAAACAAATCATCAACTTTGTCTGGAAAAGGAAGAAACTCCAGATAAGTAAAGCACTATTGAAGAAGAGGAACACAGTGGGAGGTTTCACACTACCTGACTTAGAACCTATTACACTGCCACAGTAGTCAAAACAGCATGGTACTGGTACAAAAAGAGACATATAAACCAATGGAACAGAGTTGAGGCCCCAGACATGCTACTATCCTCTTCTGAACAGATAATATTCAACAATATTCAACAAGACCCTAAGATTGTAAACCAGGGTAAAAACAGTCTGTTTAACAAATGGTGTTGGCAAAATTGGATACCCCTGTGCAAAAAAACTGAAGCAAGACCCATATCTCACACCTTACACAAAAACTAACTCTAAATGGATCAAAGACCTAAATATCAAACCTAAAACAATAAAAATCACTCAAGAAAAAATAGGGTAAATGCTGGATGGGAGTTCTAATGCACAGCTTAGACAGACTTCAAAATTGATAAAGCACAATCAACAAAAGACAAAATAGATAAATGGGAACCTCTGAGAATCAAACACTTCTGCTCATCTAAAGACTTAATCAAAATAGTTAAAAGACCACCTACAGAATGAGAAACATTGGGCAACTACATGCTGAACCAAAATCTGATCTCCATAATCTACAAGACTCTGCAAAATACCAACAAGAAAAGTTTAAACAACCCTATTAAGTAATGGGCAAAGGAGATAAACAGACACTTCACTAGAGAGGACATCCAGACAGACAAAAGACACATGAGGAAATGCTCGTGATCATTAGCTATCAGAGAAATGCAAATCAAAACTACAATGAGATACCATCTCACCCCAATAAGGTTGGCCATAATCCAAAAAACACAAAACAACATATGCTGGAGAGGCTGTGGAGAAACTAGAACTCTCCGACACTGCTAGTGGGATTGCAAAATGGTACAGCCTCTTTGGAAAGCAATCTGGTACTTCCTAACAAAGCTAGAAATAGATAAACAATTTGATCCAGTAATCCCACTGTTTGGAATTTATCCTACATAATCAAAGGCTGTCACATGAACAAACATATGCAAATATTTATTGCAGCATGGTTCACAATAGCAAAATGGTGGAATCAACCCTGATGCCCATCAACAGACGAACAGATAAACTATGGTACATATACTCAATGAAATACTATGCAATGATAAAAAACAATGATGATTTCAGGAAACATCTCACAACCTGGTTTCAGTTGGAAGACATTACTTTGAGTGAAATCAGTTAGCGGCAAAAGGACAAATACTGGATGCGAACTCTGCTATAAAGACTTAAAAACAGACTTACGTACAGAAGAAAAGACTCTAACTGCTACAAGGGCAGGGAGGTTGGAGTGAAGGTTGATCATACATTAGATTGTTGATAGAAATTTCACTATGTGAAAGCAGAGAGTACAAAGTAGATCAACTTAACTGGATTCTGCGACAGACTGAAAGCTCTTCTAACCTTAACTTAATACTGCAAGGATACAGTAGCAAGGTCAGAGTTTGGAGACCATGCTCTCAGGGGACATCAAGGTCCACTGGTATAGTCTATTTTTAAGAGCATCTTCTGCACCCCATACTGGTGAGTGGCATCTGTGTTCTTAAAAGCTAGCAAGCTGCCATCTGAGGTATACCAAATGGTCCCAACTCAGCTGGAGCAGATGATCACTGAGCACACCAAAGACAAGAGGAAGAAAAGATGCTAGGAGACGAAAGAACCCATGTGAACAGGTGACTGTATCAACACATGACAAGAAGAACCAGATGGTGTCCAGCCACCACAAAAGACATCTGTGATGGGGCACACAATGCTGAGTCCCTGTGGCAACATGAGTAAAAGTGGGGTGCAGCTCAAGAACCCTACTAAAAGACCACAACTGACGGTCTGATGGCCCAGAGGATCCCCTGGAAGCCTGGCCCGTAGACCTGTTGTTGCCCCTGTCTAGAAAACACTACTGAGGTCAACTCTTTGGACAAAAATGGACTAGACTCGGGGATACAATGTGACCATATGTTAGGAGTACTAGATGGTTCTATGCAGTTATGGGAGGCTGTCCTACTGGTCTCTTTCTTGATGGGAGAGGAGGGGTCAGGAGCTTGTTCAGAAGACACAACAAGATGAAAAGGAGGGGTATGCTGTCACCAGGCAAGAAAAGCAGAAGAGCTGTAGATAGATAGGCATTCAAAATTGATTTGGGTTGTATACTTTCACTTAATCACAATAATAATATCTTTTTTAAAAGCCTTTGGGCAGCTGTCTGAGATATTCCACAGGTCTCACCTCTTTGGTGGCAGGGAAGAATGAAGAAAACCAAAGACACAAGGGAACGAATAGTTCAAAGGACTAATGGACTGTATCTACAGTGGTCTCCACCAGAATGAGTCCAATACAACTAGATGGTATCTGGCTACCACCACTGAATGCTCTAACAGGGATCAGGTCAGAGGGCTCCAGAGAGAGCTGGAGAAAAATGCAGAACGAAATTCCAACTCACAAAAAAGACCAGACATGCTGGGCTGACGGAGACAGGAGAAAACCTGAGAGCACAGCCCTTGGACACCCTTTCAGTTCAGCAGTGAAGTCACTCCTGAGGTTCACCCTTCAGCTAAATATTAGAAAGTCCCACAAAACAAAATAAGCATAAAGAGGTTTACCAGCCTAGGGGAAAGGGCTAGAGAGCAGGTGGGAATAGGAAAGCTGGTCAGGGTACCCAAGGTTGAAAGCAGAGAATATTTGTTATGTTGTGGGGTTGTTGACCAGTACCATAAAACAATATGTATGCTATTTAAAGAGAAACTGGTTGTTCTGTAAATCTTCATCTAAATTATGACAATTAAAAAAAAAAAAAAACCTCTATGGGACAGTTTCTCTTCTATCACGTGTAGTCACTATGAGTCAAATGTTGACTCAGTAGCGTTCGACAATAACAACAAAAGCTGAAATCCTTGCTATGACCTACAAAGTACTCTGTTAATTTATCTGTGTGTATCTCCAAAAAACAAACACTTTCACTGAGTTGGTTTCAACTCAAGGCAGCCCTATAGAACAGAGTGTAACTGCCTCCATTGTGTTTCCAAAGAGCACCTGGTGGATTCAAATCAAACTTTTGGTTAGCAGGCATTAGGTATTATGCCACCAGGATTTCCAAATATCTCCTGCACTCTTTTTTTTTTTTTTTTTTTTTAATTGAAAACACTATGACCTTCTTGCTGCTCCTAGAAGGGGCTAGAAACTGTTGCCTCAGGGCTTTTGAATGTGCTATTCTGTAAGTCTGGAACGCTCTTTCTCCAGATATCTTCATGGCAAACTCCATCACTTTCTTCGGGTCTTATCAGACTCTATTCTCAGCAGGCATTTGTTTGCCACCATTCTTGAGTTTCACACACCCATACTGTCTTGGATGGAATTGTGTTCTCCAAAAATGTGTGTGGCAGTTTGGCTGAGCCATGGTTCCCAGTATTATGCAATGTTCCTTCATGATGTTTCTGTTTCTATGATGCTAAAGAGGGAGGATGGGTGGCAACTGAGCTGGTGGGGCAGGACAAAATGTGTGGGATAGTATTGTGCCTTGAGGCAGCCTCTTGAGATAAGAAGAAGTGGGAGGCAGATGGAGATTTGGTAACCTCGTACCACCAAGAAAGCAGTGCCTAGAGCTGAGTGTGTTCTTTGGAAGGGACCAGGGTCCCGGTGCCTCAAAAGCTTCCAATCCAGGAGAAGAGTGAAGATAACGACCTTCCTCGAGAGCTAGCAGAGAAAGCCTTGACCCTGGAGCTTGACACCTGAACTTGGACTTTTAGTCTACCTAACAGTGACAAAATAAAAGTTGTATTTTTAAAGTCATCCACCTGTGGTGTCTTTGTTAAAGTATCATTAGATGATTAAGACACTTAACAATACTTTGGAGCTCTGTTGGAATGATAAATTAAGAGCTTGGCTGCTAGCCAAAAGGTTGACAGTTTGAATCCACCAGCTGCTCCTACCCTATGAGAGAGTTCCACGTTGACCTACAGAGTCACTAACAGTCAGGACCAACTCAGTGGCAAAGGGTTTGTTTTTATTTTTGTTCTTTCGCTGACACTTTATATTTGTCTTCCATTCTTATTCCTCCTCCCACCCTTACTATTTACTGTAATTAAAACTGATATGCTTCTTTGCTATTTAACCATTTTTAAGTGTAAAACTCAGTGGCATTAATTGCATTCACCATGTTGTACTATCATCCACTTCCAAAAGTTTTATACCACCCCAAACAGCAACTTCAGCAATAACATCTATTTCTTTCTCTTCCCAGCCCCCGGTAACCACTAATAAATTTGTCTCTATTCATTTGCCTATACTAGATATTTCATGTAAGCGAGATTAGACAGTATTTGTTCATTTGCATTTGATGTGTTTCTCTCAGCATGTTTTTGATGTCCATAATGTTTCATAAAGTTCATCCATGTTGTAGCATTTATCACATTTCATTACTCTTTATGAGTGAAAAATATACCATTGTGTTGATATACCACATTTTGTTTATTCATTCATCTGTTGATGGGCACTTCAGTTCTTTCCACCTTTTGGCTGTTGTGACTAATATTGGAATGAACATTAATGCACAAGAACCTCCTTGATTTCCTGCTTTCAAGTCTTTTGCATAAAAAGGATGAAATTGCTGGGTCAGATTATAATTCTGTGATTAATTTTTGAGAAATAGTAAATTGTTTTTGATAGCAGTTGTATTATTTTATGTTTCCACCAGCAATACATGAGGGATTCAATTTTTCCACATTTCCATCAACACTTAATAGTTTCTGTTCTTCTGCTGACCTTTCCACTGGGTTCAAGGTGGTCAGGGTTTGCATTTTCCTAGTAAGTAGTGATTTTGGTCATCTTTTCATGGGCTGACAGACCATTTGTAGATCTTGTCTGAAGCAATGTCTACTCAAATCTTTTGCCCATTTTTTAATTGAATTGTTTGTCTTACTGTTATTGAATTGTAGGAATACTTTTTATATTCTAGATATGAAGCCCTTCACATACATGGGCTCAAGTAATTTCTTCTCTTTTGTGGGTTGTCTTTTTACTTTGTTGAGACAGTTCTTTGATGTAGAAAAGTTTTTTTTCAATTTTTATTTAACATAACTGAGTGAAAATGTACATTCACATGTAAATTTACATGCTCCCCTATATGCAGCTTCCACTGCTCTCCCTGTCCGGTGACTGCACACTATTCCTCTCTGCTCCATACATGTCTCATCCTCCCAACAGTCTCCTTTCTCCTCCTCTCCGTCCACTCCCCTTCCTCCAGCAAGAGGTCAGCAAGATGATATCCTATAGATGTATAGAACGATAAAGTGCTTCCAATATATGGTTACTCTGCATTGCCAAGCCCAATCCATTCCTGTCCAAAGAGTGGACTTTTGTTATAATTTATGGGAACGGGCAGCATCAGGTCAGGGGGCCATGCTCTCAGAGGAACCCCAAAACCGCTGGACCATCAATTGAGGTCTTTTAGTGGAGATCTCATGATGCACCTCTTTTTATGCTTGTGTTGCCAGTGAGGCTCCTCTCTGTGAGCTCCATCATGGCTATCACTGGTCGTGGCCAGGCACCATCCGGTTCTTCCGGTCCCAGGTCGATGTAGGCACCCACTCTTGTGGCTCTCTGTCTTCTCGGTTGTCTTTACCGCATGCCATTTTGGCTCTCGGTGAGCATCCGTTCCTGCTGAGTTGGGACCATTTGCTGTGTCCTCGGATGGGAGCTTGGCAGCTTTTAAGACCCCAGACGCCACTCACCAATGTGGGGTGCAGAGAGCTCTCTTAGCAAAACGCTAGTTGTACCAATTGGTCTGGAATTCGCCTAAGAGCATGGTCCCCCGCCCCAGCTACTCTATCCTTGCAGTATTGAGTTAAGATGGAAGGAGTACTCAAGTTACGCTGAAGTCCACTTAATGTTGTTCTTGTTCCTAATGTATGCTGTCACCGCTTTCTCCCAACTAGATTTCTAGTAACTACCTAAACTAAACCCTCCCCCCCTCGCCCTCTCCCCCTCCCTCCCTCCCCTCCCTTGCAGCTGTCAAAGAGTCCTTTCTTCTATACACAAGTCTGTTTTTGAAATCTTATCGTAGAGGTCTCATACAGTGTTTGTCCTTTTGTCACTGACTACTCTCACTCAAAATAATGTCTTCCAGTTGAAACCAGGTTAGGAGATGTTTCCTGGAATCATCGTTATTCTTTATCATTGCGTAGTGCTCCATTGAGTATATGTACCACAGTTTACCTATCCATTCTTCTATTGTTGGGCATCTGGGTTGATTCCACCTTTTTGCTATTGTGGACTGTGCCGCGATAAACATTCTGGTGCATGTGTCCATTGGTGTGAAAGGCCTTGAATCTGTAGGACATATTCCAAGTAGTGGAATTACTGGCTAAAATGGTATATCAATATCCATTTTTTTAAGGAAGTGCCAGACTGCCTTCCAAAGAGGCTGGACCATTTTGCAACCCCACCAACAGTGTAGGAGGGTTCCACTTTCTCCACAGCCTCTCCAGCATTTGTTGTTTTGTGTTTTCTGGATCATGGCCAATCTTGTTGGGGTGAGATGATATCTCATTGTTGTCTTGATTTGAATTTCTTTAATAACTAAAGATCGTGAACATGTCCACATATGTTTTTTGGCTGCCTGGATCTCCTCTTTAGTGAAGTATCTGTCCATCTCCTTCGCCCATCGCTTAATTGGATGATTTATCTTCTTCTTATTGATATTTTGTAGTATCTTATAGATTATGGAAATCAGGCATCGATCTGACATAGAGTTGCCAAATATTTTTTCCCATTCTGTGGGTGTTCTTTTAATTCTATTAATAAAGTCTTTGGATGAGCAAAAGTGTTTGATTCTTAATAGTTCCCATTTATCTACTTTCTCTTCTGTTGATTGAGGTTTCTTTGACAGATTTTGGAGTCTGTCCTCATTGTGTATTAAAACTTCCATTGTTGTTCCTACCTTTTCTTTGATGAGCTTTATCGTTTTAGGTTTGATATTTAGGTCTTTTATCCAGTTGGAGTTGGTTTTTGTATAAGGTGTAAGATATGGATCTTGATTCAGTTATTGCAGATGGATAACCAATTTTGCCAGCACCATTTGTTGAAGATGCTGTTTTTACCCCAGTTTAATGTCTTAGGGCCTTTGTCGAATATCAAGTGTTCATAGGCAGATGGTGTCATCTCTGGGGTCTCAATTCTGTTCCATTGATCAATCTGTCTGTTCTTGTACCAGTACCAGGCTGTTTTGACCACTGTGGTAGTGTAGTATGTTCTAAGATCGGGTAATGAAAGGCCTCCCAGTGTGTTCTTCTTCTTTAGTAGTACCTTACTTATCCGGGGCTTCTTCCCTTTCCAAACAAAATTGGTGATTTGTTTCTCCATCTCATTAAAAAATGATGCTGGAACTTGTATTGGGATTGCATTATATAAATAAATTGCTTTGGGTAAAATAGACATTTTCACAATGTTAAGTCTTCCTATCCATGAGCAGGGTAGGTTTTTGCATTTATCTAAGTCTCTCTTAGTTTCTTGTAGTAAGGGCTGGTAGTTCTCTTTGTAAAGGTCTGTTGTTTCTCTGGTTAGATTAATTCCTAGGTACTTTATCTTCTTAGGGGCTATCACAAATGTTACAGATTTGATAATTTCCTCCTTAACAGTCTTGTTGTTGGTATAAAGGAATCCTACTGATTTACTTATGTTTATCTTGTATCCTGAGACTTTGCTGAACTCTTCTATCAGTTTGAGTAACTTATTTATAGATTCCTTGGGGTTCTCTGCATATACAATCATATCATCTGCGAACACAGAGATTTTAACTTCCTCTTTGCTGATGCAGATGCCCTTTATTTCTTCGTCTTGTCTAATTGCTCTGGCTAGAACTTCTAGCACAATGTTGAATAGGAGAGGTGACAGTGGGCATCTTTGTCTAGTTCCTGATCTCAGGGGAAAGTCTTTCAGTCTCTCTCCATTCAGGATGATGTGGGCAATTGGCTTTGTATAAATGGCCCTTATTGTATTGAGGAATTTGGCATCTATTCCTATTTTGCTAAGAGTTTTTAGCATGAACAGATGTTGGACTTTATCAAATGCCTTTTCGGCATCAATGGACAAAATCAGGTGATCTTTGTCTTTTGTGTTATTTATGTGGTTAATCACATTAATTGTTTTCCTCATGTTGAACCAGCCTTGCATCCCTGGTATGAATCCCACTTGGTCATGATGGATTATTTTCTTGATATGTTGTTGTATTCTGTTGGCAAGAATTTTGTTGAAGATTTTTGCATCTAAGTTCATGAGTGATATCGGTCTGTAGTTCTCTGTCTTTGTTGGATCTTTCCCGGGCTTAGGTATCAGGGTTATGTTGGCTTCATAGAATGAGTTTGGGAGTACTTCATCCCTTTCTATACTGTGAAATAGTTTCAATAATATTGGGGATAACTCTTCTCTAAATGCTTGGTAGAATTCTGCCGTGTAGCCATCTGGGCCCAGACTTTTTTGGGTTGGCAGTGTTTTGATGACCTTTTCAATCTCTTCCTTTGTGATGGGTTTATTAAGTTGTTCTGCTTCACGTTGTGATAATTTGGGTAGGTGGTATGAGTCAAGGAATTTGTCCATTTCCCCTAGGTTTTCAAATTTATTAGAGTACAGTCTTTCATAGTATTCTGTTATGATGTTTTTGATTTCTGTTGCATCTGTGGTGACAACTCCCTTTTCATTTCTAATTTGGGTTATTTGTTTCCTTTTCTGCTTTTCTTTAGTAAGTTTAGCCAGTGGTTTATCAATTTTGTTGATCTTTTCAAAAAACCAGCTTTTGGTCTTTTCAATTTTTTCAATTGTTTTTCTATTCTCTAATTCATTTAGCTCTGCTCTAATCTTTATGATCTCCTTCCTTCCAGTGCCCGAGGGGTTCCTCTGTCGTTCTCTTTCTACTTGTTCAAGCTGTAGAGTTAGTTCCTTGATTTGGTTTCTTTCTTCCTTCTCGATGTGTGCATTTATGGAGATAAACAGACCTCTGAGCACTGCTTTGGCTGTATCCCATAGGTTCTGGTAGGAAGTGTTTTCGTTCTCATTGGAATCCATGAATTTCTTTAATTCATCCCTGATTTCCTCTATAACCCATGTTTTTTTGAGCAAGATGTTGTTCAGTTTCCAAGAGTTCCACTTTCTATCTCTGTTTTTTCTGCTATTGATTTCAACTTTGAAGGCTTTATTATCTGAGAAGATGCTTTGCAATAATTCAATGGTATGGATTTTGTTGAACATTGCATTATGGCCTATCACGTGGTCAATTCTGGAGAATGTTCCATGTGCACTGGAGAAGAAGGTGTAGTTGTCTGCTGAGGGGTGGAAAGTTCTATATACATCAATGAGGTTTAGTTGGTTAATTGTGTCAATGAGGTCTTCTGTATCTTTACTGAGCTTTTTTCTAGATGATCTTTCTAGTAATGAGAGTGGAGTGTTAAAGTCTCCCACTATTATTGTGGAGTCATCTAACTCTCTTTTGAGTGTAGTCAGTGTTTCTTCAACATATTTAGGTGCTCTGACATTAGGTGCATAAATGTTTAATATAGTTAAGTCTTGCTTGTGTACTGAACCTTTCAGCAATAAATAGTGTCCATCTTTGTCCACAATGGTGGATTTGACATTAAAGTTGATTTTGTCTGAGATTAGAATTGCCACCCCTGCTCTTCTTTGTTCATTGTTAGCTTGATATATATTCTTCCATCCTTTAATTTTCAGTTTGTTCCTGTCTTTAGGTCTCAAGTGAGCTTCTTGTAGACAACATATGGATGGGTCGTGTCTTTTGATCCAAGATGACACTCGGTGTCTCTTTACTGGAGCATTCAGTCCATTCACATTCAATGTAATTATTGATAGGTATGTGTTCACTGCTGCCATTGTGATATGTTTATTTTTATGTTGATGTTTTCTCTGTTGTTCTTATTAGTCTGTTCTGAGACACTCTTTTTTGTGAGTTGATTTTTCACCTTTTTCAGAGCTGGTTTTATAGTTGTTGAGACTCGTGTGTTAGATTTCTTGAAATGGTATGATACATCTTTGTTGTGCTTTACAGCTGCCTCTATGAACCCCCTTAAGAAACTATTTATAAACCCAATTTTAATTACTACCAGTCTGGTCATCTTCCTCTCCATCTGGAAGGACTATAATGACTGTAGTATATCCCTCTTTTATTCTGATGACACCATAGTTTTCATGATGATCACTGAATTGCTTCTTTCCAAATCAAAGCTGTGATTTACTTTGGAGCCTTCCCTAAATGAGTATTGAGTAGTGTGTCGTTCTAAAATATAAAGTTAGTGGTTTCTTTCTTCTAAGCCAAAGCCAAGAACTTCTTTCAGTATTTCTTGTAGTTTGGGTTTGGTTTTTACAAAGTCTCTGAGTTTCTGTTTATCTGGAAATGTCTTAATTTCATTTTTTGTGTTTGAAAGACAGTTTTGCAGGATATATAATTCTTGGTTGGAAGTTCTTCTCCTTCAAGACTTTGAATGTGTCGTGCCACTGTCTCCGTGCCAGCATGGTTTCTGCTGAGAAATCTGACGAGAGCCTACAGCGTTTCCCTCTGAATGTTAGCTTTGCCTTGAGTCTTGCTGCCTTTAAGGGTTGCTGCTTATGTTTCATTTTGTTAAGCTTGATTATAATATGTCTTGGAGTCTTTCTTTTGAGATCTATATTGGGTGGCGTACGATATGCATCTGAGATGTCTATATTCTCTTCCTTCATGATTTCTGGGAAGTTTTCTTTTTGCAGCTCAACAACAATACTCTCTGTGTTCTCAGATGTCTCACCCTGTTCAGGGACTCCAATTAATCGAAGGTTGTTCCTCTTAATAGAGTCCCACATGGTTCTTAATGTTTCTTCATTTTTCTTGTTTCTTTTTTCTGATTTCTGCTCATAGACACTGGCATCAGTAGCTCTGTCTTCCAAGTCAGAAATTCTTTTTTTCCATTTGTTCCATTCTGTTTTCTTGGGTTTGCATGGAAGTTTCTATGTCTGATTTTCTGCTTGATCTGTTGGATTTCAGAGTACTGGTGTTCCATCAGATCGAACAACTTGCTTAATTTTTCATTTTGTTCTGCTGCATTTTGTATAAGGTCTAGAAGGGCCCTGTATATAATCAATTTGTATTCACTTCCTGACGCTTTCATAAAAGTTTCTTCATCTGGAAAACTCCTTGGTTGCTTTGTTTGGGAGCCTTCTGAAGCCATGAGTGATTGCTTGTATGCCACAATTGTCTGTTGCTTTTTGGGTCCCTTGTGAGTATATAGAGGCTGGAAGAGGTACTGTGAGGATGGATTGCAAATGTTTCTCTAGGCTGTCTTCAAATGTAAAGCAAAAGGTATCTGACCAGTTCACAAGTCAGTTAGGTTTTCAGGTGTAGAGGTCCCTGTAAGCACCACTGTATCCAACCCCAGATGATAACAAACTAGTTCAGAATACAGCACTGCTAGTGCCCTGGTGGCCTCTGCCACCTGCTGGGCCCTGCTGACAAGGCCTAGCCTTATCCAACACTGCATCGAGTACTGGGTTTGTGATAGAAAAGCGCTCTCTTGTGGGCAGGCTCTGGCTCCCAAGCTAAGAATTAGGTCCAGCTGCGGCCACTGTACCCAAGATGGCGTCCTCCACACAGGCAGCAGACAGGGGGGCTAAAGGTGCCCAGAGGCAGCGATTCCTCTGCTTCTGTTGCAGGGCCCCCAGTGTAGGCAGCACTATGCAAAATCACTACTTTTCTGACAGAGAAGCGCTTTCCCGTTTGGAAGCGCTGGCTCCCAGGCTAAGAACGAGGTCCTGCTAAAATCTCGGTACCAACATGGCGTCCTGCACCCTGACCATGGAGTTCCACACAAACCCCACTGAGGCAGCTACAAAACGAAAGGCTCAAAGTGTCTAGATTAACAGAGTCCCGAGCCTGGCTCTCAGAATTTGGGAATTTCGCCTGCCTATCCGCCTAGCAGTGCGTCTGAGTCCAGCTGCCGGGCAAGGACCCGTTCCGCCCGCCAGCCGAGACCGAGGAAAAAAAAGTCAAAATGGTGCGTTTACCTTCCGTCTGTGAGAGCCGGGGCTAGCCAGGAGCGGGAGTCAGCAAAAGAGAGGAGATTTTTCTGAGTGGTATAAAGTCCCAATTAACAGCTCTGTGCCGTGTCCTGAGGCTGATTAGGTGCTCAGAAGGCTCTGTTTGATTGTCAATTCAGGTCTTGGTTTCCAGAGGGATAGAAGGAGACGTGGGCTTAGTCGGCCATCTTGACTCTGCCCCTGTAGAACAGTTTTTAAGTTTGAAGGTTCAATTTACCTATTTCATCTTGCTTATGCTTTTGGCATATCTAACAATGTATTGTTCAAAAAGAAGATTTTGAAGTATTATCCTTATGCTTTTGTTTTCCTCTAAGAATTTTATGATTTTAGTTCTTATATTTAGGCTCATTGATGCATTTTGAGTTAATTTTCCTATTAGGTGTGAGATATGGATCAAAATTCATTCTTTTACATGTAGAGAATCAGTTCTCTCAGCATCATTTATTGAAGAGGCTATTCTTTTTTTGAATCAACTTGGTCTCTGCATTGAAAATCAGTTCACCAAAGATGTAGGTTTTGTTTTGTTCCCCCTGAATTCTCAATAAAATCCAGGTAAACATCTTTCTGGTATTTTCTGTTTTCAGCCACAATGTATCTGACATCAGCAATGATACCCTTTGTTCCACATCCTCTTCTAAATTTGGCTTGAATTTCCAGGAGTTTCTTTTCATTCTTTCTTTTCCTTTTCTTTGTTAAGAAATTTTTCCTCTCCTTAAATTTAAACCTATAGTGTGACATCTTACTCTCACTTTCCACTTCAGGTATCCTATGTCCATTTAACCATTTCCTATCTCTTTCTGACTTCTCATTTTACTTCAAGACAGGAAGTGCCCATTTAGTCTTACGCGTCTACTTGAACTAAGAAGGACACTCTTCCTTTGTTTTATGGTTCAGTCTATTCTTTGTCTGAAGAGTTGGCTTCAGTAATGGTTTCAGTTTGGGGTCACCAGAATCCGGAAGCTATGTCTTCTGGGATGCCTCTAGCCTAAGTCGGATCACTAAGTCTGGTCTGTTTACATGAATTTGAGTTCCATACCACACTTTTATCCTACACTGTCAAAGACTTTCTGTGTGTTCTCTGTTAAGGTAATCACTGATGTACCCAGGCACCATGTAGTTCTTCTGTTCTCAGACTGATAGAGTCTCTGTTTGAAGTCGTCCTTTTGTCTCTTGGGTTAACATTTTTCTTGTTCTTTGATACCCTTCATTTTACTCTGCTGTAGGTGGGTTGGAAAAATATTAACATATCTTAGATAGCCACTTGCAAATTTTTAAGGCCCCAGGGATTCTTACCAAAATGGGTGGCAGAACGTTTTCTTAATACACATTTTTACACCATTTGACCTAGATGTTCCCTGAAAACATGGTCTCCATACCTCTTCCTCTGCTGCTGTGTTCCTCAAAGTGTTTGGTTACATTTAGGAATCTTCTTAGCTTTTGGTTTAGTTCACAGGTGCTGACTTCTCCTGTGTTGTGTGTTGTCCTTCTCGTCACCTAAGATAATTCTTGTCTACTGTCCTTTCCCTCCCTCCTCACCCTCGTAACCATCAAAGAATGTTTTCTTCTATGTGACAGTTTCTTTTCAATGTAGTAGTGCAACTACGTTTCAACAATCTTCAGCAAAATTTCATTGTGTATAACGTTAACGATATTGTTCAATAATTTCCGCATTCTGTTGGATCATCTTTCTTTGGAATGAGTGCAAATATGGATCTCTTCCAGTCGAGTGAGCACCACCAGTGCTGCACCTGCTTACTCAAACATCTCAAATGGTATTGCCTCAGTTCCTAGAGCCTTGTTTTTCACCAGTGTCCTCAGTGCAGCTTGTATTTCTTCATTCAGGACCGTTGGCTCCTGATCATGTGATACCTCCTGAAATGACAGCTTCTATTCATAGTAGATACTTTTAATTGAATGGAAGGAGTACATTGCCAAATCCTCTCAGCCTCATCATTTTTATGCCTCAAATGAAGAAATTATTGAAGGTGAGTTAATTCTCTAACTAATAACATGATTTAAAAAAACTAAAAATAGAAACAGAGTTGCGTTAAGTTGATTCCAAGTTATGATGATTCCATATGTGAGGAGCAGAAGTATGCTCTTTCCAAAAGAGGATTACTAAGCCTTTCTTTCAAGGTCCTGCTAGGTAGACTCAAACCACCAAACTTTCTGTTAGCCAGAAAGAAAATCACGTTAACTGTTTGCATCACCCAGGGAATGCAACACTATAATCCAATAGGTCTATACAATTTTCCTTGGTATGGTATCAACTTTTTTTAAAAGTATACTTTTTCCATACCATTTCTTCGAAAAAAAATAGATTGCTATAGAATGCAAGCAAACCATTTTTTATCTAAAAAATAAAGTTGTTGAAATAATGGTAATCATAATTTTAATATTAACCATTTAATTTGTGCACGTAAGCAAGGCACTTTCCTTATTCAACACTTAAGCCAATATTTATGAAGACCCTAAGATACTCACACCTTATTGACATGATTCGGTTCCAAAGACCAGGTTATTACGTGAAAATGGAGCATGGACATATCAGATCACAAAGTAGAGGATGGATACATCTTTACATTAATGTCAAGTCACATTTTTACATAACTGCCTGATCACATCATTAGGTCAGTGCTGAACCACTAAGAATCACGGCCTAGCCAGATGACACATAAGCTTAACCGTGCCAGGTAGTGCTACTCTAGCCTCTTACCTCAGTGTTTGTTACCGCCAAATGTATGGCATTAATGTGCAAAATAGTCAGATAGAAGATTTTTTACCGTTGTCACAAATGCAAAGCCTCATATAACAAGACAATTGGTAAGTAAGGAGTAGGTGCATATGCTAGGCACTGGAAATTGTACATTGAATAAAAGGTCTAAAATATTTCACTTGGGTTTTCAGTCCCTCTGTAGTCTAGTCCGTGTGTTTGTTTAATCACCAAATATTTATTGAGCACCTACCTCATGACAGGCGCTGTGAAGTATATCTTGATGATTTTGTAGTATTTTCTTCTACTCTTAAAAGCCAGTAAGACTAGCTTTCTCAATTTCCAATAAGTACTCATGATGTATTTATTCCCACAACTATTCAGGATGCTCTCTCTAGCAATGCCCCTTCTCTTCACTTGCTTAGATATCACCTTCCCTGGGAGATGTTCTAGCTTCTTATAGCTTGGTGTTCTTTCATAAACCACCTTGATTCTGACATCTTAGTTATCTAGTGCTGCTATACAGAAATAGCACAAGTGGATGACTGTAATAAAGAGACACTTAACTTCTTCACAGTAAAGTAGAATGAAAACCCAAGTTCGGAGTGTCAGCTCCAGGGGAAGGCTTTCTCTGTTGGCTCTGGAGGAAGGTCCACGTCATCAGTATTTCCTTGGTCTGGGAGCATCTCGGTTCTCAGATCCAAAAGACATACACTACTCCCAGCACTGCTTTCTTGGTGATATGAGGTCTCCCTCTGCTCCCTTCTCTCTTTTATATCTCAAGAGAATGCTTCATGATACAACTCAGACTTGTAGGCTGAGCTCTGCCTAACACAACTGTCACTCATCCTCCCTCATCAACATCATAGAGACAGTATTTACAACACATAGGAAAATCACACAGCACAGGGAATCATGGCCCAGCGAAACTGATACACACATTTTAGGGGGGACATAATTCAACCCATGACATCTAATTTCACTCCTACCCTTAACACAGTCTCATGTTATCTTGCCACTCTTCCTCTGAATTTGCCTTCACATCAGAATCACCTGGTCAAATTTTTTTTAAGATAACTAAATTAAAATTCTAGGAGGTGACCCAGGAAGCTCTGATTTAGACCTAAAGTTGAAAATAAATACCCTCAATTCAGCTAGCACTGGAGGAATCAACCTAAATTTAGCATGAATGTTGGTGTCCTTTGCCTCACATTGCAATGCTATCTGTAAAAAGAAAGGGATCATTCAACTTAGTGGCAATTTTCATCTGGAATGTTTTCTGCCCACCAATTTAGACAAAACCCTGGAAATATTAGCTAAAAGTATACTGCACATTTGCTGAAAGATCTTCATTCCCTCTCTGTAACTACCAAATAATGAATTTCCTAAAACATGAGTACCAATTATCACCACCTGTTTCACTTGTAGTCCTATTATTTTGGTACTGAAAATGTCTTTTAATTACATAAAAGGCATACAGTAAACAAGAACTGTTGGCTGAAACTTGCCACCTTCTCTCCAGTGTGGCGGGTTTTAGTGAAAATTACAAGGTTTTGTGAAAGTTATGATCCTCAAGTTCTCAGTTTCTGGGTACATGGACTTAATTTCTGTTAACCTTTTTTTTTTTTAGAATACTTGGAAGATAGATTGCCTTCAAACTAATCATTTCTTGTAAATATTGTTCTTTGAATAGAAGAAATTCTATGTTCCCTGGAGTCCAGGCATGCCCTGGTAAGCCTTTATATAATGACCTGTTGAGAAGAAGAAGAACGGAAAGATTAGGGCAGATGGCAGCTCAAGGGACAACGCTGCTTCCTGAGTGTGTTGTAGGTAATCCTAGATTCTAATTAAAATCCTGGATTCTAACCAAATCTACCCCACACATACCTGCCGTGAAAAGTTACAGAGTATTTGAGAGTATTACAGAGTATTTGAGAGTATTACAGAGTATTTGAGAGTATTACAGAGTATTTGAAGCGTTCAAAATTGTTTATCCCTTCATTTATTTCACCCCACCATACCTCCACTTTTCCCATGGTTCTTTCCCTTATATTTTCCATTTATGAACCATAATTGTTATCTAGGAAACCTTGATATATGGGATACGTTTTTGTACTGAGAATATGACAAGCATTCAGGAGAAAGAGGGAGATAGGTGGTGTCTGAAAGGCCCTTTCTGGGCTGGTAGAACACAGCAGAGCAGCAGGATTGGATTTCAGCCGAGAAGGCCCAGTGCCTGGAGGGGAAAAAGCTATTAGCAGCACCACAAAGTCAAGATGCACAAGATACTTTGGCTAATTTCTCATTTGCCTTGGCATTAATACTTCTGCTCTCTCAGCAGCCACTCATTGAGCACCACTATAGGCTAGAAGCTTCCATTACTTTTGCATTTCATTTCAAGCTATGTCAATTTACATAAAGGGAAATATCAACCTGTAAACATAGTCAAAAGTTCCGCTCTACTGCTGAAAACCTCTGCTTGTAGGCAGCATTGCTACTTAAGAGCTTTAACAATTTTTATTGTTGTTGTATGTTTTTAAGCACTGTATGCTTGCAGCAAATTTCTCACTGATAAGAAATTAATTTCTACATAAAGAAGCCTCCTGGTCCTTGGAGCTATTGTCCTACAGTGCTACCTCTTCCTCTAGGCACCACAGTCTCTGGTTCCCCACTCTCATTCCTGCATCCAAGAATATGTCACGTCCAAGGCTTTTTTTTTTTTTTTATCTCAGATTGTTTTTTAGTTTTTCACTCACATCAAACAAATATTTACGGAGTGCTTGCTTTGTAGCTATCACTATCCCAGACACTGAAATGCAGCAGTGGCAAACAGACGAGAGTTCTGGTTTGCACTCTAACTGAAGAAAAAGACAAACAAATAGCTAACATGCATAATATGTTAATTAACAATCAAGAGGGTAGATAGCGAAAGGGCAGGGAGGCAGCCTCATTGTGCAAAACTCAAACTAAACAAAAACCAGTTGCCGTTAAGTCATTCTTGACTCATGCCAACACAGTTGTGTCAGAGCGGAACTATGCTTTGCGGGGTTTTCAGTGGCCAATTTTTCAGAAGTACTTTTCCAGACTTTGCAAGATACCTTTCGGTGGACTCAAACCTCCAACCTTTCAGTTAGCCGCTGAGGATGTTAACAACTGGCACAACCAGGATCTCCACTGTGCAAAGAGAATGGAAATTAGGGACATGAGGGATGACATGGTGCTCTTAGCTTCTCATGGCGACCCGTGTAAATGGGGATGGGAAACAGGATGAGTTAATCACGCCCACCAAGGCAAACACTGGTGGCAGAGTGTTCATGCTGGGGGGGACCGGGGCTGTGACGTAAGGTGTGTAGGTCGCAGTTATAGAGCCCTCTCCTTGCCCTTGCAAAAGATGATGTGGACATGAAAGTGTGGTCAGAGAGTGGCCATCTTACCTGGAGCTTAGGAGCTCTACGACTCCCTGCGGCCTCCTTTATTCATGGACTGAATCATTGCTGAAGTCCCCAGTGAATTCTTATCCAGATCACTGTCACCTAGATGTATTAAAATAGAAAATTTCTTTTTTCGAATCCTTGAAGAAATTACTAAAAATATGTATGAGACATTCACACAAAGTAAGAAAGTACAAGTGTTATTTAAAATTGTTTTTTGTTTCAACATTTGGTGGCCTATGTCCTGCCAAAGAAATTAAACAGTACATAACTAACTTTATCTCTTTTTTTAACATCCAAGTAAGAAATAAAAAGGGAAAAATACATTGATTATTCCTGCTTATCACATACTGTGATCAAACTGTATGTCTCCAACTGTAAGCTACTACTCAAATTGAAAAGCAATAACAACAAAAAATGAGTTTATGCACACTTTTGAAGAATTATCTGTATGAGATCAAAACGGTAATCGTGTCTCTAAAGTACAGGTGAGAACCTTAAGGTAAAGTAACAGTGATGAAACAATATAGATAGAAACAGTGAAAATGGTGACACAATATGAAGTATGCAACCATTGTCAAAGAATTGTACATGTAAAACTATTGAATGGGTGTATATTTCGTGGTTTATATTTCCAACAAAAAATGTATTTCATTTTGAAAACATAATCAACATCACAGAATTGTATGTAAGGCCAGTGAGAGCTGACTGGGACATCAAAAGAAGGAAAAGTATCCTCAACAATGTGATTACTGGCTGTCACACACAGCTTTGGCTGTTTCTACGAGGAGCTTCTATGGACCACAAGGATGGAATATTTGCAGGTAGCACAGTTTTGGGCATTGACTGCCTGTTTTTTTTTTTTTTTTTTTTTTTTTTTTTAGCAATAGATAAAAACAAGCATATAGTCCAAGGAAAGTAAGGACTATTGCTGAACACAGAGGAAAACCCAAATAAGGTATACATGGTTGTTTTTCCTTAACGTGGAAATACAACAGGATGAACATACATGCTGCTTTACTGCATACAGTTGCCTAGACTATAAATTGCAAGCAGAGGCTGAAATCCAGCCCTCGTTTTCCTAAACAACCCATTCATTCTGGGGAGGAGGCAGCATCCACCTAACCCAACTGAAGGAACCCTTTTTTCTAATGCGGGTAGAGACATTGTAGGCATATTGGAGGCAATGTGCATGTGTGTGTATAACACACACACAATTCCAAATTGCCAAACTGTATCAAAATTTTTCCTTGTTGCTGAATATTTTCTTTTAGCCAAAAAAAAAGCACTCTGTAACACACACTTTTCTTATTACTTCCTGAAGCCACTGTTCCTGTAATTCCTCTTTATTCACCGGCTCTAACACCTCACCACCTACACCCTACAATCCGCGCTCAGCCACTCTAGTGAAACCTCACTTCAAATTCCAGTCATCCCCTAGTTACTAATCCACCCACTTCTTTAAGCACATTCTTTTTCAGCAATATTATACTGCTGATAAACACCTCTTCTCCTAAATCTCTCGTTCCTTGCACTGATCACCTTCATTTTTTCTTTCCTTTAAACTGCTTTTTACCACCAGCTTTCACCTCTGGTCTGTATACCCGCCCCTGGTCCCTAATACAAGTGTCCATGAGTCCTCTACCCTCTGTCTTTTAGGAAAACTTACTTACTCTCATCTTTTTAATTAGCATCTATAGGCAGAGGGCTTTCAGAGTCTTCTCTTTCGAGCTCCAGTTTCAAATATTTAAGTGTGTCCCTGGTCGAGTGGCAAAACCAAGGAGTTACAGCCAAATGGAGCTCAAGACCTTCAAAGAGCCCAAGCAGCTGGGTCAAACAAGCAAATGCATATTTGCTCCAACTGGAATAAGCACTACAGCAGCCACGCTTTCACTCTCTCTCTGAGGACTCTCTGGAAAAGAAGGTTGTGAGGGAGGAAGGGTAGATAGGCGAGGCCGAATAGGAGAGCAGGAAGTCCAAAGAGGAGCAAGCTTGGAAGAGCTTCAGTTTCTGCTCAGCCCGTGAAGCATGGTTTCCTACCAACAGTTAAAAGTTAATATGGAAAACTGGAACCCGTTCTCCATCTTATCCTTAAAGTCTTCTCTCCTGGGGCCTTGTTAGCTCATCCTTCCATTCACTTAGGCTAAAAACATGAATACAGAAGGTCAGCAGTTAAAATCTGTCAGGTGCCCCCTGAAAATTCTACAGAGGGCAGTTCTGCTCTCGTTATAGGGTTGCTGTGAGTCAGAATCAGCTCAACAGCAGTGGGTTTGGTTTGGGGTTCTATAGTTTCTTAGTCCTTTTCTATTTTTTTATTGTCGATAATTGCCATCAGTTTGACATCGACTCATGGCAAGCCCATGTACAGCAGAACTAAATATGCACCATTCCCACGACTCCTGCTATACTCAGGCTTGTTGTTGTGGCCACTGTGCATTTTGAATGACTTCTGACTTAGGGGGCTCATCTTCCATCACCACATCAGACAATATTCTGTTGTGACTCATACATTTTTTTGCCTGCTTGTCAGAAGTGGATCACAAGGCCTTTCTGCTAGTCTGTCGTAGTCCAGAAGCTCTGCTGAAACTTGCCCACCATGGACAACCCCGATGATGTTTGAAACACTAGCGGCATAGCTGTCAGTATGTTCAAGTTGCTCACTGTATTACAACAAACTAACAGACAAGTGGAGGTTTTTATTTTCACATGTCTAATACACATGTATTTTTCTATTTTTGTATCTTCTCTCCATCTTCACTGCCTTCACCTTGGTTCCAGTTTCTACTGTATCCCATCGAGACTTTTGCCCATCTACTCGCTCTCCCATCTAACTCCAGCACATTCTCCCTTGTATACCATCCTCAGAAGTTTAAACTTACTCTAAACACTTCCAAAATGTGAATAAATTTTAATAAAAGACACAGATTTTGAAAAGCTCCAAAATAAATAAGCAAAACCACAGTGGCTGCAAATAATATGATGAAGTTCATAAATCGGACTGGTAAGCAATTCCATAAAGTAAGGTCAAACTCTGTTTATGTGAGGCAGTACCAACAGGGGAAGCTTTATAAATATTCTTCTTTCCATTCAATAGTATAGTTCTCTTGGCTGTACACAAGGGCCATTTATTAACACAGTACATAATTTATGTTTAAAAATATGGTTGTAAGTATTCATTTGTGATTTTGGAGAGAAAGACTGCAAACAAAACTGAACCATGGGTAGAAGTCTTTGTAAGTTGCGAGAGTGAAAATCATGCCAACTGAAGAATGAGTCTCATAAACCAACAGAGCACACTGTTCTGGGAAGCTATCTAGGCAAGGCCTGATACGAGAAACTAAAGTACAGGGAGGGTGTGTATGTATGTGTGAGTTTGTATGTGTCCTCAACTAAACAGAAGAACTTTGTTCCTTTTACATCACTGACTCAAGGAAGAGGCCAACCCCGAGCACTAAACAGGAATTTCAGAAACTTCAATTTTTCCCTCTGGGTCATATGTTCCTCTTGGTTCAAGTTCGTCTTGTTCACTCCATTGATGCCTATAGCACTTAGTGTTCAGAATATGTAACTGTTCAATATGTATTTGTGCAACAACTGAAAGCCTAATCATATTTAAAAATTCAGCTAATTCATTACTATGTAGTCATTTCTGAGAATACTCTGCCTTCATTCATTCCATTATATATATATATATGGTATATGTATAGTTCATATATACAGTATATTCTACTGTGTGTGTGTATACAGACACCTTGCTTTGCTAAGATCTGTTATATGCATTTTCCAACTATTATCAGTGCTGTAAACAAATCTGTTATTTTCTTTCAGAAGTATTCTTACCTCATAATTTGTTATTCAAGAAATGTTAATCAATAAATGCAGACTAAAGTGTCACCTTGCATAATATAATGTGGCTGTAGTACCTGACTTCCTCTAACTTCACAGGGAAGGAGAATAAAGATCAACAGCACAGCTCAAAGCTGCTTCTCACGAGGCAGAGGTCAGACATGCCCTTTCTTTCCACCATCTTTACAATTTCTGACACCAACCATCCCTTCCACAACACTCTCTACTTCTCTGCTGGGTTTGATGATTCTTTGCAAAGGCGCTACACAATAGGGTTTATTGGGAAAGTAACAGGTTACGTGTCAAGTTCACCAATGCTCGGAATACAGTACTTCCATCAGGACAGCCTCTCCTCAGCCATGCTCATAGGCACGCCTCTCCCTAGCCCCCTGTCTCTGCCCAAAGACACTCAGCTTTCTCACTCCTGAGCCAGGAAGCCCACTATGTGATCTCTCCTGCCACCACTTCTCTCTGTCTTTAGGGTTACAGCTTGCTCTCTGTGTCTTGTGTTGAAGAACTTCTCACGGCAAGAGTCTCATGTTCAAACAATGTACTCTCCACTCCTGAGTGTTTTTGTTTTGTTGTGATGAGAAGTTTTCTGTGTTCTGGTATTAGTCCTCTTTTTAAGCTCAGCAAGAGAGCAAAACTGACTAATCCCTTCGACTGGCCATGATTAACCTATATGCACAGTCCCGCTCAATCATCTGGGTGGAAATTATAAGACCATATCAAGAAAGGCCACAAAAAAAAAATCAGTTCATCATTCCACAAACTTGCAAGTCTCCTGACATCATTTCCTGTACAAAGATGTTATTTACATATTCTGCATTGCCTTTAGCCATTTAGCTATATACCAAAACCAAACCAAACTCATAGCTGTTGAGTCAACTCCAACTCAAAGTAACCCTATAGGACAGAGTAGAACTGCCCCATAGTGTTTCCAAGGAGTGGCTGGTAGATTTGAAGTGTGAACTTTTTGCTTAGCAGCTGTAGCACTTAACCACTACACATAGCCACAGATACTTCATGTAGTAAATGTATTCCAAAAAAAGTTGTCTAAAAATTAAATCATGCTCTTCAAGTCCCATTTTGAGAGTTATTTTCTCCTTGTTTTTACTGAAGCTCAATTGGCAATCGTTCTTAACACTTTGCATTTCCCTATTTCAGAACCTTTCTCTAAATTAATTATATATATACAAAGAATTAAAAGTATTGGAAGAACATCTATTTAAATAGATAAATTATTCTTTTTTATTTTAATAAATGAAACATCATCTACTTTCCATGTAGTAATCCTTAGCTAAACAGCATGCACACATCTGGCTACAGTGCACCCTTTCTCTGATGATGTTGAATCAGTGTTTCATTTTTACAGTGATGACATTCAAATCCAGTTTTCCTTTTTAAAGCCTTTTTTTTTTTTTTTTTTTTAATTCATGCTTACATTTCCAATATTGGAATTGCCACTAACAGATTTTTCAGAAGTGAGGGTGAAATAATGTGTGTGAGGAAAAAAAAAAAGTGATAGGGAAGTTTGACAGAGTGTTTTAACTAAGCACGGGCTCAAATTAGAAAGCAGTTGGTTATATGAGACATGGCTAACAAGACATGGCATTAAATATTCAGTGACATGCTGAAACCACATTCCGGTAAGAGATCTTCAGAAATAAAGGTAAAAGTGGGTGTAATTAACTATTTTAACCACACACAAAAAAATTAAAATCTCAGAAGCTACACCAATTTAATCAGAGAACTACATTTGTTACTGGAAAAAGTAGATGAGGAATCCATCACCCCAGCACGAAATTTATAGATGCAACACCACTAGAAAGAACTTTAAAAATAAAAAAAAAAAAATACAGCTACTTCTAAATCTACTAATTAGAAAGAATTTTGTTACCTACATTAGGGAAGATCCATTAATTCACTATAATCTTAACCATCTCTTGGGTGAAACCAAAAAGTCATGACCTATCCTAACAAACCACTCGCAGGAACAAAATGTAGAAATGGATCTTCTTTCAATGATAAATGATGAAAAAAGTAGGAGACTTTCATTTGGAAGAAGAATAAGCAAATCATCTCAAAATATAAGTAAGAACAAAAGTCATTTACGTAGAAACTTAAATAAAAAGACAGACCCCATTAAAAAGCCGTTTGCTGTATCCTAATATACTGGTTTGCCACCAGTGGAAAGGAAGACATGCTGCTTGGATTCCTAGAACAATTAACAGCATCTCAGCAGCAGATTTTGCATCTGCCATCCAGACGCTGGCTTGGTCTGTACTTGCTTTTTTAAATGAGATTGTAGCCAAACTGATCATATGACTAACAAAAAACAAAACTCAACCAGTCTTTTGATTAGCACCCTCATGTTTAATCACTGTACCACCAGGGGATCCCAATACAAACGCAGAGGCCCTAAATTCCCATGGCACATAACACTTGGAAAGTCTTTTTCTCCAAAGACACAATCAACTCAGCACGTGGTTCTTTCCCTCTTTCCCTCTATGTCCATGCCCTGAAGGGCAGAGTGGACCAAGATGTTAAGGTTCTCCCAATGTTTGTTTAATTTAGCTTGAATTTTTAGAAGGCCCAGAAGCCAATAATAGAGGCTCCCAGTGCCTATTTTTTATCTCTGGGATGATAACCAAAAGAGAAACAGAAAAAAAAAAAAGTCAAGTTCTACCCATAGTGATCCTATAGGATAGAATAGAACCATCCCATACAGCTTCCAAGGAGTGGATGGTGGATTTGAACTCCCAAACTTTTTGTTAACATCCCAGCTTTTAACCACTCACCCTAGGGTTCCTTGTGGTTGTTATTATTGTTGTTGTTAGGTGCCAGAGAGTCAGTTCTGATTCACAACAACCCTCTGCACAACAAAATGAAGCTCTGCCCAGCCCTGTGCCACCCCCATAGTCGTTATTCCTGAGCCCATTGTCACAGCCACTGTGCCAGTTCATCTTATCGAGGGCCTTCCTCTTTCTCTGACCCTCTACTTTACAAAGCATGACATCTTTCTCCAGGGCCTGATACCTCCCTGAAAAATGTTCAAAGTATGTAAGACACAGTCTCACCATCATTGCTTCTAAGAAGCACTCCAGTTGTACTTCTTCCAAGACAGACTTGTTCCTTCTTTTGGCAGTCCACAGTATATTCAATATGCTTTTCCAACAACACAATTCAAAGGCATTAATTCTTCTTTTGCCTTCCTTATTCATTGGACTGCTTTTATATGACTATGATGCAACTGAAAATATCATAGTTTGAGTCAGCTGCACGCTAGTCTTCCAGGTAACATCTTTGCTTTTCAACACAGCAGATTTCCCGAGTGCAATGCATCTTTTAATTTCTCTACTGCTGCTTCCACAGATATTGATTGCAGATCCAAGTAAAACGAAATCCTTCACAACCTCAATCTTTTGTCTGTTTATCATGATGTTTTTTATTGGTCCAGTTGTAAGGATTTTGTTTTCTTTATGTTGGGGTGTAATCCATACCAAAGGGTGCGGTCTTTGATCTTTGTCAATAAGTGTTTCAAGTCTTCTTCACTTTCAGTAAGCAAGGTTGGGTCAGATGCGTAACTCAGGTTGTTAACGAGTCTTCCTCCAGTCCTGATGCCTTGTTCTCTTCATACAGTCCAGCTTCTCAGAGTATTTTCTCTACGCCAAGCCAAGTGCCGTCGACTCTACAAACAGATTTAAAAAGTATGCTGAAAGGCTACAGCCTTGATGCATACCTTTACTAACTTTAAACCCTGTTTGGTTTGAATGACTGCCTCTTGATCCATGTATGGATTCCTCAAGAGCACAACTAAGTGTTCTGGAACACCCATTCTCCACAATGCTATCCATAATTTGTTATGATCCACACAGTCAATTGCCTTTACATAGTTGATAAAACACAGGTAAACATCTTTCCTCAGTTTTCTGCTTTCAGCTAAGATTCATCTGACTTCAGCAATGGATACCCACGGTGGCATGTCCCCTTCTGAAGCTGGCCTGAATATCATGCAGTTCTCTGTGGATATGTTGCCACAGTCACTTTTGAATGATCTTCAGCAAAATTGGACTTGTGTGTGATATTAATGATATTGTTTTATAATTTTCATATTCAGTTAGATCACCTTTCTTGGGAAAAGTCATAAATATGGATCTCTTCTGGTTGGTTGACCAGGTAACTGTCTTCCAAACTCCATGACATAGACAAATAACTCCATCACTGCATCCATTTGATGAAACATTTCTACTGATATTCCATCAGTTCCCAGAGTCTTGTTTTTTGCCAGTGCCTTCAGTATAGCTTGGATTTCCTCCTTCAGTACCATCAGTTCCTGATTATATGCTACCTCTTGAAACGGCTGAACATCTGTGTATTCCTTCCATCTTCTTGCAATGCTTTCTGCATCGTTTAATATTTTTCCCATAGAATCTTTTACTACTGAAACTTCAGGCTTGAAGTTTTCCTTCAGCTCTTTCAACTTGAGAAATGCAGAGCATGTTCTTCTCTTTTAGTTTTCTATCAGCAGCTGTTTGTACATGTCATTAATTACTTGGTCTTCTCATGTCACTCTTTGAAATCTTCCGTTAAGTTCCTTTACATCATAATTTCTTTATTTTGCTTTAGCAAAAGAATAATGTCTGAGTCTCTTCTGACATTCATTTTGGTCTTTCTTATCCCTTTAACGACGTTTTGTTTTCTTTGTGTGTGATGTCTGTGATGTCGCTTCACCAACTCACCTGGTGTTCAGACATTAGTGTTCAGTGTGTCAGATCTGGTTTTGAGAAAGTGTCTAAACTGAGGTATGATAAACCTACTCAGAGTCCTACTTTGCCTGTCACAGACTTGTAATTTTCTTCAGTTTCAGTCTGAACTTGAATTGGTAGTCTGTTCTGAAGCCAGCCTGGCCTTGTTCTGGCTGATGATACTTAGCTTTTCCATCATTACTTTCCACAGATATGGCCCACTTAATTTCTGTGTTTTCCATTTGGCAAGGTCCACACATAGTAGTCATTTTCATGAAGTCGTTGGTCTTGCAAAACTTTGTCATGCAATCTCTGGCATCGTCTCTCTAACCAAGGCCATATTTCTAGCTACTGATCCTTCTTTTTTTGTTTCTGACTTGCACATTCCAATCACAAATAATTACCAATGCATCCTGATTGCATAGTCTATCAATTTCAGACTGCAGAAGCTGGTAAAAAATCTTTAGTTTCTTCATCTTTGGCCCTAGTGGTTGGTGCATGAATTTGAATAATAGTCACATGAACTTGTCTTCCTTGTAGGCATATAGATACTATCCTATCACTGACTACATTGTACTTTAAGGATAGATCTTGAAATGTTGTTTTTGAAAACAAATTCAATGTCATTCCTCTTCATTCTCTCAATCCTGACATAGTAGGCCATTTGACTGTCTGATTCAAAATGGCCAATAGCAGTCCATTTCAGCTTACTAATACCTAGAATATTAATGTTTCTGTCTTCTATTTCATTTTTGATGATTTTTCATTTTCCTAGATTCATATTTCATACATTCCGCATTCCAGTTATCACTGGGTGTTAATAGCTGTTTCTTCCCATTTTGAGTTTTGTCACATCTGCAAATGAAAGTCCCAGAAGACTACCTTTATCCATCTTATTAAACTGACTATACTTCAAGGAGGTGGCTCTCCCCCAATTGTCTTCAAGCACCTTTCAACCTGGGGGGCTCATCTTCTGGTACTCTATCAAGCAGCATCCCATTGCTGTTCATAAGGTTTTCCTAGGTAATTCTTTTCAGCAGTTGACTTCTGGGTCTTTCTTAGTATGTCTTAGTCTGGAGGCTCTGATGAAACCTGTCCACCATGAGTAACCCTGTTAGTATCTGAATACTGGCAGCACAACTGTCAGTATCACAGCAACACACAAGCTCCCACAGCATGGCAAACTGACAGACACATGAGGCCAGGGATTCTAGGATGATATGATTAGCTGAAAATTGGAAGAAGTAGTTGCTCTTGTTTTGGAGTGCCTCAACCAGTTGGTATGACTGATAACTGTCTCGAAAACAATGTATTTTTCCGATGCATTGTCTAATGCTGCTATAACAGAAATGCCACAAATAGATGGTTTTAACAAAGAGAAATTTAGTTCCTCTCCGTCTAATAGTTAAATGTCCAAATTCAGAGTACCAGCTTCAAGGGAAGGCTCTCTGTGGGCCCTGGAGGAAGGTACTTCTCATCAACTGTGCTCTTAACTAGGAGCTTCTCCATGCTGGAACCTTGGGTCCAAAGGAAGTGTTCTGCTCTTTGTGCTGCTTTCTTGGTGGCATGAGGTTCCCAACTTCCTGTTAGTTTCCCTTTCCTTTTAACTTCTGTAAGATAAAAGGTAGTATAGGCCATATTTCAGGAAAATTCTCTTGTCACTTTAGATGAGGGACATGACCTGATCAATAGTATTACAATCCTACCCTAGTCCTCTTTGACCTAAAATTACAATCATAAAATAGAGGGCAACCACACAATAAAGAGACTCAAGGCCTAATCAGGTTGAGACATATTTGGGGGAAATACAATTCAGTCCATGACAATCACTCTCCCGAATGTTTAAATCATGAACTTTAGTTACCTAAAAGCAGCTGCCCGGTTGATGGTTGGCACTAAGGTGGAGTGCCCACATCAGGCACAGAAAAGCCTGCAGTTTTCTAGTTTCAAATCAGTGCTAGCTGACTACCTTAAGCCTGGGACAGAGTTGATTACGTGACTTCAAAGGCTAACATGGAAGAGAGACTGCAGGCATCCTCAAGAAAGCAGTGTGAATACCAAGTAACTAAATATGAATGGTACAAGCAATACTGCCTGTTTTAGTCATCTAGTGCTGCTCTAACAGAAATTCAGTAGAATGGATGACTTTAACCAGGAAAAGTTTATTCTTACACTATCTGGTAAGCTACAAGGCCAACTTCAGAGTTGTCTGCTCCAGTGGAAGCCCTTCCCTCTATTGGCTCTGAAGGAAAGCCCACGTGTTGTATCAGTCTTTGTTCAGGGAGCATCTTGGTGCAGGAACCTCAGGTCTGAAAGACATGCTCTTCTTCTTGTGCTGCTTTCTTGATAGTATGAAGTTTCCAATTCTCCGCTTCTTTCTCTTTTTATCTCCCATAGGATGAAAGGATAAAGGGTGGTACAAGCCACACTCCAGTGAAACTCCTTTAACAAGGGTGTTGCAGTCCCACCCTAATCCTCTTTTAACATAATCATCCTGTTTATTAACCACAGACAGTGACTAGGATTTACAGCATCAGAAAAATAACAAAATGGAGGGGAACCACAGAATATAGGGAATCATGGCCCAGCCAAATTACCACACACATTTTTGGAGGGTCACAATTCAATTCATGACAATGTATTTTAGACTGCTTTGAAGCATCAAGTGACAGTTAAGCATTATTCCTATCTGGGTTCTTCCACTCTGCTGGTCATAGTGTGGCTTTAAAAAATCAGAGAACCTCTCTGACTACCTGAGACAGTCATGAAGCTACTCCATGGCTGGCAGACGGGTTAAATGGTAATTGTTATGAGCCTGATAACACACCGCTTGTGTGATCCCAGAGATGGAAAGGCTTTCTCCTTCAGCTCCGTAAACAAGGAAACAGCTTCCCATTTGTTTTCTGAGTCACGCAGGCTTGCACATAAGACAGTTGTGGACCAATAGGAGTCCCTGGGTCCTGCAAACTGTTACTGTGCTCAGCTGCTAACTGAGAACTTCAAGGTTTGAGTCAATTCAGAGATGCCTCAGAAGAAGTCAGGTGATCTACTTGCAAAACAATAGCCATTGAAAGCCCTATGGAGTACATTTCCGCTCTAACATGTATGGGGTCACCATAAGTTAGAATCAACTTAGGGTAGCTGGGTTAGCCTTCTTCTAGAGCAGTACAAAAATTTGCTATAGTCAGAAGGCTTCATAAACCACACATTGTGTTAAAGAGATCCTTTGCTCAAACTAAATATAAACCTGATTCCCAAATCTGGAGAGTATGTAATCACATAATCTCATTTAGATTTAATCATTACACGTGACTATTGTCAGAAAGGTGTTTGTTATTTTTCACATCTTCATTATGAACTTCTGGGTGTAGCTCTTATTATATCCAGATTTTTAAAAAAAGTCTGAGAAAAGTTAATTCCAAATGGAACAACTGGAATGGAATTAATGAGGATGTACACACATTGTGAAAAACATAACCAATGTCACTGAACAACTTGTATAGAAATTATTGAATTGGAACCCAAACTACTGCATAAACTTTAACCAAAAACATAATAAAAACATTATTTAAAAATAAAACTTTTATTTCACCACATGAATGAGGTATAAAGTACAGAGATGAGCTCAGAGCTGTCTGTCTCCAAAAATTTGTCTTTCAGTTAAGAGCTGTTGTTCCTGTGTTACAGGTAAATTGTAAAAGAAGGCTGTCAGCATAAGGGAGCAACATCAATGGAAACATTAATTACCTCCCCCGTTCTATTGCTAAAAGTCATTGTCTACCACACCTCTAGGAGGCTGTACTTTTCCCTCCCTTAATTAGCATCTGAAAAAACTAAGACTCAAAAACAGGAAATGCCCTGATTGAGACCATAACACATTATTGACAATTTCATCACCCTGAATCAATCACTTAATTCTTTCTAATTCAATATGCTGACTAGTTAGAGTGAGATAAATTATCTCCTCTCTTCCTGTCTCTGTGTCAGGGAAGGAGTGAAGAAAGAAACTCAGCATCCTTTACTCTCTGTCTAAATGTTTTATCTGTAATACCATATAATATCTCCTGCTCAAAGAAAGGAAGCCCTTGTGGTGCAGTGGGTTGATTGCTATGTCTGTTAACCAAATGGTCAGCAGTTTAAATCTGCCAGGTGCTCCTTGGAAACTCTATGGGGCAGTTCTACCTTGTCCTATAGGGCCATTATGAGTCCGAACCGGCTCAAAAGCTCTGGGTTTGGTTTTTTGTTGTTGGTGGTGGTGGTGGTTTATCCTTCTTTTTATTGGGAAAAGTCTTTCCATAATCCCCAAAATTATTTACCTCCAGATACCTTAATTCCTAATAAAGCTATAGATTTAACCTCATGCCTCTTTTTCCAATGTATAAAAGACTACATGTTGCTCTTCGCATTTTCAAATATACCACAGGAATAAGTGCTGAGTAGGTGTTGCACCATATTAATTGAAAAACTAAATAAATATATCACTCAGAAAATTATGAAACTAAAAGAGCAAGGCGAAGAAGAAAAACAAGCTTCTCCCCACAGAGGGAAAAATAGTTCTCTGAGATGGAATGAGATTTACTGATTCAAAATATATATAACCAGTTAGACAGAAAAAATGCCTTCCACAAGATCAAAATCATCTACCAAAAGATGTAATGAATGTTTCTGTCTTTGAGCCACTTCAGACTACACTGAGCAATCTAAAATATATAATTATAAAGCTGTGTGAAAATAAAAATCTAGGTTCCAAGGCAAGATGCTGAGCTCCTGATCTGAATCCAAGATGGACCTGCCTTCGCTGCCTGTTAGTCTCCTCATACCTCAGTTTCCACATCTGACAGCACTTACCTGTCTCCCAAGGCTGTCAGGGTGCTAACAAGCTCATGTCTACAATGCCCTGACGACCTTTACATGAAAGATGTTACAGAAGTCCAAGAAATTCATCCTGGCATTTGTTTCACTTGGAAAATTTCTCCAATTACTATAGGAAAAAAATTCCACAAACAGCTCACCAGAGTTTGACCCTTCTTAAATTTGAAAATCAAAGGATCTTTTACCTTTTAATGTAAACCTAATTACAGAAAAAGGTTATAGAAAATTCCATAGCACTGTGTAAGACTCTAGTTAGAGCCAACCTTAAACATGGAGAGACATTGTCTCTCATTGCTGTGAAAAGGGGAATCGCCTGTTTATTCTCTACAGTGATCGGCAGGCAGAGGGACCAGTGACATAATAGCCCCCAGCAATCCCACAGAATTCATAAATGCACTTCAGGAAATACCTAGCCTGTACTCCTAACTAGATCCCCTTGGTTAAATCTGTCATTTGTATCTTCCACTTTGTCTGACTGATGGGAACCAATCTTATCTTTAAAAGAATGATATTATGATGAAGTGTTTCCAAGTCTTTTTAGACTTCACAATAGGAAACAAAAATGCTATTGTTTTATCCTCTCCTTTCGAAGCGCTCTCTCTGGAAAGAAAAGGTTCCATAAATCATTTAAACGTATGTACAGTGGGAATACAGCTTTGTTACATTCAATAGTAAAAGAAAAGATTTTTATTAGCTCTGTTTGTAATGCATAAAAGAGGATCCAAAAATTTCGTTATAAAAGTTTTTCTACCAAAAAGCTTGCTTGCATACATATGTGTGTGTGTGTGTGTGTGTGACAAAAACCAAAAACCAAACCCACTGCTACTGAGAGTCGGGTCCAACTCATAGCAACACTATAGGTCAGAGTAGAACCGCCCCATAGAGTTTCCAAGGAGCTCCTGGTGGATTTGAACTGCCGATCTTTTGGTTAGCAGATGCAGTACTTAACCCACTACACCACCAGAGTTTCCAGGGCAGTAGGATTTGGGGGAAAATCAGAATGAAGACTCAGAGTGAAAAGACTCGGACTCTATCTATACCACACTCCTGTTGCATGCTGCATACCTCAGTTTTCTCACATCGAAAAACGGAGAGCACATCTGAGCTATCCATTTAACAGGGTTGCTGTAAAGATCAAATGAGACAATGTATTTGAAAGCACTAGAGAAGTGTAACTTACAATATATCTTTTACCGATGAGTGGCTGGTGGATTTGAACTGCCCATCTTTTGGTTAGCAGCCAAGCTCTTAACTACTATGCCACCAGGGTTCCTTATAAAATATTACAAGCACCATATTAATACTGCTAACATTTGGATCATATCATTAAATAATTATTCTTTATTCACAATATATTAATCAGAATAACATTTTAGCTATAATAACCTAGTATCTATCTTACTGTTTTCTTTTACTCAGTATTTTAATTGCCACTTCCAAAGTTATACTACTATTGTTTTATCACCTAGTGCTGGTCAAAGTGAACCTAAAATTTACAAAATGATTTAATCAAGATGTTGTTTGCATGTCTCAAACCTTTGTTCAGAAATCATTTTCATCTTGCTGAGTGGTTCTCACACTGGAGTAATATCAGGATCACCTGGTAAACTCTGTTACAGCACAGCCTGCTGAGCCCTCCCCCAGACTTTCTGATCCTTAGATCCTTTGACGGAGCCAGAGAATTCGTACTTGTAACATTCTTAGGTGGATGTAGATGCTGCTGATGACCATCCTTTGAGAATCACTAGAAGTTCCTTGAGTAATATTGTTGTTCAGAAACTCAGTGTTCATCTGTCTGAAAAATTATTTAATTCATCCTTACTCATGAAGGATAGTTTAAATGGTGTCTTAGTTACATAGTGCTGCTGTAACAAAAATATCACACATAGGGGGCTGAAAAGCAGAATTGTCTCACAGTTCTGCAGGCTAAATCTGGGTATTGGCTCCTAGGGGAAGGGGACTCCTTGTTGGTAGCCCCAAGAGTTCCTTGGCATTCCATGGCTTGTAGTTGGTTTCTCACATCTCTTTTCCCTGCCTGTGTGATTCTCCAAGTCTGTTTTCCCTTTTTACACGGTAACACTCAGAATAGGTTTACAACAAGCCATACTCCAGGGACTGCAAAAACACAAAAAAAGAGAAAAGCCCTTATTTCCAAACATGATCACATTTATAGGTATGAGGGTAAGAATTCCAACATTTATTTTAGGGGAACACATTGCAACCTAAATACAAAAATCTAGGCAGCTCTGTTTTCTCTGTACACTTGGAAAAAACTGTTTCATACCCGTTGCTACTATTGAAAGTCTAAGATCAATTGAAGTGTTATTCCTTTTAGGATAAACCCTTTTTCCCTCTTTGGCTGATTTTAAGATCTTTTTCTTTGCTTATTTTGCAATCAGCCAAGGAAAGAATTTGCTTGCTTTTCTTTAATTTGTCCTTCCTTCTAGAAGTTTCTTGGATGTAGTTTTCTAAATCTGCAGCTTCATATCTTTCATAAGGTCTGGGATATTCTCTGCCATGGTCTTTTCAAACATTGCTTCACTCCTCTTCTTTCCACTGTTACTCTATCTTACCCTGGGATGTGCTCTGTTTCTTTGTCTCTGTGGGTCATATTTTGAAATCTGTCTTCTAGTTCCTTGTTCCTCCAAGTACAGACATACGAACACTTACTAAAAATGCAAAAGTTTGGATCCCATTCCAAACCAACTAAATTAGAATATGCATTTTAACATGTTCCTTAAAGGATGTTACATACACTGATGTTTAAGAAGCTCTGCTGTAATTCACAAATTCTCTTCTCTCAGCTATTCGTACTCTGTTGCTTAATTCATTTACGAAATTCATTTCAATAATTATATTTTCTAATTTAGAGAATTTATATTGGTTCTTTCTCAGACTCTCTTGATGATATTTGTAGGTTCTTCTTCCTTTGTCCCATTTTTCACTTCATTTTTGATTTTTTATACATTTAAAAACTTCTATATTCTCTCTGCAGTTATTCTAGTATATTAAGTCCTTGTGAATCGCCATGGTTCACCTCCTGTGTGTGCAGTGAGTTTGGTTTCCAAAACTGTAACTGTGAGTTTATATTTGACTGATCTGAGTCTGTGGGAGTCAGAGGAAGTTGAGCTGACGGCTTGTTCCTCCAGTGTGAATGTGTGTTCTGCCAAGCACCCTGAGTACACCAACGGAAGTCCACATGAGATTGAGTTCATAGTCTTGAGATCCCCAGGGAAATACAGAGAGAGTTGTTTAATCTCCAAAGTTGTGCAAAAGGCTAAAACTCATTATAAATTCTCTGGGACAGAGAGGTATCACTCCTGATTATACCTTTTTGGGGACAGAGACATGTCTCTAACATCTCTTTATGCCAAAAGGCAAATTTTGCCTAATGAGTCCCTAGTGGATATTGTGGTCTCTGAAGTTCCTGGCTTGGGAACTTCATTTCTAACTTGGGCCTCATTTCTAACTTTGTTGGAGCCCTGATGGCTCACTAGTTAAGCACTCAGCTGGTAACCGAAAGGTCAACAGTTTGAACCAACCAGCCATGCCTCAGAAATCCTATAGGGTAGTTCTGTCTTGTTCTATAGGGTTACTATGAGTCGAAATAGACTCATGGAAAATGGGTTTGGTCGTTTTTGTTTGCTGTTTCGATTATCTTACAAAAGCCTCAAATCTTGTCTCGTGTATCTCACCTGCTGGAAACACTAACAGCTTGAAGTTTCTCATCCCTCACATAGACAAATTAGCTCAGGAGAACTGTCCTTCTGGCCTTTAACTCATTCAGGCTTTAACCTTAGATTTATCTTGCTTTCTTCTGAGCTCAGGCATAGGAGGAGGGGGGAAGAGGGAAGATGTGGAGGGTATGAGAAAGACCAAGATGGCAAATGGGAGGAGAAGAAGACAAATGAGGGATGGTAGTTAGGGAAATGAGTGGGAAGAAGGAGAGAGAAAGAGGAAGGAAAAGAAGGAGGAGGAGCAAAAAGAGAAGGAGGGGATAGTCATTCAGCGTCAGTATTTTGTAGCAAACAGGATTTTCTGTTTTTATTGCAGTGCTGAAAACTATCCTACATGGTGCTGGATTTACTGCTTCTGTTTTACCACATGTTCATTCACTTTATGTGCTCTATGTGATGCTAGATTTACTGCCTCTGTTGGACCACATCCTCATTCGCCTTTGCATCTTCGTTTGTGTCTACCTGTATTACTCTCTTTCACTTTAATATCCCAAAGTCTCTTCTACCTACTTGTCATAGTGCAGGTACTCAAGACTGGGAATATTGATGTGTGATTTGGGCGGACTCAGCAACAGAGGCACAGTAGGTGTAGTCATACCAGTGTTATTGGTGCAACGGTGGCAGGCAGGTACAGCACTCAGTGGTTGTACCACCTCATGGCGCACTGGCCTTATGTACTGTTTTACATAAAGGTAGCTGGAAGCCAAATACATGAGATCCAAGGCCAGCTTGCTTGTAAACAAACTATGTTACAATGCTGACTCACTCTCATCTGGAAAGCCTACTCCCAGCCAGAAGTTCTGAGCAAGACAACCTTCCATACTATCTCCACATTCCACCCCGAAGGGTGTTTTGCTCACTGTATGATCTACACGTTAATTCTTCTGCCAGGGTTCCTATGCAAGGCGTGGGGGCTCTACTGATCTATATGTAACAACAACAATATAACCAACAACAAACAAGCATAAGCCCACAGGCTACCCCAGCATGGCAACTAACATGGTCTACCAAGTATACCCAAATTTATGCCACCATTTGCCCAGGGGATCTTCCTGGAGTCACCTGCTCTATTTATGGGGGTGGCTTTGTCCCACAGTTCAATCACTTCACCTGTAAACCACCACAGGCCATCACAGATGGCATATCTTACTCAGGGTCAGATATGGCTTGCTTGTTCTCTCACCAGGAGCTTCACATGCACTCATGTAGCACTGCAGAGGCCTTCACTATGTCCCCATTCTCGGATCCATGTCCAATTTTCTCCAGTACCAGGGTGGATTCTCCAGACAACACCTCTGGAAGCACTCAGCAATATCTCACTGAGCAAACCCAACCTGCTGATTTGTTGAAGGCCTCTGCCCAGATGTTAGCCCAGTCAACCAAAGTGTTTCCTTTGGTTATCCTATGACCACAAAAAGAAAGAGATTAGGGAAACCAGTAGAGGGAGACATTTCCCATATGGTAAGGTATATGCCACTTGCACATCCTGAGACAAGATGATAGCAGGCAAGGAGACCTCTCATCAGAATTCATCTCCTGTATCAGCAGGCAGGGTGGGCTCAGTATGGACAAGTACAGGCCCTATATATATAGGCCAAAACACTTCATTCAAATGCACCTTTAAGAATGGTGGGCATGCCTGCAGGAAGGGAGAGTGTAATCTTCAGAGGCCACACACTCAGTACCCGATTACAGGCATTTTAACCTCTCTTTTCCCCAATCCCCCATGGGGAAAATAAACCAATCCAAGTGAAGGGATCTATTTTCATTTTCCAAGGCCATGTCCAGTATTCCAAAGTTCTTCCAAAAAGTCCCACCCCCAAAGCAGGTGATTCCCTACTGCCCAATGGTTTCACTTCAAAGCGGAAAGCCACAAGTTTAGTCCATGAAACACAGCCCAACTATCAGTGCAAATGTTTAGTGGGCCAGACTCTTCGGAAAATACCATCCATACAGCTCACAGTTCATAGCTCAGCTCACTGACTGCTCTGCCAGTTGCTGGAATCCCACCAGATGGTCTCTGTTTCTGGATGACATGAAGCCTCCTGGCTCAATATGCAGTTCTTCTGGCTCAAACCATCTGTATACTGAACACTAGCAGGGATTAGGACGTTTCTGTCCTTATACAGGAAAGGTTCTGGTTGTGGCATGGAGTGATCTCTACTAGCATCTCCATTGACCATAAAGGAAAGGGGCCTCAATACTTTTTTTTAACTCTTTACTAGAGGGGATGTTGAAAAGAAACTCTTTGCTGTAGGTTCACTCCCCATTCTGCTAGAGTAGGAATTTTGGTGACCCCACTCTGAGCCTTGGCTGTCCAATCCCACACCCACCCCACTATGGAGTAGGTCATCTGCGCTGTAACTGCAGCAGTTCTGGTAATGGCTTCTGTCGCCGGCAAAGAGGCATATACAGTAGCTAGGTGTTTCTCTATCAGTATATAGCATTGATCAGTGCCTTTCCAGAGTTGTGACCAAAACCTAATGGGTACTCTAGTTTAGCCTTGCTGCTGCTGCAAACCCTAGCCAAAACCCTCAGTTGTCACATGCACCATAAGTTTAGCTGGCAACAGGGCATCAAAAATCTTAAAAGCATGGGCCTGCTGCACAGCTTGTAATAGCCACTCCAAAGGCTGCCTGAATTTTGTCCAGCCCCAAGTGGCCCTTTTCTTCACCAAATGCTATATGGCTGCAATATCTGGGCCAACTGCAGGACGAAGACCCACCAGTATCCTAGGATACCCCAGAGTTCCTGTAACTGCCTTACAGTGCTAGCGACAGGGAAAGCTTGTACTTTATCTATCACTGCTTCCAGTATATTTAGTCTTACCCAACCAAACAACTCCCAAGAATTTGACTGATAAGTCAGGTCCTTGCAACTTGGCCTCACTGAACTCCCAGCCCCATGACTGTGAGTGTTGCGTAAGTGTTGATGTCATTCGTTCAAGCAAAGGGATTCACTTGTAAGTGACAAGTCATCAATGTAGCAGTAAAATGGACGCTGTTGGAGGTTTTCCATAGCACCACATGTTCTGCCTTCGAGCCATGGCATATAGTGAGACTGTGCAGGTAGCTCTGCTGCCTCCCTTCCCACATGAATGCGAACTGGTCCTGGCTTGCTTCAGCTATAGAGATGGAGAAAAAGGTGTTAGCAAGGCCAGACATGAAGTGATATATGCCTCATTCATGGCTCAAAATGTGCATCAAAACAGTGATATCAGACACTGCTACATACACAACGGCACTATCTTATTTAACTTGTGGTAGTCCGCTGTCATACGCCAGGAGCCATCAGCCTTCTTGACTGGCCACACTGGAGAGCTGAATGGGCTTTGGGCAAATCTCACCATTTGCACTCAGTGCAATTCTTCAATAGTTTCCCCAATTTCCTTATGCCCCCTGGAAGGCAGTACATTTCTCTTTAACAACCCTTCTGGTAGCAGATAACTCCACTGGGGTCATTTGGGCTTGACCCCTCACTATGGCTTTTATGGCCCCTAACAGTAGTCTAAATTTCCCAACTGTAGTTTGCACTACCTGACCATGCAGGATATCTATACCCAGAATATACTCTGGCACTGGAGAGCTATGCACTCTGGACCCTTTAGAGGGTAGGCAATCAATGGCCAGCAGCAGCCAGACTTCTCATACCTGGACGGTCTGGCCACCATATCTATCTATCACTTGTAGGGTCCTAGAGAACTCTTCAGCATACACAGCTGCAATATCTGGGCCATGTAGTAGACAGCACTTGGCCCCAGTATCCACCAGTGCCAACACATGTTGCACATTTGAAGGGGACCAGTAAATGGCTAATTCGATATAGGGCCTCCAGTCCCCAGTAGAATCTCCACTTCTGGTGTGGGGACTTTGGCCTGAATCCTAGGTGCACCACAAGGCAATGGAGCAGCCATGGTCACAGGGGTCCCCCAAATAATCTTGGAGGTGTATGACTCGTGCCTCTCCTTGCCCTACCTGGTGAGATCTTCCCTATGACCCCTACTTTCTTCAGCTTAGGAGCGGAATGATGCTGTTTAGTCTTCGGTTTCTGCCACAGCTCCAACAACGCTCCATTAGGATTCTTATCCACCTTCTCTTAGCTGACATCTGCCACCAGTAAGTCAGCCCACATTTGTGTCTGGGTTACCTTGAATGGTCCCTTTTCCCTCCAGGGCCTCTGTCCCCCATCTGACACTTATAGGGCCCAGAGCCTGTACTGTGACCACGGTCATGTCCATCATATGTCATCTGCAGCACTACAGCTGTTGGAGCAGAGGAGCATGCACAGGCCCGGTCCAGGCAGCATGCTCATTCTCAGTACCAAGCCCCCTCAACCCCTTGGCTTCCCTTCCATGGTCAGCAGCACCGAAAGTTTTAGCCTCAGAAACAGTTTCAAGAGGAGGGTGGCTCCATGGGCTTGGGAATGGCAGGGCTGGCTTGTCCACATCACTCTGAGAGTGTGCTGCCCTAGCCAGGTCACAGTAGCACCCAGGCTTGGCTATTGGAACACATTTATAACTTTGCTCTTTGGCAGGGCACATGCCAGGGAGTGTAAGCAGGAACCTCTGAGCCTTCAAGAGCTGTCTGCTAGAAGCTGTGGCGAACAGCTGCAGCTGCACCTGGGAATGTGAGTTGCCACCCTACCAGTGCAGCAGGGCTTGGGGCACTGCCCCACCCCACAGGTGCTAGGTTTTAACCATCAGGATTACCAAGCAGTGGGTATGCAATTCCTCTTCTTCAGTGATCCTTCCTCCTGTCCAAGGAGTCTACGATAGGGGTAGGGGGTCACGTTCTCACAGGAGGTGCCAGAGTGGTTGGCTGAGAAGACTGTTTTTGCAATGTAGCTGTGTGACCTGTTCCTGTTGTAGCTACTCCTGGAGACTGTCCATATCAGTCTGCAGTGCCTGAGCTACAGCTTATGCCTCTAGCTCTTCTTCTGTAGCCACTTTGGAGGCTGTAAGAAAGATCCAGCCTGCCATCTCAGCATCAGTCCAGGTTCCCTTTTCTTCCAAAGTTTCCCCCAAACATGCAGGACCTTCTCAACACTATCCAGTGTCCCATCTGCCTCTGGCCAGTCCTGGGGCAGGGACAAATCTGCCAAGACTGCCACCACTGGGAACTACATACCAGAGGGTGGTCAGCCCTCTAGTCTCCTCTCTGTTAGCATACCAGTCTGTGACAAACCCTGAAGACTATACCAGTTGTCGTAATGCAGGCACTCAAGGCCAGTAATATTGATGCATGATTCAGGCAAACTCAGCAATGGAGGCACTGTAGGTGCAGTTATACCACTTTTATTGGTGCAATGGTGGCAGGCAGGTACAGCATTCACCAGGCATACCACCTCTTGGTACAGTGGACTTATATACAGTTTTACACAAAGGTGGCTGGCAGCCAGATATGTGAGCTGCAAGGCCAGGTTGGTTATGAACAAGCTATGCTATGTTGCTGAATCACTCTCATCTGGAAAGATTCTGCCCGGCCAGAAGGCCCAGGCAAAACAACCTTCCATGCTATGACCACACTAGTATATAAGTGCTTTCAGGCGTAAGTTAAAAAAAAGACAAAACAACAGTGGCTTAATCAATACATAGACTTAATTAGCTGAACTGCCAGAAAGCCTGGAGATCGATAATACAAAAGACCAATGATATCAGGTCACAGGGCTTCCCTCCTGGTCACTGCACAGCTGGAGTAGCTCCACTCACAAGACCTCACTCCAATTTTTTTTTCCAAGCAAGGATAAAGCCAAAATAAAACCCTGTTGCCCCCGAGTCAATTCCAACTCATAGAAACCCTATAGGACAGAGTAGAACTACCCCCAGAGAGTTTCTAAGGCTATAATCTTTACAGAAGCAGACTGCAACATCTTTCTTCCATGGAAAAACTGGTGAGTCTGAACCACTCAAACCCTTGGTTAGCAGCTCAGCACTTATGCACTGTGATACCAGTGATCCCTACAAGAACAACAAGTAGAGGCAAAACCTCCCTCACTCTCTTTTTCTTGAACCCATTGGTAGATTTCCCTTCCTATATTATCAGTCAGAACATTCTAGCAGTTTTATCCCTGTTTTGAGAAAAATGATGCCCTGGCACAGAAAGACTTGATCATCGTGACTGGCCAATACAGCCTCCTGACTCCATCCACCATCTGAGCATTGCCAAGCAGGGAGCAATGTTCTTTCACTTGGGGAGCTCCTTAGGACTTAGTTAAAATCTTACTCTCCTAAAATACATCAAGTCTTTTATTATACTGTTGCTTCATAGGCCTAAATTAGGTTCCCTTATAACTTGTCTATGGAATCCTATTCTTACCCTATTCAGACAGTCCTCACAATTGAAATCATTTGGCAATGTCTGTGTATCCTGCTATGCTGTAATCCCTATGAAGGCAAAGGTTGTGCCTGTTTTTATGCTTAGTACGTGTAATAAGCACTGAACAATTTTTGTTTAAAAAGCGAACAACAACAAAAAAGGATGTGGTTGTTACTTGGTGCCACCACATTGATTAATTCCACCTCATAGCAATCGCATATGAGAGAGTAGATCTGCCCTGTAGGGTTTTGTGGGGGCAGAAGAGGACAGGGGGGCTATACACTTTACAGGAGGATACCACCAAGTCTACTTGCTGTGGAGCCACTGGGTAGGTTCTAACAGCCAACTTTTTGGGTGGCAGTCAAATGTTTAGCCACTGTGCCATCAGAACTCTTTACAACAATAATAACAAGAAAACAAAATATTACAGATATCTACCCATACTTTTATGTCCAAACACTCCTCCGAGAGCCTGACCCAGATGTGAAATAGTGTTCTAGACATGTCTATTCAGAGATCTTAATATAGTTCTGAGATAAAACTGTGTTACAGTGAAACAACACTTTATGATGGGATTATCTTTTAAAGCAAGCACAGAAGCTAAACTTAAATACAGTCAAAAGTACCTTTAGGAATACCTAAAGTACAGTGATACACAGACACAGTGCCTCTCAATTAACAGCAACATGATATGTCAGACTTAGTATGATATTTTTCTTATAGCAGGTATCATAAAAAATAACTGTTCATTTAATTTCTGAAGTTATAGGTTAGACATTGGCCAGATCACCAGACCAAACCAGAGAAAAACAAACATTTATTTGAAGAATCTAGAATGAGGGAGCATTCTAAATTTTCATACTTTGTAATCATGCCTGTCTAACAAAAGATGTCATCAAACATAAAATACTGACTTAAACCCTAATTATGTGTTTACTAAGCTCAGTAACATAATTTTTTTTTTAACTTGATCCTGAACAATATATTCTCCATTAAACAATTAGAAACACAAACCACTACTCTGAAAACTGCTTCCAGGCAAACAAATACCCATAGACAACCTGTCAGTCTGGAGACTTGTATTTAACTGCGAATGTTGCCTTCCATTACTGGAAACCACTTAAAAACCCTCTAAAGTGGTTACTTTGCAAAAGAGTATTTCCTCTTAGTAACAATCCTGTGTTCCCCGCCTTCTCGAGACTGTCTTGACAGCCTTGTGCCAAACATCTAGTGTTTCACTGGTTTTAGTATAGGAGGTACAACACACTGATAATATGTTTCTCCTCTCCTCCCCTCTCCACGCCTGTCCTCCCTTCTCCTCTCCTCCCCTCCCCTTCCATTCCCTCCTTTCCTCTTCCTTCCTTTTTTTGCTAAAATACATAAGAAAATAATTATCTTTTCAACTATTTTTATATGTGTGTGTGCTGTGATGGTAGCCACATTCATCATGTTGTGTAACCAGCACCACTACCTGTTTCCAAAGTTTACCATCACCCTTAAGAGAAACTCAGCTCCCTTTAGGCCATCTGGCAATACATCAATGACTTGGTCCTGGAAGTGAGGACACCAGAAAGAACACGCCACATTTACGCAAAGTAACTTGTTTAACCTGATTTTCTTCTTCCCATAGATTTCACAGGATTCTTTCATTCAGTAGACTGAATCCACCAGCAGCTCCCCGGAAACCCTACAGGGCAGTTCTACGCTGTCCTACAGGGTCATTACGAGTTGGAATCAACTCAGCAGCAGTAGGTTTGGCTTTTGTTTTTTATTCCACTGGCACCATTATAGGCCCTGGGCCTATGGAAATTTTTTTTTTAAAAAGCAAACGGCTGCAAGAGTATTACTGCCTAGTGGGGGAAGAAAGAAAATTGATCTTAAAGTACAGGAGAACAGGAATAAGCCCAGAAACATGCACATGAGACAGTAGTGGCAACAGTGTCATGCCAGCAGCATGAAAGGCATTTTCATCTCTTCCTCTTATTTTAAATTCATGTTAAGTCATTTCTTCCATTAAAAAGTCTACCCTAAATGATAACTAACAGAATTTGAACCATTCTGCTACAAGGCTGTGAGATTGAGAGGGGCCTGCTCTCATGATGAACAGACATGGAACCTGATTTCACCGCACTTGGGGATGTCCTGAGCTCTTTCTTGTGCCACAACTTGAAAAGCCTAATTCTTCCCATTGGAGGAGTCTGGAAGCCTGATACAGCTGCTTCACTTTGGTGCAAACTCTGCCTCCTTAGTCTCTCCTCGTGGTATCTTCCTCCTGCTGGAAGCTTTATATAGATAGCATCCTGGCTGCACAGGAGCAAGCAAGAGTGTAGGCAGCATGTTTGTTCCAGATAATGTGGTTGCCTCCTGGGGCTCAGGAAAACTCCCCCAGGGAACAGCTAGTCAAGTAAAGCTTTTTTTTTTTTTAATTTCATAGACTAAGACAATCGTATTTCTCAAAAGTACAATACAGGTAGTCATCATTCCCTTTCACTTCCACAAAGCAAGTAAAATGCTTGTATCTTTCCTGTACTTGATATGCACTCCTTGACAGAAGATGATTACGCTGAGGCAAGGCATTCCAACCTCTAACCAGCAGTGTCTTTTGTGCAGGACATATGTACAGCTCCTTTGATCTGCAGCTGCAGCTGCTATTTTCAGAGCCTGGCATTATTCGGAAGAATTCCAGGGCAGCCCAGAACTTTCACTCTTGGGAAGCCATGTCCTTCCTGATTGCAGCCTAACGGGCTGGCTCGGCAGCTTCTGTGGCTTTCCGGCTGCCCACATCTCTGTTTGAAGCTGCACTGGGCCTTTCCTTCCCAGAATTCACCCACCTCCCCTTGTGCTGCCTCTTGGCTATGACTCAGGAAAAGTCAAGGGGCAGCAGCAACTTTTATGCTCTGATTTGCTTTTCCTCCCTCTAAGTGTGAGTTAAACTGGACAAAGTAAAAATGTGAGTTTTGCATAGAAATCACAGAAGAAAAATTAGGATCAACATTAGAGGACGTAAGGCACAGCAGTAACAGGATACAAATAATAACTAACAACAAACAAGCTCCAGAAGCTAAATAACTGGGATCTTCTAAAAATTAACCACCAATGCTCATCAAAAGTCTTCACCAAAAGAGTAAAAAGAGAACCCACAGAATGGAAAAAAAAAAAAAAAAATTCTTGGGTGTTACAAATCTAACAAAGTTCTGATTTCTCAAACCTGCAGAAAAATCTAACACCTCTACAACAAAAAGGCAAATAATCCAATTAAAAAAATGGGCAAAGGGAATGAACTGATATTTCACCAAAGAAAACATTCAAGCAGCTAACAGACACATGAGGAAATGCTCTCAATCTTTAGCCATTAGAGAAATTCTAATTAAAACCCCAGTGAGATACTATCTCACACCTGCACTGTCGGCACACGTGCGCACACATACATACACACACACACACACACACACACACACACACAAGAAAGTAACGAATATTGGAGAGGCTGTGGGGAAACTGGAACTCTTATGCATTACTAGTGGGAATGCAAAATGGTACAACCTTTTTGGAAAACAATATGACACTTCCTTAGAAAATTAGAACTACCACGTGATCTAGCAATCCCACTCCTAGGAACATATCCTAGAGAAATAAAGGCCATCACATGAATAGCCAAACAAATACTCATGTTCATCACAGTGTTGTTCACCACAGTGAAAAGGTGGAAACATCTAGGTGCCTGTCATTGGATAAATGGATACATAAACTATGGTATACACACACACAAAGGGGCACTGTGCGACGGTAAAGAACAATGATGAACCTGGGAAGCACTCACAGCATGGATGAATCTGGAAGGCATTGTACAGAGTGACATAACTCAATCACAAAAAGGCAAAAGTATGAGACTGCTCACATAAAAGTTTACACACAAAAAGAAACAATTTTTGATGGTTATGAGAGAGGGGAAGGCAGGGTGGAAGAACACTAAATAGATGATGGATAAGTGGTAGCTTTGGAGAATGATAAGACTTTATACAATATTGGGGAAGCCAGCACAACTTACAAAAGGTAGGGTCATGGAATCTTCATACCAAACCCGCTGTCGTTGAGTTGATTCCGACTCATAGTGACCCTGTAGTACAGAGTAGAACTGCCCCATAGAGATTCCAAGGAGCCCCTGGTGGATTCGAAATCTGCCAGTTTCTTGGTTAGCAGCCACAGCCCTTAACTGCTATGCCACCAGGGTTTCCACATCCAAACCCCTAGAGGGACTGAATTACTGGGCTGAGGGCTGTGAGGACCATCATCTTGGGGAACATCTACCTCACCTGGAATAACGTAGGGTATAAAGAAAATGTTCTACTTTTTACTTTGGTAGGTAGCTCCTGGGGGCTTACAAGCCTCTGAGTGGCTCTCAAGGATACTCTACTGGCCTCACCCCTTTGGGAGCAAAGAAGAACGAAGAAAGCTAATTACACAAAGGAAAGGAGTAGTCCAACAGAACAGTGCACCACAGCTACCACGGCCTCTCACAGACTGAGCCCGGCATACCTAGGTGCTGTTCAGCTACTGCATCTCATCCGGCTGACAAGGATACAGTAGAGGGGCCCAGACAGAGCTGCAGAAAATTGTAGAACTCAATTCTAACTCACACAAAACAGACCAGGCTTACTGGCCAGACTGACACTGAAGGAACATTGAGAGTGTGGTCCCCCAGACACCCTTTTAGCTCAGTAAGAGTCACTCCAGAAGACTGGACAGGCACGGGAAACAAAACCAGTCCAAGGGCAAGAACTAGCAGCCTTACGGGGACAGGAAAGCTGGTACCAGAGATCACAAGGTTGAGAAGAGAGAGTGATGACATATCGTGAGGTTGGTAACCGATATCATAAAACATAAGGTGCACTGTTTACTGAGGCTGTAGTTTATTTTGTAAACCTTCATCTAAAATACAATTTTTAAAAAATGTGAAAGTAAATCAGCAATGCTTCTGGAAGAACACAGAGAAAAACAACTTCTTAGATTGGTTACAGTCTTTCAATAAGACAGATAATTAACCGTAAGAAAATGCTGATAAGTTGAACTACATTACAACAAAAATTTCTGCTTATTAAATAAGGCTATTTAAAAAATGAAAATCCAGAAGTAAAGACTGATAAACATGATCTTTTTAGAAGTTCTATATGAAAACTATAAAAAAGTAAATAAAGACTCTAAACCAAGTTTTTTTTTTAAGTGAATTTTGTTTATAAGTACCTTTCTAGAATACATGTTTTTTTTCCTCTCCCAGGTGACCTCTCGAGTCAATAAAATTCTTAGAACATCAACAAAGCACCCCCAAAGCACACAATAAAATATCAGAAACAGAGGATCTTTGTCACCAGGAGCTAGAAGGATGTGAACTGCTCCTGTAACTCCCCTTCCTACAATCCTGCTTAAATCCCAAAGGATAAGAAGTCCCAAATGACGCACGTTGCACAGCCTTGGGAAGCAATAGGGTGGAGAACTGTATTCGCCACAACCTGGTTTTGGAAGAAGCAGCTCTGGTAGTTCATTGGTTAGGGCACTGAGCTTGGTGGTTCGAATTCATTGTGCGCCGGGTGGGAGAGAGATATGGCAGTCTGCTCCTGTGAAGATTTACAGCGCTGGAAACTTTACAGAACGGGTCTACTCTCTCCTACAGAGTCGTTGACATCGACTGGGTGGCAACGGGTTTCAGTGTTGGTTTGGATTTGGAAGACCTTAAGCCACCTTGCTTCTCTGATTTCAGCATGAGTCCTCCTACGGGAGGAAATGTATCTAAAAAACAATTCCTTTCAGGAACAATTGATTTAGCCACAAATAAGTTCTGGAGGGAACGGCCTACGCTTTGCCGGGATGGCCAGCGGGTCGGATATGCACGTTGTTTCACCGAGCGACATTTGATAGGATGTTTCACCGAGCGACATTTGATAGGACCCGGCACTGACTAGGAAACGTCCTTTGCGCAGTGAAGCACGCTCGCCGCTTTCCCCTAATGTCCTCCTTGCTCCCTTTACAAACACTCCAAACCCTGCCACTCAGTCTTCATCAGCCACTCAGCTTATCTTCTGCTGATAGCAAGTGTTTATCAGATCGGTGATTACTTTTATTAAAAAGAAAATACATAGGCCCGGAGACACGTTGGCTCCGTGATAAAAGTTATCTCCTCCCCACAGGTAATTTCTAATGCAGTAATTATACAGATTACAAGTCTCATTGAGACGTTACTGGATACCAGTGGTACATTACTCCTTTCCTCAGAGAACTTTTTTTCTTGCTGTTTCTACCAGGAGAAAAAGTTAATCTATCTCAGCGAGGGGTTTCCACTGAAAGGATAGTCGGGCTCATCAGTGTTATCACTTCTGCGGAGGCCTGGCTTTCATCAAGAGCTTTAAAATGAACAGCCCCTGGGTATTATATAAACGCCAAACTATGTGGATCTGAAATGTCTTTAGCCTGGACCCTGAGTGAGTCACAAATAGCGGCAAGTTTTCATTTCTGCCAGCTGGTCGCTGTTCTTTCAATTACCGCTGTCACCTGAGATTCAAGTTCTTGGGATTTGCGTCCCATAGGCTAGGGGATTGGTAGTTCTTTATCTCCATGGGAGTGCAATTTGGTTCCTTGAAAACAGATAACAAGTGCAAATGATTGTAATTTGTCTAGATTCAAAAGTAATCTTTACTACATATCTAAGTGTGTGATGAATACAATACTTTATTGCTCAGCCAAAGAAATGAGTATCTCCACAAATCCCTAGAATACATAAAAAATGATTCTTTTTCTGGAGGGGGTTACTTTTTTCTGTTCCAAATTTCATTTGTTGTTGTTGAGAACATACCTACAGCAAAAACATACACCAATTCAGCATTTTCTACATGCACATTCTTTGAGCTGTGCAACCAGCTTAGCTCTCCTTTTCTGAGTTGCTCCTCCCTCATTAAACATAAGCTCACTGCCCCAAGGTACGTACACACCTCATCTTTGGAGTTACTGTTGCCAATTTGATCGCATATTGACAGTTCTTAAAAGAGAATAATGCTCAAAGCAAACTTTTTTTTAATAGTTAAGCTAAACCATAGTTTGGTGTTGACTTCAGGTGATATTTTTGGTTTAAGTGTTACAGATTATCTCAGGGCAATAGTTTTAGAGGTTCATCACCCTCAGTGGCTCAAGCAAGTCAAGAATCCATGGAAATTTTGAATTCTGTACTTCATTTTCCCTCTTTGATCAGGATTCTTCCATGGATTCTATTATCAAAACACATCTATCACACAACGTTTGCCAGTTTAACTTTTTATAGGTGTACAACTTATTGACAGCAATTAAACAGTTGTGCATCCCTACCTTTAATCAATGCAAGTTTTCTGTCACCATTAGCACTCTTTTCCCCTGCCCTCTGGCCTCTGGTACCCACTAATAAATGTTGATCTCTATACACTTGCCTTTTTACCTTTCATGTAAGTGAGGTCAGTGATGGTCTATTTTTGAAAGGGGAGGAGGAAAAGGATATAAATCATGACAAAAAGTGCCCCTCAAATAATTCTTAGTAATGAATGGCATCAGAGTAGACAATTCCTGCTACTATGTTTTGCTAAGGACTATTTCATGTGCCTGTGTGGAAAACCGAAGGGGTTGTTAGGAAGGCAGCATAAGATAGAGTTCAAAAACCTGTTGTTTTTTAATCAGTTTCAACTCCTGGTGACCCCACACTGCTCTTCCTAGGGTTTTCAATGGCTGTGATCTCACAGAGATGAGCCCTAGTAGTACAATTGTTAAGTGCTTGGCTGCTCCCTAAAAGGTTAACAGTTTGAATTCTCCAGCCACTGTAGGGAAGAAAGATGTGGCAGGCTGCTTTCATAAGGATTACAATTTGGGAAACCCTATGGGGCCATTCTACTCTATTCTACAGAGTCACCATGAGTTGGAATCTACTTGACAGCAACAGGTTATAGATAATTTTTCAGAAGCAGATGACGAGGCCTTTTTTTGTGGTGCAACTGGGTGGATCCGAACTACTATTAATTAATAGTGGAACATGTTAACCATTTGCACCCTCCAGGAAAGAGCCTGATCTCTATCCTTTTTTATAACTCTAATGGCCACACAAGTCACTTCAGGCCAGTCCCAACACTTCCGTAACAGTTTCTAAAACTCTTAAAAAGACAAAAAATAGATTGGCAAAAATCTCTAAGTTCTCATTCAGTTCCAAATTTAGCTAGGTTTTATCTTAATACTTTAGAAAAAAACAACTCAAAGTTGTCTCTTGAAGTCAAAAATAAGGAATGATAGTTTTAACACTCTTTAGATTAATTGCTTACAATTATACGGTGATCCATATAATTAATGTCTCTGCTCTTTGCTCTTTAAAGATAGGCTGGGTCAAGTAAATCACTGAACAACAGCTGGCAAACTCATGCTTCAGTCTGTTGATGCTGTCCTTTCTGGGTGATGCAGCAGCTTTTGTTCTGTGTGGCTGCAGCACTGGCCTTTTGTCAGTTGCCCCATGTCCAAGGTCAATGTTATTCTAAAAGACTAGAAACTTAATTTTATGCACTTTCTACAAGCTTTGAATCACATTCATAGATGTTTTCTACTGTGTGCACATTTTTCCTTAAATTCAACAAATTCCAACACAGACTTGCAAACACATGATGTGTGTTACCACTCTCTATGATAATGACTTTAAGCTTTATGCTGTTCAGCTAATTCCTTAACTCAGTTTACATGCATAGAAACTTTCATGATGTTCATGAATTGCACTGAGAGTGCCAAAGCCAGCCAAGTGCCGTCGAGTCAAATCTGAGTGCAGTAATATATGCTTAATGTATACATAGAACCACTAACTATTCTTGGCATTTGGTGTGGTGAACCTGGCAGTATGGTCTTTCTTTCTGCACTGGGTAGAGGTGCACTAGTCAGGAGAAGTGTTACAGTTAACTTAGAACTGAACTTTGGTTTATTCCCCATCAAATAAAATGCATATGTCCAAGATTTGGTGAGGCATCTTCTTATTTCTAAGAGATTTTTTTTGGTATCACTAAAAGTATCCATCTCTAAGTGGAGTTTAATAAATTTATAATTTAATTATATAAATCATTAAATTAATAATTTAAAAAAGCCTCTTAACTGTGGTTAAGAGAATCCTGCATGTAGGACTTTATTTAAAAAAAAAAAAAATGTAGGTGATTCCACACTTACCATGCAAAGACAGACTTAAATATTAAGCTTCTCTACATAGGCTTGGCACATAACTTGAACCAAACTCTAAAATCTTCAGCATATATTCATTCTGTTCAAAGTCTACTGACTGTGAAGGTGAGCTAGGGAAGAAGAAGACATCTTCTATCTGTAAGTGAACTGAATGTTCACTTTTTCTTAACTTTGGGAAATAGCTTTTACTCAATCAGACAGAAAAGTTACAATGACCCGGCAAGAATTCAGTACTCATTTTATTTTGGGATGAGAAATGGAGCACCAAGACATTTCATTATGGCCATGGGTCCTGTATGCTTTCTTAATAAGAACTGTCTGATTGGTTTCTCTGCAATCACAAGACCCCAGTGCCTTCCTCCTCATGTACCTGATGCATGGGCAGTGTTCCTTCCCCAAGAAAAGTCCTCAAATCATCCTAGATGATTTCTGGTCTGAAGATGGCTATTACTGAGTCATTTAGAGTGTCTGAGAAGGGAAAAATTTGCAGTTATGAAAGATTGGGGGTAACTGTTAAATGTACAGATGCTGCTATTTTGGAGTGAAACTGATCAGACTGATAAGTAACTCCTGGAAAATTGAAGAAAGCTGAACTATGGGAAATGAAAGGATTGCGTCGTATTGCCCTTCTGAAATAGGAATTATAGTTACAAGAATCCTGCATGTAGGATTTTCTTTTAAAGAACGTCTGTGGTTCCACACTTACCACGCTTAACAACCACCTTTGGCACCTGAATGCTGATGACTGGTGAGTCAAAAGAAAAGAAATAACATATCAATATAGAACATTGTCCTTTATGAAATTGTTCCTAATGTAGGGAAGTCTGTTCCTTAATTTATTCACCTAAAATTTTAAAAAGTTGCTCTTCTGGGTATTTTTTAAGAAAGGAAAACAGAAAATGTTATCATATAAAAAAATGCCTGTATGATAGACACTTTTGTTTATGAGGCAATAGTATTATCATGTAATTTAACAAGTACATGATAGAAGCATTGAGTCCACTGCCATTGAGTCCACTCCAACTTCTAGCAACACTAGAGGACAGACTAGAACTGCCCCACAGAGTTGCCAAGGAGCACTTGATAGATTCATACTGCCGACCTTTTGGTTAGCAGCCATACGACTTAACCACTACGCAATCAGGGTTTCCTTAGTGAGCTTTTTATCCTACTCTGCTATTTTATAGGAAATTCTCTAATTTACATTGTTGTTATGGTGTAACATAGTTATTCAATGATGTTCAGCAAAATGAATAACGAACTTTTCTATACTTGTAGGGAGATGAGTTCTTTAAGTAGGGACAAATTACTGTAAAAGAAATGAATCCTATGTAGGTTTACCTTCTAGTTAAGTATTCAATTATTTAAATAATCTTTCTTAAGAATAAATAAATAAACAGAAGCCAGGATAATTGTTGCCTTGAGGCAGAAGAAAGGGATAATGATTAGAAGGAGTTTTGTGACCGGGTATTATGTATCTCTCCCTCTGTCTCTTTTCCACTCAGCTGCCTGTGACTACCACACAGTACCTGGGTCAAAGATCATCAACTAAATGTTCCCTCTAACAAACAGAGTTTAATAGTTTTCAAAAATGTCCAAATGTTATGGAAATTATTCATAGGAACTCCTGCTGCACTGGTGATTATATATCACACTTCAGAATCCTAAGACCTTCAGACACCACAGTTATTAGTAAACTCCTAGAAATATTGTGATAAATGATTAAAAACTGGTCTCCAAGATAGAGACTCCATAAGTGTTACTAACATGAAAGACAGTACAGCATAGTTTCTTGTATTCTGAGACTTCTTCTTGCTTTACTATGTTCATTAGCAAATTTTGGAATTCTAACCTGGTGCCTTAAAAACATGTATTTCTATTAGATTTCACTGCAACTTGAGATCTCTAAATAGATAGTGACCAGTGGCTCAGTGTCAACTGTATCCAGATTGTCGTTTGTGTTGTTAGGTGACATCAAGTCAATTTTGAATTACAGTCACCCCATGTGATGAAACAGAACTATCTTATAGAATTTTCTAGACAGTAATCTTTACAGGAGCAGATTGCCAGGTCTTTCTCCCTCGTTTGGGTTCAGACTGACAGCTTTTTGGTTAACAGCTGAGTACTGAATGGTTGCGCTGTCATGGCTCCTTAGATCTTTCATAAGTTGGGGTGTGGCTTTAAACCAGTGGCTTTAAAAATTCTGTCTTACTTTTCTACTCCAATTTTATTAGGATTTTTGGTAAGGCTTATTTATAAAAGGAGGCCTGGTTTCACAGTGGTTGGTGCTCAGCCACCAAGAGGTCAGTGGTCTGACTCCACCAGCCACTCTGAGGAAGAAAGATGTGGCAGTCTGCTTCCTTAAAGATCTGCGACCTTGGAAACAGTACGGGCAGCTCCACTGCATCCTCAAGTTGGCTCTGAGTCGGAATCAGCTCTACAGTAGTGGTTTGGTTTGAGCGAATGAACTACGTTTACTTTTGTCAAAGTAGCATAAAAGCGATGTCTCACTGAGATGAGATAAGCGTTATGAATACAAGCTCTGACCCTGCAAATCTGTAGGCCAAATCTCTTGTATTATTCTTCTGAGCCTTAAAAACAGCTACATCTATAGCCAAAAGTCTTTTTGTTCATTTGTTTGTTTTTGTTTTTTACCATATTTATGTCATATACATGATTCCTGAAGTCTGTGATCCTCTTTGTTAGAATGTCCAAAGATTCTATTCTAGGGGGAAGTAGACTCAAGAATACTCATATATTTGTGATCTTTCATTAATCAACAAATGACTTCTAATGGTGTAAGAATCTTCAAATTTTACAGAAGCTTTTTACACATACAGTTACAACGAAGACGTACAGATTGTCCACAATTCATGGGATTTATCAAAGTCATAGCCATAAAGTAACAGATGTATGTACTTTCTCTCCAAAGATTAGCAGTGTGGCATTCTTAAAAAGACAGAAACAATGGCAATCTCTGTGGTAAGCAAACAGAAATTCAATAGTAGTCTCCAAAATAATTATTTTACTCCTGATTTTTCTCTATCAAGAAAAATTTCTAGGCTTAATGGTATTATTTTCAATAAGCATGGTGAATGGACACAACTTTTCCTTTAGATAGTCATTATTCATGATACTGTTAACATAATCTTGGCAGTAGAAAAGTCTTCCAGATGTACCTGCAGAGAGCAGATGGCTTTTGACTTCTCTGACGAGGGGCTGGTCTCAGTTCTCAGAGGGCTACCTACCTTTCTTGCGAGCATAGCACCAGGTGTTTAACAGGCCTAGTTTGTAGTCCACATGGACCTCACATTCCTTTTCTTCCAAACTTGTGCAAAACCATCCCTTACTGATTATGTACTGATGACATTTACCCACTCTTCTTCAAATTATTTCTCTGACATTGAGACAAGTCAGTGAGCAGGGATAATTAAAAGGCTATAGCATCACTCAAAGGGAGCAGCACCACGTACATTGGAAACAGAGACAATTCTACCAGTTGCATACATAACTGGGAAGATTATAGGAGAAATTTGAAAGGGAAAATACTATATGGGATAAATAAAACCTAACCAGACATTGATTCCATGCATGTTGTAGCGACTCCACGTACATCAGCGTAGGACTGTGTCCCGCGGGTTTTCATGGCTCTGACCTTTTAGAAGTAGATCACCAGGTCTTTTTGCCAAGGCACCTGTGAGTGGGTTTTAATTGCCAACCTTTTGATTAGTATCCAAGAGCTTAACTGTTGGCACTATTGGGGACTCCTAAGGAAAAAAAAGTTTTGTTTTTTTCTGTAATTTTTCTTCCCAGTAGTCATTCCACAAAACAGAGTTCATACAAATTAATAACACCAGCTCTAGTAGAAAAATTGAAAAAGGACATGGACATGTTTGTTCCACAAGGAAGGAAAGAGATTGTGGGCAAACTTTTGAAAAATAATGTCCTAATTTTACCAAAGGCATGAAAATTAAAATGTATGACTATTGTCTTAGTCATCCAGTGCTGCCCTAACAGAAATGCCATAAGTGGATGACTTTAACAAACAGGCATTTATTCTTTCACAGTCAAGTAGTTTAGAAGTCCGAATTCAGGAGGTCAGCTCCAGGGGAAGGCTTTCCCTGTCTGGGGTATGGAGGAAGGTCCTTGCCATCATCTTCCCCTGGGCTAGGAGCTCTTCTGAGCAAGAATCTTGGTACCAAAGGACACTTTCTGCTCCCGGCAATCTTTCTTGGTGGTACGAGGTCTCCTGCTCTCAGTTCACTTTCCTTTTGTTTTATCTCTTATAAGGTGAAAAATGATGCAGGCTGTATCCCAGGGAAACTCCCTTAGGTATTAAATCAGGGATGTGACTTGAGCGAGAATGTTACATGCTGCCCTAATGCTCTTCAACAGAATCTCATTTTACTTTATCAACCACAGGCATAGATTAGGATTTACAACACACAGGGAAGTCACAGCAGTTGACCAAATGGTAGACGATCATACAGTCCTGGGAATCATGATCTAGCCAAAGTGACAGATGGTTGGGGGGTTCACAATTGTATCCATGACAGCTACCTACCTATTCAACTACCAAAACCTGAAATAAACATACCTGCTTCCATTACATGCTTGTGCGTTGTTAGTAGCAATTTAAATGAGCATTACTACTCCTGAGAATTAAAAATACATTTCAAAATCTTGTATAATTTTCTATTCTCTTGCTTAAAAGAAAGAGTAACACCAATATGCATTCTGTAAAGTGATTGATTATATTAACCGTAAATTGGAAAAATAAACACCTATCTGTGTAATAAGGTGTCCTTGGGTTGGGAACTTGACTGTTAACAGAAAGACTGGAAGTTTGTGTCTATCAGAGGAGCCTCAGAATAAAGACCTAGCAATCTATGTCCAAAAGATCACAGCATTGAAAATCCTGCCGAGTGCAGTTCCGACACACATGGGTTCACCTGAGTCTGAGTTGATCAGGCAGCATTTTTTAAAATATGTGTAGTAAGAATAGTTAAGTTCACTGCAGATTACTGACTTTTTAGAATACTAGTCTATTAAAATAATTCATTAACACAATATAGCAATATGGAAATGCATTTATTAAATACTGTTACATAGCAAATCATCTTTATTGTGATTGTACGAGTGAAAATTACTGAAAAATGAATCAATTCAAACACTTCAGGTGTCACATAAATGTGATTATGAGTAATTTTTTATTACTTTTATTACTATGTTATTTAGTTTTTTAAAATTCATGATACTAATGCCCTTCTCCTGCAAAGCCTCAGTCCAGTATTCAACAGCTCATTGGGTCACCATTCTCATGACTGCCACCAGAATGTAAAGGTGTAGAAGCATAACAATCAATTATTAACCAAAACAGCATACATGAGAAGTGCTGCCCTCTAAAGAAAACCATCTCTCTCCTAGTACTATTGCTTCCAGTAATAATTCCGTCTTAGAATGTTAAAGTGAAATAAAATAACTCAGGAAATATGCACGATTTAAAACTCAATTTGTCTCAGCTCCTTGGGAAGCTTCACTATGCCCTTTCTTATTGACTCGGGCAGCTTCCCAGATTTCAAAGTATCGTTAAACCTCTAAGGAAAAAAACTATGCAAGTCAGGCATAACTTTGTCAAAATTAACCTGAAAGCCCATCTGGCTTCATTGTCTTACTGAATTTATCACGTTTTATAGACAGTGGAGTTTCTTTCCTAATAATCAATCTCTTCAAAGGATGACAAAAATTGCTTCATTGTATAAGCAAGTTGCTACAGTGGGTTGCCTGTTATGACATTCTCTCTTTCAGAATTTCACTGTTGACATAAATTTCTAAATTTTTATTTTGAAGACCCGATTTTTAAATTCTCAGTGGCCCTCATTTGCATCTCTTTATCTTCATCAGCACTCTTTTCCAACTAGAGCTTTAAAGTGGTTAGCGAGGGTTTGAACCCAGCTGAGAATTTAACCAGATCCCAAGGGGTGCTAAAGCTGCTGATTAAGGACTAGTTCTGAGAACCACCAGTAGAACAGTGGTTTTCAATGTCTAGCATAGTAAAACTTACCCAAGAACCTTGTTAAAATATGAATTCTGATTCAGTGTATCTGGGATAGAAATACAAATTCTCAGCAGGGGTTTGAAACAGATTGAAACAGTTCAAAGCCCTGATTTCAACTACCCTCACAGTTCACCTTGAGTATTAAACAGGCTCCTAACAGATCACCGCACATCAACTGTTGCCTCTTTTCAATCTGTTATCATATTGGAGCCAGAGTGGTATTTTCACAATATGATTGCTATCATGTTACATCCCTACAACCCCTACCCTTTATTCAGCTGTTACACTCTCTATTGCCCTTTCCCTGAGTGTTCACTCCCCCTGCACCTCACTGAATTACTCTTCACACTTCAACTTTCAGCTCAAAGAAGCATTTTCTGATCCCTCAGAATATATGCCAGATTTACCCCAGTACTCACCATCTTTCCTTCATGCTAATTATCATCAGTTTGAACTTACACATTTGTGTGATTGATTAATGTTCTCTCCAGAGCTTCTAAGGTCCAAAGGGCCAGAGACCACATTAGATTTTCTCATCATTGTATCTATGTTTTCCTAAAAGTAAAGATGATGCTCTTCCCTTTTATGTAGAAAAGATTTTAGGGATGCCTTGATGATGCTTTAATATTGGCACTAAATTCATTGGTCTAAATTCATACTACTGGTAAGCCAAACCCAAGTCCCTTAGTGTCAGCTCAGTTCCGACTCGTGGCAACCCCACGCTCCATAGGGTTTTCATAAGCTGTAATCTTTAGTAAGCAAATCATCAGGACTTTATTCCGCAGTTCCACTGGGTGGATAAAAATTGCCAGTCTATGTGTTAGTAGTCAATAACAGATCGTTTGAACCACCTACTTACCTCTGATACTGATAGACTTTCAAAAAGTCTTCAGTAAGTAACAAAATGTCTCTAATCAAAACAAAGGAAAAAAACCCAAATCCACTGCTGTTGAGCTAGTTGTGACTCACAGTGACCTATAAGGCAGAGTAGAACTGTGCCATTGAGTTTCTAAAGAGTACCTGGTGGATTCAAACTGTAGCCTTAGCCGTTAACCAATATGTTACCACAGTTTCCAAAATGTCTCTATAGGCTAGCAAACCGAATCTTGATGGAATAAAATAAAACATCTAAATTCACTTCATCCCCGCTATGTGATAGACACGATCTAGAAAACTATAAATAACTCCTTTGTTTCTTACCTTCCCAGCACTCTTTGCATGCTGGACTTGTCCCGGGCCCTACATAGCTAGGCTACATGTGTGAAATAAGTAAAATTTCTGCCTCAGGGAGTTCCCATCCTCACATAGCTCTACTACACCGCTACAAGAATGACCAGAACATTCAGATTTTGTAGTCTCACAGTCTAAAAATTCAAACACAAACTTCATTCTGTATATACAGTAACATATATTGTATTCAGATATTACAAGCAACCTAATATCTTTGTTTCCAGGGCAAGAAGAGTTTTTAACTATTTGTAGAAACTTCTCAATAAATGTCTTTTAAAAATTGGAATATTTACCTATTTTGGTAACATTTAAGCAAAATTGTACTGTCATTTTCCTTTGCTCCTTCCCTCAGCATACCCAAAGGTTCCTTGTAAAGAACTACTGCATAACCTGCAGGATACAAATCTCTCAACTAGGTTCCAGATTCACTTATCTGGCCATCTTAACTGAATACCCCACTATCAAGCCACTATGTAGACTCCAGCAAGCTCACCAAAAAAAAAAAAAAAAATTTCTACTGCCATTGAGTCAACTCTGATTCATCACAACACTGTAGAACACAGTGTTTCTGAGACTGCAAACCTTTATGAAAGCAGAATGCCACCTCCTTCTCTCATGGAGCAATTCATTGGAGCAATTCAAATCACCCACCTTCTATTGTTAACAGCCAAGTGCTTTTGCAACCATTGCACCACCAGCAAGTTCAATTCCTTGAAATATCAAGAAAGAGACTGACAACTCCTGATTAGAATCAGCTAGTAGGATTTCAAGCCAATTAAATCATGCTTGAAATAAACAGATCAAGGATTTTAGAAGTTTATACAAGAACAAGTCTACTGAGAGAAATATCTTTAGTCATAAACTGGGGTAATAATAATTGGACTTTCTTCATTAAGTTTAGTTAATGTTTGTGAAGTGCTTTAATCTTCTGATATTGAAAAAGTGTTATGGAAAGAAAACAATGTGTGTGTGTGTGAGAGAGAGAGAGAGAGTGTTTTGTTTATTTTCAACAAGCATCCAGTTAGTTTTTCAACAAATTAGAAATTCAAAGGAATTTTTTTCAAAGCTTATTAAAAGATGGGAAGAGACTTGCACGATTGTGTTTTTATATAACATTCCTGGAGCTATTTATCCAGCCGTAGAATTGAAGAAACATGATAACAGCTGGTACTGGCTAAGAATTATTGTACTGAATTAAAAACTAAATGTAGATAGTAGCAGCTCTGGTTTCGGAAGATACCTGTCCTTCCCACTGAGGGGAATTTAAATTTCATTTAGTGCAATCTGTACATCAATATACAGTAGTGTAGTGTAAGCAGATACTCTGCAGGGAGGATGAAGGCCATCTACAGTTGACTAGGAAAGTTGGACTAAGAACTGTAAGTATTTTTATTTAAGTTACTTTGAATACTACACAAGTTGTGTTGGTATTTACTCTTAGAAAACATGAGCTCAATTTTATATTTAGAAATTTAGGAAAAGTATAAAACCAATAAAACACATTGTAATTGAGTTGATTCTGACTCAAGAAAAGTATAAAAACTAATTGCGTTGGGTTGATTATGACTCACAGTGACACTATTGGACAGAGCAGAACTGCCCCAGCTAGTTGCCAAGGAGCATCTTGTGGACCTGAACTGCTCACCTTTTGGTTAGCAGCTGTAGCTCTTAACCACTATGCCGCTAGGATTTCTACAGGGAATAAATAAAATTTACATTTAGTGTTACAACAGCAGTAAAACAACTGCTAACATGCTATTGTATTTCCTTTCAAATATCATGCGTGTATTTATAGATTATGTGTGTATATACACACACACAGTTTTTAATTCCTTCAGCATTTGTTATCATACTACATATGAGAGCAAAAGCCAGATCCAGGGTGGGATTTAGAGACAGATTTCGATGCAGAGTCATGGCTATAAAAAGTTTGTCTATTTAATTCAATATCCTTATGAAACATGCTTTTCATAGCTGTCTAAATATTTAGTCATATTATTATGTTATGACGTTTAAAATAATTCTTCCATCATGATATTTAGAAGTGTTTCAGGAATTTTTTTTGTGGGCTTTTTTTCTCTTTTCCTCTTATACATTTCTGAGTCTCTTGAATTACTAAGGTAAGTCTCTAATAGACTTTTTAGGTCAAAAAATATACATTCCTTTACATTTATTATATTATTATGTAGAATATATATTATACAGTTGTGTGTTCTGCTTTCTGCTTGAACCCTAATTGACACGGAATTTAGTACCAGAGGTGGGATTTGAAAACAATTTTTCAAGTTAATACGGCTGTGTACAAATGACCACAAAATTCCAAAGCTTAGTTTTTTTGTATGTAAAACTAATAATGTTGTCTTCTTCAGAAGGTTGCTATCAGGATTACATGAAAATACATCTGGAGGATTTATTAGTACTTCCAGCAGCAAAGTATGCACTAACTGCCAAACCTGATGTGAGTTCAACTCCAAGGGTCTTTGAGGTTTGTGCCATTTTCTCCCAAATTTTTAGCTGAAGTTCCATCTTGTTGCTGTGTGACAAATCACCTCTAAACTGAGCTTAAAACAATGCTCATTTATTGCTGCTCTTCGGTCAGCAGGTTTGTACTAGTGACCTCCTTCGGCCTACCAAATGCGCTAATGTGTCAGTTTGAAACCTAAGCTTTGAAGTCTTTATATACTTGAGTATCCTCCTTTGAAACCCTGCAACCTCTTTGCTAACAAGTTTAGGCTGGCCTCCTGGAGGATGAGAGACCACATAGAGAAGGCAGTTTTCATTTTCCTACATGAGGATTCAGACATGCGACAGAGCCCAGTTTCTAGCATTTGACTGCAACCCCTTGAGTAAGGTCAGCAAAAACCAGAAAATTACTGTGTTTAGCCCGGTATAAATAGCAAACCCACTGAGTCATGAACTAAATGAATGATTGTTGCTGTTTTAAGCTATCAGAATTTGGTGGGCTTTTATATTTTTATTTTTTAAATTATTATTATTTTTTTTTTATTGTGATTAAGTGAAAGTACACAACCCAAATCAGTTTTGCATGCCTATTTATGCGCAGCTTCTTCTGCTCTCCTTCCTGGTGACAGCACACTTCTCATTTTCACTCCATACTTGTTGCATCCTTTTAACAAGTTCCTGTCCACTCCTCTCCACCCTCTTCTATCTAGAAAGAGACCAGTAGGACAGTATCCTACAAATGCATAGAACCATAAAGAACACACACCACATGGTCACACTGTGTCTCAGGGTCCAGTCCATTTTTGCTGGAAAAGTTGGCTTCAGTGGTGTTTTCTGGTCAGGGGCAGCAGCAGGTCTAGGGGCCACATGCTCAGGGGATGCTCTAGGCTGAAAGGACCATCAGCTGTGATCTCTGAGTAGATTTCTTGAGCTCTGCCTCTCTTTTACTGGTGTTACCGCAGGGACTCTACACTGTTTGCCCTCTCTCAGCTGTCTTTGGTGTTGGCCAGGCATCATCTGGGTCATCTAGTCACATGTTGACACAGTCTCCCATTCTCATGGGTCCTTCTATCTCTCGAGCTCCTTTTTCCACATGTCTTTGTTGTTCTTTGTCATCATCTGTTCCCGATGAGTTGGGACCATTTGATGTACTTAGGACGGCAGCTTGCTAGCTTTTAAGACCTCAGATACTGCTCACCAATATGGGATGCAGAAGACTCTTTTAGCAGTCGGCTAGTTATGCCAATCAGCCTTGATGTCTCCTGAAAGCATGGTCCCCAGACCCCTGCCTTTGCTACTGTATCCTTGTAATATTTGGTTAGATTAGAAGGGCTTTCAGTTTGTGGTGAAGTCAAGTTAAGTAAATCTACTTTCTACTGTGTGTTGTCACTGCTTTCACCCAATCAAATTTCTATCAACTATCTGATCTATGACCAACCATCTCCCTCCTGCCCCATCAAAGAGTCTTTTCTTCTTCAGGTAAGCTTATTTTTAATTTGTTATACCAGGTGTCTCATGCAATATTTGTCCTTTTGCTGTTGACTGATTTCACCCAGCATAGTGTCTTCCAGTTGAATTGGTGGACTTTTTTATGCAAACATGGCTAATGGGTACAATTGTTGCAAGCATTTCTAAATATTAATGAGGTTAAAACAGGCTGATCCAGCTTGGATGGCATTAGCCCCCATAAAAAAGTTAATTCAATAATATTGAATAAACAGCTGATATGATGTGAATTATAAGTGTGAGCATGCAAGTTAAGACATCATTTTCCAAATTATCATCCCATAAGCATGAGGCCCACTACATGCTCATGAAAGAGTGTTGTGAGAACTGTCTATCTACCCAACAGCTTAGCAATCCTTGCTCATAACATTTAATCAAAGCCTTGGGCCTGGAATATTTCATGATAATAAAGTTGGGAATGGAGCCTCCCTCTGTCTCAGTTTCTTTTTCCTTATCAAGAAAATCCCTTCCCTGTTATGGACCTAACAAGTACTTCTTTGTTCTGCTTATGTATGAACTTCACATGGCATCTGGCCATCTCCACTGCTATAATTGTTCCTGGTGGCAGGAAAATGACGTCCTTTGCCTGCAGCACGAGAAGGGTACATCAACTTCATGGAGACTTTACCAAACTTACAGAGAAGAGTTGACACTAATACTGCTAGAGGTATTTCAGAGCATAGAAAAGGATAGAATACTTCCAAATTCATTCTATGAAGCCAGCATAATGCTGAGGCTAAAACCAGGCAAAGACAGCACAAAGAAAATTACAGATCAATATCCTTCATGAACATACATGCAAAATTCTAGACAGTACAGTTCAACATTATATTAAAAAATAATTACCATGGCCAGCTTGGATTCAGGTTTGCAGGGATGGTTCAACATTAGAAAAACAATCAATGCAACCCATCATATAAATAAAACAAGATATGAGAACAAGATGGTCTTATCAATTAATGAAGAAACAAAGGCCAACATTCACTCATGATAAAAACTCCCAGCTAAATAGGAATAGAAAGAAAAATCCCCAGTATAATAGAAGGTATTTTTACAAAGCCAATAGCCAACATCTTCCTAAATGGAGAGAGTCTGAAAGTATACCCTTTGAGAACAGGAACCAAATAAGGATGCCCTGATCACTACTCTTAATGTTGTGCTGGTGGTCCTAGCAAGAAAAAGAATTAAAGAACATCTGAATTGGTAAGAAATATCTAAAAACATCCCTATTTGCTGATAATATGAACTTATACATAGAAAACCCCAAAGATTCTGCAAGAAAACTACTGGAACTTAAGGAAAATGTCAGCAAAGTATTAGAGTACAAGATAAACATACAAAAATTGGTTGAATTCCTTTATACCAGCAAAGAGAACTTGGGAGAAGAAATTACCCCAAGAAGACAAAATACTCTGCAATAAATCTAACTGGAAACACAGAAGACCTATACAAAGCAAACTACAAGTCACTACTGCAAGAAACCGAAAGGGACCTACTTAAGTGGAAAACCATAACGTTGCTCATAGATGGGAAGACTCAACATTGTGAAAATGTCAGTTCTATCCAAAGCAATCTACAGACACTATGCAATCCTGCTCCAAATTTTAACATTTTTTTTAACAAGATGGAAAAACAAATCACAAACTTCATACCTAAAGAGAAGAGGCCCTGGATAAGTAAGGCATTACCGAAGAAGAAAAACAAAGTGGGAGACCACACACTACCTGATTTTAGAAACTATTACATTGCCACAGTAATCAAAACAACCTGGTACTGGTAAAACAAAAGACACATAGACCAACAGGACAAAATCGAGAATCAATGCATAAATTCATCCACCTGTGAGCAGCTGATACTTGATGAAGGCCAAGTTTCATAAAATGGGAAAAGACAGTCTCTTTAACAAATGGTGGAAAGGTTATGGAGAGACTAGAACATTCATATACTGCTAGTGGGAGTGGAAATGGTGGTGACACAGTGGATATATCTGCAAATCAAAAGGTCAGTGGTTTGAATCTGCCAACTGTGCCCTGGAAACCGTGGGGTGGTTCTGTTCTGTCCTATAATGCTGTTGTGAGTCAGAATGACTTACTAGCAGTGGGTTTGGTCTTTCAGGGGTGGGAATGTAAAATGGTACAACAACTTTGGAAATCAATCTAGTGCTTTCTTAAAAAGCTGGAAATAGAAGTACTGTGCAATCCAGCAATCTTTCTCCTTGGAATATATTCTAAAGAAACAGAGCCCTCACACAAATCGATCTATGCACACATATGTTCATTGCAGTACTGTTCACAATAGCAAACAGGTTGAAACAACCTGTGCACCCATCAACAGACAAAAGAATAAACCAGTTGTGGGATATACACCCAGTGAATACCATGCAACAATAAAGAACAGTGATGAATCCATGGAACATCTCACAAAGCGGTTGAATCTGGAAAGCATTACACTGAGTGAAACTAGTTGCGAAAGGACAAATATTGTATGAGATCACTGTCACAAGAATTCAAGAAAGGGTTTAAACAAAGGAAAACAGTCTTTGATGGTTATGAGAGCAGAGAACGAAAGAGAAGAGAATTCAGTAACTAGATAGTAAACCAGAATTATACTAGGTGAGGGGAAGGGCAACACGCAAAGGAAATCAACACAAATGGACTAAACCAAAAGCTAAGATGATTCCTAATACAACCAAACACTTGAAGGGACAGAGTATCAGTGGCTAGGGTCTGGGGACAATAGCTTCAGGGAACATCTACGTCAACGGCATAGCAAAGTTTATTAAAAAAATATCACTGGTTACCACCAATGACTGCTTTGATGGGGACCCAATGTAAATTCTCTGATGCAGCAGGAAAAAAAATGGGTGTGCACAGATAGAACTCTATTAAAAGACCACGCTTGTCTTTCAGACCAGAAATTTCCCTGAGTACATGGGCCCTGGACTCTCCATTACTCAAAGACAGTACCAAAGCCAACTCATCAGACAAATGCTAGACAGGACTATAAGACACTGAGTGATGCAGGCGAAGAGTGTCCTTCTTGTCTTAAATATATACATGAGGCTATCTGAGCAGCTGTCATCCAGAAGCCAGACGAGAGGGTGGAGGGGGTCGATAGTTGGCTGAGTAGTTATGGGAAGTACAGGGTAGAAAACAGGAGTGTGCAGTCACGTGGCAGGGAGAGCAGTTAGAGCTGCACAGTGGTGTGACTGTGGGGTTTTGTAAGACAAATTGACTTAGACTGTAAACTGTCACTTGAAGTACAGTAGAATATTTTGATAAAAAAAGTTCTGCATGCCACTTTGGTGAGTGGCATCCATGGTTGTAAAACCTGCAAGATTCCATCTAAGATGCATCAAACGGTACCAAAACAGCTGGAGCAAAGAAGAATGAAGAACACCAAAGACAGAAGGAAAATATTAGCCCGAGAGACAGACGGGACACATAAACTAGAGATTCCATCAGCTTGATGCCCAGCTACTAGCAGCGAACTCTCTTGACAGGGAACGCAGTAGAGATTCCCTGATGAAGCAGTAGAAAAGGGGGTGCAGAACTCAGATTTATGTAAAAAGATCAGATTTAATCGTCTGACTGAGACCAGAGGAGCCCCCTAAGACATGACCCCAAACACTCTAATAACCCAGAACTGAAACTGTTTCTAAAGCCAATTCTTCTAAGATTAGACTAGACTATAAAATGTAAGAAAATTTCACGGTTAATGTGCTTCTTAATTCAACTGGAAACACAAGACTAAATGGGTAGCTTCTGGGGCAGGGGGCTAGTGAGGGGCATGATGAGAAGGCCAAAGGGATGCAAGCTGGTTGGATGGACACAGGAAATCTAGGGTGGAAATGAGGAGAGTGCTGTGACAGTACAGGGCTTGCAATGAGTGTCACATAATAATATGTGTATAAATTTCTGTATGAGAAATTAACTTGAGAAGCAAACTTTTACCTAAACACACACACACACACACACACACACACACAGACACACACACAGACACAGATGCGTCAGACCACTAGCCCTTCATTGACCACAAAGTGAGACCCATTGATCACGGAACACCAACCTCCACTACTGAAGCTGGCTTTACTGTTTCTCTTCCCTATGTAAAATGTTATTCCAACCAATGCCTGTGTGATTTGGGGCTTTCTCGGCAACCTCAGACCTTGATTTCATAAAGAGGTATCTCTGTAGTGAAATTATTTGAGGGAAGGGTTCATATTTCACTCTAGTTTTAGAGTTTCACAATACTCATTAACACAGAAAGCCTCATAGAAGTTGTTAGTTTGTGATCTGTAACCTAGTGTCGAGGTTGAATTGTGTCCCCCAAAAATGTGTATGGCAGTTTGGCTGGGCCATGATTTCTGATATACAACATGTTCCTCTGGGTTGTAAATTCTGCCTCTATGAACGTAATGAGAGTGGATGGGTGGGCAGTGGTGTTGGCGGGGCAAGACTCAATGTGTACTATTGTTTTGTGGCTTGAGGCAGTCTCTTGAAATATGAAGGGAAGAAGCTAGCAGCTAGATTGGGGGACCTCGTAAGCCCTAGTAGCATAGTGGCTAGGTGCTACCTCTGCTAACCCAGAGGCTGGGCATTCACATTCACCAGATGGTGCTTGGACACTACGGAGCAGTTCACCTCTGCCCTACAGGGTTGCTATGAGCTGGAAGTGACTCCATGGTCTACCACCATGACACGGTGCCGGAAGCTTAGCTTGTCCTTTAGGAAGAACCGGTGTCCCTGTGCCTCAGAAGCTTCCGGTCCAGGGGAAGACTAATGACAAAGGCCTTCCTCCAGAGCTAGGAGAGAAAGCCTTATTCTGGAGCTGATGCTGAATTTGGACTTTTAGCCTACTAGACAGTGACAGAGTAAAATTTCTCTTTTTAAAACCATCCTTTTGTGGTATTTCTACTAAACCCTGGTGGTGTAGTGGTTAAGTACTGTATCTGCTAATCAGAAGGTTGTCAGTTCAAATCTGCCAGGAGCTCCTTGGAAACTCCATGGAGCAGTTCTACTCTGTCCTGCAGTGTTCCTGTGAGTCGGAAGTGACTTGATGGCAGTGGGTTGGGTTTGGTTTATCTGACTCAGGCACCTATTAAGAACTCAATAAATACTAACTATACCATCCAGCATCATATCATCATCGGATTTATTCTTATTATCTGCTTAGTGCAAATTAAGTCTCTCAGTTAAAACCTTGAGACTTAGCTGCTAATTGATTTTTTTGGTCAGATTTTTAACTTTAACCTTAGTATAGATAGATCTGAAAATAGTTTTGTAAAATTACTAAGATTTTGCTTCTGTAATTTTGGACACTTAAAGGAAAAAAATTGAATTTTTATTGGTATGGCTGGGGTTATTGTCTATAAAAGACAAATTTCTGAAATGTCAGTTGTAAGTAAGTAGATACCCTTCCTGCTAATAGGCTATAGAGCTACAGTTTTTAGAAACTTGAGGATTCACTATTCTGAGGTGATGATGGCTAAATTGAAAATGTCACCAGTGAAATACTCTCTGCTCTTTTAAAGACTTCATCAGTAAAAGGCAGATGAAAGTTAATTATCTCACTTTCCACCAAAGAAATAAAGATGCATGAAACAGAGTTTTAAAGTAAATCTGGAAAGTCCCCTTGAAAACCCAGTTGTGATGAAAGCTGCTGGTCATCCATTATAATGAATGCTCCCAGGGCAAAGAACAGGAAGGGTATTTCCTCAGAGATCAATGTAATATATCAAAGCAATGACCTTTTTTGAAACAAGTGAAAACAAAAACAATTTTCATTGCACGCCTCCTGGTTTAAGCAATTCTCTTTTGTTAATTTCTTCCTTTCCTGGCATTTGGTCTTCTTGATTATTCAAATCTTATTTTTTGGTGTTGTTGTTGTTGTTTCTTTTTTACTTTTTACTGAAAATGTATTGCTTTTTTCTTGTTACTATTTCCTTATTTGATCTCCTCTCTGAAACAGTCATTCAGTAGCCCTTAATTGTCAACAGAAATAAGAATTGCTGTAACTTTAGATGCTCACCTGTTTTCCCTTACCTAAATTTTCAGAATGTAGACTGCAGTAGACTTACATGTGTAGCTTCCTAAGGGGAGCATTTCAAAGGCGACCATGGTGATACTCAGCAGTGACGTATGTAGCACTTACGACTATTAAGTTCGCATCTGCCATTGTTGGACCTCTAGTGTGTGTGCGTGTGTAACTGTTCAGCCTAATTATGTATTGCCCCCAATCAACTGCAGTCACAGGGATCATGGGATGAATCTATCCCACAGGAAACTCTAAACATTTATTCCCGCAAATACCTTTTGTCAGCTTCATTCTTGGTCTTCTTCCTTAGCCGTGCTACTATTTTCATATCTCTGTTTTTCAAATAGGGATGATAAACATTTAGAACAGTGCTGCGAGCCCAATAAAGACTCAGTTCTTGTTAGTGTTGCTGTTATAGGCCATCTATTGTACAGTGAATCTGTCAAATGCAAAAGCTTAACAAAAATATCAAAAGTGGAGGAAACACTGCAGTTAACGCAGCAAAGACAAGCACAGTACTAGGTTATAGTGAGTGTGTGCATACATACACATACATACATGCACACACACACGAGGTCTAACATCTATGACCCTGAATTTAGTAGCTCAAAGTGCTACATACATCACTGCTGAATACTACTATGGTCACCTTTGAAATACTTCCCTTAGGAAGCCAGGCACCGATGCCGACATCTAGTCCACCTTTCAAAGTAATTTCGGAACTCTTTCTGGACTGGCCGCTGCACACAGTGCCACTGTAGCAAGTTTGCAAACTTTATTGTATAGTCTGTGAAGGAGTATTTAGCCAGTAAACAAATGACTGCCTTGGAACACCCACCCTACTCAGCTAATCTGGCCCTCAGTGACTTTTTTCTTTACTCAGAGATAAAGGAAATGTTAAAAAAGAATACATTTGGATTACATTCAAGACACCAGGAGTAATAATGACAACAGCTCTGATGGCCATTCCAGAAAGAGTTCCAAAATTGCTTTGAAGGGTGGACTAGTTGTTGGTGTTAGTGCTTAGCTTCCCAAGGGGAGTACTTCAAAGGTGGCCATGGTGATGTTCAGCAATGAGGTATCTGGCACTTTTTCTAGGATGAGTTCATGAACTTAACTGGCAGTCCTTGTGTGTGTGTGTGTGTGTGTGTGTGTGTGCGCGCGTGTGCACGTATCCTGGTGGTGTGTTAGTTAAGTACTACATCTGCTAACCAGGAGATCTGCAGTTCAAACCCACCAGGTGCCCTTGGAAACTCTACAGGTTAGCTGTAGTCTGTCCATAAGGTCACTGTGAGTCAGAATTGACTCAGTGGTGGTAAGTTTGGTTTTGGCTTAGTTTTGGTTTGGTTTTATGTAAGAGCACTGTCAATTAATTTTGCAAAGTCATCCTAGAAAAAGTGCTACATACCTCATTGCTGAATATCATTATAGTCACCTTCTAAGTACCCTCTTTGGTAAACTATGCACCAACACCAGTGCCTAGTCTGCCCTTCAAAGCAGCTTTGGAACATTTTTTCTGGAATGGCCTTCAGTGCTGTCATCATATTACCCTTAATGTCCTGAGTGTCATCCAAATGTCTTCTTTTCAACATTTCCTCCATCTTAAGGGAAAGAAAACAGTCATTAGGGGCCAGATCAGCTGAGTAGGGCGGGTGTTCCAATACAGTTATTTGTTTACTGCCTAAAAAGTCCCTCACAGACAACTATGCAATTAAGTTTGGAACTTGCCACTTAGTCACTGTGTGCAATGGCCCTTCCAGAAAAAGTTCCAAAATTGCTTTGAAGGGTGAACTAGGCAATGGTATCAGCACATAGCTTTCCAAGGGGAGTACTTGGACGGTAACCATAGTGATATTCAGCAATGAGGTATGTAGCACTTGGAACAATTAAGTCTGCGGACTTCATTGTCATGTGCATACACACATACATATACATGTACAGTGTATATAATATGTATGTACACATACACATATGTAGTATACATACATACACACATATGTATACACATCATACACAAAAAGGTTGCCATTTAGTCAATTCCAGTTAGTTACCATCTAGTCAATTCCACGTGTTGCAGAGTAGAACTGCACCATGGGGTTTTCTTGGCTGTAAGTTTTATTGATCGGATCACCAGGTCTTTCGTCTACGGTGCTGTAGGACGGGTTTGAACCACCAACCTTTAGGTTAGTAAGCAGTCACAGACCACTTATGCCACTCAGGTTCAGGAGTCAGAATAAAACACAATTCTGCCCTTATTAAGCACATTAAGTCATGGTTTCTGTATTCATCTTATGGTGGGGATTAAATCAGAAACAACTCATGGAAAGCACCTGGCACACTACAGTATTTGATATCCATTAGCTGTGATTGTAACTGATCACATCCTAGATAATGACGAGTTAACTGTATTTGCACTTAACTCCCTCTGCTTTTTACTTAGCCCAAAGCAGTAAACTCGAATATTTATTAAACCAAGCTCTGTGTTATTTTCATTAAAAATAATTATCCAGAGAAACAGATCCTTTCCACTTTAGAAACGAGATGATGACTACAAACATACTGTCTATAGAGTTCTTAGGCTCCAGGCTCAGTCCTTAAGCTGTATAGAATATTTCTTAGGTTAGGCCCACAGCTTCTAACAGTGCAGTGTTACCCATAAATATATAAATATATTGTAATATTAGTTGATTCAAGATTCACTGTCAAGATAATTTAGTTTCCTTAGAAAGTTACCACATTAAATAAGTTTTCATAAAATAACTAAATTATTTTGATTTAAGAAATGTTGACTGTTGATAATATACACATAATAATATATACAGTGTTATTTTTAAAGTGGATTTCATGATAATACCCAATTACATGGGTAATATAAACTTTTCAAACATTATAAAACTGTTACTTTCTAATAAAATTCCCCTTGAAAATAATGCAAGTAAACAACAATATAGTGACAAGAACAGACAGCACCTAATGCTGTCTAAACATGATTAATAATGATTTATTTGAACATACCTTAAATTATCATTGGAAAGCCTGGTGGCGTAGTGATTAACAGCTGCTAACCAAAGGGTTGACTGTTGAAATCCACCAGGCACTCTGTAGAAATTCTATGGGGCAGTTCTATTCTGCTCTACGGAGTCGCTATGAGTCAATGTCGACTCCATGGCAATGGGGTCTGAATTATCATTGGGCCTAAAATAAACTAAATACACTCAACAATGCATTTAATTTAGAAGGCATGTCTTATTTTGTCCACCATAAACAGTGTTTTAAGGATTTGTACCCTGTTTTTCAGGTTTTTTTAAATGAAGCTTTAAAAATAAGTTACTTTTTCTACCTTAGTTGGAAATGAGAGGCAAGTACTGTTTTCTGAGCAGAATAAATGTAGGCAAAAAAGTGGTTGTCTTCAGCACTCACCAAATTGTTTTTAATTCTTCTACCTGGTTCCTCTGGGTAATGCTCTCCGAATTTATTCTTCTGTATTTTGTTTTTGTCATTTTCTTCCTTCCTTTCCTCTTTCTTTCTTCCCTTCCTCTCTCCCTTCCACCTTGTCTTGCTTTCCCTTCTTTCCCTTCTCTTTTTCTTTTTAACTAGGCATTTGAGTTTCTGATACAAAATCAACATTTAGTTAGAAGTCAGCAGGAAGGTAAGGTTTACTATTTGTAGAGCTGGTTCTGTCACAACCTCACTGTGGGATAAGAACAAATCTCTTAACTTTTTGAGCCTCAGTTTCTCATTTCTAAATGAAGAGGGTGCTTTAAAACAATTCCCTGGAGGCCCCTACTCTCAATCAGACCAAATCCCAAAACCAAACCCAATGCCATCAAGTTGATTCCGATTCATAGTGACCCTATAGGATGGAGAACAATTGCCCCATAGAGCCTCCAAAGAATATCTGGTGAATTTGAACCACTGATTTTTGGTGAGCACCCAAAGCTCTTCACCACTGTCCCACCAGTGTAACCTAATTTCTTCTAGGGAATTAGTGTCAAAATGGTCTTTGGAAATTATGCAAGTCCGTTATTTTTCTGTCAATTTGCTATAAGGCCTCTCTATGCACTCTGGCTGCAAGACTCTGTTGACCATCTCTCTTGATTTTAGTATTAATGGAGTGTGTCACTTTCTTGAGGTGTGTTGAGGCAAAGGCAGGGTTGGGTACCACTGGTCTGGACTGTCTCAGAAGCCCCTTCCAGCTCTGACATTAATTCTAAGAAGGTTTGTGTTAATCACATTCTTTACTCTGTAGAGGAAAATCAAAGCTTTTTCTCCCTGTAAAAGAAGAATACATGCCAACAACTTACAATTAAGTACGGTACTAAAGAGTATAGCTTTTCGAGGGGAAATAAATTGTAAATAGCATAAGACTGGGACAAACTTAAAAATTTACTCTCTTCATGTCACTCTTTTCTTCTCTCACATGTCGCTGGTGTAATGAGAGTCCTCTCTGCTCTTCAGTCTTGTCAGGACCAGAGGCGGGTCCAGAAAAGTGAAAGCATTGCTAGCTTTCTCACGTCTGTCTTAAACAAAGTGTAGCTTTGTATGGTGCGCTTGGACAGGAAGCCAACCAGGGATTCAGAGCTGCAACTCAGGTGAGCAGAAACAGTGCGTGCCTGTGTCATGTGCATTTTCTGTATTTATTTTTTAGGAACCAAAGGAGCACACAAGAAGTTACCCTAGTGCCTGGGACAAGGAGTGAGCCTCTCAGACAAACTAACAGGCAAACAACTTAAAAATGGAACACTAGCCAATCCTGAACTTTAACTGCCAGCATCATGACTAATGTCATGGATTGAATTATGTCCCCAACGTAAACTTAGCTGTAAACTTAGCTAGCCCACGATTCCGATACTGTGGGATTGTCCACCATTTTGTCATCTGATGTGGTGTTCCCATGTGCTGTAAATCCTAGCTTTATAGACGATGAGGCGGGTTTAGCAGCAGTTATGTTAATGAAGCAGAACTCAGTCTACAAGATTAAATTTTGTCTTGGTCAATCTCTTTTGAGATGTGAAAGAAAGACTTGAACAGAAAGACACAGAGACCTCACACCATCAAGAAAACAGCACCATGAGGACAACGCATCCTTTGTTCTCAAGGTACCTGTACAGAGAAGTTCCTAGACCGAGGGAGGATTGATGACGTGTACCTTCCTCCAGAGCTAACAGACAGAGAAAGACTTCACCTGCAGCAGATATCCTGAATTCAGACTTCTAGTTGCCTAGACTGTGTGAGAATAAATTTCTCTTTGTTAAAGGCAGCAGCTTGTGATATTTCTGTTTTAGCAGCTCTAGATGACTAAGACAACTAGTTACAAGTGAGAGTTTTAAATCGCAAGAAAGGTGGTCGTGTCATTTAGATTGCTTGGAAATACTCTGGTGTTGAAATTCTATACAAAAAAGCTGCAGTAGACAAAAAGTTAAGGGTAGATTTTCCGCTACCTTATATATAAATGTGCTACCAACTCTTCTGTTAAAATGAGACTCCTTAATAAGAACAACATGTTTGTGTTTATCGCCTATTTATTCTCACTTTTATTCACAGCTAGTTCTAGGATTCCAGGGAGTTACTGTAATTAAGGTTTTATCTGCATCAAAGAATGGTTTCCCCACCCACTGCCATCAAGTCAATTCTGACTCTCAGCAATCATGTAGGGCAGGGTAGAACTGCCCCACAGGGTTTCCAAGGCTTTAAATGTTTACAGAAGCAAACTGCCATGTGAGTGGGATGACTGGGTTTGAACCATCAGTTCAGTTAAGGCCTCCTGAAGAATAGAATTTAGGAGGGAAAGCATGTCTGAATATGGCAAATGCCTGGTTATTTCAAAACTAGTGGTTTAAAATTTGGCCAGCGTTAAAATTTTTGCCTCCAAAACAATTTGTGCCAATAAACAATTCCAGCTATGATTATTGAACACCTACTGCGGATCAATTATGGCAATCAAGTTATTTTGATTGCCTTGAAGGAATTTAGATGATAGCAAGAGAAACTGAGTTGGAATGTATTTTATGTAATATTGGTCTTAGTACAGAGTATGAAGAAATGATTTTGGAGTTATTCTAATGTCAAAAACGGCTTGTCTTAATTACAAATCACAATATTTAAATGTTAAAGATGCAAGTCTTTTTCATGAATACAAAGCCCTTTATTATCTGACTATATATATATATACTTTCAGTCATTTCCTCTCATTTCAGTTTACACTCCGGGTATATTGACTTACATGTGAAGTTTAAAGATGCGCCATGCACTCCCATGTCTCCATGTATGCCCATTTGTTCACGTGTCTGTCCGGTTCCCAGGCCAGGAGAGTCTTGAAGCAGGGAAGAGCTTCACTGTCGCTGATAGCCCCAGCACCTGGCAAAGAGCCAGGCAGACAATTGGCATCCATAAAGGTTTATGAAATTGAACTGAGTTGGCGATTTATTCTCTACGAGACCTTGCAAGTGAAGATCATTGCTTCTCTTATGTGCTCCCAAGTATTTTATTCTTTCTATTATTTTACTCTTTCTTCTCTTTATCACATACCTAAAGGATAAGGTCAGTGTTCTTTTTCTCTTTCCTCCTTTTCATCATTGCCTACCACAAAGCTTGCCACACACTGGTGTCATATTTATCAACACAGTTAGTAGACTGGCAGTGCATCAAACAACATGTTAACCGGTAATATCAATGAATGGCACTTCAATTATTTTTTCTTAATATCATACTTGTGTGCTTGCAAAGATTCAGGCACTGAGTTGGATGCTGTGATAAAGTCTTAACATTCAGAATTTTTACAAGTTGGAATCAACTCAACAGCACCTAACAACAACTCTAATGAGAAAATCAGTAAAAATTAAAGTAGCCAAGTATTTAAAGAGTCAAATAATACAATGAAGTGTACAATGTGTTTTTTTAAAAAATGCATCTTAGCCAAGCTATTTTCTCCGAATGTACCCAGTCAGAGTTTTGATTTTCAAGAACTGGTACTTATGAAGATAACTCCAGATATAAATATGCATTGCCAGTAGATTTTTCTCTCAACTCCAGCACTCTTACCGTTGTGTGCAGTAGTTCCCTTGTTGCTATTCCAGGCTGTCCTCGTGGGTCTCAGTTTCCATTTAAGTTTATCAGCTGGCAGTAACAGCAGGCTGACAATGTCTTCCATCCCTTACTGCAAGCTCAGATTTAAAAGACTTCAGGTAATAAATTCTCTAATTCCATGGTGACATCTCTGCCCAAACTGGCTTAACTTCCAATACTTACTTTATCCTTTGCAACTGATAAATACAGGTATAAATTACACCAGAATTAAGTATATTTAATTTTTAAGATCTCACAAAGAGAAGTTATAAACCAAAATATTCAAATAAAATGAATGCCAGGATAATCTAGTATAAAACACACAGTGCAGTCAAGTTGATTCTATCTCACAGTGACCCTGTATTTTGCAGAGTGGAACTGCCCCACACAGTTTCCTTAGCTGTAATTGTTTGTTATGGAAGCAGATGGCCAGATCTTTCTTCTGTGGTGCCACCGGGTAGGTTTTAATCCTCAACCTTTAAATTTACAGGCAAGCAAAAACTGTTTGCTCTACCCAGGGCATATATCGTCTAGTAAAGACTAATATGATCTAATAGGCAGTCCCTGAGTGATACAAACGATTAACACTCTCAGCTACCCACCAAAAAGTTAGCAGTTCCAATCTACCCAGAGGTCCCTCAGATGAAAGGTCTGGCAATCTGCTTCTGAAAGAGTAGAGCCATTGATCACCCCATGAAGCATAGTTGTACCCTGGCACACATGTGGTCAGCATGGGTCAGAATTGATTAGACAGCAACCAACTTTTTATGTAATATGTGGTCTAATGCACTCCTTTGTATAGATTACTGTAGAACCAGAGTCTTCTCTGACATTGAAGAGTTAAAATGAAGGCAAAGTGGGGTTAAAGGACAGAGTCATAGGGTAGGTCCTATAGTTTCTGAGGGGTAGGTGCAGTGACAAGGCAGCTTGGGATACAGGGAAGCAAAGCAATACTTTACATCTATTCTTTATAGCAAACCACTGCTGCTTTAAAGGAGTTGATCACATTTCCTTCCCCTGACTGCCTCCACTTCCTACCACCCCAATTGCCATAAAAGTATAAAGCTCGGGAAGTGTACAAGAGACAGAAACACTGAAGTATTAGTTCTCCTTTTCTATTTCTTTTTGTTTTAATAAAACCAACATAAGAAATCTAACCAGCAGGCTCTTTGACAGGCTTTTTGAAAAGCGGTTTTGATATACCATTTAATTCCCATAAAATATTTGAAATTTTGCAGAATGAGAGCAGTCCAGAATATTTCCCTCTGAATTCTAGCCAAGCTTGTTTATTTTTGTAATTATCTAATTCTTTTTATTGGAGCCTAGGAACTATAAGGACCCCTGGTGGTGCAGTGGTTAAAGCACTCAGCTGCTAACCAAAAGGTCTGCAGATAGCATCCACCAGCCTCTCTTTGGAAAACCTATGGGGAGTTCTGCTTTCTCTTATGGGGTCACTGTGAATCAGAATTGAAAAGATCCCTAAGGCGCATCGGTTTGCCTTCTACTGCTAAGTAAGGGTTGGTGGCTCAAACCCACCCAGAGGTTCTGCTGAAGGGAAGTCCCAGTAATGTGCTTCAGTAAAGATGACAGCTAAGAAAACTCCTTGGGACAGTTTTACTCTGTCACACATGGAGTCACCATGAGTTGGAATTGACTTGACAGCAACCACCAACACCAATGAGGAATTCCAAAGAATCTCCAGGCTTTTTCTTTTTAAACAGATGCTGATAATGGCAAACAAGGATCTACCTTTTTTGCTTTGTGTATGTAGTTTTGCTGCATGGCTGAGAACACAACAGGTACTCAAGCATGAAGATTTTCCTCTTGCCTCCAAGTGGTTCCCAAGATATCCGACGTTAAAGCCTGAGTTGTGATACAATAGCAAAAATACGTTTTAAAAGTCTTCATCTTTCTTCTTGGAAAAATTCCAAGCTGAACCACTGGATTTTACAATAATTATACTTTGTTCTTCAATAAATTAGTTGTGGTCTTTGTATTGAAGACATCACAATTAAATTAAAGAAGAAGTATTCACTATTTGTTTTTCAGTGTGGATGGAAAGATTCATTAGTTCATGCGTGTATCATTAGATATTCAGTAGCCAAGAACTATGCTGCTACAGTTTCATGCATCATTCATCCTTCTTCATGTTGGAAAGGCCACAAAAGCTTGAAGTTCAAAATAAACCGTGCTGGTGTCAAAATCAAGTCACTCACATTCAGTGGTACATTCTCAAGTGAAGGGAAATACAGTTGATCTCAGCAGCATAACTTAAGATATAATGAATTTCTCTGAGTCTTCTCTCAAATTCTTAGTCTGAGACCAACCAAGATAAGTTATAAACCCAAATGTGTTTTTCTGAGAAAATTATTATGGAAAGAAAACTAGATGGCCTGTCTAACCTTAACTGGAAAGTTGCTGCTGCTGCCTCTTCACTAACTTTCAGAAGGATCTGCTTCTACTGCTCTTCGGGGCTCAGCCTTCACACAAATCAAGTTCCACACAACTGTGGTCTGCAGAACAAGCAATTAGATCACTTCAGGTGGGTGTATGATTCAGTTTTTAAATTTGTTAAGGGTTCAGGCTACAAGTATTAAATAGAAGACTATAGGTTGATTACAAATTTGATTTCTTTATGGTGCTCTATTTCCTTTTGATTTGGAGGCAGTGTTATTACAGCTAAGAATGGCTCCTAGGGGGGTTAGGAACTGGATCAAATCACAAACACCTGGTGAGTTTCTGAAGCTTCTAAATGTTCACATTCCTTAGTCTACCTCCTGTTCTAGTCCCCCAGCTTTTCCTACCCCTTGGCATCGGTCAAATAAATAAATAAATAAAAGAACTCTGATATTCATACTCAGCACCTTCCAGTGTCACAAATTATAGGGATCATTGACCTGCATTTTAGGGTGCCAAAGTTGAAGCTAAAACAGTACAGGGTTGCTCACTAGGCAAATATAACAAGAAAGGGAAGTATTTTTGCTCCTATTTATGGAAGAAAAAAATCAGAGGGACCTAGGACCCCAAGTAGCCAGGTTTGCTGTGTTCCAGGAGCTACCAGTTGTTGTTAATAGCAGAATTATCCTTATCTCTCAGCCTAGAAAAGTGTATAATTTTGAAGGTGAAAGGTGAACGCACGATTTTCTTCACACGTACATCAATCACTACTGGTCTCCACAGCTACGTACAACAAAAACTAGCACAATACATATCGTTACCATCAAATGTTTTGTTTTGTCATTGGATTCTTTTCTCATGGAAATACAGAAAAATTTCAAGAAGCTATGAAAATGTTCTGATATTTTTGAGAGAATGTTTACTAAAATAGAGACACACCTGGAAAATGACTAGGTCCAAAATGTCTTTCTGAAATGCAGATGTCATGTTCCCAGAATCTGGCTTTTGATTTTCTTTACTTAACTTCACAATGATGACTCTTTCACTGATATTTTTATTACATTCAGATATTTAGGACCCAGTTTAGTGACGAGCAGTGGAAAAGGCACAAGAGAAAGCCAACCTAGGAAGGCAAAGAGAAGAGAGGAGAAAGAAGGTGACCATAGAAAAGTATCGTCAGTGCCCTTCCACCAAAGAATTATAGATAAACAAGTCAGCTTTCTTGCTTCTTGTGATGAAAAAGAACACACACCATAGGAAGGCAAAGAACATCTCAGTATGAGGGTGTCAGAGAGGTTTAGGGCTTGTGTTACGTGATTGGGGTTGGGAGGTTTAAAGGACTAAGGCCTCAAACTCTTGCCTGGTGCTCATCTGGGTTCCTTGGTACGCCCATCACTAAAGTATTTAAGCATTTTGCAATTGAGTATCTAAATAAACCTAGACAGGAAACAAAGAAACAAAACTGTTGTTGTTGTAAGTTGCTGTCAAGTCACTTTTGACTCCTAGTGACCCATTGTGACAGGATAGAACTGCCCCATAGGTTTTCTAGGCTGTGATACATCATGAGTTTCTCTCACCAATCTTTTGGTTAACAGCTGAATGATTAATCAGTGTGCCACCAGGGCTCCTAAAAATTCTAGAGCACAAGAAATGCTGTCATTCATTTAAAAAAAAAAAAGCAACAGTCATTCACATTAGCCAAGACAATGTTAGGTCACCTTGAATATTTGCTTAGTATTCCAATTTCTGTCTGTGTTCAGACGTGGTTACAGAATGGTCTTGTTTTGTCATGAACCATCATGGTCACAGACTGGCCTCCTTTGATGTTCTGCAAAAGTATTTATACCCAAGAGAGGAAAGCCTAGGTGTGAGTGTCAGGCTAGATTCTGGATGTCTGAGGCTGCTTTTCTATCTCTCAGTACACAGTGCTATGAAGAGATTGTTTGCTCCAGCTAAGCAAGAATAAATGATGAATAGTAAATGTCATACGTAGGGAGCACTTAACTATGTGTCAAACTGTGTTAATTACTTTGCCAGTATTATTCCATTTATTCTTTCAAACAACCCTATGAGGTAGCACTTGTCCCCATTTATTAGACAAAGAAACAGAGTCACAAAGAGCTTGAATTCCTTATCTAGTAGGTTCTTTGTTGAGAACAGGTAGGTTGTAGAACTGGCATATATCTGACTTCAAAACTTAGATTCTAAAACACAGTTTCATGCTCCCATTAATTAAGCAGGGAATAAGTGCTTGCCTCCCTACAGTCAGCATTCTGATCAGAAAATTTTACTGTTGTTCTTTATTATGATGATCTAAGGGTCTTGCTCTCCTCCTTGATGTTCTTCTGGGTTTCTGCATATGTTCATCACTAAAGTATTTAAGTATTTTGCAACTTGTACCATTTCCACAGTGGCAAGGGACAGAAGGAGAACCCAGTTTGGACTGTTATGCTATGTGAAAGGTAGCCAAAAAAGTAAGATTTCTGAGTTTAACACACACAGAGACACAGGTTTCCCAGGTAAATTTGAATTTCAGATAAACAATGAATATTAATTTTAGAATAAATAGGCCCCGAATATTGTATGAGATAGATTCACACTAAAAAACATTTGTTGTTTATTTCAATTAATGTGATCAACCACATAAATAGCACAAAGGATAAGAATCTCCTGATTTTGTCAACTGATGTAGAAAAGGCATTTGACAAAGTCCAATACCCATTCATGCTAAAAACTCTCAGCAAAGTAGGAATAGAGTGGAAGTTTCTCAATGCAATAAGGGGCATCTACACAAAACCAACTGCCTACATCATCCTGAATGGAGACAAACTTAAAGAATTCCTCCTGAGAATGCAAACCAGACAAGAATGCTGACTCTCACCACTTCTATTCAACATTGTACTAGAGGTTGTAGTCTGAGTAATTAGACAAGACAAAGAAATAAGAGGCATCTGCATCAGCAAAGAAGTGAAAATTTTCCTATTTGCAGATGATATGATTGTATATACAGAGAATCCTAAAGAAGCCATAAGTAAACTACTGGAACTAATAGAAAAGTTTGGCAAAGTATCAGCATATAAGACTAACATGAGTAAATCAGTAGGATTTCTTTACAGCAACAAAGAGAACATAAAATAAGAAATCACCAAATCTATACCCTGTAGTATAGCCCCAAGAAGATAAAATATGTACAAATAAATCTAACTAGAGAAATAAGAGACCTACACAGAGAGAATTACAAGACCTTACTGAAAGAAACCAAAGGAGACTTACATAAGTGGAGAAACTTACCCTGCTCATGGATAGGAAGAGTTAACACTGTGAAAGCATATACTTTACCCACAGCGATTTACATACACAGTGCATTCTCAGTACATGTTCCGGTGTTTTTTTTTAGTGAGGCAGAGAAACACATCACCAAGTTTGTCTGGAAAGGGAAGAAATCCTGGCTAAGTAAAGGAAGAAACTTCAGATAAGTAAAGCACTACTGAAGAAGAAGAACACACTGGAAGGCCTCTCACCACTTGACTTTAGAAACTGTTACACTGCCAGAGTAGTCAAAACAGCCTGGTACCAGCACAAAAAGACAGATAGAACAATGGAACAGAGTTGAGACCCCAGAAATGCCACCATCCTCTTATGAACAGGTGATATTCAACAAAGACCCTAAGATTGTAAATGGGGATAAAAAGAGTCTCTTTTTAACAAATTTTAACAAATTTTTAACAATTTTAACAAAATTGGATATTCATCTGCCAAAAGCTGACACAAGACCCACATCTCACACTATATACAAAAACTAATTGAAAATGCATCAAAGACCTAAATATCAAATCTGAAATGATAAAGAATAGGGTCAACAGTAGAAGTTCTAATACATGGCTTAGACAGATTACAAAGTCTGACAAAGCACAACCAACAGAAGAAAAGATAGATAAATGAGAACTACTAAGAATCAAACACTTTTACTCATCCAAAGACTTTATCAAAAGAGTTAAAAGACCACAGACAGAATGGGGAAAGATACTTGGCAACTACGGGTTGGACCAATGTCCGATCTCCATAATCTACAATGTACTGCAAAATATCAACAAGAAAAGGGTAAAGAACTCAATTAAGTGATGGGCAAAGGAGATAGACAGACACTTCACTAGAGAGGACAACCAGGCAGCCAAAAGACACACGAGGAAGTGCTCATGATCACTAGCTAGATAAATACAAACCAAAACTACAATGAGATACCATCGCACCCCAACAAGCTTGGCCATAATCCAAAAAACATAAAACAACAAATGATGGAGTGGCTGTAAAGAGACTGGAATTCTTCTTCACTGCTGGTGGGACTGCAAAATGGTACTACCTTTTTGGAAAGCAATCTGGCGCTTCCTTAAAAAGCTGGAAATAGGTATATCATTTGATCCAGTAATCCCACTGCTTGGAATATATTCTAAAGAAGCAAAAGCTGTCACATGAACAGATACATGCACATGAGTATTCACTGCAGCACAGTCCTTGGTAGCAAAAAGATGGAATTAACCCAGATGCCTGTCAACAGATGAATGCATAAACAATGGAACACTATGCAATGATAAAGAACAATGATGATTTTAAGCAGTATCTCATAACCTGGTTTCAATTAGGAGACATTATGCTGAACGAAATCGGTCAGTAGCAAAAGGGCAAATATTGTATGAGGCTCCTCCTATAATGACTTGAAAATAGACTTATGCACAGAAGAAAAGACTCTTTGATGACTACAATTGTGTGGAGGAAGGGCGAGGGTTGATAATAGATTAGATAAAAAAGGAAAAACCAAACATTCTGCTGCTGAGTTGGGTCCAACTCACAGCGACCTTAGAGGTCACAGCACAACTGTCCCATAGAATTTCCAAGGAGTACCTAGCAGATTTGAACTGCTATCCCTTTGGTTAGCAGATGTGGCATTTAACTCACTGTGCCACCAGAGTTATCATAGATTAGATAGTTCATAGAAATTTGGTTAGGTGAAAGCAGTGACAGCACACAGTAGAAGGTAGATCAACTTAACTGGACTTCAACATAAGCTGAAAGCTTTTCTAATTTTAGCCCAATATTGCAAGGATAGAGTAGCACGGGCAGGATTCTGGGGACCATGCTTTCAGGGACACCAAGTTCAACTGGCATAACTAGCCTTTTGCTAAGAGACACTTATGCACCTCATACTGGTGAGTGGTGTCTGGGATCTTAAAAGTGAGCAAGCTGCCACCTGAGGAACACCAAATGGTCCCAGTGCAGCTGGAACAGATGATCACCTGAGAACAACAAAGACACGAGAGAAAAAAGAACTCAGGAAACAGAAGGACCCATGTGAATGGGAGACTGTATCATGTGACCAGAAAAATCAGATGGTGCTCAGCTATGACTAAAGACAGCCGTGATGGGGAATGCAATGTAGAGTCCCTGTGGCAACATGAGAAAAAGAGGAATGCAGCTCAAGAACTCTACTGAAAGACCACAAGTGATGGTCTAAAGTCCTGGAGGATACCCTGGGAACATGGCACCTGCTGCTACCCCTGACCAGAAAAGACTACTGAAGTCAACTCTTTAGACAAAAGTGTACTAGACTTGGGGAAATATTGTGACCATGTGGTGTGTGTACTTTATGGTTCTACATATTTACAGGATGCTGTCCTACTGGTCTCTTTTTAGATAAGAGAGAAAAGGGTGGAGAGGAGGGGACAGGAGCTTGTTATGAAGATACTACAAGTATAGAAGGAAAATGAAGAGTGTGGTCTCACCGGGCAAGGAGAGCAGAGGAAGCCACAAATAGGTGGACATGCAAAGTTGATTTGGATTTTATGCTTTCATTTAAGCACAATAAAAAATTATTTGTTCTTTATTTAAAATTAAAATTTTACTGCATGTATTGTATTTTGTCTGGCAATCCCACTTCACTGTGGTCTGCAGAACAATTAGATCAGTTCAAGTGGGTATATTATTTGGTTTTAAATTTATTAAGGGATTAGGCTACTTTTTTCTTTTTTTGTAATCCATGGAACTAATTTCCTTTTGCCATCTTTCTGACCATGGGAAGACTATTCCCTGAACGCTGAGCATTTCACCTTATTGCTTTCTGTATCTCCTCTATTTAGCATATGTTGTTCTTGTTTTTGTTGTTGTTGTAAGGTGCCATCAAGTGAATTTCTGTTCACAGTGACCTCCAAGTGACAGAGTAGTCTGACCCATAAGGCTTTCTAGACTGTAATCTTTACAGGAACCAATGACTAGGTCTTTCTCCCATGAAGTTGTTGAGTGATTTCAACCCATCAGTCTTTCAGTTAGCAGCCAAGTACTTAAATTCTGTGCCATCAAGTCTCCTTTAGCATGGCGAGCCTGTAGATATTTCTTAGTTAGATGGATTACACCACATAAATATACACTATACATCAACACATGAATTTGTGACTGTTTTAGCCAGCTAGTGCTGCTCTAACAGAAATACCACAGACTGGATGGCTTTAACAAAGAAATGTTTATTCTTACATGGTCCGGTAGGCTACAAGTCCGTATTCAGGGTGTCCACTCCAGGGGAAGGCTTTTCCCCTTGTCCACTCTGGAGGAAAGTCCGGTATTGGATCAGTCTTTGTCCAGGAAGCATCTTGGCACAGGAACCTCAGGTCTGAAGGATGTGCTCTTCTCCCAGTGCAGCTTTATTGATGGTACAAGGTTCCCCAAATCTCTGCCTGCTTCTCTGTCCTTTTGTCTCTTGCAGGATGAAAGGATTAAGGGTGGGGCAAGCCATACTCCAGGGAAACTCCCTTTACAGTGGAGCAGGGAGGTGATCCTATGAGGGGATTTACAGTCCCACCCTAATCCTTTAACATGCAGCATAAGAAAACCACAAAATGGAGAACAATCACAAGATACTGAGAATTATGGCCCAGACACGTGGCTACACGTATTTTTGGGGGGACACTATTCAATCCGTGACAGTGACTAAGGATAAACACGTAACCAAATCACAAGAAAGCACAGCATTATATTCTTTTAAGATTTAAGATATGTTGTCAGAGAGGTAAGGCTATGACAGTGGAGTAGTGGGACACTTTCTATGATTCCTCTAACAACAAAGACCCCCCCAAAAACAGCAAAGAAAAGAATTGATTATACGTGAAATTATAAGAGCCTTGAATATCAAAAAGAAAGTTGATAAATCAGACTGACAGGGAAGGGAGACCAGGTCCAGAAGTATCTAAAACTGGCTAGACCTGATTCAATGAAATCGGCATCCTGCAGATAGATTGACAGCAGTGAGTGGGCGAGCAGAGCAAAGGCCTTCATGAGGCGTCTTCCACAGCAGGAGTGACTGACTGGTGGAGAGCTCACTCTTTCAATTATAAAAAGCAAAGTACTATGTGTCTAATCTACCTCATGTAGATCTAAAACTTTCCTTTGGGATAAGCCTCTCTCCTTTTTACCTGTATTTTCCCTTCTCTGCACAACACCTGGCTCCATAGACTGATTATTACCTGGTCTGGAAGTAGGACTCTTTACACATTCACTGAGCCATTCTCCTAGCTTTAGAGAGGGAAGAAGTTAACAAATAATGGGAGCAGTGGGGAGGCGTGGGGATCTGCCAACTTCTTAAAGCCAGGAGCTCACTGCAGAAACTGTTCCCTTGCTTACGCTCAGGCATATGGGGACATGCCTTTGTCATAGAAACTCACAAATGGCTGAAAGCCCCTGCCTATCTCAGCACGTGCAGCCAGAGATTTGTACCTATGCCAATTGCCCCTACCCATCCAGGACTGGAGGGCAGAGCCTGTATCACATACGTGGCAAACAACTACCTGGGCACCTGAGCTCAATACTGCAAGAAAACTAAATAGAAGCCTGGTCTCTCGTGCCTCGTAACAGTTCTAACCATCTGGTGACAGTATATTAGAGCCTCAAATGCCTTGATAATCTAACTAGGTTACATGAGAAGCCTTGTGTGGTATTTCTGAACAAAAGAAAACAAAAGCTAGAACACAGTATGCAGACATAAAGTAAGCAAACATAACAACTTACTGATTGCTCACAGACACCAGTCAGTATCAAATCACTTAAAGAGGCAGAACTCTAGTGAAAAGACCACACTTGGTTATCTGACAGACTGGGAGATGTCCAAAAGACATGGCCCCTGGCCTCTCTGTTGGCTCAGAACCGAAACCATTCTGGAAGACAATTCCCCAGACAAAAACTGAACTGCTGTATAAAACAGAATAATACTGATGAAGAATGTGCTCCTTGGCAAGAAGACACAGGAGACTAACTGGACAGCTCCTGTGTGGAGGCAAGATGAAAAGACAGAAGGGGACAGGAGCTGGTTGAATGGATATGCAAAATACAGGGTGGAGGGAAGGAGTATGCTGTCACAGTGTGGGGAGAGCATCTAGGGTCACATAACAAAATGTGTAAGGTTTTGTATGAGAAACTGACTCAGATTGTAAACTTTCATTTAAAACGCAATTAAAAAAATTCAGAAACAGAGATATGTTGTAGATATGTTGTCATTCATTCCCTCCACAGTCTCTTGCAGAGCCTGAGCTACGTACCAGGCTCTCTCAGGCACTGGGGATACAAACAGAATCTTTACCAAAGCTGAAGTAAAGAGAGAAAAGATCAGCTAACCAAGTAGAGAGTTTCCAATCCTCTTATCTCTATTCATCTTATATGTCTTTTAATAGAACATGTATTCATTGGTTTTGACAAACAAATATTCTCAAGAGCTTCAGTTTGGAAAACATGCAATTAATTTTCTATTGGGCCTCGGCAAGTCTCCTGCAGATATCTGGACTATTGACCGCTGTGTGTGAAGGGAGTGTGGTACTAATTTAGCGAGCAAGCTTTTCCTAATTATTGGTGCATTATTGGATTTATAAGGATTTGGACTTCTCTCAACAGCAAGAGATTGTCTCCTAATACGTTCAAGGCTTGGTTATCGCAAGATAGATAGACTGATGACCTTAACAACAAGAACATGGGTGATTCAAAATCACTTGTTGGAGAAAAGAGGATCGCCATGCTTTGCAAGGGATATTTTCATTAGTGACTTTATGTTAAAAACAAAAACTAGAATCCACCATTAAAAAAAGAAGAAAAGAGGAAAATAATCCTCACTATAATCCCACTGAGCATACTCCAAAAAAGCACTAACTGGGTGTGTGAAGGTCTGTAACTCAGATTTATTTTCCTTGTTTGTGGCACATATGTGTAACATCTTTCCATGAATACTGAATATTTGATTGCTAGTTAACATCACTGATTAATTAAAGAACAAAAATGTCTAACAATTGTTTTTCACAGATTCCAAGGAGTGTCTGAAATAGTCTTTGGAACACCAAAAGCACCTTAGTAAATGAACTGAAATATAGTGAACAAACAGCCCAAGGCAAGAAGCTAGTACCTGGTGTGTACAGTTTCTGGCACATGCTAAATAAATAAAAATAAATATCGAAGGAGCAATATAATCATTCTAAGAGTCAACACCTGTTTGTGCAGAGAATCCAGCTCATGGTGACCCCATGTGTGTGCCACAGGGTTTTCAATAGCTGATTTTGGGGGAAGTAGATCACCAGGCCTTTCTTCCAAGATTATTCTGGGTTTGTTAAAACTTCCAATCTTTTATTTAGCAACCAAGCACTGTAACCGTTTGTACTGCTCTGGGTGCTTGATTGCTAACTGAAAGGTTAGAGGGTTGAGTGTACTCAGAGGAGTCTTGGAAGAAATGACTGGCAATGTCCTGCTAAAAATCAGCCATTGAAATCCTAAAGGATTACCGTTCTAATCTGACACTCACGGGGTCCCCATGGACTTGGAATTCACTTGAAGGCAATTGGAAAAATGTCAGAATAGGTATGTTCAAAATATCTGTGGGCTGATTTCCAGGTCCTAGGCTACACCATTTGGGGACTGGACAACCTGTACTTACAGGGGCTTCATAAGGAAAAAAGTGCCACCAAAACTATTTTTTGTTACGATGTTAAAAAATTGCACTGTCAAGTAAACGTGTATCCTGTTTTTCCTTTCTTTCTTTTTTTTCAATTCTGGTCAAATGAAAATGTACATTGCCATATAAATTGGCATGCCCACCTATATGCAGCTCTTACTGCTCTCCCTGCCCAGTGATAGCACACTCTTCCTCTCTGCTCCATACATGTCTTATCTCCCAGCAATCTCCTCTCCTCCCCTCCTCTCCCTTCTCCTCCCTTTCCCTCCTTACACTCCCATTCCTCCAGTAAAAGGTCAGCAGGATGACATCTTACAGATGCACAGAACCATAAAGTACACATATGATATATTCACTCTGTGTAGCCAAGTCCACTGCATTCCTGTCTGAGAGTTGACCTCCATTATGACTTATGGACAGGGGCAGCATCAGGACCAGGGGCTGTGCTCCCAGGGGAACTCTGAGGCCCCGGGACCATCAATTGTGGTCTTTTAATGGAGATCTCAGGGTGCTCCCCTTTTTATTCTTGTGTTGCCAGTGACACTCAACTTTGTGAGCTCCATCATGGCTATCACTGGCTGTGGCCTGGCACCATCTGGTTCTCCTGGTCACAAGTTGATGTAGTCACCCACTCACGTGGGTCTCTCTGTCTTCTGGGTTCTCTTACCCCCATGTCGTTTTGGTCCTTGGTGATCATCCATTCCTGCTGAGTTGGGACAATTTGCTATACCCTCAGATGGCAACTTGGCAGCTTTTAAGACCCCAGACACCACTCACCAATGAGAGGTGAAGAAGGATCTCTTAGCAAAATGCTAGTTGAGCCAATTGGGCCTCAATTTCCCCTGAAAGCATGGTCCCTGGATCCCTGCCTCAATTATTCTGTCCAGGAAGAGTAATCATGTTAGGTTGAAATCCAGTTAATATCGATCTTCTTTCTAATGTGTACTGTCCCAGATTTCACCCAAACAAATTTCTATCAACTATCTAATCTAAACCCTCCCCACACTTGAAGCTGTCAGTTTTTTCTTCTATGCATGAGCCTGTTTTTAAGTTCTTCTTGTCTTAGGGATCTCATGCAATATTTGTCCTTTTGTTGCTGACTACTTTTACTCAACAAAATGTCCTCCAGTTGAAACCAGGTTATGAGATGTTTCCTAAATTCATCTTTGTTCTTTATCATTGCATAATGTTCCTTTGAGTATACATGCTATAGTGTACCTATCCATTCCTCTGCTGTTGGGCATCTGGGTAGATTCCATCTTTTTGCTATTGTGGACTATGCTGCAATAAACATTTGTGTGCATGTATCAGTTGGTGTGAATGGCTTCGATTCTGTAAGATATATTCCACACAGTGGAATTACTGGATCAAATGGTATATCTAGATTCAACTTTTTAAGGAAGTGCCAGCTTGCTTTCCAAAGATGTTGCACCATTTTGCAATCCCACCAACAGTGTTGGAGAGTTCCAGTTTCTCTAGAACCTATCCAGCATTTTTTGTTTTGCATTTTTTGGATCATGGACAACCGTGTTGGGGTGAGATGGTATCTCATTGTATTTTGATTTGAATTGCTTTGATAGCTAACAGTCGTGAAAATCTCTGCATATGTTTTTTTGCTGTCTGGATCTCCTCTTTAGAGAAGTGTCTGTCCATCTCCTTTGCCCATCACTTAATTGGATGATTTATCTTTTTCTTATTGATATTTTGTAGTACTTTATAGGTTATGGAGATTAGGCATTGGTGTGACACAGAGTTGCCAAATATTTTTTCCTATTCTGTTAGTGGCCTTTTAATTCTATTAATAAAGTCTTCGGATGAGCAAAAGTGTTTGATTCTTAATAGTTCCCATTTATCTACTTTCTCTTCTGCTGATTGTGGTTTGTTTGACAGATTTTGAAGTCTATGTTGTGCTTTAAAACTTCCATTGTTGGATGAGCTTTATCATTTTAGATTTGATATTTAGGGCTTTTATCCAGTTTCAGTTGGTTTTTGTATAAGGTGTAAGATATGGGTCTTGTTTCAATTTATTGCAGATGGATATCCAATTTTGCCAGCACCATTTGTTGTAGATATTGTTTTTACCCCAGTTTAATGTCTTAGGGCTTTTGTTGAATATCAACTGTTCATAGGAAGATAATGTCATCTCTGGGGTCTCCATTCTGTTCCATTGATCTGTCTGTCTCTTTTTGTACCAGTACTGGGCTGTTTTGACTATTCTTGCAGTGTAACAGGTTCTAAAGTCAGAAAGTGAGAGGTCTCCCAGTATGTTCTCCTCTTTTAGTAGTGCTTTACTTATCAGGAGCTTCTTCTCTTTCCAAACAAACCTGGTAATTTGTTTCCCCATCTCATTAAAAAATGTCACTGGAATTTCTATTGTAATTGCATTATGTAAGTAGATTGCTTTGGGCAAAATAGACATTTTCACAATGTTAAGTCTTCCTAACCATGAGTAGTGTAGTTTTCTCCATTTATGTAAGTCTCTCTTAGTTTCTTGTGGTAACGACTTGTAGTTCCCTTTGTAAAGGTTTGCTATTTCTCTGATTAGATTTAATCCTAGGTACTTTATCCTCTTAGGGGCTATAGTAAATGGTATTGATTTGATTTCTTCCTTAATAATCTTGTTGTTGGTATAAAGGAATCCTACTGATTTACTTATGTTTATCTTGGATCCTGAGACTTTGCTGAACTCTTCTATCAGGGTGAGCAGATCACTGATGGATTCTTTGGGTTCTCTACATATACAATCATATCATCTGCAAATAGGGAGATTTTTACACCTTTGCCGATGCAGATGCCCTTTATTTCTTGATCTTGTCTAATTGCTCTGGCCAGAACTTCTAGTACAATTTTGGATAGGAGAGATGAGAGTCGGCACCCTTGTCTAGTTTCTGTTCTCGAGGGAAATCGTTTCAGTCTCTCTCCATTCAGAATGACATAAGCAGTTGGGTTTGTATAAATGGCCCTTATTGCATTGAGGAATTTGCCATCTATTCCTATTTTGCTAAGAGTTTTTAGCATGAATGAGTGTTGGACTTTTTCAAATGCCTTTTCTGCATCAATAAACAAAATCAGGTGATTCTTGTCTTTTGTGTTATTTATGTGGTTGATCACACTAATTGTTTTTCTGATGTTGAACCAGCCTTGCATCCTTGGTATGAATCTGACTTGATCATGATGGATTATTTTTTGGATATGTTGTTGTAGTCTATTGGCAAGAATTTTGTTGAAGGTTTCTGCATCTAGGTTCATGAGTGATATCAGTCTACAATTCTCCTTTTTAGTTGAGTCTTTCCCTGGCTTTGGTACCAGGGTTATGCTGGCTTCGTAGAATGAATTGGGGAGTATTCAATCACTTTTTATACTGTGAAATAGTCTCAGTAGTATTGGAGATAATTCTTCTCTAAAAGCTTGGTAGAATTCTACAGTGAAGCCATCTGGGCAAGGGCCTTTTTTCATTGGTAGTTTTTGGATGACTTTTTTAATCTCTTCCTTTGTGGGGAGTTTATTAAGTTGTTCTACTTCACCTTGTGATAATTTGGGTAGGTGATATGAATCAAGGAATTTTTCCATTTCTCTAGGTTTTCAAATTTGTTAGAATCCAGTCTTCCATAGTATTCTGTTATGATATTTTGTGTTTCTGTTGGATCTGTTATAACAATTCCCCTCTCATTTCTTATTTGAGTTATTTGTTTCCTTTACTATTTTTCTTCAGTAAGTTAGTCAATGATTTGTCAATTTTGTTGTTTTTTTTTAAAAAAAGCTTTGGATCTTTTCAGTTTTTTCAATTCGTCTTCTATTCTCTAATTCGTTTAGTTCTGCTCTGATCTTTACGATCTGTTTTCTTCTGATGCCTGAGGGGTTCCTCTGTTGTTCTCTCTCTACTTGTTCATGCTGTAGGGTTAGTGTTTTGGTTTGATTTCTTTCTTCTTTCCAGATGTGTGCATTTATGGAAATAAACTGACCTCGGAGCACTGCTTTGGCTATATTCCACAGATTTTGGTAGGAAGTGTTTTCATTCTCATTGGAATCCAGAAATTTCTTTATTTCACCCTTGATTTCTTCTATAATCCATGGCTTTTTGAGAAAGGTGTTGCTCAGTTTCCATGAATTCCACTTTCTATCAACATTTTTTCTGGTATTGATTTCAACTTTTATGGCTTTATGATCCGAGAAGATGCTTTGCATTAATTCGATGGCATGGATTTTGTTGAGAATTGCTTTATGTTGTAACACATAGTCTATTCTGGAGAATGTTCCATGTGCACTGGAGAAGAAGGTGTAGTTGTCCACTGATGATAGAAAGTTCTGTATATGTCGAGGAGGTCTAGTTGGTTAACTGTGGCAATAAGGTCTTCTGAATCTTTACTGAGCTTTTTTTAAAACAATGTGTCCAATACTGAGAGAGGAGTGTTGAAGTATCCCACTATTATTGTGGAGTGATCTATGTGTAGTCAGTGTTTCTTTGACATATTTAGGTTCTCTAATATTAGGTACACAAATATTTAATATTAAGTCCTGTTTGTGTATTGAACCTTTCAGCAATAGTCCACCCTTGTCCACAATGGTGTATTTTACATTAAAATTTACTTGATCTGAGATTAGAATTGCCATATCTGTTCTTTGTTTATTGTTAGCTTGATATATATTCTTCCATCCTTTAATTTTCAGTTTATTCATATCTTTAGGTCTAAGGTTTGTTCCTTGTAGACAACATATGGATGTGTCTTGTCTTTTGATCCAAGATGTCACTCGATGTCTTTTTACTGGAGCATTCAGTCCATTCACATTCAATGTGATTATTGATAAGTATGTGTTCAATGTTGTCATTCCGATATGTTCAGTGCTACCATTGTGATATGTTTATTTTGATGTTTTGTCTGTTGTTCTTATTAATCTGTTCTTGGACATTCTTTGTGAGTTGATGTTTCACCTTTTTCAGGGTTTGTTTTGTGGTTGATGAGACTGCTGTATTATATTTCTTGATTTGATATGTTGCATCTTTATTGTGCTTTATGGCTACCCCTATAATCCCTCTTAATAAACTATGTATAAACTCAATTTCAATTACTAGCATTCTTATCAACTCCCTCTTCATCTGGAAGGACTATAACCACTGTAGTGCATCCCTCTTTTTAGTACAATGACATCATGGTTTCCACGATATGATCACTGGGTTATTTCTTTCACTATTATACCTTTGATTGAGTTTGGAGACTTCCCTAACAGACTAGGATTCTGTGTGATGTGTCCTGTATTTGCTTCTAAAGTATAAAGTTAACAGTTTTGTTCTTCTAAGCCAAGAGATCATTTCAGTATTTCTTGTAGCTTTGGTTTGGTTTTTACAAAGTCTCTGAGTTTCTGTTTATCTACAAATGTCCTAATTTCATTTTAATATTTGTAAGACAGTTTTGCAAGATACATAATTCTTGCTTGGAAGTTCTTCTCCTTCAAGGCTTTGAATGTGTCATGAAACTGTCTCCATGCCAGCATTGTTTCTGCTGAGAAATCTGAAAAAAGCCTGCAGGGTTTCCCTGTTAATGTTAGCTTTGCTTTGAATCTTGCTGCCTTTAAGAGTTTCTGCTTATGTTTCATTTTGTTAAGCTTGATTATACTATGGTTTGGAGTCTTTCTTTTGAGATTTATGTTCAGTGGCATTTGATGTGTACCTTGGATATCTATATTCTCTATTTTCTCTTCTTTCATAATTTCTGGGAAGCTTTCCATCAGTAGCTCAGCCATAATACTTTCTGTGTCTCGTGCTGTTCAAGAACTCCAATTAATCTTAGATTGTTCCTCTTGATAGAGTCCTACATGCTTCTTAATGTTTCTTCATTGTTCTTGTTTCTTTTTTCTGGTTTCTCCTCACAGATTCTGGTGTCAGTAGCTCTGTTTTCCAAGTCAGAAATTCTCTTTTCTATTTTTTCCATTCTGTTTTCTTGCCTTTGAATTGAGGTTTCTACGTCTTTGATTTTGTTCTTCATCTGTTGGATTTCAGAGTACTAGTGTTCCATCAGGTAGAACAGCTTGCATAATTTTTCATTTTCCTCTGCTGCATTTTGTATAAGGTCTAGGAGGGCTCTGTATATAATCCTTTTGCATTCACTTTCTGGTAGTTTCAGAAAAGCTTCTTTATCTGAGAAGTTCTGAGGTGTTTTCTTTTGGGGGCCTTCACAAGCCATGGGTAATTTCTTGGATATGGTTTTCTCCAGAGTTTTTTTTGCTTCAGAAGCATCATGTGAATGAATAGAGTCTGGGAGAGATGCTGTGGAGATGGACTGCAGTTGTTTCTCTAGGCAGTCTTAAAATGGAGGTAAAAAGTGTCTGAGAACTTCCAAAGTTAGTCAGGTTTTCAGGTGTATAGATCCCTCTTCCCAGCTGGCAAAGTAAGCACCTCTATATCAAACTCCAGATGTTATAAACTAGCTCAAAATACAGAAAAGCTACTGCCGGGCTGGCCTCTGCTGTCAGGCCACAGCTGTACTTGACACTGCACAGAATACTGCCTTCTGTCCCCAAAGTGCTCTTCTCCAGGAAGGCGCTGCCTCCAAGCCCAGGAATTAGGTCCAGCTGAGGCTTCCATATGGGTAATCTGCCTTTCAGTGGAACAAGATGGTGTCCTGCACAAACTCGCTGTCTGGCTAGGTACAGGCTACTCTATTCTGGAGGTGGAAAGAGAGGCCAAAGGTGATGAGATACACAGAGTCCACAGCTTCTGCTGTCACACCCTAGTAGGAGATGATACTGTGTAAAATACTCCTTTTCTGCTAGGAAAGCACTCTCCTCTGGGCAGGTGCTGCCTCCTAGTCTAGGAACTATGTCCAGCTGGGATATCCGCATGGCTCTTTCTGTCTCCCAGTGGATCAAGATGGTGTCCCGCACAAGCTTGCCACCTGGCTGTGTCCAGGCTACTGTATGGTGGAGGTGGAAAAAGAGGCCAAAAGTGCTGAGATGCACAGAGTCCAAAACCAGCCTCTCAAAATATGGCAATTTCACTTCCTGATTCCACCAGCAGTGTGTCTTGAGATCAGCAGCTATTCAAGTCCCAGCTCCACCCACCAGCTAAGACAGAGACAAAGAAAATTAAAATCATGAGTTACCTTCAGTCCATGCAAGCCCATGCTTTCCAAGAGTGGGGTCAGTGAAAGAGAGGAGGTTTTCCATTCAGTTGCGCGAAGTCCAAATTAACATCCCATGCCTCATCCTAGGACTTACTAGATGTCCAGAAGTCTCCGTTTAATTATCAATTCAGGTCTTGGTTTCCAGAGAGAGTTAAGGAGACATGTGTTTAGCCTATCATCTTGACTCTGCCCCTCCCCCCTGTATCCTGTTTTTTAATGTCAGTTACCCAACTTATTACCTGGAAAATTTGCATGGCTCCTTCCTGATGATGTTTGCAAATGCAGCTACCCATTAGTAGAAGCTGCCATCTTTATGAAAGATTTGTGTATTTTTAGGTTTAAAGCCTTCATGCCTTTGAAGCATCTGGTGAACAAACTATATCACAATTGTAAAGGTGGTCAGCTTAATAGACACAGCTTGTCAAATATGTTAGATCATACCAGGGAACAAGAAGTGCTAATCTCACCATTTGTTGTGACTTTTTTGACCAAAAACCCAGTGAGATAACTTGGCTAAATGTTTCCATGTTTAATCACCCACCTTAATGTGGCAGAACTCTTGAGCTCATCCTAGGCTCAAATTTTACTAGGCTTCAAAGTATACAAGCAATCTATTGATAGATTTATCAATAACCTTCTATTATTTATTATGCCTTTATTTCATCACAATATTAAAGTAGGTTTCAAAAATGGTTACAGTCTGCAGTACAATAAACAGAAAATACAAGTGAACACTATAATGTGTGTCTTAGGAACCATGTGCAGTATTTAAATGTCATGTATAATACTCACAACAACCAAGGAAGTTAGAAACTATTATACCAAATTGAAAGACTGGAAAATTTACTTCCAAAAGGATTATGTAACTTTTGCCAAGTAATAAATTAGTATAATACATTGGACTTTGAATTATTATTAAAAATCATGGCCAAAATAAAGTTGCTTTATACAATTCTGCTTGAAATTAAAACAACAAAATACATTGTTTTGTTTATTTGCTTTGTTTGGCATCTACTCTGTGGTACAGCATTTTCCTATACTGAATTTTCTAAGGATACTTCAGCAAAACTGTCTGACTCCAAAATTCTGATATTTTCCTTTACATTTATTGCTCTGAGGACATTCTAGGGTCTTTAATCTTAAGCTTTAAGGACTGCATCTTTGGCAGGAGATGTAAAAAGAGTGGCTCTAATGGAGAAAGACAAAATTGAATGACATCAAGTTGCTCATAACTTGGGGACATATTTAATTTAATCACACATAGATTCCCTTGAGGGAGTTCACAGTTGCTCCTTTTGTCCATAATTGAATTGAGCACTGTCCATATCATTTCCTCTTTCAGCTTTTAAAAAGAAAAACAAAAAAATTCTTCCTTTGACATTCCTCCCTGATAATAGCAGTGAAGTGGGATCTATTCTGAGCAGGCTGTCTTTTGAAGAATGGCTCATTGTTCCCTAAGGATGAATTTGCTGAGCCAGTTTCAGAGGAATTATTCTGTCCTTTTGTCCTATTTGTCTGGAAGTCAATTTCAATGAATCATTTTAGGTAATCTTTCCTACCTAGTTTAATATGTTGCGTAGATGTGGATCCTATCAGGTCAACCCTCCAAATGCTCTAGGGGGCTTTTGCTCTCTTACCAAACTTCTTGAAATCAGTAGCCCAGCCAGGATTACGCAGAATGAGGGCTAAATTTGGGATGGATTTCACTGTTTAAACTTGCATTGTTTCCTCTCTCCAGGCCTATTTTTTCTTCCTAATAAAATTGTTGTAGCTAATTACTGAATTAGAGAACATAAGACGGTATAAAAACTTCCCCACTGGCAACAAAGGTTAAAAGGTGAAGAAGCAGGATGTGTTTGTGTGCTGATTACCTCTGGAGCACGAAATCATGTTCTGCTTTAGCAATAAACCATTACAATAGATCCCCACCCTTGGAGATGAAAGCCTTCAGGGCTGTACAAATAAGAATAATCTGATGAGAGGCTGTTAAAAGCATTAGAGAGATAAACCCAATGAGAAACCTTCAGAGAGGGGCAGATAAACATTGCACCAGAGAGTAAATAAGAGAGCAATTTCTCTCTGGAAGCTACTTTTATTCTTCCTCCACTTGAAGGGAGGAAAAAGTCACTGATTAGAAACAGAAAATGCATGTGCATATTTTTAACAAAAAGTCAGGTTCCACTGAAGCCTGTCTTCTTGTTGATCTCGTGTCTTGAGGAGTTTTGAGTTTCCTTTGAGCTCAGTTTCTGGACATTTGAAGAAACCATCCATCACTATGCTATGCACCTTGACTTGATCTTCTTAGAAAAGTAGGGACCAAAAAATATCTATCAGTAAGGTAGACTGAACAAATTTAAAATGTGGGAAAACACATAGTTGTAACACACTCAAAGTTGAGCTGTCAAGCAGCAAAAGATGAAACATGGATTTATATCACAAGGCCTCATCAAGGTCAAAGAGATGGCCAAGTGTAAAGAGGATAGTAACACCAAAGATTCTGCTAAGTAATCCACCTATCACTAGGGATGGCCTTGTTTTTATAATGTGCCTGCTGAAAGTCTTAGTTGTTACAGAAAACTATGAAACAATTCCCTGATGTAGGTAAATGTCGTTTTTCAGCATCAATGTCACACTTGCTGAGTCACTGACTCCTTTTTTAATTTTAAACGACTTTACTGACATATAATTTACCTATCATAAAATTCATCCTTCTAGTGAGAGAATTCAGTGAGGTTTAGTAATTCACTGATGTCTGTTAGAGTTGTGCAACCATCACCAGAAGATTTCCTCTTTGTCGTCTGCAGTTTAAATATGCTACGCCTAAACCAAACCAAACCCACTGACATTGAGTTGATTCTGACTCATAGCTTCTCTATGTAGTTCACCCTCTTTGATGTTCTCTGAGCTTCCTGGGTGTGTGATTTTGTGTCAGCCGTTAATTTTGGAAATTTCTCAGCCATTATTACTTCAAATATTTCTTTTGTTTCATTCTCTCTTTCTTCTTCTGATACCTCAGCTGAAGTGTGGTACAACTTTTGCAGTTCTCCAACAGTTCTTAATTATTCTTCTCTGTTTTCTTGTTTGTTTTGCTTCATTCTTTTTTTTTTTCTTTTAGTATTTCAGTTTGGGAAATTTCTATTGATCCCTCTTCACACTCACTGATACTTTCCTTAAGTGTGTCAAGTCTGCAGATAAAAGGCAGTCTTTATTTCTGTTCCTGTCATTTGATTTTTAGCCTTTCCTTTTGACTCTTTCTTAGTGTATTCAGGTTTCTACTTACATTACGTACTTATTCTTGCACACTGTCTTTTTTTTTAATTATCACTAGACCCTCTGACATGTTATCGTAATTATTTTAAACACCTGTCTGTTAATTTCCAAATCTATATCACGTCTCAGGCTGATTCTGATGTTTACTTCTTCTCTTATTGTTGGTTGCTATTTATTCTTTTTTTTCCTTTTGGAATACCTTGTAATTTTCTGTTGAAATGAGGACATATCGTATCAGGTAGTAAGATCAGGGGTAAACAAATAGGCTGTTAGAATGAGGATTTACGATAATCTGACTGGGATATAAACTATATTTAAGTTTTGCTATAGCTATAGGTGCCTGAGTCTTCACATTCCTGTAGTATCTTTGATTTTGTCTCTCCTCTTGATATTAGTGTTCTCTTAGAACTCTTTCTCTGAGAGAGCCTGGGTCTTGCAACTCTTTCACATGTCAATTACTTTTGTGCTGAGACTATCTTGGCATAGTGGTAAGGTGTGAAGAGGGCATAAGGGATACATTCTGTACTCTATGATTAATCTCAGTCTTTGAGTGGACCTGTGTCTTGGAAATATGACTTTCATAAATGTTTCTTCCATGGTATAGCTTCTCCCCACACCCTGCCCCTTACTCCCTTTTCTGGCTACAGTATTCCCAATTTATTTCTCTGAAGAAGATTTTGGCTGTGTCTCTCTGGGTGAGGTTGTATCTCCAGATTTGGAGGTAGGGGAGTTCCCTGAAACTTCCCTGTTCTCTGATGGGTCCAAAAGTAGGTACCAAGAAAACTACAAAACCATCACAGAATGAAGGAGACCACAGAAACATAAAGCTAAGTGCACTATGAGATACTGGGTTGGAACTTGGAACAGAAAAAAAAAAAAAAAAAAAAAAGAACTAGCTGATTAGTGGGGAATAAAAATGATGAGATTTGGAAAGAGCTATACTTTAGTTAATAGCATTTTCCCAATGTTAGTTTCCTGTTATTGATAATTGAATTTTGTAGGGTGGTAACATTAGGGGGGAAACTCTGGTGAAGTAGTGGTTAAGAGCTACAGCTGCTTATCAAAAAGCTGGCAGTTTGAGTCCACCAAGTGATCCTTGAAAACTCAATGGGGCAGTTCTACTCTGTCCTATAGGGTGACTATGAGTGAGAATTGACTTGACAGCAGTATGTTTGAACATTAGGGGAAACTGTGTGAAGAATACAGGGGCTCTCTGTACAATTTTTGTAACATTTCTATAAGTCTAAAATTGTTTTGAAATATATTTAGAGTCACAAACAGTTTTGGTTACATTATCAAAAATCGTAAGGGAATGCAGGATAATGGTGAAGATCAGAGTATAGGAAATGGATAAGGAAGGGTCAACCAGGAGACTTCAAAACAATTTTAATATTTTTCTTAAAATGTGTAGTAGCTACGTGAATGTTCATTGTAACATGATTATTCTACATCTCATTATATTTGACAATTCTTTTGAATCAGGGGAACGTACTCAGTAAATACCAGCGTATGAGACATAAGTACTGATATAAATAGGTTTGTATTAGAAATAGACTCCTTTGTCACAATTTGAATTTCCATTACACTGAATCATAATGGATATTGTAGTCTAAAGTCTTAGGTCTGCTTCCTCTCCATCTGCAGCTCCGTAACATAGTTAGCTTGTCTTTGAGAATAGTAAGATCTGGCAGTCATGGGGTTCAGCTCTGAGTGTGTTGTCAGTGGAGAAAGGGGAGCAATCATAATAGTTGCCTTTTGGCATGATACTAAGAAGAGCAAATGGAAGAGAGTTACTGGCATGTACTGGGAAAAATTTCCCTGCAGTGAGTCTCAAGATACCCAATTAAGATAGAATTAAATCTTGCAAATATTGATCCAGTTGAATTTGCCAGGGGTAAGTCTTATTACCACTCAAACTACTTTATGTCAAAAACCAAGAAACTATAGAAAAGCCCAAAATGTTATTATTATATATTTTAATCAGGGGAAAAAATAGTAGAGTAACAAATTTCCCTTCACATCTATTACTTACACTGGTTATGGACTTCCTGTGTTGTTTATCATGACTAATTATGTTTAAAACATCACACTCAATCCCAGGTGATTATTACCGTTATAGGTAAGCCTCTACCTTCAAGGAGATACCAAGTTAGTTTGTATAAAATACATGGAATTTTAGGTAATTCTCCCAGAGCTAAATGCATAAAATGAATAACAAAATATCTAGGATCTTATCAGTGGTATGTGGGCTTTGAATGTCCTTGGAAAACAACTGCCAGGGAGACCATTGACCAAAGTTCATTGATTATATTTTCATCATTGATTAAAATCACTCCTTGGCCAAATACATACCAACTGTTATAGTTTTTCAGTGGAAGAAAATTCAACAAGTGTTTAAATACAAGTCTGGATTTTCTAAGTAAGATTTTTTTTTTTTTAAGATATAGTTTTCTGCATTACACAAAAGGGTGCAGTCAAAAGTTTGCACTCAGTGATGAAGGGTAAGACAGGAGGAGCGAGCACAGCCTGTACAAGACAAAGTTGTAGAAGCTCCATAAATTCATCCAGTCTCCCTAAGGAACCAAATTATCGGCTGAGGGCTGTAGGGACCACGATCTTAGGGAACATCTAGCTCAATTACCATAACACGGTTTATAAAGAAACTGTTCTATACTCTACTTTGGTGAGTAGCATCTAAGATCTTCAGAGCCTGTGAGTAGCTGCCTAACCTGACTCCTCTGGTCTCACGTCTTTGGGAGCAGAAGAGAATGAAGGAAACTGAAAACACAAGGGAAAGATTAGTCCAAAGGACTAATGGACCACCTCTGCCACAGCCTCCACCAGACGGAGTCCAGTACAACTAGCTGATGCCTGGGTACCACCGCCAACTGCTCTGACTGGGGACACAGTAGAGGGTCCCTGACAAAGCTGGAGAAAAATGTACAACAGAATTCTAATTCATGAAAGAAGACCAGTTTTATTGGTCCAACAGAGACTAGAAAAACTCCAAAAGTATGGTTCCCAGACGGATACCCTTTTAGCTTGCTAATAAAGTCACTCCTGAGTTTGACTCTTCGTACAAAGATTAGACTGGTCCACAAAACAAAATGAGACTGATAGGGCACACCATGCAGGAGGGGACAGAAAAGCAGGTAATGGAGAACTCGAGATTGAGAAGAATGTTGGTTGACCTGTCTTTCGGTTTTCAACCAGTGTTGTAAAATGTGTGCTATTTAACCAAAAGCTACTTTATGCTGTAAACCTTCATCCAAAGTACAATTAAAAAAAAGTTTGCATTTAAAAAAAAAACAAAAAACACTGATTCAACGAAAACACTCTCCACAAGAAAACAACAAACAATTAGCCATGAATTTGCTTTATGTTGTCTTCATTGTTTAGGTCATTATTCTGTCAGCAGTAATTCCAAGTTGTTGCACCAGATGAGCAAAGTAGCTGATTACTTTCAAATCTACCAAAGCCTACAGTGTCTGCAAGGACAGCACACATCAAAGAAGTTACCTTTCAGGGTAGCATTTGCCACTGATGCTGATTCTCAATCAAAATACTTTCTGAGTTCCTCTTTTGGAACTACTTTCAGAGCTTACAACACATACAGGAAAATACCCAGTGGAGGGAAATTTAGTCATTTGACAGTGGACTCAGTTTCGGGAAAAAAGTTATGTGGAGTTGGGCATAGTAAATTAAATGGGCTATGAATCTGGTTAATAGCTTCTTGGGCTAAAAAATGAGGCATGATTACAAATTACTGAGATTACTCTGCAGAATATTTCAAATGAATTCAGCACAAATAGTACCTCCATTATAATGAGCATATAAACTTCTGAAGAATCTCTTCTGAGTCACAATTTTCATTTGTTTGTATTAGTTATGGCATTGGCATTTAAACAAACAGCACTCTATAGTTCTTTGCAGCAGGAAATTGGGGGCTGGTTAGGGTTTGATGTCCTGAATATTGGAGGAGGGTTGTATGCTCTCTGATGCCTCTCTTTCTGCTGGGTGAGGGCTTCTTCCTAGGAATCGTCTCAGCCACAGGGGGGAGGGTGTTAAGCCTTTGGGAAGTCCCACCAAATTTGGTACTGCTACCACTGCGGTCCATTGCCCCAAGCTCCTTTCTCTTTTTCTTGCCTGATAGTAAGTTGCAAGGTGTCTCTGGGTGAGCAAATGGTTAGAAATCTCACCTACTAACTAAAAGGATAGAAGTATAGGTCCACCCAGAGTATCTCAGAAGTTAGACCTGGTAATCACTTCTGAAAAATCAGCAGTTAAAAATTCTGTGGAGGGGGTGGAGTCAAGATGGCAGACTAAGCACATGTCTCCTTATATCCCTCTGGAAACCAAGACCTGAATTGATAATCAAACGGAGCCTTCTGGTCACCTAATCAGCCCCAGGACACGGCACAGGGCTGTTACTTTGGACTTCATACCACTGAGCAAAAAACCTCCTCTCTTTCACTGACTCCCGCGCCTGGCTAGCCCTGGCTCTCAGGGACTGAAGGTAAACACACCATTTTGACTTTTCTTTTTCCCCTCTGTCTTGGCTGGCGGGCAGAGTAGGGTCTTGCCTAGCAGCTAGACTCAGACACGCTGCTGGGGGGACAGGCAGGCAAAATTCCCATATTTTGAGAGCCAGGCTTAGGACTCTGTTAATCTAGCCACTTTGAGCCTTTCGTTTTATATCTGCCTTGGTGGGGTTTGTATTGAGTTTCATGGCCAATGTGTGGGACACCATGTTGGATACAGAGATTCCAGCGGGACCTCAGTCTTAGTCTGGGAGCGAGCGCTTGCAAACAAGACAGTGCTTCTCTGACAGAAAAGCAGTAATTTACCCAGTGCCACCTGCTTTGGGGGTCCCGCAACAGAATCAGAGGAATCACTACCTCTCGGCACCTTTAGCCCCTCTGTCTGCTGCCTGTGTGGAGGACGCCATCTTGGATACGGTGGGCACAGCTGGGCCTAGTTCTTAGCTTGGGAGCCAGAGCCTGCCCACAGGAGAGCACTTTTCTATCAGAAAAGCAGTACTCTACACAGTGTTGTCGGCCCTGTCAGCAGAGGCCAACAGGAAGGTAGCATTGCTGTATTCTGAACTAGTTTGTGTCATCTGGGGTTGGGTATAGTGGCACTTACTTTGCCAGTTGAGAAGAGGGACTTCTACACCTGAAAACCTAACTGACTTCAGAAGTGGTCAGATATCTTTTGCTTTACATTATAAGACAGCCTAGAGAAACATCTGCAGTCCATCCTCACAGTACCTCTTCCAGGTATACATACTCACATGGGTCCCAAAAAGTAACAGATACTTGTGGCATACAAGAAATCAGCCATGGCTTCAGAATGCTCCCAAGGAAAGCAACCAAGGAGTTTTCCAGATGAAGAAACTTTTATGAAAGCATCAGAAAGTGAATACAAAATGATTATATACAGAGCCCTTCTAGACCTTCTAGACAAAATGCAGGAGAACAAAATAAAAAATTAAGCAAGATGTTCGATCTGATGGAACACCAGTACTCTGAAATCCAACAGATCAAGAACAAAATCAAAGACATAGAAACTTTAATGCAAAGCCAAGAAAACAGAATGGAACAAATAGAAAAAAGAATTTCTGACTTGGAAGACAGAGCTACTGAGGCCAGCGTCTATGAGCAGAAATCAGAAAAAAGAAACAAGAAAAATGAAGAAATATTAAGAGGCATGTGAGACTCTATTAAGAGGAACAAGCTTCGATTAATTGCAGTCTCTGAACAGGGTAAGACAACTGAGAACACAGAGAGTATTGTTGCTGAGCTGCTTACAGAAAACTTCCCAGAAATCATGAAGGAAGAGAATAGAGACATCTCAGATGCATATCATACCCCACCCAATATAGATCTCAAAAGAAATTCTCCAAGACATATTGTAATCAAGCTCAACAAAATGAAACATAAGCAGCAACTCCTAAAGGCAGCAAGACTCAAAGCAAAGCTAACATTCAGAGGGAAACCCTGTAGGCTCTCTTCAGATTTCTCAGCAGAAACCAGGCTGGCATGGAGACAGTGGCATAACACATTCAAAGCCTTGAAGGAGGAGAACTTCCACCCAAGAATTATATATCCTGCAAAACTACCTTTCAAATACAAAAATGAAATTAAGACATTCCCAGATAAACAGAAACTCAGAGACTTTGTAAAAACCAAACCAAAACTACAAGAAATATTGAAAGAAGTTTTTGGCTCTGGCTTAGAAGAACAAAACCATTAACTTTATATTTTAGAATGACATACTACTGAAAACTCTACTCATTTAGGGAAGGCTCCAAAGCCAATCACAGCTTTGATAAGGAAAGAAGCAATCCAATGATTATCATGAAAACTATGGTGTCATCATATTAAAAAGAGGGATGTACTACAGTTGTTATAGTCCTTTCAGATGGAGAGGAAGATGACAAGACTGGTAGTAATTAAAATTGGGTTTATATATAGTTTATTAAGGGGGACTATAGGGGCAACTGTAAAGCACAACAAAGATGTATCATACCATTTCAAGAAATGTAACACAGGAGTCTCAACAACCACAAAACCAGCTCTGAAAAAGGTGAAAAATGAACTCACAACAAAGAACGTCCCAGAACAGACTAATAAGAACAACAGAGAAAACATCAACATAAAAATAAACATCACCATTGCAGCACAGAACACATACCTATCAATAATTACATTGAATGTGAATGGACTGAATGCTCCAGTAAAGAGACATTGAGTGACATCTTGGATTAAAAGACATGACCCATCCATATGTTGTCTACAAGAAACTCACTTAAGATTTAAAAATAGTAACAAACTGAAAATTAAAGGTTGAAAGCTAATAATGAACAAAGAAGAGCAAGGGTGGCAAATCTAATCTCAGACAAAATCAATTTTAATGTTAAATTCACCATCGTGGACAAAGACGGACACTATTTATTGCTGAAAGGTTCAGTACACAAGCAAGACTTAACTATATTAAATATTTATGCACCTAATATCAGAGCACCTAAATACATCGAAGAAACACTGACTACACTCAAAAGAGAGCTAGATGACTCCACAATAATAGTGGGAGACTTTAACATTCCACTCTCAATACTAGACAGATCATCTAGAAAAAAGCTCAGTAAAGATACAGAAGACCTCATTGCCACAATTAACCAACTAAACCTCATTGATATATAGAGAACTTTCCACCCATCAGCAGACAACTACACCTTCTTCTCCAGTGCACATGGAAAATTCTCCAGAATTGACCATGTGATAGGCCATAATGCAATGCTCAACAAAATCCATACCATTGAATTACTGCTAAGCATCTTCTCAGATCATAAAGCCTTCAAAGTTGAAATCAATAACAGAAAAAACATAGATAGAAAGTGGAACTCTTGGAAACTGAACAACATCTTGCTCAAAAAAACATGAGTTATAGAGGAAATCAAAGATGAATTAAAGAAATTCATGGATTCCAATGAGAACGAAAACAATTCGTACCAGAACCTATGGGACACAGCCAAAGCAGTGCTCAGAGGTCTGTTTATCTCCATAAATGCACACATCGAGAAGGAAGAAAGAAACCAAATCAAGGATCTAACCCTACAGCTTGAACAAGTAGAAAGAGAACAACAGAGGAACCTCTCAGGCAACACAAGAAAAGAGATCATAAAGATTAGAGCAGAGCTAAATGAATTAGAGAATAGAAAAACAACTGAAAAAATTGAAAAGACCAAAAGCTGGTTTTTTGAAAATATCAACAAAATTGACAAAACACTGGCTAAACTTACTAAAGAAAAGCAGGAAAGGAAACAAATAACCCAAATTAGAAATGAGAGGGGGGTTGTCACCACAGATGCAACAGAAATCAAAAATATCATAACAGAATACTATGAAAGATTGTACTCTAACAAATTTGAAAACCTAGGGGAAATAGACCAATTCCTTGACTCATACCACCTACCCAAATTATCACAACGTGAAGCAGAACAACTTAATAAATCCATCACAAAGGAAGAGATTGAAAAGGTCATCAAAACACTGCCAGCCAAAATAAGTCCGAGTCCAAGTGGCTTCACTGCAGAATTCTACCAAGCATTTAGAGAAGAGTTATCTCCAATACTACTGAGACTATTTCACAGTATAGAAAGGGATGGAGTACTCCCAAACTCATTCTATGAAGCCAGCAAAGCCCTGATACCAAAGCCCGGGAAAGACCCAACAAAGAAAGAGAACTACAGACCGATATCACTCATGAATCTAGATGCAAAAATCTTCAACAAAATTCTTGCCAATAGAATACAACAACATATCCAAAAAATAATCCTTCATGACCAAGTGGGATTCATACCAGGGATGCAGGCTGGTTCAACATCAGAAAAACAATTAATGTGATTAACCACATAAATAACACAAAAGACAAGAATCACCTGATTTTGTCCATTGATGCCGAAAAGGCATTTGATAAAATCCAACACCCATTCATGCTAAAAACTCTTAGCAAAATGGGCATAGATGGCAAATTCCTCAACACAATAAGGGCCATTTATACAAAGCCAATTGCCCACGTCATCCTGAATGGAGAGAGACTGAAAGAGTTTCCCTTGAGATCAGGAACCAGACAAGGACGCCCACTCTCACCTTTTCTATTCAACATTGTGCTAGAAGTTTTAGCCAGAGCAATTAGACAAGACCAAGAAATAAAGGGCATCTGCATCGGCAAATAGGAAGTTAAAATCTCCCTGTTTGCAGATGATATGATTGTATATGCAGAGAACCTCAAGGAATCTATAACTACTCAAACTGATAGAAGAGTTCAGGAAAGTCTCAGAATACAAGGTAAATATAAGTAAATCAGTAGGATTCCTTTATACCAACAACAAGACTGTTAAGGAAGAAATTATCAAATCAATACCATTTACTATAGCCTCTAAGAAGAGAAAGTACCTAGGAATTAATCTAACCAGAGACATAACAGACCTTTACAAAGAGAACTACAAGCCCTTACTACAAGAAACTAAGAGAGACTTAGATAAATGGAAAAACCTACGCTGCTCATGGATAGGAAGACTTAACATTGTGAAAATGTCTATTTTACCCAAAGCAATCTATTTATATAATGTAATCCCAATACAAGTTCCAGCAACATTTTTTAATGAGATGTAGAAACAAATCACCAATTTTGTTTGTAAAGAGAAGAAGCCGCGGTTAAGCAAGGTACTACTAATGAAGAAGAACACACTGGGAGGCCTCTCATTACCCGACTTTAGAACATACTACACTGCCACAGTGGTCAAAACAGCCTGGTACTGGTACAAGAACAGACAGATCGATCAACAGAACAGAATTGAGACCCCAGAGATGACACCATCAGCCTATGAACAGTTGATATTCGACAAAGGCCCTAAGGCATTAAACTGGGGTAAAAACAGTATCTTCAACAAATGGTGCTGGCAAAATTGGATATCCATGTGCAAGAAACTGAAACAAGATCCATATCTTATACCTTATACAAAAACCAACTCCAACTGGATAAAAGACCTAAATATCAAACCTAAAACCATAAAGCTCATCCAAGAAAAGGTAAGAATAACAATGGAAGTTTTAATACACAATGTGGACAGACTACAAAATCTGTCAAACAAACCACAATCATCAGAAGAGAAAATAGATAAATATGAACTATTAAGAATCAAACACTTTTGCTCATCCGAAGACTTTATTAATAGAATTAAAAGAACACCTACAGAATGGGAAAAAATATTTGGCAACTCTATGTCAGACCGACGCCTCATCTCCATAATCTATAAGATACTACAAAATATCAACAAGAAGAAGACAAATCATCCAATTAAGTGATGGGCAAATGAGATGGACAGACATTTCACTAAAAAAGAGATCCAGGCAGCCAAAAAACACATGCGGACATGTTTGTGATCTTTAGATATTAAAGAAATTCAAATCAAGATGACAATGAGATATAATCTCACCCCAACAAGGTTGGCCATGATCCAAAAAACACAAAACAACAAATGCTGGAGAGGCTGTGGAGAAAGTGGAACCCTCCTACACTGTTGGTGGGGTTGCAAAATTGTCCAGCCTCTTTGGGAGGCAATCTGGCGCTTCCTTAAAAAAATGGTTATTGATATACCATTTGAGCCAGTCATTCCACTACTTGGAATATATCCTACAGATTCAAGGCCTTTCACACCAACGGACACATGCACCAGAATGTTTATTGCAGCACAGTCCATGATAGCAAAAAGATGGAATCAACCCACATGCCCAACAACAGAAGAATGGATAGGTAAACTATGGTATATATACTCAGTGGAGCACTACACAATGATAAAGAACAAAGATGACTCCAGGAAACAACTCATGACCTGGTTTCAACTGGAAGACATTATGTTGAGTGAAAGCAGTCAGCGACAAAAGGACAAATATTGTATGAGACCTCTACGATAAGATCTCAGAAACAGACTTGTGTATAGAAGAAAAGACTCTTTGACAGCTGCAAGGGAGGGGAGGGAGGGAGGGAGAGGTGACAGTTTAGAGTAGATAGTTGCTAGGTATCTGGTTGGGTGAAATCAGTGACAGCACACATTAGAAACAAGAACAATATTAAGTGGACTTAAACATAACATGAGTACTCCTTCCATCTTAACCCAATATTGCAAGGACAGAGTAGCTGGGGCAGGGGGTGGGGGACCATGCTCTTAGGCAAAATCGAAGCCAATTGGCACAACTAGCATTTTGCTAAGAGGGCTCTCTGCACCCCACATTGGTGAGTGGCATCTGCGGTCTTAAAAGCTACCAAGCTGCCATCCGAGGGCACAGCAAATGGTCCCAATTCAGCAGGAATGGATGCTCACCAAGGACCAAAATGACATGGGGGAAAGACAACCCAGAAGACAAAGAGACCCACAGCAGTGGGTGCCTACATCGACTTGGGACCGGAAGAACTGGATGGTGCCTGGCCACCACCAGTGATAGCCACAATGGAGCTGACTAAGTTGAGTCTCACTGGCAACACAAGAATAAAAAGGGGTCCACCCTGAGATCCCCACTAAAAGACCTCAATTGATGGTCCAGTGGTTTCAGGGTTCCCCTGGGAGCATGGCCCCTCACCCTGATGCTGCCCTTGCCCATAAATCATAATGAAGGTCCATGCTTCGGACAGGAATGGATTGGACTTGGCAATGCAGTGACCATATATTAGATACACTTTATGGTTCTACACATCTATAGGATGTCATCCTGCCGACCTCTGGCTGGAGGAAGGAGAGTGAGTGAAGAGGAGGGAAAAAAGAGACTGTTGGGAGAATGAGACATGTATGGAGCAGAGAGGAATAGTGTGCGGTCACCAGGCAGGGAGAGCAGGGGAAACTGCATATAGGTGGGTACGTAAATTTACATGAGAATATACATTTTCACTCAGTTATATTAAATGAAAATGTAAAAAAAAAAAAAATTCTGTGGAGCAAAGTTTTACTCTGAAACACGTGGAGCCACCATAAATCAGAATCTACTCCACAACAACTGATTTTTTTTTCTTCGGAACAGGTAGAATGCACATTTTTGAAGCTTCCCCTTTTTTTCTTCACTGAGCAGGCAGCCTAGAAGCAGCTGGAAATCAAGATTATCTCAAACAGGTCACCTATGGCCCTAAATCTACCAATGTTGTGAAATTTGACTAAATGAAATAGCAAACATGTTCTCTAATGGAAGGCATACAGCTGGCACTGTGCAGGCAAGAGCAAGGCATTTTAACTCAAATCAGATGGTTACGCACGCACTGACTTCTATCTGCATGACTAATCGGCTCACAGAACCTTTTCTCCTACCCTGACTACAGTTTTTCTCCACAACTTCGTGTTTGCTTTCCCACTCCTGCCTCGTCCGCTATCCAGTTTGGCTGTCTGTGCCTGGGGTCCCAGAGAGCTCAGGAGAATCTGAAGATGATCTCTAATCAGTCCTGCTCTTGACTTACTGATTTTCTACTTCCTCTCCTCCTGACTCTAAGAGTACAGGCAAAGCCAATTTCTTTTTCAGTGCCTTCCTCATTAGTTCTCAGGTAATGTGATGAGAAGACACAGCGTATGAGTTTGGTATAGCAGGATGCCCCACTTAGAATAGGCCATTGATAGGTGTTAGTTATTAATAATAATAATACTCTAGTTTTACTGTGCCTGACAAACACTCCTAGCTGCTCCTGCTGCCACTTGACAAACCCCTCACTGCACATATTCAAGATCCTAAGCCTTCTTGTTTGCACTTAGGCATGTGAGGAGGGGGGAAAGGAATGCCTGTCACCTTCCAAGACTTTTATCTAGAACGATCTTTACCTCTTTCACTGCAAGGATTTTCTCCAAGCCCTTTTGTCCCTTATTTCAGAGCTTATTTTGCCTCCCTTTTGTGTTGCATTCGAGTCTATAGGGGGGTAGAGTTGCCCTATTTACAAGAGTAGCTATCACCATGGTAACTTGGTATTTTGATACAGGCATGAAACAATTCTGAGGGAAAAATAGGCCCCTTATTTTTCAACGTTGGCATGTAGATGTATGGGAATCAAAATACTTGCCTAACCTTATATAGCTGGTTCAAATGTCAAAGCAAAGAAATAGGTTTTGTTGATATTTTCAATAAGTATTGAGCAACCACAACACGCTAGCGATTGAGCAGAACATTCTCACAATTAATTTCTGCTTCTTAGGCGTTAATGCGTTTTAAGGCAAAGTGGCACATACTTTGGTGAACATTTTCCCTGAATGAAAAATCAGTACCCGTGGCTAGACAAAGAATTGTTGTGTTCACTCAAATTGCAACAGGCACTGTGAACTACGTTGTTTAGAGTTTCTGGGGAATATTTTGATCATTTACTGAGAGAAACAATGAGACAGAAAATTTGAAACTGGACGTGTCCTTTGTTTTTTGCTGAATCTGCCACTGACACACTGCAAATGGAACTAAGAGCAAAATTATTTTCATCACTGAATGCCTACTATGTGCCAGGCTCCCTACTGTGAGCTAGTTTCATAGATTAATGAGCAGTTCCAGCCTTTGGCATTCTTCATTATTTGTAAGGAAACAAATAATTACAAATAATGTGAAAGTACTCTGTAGAGGTAGCTATGACACTCTATGAGAAAAGGCAAGAAAAGAAGGCCTCACAGAGATCAATTCTGAACTTGTTTTTTAAGCTCAACTAGCTGGTGAAATCAGACAGAATAGCCTTTGCTTCAGTTAAGTGCTGGTGAAACTACCATACAAGTACCTCTCCAAAACATGAAATTCTTTTATTTGCTCTGCCAAGAGATGGCAGCTATGATATTTACCTTAATTACCGGTACCCCTAAGACCAGACTTACTGAAAAACTCCGTGTAAACTCTCTCTCTGAACTGCTTCCCCTTTCTCAAATGTGCCCTTATTTTCTTTCACCTTTGCACATTTTGTTCCTTCTACCTGAAATCTCCTTCACCATGCCTCCTTCCCTACCCATCCTACAGGTGTATTTCCCTTTGCCAACTGTCCTATCCTTTACGTGTCGGCTTCTGTGCTTCTCCTCTGAAATAACCTTTGCTGACACCGTGAGCGCTCTAGGGCATCTGCTGTTTAATATTGTGGCAGCCTCTACTAACCTCTTGTATTTGACACTTTTCTGACTCACTCAATTGACTCTCTTCCAAAGGAAGCAATCTATGTTGTTCCCTTCGTATTCCCAGAGGACAATGTAATGTTTATCGAATAAATACATAAATAAGTAAAAGGAGAAACTGCCTAATACTTATACGTGCCTAATAAAGGAACATACTGCTTTACCATGATAATGCTTTTGCCTTCAAATTTTTTTCCAGTTGATATTTAATATGAAACACTTGAATTGTTACGGAGAATATTCCTGAATTGTGTGGAAGACTGCACTCAATGAAAGATTAAACATTACTATTTGTTTAATTTTGTGATAAGTTTTACATTTGAAACAATCTCAAACTTACAAAAACATTGCAAGATTTGTGCAAGCATGAGCATACATTGTTTACCTGTATTAAAAATAGTTTCTATTCACCCATTTGCTTTTTACCATTTTGTCCATCGTGTATACACATGTCCCTTGTATACACATGTCCCTTGTGTACACATGTGTGTGTCCATTGTGTACACACACATGTGAAAAAAGTTTTTTCATAACTATTTGACAGTATGTTAGAGACATCATGCCCTTTTATCCCTAAATACTTCAGTGCAAATTTTTATCAATAAGTACCTTCACTTACTGTAATCCAATACAATTATCAAAACCTAGAAATTTAACAATGATACAATATTAACACATGTCTTGGTTTCTTATTGCTGTTATAACAGAAGTACTACAATAAACAGAAATTTACTTGTGCATCATTTTGGAGGCTAGAAGTTAGAACCTAGGGCACTGACTCCAGAGGAATGCTTTCTTTGTTGACTCTGTCAGAAGGTCCTTATCTCTTTTTATCTTCTGTTGCTAGGTTGGTTCCTTGGAGATCTTCATGGCATTATTATCTGTCTTCTTGCCAGGTGCATGTCCTGGCTTCTGTGCCTAATCTGCTGTTTAGGTCAATTATCTAAAAGGTGATTGACTCAAAATGCACCCTACATTTATATGACCTGATTAGCATAAAAAAGAAAACTATATTCCCAAATGGGGTGACATCCATAGACATAGAGGTTAAGATTTACAACACATACTTTTGAAGAATACAATTCACTCCATAATAACATCTAATCAACAATCTCTATTTATATTTCATCGATTATACCAGTAATTCTCTGTATAGCTATTTTTACGAGTACAGGATACAACTGAGGATTACTCTTTGCATTTCATCATCATGTCTCTTCAGTCTTCTTTAGTCTGGAATTGTTCCTCAGACTTCTTTGTTCTTCTTAATCTTGGTGATTTTGAGGACTATAGGAAAGCTATCTTGGACAATTGGACTCCATCTTTGTATTATTCTAATGCTTCCTCATAATTAGAGTCAGATTTTACACCCAAGCACTCTCTCTCTTTGGCAGCCATACTACAGAAGTGGTGTGTCATTCTCAATGCATCCTTTCAGTACAGACTGGATTTTAGTTTGTCCTTAGGGTGGTGGTGGTGTTAGTCTTGACCACTTGGTTATAGTGGGGTCTGCACAGTTGTCTCCACTGTTGAGATGATATTTTTCCCTTAGCACTCAGTAAGTAAAGATGCATGTGCACACACACATAACTATATAGCTACAAAATAGAATAGGCAGATAGGCAGACAGATAGATAGGTAGGTAGATAGAAAGCCAGATAGATACTTGGCATGTTCTTGTATGCACAAATATGCTGTAAATTCCTTGTCCGGAGTGATATCTTATATATCCTCATACATTTTACCATTAGTGCCTAACTTACTGTACTCGAAAATATTTGCTAAACCAGATTTCAAAAGAAACAAAAGTTTACATCATTTTCAAGTGTGAATACAGAGGATATTATTGTTCCCAGAAAGTCCTTTGTGCCCTACAAAGTTACAATTCTTTATCATTAAGCCTCTAGGGAGATTTAATGAAGACAATGAGTGAAATATGAAGATCAAGGACCACCACCTTCAGTATGGATTGCACCTCAACATCAGCAAAACAAAAATTCTCACAACTGGACTAGTAAGCAACATCATCATAGTGGACAAAAGATTGATGTTGTCAAGGATTTCGTTTTACTTGGGTCCACAATCAACACCCATGGAAGCAGCAGTCAAGAAATCAAAAGATGCATTGCACTGGGAAAATCTGCTACACAGGACCTCTTCTAAGTATTCAACAGTAAGGATGTCACCTTGAAGACTAAAATGCTCCTGACCCAAGTCATGGTATTTTCAATTCCATCATATGCGTGCAAAAATTGGACAAGGAATGAAGAAGACAGAAGAAGAATTGATACCTTTGAATTGTGGCAGTGGAGAATAATGTTGACTATACCATGGACTGTCAGATCTGCTCTGGAAGAAGTACAGTCAGAGTGCTTCTTGGAAGCAAAGAAGGCAAGACTGCATCTTCCATATTTTGGATGTATTGCGAGCAAAGATCAGTCCTTGGAGAAGGACATCAAGCTTGGTAGAGTGAAGGGTCAGCAAAAATGAGGAAGACCATCAATGAGATGGATTGACACAGTGGCCACAACAACGAGCTTAAGCATAAATGATTGTGGACCTGGCACAAGACTGTTTCTTTCTGTTGTTCATAGGGTAACTATGAGTCAGAACTGCCTCAACAGCACCTAACATGAGTGAAACGACACACTATGACCCACTGCATGCAAAACACCTTTAAAGATAAAGATTTAATTGTGAAATTGATGAGATTTTGACATCTGCCTAACCTGCTAGTAAAGGAGAAGGGAGGCTTTCTTAAAAAAAAGATGATTTCAACTGCAGACTCATAAATACTTTGGAAGCATTATATAATATGCTATCTCTTTCTGATATAACAGTAAGGGACCCATAAAATAATCAAATGAATGACCACTTTTCAAATTCGCTCTTTCTCATCAAGTAGTATAATAATAATAATACCAAGAACTAACACTTACTGCATCCTTAGTGTATACAAAGTACTGTTCAAAGTGTGTCGCATATATTAACTCATTTCAGACTCAGAACAATGCTATAAAACTTGTACGATTATCTGTATCCTTATTTCAGGGGTGAGGACTGACTATTAATTAGGTAAACGTAAGATGATGGTATTTTACCATCATTATTTTCATAACCAAGAACTACTCTGTCGTGATAGAGTATAATCCCCTACCCTGTATGTATTTCTAGTATCTTTATTTCATCCACTCTTTGCTCCTTCCAATACATTGCGTTATAATCTTTCATGATTTTTTTCATAACATTGTTTTAATAGTGACAAGTTAACCAACATCTAGTTTCTCTTGATGGCCAAAAATAATCTACTATCTTGACAAACATTCCCTTAACTCCATCACTGCAGTGAGCTTCTATTTCATCCTTTTAACTTTCATATTTGCCTGTCGTAATACTGATTTTGAATTGAAAAAGTGATCTTTTCCAATCATGTGGAGCCAGTAAGCAATTTAAGTCCCATAAATACAGTCTTTGGCTTGTTTTCAGCTGGCTGTCCTGCATGTTGAATTATGTGTAATGTTGTATTGATGCACCACATTAATACAGTAGGGATTGATTTGACGCTACCGATCTTATTTATTCTAGGCCTTTAGATTCTCAGGCTTTTTGAATGAAATAACAGTTTCTTTTTCAGTTTATCTAGTTAGCAGGAGCTTAGAATTTGAAGTTTTCATTTTAAAAAAGATACAATAAGTTTTTTTTGTAACATCATAAACATACAAGGATACAAGAAAGTTGTAATATGCTATACACAAAGAGCTATTAGATAATGATATTTATTTCAACACTGGGGACCTCTGTTCTAGTATTTTAAAAAATCTAGTAATAGTAACAGTTTCAAGTGGCCTTTCATGTTGATATGAGATTTGGTATACATCAGTATCGGTATTTTAATTAAAGTTAAGCTTTTTTTTTGTCCAATCATCAAAGAGCTTGCACTTATTCAGAAATATGAAATGGTAACCAATAAAAGGGAAATCATTTCTTTCCTTCTCTGCGATGCCTATATGAGAAAATACTTTTAACAATAACAGGAATTAACCATTCACACTGAGAAGCCACTATGCCCACAAGTGCTCTCCAGGCAATGTGTCAAATTTGCCTGTTTCTAAAATTCTGATTTATGTAGTGCCTTATTCACATATAATAACAACGGTCTCTGAGGAGCATCCCATAATTACACCAGCAGTAACTGTTTCTCTTTGTTTATAGAAATGACAGTGAGTAAGCAGCTGAAACGTAATTTCGTGAAGCGAAGATCCCAAGAGTGGGTAACATCTTTGTAACTCTCCTATCATTCTCCAAACTGAGGTCAGAAGGTCAACATTTTTTATTGTAATGACTTCTAAACTGTGTTCCCCCATGAAGTAATAGAATTACGTGAAGGCTGAAAAATCGCATATACACTTAATAAACAACATTTAATGAATGTAGGAAAACATTAAAATGTAAGAACATCTCCATTATTCAGTATAATTTAGGAACAATTGAATTTTCTGATACATGAGGTTGGATTCCTGAGTGCCACTTACGTGAACCAGTTTGTTAACCTTGCCTCATGGGATCCCTTTATACTTCTAAAAATAGCATTAACCAACTGTGGTCTTCACTTTAGAAACCCAAATATTCATGATGTGGTCTGCAATCTTTGGAAAAGTATTATAAAAACAGAAATGTAAAGCTTCCCCCATATCTCACAGATGCAAGAGTATAAAGTTGTTCCAGGAAAATTATTATAATTATTCCAAATGTAAACTTTAATTCAAAATTCCATCCCCCCCAAAAGTTTTGAAAAATGACTGGGCAATTTAGAATCTGTGTAATCACATTTAAGGAGATGGTGATAAAAATGCAAATTTGGAATTGCCTCTGGCTCTCTAGCTAACAGAATAAATCTGAATTGAATCATTTGTCCACCATTACGCATATTCAATATTCTTACTGTAGCCTGAGAACTCAGAGGTCAAGAAGTAAAATCTAGGATATGATAGGAAACCCTGGTGCATAGTGGTTAAGCGCTACATCTGCTAGCCACAAGATTGGCAGCTTGAATCTACCAGGCACTCCTCGGACACTTCGTGGAACAATTGTACTCTGTCCTATAGGGTCACTGTGAGTCAGCGTCAACTCGATGGCAGTGTTTGTCTATGATGGGTAAAAACATTAAAAGTCATAATATCTGGCAATATGCCCTCTACTAGTCTCCTTTTCTCACTGCTTATGCTTATTTTTATACGGGCATTCTGTGTCAAGAAAGGCACGACATCCCCTGCCCCTGGCCAAATGAATCAAATTCAAATTTATACTTTATTTTAATTTGTTTATTCTAAGAAATTAATGTTACTTGCTCACATGCAGAGTGGCCTGCCTTTGTTTGAGAGAACTGTTTGTATAGTATACAGCTTTACCCCCCTTGGAAGATAACTTCTATTCGTCGTGCTTAATGTAGAATATAGAAAAACTTGATGAGAGATTTTTCTACCATATCTTTATGACAGTTGATCAGCAAAAGATACATAAATAAAACATTTAAATGAAATTTACTTTGCTTTGGCAAGAAATTTTTAGATCAAACTCTTTGGGGGTTAAAAACTAATTGCTGTGCTGTTGATTTCAACTCATAGTGAACCAATGTGTGTCAGAGTAGAACTGTGCTCTCCATAGGATTTTCAATGACTTGATTTTGGAAGTAAATTGTCAGATTTTGTTTTCTGATGCACCTCTGGTATCCTCTAATGCACAACAGTCAACTAAATTAACTATTTTTGACTACCTACGGATTCTCTTTTGGTGGTAAGGTACCAATTAACCATCCCTGATTTCTCTGGTTCCTAATTAAATTTCTTAGGATTATTTTGATGTAAAGTAAAATAAAGTAACTTAAATTATTTTCAGCAAGGAGTCAAAATTTAGAGCAAGATTTGTGAGTCTCTTCTGTAACCCATGGACAGCAATGACCCTCAAAAATATCTGAGAAAGAGGAACTGAAGTACATGCCTCAGGGAATCCTGATGTCTCCTCTCACTCCTGTTTCTCTCCTGCAGTTGCTGGGTTAGTCCCTTGCTGCAGACAACATTCTTTGTTTTCAATCCATATGATAGAAACTCCCACGTTTATATTCTTGCATTGAGAGATGAGTAAAATGAAGCTGAAGTCTTCTTTGCAGTGACATGCTTTCAGAGAACTGGGATTTGTCCAGTCCACTAGGTCAGAAGACTGAGTACGCTGCACAAACATAGCTGCTGCTCAAGACGTGGAACTGGTGGAGGTAAGGGGTTTTGAAGATAACAGAAGATGTCTTGATTTTTACCATCGAATTTCAGTTGCGAAATCACTGCCACTGGGTCAGTTCTGACTCACAGTGACTCTATATACAAGAGAACAAAACACTGCTCCAGTCTGCAGCCAACCTCGCGATCATTGCTATGCTTGAGCTTGTCTTTGCAACCACTCTGTCAGTCTCTCCCACTGAGAGGCTTCCTCTCTTTCGATGATCCTCTGCTTTACGAAGCATGATGTCCTTCTCCAGGGACTGGGCTGTCCTAATAACATGTCCAAAGAATATGAGCCAAAGTTTCTTCTAAGGAGTGTTGTGGCTATACTTCTTCCAAGACAGATTTGTTCATTCTTCTGGCCCCAAACTAAATCCATTGCTGTCAAGTTGATTTCACCCCATAGTATTCCAATAGTTGAAAGGAGAACTGCCCCATAGGGCAGCTGGTAGATTTGATCTGACTACCTTTCGGTTAGCAGCCATGCTCTTAACCACTGGGTATGATATATTCAGTATTCTTCGCCATGGGTGTTGACTGTGGATCTACATAAAATGAAATTCTTGAAAACTTCAGTATTTTCCCCATTTATCAAGTTACTGGTTCAGTTATGAGGATTTTTTGTTTTCTTTATGTTGAAGTGTAATCCATACTGAAGTAAGTGTTTCAAGTCCTCTTTCAGCAAGCAAGATTGTGTCATCTGCATACTGTAGGTTGGGAATGACTCTTCCTGCAACCCTAACTTTCAAATTATTTATATAAAATTTCAGCTTAGCAAAGACAGAAATAAGCAGAATGTAAGGTTGTCACTTCCATTAATTGGGTTTTAGTATTTTATCAATGGTAAATCAGGTGTCATTCAAATAACTCTAAAGCTTTGTGTCAGAGAGTCCTAGAATTAGATTTGGTGTATAACTATGTCTTTTGTGTTCTCCTATTTATTGCCCAGAGATTTTAACAATATTTAACCATCTGGAATAATGTTTGGTAGCTAACTTCATAATATAATTATTTTATTTTATTTTGCTTAGAAAATAAACAACACTAGATTGTAACATTGCTAAAATGCAAGCATATAGGTTCATGTGTAGTTGTAACTCTAAAATGTGAACCTAGCACTACTCTCTGATGTAACGTGGGTCATCTTCATTAGGTCAAAAATCAGGGATGATCTATTCATTGTTGAGATCACGGTGTCAGTGAAGCCAAGGTCACAGGTATGAGCTCTGCGGAGGCCAGAATTCTCATAGAAAGAAAATCATAAGCCTGCATTTCCAGTCTCATCCATGTTTCTTATTATCAGACATCTGTGAACTTAAGGGAAACTGGTGATTATGGGGGAAACTAAAACAAAAACATCTAACAGAAAATATATGTTGTTTTTACTGCTCTCATTACCCCTAACATCAATGAAGAAAATTTATTAAGTCAAAAGACTATCTTGTTTCAAGAGCAAATTCAGTGAATTTACATACTTTGGCCTTCGTGGAAATAAATCCTCTTTACTTCAAACTAACAAGCTAGCTAATAGGCAAGCATCTTTCTGGACTTAGAATTATTTAGTCATTCACATGATCCAGATAAATCACAATGTGTGTCATTCCTGACCCTCTATGGCATTTTATGAATATTCTGGTTTTATTTCAGTAACCAGCTACCTGTTTGAATTTGTTTAATTCTACTTTCTTAGAAAAGTAAGAAAGAGACCGTCTAGGAAAAAAGATGGACATATCTGGATAAAGAGAAATTGTACTAGAAGAAAAAGATGTGTCTTGGGGCCTAACATTATCAGTTTTTACTCTGAGAGATTAAAGATGTCACAACTGTAGCTTTGCCCAAAGTCACTAAATTTTGAAACTGACTAACAAGTGAATAGATGTTTCAGGTAAAGGAAGCAAGAGACATTTGAAATTTGAATAACATGACATGATAATTCGGTGTATATTTTCTTGGGAATTTGAATTCTTCTTAACTAAGGTTTTCCTAACCTAAGTAAGTTTTACCATAACTTACTGATTTTGATGCCACAGCATATTACAAAAAACAAAAACAAAAAACCTTGCTGCGTCATCGGTTCTGACTCATGGCCGTTACAGCACAGAGCAGCACTGCCCCTGTATGGTTTCCAAAGAGCAGCTGGAGGATTCAGACAGCTGATGTTCTGGTTAGCAGACAATCTCTTATTCTGTTCTTCCTTTTGTTTTGATTAAGTCAAAATTTACAATCCAAGTTGATATGCTATATAAAATCAATTATACACACCTCTATGCACCTCCGACCGCTCTCGCAGACCTGTGACAGCACTGTCCTCCGTTCCACCCTTACTTGCCGTATTTATACAGCCAGCTCCTGTCCCCTCCTGTTTCATTTCCATAGAGTATCTTCTCTGACAGCCTAATGTCCTATAGTCCAGTCCAATTTTTGTCTGAAGACTTGTCTTCGGTACTGGTTTCAGCTGTGGCCTAGCAGTGAGTCAAGGGACCATGGTCTTGGGGGACCCCCAAGATGTCAGACCATCAACTCTGGTCCTATAATAGAATTCTAGATCTTCACCCTCATTAGCAGCCAAGCTCTTAAATACATCCCCTGGGCACCTCAGAGTATTAGCAAGTACCAGTACTTTTAGGTAACTCTGATTGCAGGGCATGGCATGTTTGCAGTTCACGTGAAGCTGTCTCCCTGAGATAACGTAAACTAAAGAAAGACGGTCCATCATGAGCTAATAAACACAGTTAAAGCATTTCTCACACAGTTGTTAAAGGGTGAAATGTTGACCACTGATCTGCCTGTATACTTTCATTCTAATAAATTAATATGCAGAAGGACACAATATATCAAGTAATATTGCAAATCATCTATTAATATAATTTCTCTTTACTGACATCAGATGTATTAAAGTAGATGCACACATCCATATTCCTAAGTTGTTTTTACTTCCTGATTCTATTCTACTTCCATTTTAGGTCTGGTTTATGCTGCTGTCTGTCTCTAAGTCCACCAAAAAAGCCTGTAGGCTGTGTCAGTTAACTCCCCATCGCCTTCTGACATGATTCTGAGAGCAATCTGAGTGCCATTTATGCTTTGATGTACAGATTTCCTTTCAAGCCTGTGAAAGTTCCATTATTGTAACGAGGAGGAATAGATTTCTTTTTCTACCGGAATTAGAGTGGTTTATTGTCTCTCTGATACTGTTGGATTTTCTTTCAGGGACCCTTTCCAACTTTAGCACAATATCCTTTCCAGCCCTAAAGATCAGTTATTTTCTAAACCAGCATCTGCCTTAAAGAGCTATACAACAATTTTCAGTATACATTAATTACGTAAAACATAATCACACTAACTAAATGTTCAACCATCATATTAACACGAACACACAGGTAAGTAATCACACAGCTGTCTTTTTTAGTCATTGACTTCACGGGAACAAGTTTTGTGTGTAACTGCCTGGGACAGAGTCATATCTGCAGTGGAGACAAGTTCTTACCTGTGACTCTTATTCTAGGCCAATGGACTGCTTAGTAATTGATTAAATTTGTACCCTTAAATTCTGATGTTATCCACATAAGTGAATTACAGTGTTGGCTCAGGCATTATATTCTTATTTTTCTCAGACTAGTTGTATAGATTACAGCATTCTTCTTTTGTGGTTTTTCTCTTTGTTCTTCTTTCTTCATTAGACAGCAAAAGGGAGACACTACCCACCTATTAGACGTCTGTTTGGCCAGTTTCCAACAGGAGCGTTTTGACAGAGATATTTCAAAATGTACTTTTCCTCTATTCCCTGAGCAATAGCTTCTTTCAATCACCAACCTGAAAATCTAGTGACCAGACCCAAAGTTGACTAGTCATTCCCTGTCTCCATCAACTACCTCTATCCTCCACTTCTGAAATGCTCCCCTGGTTCTGTCTGTTCTCCTTAGCCATGTAGACATTGATCCAAAACATATTGGAGCACCTCCTAAATCGGTTTGATCTGACTTCTTTTTCAAGCCATATAGTCAAAGTCCTATGTCCACACCTTCATCATCTCCTGTTTGAGCTCCTGCGATAGACTCTTAACTCCTCTCCTTGCTGTAGCCTTAGCACACTGCTATTCTCTCTGTACTGTACTAGATATTAACATACGGTAAAAGGAAGAAACATGAAATGATTTTAGTTAACATTTCAAAACTGCACTGACGTAATCAATGACAGAAAAATCAGAACACAAATTTCTTTGTAATTATTTTTACAATTGAATACCATTTTAAATCTTTAGATGTGGCAGTTGGTGTAATATTTTCAGTGCCTAGGACCACTGAACACTTTATCTGAGGCCCACAGACTCTACAGAGCTATCAATGTGATTATATAAGAAAATGGCTCTGGTGATATCTTTCCTCCACTGTAAATGTTTCTGCAGATTCCCATAATCAAAGGCATGAAAATATAATTTCTTTAGTAATCTATTTAAGACCAACAAGCATTATCTGAACCTATTCCACTTTGAGCTTCACTTCTTCCCTTTCTACCCTAAGTCTCCAGTCCCATCAAATGACTTAGCTGTTTCCAAATGAGCCTAGAGGTCACACCTTGATGAGTTTGCTTGTGCTCTTCCCTCTGAAAATGTTCTTTTCTTCCCATTTGGGTCTGGAAAACTTATACTTCTGCACTCATATTAAGCATGGGGAAGCAGGCCAGAGTCAGATACTCTCTTTAATATGCTCCTGTGATATTGGACATGTCTTTGCTATGGCATTTACCATCATGTGACTTTTTGCTATAGACCATAGGTCTTTGAAGACTGATTACAGATCTTATTTACCTTTATAGACCTTTGGTTGGTATGATGCTTGGCACAATACAAAGGCTCAATCATCGTCTATTGTTCAGTGACAAATAGCAAACTTTCTGGGTTAAAGAACAATGTGACATGCATTTCCTTTATGTCTTGTGACCTCATTTACCACAAGAATTAGCTATTTTATGAAACTTCACTAAAACCAAAATTTCTTGATTTATTATATGCACCACTATATTATTTTGCTGCAGTATACAGACATAGCTTATAGATATTGTAGGTTTTGTTTCAGACCACTGCAGTGAAGTGATTCTCAGTAATTTTTTGGTCTCCTAGCATGTATAAATGTTTTTACTTTGCTGTAGTCTATTAAGAGTGCAATAGCATTATGTCTAAAAAACAATGTATATACCTTAATTAAAAAGTACTTTGTTGTTCAACAACATGAATCATCTCTAAAGCTTTGGTGAGTCATAATCTTTCTGCTGGTAGAGGGGTCTTGTATGGATGTTGATGGCTGCTGATTGATCAAGGTGGTGGTTGCTATGGCAATTTCTTCAAATAAGACTGCAATGAAGATTGCTGCACCAACTGGCTCTTCCTTTCACAGCAGATATTTTTCTGTAGCATGTGATGATGTTTGATAGCATTGTACCCATAGAAAAGTTTCTTTCCAAACTCGAGTCAGTCCTCTCAAACCCTCTTTATCAATTAAGTCATTTCAGCAATGTACACAGCATCTTTACCAGGAGTAGTTTCCATCACAAGAAATCACTTTCTCTGCTCCTTCATAAGAAGCAATTCATCACCCATTAAAGTTTTATCATGAGATTGCAGCAGTCTGGTTGCATCTTCAGGCCCACTTCTAATTCCAGTTCTCTTGCTACTTCTTCCACAGCTGCAGTTACTTTTTCCACTGAAGTCTTGAACCCCTCAAAGTCATCCACGGGAGGTGGAATCAACTTCTTCCAAACTCCTGTTAATGTTGACATTTCAGCCTTCTCCTATGAAGTTTTTTTTTCCCCCCCCCAGTGGCATCTATAATGGTGAATCATTTGTGAAACATTTTCAATTTACTTTGCCCAGATCCATTGGAAGAATTGATATTTATGATATTTATGGTAGCTGTAGCTTTATGGAATATGTTTCTTACATAGTAAGACTTGAACATCAAAATTGCTCCTTGATCTATGGGCTATAGAATGGATGTTGTCTTAGCAGACATGAAAACAACATTAATCTCCTTGCACATATCCATCAGAGCTTTTGAGTGACCAGATGCACTGTCAGAGGCTGAGCAGTAATATTTGGAAAGGAGCTTTTAAACTCTGAGCAGTGAGTCTCAACAGTGACTTAAATATTCAGCAAACTATGTTGTAAGCAAATGTACTGTCATGCATTCTTTTTTATTCCATTTATAAAGTACAAACAGAATAGATACAGCATAATTCTTGAGGGCCCCCAGATTTTCAGACTGGTAAATTATATTGGCTTCAAAATAAAGTTGTCAGATTCATTAGCATTGTTTTAGTCAGCTAGTGCTGCTTTAACAGAAATACCACAAGTGAATGGCTTTGAGTGGAGAAATTTTATTTTATCACAGTCAGGTAAGCTAAAAGTCCAAATTCAGGGTGTTAGCTTCAGGGGAAAGCTTTCTCTGCCAGCACTGGAAGAAGGTCCTTGTTGTCATTCTTCCCCTGGACTGAAGCTTCCGAGACGCAGGGATACTGGTCCTTTGGATGCACTCAGCTCTCAGCACTGCTTTTTGCTGGCATGAGTTTCCTCCAGCTCTGTACCACAGATTCAGGTGCACAATCTTCCAAGTCCGTATGAATGTCATCTTCACAGTTAGAAACATCAGGGGCTGTGGGTCCACCCTTTCAAACCCCTGAGATCATGGCCATATTTTGAGACTGAGGTGTCTCGCCTTCTCGTGTTCAGCTTCTGCTTCCTATGGTCTCATGGCCCAGGCCTCCGGCCAGAATCTGCCCCAGTGGGGCAAATGTTCCAGAGCTCTGTGCTCCACTGATTCAAGTGCCCAAAGACAACCTACTCTGCCAGGAAGCCTCCGGCACACAGGCACTCAGCTCATTCCCTCTGTGGGCCAGCAAGGGTAGCTCCACCAGTGAAGTGCCTGGAGGCACTCCACCCCACCAGGAAACCTCTGGGTACAGGCACTCAGCTCTCTGGCTCCGTGGCTGGCTCCAGGACTGTCTCATGCTGCTCTGGTTCTGCTGCTGCCCATCAGCTGCCGCTAGACCTCTGCTGTTTCTCACTATCTGCACCTTCTTTTGTTTTAATAGTTCTCCTCAGTTGCTTCTGAATCTTCTATTCATTCACAGTTTCAAAGCCACTTCCACATTTTAGGTGTTGTTAGAGCAGCAGCCATTCTCAATACCAAATTGTCTTAGAATGGGTTCTTTAGGGAAGCAAAACCAGTAACACATATAATATGTATAGGGAAAGATTTATAATAGGGAAACATCTCATGCAATTGTAGAAGCTGAAATGTCCAAGCTCTGGATCAGAGCACAAGCTTCACACAACTATGGGACTTGATGAACCCAAGGTCAGCAGATTAGAGATTAGAGTTCCAGATCACAGGCTGTGTAGGTCAGTGGATCCCAAGATGGTGGGTGAGACTGCAAGGTTTCTGCTGATTCATGGAGCTCTCAGGATCAGCACATCAGAGAATAGGGGTCTTGCCAGTAGGGCATGTGGGCCAATGAATCCAACAGCTTCTAGTTCAAGTCCCAGGAACCACAGGTAAGAAGAGAGCAGGAGCTGCTGGCAGTGTGAGCAGACAGAAGTAGGCAGTAGAAGGTGGGGAGATGAAGACTGAGGGTGAGTGGTAAGCCACCATAGGCAACACCCCTGCCACTGTGTACAGCTGCCAAAACATTGATTCAGCCAAGCTGACACCCAGTCTTAACCATCACAGTCCACCCTTGTCAACTTGGTATCTGTATGGTACCACATGATATCCATAATTTAATAAACACATTACAAAGTCATACTTATGTCTAACATGATATAACCAACACATGGACAACTGAAATTGCATCTTTCCATATCATATATGATATAAATAAACACAATTACAAAGTCGCACTTGTGTCTAACGTGATATAACAAACACATGTACAACTGACAATGCATTAGCTCCATTTGCATCTTATATCTGTTTTAGTCAGCTAGTGTTGTTCTATCAATCACCTAATAAGAGAGCCAGCCTGTCCTTTGAAGCTTTGAAGGCAGCCATTGACTTTTCGTGTCTAGCTATGAAAGTGCTAGATGGAATCTTCTTCCAATATAAGGTTGTTTTGTCTACACTGAAGATCTGTTGTTTAGTGTAGCCACTTTTTCAGTAATTTTAGCTAGATCTTCTGGATGACTTGCTGCAGCTTCTATACCAGCACTGGCTAACTTGTACTGTTATGTTATCAAGACAGTTTTCTTTCCTTAAACTTGCTTGAACCAAACTTTGCTAGCTTCAAACTTTTCTTCTAAAGCTTTCTCACCCCTCTCAACTTCCACATAACTGAAGAGAGTTAGGACCTTGCTCTCGATTAGGCTTTGGTTTAAGAGGATGTTGGGATGGGTTTCATCTTCTATATAGGCCGCTAAAACTTGCTCCTTATCAGCCATTATCAGGCTGTTTCATGTTCTGTCATTTATGTGATCACCAGAGTAGCACTTTTAATTTCCTTCAAGAACTTTTCCTCTGCATTGATGACATGGCTAACAGACAGAAAAGCTTAGCTTTTCACCTGCCTTGGCTTTCAATATTCCTTTCTCACTAACCTTAATTGTTTCTAGCATTTGATCTGGAGTGGGAGATATATGACTCTTCCTTTCACTTGGACATACAGAGGACATTGGAGGGTTGTTAACTGTCCTAATTTCAATAGTGTTATGTCTCAGGGAACAGAGAGACCCAACAAGAAGCAGTGAGATGGGGAAATGGCCAGTTGGTGGAGCAATCAGAACGTAAACAGTACTCATCCATTAAGTTTTTTGTAATATAGGGACAAGGTCCATGGTACCCCAAAACAATTGCAGTAGTAATATCAAAGATCAGTGATCACAGATCACCATAGTAGATGTAATAATAATGAAAAAAGAAACATTATGAGAATTAATAAAAGTGACATAGAGACACAGAGTGAGCAAATACTGTAAGAAAAATGGCACCAATTAACTTGCTCAATGCAGGGTTGCTGTAACCTTCAGTTTGTAAAATATGTAGAATCTATGAAGAGCAATAAAGTGGAGTACAATAACATAGGGGGGAACCTGTTGTTGAGTTCATTCCAACTTATAGCAATCCTATAGGACTGAATAGAACTGACCCATAGGATTTCTGGAGTTCCTGGTGGATTTGAACTGCCTACCTTTTTGGGAAGAAGCCATAGTTCTTAAACAATATGCCACCAGGGGAGTGCCTTAAATACAACTATACTGCTAGCATAAAATGGATCATTGAGGGCAATCCAGATACTTTTAGATTTACACTTTTAATTTTCTTCTCCTTGATTGTGGAAGCTGAGCTGAGTTTCAAACTCAGTTCTTACAGGCTTCTACATAACGAACAACTTCTGTGATAACCATCAGTCAAGATTAGAAGATCAAAATAAATATTTACATACATTTATATTCTACAAAGTTCTCTCATATACACTTCATTTCTTGCCTCTCATAATAGCTGTTAAAATTAAGTACTTGGGGCATTGTTACTACTCCCACAGTACAGATAAAGTTGTGGATGCTAACAGAGTCTGCATGGTTCAGACAGGGTCATGTTGTTAGTAGGCAGTAATGCTGGGATAGCAGCTCAGTGCTCCCAAATGCAAAACTCTTCTCTTTGTACTCAGCTATGTAATGTCCCGGATTTCATGAATCTGACTACCTACAAATTCTTGCTAATACACAGAGCAATCTATTTCTCACTCATCCTTCCATAAATTATGCATTTTATCTCCTATACCATTTCCTCATTTTTTGAACTGTGTCAGCTATTCCTGGCCTCAGAAAAACTTGGAGCAGAAGACTGGCATTTTAACACCACCCAAAATAACAATAACACCCTCAATTTTTTAAGATATTCTGGCTCAAAAGGAAACCTTTACTAATACCAATTTAACATGCAGGTACAGAGACAAAGTGGTAGGTGAATGACTGTATTCATTCAAATTTAAAATACAGAGTGAAAAATTTGTTAGGATAGCTAGTGTCCTAAAATCTTATGTTGTATTTCTCTGTGCTGGGAACTTTAACAGCATTGACATTATAAGGTCAACTTTCAAATGCACTAAAAGGCTGATGTCTTAACAGTACATGAGAAACTTATAAGTGAAGTCTGAAAAATTGCTATTTTGGAGCTAAAATCAGCTTTCATAAATATTCTATTATAATTAAAGTGAAAATGATTCGCATGAAGATATGCTAGCTTGGGTAAAGAGATAGTCCTGAGTTTGCCTCAAAATTCTGTAATTCACTATGTGAGTTTCAGCAAGTTTTGGAAGCTTAGTGACTTAATTGTAAGAAGGACTGATGTTAGGATTAAATAGTTTGTAGAAAACATGTTACTAAGTGTTGGATATGTGTTAAATAAATGGTTATCATTATTGTAACATGTTAATTCACTTTTATTTTTAGAATATCAATTTGTGGTTCAGTGGTTAAGAGCTCAGCTACTAATCAAAAAGCTAGCAGGTGCTCCTTTGAAACCTTATGCGGCAGTTCTACTCTGTCCTATAGGGTCGCTATGAATCAGAATTGACTCCACAGCAAAGGCTTTGGTTTTGGTTTAATCATTGACAGGTTTCATGAAATAATACGAAAGTTAGTTACAATACTCTATAACATAAAAGTAATTTACACATTCAGCCGTCTGATCTAGTTTGCTTTCAAATTCTGTTCATTGTTTATCCTAAAGACATGTGGTCTATATAGCACCAAGACAGAGTTAGAAAGGAGACAAAGGTCTAAAAGAAAAAATAAAAAATTTTTGAGTGCATGTATCTGTTCATGTGACAGCCCTTATTTCTGTAGGATATATTCTAAGCAGTGGGATTGCTGTCTCATGTTGTATATTTATGTCTGGCTTTTTAAGAAAGCACACAATTGCTTTCCAAATAGGTTGTACCATTTTATATTTCCACCAACAGTGCAGGAGAATTCCAATCTCTCCACAGCCTCTCCAACATTTATTGTTTTGTGTTTTTTGGATTATCACCAACCTCACTGGGGTGAGATGTTATCTCATTATGATTTTGATTTGAATTTCTCTAATAGCTAATGATTGTATTTCTTCGTGTGTCTTTTGACTGCCTGGGTGTCTTCTGTGGTGAAGTGTCTGTACCATCTCCTTTGCCCATTGTTTAATTATTTGCCTTTTTCTTGTTGATGTTTTGCAGTATCTTGTACATTATGGAAGTTAAACATCTATCTGATACATAGTTGCCAAATATTTTTTCTCATCTGTAGTCAGTCTTTTAACTCTCTTGATAAAGACTTTGTATGTGCATAAGTGTTTGGTTTTCAGTAATTCACGTGTATTTGCTTTCTCTTATGTTTGTGCATTGTTGGTCAGATTTTGTAGTCTGTCTAAGCCATGTATTAGAACTTCCATTGTTGTTCCTATTTTTAATTCCATAATTTTTATCATTTTAGGTTTGATATCTAGGTGTTTGATCCATTTTTAGTGAGTTTTTGTGTAAGGTGTGAGATATGGAACTTTTGTTTTCTTTCAGATGGATAACCAATTTTATCAACACCATTTGTTAAAAAAACTGTTTTTACCACAGCTTACAACCTGTGGGCCTTTGTAGAATATCATCTGTTCATAGGAGTATGGTGATATTTCTGGATTCTCTATTCTGCTCCATTTGTTTACATACCTGTTTTGTATCAGTACCAGGCTGTTTTGACTACCATGGCAAGAATGTCTTGTTTTTGACAGCTAATGGCAATGATATTTGTGAAGCTACAGTGGCCATATTTATCACTTTTTTAATTAGTCTTGATAAACAGCCAAGAAAAGTTATATGATTCTACAACATGTAGTAATTATTACTTTATTATCAAAATGGGTGTTCCCTTCACCAAACATTCCATGTGTTATATGAAACTGATGATGCACATAAATCGTCCCACCAAGAGAACAATTCAACATTTAATCAAAAAAATGTAATAGAACTGGGTCTGCTGCCAATCAGACAACACCCAAGCATTAATGAACTGCGCGTTCCAAGGAAAATATCACCATCATTCATCAGACTGTATACAAGTATCCATCCTAATCAATTTCTTGCTGTGCACAAGAACTGGGCCTTTTACTAACTACAATTTTGTTGATTTTGTATCTGGACTTGAAGTTTTACATTTACAAAATTGTTTTAACTCAAGAACTGAAGTCCTGAGACCATAGACTGCAACATACATTTGTGACTGGGCTCTGGAGCAGTTGGGAACGGACCTTGTTTTTGGCCAAAAAATTATCTTCAGTAACGAGGCCCATTTTGGTTTTGTTAACAAGCAAAATGGTCATATTTGGAGTGATGAAAATCCAATAGAGATTCAAGAACATCCACTTCATCCCCAGAAAGTTACCATTTGTTGTGGATTTTGATCTGGCAGAATCATTGGCTCTTGTTTTTTCCAAGATGAATGAGAAGAAGCTGTGACTGTCAATGTGAAAAATATCTCCCTCTAATAACTGATTATTTTGGGCTCCATTTAGAAGGTTCCATGATAGCCACTTACCCCAAGTTCTTTTTCACAAATAATGCCATCAAATGTACTTCAAAAAAACAAAACAGTTAAACTTGCATCATTTACATAACTTGTTTTATTCAAATCCAAAGATAGAACAGCCTTACTAGAGGACCCTTTACTTTGTAGATTATGAAGATGAGAAGCACCATTCAAAATCATGGTAGCCAAAATTTTTCTTCCCAGTCTGCAGGAAATCTTTTTACTGTCTTGATAAAGTCTTTGGATGAGCACAAGTGTTTGATTTTTAGAAGCTCCATTCTATCTATTTCCTCTTCAGGTGTTTGTGCCTTGTTTGTAGTCTGCTGGTGCCACATATTAGATCTCTCAGAGTTGTTCCTATTTTTTCCTCCATGATCTTTATAGCTTTAGATTTTACATTTTGGTCTTTCATAAATTTTCAGTTAGTTTTTGTGTAAGATGTGAGACATGAGTTTTGTTTTTCTTTTTTTTTTTGATAGATATCCAGTTTTGCTAACACCATTTGTTGAAGAGACTGTTTTTCCCCAGTTCATGGACTTTACTTACTCCTTTGTCAAACATCAGCTGTTCATAGGCTGATGGAGTTACATTTAGATTCTCTATTCTGTTCAATTGGTCTATGTATGTTTTCACACCAGGCTGTTTTGACTAATGTGGCTGCATAATAGGTTCTAAAGTCAGGTAGTATGAGGTCGTCTAGTTTTTTCTTCTTCCTCAGTAATGCTTTACCTATGTGGTGCTTCTTCCCTGTCCCTATGACATTAACAGTCTTAAGTTGATAAAATGTTGTGGGAGAAGAAGAGGACAGCTTAAACTTGGATCAATCAGCCTTGGTACAACCAAAAATATTTTTTTCAAAGCTCTGAATTTAAAGTATGTTTTCCACTTGTTTTTAATTTTCTTTCTTTTTTTTTTTTTTTCCTTAAGAGGTGTTGAGTTTATGTTAATGTTGATCAAGTAATTCAGAAAAGGATACTGAGAATGATTGCAAAACCTGAAGAACATAATCGATGTTAATGAATTATACATGGAGAAGTTGGTGGATTAAGATATGTTTTGTTGTGTATATGAGCAAAAGAAGAAGAAGAAGAAGAAGACGAGGTTGTGCTTACATCTATTAAATAGGAAGTAGGTAAGTAGGTTAGCCAGCCAAGTGTCGTCGAATCAGATCCAACTCATGGTGACCCTAGGGGTTAAGAGTCAAGTAGTAACCCAATGGTTTGAATCCACTTGGATTCCTCAGAAGAAAGATCTGGCAGTCCACTTCTGAAAACTAAGTCACTGAAAACCATTTGCAGCACAGTGCTACTCTACGGCACATGAGTCATCATGATTCTAGTTAAACAGCACTTGGTTCAGTTTCTTTGCTTTACAGGTCTCTGGGTGGCAAAAATGGTTAAGCACTCAATTAGTAGCTGAAACATTGGTGGTTTGAACCAACGCAGAGTTGCCTCCAAAGAAAGTTCTGGTCTTTCACTCTTCAAAAGTTACAGTCTTGAAAATTGTATGGGGCAGTTCTACTCTGCATATGTGTGACACCATGAATCAGAATCAGTTGGAAGGCAATTATTAATAACCCCTCCCTTTTTCTGTAACATATTTGAGTATCTTCTAGCTAGATGGCAGTCATAGTTAAGTAACAGAATTCTCACCTTCCAAACCAATAATCAAGATGGCATAGGAATGAGCAGCATTTCTTTCCACTGTGTATGGGATTGTCATGAGTTGGGAGCTGACTTGACAGCAGTAACAATATCTTTCTGGCTATTTCTTTTCTGACTGGGGAAGCAAACCCCTAGGACTGTTGAATAAATAAGTTTCAGTTCTAATGTAAACTATGGACTTCAAAAACCCATTGCCATCAAGTCGATTCTGACTCATAGTGACCCTAGGGATCAGAGTAGAATTGTTTCCTAGAGTTTCCAAGGAGCTCCTAGTAGATTTGAACTGCTGACCTTCTGGTTAGCTGACCTGGCACTTAACCCTCTATGCCACCAAGGTTTTAGTTAATTTAAAAAACAAACAAACAAAAAAAAAAAAACGCTATGTAGCACTGGAAACCATGGCAGTACAGAGGTTAAGAGCTAAAAGGTTGGCAGTTCAAATCTACCAGACTCTTCTTGTAAACTCTATGAGATGATTCTACTTGATCACATGGGGTCACTGTGAGTCAGAATCAACTAAGTGGCAATGGGTTTTGTTTCTTTGTATTTTTATGTAGCAGAATCCGACTCGACGGCACTTGGCTTTGGCAAGCACCAAAGTGTAATAGAATTTGAGGCATACATACCAATTAACTGGTCTATTAACATGCAAATATATGTAAATTTTATCTTCTAATTTAGAATTTTGTAGCAAAGGAAAAACATTTCTAACACAAATTTCATATGTTCAGGTAACATAGCTATGTTTACAGTCTGAATGAAAAGAGCTGTACTACATTGTAGAACTATACCCTCAGAGATTTACATAAGGAACTAATCACCACTTTTTTAAGCCATTCTGGACCAGACAATATTTCTTTCTCTCTAAGTATTTGGAAATTCATCCTGTATTTCTCTGCCTTCTTTATTTCTTAGGCTTTCTTATCTCCCAATTTGACTGCTAGGTCTGACAATTAAGTTCATTAACTCACCACCGTACACTTGCATTGGCAGCACTGTACAAACAACTTGGTAAGGTTTCATAACTTTGGTTTATCAGTGTCTCACAGCTGTGTTCACGTCAACGCGTGGAAATGTCTTGCTGAGTGGCGTTCACTATTGTTGCATGTTTTTGTGTGCCGTTATGAGAATGTTGGAGCTTGAATTATGGTAATGAACAAACATTGCATTTCTTGTTAAAGTTGGCAAGAGTGGAATTGAAATCAGGGACTTGTTAGTCCAAATTTATGGGGATAATGCCATGAAGAAAAAGTCAGCATAACAATGGATTAAACATTTTTATGAGGGGAGAGGAAGCGTCACTGGTGAAGAGAGGTCAGAGGAATCAGTAAGGAGCAGAAATACTGAAAACATTGAAAAATTTCATCAAATTTTACATCAAAATTGTCCACTGACTGTGAGAAGCATAGCAGACCAAGTAAACATCAATAGAGAAGCAGTAAAATCTTAACTGGAAATTTTGGCATGAGAAAAGTGTGTGCATAAATGGTCCCAAAGGTGCTCACAGTTGAACAAAAGCAAAGGAAAGTCAAAGTTTACCAAGGCATTTTGGAGAAGTAGGATGTTGTTTTGGGCCACATTATCACTGGTGATGAAACATGGGTGTACAAACTGAAATGAAATACAACCCTGAAACAAAGCATCAAAGCGCACAACGGAAGTCAGCTGATTCTCCACGACCCAAAAAGTTCTGTCAATCCAGATCAAGAGTCAAAACAGTGTTGCTAACCTTTTTTGATATCAGAGGAATTGTTCATTAAGAATTTGTACCACTTGGGCAAACAGTTAACCAAGTTTATTATTCGGAAGTGCTGAAAAGGCTACATGAAAAATGATCTGAACTTTTTGCCAACAGCTCATGGCTCTTGGATCATGACAGTGCACCAGCTCACATGGTTCTGCCTAAGAGGGAGTTTTTAGCAAGTAAACAAATAGCTGTATCGGAACACCCTACCTGCTCACCTGATCTAGCCCCCAGTGACTATTTTCTTTACCCGAAGATAAAGGAAATATTTAAAGAAAGACATTTTGATCACATTCATGACATCAAGGGTAATATGAAACCATTCTGTTGGCCATTCCAGAAAGAATTCCAAAATTGCTTTGAAGGGTGGACTACGCACTGGCACTGGTGCATAGCTTCCCAAGGGTGACCAGAGTGATATTCAGCAATGAGTTATGTAACACTTTGTCTAGGGTGAATTCATGAACTTAATTATCAGACCTTGTATGTATACTAAAGCCAAACCAAATTGATTGCCATGGAATCAATTCTGTCTCATAGTGCCTCGCAGAAGAGTAGAATTGCCCCATAGTGTTTCTAAGGATTGACTGCTAGATTTGAACTGCTGACATATTGGTTAGCAGCCAAGTTCTTAGCCACTGCCTCACCAGGACTCCTGGCTATGTGTTAGGTAGGACATAAAAAGTTTCCCTGAGATCCCTGTCTTGTAGCACCAGAGTAAGCACATGTTCTTCTCTATATGAGCTCATCACTAAGGGCAAATACAGGCATTAATAAAAATAACTGCAATTTTAGTCGTCTCCTGGGGTCTCAGCATCCTTAACAGCTACATTACTACATTACTTCTATTTCAAATTACCACCCCACACTACATCAAAATTTCTGCTGCATCTTTTATTAGATAAACAACAAGGTAACAAAACAATATTCCCAAAACCTTGTATGTGACTTGCTGGTGAAAATAGAGGAGATGAATGTCTAATGTCCCTAACTTTGAATGTTTTCCCATGCTGCAAAATCACAAGTTTCCTTTCATTTTTGCTTGTGCTTTCCTCACTCCCTCATTCCTGTGCATGTCTTATGCGGCACCCTGATTCACTCTTTGTTCTCGCTGTGGCTGACTAAACAATGCCCTTCAGTCTCAGTCTATATCCCAAGAGGCTTCTAAAGTTATATTCCTAAACACAGATTACTTTCTAGAAGAGGAATTCCTATTCCAGTTATTTTGATTTTTTAAAAAAAGATTTTCTTGTGCTGTAAGTGAAAGTTTACAATCCAAGTCAATTTGCCATATAAAACCCCACACCTACATCACTACACAACTCTAGCTGCTCCTCCGCCACCAACACACTAAACACTCTGATAGTGTGCTTCTCCTTTGCACTCTGTGCTTCCTGTAACAATTCAACCAACCCCTGACCCCCTCCACTTCGTACCTCACCTCTGGGCAGGAGCTGTTTAGACAGCCTCACGTGTACATTTAAGCCAAGAAGTACACTTCACCAGTGTCGCTCTGTGTCTTCTAGTCCAACCCAATTCTACTCTGAAGAGTTGGCTTCAGTACTGGTTTCAGCTTTGGGCTAACAGAGAGTCCAGGGGCCATGCCCTCAGTGGGCCCTCCAGTCTATCAGACCTCAAGTCTGGTCTTTTAACAGAGTTCTAATTATGCCACCCATTTTTCTTCTGCTAAATCAGGCACTCTCCATTGTATTCTGTGTCAGGGCAGTCATCAGTGGTGCCTGGGTATCATTCAGCTCTTTTGGTCTAACGCTGGTGAAGTCTCCGGATCATATGGCACCTTCTGTCTCTTGGGTTCATATTTTCTTTATGTCTTTGAAGACTTTCATTCTCTCCACCCTAGCTGGATTGTGACCAATTGATGCTACTTAAATGGCCTGTTACTAGCTTTAAAAGCCCAGATGCCACTCACCAAAGTGGGATGAAAAACATTTTATTAAAGAAAATAAAACTTGATTATTCCAACTGACTTAGATGTTTCCTGAAACCATGGTCCCCAGACCCTTACTCACACTACTCTGCTGTTCGAAATGTTGGATCGTATTTAGGAAATTTCTTGGCTTTGTTATATGAATGGAAACCCTGGTAGTGTAGTGGTTAAATGCTACAGCTACTAGCCAAAATGTTGGCAGTTCAAATCTGCCAGTGCTCCTTGGAAACTCTATGGGGTATTTCTACTCTCACCTCTAGAGTCACTATGAATCAGACCTGACTTGACTGCAGTAGGTTTTGGGGGTTATATGAGTACTGCCAATAAAGTTCATGAACTTGTCCTAGAAAAAGTTCTACACAGCTCATTGCTGAATGTCACTATAGTCACCTTAGAAGTATACCCCTTGGGAAGCTATGCACTGATGCCAGCACCTAGACCACCCCTCAAAGCAATTTTAGAACTCTTTCTTTCTGGAATGGCCATCAGAGCTGTCATTGTATTACCCTTGATGCCATGAATGTTATCAAAATGTCTTCCTTTAAATATTTTCTTTATCTTCAGGTAAAGAAAAACATAATTGGAGGACAGACCAGATGAGTAGGGAGGATGTTCCAATACAGTTATTCTTTTACTTGCTAAAAACTCCCTCACAGACAACTATGCAGTTAAGTTAGTGAACTTTCCACCATGCTACCATGTGCAATGGCCATTCCAGAAAGAGTTCCAAAATTGTTTTGAAGGGTGGACTAGGTGCTAGCCCCTATGCATGCCTCCCAAGGAGAGTACTTTGAAGATGACTGTAGTGATATTCAGCAATGACTAGGTAGCACTTAGAACAAGTCACAGTCTTGATGGACCACTTAGTCAAGCTGTGTTAACCTCCCTTCTACTCCTTGCTCTCATTCCCTTCACCAAAACTAATTCCTGTTTGCTATCTAATCTACTATGCTTCTCTCCGTCCTCACTCTTCTTTTCTTTTGTGCTTAAACCTTCTCTTAAATTCTTATAATAGTACTTCCATGCAATATTTGTCCTTTTGCAACTAACTAATTTCACTCAGCATAATGGCTTCCAGATGACTTCATGTTATCAGACATGTCCTAAGAGTGTCCTTGTTCTTTATCATTACACAGTATTCCATTGTGTGAATATGCCATAGCTTGTTTACCCATTCATCTGGTGATGGAAAATAGATTGATTCCATCTTTTTGTTATTGTGGACATTGCTGCAATAAACAGCACTGTGCATGTATCTAATCATGTGACAGCCCTTATTTCTCTAGAATATATTCCAAGCAATGTGATTGCTTAATCACAATATATTTCTATTTCTAGCTTCTTAAGAAAGCGCCAAATCAATTTCCCAAGTGGATTTACCGTTTTACATTCTCAGCAGCGTGTAGAAGAGTTCCAGTATCCCTACAACCTCTCCAACACTTACTATTATTATTACTATTTGGATTAATGCCAGCCTTGTTGGGGTGAGATGGTATCTCATTGCAGTTTTGATTTGGATTTCTCTAATTGTTAATGATGGTTAGCATTTTCTCATATATCTGTTAGCTGCCTGGATGTCTTCTTTGGTGAAGTACTTGTTCATATTCTTTGCTCTTTTTTTAAATTAGGTTATGCATCTTTTTCTTGTTAAAGTTTTGTAGTACTTTGTAGATTACTGAGATTGGATGCTGATTGGATTTATGGCAGCTGATTTTTTTCCCCCTGGTCTGTAGATACTCATTTTACAATTTTGGTGAAGTCTTTGGGTGAGCATAGGTGTTTGAATTTTTGGGAGTTCCCAGTTATTCATTGTCTCTTCTGGTGTCTGCATATCATTAATAATATTTTTTAGTCTACTTATGCCATGCATTAGGGCTCTGGAGCTGACCCACGGAGCAAGATAGCTAAATGCCTGTGCACAGTTTTCCTCATGGAACAGGGTCCTTCTGGGCACTTCAATTGGTGGATCTAGCCTTGCTGACCCACAGAGCAGAGAGCTGAGTGCCTATGCACTGAGTTTTCCTAGCTGAGTAGGGTGCCTCCAGGCACTTAAATAAGTAGAGCTACAGAGTTTTAGAACACTTGTTCCTGCAGAGCAGATGCAGGCCTGAGGCCCAGGTCATGTGGCCACAGGAAGCAGAAGCTGAAGAGATAAACAGAAGGCGAAGCTGAGCTGCCTCAGTCTCAAAAGGTATGGCCATGACCTCAGGAGTTTGAAAGGGTGGAACCATGGCACCCTGTGTTTGTAAGGGAGGAATTGCCACTCAGTTGAGCTTAGGGTGCACCTGAAGCTGATGGGGCAGAGTTTCTGTTCAAGTGGACCTTGAAGGCAGAGTTGTAGTACAGAGCTGGAGGTATCCACTCAAAATCCAGAGAGTATGGCCAATACTTAGAGTCTGGAGGGTAGGCCCATTGTGTAGAATGTCTCAGAAAATGTAAGAGTATTTTCAAAGCTTTGAGAGCTAATTTAATGTGTTCTGCTGACTCGCTTGTTGCCTGTTAATACCTTGTTTTACTGCAATTTTTCACATTTGTAATGGAACGTCTGACTGGTGCCTATTCTGCCATTATAGCTTTGGAAGCTGAGAGCTTATGTTCTAGGTTTCATAGATATAAAGGAATTTCTCAGTTTTGGACTTAGAACTGATTAAGATTTCCACCATATAGAACGGATATAATTTTGCTATGATAGGATGAATGTGTTACACGTGATTTTTGGGGTGCCAAAGGGTGGGATGTCATGGATTGAATTGTGTCCCCCCAAAATATGTGTAGCCATTTGCTTGGGCCATGATTCCCTGTATTTGATGATTGTCCTCCATTTTGTGATTTTGCTGTGCTGTATGTTAAATGAATAGGGTGGGACTGTAAATCCCTTTGTAAGATCACCTCCCTGCTCCGCTGTAAAGGGAGTTTCAATGGAGTATGGCTTGCCCCATCCTTAATCCTTTTGTCCTAGAAGAGATAAAAGGAAAGGGAAGCAGGAAGATAACTGGAAACTTCACACCAGCAAGCAAGCAGCACCGGGAGAAAATCGCCTCCTTCAGATCTGAGGTTCCTGCCTCTAGATGCTCTCTGGACAAAGACTGATGCAATATTGGGCTTTCCTACAGAGCCGACAAGGGGGAAAACCTTTCTCTGGAGTGGACACCCTGAATATGGACTTGTAGCCTACCGGACTGTGTAAGAATAAATCTTCCTTTGTTAAAGCCATCCACTCTGTGGTATTTCTGTTAGAGCAGTACTAGCTGACTAAAATAGGCTCGCAGTATTGCACCTATTTTTTCTTCCATCATCTTTATAGTTTCAGCTGTTATATTTAGGTATTTGATCCATTTTGATTTAGTTTTTGTGCATGGTGTGAGATATGGGTCTTATTTTATGTGTTTACAGATGCATGTCCAGTTATGTCAGCACAATTTATTACAGAGAATGTCTTTCTCCAGTTTATGGACTTCGGACGTTGGTCAAATATCAGCTTTGATAGGTGGACCATGTTACATCTGTATTCTCAATTTTATTCCATCATTCCTATGTATCTGTTTTTGTTCCAGTACCAGGTTGTTTTGATTACGGTGCCCGTGTAATATGTTTTAAAGTCAGGTGGTGTGAGGAGTCTCACTGTATCCTTTTTCAGTAACACTTTACTTTCCTGGGGCTTCTTCCCTTCCCACATAAAGTTGGTAATTTGTCTCTCCGTCTCATTAAAATCTGCCATTGGAATTTGCATTGGAATTGCATTGTATTTATAGATGACAATGGGTAGAAAAGATATTCTCATTGTGTTAAATCTTCCTATCCCAAAGCAAGGTAGGTTTCTCCACTTAGGTAGTTCTTTTTTGGTTTCTTGCAGTAGAGTCTTGTAATGTATAGGTCCTTTAAGTCTCTGGTTAGTTTTATTCCTAAGTATTTTGTCTCCTTAGGGCTATTATAAAAGTTATTGATTTGGTGATTTTTTTGTCTTTGATAGTGTAAATGAATCCAACTGATTTATGTGTGTTTGTTTTATATCCTGATACTTTGCTGAAGTTTTCTATAGTTTCAGGATTCCTTTGGGTTTTATGCATTTAAGATCACATCATCTGCAAATAGGGATATTTTTACTTCTTCCTTACAAGTTTAAATGCCATTTATTTATCTTGTCTGATTGCTCTGGCTATAACTTCCAACACTATTAAGTGGTGACAATGGGCATCCTTGTCTGGTTCCCACTCTCAAGGGGGTTGCTTTCACATTGCCTTCATTTCGGACGTTGCTGGCTGTTTGCTTTGCATAGATTCCCTTTATTATGTTGAGGGATTTCCTTTCTATTCCTGTTTTTTGAGAGTTATTAATATGAATGAGTGTTAGAGACTGCCAAATGCCTTTTCTGCATCAACTGATAAAATAAGGCAGTTCTTGTCTTTCATTTTATTTACGTTGCTGATTACATTGTTTTTCTAATGTTGAACAATCATTGCACCCCTTGTGTGAATCTTACTTGGTAAACTTTTTGTTATTGTTGTTGTTGATGTGTTGTTGAATTTACTGGCTAAAATTTTGTTGAGGATTTTTGCCTGTAAGCTCATAAATAGCATTTATTTGTAATTTTCCTTTTTGGCATTGCATTTACCTGGTTTTGGTAATCAGGGCTATACTAGCTTCATAGAAGGAAATTGAGAGGAATCTGAAATACCTTTAGTAATAGTGATGCTAACTCCTCTGAAAGTTTAGTAGAATTCTACAGTGAAGCTATCAGGGCCAGGACTTTTTTGTTTGGTAGATTTTTAATTACTTTTTCAACTTCTTCTTTTGTGATGGTTTATACAGTTGTTCTACTTTCACTTGTGTTAGTCTTGGTAGGTAGTATGTTTCTAGAAATTTGTTCATTTCCTCTAGCTTTTCAAATTTATTAAAGTATATTTGTCATAGTACTGTTATAGTTCTTTAAATTTCAGTTGTGTCTGTTGTGATATTGTCCATCTTATGTCTTATTTGAGTCATGTGCTTCCTCTCCCATTTCTCTTTTGTCAGTTTCATTAATGGTTTATTTTGTTGATCCTTTCAAAAAATAAGCTGTTGGTCTTGTTAACTCTTTCTGTTTTTTTTTTTTTTTTCCTGTTCTCTGATTTAGTTTTGCTGTAATATGTAGTGTATGTTTTCTTCTAGTGCTAGACGTGTTCTTTAGCTGCTCTCTGTCTACTTCTTTAAGCTGTATGGTTAGTTCTTTGACTTGAGCCTTTTCTTCTTTTTGGATGTATGCATTTATTGAGATGAATTAACTGCTGAGCACTGTTTTTGCTGTGAGCCACCGATTCTGGTAGGATGTGTTTTCATTCTCATTTGATTCTATGAATTTCTTTATTTCATCTTGATTTCTTCTCTAACTCAGTGTTTTCTGAGCAAGACGTTGTTCAGTTTCCATGCATTTGATAGGTTTTCTTCTTTTGTCTGCCATGGATTTCTACATTTATGGCTTTACAGTCTGAAAGATGCTTTGTAATATTTCAATACTTGGAGTTTTGTTAAGGATTACTTTGTGGCCTGATATATGATCAATGCTGGAGGATGGTTCATGTGAATTGTAAAAGAAGGTATACTTTGCAGCTGTTGGGTTGAGTGTTTTGTATATGTCTATGAAGTCAGTTTGGTTGACTGTGGCATTTAGAGCTTCTGTGTCTTTTTTTTTTTGAGCTTTTTTCTACATGTTCTGTCTTTCACTGAAAGTAGTGTGTTGAAGTCTCCTACTATTATTATGGCACTATTTGTTTCTGTTTTCAGAGCAGTTAGTGTTAGTTTGGAGCCCTGTCATTGGGTGTGTAGCTATTTAATGCTGTTATATCTTCTAGAGTGTTGATCATTTGACCATTATATAGTGTCATTCCTTATCCAATGTGGTGGGTTTTACTTTGAAGTCTTTTTTCATCAGAGATTAATATTGCCCTTCCTGCTTGTTTTTGAATGTTGTTAGTTATATATATACATATATATGTATATATATATATTTTTTTTTTATTCTTTGTGTTTTAGTTTCTTGTGTCTTTGAGTCTAAGGTATATCTCCTGTAGACAGCAGATAGATGGGTCATGCTTTTTTATGTAGTCTGCCATTCTCCATCTCTTTGTTGGTATATTTAATCTGTTTACATTCAGTGTGATTATTGATAGATATGAGCTTAGTGGTGTCATTTTTGTGTGTTGTAGTCAGTTCCATTGTTCCATTTAATTGTTTGTGCTGAGTTATTTTTCTTTAGGTGTTTTATTTTCACCTTTTTCAGTGTTACTGGCTTTGTATTTGCTGAAACTTCATGCTTTTCTTTTTCTTTTTCTTTTGACACAGAATTCATAGTGACTTTTGTGGTTACCTTAATATTTACCCCTATTTTACTATATTTAAATCACCTTGACTTCCTCTCCATGTGGAAGGCCTGTGACTAGATTTTATTTTAAGTCCATCTCTTTTGGTTGTAATGTTTACATAATGGTATCTCTGTTTCCCTATTTGATTTATTTTTGTGATTCCTCTGTTTGCGTTCATATCCAGTGTCCCGGTTCTGTGTTCTAGTCCTGGAATTGCTACCTGATGTTATTGATTTTCTAACCAGAGGAACACCATTAGTATTTATCATTTTTGTTTGATTTTTGAAAATGCCCCAAACTTTTATCTGAAAATGTCCTAATTTCAACATTATGTTTGAGAGACAGTTTTTCTAGATATAATAATTCTTTTCTGAAAATTATTCTGCCTCAAGGTTTTCTATATATCCTCCTTTGACGTCTTGCCTGCATGGTTTCTGCTGAGTAATCTGAGCTTAGTCTCATTGATTTTCCTTTGCAGGTTGTTTTTAATTCATCCTTAGCCATTTTTAAACTGTCCCCTTATCTTTACCTTGGCAAATTAAATTATAGTATGTCTTGGTGTCTTTCTTTTGGAATCTACCTTGCGTGGATTTTAGTGAGCATCTTGGATAGATTGCTCCTCACATTTCATGATATTAGGGAATATTTTTGTCAACAAATTTTCAACAATTCTCTCTGTATTTTCTGTTATCCCCTCACCCTTTCTGGTACACCAATCACTAGTAGATTGTTTCTCTTGATAGAGTCACACAACTCTTAGTGTTTCTTGACTCTTCTTGATTATTTAATCTGATTTCTCATCAAATATGTTGATGTCATGTGCTTTATTTTCATTCTCAGTAATTCTGGCTTCTATTGCTTCAGTTATGCTCCTTTGAATTTCTACTGAATTGTCTAATTCTGTAATTTTATTACTAATTTTCTGAATTTCTAATTTTTGCTGATGTATGTTTTCTTGCAGTCTATTCAATTTGTCGTTATGCTGAGCTGCATTTTGCCTCATCTCCTTCCCGATCTCTTGAAGATCTCAAAATACTAATCTTCTGTAGTCTACCATTGATATTTCCAGAATGTTCTCTTCCTGTAGAAAATCTGTATCTTTGTTTTGAAAGGTTTCTGAAGCCATTGCAGTCTGCCTCTTTAGGTAATTTGATATGAACTGTTGTCTTTGAGCCATCAGTAAGTTTTTGAATTTATTTATTTTATGTTTGCTAACCGTGTTCTAGCTTCTTGCTTTAAAACATCCAAGTAGTCTGGTCATTTGTGACAGTTGGCTTATTAGTACTTTCGAAGCTCTAATGCCTTGTCACCAGGTGGTTAGAGTTGTTATCAGAATGTGACCCCAAAAGTCTATTTACTTTTCTTATATGGATTCAACTTCATTGTCCATGTAGTCAGTCAGTAAGTGTATGGCACAGGCTCTTGTCAAGTGTCCTAGATGGGTAGGTGTGATTGGCATAGACACTGTTGTCTTGCTGCAGCTACTGAGAAAGTATGGGGGTTAAAAACCATCCCTGAGGGCCTATGAGGATGGTATGTCCCTTATGTCTGAATCTAGGTGAAGCAACAGTTTCTGCCCTGAATTTCTGGCCCCGGGAAGTTAGAAGATATTTTTTCTTTCCCTTTTCCTTTTGTACGTTAAACTGTTCCCTGTCTGAGTCTTGGAGAATGGCTCAGGAAGGGCTTAAGGAGTCCCGCTTCTGAGTCAGTCAATGGTGTCAAACTCCAGGGCTGGGCTAAGTGGCAAGAGAGAAGGGAGAAGAGCTGGGAGAAAGGAGAGGAGGTTTATCCTGAGGGAAAGACTTAGACCTGTGCAAGGTAGGTTACATGCAAAGGCTCAGCTTTGGACAATCTTGTGCTGTTCCTCACTGTTTCCCAAGGTGCAAATGTATTCTCTCGTCAGTTTCTCCTGCTGGGGAGGATGCCCTCCAGCCATCACATTCGGCTTACCATGTTGGCCACAGCCATTTCCCAGCAGGTCTGTTCTGGCAAATCCCACTCTCCTTTCTCTGTTGTTCAGTTCAATTTCTCAACTATCCTTTTGATTTTCTGTTCTCCTTGGATGCCACATGCAATAGATTCATTTGTTCTTACGGGGTCTTTGTTGTTAAAGGGGTCAGAGGAAGTATCTGACAACTTCACTCTCTTGGCCTCACCTCAAGTTTTTTTTTTCCTATTAAAATATAAAATAAATCTGTTGCTGTCACTTTGATCCCAACTCATAATAACCCTATAGGACAGAGTATAGCTGCCCTATAAAGTTTCCAAAGAGTGGCTGTGAATTCAAACAGCTGATCCTTTGATTAGCAGCTAACCTCTTAAAAACTGCATCAGTAGGGCTCCGGCTTTTACTATACCATGAAATAAAATGGTTAACTTAGTAAAGTTAAAAGTCAATAACCACTCACTGTAGTTAATGTTATAACACACCTTCCAGCTCCTTCTTGTGAGCTGAAGAACCTATTTCTCCTATTGCTGGGAGTGCTACTGACTGACAGTCTTCAGCTTTCAGCTTTTAGTCATATTCTGGGATGGCCTTGCAGGAAGAGACTACTCACTCCAGATCAAAAACTTTCCCTGGGCAGCACACATATAGCAACTTGGGGTATATAAGTGTGACCTCTGTTTCAGTTTGAATAAATTCTGCAGGGCCATCATAGCTCTAAAGTAGCCTAAGGTGTCAGATGAGGTCTTTGTTGAGGCTGCACTGGAGCCCATCTTCTCCCTCCACCTAACTGTATTTTGTTGGCTTCCCTTCTACAAGCAATGATACTAAAAGCGTTCCCTGATATACTTTCTGCTCACCAACCTCCATCTTAAGTGTCTGCTCCCTTGAGAACTCAACCTGGAACATGTTCTTTAATGTTCCTTTCAGCTACTAATTAAAAGGTTGACACTTTGAATCCATCAACTGCTCCTTGTAAGCCCTGTGTGGCAGGGCAGTTCTACTCTGTCATATTAGAATTGACCCAACAGCAGCAGGTTTCTTTTTTTTTTTGGTATATTACTCCCAACTGTAAAAGTTAGATGGGACCTAGAGTTTTTCTCCTCTTGAGGATCGTGCATTACAATTTTAGTTGCTCAGAACTTTGGTTTATTGGAGTGGGAGCCAGGCATCAGACATTTTTGGAGATTCCCAGGAATTATAATGTGGAGGCTAAGTTTGGGAACCACTGGACAATAAACTCCACTACTGTTCATCATGTTTTTCTCTCTCCCACTGTCTTTCTTTCTCTGCTAAAAGAACTCCCTCTGTGGAATTCTTGTGTTTGATGCAGAAAGATATTCATTTAATGCTCCTCTGAGGATCCATGCTTTTACTACTCTAAGACTAATGAAACTACAGTCTCCTTGGCTCAGATTATCATGCGTCCATTTCTCTGGATCACAGTAATGTATTCACATATTGCATCTTTCTTAGACAAGTCATCATTTTCAAATTACAGTTTAGCAATAGAAGAATTGAACTAACATACAGAAACATTAAAAGACAATGCCAGTTACGGACAAGGAATCTGTTTGTTACACCTTTTAATTGTTTTAGCCCACTATTAGGAAGTCATAGTTACTGTGTGTTATTTGAGAAAAGTAAAATTGACAAGCAAATATCCTGGGACAAATGGACATCCTAATGGTTGCATCTTTGTCCTGTCTCTCTGAGTTGTGACATCAATATGTTCTGTGATCACTAAGCATTACTTTTCAATACATAAAATACATGTTTTAGGCTTCAACCTGAGTACCAACTTTTTGATAGTACATACAGTCTTCAGTTTTCCAAGTTATTAATTTAATATGCTAAATCTAACATTTATGTAGTCTTTTACAGTTCATAAAATACCTTTGTATCGGTTCTATCATTTGCATTGAGTGATTTAACAAACTGGGTGCTACTGGTATTAAGTTCTTACAAAGAATGTGATCCTGATTTACGAAGAGCAACTTGATACACTTGTTTCTATGCCCTGTACATCCAGTTATTCAGGTCTAATGTTGCATGATGACCTAATTTTTTAAAGATTCCTATTCATGCAGTGAAAGGTTTTAAGAGGAATGGTACTATTAAGAAGGGAAATATTAGACTGTGGATATAGAATTAGGTGAGCCAGCCTTAAATGGATGATTCTTATAACATAGCTGAGTTATTAAGTCTGCATTTTTCATTCCCAAGCCCACAAGGAAAATCTCCAAAGTAATAAAGTTTGATCTCTTTAGGATCTATTACAGATTTTAGAATTTCTGTAGTTCCACGTTTCTTGGATATATTTGGATATTCTTCCTAGGCTGGTGATGAAGTGAGATCAGCAAGTATCTTAGTATTCTGGTCACCGGGATTTGGAATCATGAATTATTTTACTTCAATAAACTTCTCTGTTAAGGCCAAATATGTTATAGAAAACATTTAATGCTGTTTTCATTAATGGTAAAAAAGCTTAAAACAGAGGATGAAGAAACTAGGACTGAGATTTTCTTCTATTTTAACAGGTAAAAGAAAATATGTTATCAAGGTATGATTTATACACTGAAAGGGCAAAAGAGAAAGTGTAGAGAGAACTGTAAAGTTCTTACAAAAGTTCTGACTGAACTCTTGTCACTAATGACTGAAAAAAAAAGAGACAAAACTGAAACTGGCAATCAAAAGGTTTCTTTAGTGTGAAAACTTTTATTTTGTAAATTAGAAGAGGACATAAAGAGAAAATCATAGCTAGGTAAACATTTAAGATCACGTATTAATGCTGGTAACAGTAATAGTTAACTCTCATGATGAGCTCACTATGCTCCCTGTGTTTTCAGCATTGTCTTCACAATAGCCTTATAAAGCACTTCTAATTTACACAGTTTGGGAAATAAACAAAGGGCCCAAGATTCTGCAGCTATTAAGGGGCTGACATGAGATTTCAACCCAAAGAGAACGGTGCCACTTGTGGTGGCAAGGTTCATTTCTCCTCAAAGCACTTTAGGATGTCACCCTATTTCCTCAGGTCCAGAGTTAGTATGCTGGAAAAAAGGGACATGTTGGATGAAGAAACAAAAGATTCAACTTTCTTAGCAGAGAAAAAAAATGAGCTTCTGATGGCAGACTGGATGTTACCCAAGAGCCGCGGAAATGACACTTGGATTCTCAAAATTGTTCTGTTTACAACCAGAAAATGAAACGTTTGTGCCTGAGATGGCAGGCAGGTCTTGTCCTATGTTTGAATGAGATGGTCAACAGTAGCTGTGAGGACGGATCCCTGGAGTACTCTCTGGGCCCGTGTCCTGCAGCCCTGCACCATCAGCCAGGGGCTGGAGAGAGACTGGGGAATAACAACAACTTGAGGCATGCTAGTCTAGGTGTCAGCACTGAGAAAAAACTAAATTTAAGAACTGAATTTAGGGCTATGAAATCACAGCTATTAGACTATCTTGACATCTGGAAATGGTAATTTGATATAGTTCAACATAAGTAATACTGTAGAACAGAGTTTTTTTTTTCCTCCCCCTTTGTTCACTCAACTGTGTTTTTCTACTCTGTGCCTGCTGAGGTCACATGGTCTAGATAAACTGTCTGGGGATGAGCTTGAGTCTGGACTTTGCCACTGACTGACTGTTAGTGGACGAGCCACTAGACTTTTCCTGTTTATCTAAAAGAGAGTGAGGAAATAAAACAAGACTCCTATACCTCAAGAAGTATTCCACACACTTAGATGCTTTTATCAAAACGCATCACAGTGCCAAGTCTTCACACGCTACCTCACCATATCACCAGGCTGAGACAGCATCAATTAACTGTATGATGCTTTCTGATCTTAGAGTTGTTAAAGTATGGGGGAAAACTGTGAGTCTACCAGAAGTGATGAAACAGGGGATTATTTCAAGGACTAAAGTCAGTTGCTACCAAGTCTGTTCCCATCCACAGTGAGCCCATGTGTGTCAGAGTAGAATTGTGAGCCACAGGTTTTCAACAGCTGATTGTTTCAGAAACAGATTGCCAGGACTTTCTTCTGAGGAATCTCTTGGTGGATTCAAACCACCAATCTTTGCATAGTACCCAGTGCGTTAACCATTAGCGCTATCCAGGGACTCCACTGTAAAGACTGAAAACGCCAAGCCAAACCCACTGCTGTTGAGTCAGGTCTGACTCATCGCAATCCTAGAGGTCAGAGTAGAATTGCCCCATAGAGTTCCCAAGGTGCACCTGGAAGATTTGAACTGCTAAACTTTTTGGTTAGCAGACATAGCACTGAATCTACTATGCCAACAGGGTTTCCTACAAAGACTAAGTGAGTTAAAATGTCCAATGTTTAGAATAGTGTCTGTGTACATAGAAAGAACTAAGATCCATCCATGTTGCTGAATGTGGATCCGCGTATGGGTTTAAACGAAACTGGCAGCAATTCTAGTTCATTGAGTCCATGAGGCTGTATTTTCTCCGATTATAAAATAGGCCAACTTCAATTTATAATGATTATTATGGGCCCTGGGAAAACAGGGCATTGGTACTGGTGAATTACCCCGAAGATCACAAGGATTCTTCTGCCGTGATATGAAGCTAAACATCTCTAATAAAAAGGCCCTGCAGCAAGGGAAGAAATTCTGTTAAGTCTATGGTTACTGGTGTCTTTACTGATATTGAAAGAGAAAGATGGAATGAAAACAAAAAAGATACTTAATGAATCAAGAAGCACCTTATTAAAATACAATTTCAAGCAGCTGTAAAATATGGAAGCCATTTAATATTGAGATAAACTAAATTTTAAAATGTTCCCATCTGATACATTCATATTTCTCCTCTTACACTGAATGTTAATAGAATAAATGTGTTTAACATATACAATTTAAAAACCTAATAAAAATAGACTATTCCTAGACTGTCTTAGTCTAGAAGCTCTATGGAGACCTTTGCACCATGGGTGACCCTGATGTATCTTAGTCTGGAAGCGCCACAGCTAGCACAGCTTCGAATAGCACAGCAATATGCAAATCACCACAGCAGACAAACTGACAGATAGGTGGTGACATATAAGCAAGCAGCAAATTCTAAAACTGTATTATACGTCATTCTACCACCTGTTTGTCATACTGTGGTGGTTTGCATATTTCTGTAATGCTGGAAGCTCTGCCATCAGTATTTCAAATATCAACAGTCATCTATGGTAGGCAGATGAAGTGGAGCTTCCAGACGAAGAGACTACAAAGAAAGGCCTGGCCATCTATCTCTGAAAATTCTGCAAAGAAAATTCTTTAAGGATCACAATAGAATCTTTCCAGTACAGAACTGGAAGATAAGTCCCCTAGGTTGGCAGGCACTCAAAGTACAATGGATTCAGTCTTGTCAGGGATGGCGGGTCAAAGAAGGACCAGGCACCACTTCTTTCTGGTTTTCATAGAACCAACATGAGTTGGAGCTGACTCAAAGGCAGCTGAAAACAAGAAAATATCTTTTCCATAAAGTAGAAACTGAAATTGCTGCCAGTTTCATTTAAACCCATACATGGATACACATTCAGCAACATGGATGGATCTCAGTAATGCTTAGTTCTTTCTATGTACACAGACACTATTCTAAACACTTGACATTTTAACTCACTTAGTCTTTGTAGGAAACCCTGTTGGCTTAGTAACCAAAAAGGTTAGCAGTTCAGCTATTGACAAAATGCCTACGTATTAACCTGTGAGATTCAAGTCAACATTCTTCACATTTCTTATCCAAAAGTAGGAAACCTCGGTGGCATAGTGGTTAAGCGCTACACCTGCTAACCAAAAGGCCTGCAGTTCAAATCCACCAGGCACTCCCTGGAAGTTCTATGGAGCAGTTTTACTGTGATCTACAAGGTTGCTATGAGCTGGAGTCAACTCAAAAGCAGTGGCTTTGGCTTTTTGGGGCATCCCAAAATATGTTAGTTGAAGAGAAAGATTAAAGAAGATTACTGCAGAAGCTGACTGAAATTCATATAGTAGTACTTAACTTCTTCATGCAAACATGAACATGTAACTACTTCAAAAATTATTCTTACGGTCAAAATGTTCAAACCTTTAAAAGTTCAGTACTGTAATTTACACAAATAATCTGTGCACTCTGACTTTGCCAGTCACATCCTTTCCCTACCTCACAGCCACCAGTCCAAGGGCTGCCATGCCGGTTCTGTTCCCACAGGTTGTTCTGGGGGAAAAAAAATAATAATCTAGCACAGTATACTTAGAAAAAAATTGGAAGTGGCGAGTGTGTGGCCAGCAAACACAAAAGTCGTGCACTGTTTTCTTAAAATATAGTAGATGCATTCAATATATTAATTGATTTAGAGGTAACAGAGCACCCCGACAATAAGTTGCTGTCATTTTTCTAATTCATAAGGAAATTTCTAGTTAAGAGACCTGCTCCTTGCCCTTCTTACTCTTAAAGTAGGTGCTTATAATAATCAGTCTCATAGTTCTCATGTGGACTTTTTTTTTTTTTTTTAATTATTTAAAAATTCTTGAACTTTCAGTTGGTGGTTTAAACTTACCCAGAGGCAGTTCAGAAATAAGGCCTGGTGGTTGCTTCTAAAAGTTAACATCTTTGAAAACCTTACGTACAGGGCACAGTTCTACTCTGCACACGTGGGGTCGTGGTATGCTAGAACTGACTTAATGCTAGCCACCAACCAGCATAGCCATTTAAGAGACATTTAGGTAATATGAATTATTTTAAATACAAAAATAATTATTATTGGCATAGTGGTTGAACTTTTGGCTGCTAACCAAAAGCTCAGCACTTAGTACCTCCCAGTCATTCCATGGAAACTCTATAGGGCAGTTCTCCACGGAATTGACTTGATGTCAGTAGGTTGTTTGTTTTTGTTTTTAAATCTCATTTAATTGCTGTAGCATCATATCTTGTTTTTTCTCTATTTTTCATTGTCATTAAGTCAAAGTATACAAACCAAGTGAATTCTGCCTGCCTGCCTGTCTGCAGCTTCTGCTCTCCTGTTCCATGACAGCACACTGCTCTTTCCTTTTCATTCTATACTTGTCGTATCCTCTTAACAAGCTCCTGTCCCATCCCCTCCACCCTCCATCATCCACCTTCCTCTCTCCCATCTAGAAAGATACCAGTAGGACAGCACCCTATAAATGCATAGAACCATAAAGTACACACACCATGTGGACACACTGTGTCCACAAGACCTGTCCATTTTTCATCTAAAGAGTGGACCTCAGCAGTGTTTTCTGGTCAGGGGCAGCAGCAGGTCTAGGGGCCTTGCTCCCAGGGGTTCCTTCAAGCTGTTCTACCATCAGCTGTGGTCTAGCCTCAATCCTCTTTTTCTTATGTTGCTACAGGGACTCAATGTTGTGTGCCCTGTCATGGCTGTCTTTAGTGTTGGCTGTGCACCATCTAGTTCTTCTGGTTGTGTGTTGATACAGTCTCCCATTCATACGGATCTGTCTGTCTCCTGAGCTCTTTTTCCCTTGTGTCTTTGTTGTTCTTGGTGATAATCTGTTCTGGATGACTTGGGACCATTTCATTTAAGTCAGATGGCAGCATGCTAGGTTTTAAGACCCCTGACTCCATTCACCAATATTGGGTACAGAAGACTGTTTTAGCAGTAGGTTAGTTATGCCAATTGGCCTGAATGTCTCCTGAAAGCATGGCTCTAGACCCCACTCCTGCTACCCTGCTACTCTATCCTTGCAATATAGGCTTGAGATTAGAAGAGATTTCAGTTTATGCTCTACTGAGCATGGAGGGATCACTGAAAACAGAATATTGTTGTTGAGTTGCTGACAGAAAACTTACCTGAAATTGTGAAAGAACACAGATATCCAAGACGCTTATCAAATACCACAAAACTAGACCCCAAAAGAAAGACACCAAGACACATAGTCGCATAATAAAATGAAACATAAACAGTTAAGTTGCTCTACTTTCTACTGTGTGCTGTCACTGCTCTCACTTAACCAAGATTCTGTCAACTATCTACTCTAAGACCAACCTTCAGAATAAAAGCTCAGTGAAGATACAGAAGATCTTATTGCAACAATTAACCAACTAGACCTCATTGACATGTACAAATTTTTTTACCCATCAACATATAAGTACACCTTCTTCTCCAGTGCGCATGTGATATTTGGGGTGACAAAGTCTTTGGATGAGCATCCCACCCTTTGTCACCCCAAATATCACATTGCTCAAATATGTAACACATTCATCTCATCATAGCAAAATCATGTCCATCCCATATGACAGAAGTCTTAAATCAGTTCTAAGTCAAAAATTCAAAAATTTCTCTACATCTATGAAACCTGGAACACAAGCTATCTGCTTCCAAAAGTACAATGGCAGAACAGGCACAAGTTAGATATTCCATTAAAAATAGGGAAGGAAGGCAAAACAGGCAACAAACAAGTCACAAAATACCTTACATTAGCCCTCAAAGCTTTGAAAATAATCTTCACTTCTCTGAGACATTCTACACAATAGCTTTGCCTTCCAGACTCTAGTTATTGGCCACACTCTCTCAGATCTGACTCGACGGCACTTGGTTGGCATGGCTCTGGATTCTGAGTGGAGACACCTGACACTGTGCTAGAACTCTGCCTAGAAAGGCTCACTTGGACAGCAATTCTGCCCCATTGACTTTAGGTGCACCCTAAGCCCAACTGAGTGGCAATTCCACTCTGACAAAACACAGAAAGCCCTGTCTCCACCCTTTCAACCCCCTGAGGCAAACCTTTTGAGACTGAGGCAGCTCAGCTTCTCATGTTCTTTGTCTCTTCAGCTCCTGCTTCCTATGGCCACATGGCCCAGGCTTCAAGCTCACATTGGCCCTGATGGGGCAAGTGTTCCAAAGCTCTGTAGCTCTACCAATTCAAGTGCCCAAAGGCACTTCACACAACTAGGAGCTCTCCTTCACAAAGGCACTTACCTCTCTTGCTCTGTGGGTCAGCAAGGCTAGCTCCACGTCTGACTGAAGTGCCTGCAGGCACCCTGCTCAGCCAGGGAGCCTTTGTGCACAAGCAGTTAGCTCTCTCCCTCTGTGGGTCAGCTTGAGCACTGTCTTGCACTGCTCTGGCTCTGCTGCTGCCCGTCTGCTGCTGCTGTTCCTCTGCGGTTTCTCGCCACCTGCACCTTCTTTGGTGTTAACAGTTCTCCTTGGCTCCTTGTGAACCTTCTATCCATTCCCAGTTTCAAAATAGCTTCCACATTTTAGGTATTTGTTAGAACAGCACCCCACTCTTCTCTCTGTATGTTAACTTTACTTTAAGCCTCACTGCCTTTCAGAGAATCTGTTTATGTTTCATTTTATTATGCGACTATGTGTCTTGGTGTCTTTCTTTTGGGGTCTAGTTTTGTGGTATTTGATAAGCGTCTTGGATATCTGTGTTCTTTCACAATTTCAGGTAAGTTTTCTGTCAGCAACTCAACAACAATATTCTGTTTTCAGTGATCCCTCCATGCTCAGTAACTCCAGTTATTCACAGATTATTCCTATTAATAGAGTTCCACATGCTTCTTAATCCATCATTTTTCTTATTTCTTTTCTCTGATTTCTTCTCATAAATGCTGGTGTCAATTGCTCTATCCTCAAGTTCACTAACTCTGGCTTCCATTTCCTTAATTCTGTTTTTTTGGCTTTGGACTGAACTGTCTAATTCTGTAATTTTGTTGTTGATCTGCTGGATTTCAGATTATTGATGTTCCATCAGTTCAAATAGCTTATGTAATTTTTCATTGTGTTCTGCTACATTTTGTTTACTCTCTACAAAGGCTCTGTACATAATTCTTTTGTACTGGATCCCCAGTAGTTTCATAAAGTCTTCTTCATTGGGAAGATTTTTGATTCTTTATTTTGGGAGTCACCCAGAGCCTGGATTGCTTCTTTAAATGCTCAGCTATTAATTGTTACCTTTGCACCATCTAGAAGCTGTGCAGTTTCTCTGGTATTGTCTCAACAGGAGCTGAGGTGCAGTTCTAAGAGGGGAGTTGGTCACCAGCTGCCTCTGTGTACTCATGTCTGGCCCCAGGTGGGCTCTATGGGGGCCCATCAGCCAACACTATCATGTTGATCAGTGAAGGGTGGAAGAGATGCTGCTGCCCCCCTCTGCAGTCAGTTCTCCAGGAGGTCTTATTTTAAAAAAGATGCTTCACTGCTAAGGGAGGAGCTGTCCAACAACTGCTGAAAACAGTTTGGTCCTCAGATGTGGCAGGCCCTGCCTCCAGAAGACAATGGAAACACCTCATAGGCTGTCCACAGATGCTATGACATGCTTCAGAGTGTGGAGACGCAATGGCCTTGCTGCCATCCCCTGACAGGCCACACCCATAATGCTAGGCACATGGGTCCTAAACACATCTTTTTTTGCTGGAGAAGCACTTTCCAGGCAGGACCTGCTTCCTAGCATGAATATTGGCCAACGAAGACTTCTGCATAGGTGACTCTGCCTCCTAGATGACCAAGATGGCTTCCCAGCTGAGCTGTCCTCTGTGCCAGGCAACAGCAGAATCTATGGTCCAGCTCAGAAATGAGAGGGTGTAGGGGCAGTAGTATCCTCAGTCAGCATCTGGGCTTTCAAAATGTGGCCATCCTAGCACAGTCTCTCTGTTGTGCTATACACTGTTTACTTAAACACTGCAGTTCAGCATATTTGCTGGTTCACGCCCAGTCCCTACCTCCCGGTAAACAAAGGAGTCAGTACCTCCAGCCCTCTGAAACGGTGAGCCAGCAGAAACAGGATTCATCATGTGGCTATGTCATGTTAGACAGAGGTAGATTCCACTTTCCTGGCAGCCAGTTCAGTCTGATAACTCTATGCCAGATTCTAGGGCTCCCTGGATGTCTATGCTGCTGTGTTCAACTGTTATTCCAGCTCTTAGTTTTCAGAAGGAATCGAGGAAATGTGTATGTAGTCTGCCATCTTGGCCTCACCCCTCATCTTTTTTTCACTCACTAAACTCTTGGCTAGGCTGGTGAGCAAACAGAAAAATGATGATATGAGATCTTTTACTACCAACCTACAGAGGCATTAATGATCAACCAAGAAGCAATACAACAATTAAGTCCATGAACTTCATTGTTCTAAGTGCTACATACCTCATTGCTTACTATCACTATGGTCCCCTTGAAAGACTCCCCTTGGGAGCTATGCACCTGTGCCAGCACTTAGTCCACATTTCAGTGCAATTTTGGAACTCTGTCTGGGATGGCCATTGCACACAGTGGCAAGTAAATGAACTTAATAGTACAGTTGTCTATACAATTTGTGAGAGCTTTTAGCCAACAAACAAATAACTGTATTGAAATAATCTCTGTACTCACCTGATCCGGTCCCCAATGACTTTCTTCTTTACCTGAAGAGAAAGGAAATGTTAAAGGGAAAACATCTGATGACTTTCAGGACATCAAGGGTAATATGACAACAGCTTTGATAGCCATTCCAGAAAAGTTCCAAAATGGCTTTGAGGAGTAGACGAGGCCCTGGTGTCAGCGCATAGCTTCCCAAGGGAAGTATTTCAAAGGTGACCACAGTGATATTCAGCATTGAGGTTTGTGAACTTAACTGGCAGTCCTCATATCCACAGGAAGACTGAACTAGCTGCATCAATGACAAGACAGAGGAATAACTTTGCTGATCTTCTCCCAATAATGGTTAATAACACAAGTATCAGTGCTGTATATTTGTGTTATTTCATATGATATGAAAATTCACAGTTTAAGATACTGCGAGTCTCTTAGGCTTTCGAGTTATCTTTTTGATCTTTCAGTTTTTTCTTTGAATTTGAAAATTGTATTTTCCACTCGTACCACCCCATATCCCCAAGGAGGTAAAACCACAGAGTTTGAATGAATAACTGTGATGATCCAGTGTGAAGGCTGATTCACACAGTAGCCTGGAGACACATACCCCAAAGAGCCATGTGAAACCATCAGTGAGGGTGATTTCCAGACTTAGTTCTCTCATGTCACCTCCAAAGGTACTCAGGTGGAGGTTGCTGCATGCCAAAAGGGTGAACTACAAAAATCAAATCAATATCCTGTCCGAATGGATATTCTGGCCACATCATCGCTAAGGGCTTGTTTGAAAATAGTGAAATAAAGTTTTAAAAGTTATTATATTGTTTGAAAAGATAACAGTAAAATTGTTCAGAAGTTGCTATTAATAAACAGATGGGCCAAGATAGATGAGGAAAATTCTAAAACAAACAACAAGACACAAGTATGGCTATATTAATAAGAGACAAATGGAATTTTGAGACCAAAGCACTGCAGGTTATCAAGTGAGACATTTCTCATTGAAAAAAGTTACAGTTTGAAGCTCATATCAATATGGCCTGGAATTTCACACATTTACAAAGCTAGTAAAAACAAAACAAACCAAAACTATTGGGGAAATGTTAATACATCTTTTTCAGGATTTGACAGGCCAAAATTAAGTAAAACAATAGATATTTTGGCAGAGAAAGTATCAGGATTGAAGAAATTTGTACCAACAGTCAAGTGAAAATGTTTTTCAAAATTAAAAAAAAAAGAGGAAGAAACAATAGACTTTGAAAAGATAATATTGTATATGGAACTTTCTATTGATGGACTTTAAACAAAGCTAGATGAAACAGGTGGTTTATCAGGAAAATGTAAATTGTGATGACTGGTCAAAAAAAGCATAATAACAAACTACATCAACTCCTATTGAAAAAGACCTAACTTCCATTGTAAGAAAGTTCTGACAAAGCTTTTATAGACAGATAACTCGATTTATATTTATGTAAAACAATCCAGAGAAGAGGGAGAACAAATAAGTGAATGGTGGTATTATTAAATCTTAAAGGCCATCATAAATCTCAGGTTAAAATTGAGCAAGGATAGTTTTCACTATTTCAAAAGAGAAACACATAAGCAAATCACATACTTTAAAATTCCTGAGTAAAACAGCAGCAAACTAAACACAGTCCATCAGAATAACATTATGCTCATATTCTATTGATATCCAATGTTAGAAAAAAATTTAGTGGTATTACTCCATATTCAATATTAGGAAATATAGCAGTAAAATTCACTATATCAACGGATTGACATATTGTCTTCTTGAATAAATGAAATGCACTCTCTAAAATTCAACATTTGTGGTCGTAAAATCTCTAGGTAAGCTGGGTAAGCCATGAATATGTTAAGCACATACAGCAAATGTTACATAACGGAGAAATATACCATCTCTCAGTTATAGTCAGCTACAATAAAATAATGTTATAATTGGTCTTCACTACCGGATCCGGCTCGAAGGCACTTGGCCTGGCTTGGCTACTCATAGCAACTTTACACAGAAAAATTTGAGGATAGAAAAAAAATCTGTTCTTTGCAGAAAACTAAGTGAATCACTAAAGAGCTATTAGAATGAACACGAGTAAAATAAGTCAGTGAAACAAAGTAAGTTCAATAAAAGTTTCCAACAGAGCAGTAAATAAAACATTATTAAAATACTATGGAAACTAGAGCCCACTCATAATAGCAAGAAAAATGACAGTCTAAAAAGTGAGATCTACAATAGAACTCCATCAAAGTATATAAAAGATCTAAAAAAGGGAGAGAGACATTGTTTGTTGGGTGAGCAAGCTAAGTATCCTCCAATAAATGTATCATTTTTCATAACTCAAGAACTTCAGAACTTCACAAACTTCTTACAATTATCTACAAGAGAAAACAGAAAACTAACATATATGATCTAACTCGACGGCACTTGGCTTGGCTGTGTATATATATATACGTATGTATGTATGTATACATACATACATATAAAATTAGAGTATCAGAGCTCACAGCCTAGCATAGCAACCTAGTATTGTGCAATAATAATACAACAGATCAATGGAACAAACACAAAAAGATCAGTGGAACAGATTAGAAGATTCACAAACGCCCTGTTTTTACTGGAGTTGTATTTATGACAAAGGTTGCATTTCAAGATCACTGGGTAGATGCTGAGCATTTTAAGAAGCAGTATTTGGATAATAGACCATGTATCTAGAAATTAAAAAAGATTTTTACCTCATACAAGATAATTTGTAAGTAGTTACCCTGGTGTCATAGTGGTTAACTGCCGCGGCCACTAAACAGAAGGTTGGCAATTTGAATCAGTCAGGCGCTCCTTGTAAACTGTACAGGGCAGTTCTACTTGGTCCTATAGTGTTGCTATGAGACAGAATCAACTCGATGACACTGTTTTTTTTTTTTTTTTTTTTAAATGAACTGACTACAAAAAGAAAACAGGAAAAAAATGGGATAGTAATTTCATAATTTGGAGGTGGGAAATATCAAAAACCTAGTTGAAAGTAAGGACAGAACAAACTACATAAAAATAAACATTTCTGAAAGACTAAAAAGAAACCAAAAAAACAAATCTGCTACCAATGAGTCGATTCTGATTCATGGTGACTACAGAACAGGGTAGAACTACCCCATAGAGTTTCCAAGGAGCACCTGGCATATGGGGACTAAGACCTTTCGGTTAGCAGCCATAGCACTTAATCAGTATACCACCAGTGTTTCCATAAGACAAAATACCAAACAGCAAAGACCAAGTTACAAGATTAGAAAAACACTAGGAATAAAATGCATCTAAAGAGCTTTGACTAATTAATGGTAATAAGGCACACATCTGAATAAGGACATGAAAAAAAGACATTTCAAAGAAATATAAACAACTAATAAGCACATGAAAACAAAATCAACATTTCTAATCCAGAATGTCATAGTTAAGGTGAAGTATCTCTTGTTCCCTGTCATACTGGTAAAACTTCCAAATACGGGTAATGCCCAGGATGGCTGAGCACCAGGGAAATCGATTTTTTGTAGACTACTGGTGGGAGTGTAATTTAGGGCTACAATGTCTGATTTTGATAATGAAACTCTATGATAGTACATAACAGAAAATCTAAAAGAGAAATAGTATTGCATGGGAAAGCTAATTACCTGCACATACATCATTTTTTCACAAATGTAAAATGCAGATGCTTTTATCAAGAATAACCCACTCCTGTGGATTCCAGCAATCTGCAAGCATGGTTGTTCACTGCCATTATTACAGTGGAGATCCAAGTTACCAGGAAAACATATTTCTGGATGAAACATGTTTCATAAATAGTATTAAAAAAATAGTGTCATTGAGTCGATTCTGTCTCATAAATACAGTGTTCAACATCAGTATATCATGTGGTTATACTCCTTTTACATAGTACTTGAAAGTAGCACTGTGGCCTGACTCAGAGGTTAACTTCCAAATAAGAAAGAATAAGGCCTTGGTTTAATTGTCTGACGTTTTTTGGTTACTATTTTGAGCTGCGTAAAATCCTTTGGTCAAAGGAGGAAGTTGCTGGCTCTTAGAAAACCTTTTCTCCTTTTAGTTAAAAGGCACTTTGAAGTCATTTAAAACATTGTAATTTCTGCCATATTTAATTAACTTCTCTCCAAGTTGTAATCCAGCAATTCTACCTCCAGACATCTAAAGAAAGACTCCCATGCAAAAAGACATGTACAAGAATGTTTTTTGTAGCATTGTTTTTAATATTTTTTTTTTCTTAAAAAAGGAAAAGAATCAATTAATTAGGAAATGGTTAAGTAAAATATTAAGTCCATATCATGGAATACTATGTAGCAGTCAAAAAGAGATGAGGTATGTGTACATATATGCTAATATGAAAATCTTTCCAAGACACATTCTCAGCAGAAAAGACAAGTTACAGACTAATGCATAATATACAATCTCATTTCATCTAAACAAAATAAAATCTTTATGAAAATATGTCTGTAAATGTTTTTGGGGAAAAGAACCAAAAATTACACATCAAGCTGCTAACAGAAATTCCTTAAAGGAAATATGGTCATGAATCACTTATGCAAAAAAGAAAGATGTAAAAAAATTAACATTTATATTTACTGATTGTGTATATATAAAACACTTATCATTAATGCTTACAGTTTATATATAAACTATAGTCTGTGACTGTACATTAACCATAAGAAAATTAGTAAAGTGTTGACTGAAATGATGTAAACATTAAATGTTGTGATGTTTGATTTTAAAAAAACAGTTCAGTTTTCATTTGAGAGTACAACATCATGCAGGCACAGTGTAAGAATTAATTTTAAAAAAGACTATTCCAGTAAGTGAATTCAGTAATTATGGAACTTCCTAGAGGCAAGCTTTGGCATTCAATGATTACAGAAGTAACAGCCAAGTACTGTCTTCAGAGTGAATCAATAGAAAAGTAAATTTCACTGTCAAATACAAAACAATCTTTTTATGCTATTAAAACACATGGAGTTAATTAGAGGTGATTCTGTACTTGTTTTTAAAAATGTACAGCACAGGAATATATGGTGCAGTAATGATTATGAAGCAAACAAAAATACAGTACGAATTCCTTCATGTCCCTTCAAATTCACTTATGAATAATACAAAAATACATGAAGAATTTTACAAAACATAGTAAGATCATTTCCTTTTTTTGTCTTCTATGATTATACCAGCATCCTAGTAGTGCAGTGGTCTGGCAGTTTAAATCCACCAGCCACATCTTGGAATCTGTGAAGGGCAGTTCTCCTCTGTCCTACAGGGTGGCTACCAGTTGGATTTGACTCAAGGGCAACAAGTTTGTGTTGTTGTTTATGACAAGCTAAAGCAACTGGTCAAATGAGTGAATAAAAGTCAGTCAAATCTAATGTCTCACTAAGTAGATAAAACAATGGCTTCAGTGAATTGTGTGAGAATTCAAGGTATGTTGAATACAGCTTCTGGGAATTGTCACATGCCCATTTTACTGAGATGTCCCTCTGCTAGTGATCTAAGGGGAAAAACCTATTCCAATCAACAGAGCCACTACCTCGAGCCAAAGGGACTGACATGAGAGTTCACTGAAGTTAAGAGTGTGTGATTTTCCATCACCGTCATCATAGTCTGTTCCCTTATCACTAGATGTTTTCCTTCGCTGACGACTTGGAGATCCAAGTCGATTCTCTGTTGTCTGCTGTACCCAGTTGTCATGCTAAGGCCTTTACTGTGGAACAGTGAAAGAACAAATGCACCCTTTTGCACTGCTATTCTCAACGTAACTCCGATACTTGGGATTTCTGCAACATTCAAAGCAGCTAAAGTACAAAAGAAAAAGTTCAAACCAGTCACCAGATCCAAAATTAGCATTTTATTCAGAACGCTGGGGTCAGAAGTGTATCATTTAAATTCTGGTACACAATACAGAGGCAAAGCTGTTGTCAGAAGTCTCTCCAGTTTAAAAGCTTTTTTTTTTTTCTCATTTTATTACTTTTTTTTAAAAACACACACTTAGTGCCACCAGTGTCAAGCCACCCCTTTCTTTTCTTTCCTTTTTTTTTGTTTTTTTTTTTTCTGTGTTTTTTGGTACAAATTATGTAAAACATTTGTGCTAAGAACTTTTCACCCTCCCCAAACAAAAACAAAAATTAAAAATTAAAAAAAATTAAAAATTAAAAATTGAGTATTCTAACTACAGCTCAACAATCGAACCAAATGTCACTTTGTTTTGTAAATACTTTATCCATAATGAAAGATATAAACATGCAAAAAACCTGAAATCCATAGTCCAAATAATACATACACATGTTCTGAAGTTTCTGTACTTCTCCATAGACTATGCCAATAAAACATTATGTACACATACATTTTTACAGTGAAGTGGAAAAAATACAGTAAATAAAAAAGTGTACATGGATTAAGACCAAAATGTGTCTAACATTCTAGTTTATGAAAAAATTGTTTTGCTACAAACTGGTGATATGAAACTCCCTTTATCTGCAACCAGCTGTGGTAAGTTTTAAGATTTTAGTGGCGAAAAAAATCTAAACTCTAAAACTAGAAGTAATGTACATTTTCCAATCTCATGGTCTCATCCCCCAAGATAATAAAATCACTCCATGAGTTTTTGTTTGTTTAATTCTGAATTTTAATAAAAGAAAATGCAATATAACAAAAGCATGTTGAAGCATATCACGGTTTAACTTACTGCTCCTGCCACAAAATATCTTGTCTTTTACTTATCATTTCAGAAATCAGTATCATTAAAGCCTTAAACATAAAACTAATTCCAATCTGAAAAAGGTACAAAAAGGCACATAAAATCCCAGTGCTTCTGTACTGTAAAATTCAAGTGTAACTGAGCTCAGTGTTTTTCCAAACAGTGTTGGATCACTGATATTCCCTCTGAGCCCAAATTGGTTTGCAGCCTATGCCAAGCCTCCAGCAAGCACTGTGCTAGTAGACTACAAAGTTAAAGCCTAGCTTCTGTATACTTTTTGGGAATATCAGTTCAAATGTTTGTACTTGTCCCAAAACCAAGTTCACCCTGAAGTTCAGTCATCACCTCCACCATACATGTCAGCCAGTTTCTTGAACCGTGGTCCCCAGTCGTTCAGGTAATCATAGTCCTGCTCACCACCGCTGCTTGAGGAATTTAGGGAGCTCAGGGACCCAGCTGTGGAGCCACTGCCTTCATAATCAAAGACTAAGAGGGAGTCATAAGGTGGAGCTGTGGGATCATTGTCAGCAGCTTTAAGGCCCTAATATTTGGAAAGGAAAAAAAAAAAAGAATTAAAAAAGGGTTTCAAACACCTTCTCAGTCTTTCCCCAAACACAGAAATTAGATTTATCACCATGTTTGAAAGTTAGAGAAAACATGTCTTTCCTCTGCAAAAGAACAACTCTAGGGAGTCTAGTTCAGTGAGGCCAGAGCACATGACGAGAGGAGATTAATTGGAGAATATGTCTGAGAGGTGGTGGAAATGACCGGCCAACTACACCAAGTTGAGAAGGAAGGACCATCTGACATAACATAACCTGCAGAATTTGATGGCCACTGATTTTTATTTAAAGATCTTTGCACCTTTAAATATAAGCTAAATTATATCATGGTAATTATTAGGAAAATCAATTCATTCATTAGTTCAACCAACATTTATAGAACCACCACTAGTATTGACAACTCTGATAAAGGCATCTGTGTCCATTATGCAAGACCAGTTTGGAATGAGTAATTACAGGTAGAATTGGTTACAGGAAATAGTACAGAGGACTGTGAAATCACATTCAGAGTCAGGGTTAGGGATCAGTGAATTCTGACAATTAACACGCTGAAGAGACATGATATGCACGATAGGGACATAAAAATGAGAGTAATTTGGCCCCTCATAACGCTGCCTAAAAGTCTTTCATACAGCATGAAGGAAAAGATACATACTAAAACTGTGTAGTAGGACAGTTCAAAAAAGAAAAAAATAAAAAGATTAATTCAGACTCGAGAATTAAGAGCTAGGAGTTGAAAGAGGACGTAGCATTGTATTTGACCTGAACTGGTAGTATATAAATGGAAAAGTGACCACGGGGCAGATGTAATTACAATATAAGTAAATTTACTCATTAAAGCACTTATGTTCTTCACATAAAATGTGAAATTAACTGAAAAAATGTGGACGGGTTTATTAAAAAAAAAAAGGTGACTACTAGCTTTCATAGACCCCAGAAGTCATACTGCAGTGTCTTACAAACTTTAAATACCAGGGTGAAATTCTATCAATCTAAAACAGCCTGTATATCTTATTTCCCCCCAAAAGGAAAGAATTATCTATATTCTTAACTCTTGCAAAATGATGCTTTTTAGTGTCAAATTCAAGTATGAATTTGACATTCTATGCTATGAATTTTTTTTTCCCTTTTTTTTACTATGATTGAGTGAAAATGTACATTCCCATACAAACTGGCATGCTCACCTATGTGCAGCCCCCACTGCTCTCCATGGCCGGTGACAGCACACTCTTCCTCTCCATTCTGTACATATCATATCCTCCTAACAATCTCTTACCCCCTCCTCTCCACCCTCTCCCCCTGACCTCCAGCAATAGGTCAGCAGGATGACATCCTATAGATGTACAGAACCATAAAGTGCACAGACGATACGGTCACTCTGTGCCACCAAGTCCAATCCATTCCTGTCTGAAGAGCTGACCTCCATTACGATTTATGGACAGGGGCAGCATCAGGGTCAGGGGCCACGCTCCCAGGGGAACCCCCTGGACCACCAAATGCAATCTTTTAGTGGAGATTTCAGGGTACATCCTTTTTTATTCTTGTGTTGCCAGTGACACTCAATTTCGTGAGCCCCATCATGGCTATCACTGCTGGTGGCCGGGCACCATTCTATGCTATGAATATTTTAGGGACTTACTATCATATTCTCCAGGCATTTCCTTTAAAAATGTTTCTAGTTTCATTCTCATACTCTAAGGCAAAGGGACCCTGGTGGTACAACAGTTAAGTACTCGGCTACTAACTGAGTCGCAGTTCGAAACGACTCAGTGGCTCTGCCAGACAAGGACTTTGCATCTCCTCCCATACAGACTGCCCAGAAAACCCCATGGAGCAGTTCCACTCTGTCACATGGGGTTGCTACATGTAGAAACTGACTGGACAACACCTAACAATAACAACTCTACAGTAAGCCAACATTCGTCTCCACGTGATCCTTCTCTCTTCCCACAACCCTGTTCTGTGAACACTGGTGGGTTTGTGTCCTCATTTATCTAGGACACATCAAGGCTTATGCTGCTTCAGAGATCAGTCCTTCCACCTTGTGTGTATTTTGTAAGTACACAAGGTGATTTTTCAAATTACAATGTACTGGTTTAGAGTTAGGAAAAAGAGGGTAAAGGCACAAAAAATAAGCTAAGTCAGTAAGGTACTGCGGCTAAGAGATAAGATTCTAGGTTCACATCTCAGCTTGACACTGTGTTAGCTGTGTGCTTTGGGTAAGCTCAATAATGTTTAGTTTTCTCAACTTCAACTGCAATCCCTATCATGATTATTGTAAAGAACAAATGACATAAAGGGTGTCAAGGGTTCATCATAGTATCTGGCACATTTTAGAGCTTAGTAAATATTACTGTTTTTTTATTTTCAACTTTTAGATTTCAACAACATTTTCTTGCTTTGGAATATGGAAGAGAACAAGACAAAAAACAGGAAGACATCTTTTGAAAAAAAATGGCAGCTACTTCCAGTGCAGCGGTTAAGAGCTTTGCTGCTAACCAAAAGGTCCATGCTTTTAATCTACCAGCTGCTCCTTGGGAACCCTGTGGGGCAGTTTTGCTCTGTCCTATAGGATCCCTATGAAGCTGGAATCAACACTACAGCCAAGGGTTTTTTTGGTTACAAATATTTTTAAAAATCCAAATGACAGCTGCTTGATTTTGATTAAAAATGCAAGAGAAAAGTACACACAGGCACTTTTCCAATCTCCAAATATCCCTCAGCAACAACTCTAACCTTTTCACTAAGCACCATCTTTCCGTACCTCAAGTTATGCTATATATAATACAGAACGTCACTCATAGAAGAAAATAAAGCAAGTCTTCAACAAACTACTCCAACATAAAAAACAAACATTTTTGATACACTCTTTTTTTTATCATATTTTCAGAATAAGCTACAATGCAATACTGCTGACTGAGAATCACAAACCAGGTTTCGTAAAATTCATAGTTCCTATCTATGTAAGACTGTGTTATTGATCCCAGTGATTCTCTTCCTTTTCCTCACAAGCAACCCATGCATTCCACACCCACAGCTGTGTGACCACAAGCAGATTTTGGCATCAGACTCTACTTCCCCCACCCACATAACTATGGGACTGGCTGGTGCAGTGGACTGTAAGTAGATGTCCCTACAGTTCTCCCCTCCTTCCCACCTCTATCAGAAGGGTCTGCCTACATGTGGTTTCTACTTCACCTTGGATCCTGAAATCAAGACACATGGATCAGGAACAGAGCCACCAATGGCATAAAGTCAAAATACAACTTGAATAAGAAATGGACCTTTGTTATTATAAGCCACCAACACTTCAGAGTTGTCACTGTAGCTTTAGTAGCAAAAACCAAAGAACACAACTTCATTCATTCTTTTTACATTTTTCATTCAATTCAGACACTTTTGTTATCTATTACTGTTATGGATTCTACTTAGTGCTGGGGATACAACTAAAAATAAGTCAGATCAATGCCTGCCCTCTTGTAGTGCTGGCTCACAGTATTAGCACATACATCTCTTTGCTGCAACATCTAATCTGTTGTTGCTGCGTTGGTTCTGACTTGTAGCAACCTGAAGAGCAGAGTAGAATTGCCCCATAGGGTTTCCTCTGAGTGGCTAGTGGATTTCTACTGAACCCCCCTGGGTTAGCAGTCAGAGATCACTGTCATTCTTAACCACTGTGCAACCAGGGCTCCCTACAACATTCAGCAACCGGAAATTTAAGCAATAGGTGATTCCTCTAGTTCAGCACAGTCTCACTTGGGTCCCCAAAAGAACTGGACCTCCAAGAAAGATGTCAAGACAAAAATCTAGAGAAATCGACGAAATTCCTGATAATAGGAGAATACGCCTCTGGAAACAAGTGTTTTCATTATAACCTTAAGTGGAACTACACTGTACCACAGACAGCAGAGACCATGGCCAAAGTCACTTTGTTGAGGTCATCTGCTTTCTCACAATACAATCTTAAAATGAAAATACATGTGGAGCTCTACCCAGTCTTTATGTGTCACAATCAAATCAGAGATAGGGCAAGTTCAAAAGTAAAATTCACCCAAAAGAGTCGATGACAGGGCCTCAACTGTGTCTGTTCCCTCCAGACACTAGAAAGTGTCTGGTCTTCACTGTTGGGTTATCAGATCCCTGACTTTTCATCATATTTCTATGCCACCTATTTAAATGCTAAAAGTAAATACAACACAGGTGATAATCTACTCCTACACTCACGATTGGCCTTTTCAGAAAACATTTTTTTCCATTCCATTCCATTTTTTTTTTTTTTTTTAAGCACTTGTCTTAGTTTTCAGCATGGTGGTTTTTGAATCTGTTTTCTTTATTCCTTCAACAAAAGAATTTACGGTCACAGAATCCATTAAGGATCACTGTGCCATGTTAGAGCATCCCATATTGTCTTAGGCTGTAATAATCACAAAGAAGGCAAAAACCACTGAACTTTTCAAGAATTCTGAGGCAAGTTATCTTCCTAGGAAGAAAGTTAAGTACTTTAAGTCTCTTCCACTTGGATAGAGCTAATTTTTATCTGACAGTAAAATACAATTCTTCTGGAAAAAGTATTATATAAATTCTGGGTTCATTTTTCCTGGAGAGGCAGGTCGTGAACTCTGGATAAATTTGAACTACCTTCTAGACATTGAGTCTCATCTACTAAGTGCAAGATCATTGGCTCTGGGTGAATTGGTGCTGAGCTGGTATTTACAGACTTTTCATTCTGTGCTTTATATGCTTTTATAGGAACTGTAAAATCTCACATCCTTCAGTGAGGGAACAGATAGGGGATACAAGAGGAAAGAGTTCCTACTGGTTTCCTTAAATTCACCATCTTTGGTAACCTCAGTGTCAGTGCTTTAGTTCCAGACCTCATTATATCCTGCCTGGAGCACATGAAAATTTCACATATCTGCACATCTCTTTATCAGGTCTTTTCTGTCCCTAGCACTATTCCCGTTTCTTTCCTAAAAACAGCTCTTGGATTCTCTCTCCAATATTATTTGATATCACTTTCCTACGTAAAATCTTCTGACTGCTCTCCACTACCTGGAAATGTTTTTCTCAAATGAGGGAGATGTTTCCCTGGTGATGTGCATGATGATTTTTTAATTTATGTATGAATAGCTGAAAGGAATTTCCTTCAGTTAAAAACTGATTTAAAATGTAAGCAACGATTACAGAAGAGGTGTGTAGATATGTTAAAATAAATAAACAACAAAAAATGAGAAGCTATTATTCAAATACCTGATACCTGGGTAGCCTACAGGATCAAGTCAAAACTTCTTAGAAGAATTTGTTAAACCTAGTCAGACACACCTTTTCCATCTCAGTTATCCTCGGTCCCAGCAATCAAAGTTGAATTATTCACCAAGGCCCAAATATACAGGTGGCTGAACAGTTAAGGGCTGAACTACTAACCAAAAGTTTTGCTAATCTGAGCCTACCCAAAGGCATCTCAGAAGACAGCCCTGGCAATCTGTTTCTGAAAGGTCATAGCCTTGAAAACTCCACAGACCAGTTCCATTCTGCACATACATGGTCACCATGAGTTACCTACTTGATGGCAAACAACGTGACAATCAAAAACAGTAGCCCAAAGTTCTTGTGTGACTCTACAGCATTTTTCATTTACCACCTTTATTTGTAACATAATTTGCATTGCTCAAAATGCATTCTTATATGTTTTTTCATCTGATTAACATCCATGCATCCATCCATGCATCCATCCATCCATAGGCAATTAAAGCCTAATAGTCTCTTCTAGTGCATAGATTATTCCCAAATATGACTAAGAATAATTCTTTTGTGGGTGTGTGATCCACAGGCACTTAGTCTAGAAGTCTATTACTATGCTTAGATTACACTGGATTGTGAAATTTCTTCCTGCAGAGTTCTTTTGTGTTCATTTAATATCCTCATGTGCTGGCAATATGGCAGGTACCATATAATCAATAAATGATGGACACTTTATACATTCTACAAGATAAGGCTATACTATTGGCCGTGAAGTTCATTTTACTTCTCAGTATCCTCTTCATGTCTATATCTACTGTCAAAAGGAGGTAAGATCTATGTCCAACACATGAGTGCAAATAAAATTAATCCACATTTTCACTGTGGTAGTACTTTGTGGCTGATCAAGCCAATATTACCACCTCTCCTTTTAGGAATTTTATTTCATTAGTTTCTTTTTTTTTGGAAGGGAGAAAATTTTAATGGTTTTATTTACAATTAGAATGCAGTGTAGAGCCTTTTACTCCTGAAGAATAACTTACTTCTAATAATTATTGTGATTGTTGTAAAAATTAGGAGTCTGGTGGCATAGTGGTTAAGTGCCATGGCTGCTTACCAAAAGGTTGGCAGGTCAAATCTACTAGATGGTCTTTGGAAATGCTATTGGGCAGTTCTACTCTGGCCTATCCAGTCCCTATAAGTCAAATAGACTCGACAGCACCTAACAACAACAATAATAATTAAGAGGTATTGAAGATGGCGGCCTAAGCACACATCTCCCTGAATTCCTCTGGAATCCAAGACCTGAATGAATAATCAAACGGAGCCTTCTGGTCACCTAGTGAGCCCCAAGACACAGCACAGGGCTGTTAATTTGGACTTCATACCACTGAACAAAAAATCTCCTTTCTTTATCTGACTCCCACTCCTGGCTAGTCCTGGCTCTCATGGACTGAAGGTAACTCACCATTTTGACTTTTTTTTCTTTGTCTTGGCCGGTGGACGGAGCTGGCTCTTGCCTAGCGGCTGGTCTCAGACACACTGCTGGTGGGATAGGCAGGCAAAATTGCCATATTTTGGGAACCAGGCTTACAACTCTGTGAATCTCACCACTTTTGATCTGTCTTTCTACCTCTGCCACAGTGTTGCTTGTATGACGTGGCAGCACCTTTGTGCGGGATGCCATCTTGGATGTAGAGATTTTAGCTGGACCTAGTTCTTGGCCTGGGAGGCAGCGCCTGCCCACAGGAGAGTGCTTTTCTGACAGAAAAGCAGTAGTTTACACAGTGTTGCCTATGGCTGGGGCCTGGCAACAGAGGATGAGGACTCACTGCATCTCGGCACCTTTGGCCCCCTTTCCGCCTCTGCCACAGGGTAGTGTGTACGGAAGCGGCAGTGAACTTATACAGAACCATACTGGATACAGAGGCTGCAACTGGACTTAGTTCTCAGCCTGGGAGCCAGTGCCTACCCACAAGAGAGCACTTTTCTGCCAGAAAAGCAGTAGATTACACAGTGTCATCAGTGGCTGGGCCTGTCAGTGGAGGTCTACAGGTCAGTGACACTGCTGCATTTTGAACTCATTCATACTATCTGGGGTTGGATACAGAGGTGCATGCTTTGCCAGATGAGACGAGGGACCTCTACACTTGAAAATATGACTGACTTGGGAAGTGGTCAGATGTCTTTTATTTTTCACTTTAAGACAGCACTTGGCTTGGCTTGGCTAGAGAAATATCTGTGGTCCAACCCCACAGCATCTCTCCCAGCCTTGATCAGCTCACATGAAGCCCAAAAGCAACAGACCCTTGAGAAAGTGGTAAACAGGAGATCACCCAAGGCTTCAGAAGGCCCCAAAATGATAAAACCAAGGAGCTTTCTGGACGGGTAAACTTTTCTAAAATTATTGAAAGGTGATTACAAAAGGATTACATACAGAGCCCTTCTAAACTTTACACAAAATGCAGCAAAGCAAAAGAAAAAATTAAGCAAGCTGTTCGAACTGATGGAACACTAGTACTCTGAAATCCAGCAGATCAAGAACAAAATCAAAGACATAGAGACTTCAATTCAAAGCCAAGAAAACAGAATGGAACAAATGGAAAAGAGACTTTCTAAATTGGAAGGCAGAGCTACTGACTCCAGCATCTATGAGGAGAAATCAGGAAAAAGAAACAAGGAAAATGGGGAAGCTTTAAGAAGCATGTGGGAATCTATTAAGAGGAATAATCTATGATTAATTAGAGTTCCTGAACAGAGTGAGACAACTGAGACCACAGACAGTATTATTGCTGAGCTGCTGACAGAAAACTTCCCAGAAGTCACAAAGGAAGAGAATATAGATATTCAAGATGCATATCAAATGCCACTCAACACAGATCTCAAAAGACAGACTCCAAGACATGCTTAAAATGAAAGATAAGCAGAAACTCTTAAAGACAGCAAGACTAAAAGCAAAGCTAACATTCAGAAGGAAACCCCGTAGGCTTTTGTCAGATTTCTCAGCAGCAATGATGCTGGCATAGAGACAGTAGAACGACACATTCAAAGCCTTAAAGGAGAAGAATTTCCAACCAAGAATTATAAATCCTACAAAACTATCTTTCAAATATGAAAGTGAAATTAAGACACTGGGAGATAAACAGAAACTCAGAGACTTTGTAAAACCCAAACTAAAGCTACAAGAAATACTGAAAGAATCTCTTGGCTTTGGCTTAAAAGAACAAACCACTAACTTTATATTTTAGAATGACACATCATCCAGAATCCTACTCAGTTAGGGAAGGCTCCAAACTCAATCAAAGCTTTAATACTGAAAGAAATAGTCCAGTGATTAGCATGAAAACTATGGTGTCATCATATTAAAAAGAGGGATGTACTTCAGTCATTATAGTCCTTCCAGATGGAGAAGTCGACAAGACTAGCAGTAATTAAAATGAGGTTTATACATAGTTTATTAAGGGGGAATCATAGGGACAGCTGTAAAGCACAACAGAGATGCCACTTATCAAGAAACAAAACAGAGGAGTCTCATCAACCATAAAACCAACTCTGAAAAAGGTGAAAAATCAGTTCACAAAAAGAATGTCCCAGAACAGATTAATAAGAACAACAGAGAAAACATCAACATAAAAATAAATATATCACAATGGCAGCACTGAACACATGTCTATCAATAAGTACATTGAGTGAGTATGGACTGAATACTCCAGTAAAGAGACATTGAGTGACATCTTGGATCACAAGACATGACCCATCCATATGTTGCCCACAAGAAACTCACCTTAGACTTAAAGATAGGCACAAATTGACAATTAAAGGATGGAAGAATACATACCAAGCTAACACTACACAAAGGAGAGCAGGTTTGGCAATTCTAATCTCAGATAAAATTGATTTTAATGTAAAATCCACCATAGCGGACAAGGATGGACACTATTGCTCAAAGGTTCAGTACACAAGCAAGACTTAACTATATTAAATATTTATGCATCTAATGTTAGAGCACTTAAATATGTCAAAGACACACTGACTACACTCAAAAAGGAGACAGATCACTCAATAATAATAGTGGGGGACTTTAACACTCCACTTTCAATATTGGACAAATCATCTAGAAAAAAGCTCAATAATGATATACAGAAAACCTTATTGTCACAATTAACCAACTAAACCTCACTGACATATACAGACTTCCTACGCATCAGCAGACAACTCACCTTCTTCTTCAGCTCACATGGAATATTCTCCAGAATAGACCATGTGTTAGGACATAAAGCAGTTCTCAACAAAATCCATGCCACTGATTAATGCAAAGCAGCTCTTCAGAACATAAAGCCATAAAAGTTGAACTCAACAGGAGAAAAAAACATAGCTAGAAAGTGGAACTGTTGGAAACACCTTGCTCAAAAGTGTTGAACAACATCTTGCTCAAAAAACCTTGGGTTATAGGAGAAATCCAGAATGAAATAAAGAAATTCATGGACTCCAATGAGAACAAAAACACTTCCTACTAGAACCTATGGGATACAGCCAAAGCAGTGCTTAGGGGTCAGTTTATCACCATAAATGCACACATCTAGAAGGAAGAAAGAAACCAAATCAAAGAACTAACCCTACAGCTTGAACAAGTAGAAAGAACAACAGAGGAACCCCTCAGATACCAGAAGAAAACAGATCATAAAGATTAGAGAAGAATTAAATGAACTAGAGAAGAGAAGAACAATTTTAAAAAGTAACAAAAGCAAAGACTGGTTCTTTGAAAAGATCAACAAAATTGACAAACCATTGACTAAACTTACTCAAGAAAACAGGAGAGGAAACAAATAACCCAAATAAGAAATGAGAGGGGCGTTGTCACAACAGATCCAACAGAAATCAAGACTATCAGAACACTATGAAAGACTAACAAACTTGAAAACCCAGAGGAAATGGACAAATTCCTTGATTCATATCCCCTACCAAAATTATCACAAGGTGAAGTAGAACAACTTAATGAAACATCATGAAGGAAGAGACTGAACAAGTCATCAAAAAACTGCCAACGAACAAAGGCCCAGGCCCAGAAGGCTTCAATGCAAAATTCTACCAAGCTTTCAGAGAAGAGTTATCTTCAATACTACTGAGACTATTTCACAGTAGAAAAAGGGATGAAACCACCATAATCCTGATACCAAAGCTAGGGAAAGACCCAACAAAAAAAGAACTACAGACCAATATCATTCATGAATTTAGATGCAAAAATCATCAACAAAATTCTTGCCAGTAGAATACAACAACATATCCAAAACATAATCCATCATGACCAAGTTGGATTCATACTAGGGATGCAAGGCTAGTTCAACATCAGACACACAATTAATGTGATCAACCACATTAATGTCACAAAAGACAAGAATCACCTGATTTTGTCCATTGATGCAGAAAAGTCCAACACCTATTCATGCTAAAAACTCTCAGCAGAACAGGCATAGACAGAAAATTCCTCAACACAATAAGGGCCATTTATACAAAGCCAACTGCCAACATCATCCTGAATGGAAAGAGACTGAAATAGTTTCCCTTAAGAACAGGAACTAGACAAGGATGCCCAGGCTCACCTCTCCTATTCAACACTGTACTGGAAGTTCTGGCCAGAGCAATTAGACAAGACCAAGAAATGAAGGGCATCTACATCAGCAAAGAAGCAAAAATCTCTCTATTTGCAGATGATATGACTGTATATGTAGAGAATCCCAAAGAACCCATAAGTAAACTACTACAAACTGAAAGAAGAGTTCATCAAAGTCCCAGGATACAAGATAAACATAAGTAAATCAGTAGGATTCCTTTACATCAATGATGAGACTGTTAATGAAGCAATCATCAAATCAATACCATTTACTATAGCCACTAAAAAGATAAAGTACCTAGGGAATTAATCTGTCCAGAGAAATAACAGATCTTTACAAAGACAACTACAAGCCCTTACTACACAATGCTAAAAGAGACTTACATAAACGGAGAAACCTACCCTGCTCGTGGATAAGAAGACTCCACATTGTGCAAATGTCTATTTTACTCAAAGCAATCTACCTATATAATACAATCCCAATACAAGCTCCAGAGTAATTTTTTAATGAGATACAGAAACAAATCACCAATTTTGTTTGGAAAGGGATGAAGCCCTGGATAAGTAAAACACTACTAAAGAAGAAGAATACATTGGGACACCTCTCATTACCCGACTTTAGAATCTATTATACTGCCACAGTAGTCAAAACAGCCTGGTAATGGTACAAAAATAGACAGATAGATCAATGGAACAGAATCGAGATCCCAGAGATGACACCATCTGCCTATGAACAGTTGATATTCGACAAAGGCCCTAAGACATTAAATTGGGTTAAAAACAATCTTTTTAACAAATGGTGCCGGCAAAATTGGATAGCCATCTGCAATAAATGGAAACAAGACTTATATCTTACACCTTATACAAAAACCAACTCAAACTGGATAAAAGACCTAAGTATCAAATCTAAAACAATAAAGTTCATCTGAGAAAAAGTATCAACAACAACTGAAGTTTTCATACACAACGCAGATAGACTTCAAAAATCTGTGAAACCACAGTCAACAGAAGAGAAAATAGACAAATGGGAACTAGTAAGAATCAAACACTTTTGCTCATCCAAAGACTTTATTAATAGAATTAAGAGGGCACCTACAGAATGGGAAAAAATATTTGGAAACTCTATGTCAGACAGACGCCCGATCTCCATAACCTATAAGGTACTACAAAATATGAATAAGAAGAAGATAAATCATCCAATTAAGCAATGGGAAAAGGAGATGGACAGACATTTCTCTAAAAAGGAGATCCAGGCAGCCAAAAAACACATGCGGACATGTTCACGATCTTTAGCTATTAAAAAATTTAAATCAAGACTACAGTGAGATACCATCTCACCTCAGGAAGGTTGGCCATGATCCAAAAAATGCAAAACAACAAGTGCTAGAGAGGCTGTGGAGAAAGTGGAACTCTCCTACACTGTTGGTGGGATTGCAAAATGGTCCAACCACTTTGGATAGCAATCTGGCACTCCTTTAAAAAAATGAATATAGATACATCACTGGACCTAGTAATTCCACTGCTTGGAATATATCCTACAGAATCAAGGTCATTCACACCAACTGATACATGCACATGAATGTTTATCGCAGCACAGTCAACTAACGCAAAAAGATGGAATCAACTCAGATGCCCAACAATAGAGGAATGAATAGGTAAACTATGGTATATATACTCAATGGAACACTACGCAATGATGAAGAACAGCGATGATTTCAGGAAACATCTCATAACGTGGTTTCAATTGGAGGACATTATGTTGAGTGAAAGTAGTCAGTGACAAAAGGACAAATATTGTATGAGACACCTACAATATGAACTCAAAAACAGACTTATGCATAGAAGAAAAGACTCTTTGATGGCTGCAACGGAGGGAAGAGAGGGAGGGAGAGGCAGGGAGGGTTTAGATAGTTGATAGAAATTTGTTTGGGTGAAATTGGTGACAGCACACATTACAACGAAAAACAGTATTAAGTGGACTTCAACATAACTTGAGTACTCCTTCCACCTTAACCTAATATTGCAAGGACAGAGTAGCTGGGGCAGGGGCCTGGGGACCATGCTCTGAGACGAAATTGAGGCCAGTTGGCACAACCAGCATTTTGCTAAGAGGAATCTCTGCACCCCACGTTGGTGAGTGGCATCTGGGGTCTTAAAAGCTGTCAAGCTGCCATCTGAGGGTACAGCAAATGGCCCCAACTCAGCAGGAATGGATCATTACCGAGGACCAAAACGACATGGGGGAAAGAGAACCCAGAGGACAGGGAGACCCACATGAGTGAGTGACTACACGGACTCTTGACCAGAAGAACCAGATGGTGCCTGGCCACCACCAGTGATAGCAGTGATAGAGCTCACACAGTTGAGTCTCACTGACAACACAAGAATAAAAAGGGGTGCACACTGAGATCTCCATCAAAAGAACACAATTGATGGTCCAGGGGCTTCGGGTTTCCCCTGGGAGCATGGCCCCTGGCCCTGATGCTGCCCCTGCCCATAAATCATAATGAAGGTCCACTCTTCAGACAGGAATGGATTGGACTTGGCAATGCAGTAACCATATCTTGGGTGCAATTTATGGTTCGATGCATCTATAGGGTATTACCCTGCTGACCTCTTACTGGAGGAAGGGGAGTGAGTGGAGATGATGTGAAAGGAGATTGTTGGGAGGATGGGACTTGTATGGAACAGAGAGGAAGAGTGTGCTGTCACCAGCCAGGGAGAGCAGTGAAAGTTGTACATAGGTGGGCATGCAAATTTACATGGAAATGTACATTTTCATTCAATCATAATAAAAAAATAATGATAATAATAATTAAAGAGGTTTTACTATGTGGCAGGGACTTACTAAGCATTCCACATGGCTAATCTTATTTACTCCCCATTGCAAGCTTATGTGGAGAATGTAGTATTATCTCCCTTTTTACAAATGTATAAATTCAAACCTAAGAAGCTAAGTAACTTGTTCAAAGTCATAGGCTGTTCTGTGAGGCTGCTGGATCTGAACTCAAATACATGGTCAAGTCCCAGAAGAGTCAACAGAGGTATTTTAAATAACAAATACTAAATTAATGGGGCAAAAAGTAAAATTTTAAACTTCTATGCAAACAACTTATTATAAAAGAATCTTCCATAAGTTTTTAAATTATAGGAATCAAAAGTTTGTCTCTTAAAAGAAACATGCAGTTGGTTTTTGTACTTTTGAGACAAAAGAAATATATGAGATTAATAAAGTTACTAGAGGTATGCTAATATCTACTACCAGATCGTGATTAAAAATTTGTAAAAAATTTTAACTCTCTGAGAGTCATGTTCAAAACCTCCAAATAGAATGAAATTCTTCAGTTGAAACTGAAATGTGTGCCTTCTTTTACTTTTCCTACAAGACTGGAAAAAAGTTATCATTTTCAAGATTCAAGGCAACATTCATTCACTATTTAAACAAACAAACTAGAAAATAATGTTCTCAAGAGCATACCTTTTCTGTACATCTATAAAAACACTCCAATTACAATCACCATTTTATTATTCTTCCTTTGGAACATTTTGTACTCTGCTAAATCAAGTAAGACTTGAACAAAATAAACCTGTGTACATTTTAAACTCACTTATAAAATACGCTTGCATTTTTTTGTAGGTGCTTTCAACTGTTTTAAGACATTGTGTGTATCTGTTCTTGCTTGCCCAGTTATTGAAAGATACTGAACAAATGTTACTGGGTATCTTAGACAGTGCTTCTGAAAGCTATGAATAGCTTATGCTCTTTGACAGTTTCATCCCCTTGAACTTACCTACAGAACTGACAACAGCTTTCAAAGGTCTGGCCATCATGTCCTTCAAATTCTCTGTTCAGCTGTGTTCTGTGACCTGTAAGGCCTCTTAGACTTTTGACCTGCCTTCAGCTGTACATCCATCTCTCCCTGTGTATAATTCTTGTTCCTTTCTCCTTTCCCACATTTCTGTACCTAGCAATCACATTTGATTTTACAGATTCAGTGTTCACCTTTTAGTGAATGCCACCTAAATGTGAGTCTTTCACTTATTCCTTTATTAGCCAAACCAGTGTGCTCCACACAGCTCCAGGGATATGTGTTCTTCCTGTGGACCATGGAAAGGAGAGGCAGAGGGCAATGCTGGCCTAGGTGTTGTGAAGGGAAAAGGTATCACGGAGGGGGCTGAGTGGTAGGCACAATGGGCTTCTCACTTGATAGCGTACTCTGCATGCCTATCCTTTAGTGGGTAGGCCAAGGCTCGCTGAAGGAAACCCAAATCTAAGTGCCTTCTTGGCAAAAAGATTAGCATGTAAACCACTGCCAGTATAGGCTTACAGACTGAGCTTATAAAATACAGGTCAAGTTCTCTGTCACTGGGTACTGGCCTGAAGTGGAAACGGAACAAGTAAGGAAGAGACCACAAGTGCATAAGTGCCATGTCTGGCAGAGAATCTTTAGATGCTGGCATATTTCAATTTTACAGATCGTACAGGCAACAAAGTAGGAAACACTCACAAGGAGAACCTATGCCTAACTCCTTTTCTCGTCTACATGCCGCTGGCACTGGTATTCTATACACAGCAGACATTCAATAGTTAGTTGCTGAATGAATGATCCTAAACCAAGCTCAAGATGGTTAGAAAATGAGTCACTTTTAATGTATGCAGACAGTCTTCAAATTATGAATTGATCACCTTCTCTCATTTGCAAGTCAGTTGTATGAAACAAAGTTTTTCATGTCACTAATTATACACGTTCATTATTTTGTTATGCCACTCTTTAGCTTGTGTACCTAGGTACTGTTTTAGGGAAAAGGAATTTTATGTGGAAATTCCTACTGTGACTCTTTCTACTGTACCATTAAAAGGGATGGGCTACCAAATCTTATTGACTGGCTACTCTTTTCTAACCACTGAAAAAAATGAAGCCAGTTTGGAAAAAATAAAACCATTGAACACACACAGTTGCAGGCACACATGTAAAGAACAACTGATAAAAATACAAACTTGGAATAACCCCTATATACATCTTCAGAATGCAATGAGCACAATGGAGTAAAAGGCTCCTGACTTGGGCTCTTCAATCCCAATCACCACAAAGTGGGTAGTGCCTAAAAGCTTATGCCCTGCACACTTGTCATGTTACTTACAATTCCCCAAAACAACAAAATCTCAGAGCCAGGCTATGTACTTAGCTTTGGATGCAAAGGAATAAAAAGCATCCCCATGTTGGAGAGACCTCTTACACTCAAGTAGGACACAGGAACACTGACAACTACAACCCAGCTGGTGGGTCTGTGACAGAGGAACATAGAACATGCTGAGAAGCATGAGGGTTGCTCTCAGCAATGCATCACAGATGTATTATGGGAGGTTTCACAGAGAAGGGGATGTTGGAGCTGAATCCTGAGGGCTACATGGAAGCTTTCCAGGTGGTTAAGAAAGCAAGGGCCTTGCAGAACTTACTATGTTTTCCAAATTGTGATGGTTTTGAGGAAATACAAATAGTTCACTGGGGCTACAGCACAGGAAAGGGATGTGGTAGGGAAAGAGGCAGAAATTTAAATTATGACAGGTCTTACTAGCAATGCTTAAATGTTTGAACACTATTACTGACAAAAGAAGAAGGTCAGGGACACAATCTCATGTTAAAAACAACACTTTAGGGACAGTCAGACAAGAGTCATAAGTTATTTGTTGAATTCCACTGACACTTTTTAAAAGACCAATTCCTGCACAAACATTCAGAAGATACACATCTTGAAACAGACAGCCATATAAGAAAAATGAAATAATTTCTCATAATGACAAAAGTGAAATTAGAAGTATAGATTACCAGACACTCTTATATGTTCTTGAAGACCTAGCCATATGTATAAATTTCAGCAAATTCCCTTAACTAAGCTATGAACTACAAAATAAGGCCCCATTTTTGTTGACAAAGGAATAACAGGGATTTTGTTGTTTTTACCTTCCACCTCTCTTTACTAGAAAATATTATCTATTTAACAGAAGTGAATACATATGTTCAGAAAGCAGCATATATTTTAGAAATACAGTAATGTATAGTTGTTATAGAATTAGACAATTATTCCAAATTCAATTTAAAACTTTTTCTATAAGCTCTAAGTGCATTTAAAAAGCTAAGGGAGGTTGATTATGTATATATATTATTCCATTTTTTTCAAGGAATTCCAGGAACTAAGAGTCTTATCAGCACACGACTGAAGGCCACATACAACACAGATATTCTATGTCGAAATACAGTGGAAACAATTCTGATCTTGGAGGTACTTGAGAGGGAGGATATGGCCAGAGAACAGGAGTCCTGCATATGCTCACAATCAATATCAATATGTATCACTCTAGGACACATGCAACAAAAATTTAAAAGTAACATTACAGTAAAACAAGACATTATCAAAATAAGCAGCATAAATCATTTTCCTTCAAAACTTACATATTAAATGCAGCAAAATTCTTGGTCAGTAATGAAGAAAAGAATGTCATAATAATTCTGACAGTGAAAATCACATCTGTTACATTCAACACAGAATTAGCTTCCTCTTAAGAAAGCTCTTAAAACTCTTCAGTTGGACAAGTATTTAAATCACTTACATTATATTTAATTTAGCTGCTCTTCCAACACATCTCATCTGATGGTATTCTTTAATCATTTGGTAGACACTGAATTCTCACCATTTGTGGGATTCAAAGAGTGCCATGTGAGGAAGTTTTAAATGAACTGTTGTTACTTCTATCAGTGATAGTGAGCAGACCTGGAATACACTATAATTCTGCAAGTTTACTTCTTTCAAGCTGGGAAAAGAAACCCTTCTTGGGGATGGTGTGACTAACGGATAATAGATGATAAATGAAATTTTACAAATGCAGACTATAAATTAATAGATCTCTTTTCGGTTTATCAGAACAATTAAAATTGTTCTCTTTTACTAAGGCCATATTTAGTTTCACAGAAGGTAAGATACACATGGACATTTTAAGAAATTACTGAGCTATATTCCAAAGAGTCTGTGGCCTACATAGACCGAACAGCATTAAAAGAAGAAAGAGAGAAAAGAAAAAACCCTTATAGAGCCTTTCTTTTTACCTCATTAATGAAGTCCCCAATGTCCCCAGGGTGAGGGGCTGCAGATCTGACTGGATACTGGGGCTCTGCGTGGATGGGTCTCTCATCCAGTCGTCGGATTCCAACAGGCTTGATGGCATCAGGCTCCACAGTGTCAGGTTGCTGGAGCTGGCTTAAGTCATAGTCCTGAGAAAATAAAAAATCAAAAAATCACATCACATCCACTGGAATTCTGAGGAAAATGCAGACAGGAATAAAGAGGGGAAATTACAAGTTTTGTTTTTAAACACATACCCAAAATGCATAGAGATGAGTGAAATTTAACATAATGGAAAAGTTGCCACTATGATTTTTTCATGTTATGATTAAATATTTCTTTCACACAGTTCTTTCTTCTGTGCTTTTCATTCCTGCAGTCTGTGCTCCATCTGCTTTACAACGTTCCTCATCATTTTTCAATGGGAAACGCAGCGAGATGAAGTACCACTATAATATGACTGAAAACCGACTAGAAAATCTAGTTACACCAGAGGTACAAAGATACTAACATAATGTCTTCAATATTTAAAAAAAAAAAGAAAACGATGAGGATGCCTTCTTTTTCCTAAAGAAAGGGATTCGTTTATTAGGACAATGGGTTTCAAAATCACCCTTCACTCCTTCCTCCACGGTCTAGAGCTGAACTCAGAAAACAATGATCTGTAGTCTGACCTATGACCTATTTTTCTCCCAGGATGGCTTTAATGCTTTTAAAGGGTTATGACAAAAGTAACAAAATAAGGAAGAATATGCCATAGACTAGATGTGTCCTACAAAATCTAAAACATTTACTCTCTGGCCCTTTAAAGAAAACATGTGTCACTCCCTGACACAGTGGAGTTAGACCTGGAGGACTAATGGATTCTCCTCCAAGGCAGCTGCATGTGAATGTCCTGGAAAACTGGCCTGTCCCTTTTCAGAGGTGCAGAACAGAGCTTGTGATGAAGACAACTGTGCTCAGTGCACAGGTTGGGCCATCAGAACTATTTTCGGCATTCACATCAGCCAGCTGGACAGGAATGTACAAAGAAACCAACTATAATGTAGGACTGCATCACAATTTCAGGCCTTTAGTTTCCAAACCTCTAAATTCTAGTGATATAAAATGCCATATTGTCATCTTAACCAGTGTTCTGCCATTTAACACTAACATTTATAGTAAGTACAAATTTTGTGGTACTCTTCTCAGTTCTGGCTTCATTTCTCTGTCCAAAACAGCCTAAAACCATCTCCAATGTCAGTACTGCCAGTGGTTTTGATTTACTGAACACAGGAACATTTCCCAAGTCCAGCAAGGTGACAGGTGCTTATCCTCTGTTCACTCACTCGGTCATCTGAACAGCACTGTGTGGTTTTAAGTTTGATTATCCCCATTTAGAAGACAAGAAAACTGAGTCTCAAGTGTTCCAGATCTCCTAAGGGACAGAAACATCTGTATGCGACTTCACATCAGTTAAACCTGGAAGACTGGCTCTTTACACAGTTATGCAAAAGTGTGTCAAGTCTAAGTAGTTGTTAGCTGCCTTCAAGTCAGTTCTGATTCACGGCAACCCTATATTACAAAGTAGAACTATCCCACTGGGTCTCCGAGGCTGTGATCTTTACAGGTGCAGATGGCCAGGTCTTTACTCCTGCAAAGTAGCTGGTCGGGTAGAACTGCTGAGCTTTCACTTAGCAGCCCAGCAAGTAAGCATTGTGCCAGTGGGGCTCCTTAAGCCTGAGTTACAAGGTTGAATTCAGAGAACAGTAAATGAGACAGATGGGTGTAAATAGAGAGGAAGGTGAGAGAAGAAGAAGAAGAAGAAGAAAAGCCAGAGGCCCATAGGCTAATTAAATGAAGGCCACCAGCATTCATGGAATAACTTCTGTGTGCCAGAAACCATACCTGATTACTGTTTTCTCACTAACAGTTCTAACAGATCAGTAAAGAATGATTTATCACTATTATAGTAGATTGAATTGTATACCCTAAAAAGCACATTCAAGTTCTAACCCCTCATACTCGTGAGTGGACCTTTTTTGGAAAAAGATCTTTGCATATGTAATTAAAGAGCTGGAGAAGAGAGAGTCCAGAAATGAAGTTGGGCTCTAACTCCAACGATTGCAAGATGCAGAGACTGGGGTGGGAGGTGAGGGAAGGGGAGAAGGCAGTCTGAGAAGGGAGGCAGTGACGAGAGTGAGGGTCTATACCGCAAGGAATGCCACAGCCTGCCTGCAGTCACAACAGGCTTAGCCACGGGAGAAATTCCCCTACAGAGCTCTCAGAAGTAACCAATCCCAACAAACTCTCGATTTCAGAGTTCTAGCCTCCAAAACTGTGATTAAATAAACTCTTGTTGCTTCAAAGACCAACTTTGTAGTATTTAAACAACAATGTTAGACAAAGAAACAGACTTAAGAGGTTGAACCACTAACCTGAGACCACACAGATAGTGTCTAATTAAGATGGTAATCAAATCCGGTTTGTTTGACTTCAGACTCTGATCCTGGCAACACTCAAAGGAGTTCCCTAACAAGAGAGGCGGCTAACCTCACAGGTGAGGGCACCAAGGCTGTGATGGGCAAGCTCCTCATCTCAGGGCAAACGATGCAACACCAGAGGATTGGCAGGTACACAAGCTGTGGGGCAAGCCACAGTGTGATGTATCCATCACATGGCATGAAAAGCTCAGGGAGGGAAACTAGCTTTATATTTGAATCCTGGGTTAGGGAGAAAGGACCATCTTGGTAGAAACAGCAGCATGAGCAAAGGCATGGGAGTCGTTGTGTCTTCTCTAGAACAGACGATTCCACATCATCTAGACACAGTCTGAGTGCAAGCACCATGATTTTGAACAAATGTGCTCTGTTTTAAATTTCATAGAATTCAAAATTGAAGTTATTTATAGACTACCTTAAAGGAATAAAATGATAGAGCAGATGTGAACGTCTCTGAAATGTTAAAATGCTATGTGAAGTAAAAACACGGATTTATTTAAAAGATTTTGAATGATTCCACACTAAAACGCATGTTTTTTCCAGGGCAAGTTTAACTGCATAACTATCAAACATAATCTAGTAGAATTAATCACGAATAAGTAGGTGTTTTAACAATTACTGAAGCTCTCTGTAGAAAGGGAAAAATAGGTGGTAAGTACACTTTGGACGGTTAATAAATACTTCTACCCTGAGGATGAAAATAGTTATAGAAGTCTAAATTGCATGAAGACAGGTAATTGGATTTCTGTCTCCTACTTGATGCCTTAGTCATTGATGGTCCTATACATATTTATATGACAGGTTAGAGTGAGAATTATAAGACTTTTAAAGGAATGCATTTGGTATAACCAGAGACGGAAGAGGCATATGGGCTTTGCTCAGGCTATTCCTTATGCGGAAAGAACCTCTCTGACCTGATTTGTTATGCAGCTCAAACTGTACCCACAAGTTGCAGACACAAGTATATTTTGCTTGCCAACAGTGTTTTAAAGATCTGGCATAAGCTACCAACTGCCCACACTCACACGTTTGGTATTTCACCTACAAATCAGAAGATATGGTAAAAAGGAGTCTACATCTGACATAACAATTGGCTGCAGCTGATAGCAGCTGCCATCCATGGACAAGCACATGCACCTAGCACGCTTTAGTTGTTAACATAGAGGCAACACAGTTCTGCAATCGCCTATTCATTTATGCCTTTTCTTTTTCTTCCTTTTGATATCCATTCCTTACTATCTTAAAGAACCAGAGAGAAGGAATAGTCTTAGAACATCTTTAGTCTTGCTTATTCTTTTCCACGTTCAATGTGGCAGGCTCTCCCACTTGCCCAATGTACTGCTATCAAGTTGATTTCCATTCATAGACAGAATAGAACTGACCCATTGGGTTTCCAAGGAGCAGCTGGTGGATTAGAACTGCCGATCTTTGGGTTAGCAGTCATAGCTTGTGACCACCAGGCTCATAGAATATGCTAATTAAAGAACGTGTTGAATATGTTCTCAACAATGATTTTCATGTCAAACATTCAAAATATCCACAAATCTGAAGAGAGGTGAATTGATCACATTATACTTCATAGCAGCAATTGACAACTGGGAGAGTTATCTAGGGAAAGGCCCCCAAACTCACCAGTGAGAACCATCATTATAGGACATCACTCAGAATGACGGAAATGGGTCATAGTCCTCAGATACTGTGTTATCTAAAAAGAGGCAAAAATCTACTAATTTATAGCAAGCTAGAAACTCGGTTGCAAAACACTGCTTAGAGTGTGTCTGTGTTGGTTTCCCCGTGTTTATTCCAAACATGAACTATAAAAAACTGAATCTGGTGGGTGGGGTGGGGTGAATATGTCCTTGGATCCCAGGGACTGGCTTTCCTGTTGACATCCATCTCTGTTTCATGACAGAGGTTGATCTGAAGGTCCAATTTTAGGCCTGTTGATAAGTGCTCATCCTATGTGAACCTCCTAAATTATACATATTTAAAATCCCATAATGCTCTACTTAAAAACACAAATTACAACATGTAGAACGAGAATTACAGAGACTACAAACATTCTCAAGGTTACTGGGTTCACAGTCTTATTTCTGTAGATGATAAAGTAACAATCCAAGAGAGAAACTTTATTTTGTTCCCAAAATTCTTTTGATAAACAGTAGATTTGAAACTGCTCGTTTGTCAACCCTTACTGTGATAACTTCATGAAGTAATTTATCTTTCAAATGAAGGCAAAAAATCTTGTTTTAACTAATTCTGGACTGTACATTACTTGGCAATGACTATTAGAGGTAGGTATAGAATTAGGCTTTTTAGAGAATTAACATCTCAAATATTTTAAAAATATGTCTATGATTTTAAATGTCTTCAGGATGATACAATTCCGAGACAGTCTGAAGCTAAGTCAGCAGCTAAAACTCTTAGCTTTTCTTGTTAAAATTCACTGACATGTGATGATTTACAATTGGTTCAGAAAATGATACTGTGAACCCACCTTAGGGCATTTGGTTACACTTAAGTAAAATAAAATAAAATAAATGTTGTATCACTAGAAATTTAAGTTCTGGAATTCCTGGTAAAAATTTCAGGTTACAGTGCCGGTGCAATCTATAAATTTATGCAATGGGCTCCTTTCAGGGAGCCATGAAAATGTCCATTTCCATTTCCCCAGACATCTAAGGGGTACGTTTGGTAGTGTGGAAACCCTGGTGGCATAGTGGTTAAGTGCTGCAGGTGCTAACCAAGAGGTCAGCAGTTCAAATCTGCCAGGTGCTCCCTGGAAATTAAATGGGGCAGTTCTACTCTGTCTATAGGGTTGCTGAGCTGCAGTCTATTTAATGGCATGGGTTGGGTTTGGTTTGGTTCTGGTAGCACAGTGGCTAAGAGCTTGGCTGCTAAAGAAAAGGCTGGCAGTTCCAATCCATCAGACCCTTCTTGGAAACTCTATGGGGCATGTCTATTGTTACTGAACCTGACAAGGGGGGTCCCTGTCCCTGTGCACTTAGACTGGTCAATTATCTGGACCCTGGTCTTTAAGAAAATGAAAATCCCTTGACCGTAATGAGCAGAACAAGGAGCTGGAGGGAAGTTCCCTGGATCTAGCTCCTCAAGCTTTTGGTAAGCAGGGCTTACACTGAAATGGGAAATAAGCTGGAGGCCGAGCAGGTGTACGGGGAAGGGGAAATTCTACAAGTCAGCCAGGAAACATGAGATGACCTCGTTCTTGTCAGACTTTTGCTTTGGAACAGGGTCTGGGTGATGATTTTCCTTCTTATTTGTTCTTCCTGTTGCTATGTCTTCTGCTGAGGTCAATTAACAATCACAGCTGGCTCTTCTGCACATAGTGGTAGGCCAGATATGGCCTAGGCTGGTGTAAGGACTAATGAAAATTTACTGGCATTAGTAGGGACAGGTTATACTACTCTGTCCTACAGGCTCATTGTAAGACAGAATCAATTCAATGGCAGTGGGTTTTTTTTTTTTTTGGTTCACTGCATGCCAGACGAGGTGTCAGCTCTGAGCATGATAAAGAAGGAAACCAGCACTTCCCTGGTTCCCAGTATGTGCCAGGATGACATGAGGTACTCTCCGATGGGTTATCTCATTCACTCCAAGTAAAAAATCTTCCAAGTGAGTGCTAGTTTCCCATTCTATTAATGATTGCACCTCTGACTTTAGATACACAGTAGCAAAGGAATAAAAGGAGACTTTACCAGAAACAAAAAGCTGAGTGTTTTTGCCACACACTAGTGAAGAAATAGTTTGCTGAGGGGGAAAATGTCAAGGGTGCTAGAAGGGGGAGTTCACAGTGGCTATGCTAATTAGGCACTGAGAGGCAGCACTCTGGATAGGATAGAACAGGTTCAGTGTACAGTATTTTTTTGTTTGTTTTAAATTTATGGGCAGGAAGGAGTCTTCCATTTAAGTCCAGCAATGACTCATACGGGGACAGGGCAGTCAAAGTTCACGGTCCTTTACAAGTGACAAAAAATAATGACAAGTTTTGCTCTTTCTCAGTCTAGTTAGGTGGGACATTTTCCCTTTACAGATATTTTTTTTCCTTCAGAATTTTTTCTGTGTACTTTCCTGTATGTATTCTTATTTCTCTCACTTGCTCCCTTTTTAAACATTAAAAATGTTTACCTTATCTACGCGGCAATTTTAAAGTTACCTGTCTTTGCTACAGCAGCACACAGATAAGGCAAACGCTCTCAAGTTTAAAAGGGAACGGCCGAGAGAAGTCAGAATACAACATGAAAGTAAATGGCCAAAACTCTGAAGGAAAATAAAAGTATCAGGAAATAAGTCGATGGGTGTAGGCAAGGAGTCTTCAGACAGACAGACAGACACCAAAAGGAAAGGCAGCTAGAAGGGAAGAACATTATCTCACCCTTTACAGCTACTGCCATTAAAATCATTGAATAAAAGAGTGGTAAGATACCAATATATTATCACACAACTGCTGACAAGTAAGTCAAATACTCTTGCAAACTTCATGTAAATTACATTAGGATCCAATTTTCTTCCCCTCGTAAACACAGTTATGAGGGTAACTACATAGGCAAAATGATGTGGACTGCTAAGTAGATTCCCTGGATTACTGAAGTCCTCAAAACAAAAGATGTGCTACGAACTTTTCTAATTCAAATCATAAATTTAATGGAGACAAAACAATCTGAGGAAGTAAACTAGACAAACACCTCTAGTTCTCTATTTACATATACTGTACATTTTAATCTCACCCAGCAGCTAGCTTTTTACCTCCCACCTGAGAGGAAGCCGAGTCCCTCATGTAGGGAAATGCATTCATCATTTCTCCTTCCATGGTTTACTGGCAATGATATCTTGTCACAGCTTCTGATAAAATGCTACTACCTGTGTTCAGAATTATGAATAACCTGAAGCTTCAGTCTTTTGCACAAAATAATGGTTCCGCTTCAGAGCCTGGTAATGTTAGAAGTTTTATCACAACTTATTTCCCATATAAGCCATATTCCTTAAGGCAAATGCAGTATATACTGTTGAATTTAATTTGATTCAACAAAAAGCCTTTCTGAGTTTCTTGGGCCACAGACTCCGTGACTGACCTCAGGGAGTTTTTAGTCTAATATCTTAAAACAAACAAACAAAAATGTTTAAAAAAATGAAAATTTTGTATAACACTCAAATTATTACCAAAAATGCTACTTACTCACAGTAAGTAGTGGTGAGAGAGGAGAGGATGCCATGCACTGAGCCTTTAGGACATAGTGGAGTATCAGGCCTTTGAAAAGACCATCTGTCTTTTAAAATTGGAATTTTTTTCTCCTACTACTTGTAATTTCCCATCTTTTCCATGCAAGTTATAGCCCTACAAAGGGTAGCATATATCTTAACTCTCCCAGGCATTGTCTATCTCGGCAGCCACCTAAACGCATGTTCGAGTCCACATTCTTACCTTCTATTCTGACATCTCTTTACAAAAAAAAAAAAAAGGTCACCACTCTGACAAGACCAAAGTCATTCTATTTCAGTATGACCTATTATTCCATCGTGGAGAAAATCTATAAATAGGCAACACAAAACATGACAACAGTTGGTTGGGACTACAATAACAGAACAACAAAATCCTTTCCTAGTACATGCCACATCACTCTGGAGTTTCCTAAAGATGTACATTCTTTCTTTTAGGGTAAGGTTATCACAGGTAAATTAAATACAGCAAAGAGAGCATAATATTATGATTTAAAAAGATGAGTTTTGAAACTATAGAGCCTTGATTCAATTCTTGGCTTCATCATGTTCTGACTGTGTGACCTTGGCAGATTATATACCTTTTCTGTGCTAACATTAAGGTTATCTGATCTAGTAATTTCAAAAATCTTAATGAGAATTTAATTAATATGTCTACGGCAGTAGTTGACAAACTTTTTTTGTAAGAGCCAGATAGTAAATACTTTAGACTTTATGGGACACAGAGTTTCCTTCATGATGCCTCAACTCTGAGTCTGCAGTGCAAAAGCAGCCACAGATAATACATAAAGACAGTGGGCAGTGGTATGTTCCAAAAAAACTTTATTTACACAGTCAGCTAGCTAGTGAAATTTTGGCTTTTGGCATTTAGTGTCAGTTTTTTTTTTTTACAGTATAGTGTCAACACATATTTAGTATCCAAGTCTTAATCATTGTTATTTTTGGAATACTGATAACTTTTCACTGCTCTGTAACTAAAGGCATTAAACTTATCTCTAGTCAGGAAGAATAGGTATTAAATGAATTACATAAAATATTGTGTTAATTCGTGTAAAGTGACAGGAATAACAAGAAGAGTCATGTGCAAACCATGTGCATATTGAAAATATTTTATAACCAACCAGTAGGGCATGGATGTTGACCAGTTAAGACTTTATGTTGGATATGTGTCTATCACTGTGTATAATTTAGCCATAAGTATTTTGAGAACAACATATGAAAATGTGCTAGACCACCTCCTGCTGAGATGTCAGCAAAATCAGTGTCACTCTTCCAATAACTAATATATACTATAATTTGCAGATGAATGTAAATGAATGGAAAACTTGGGAACATCATTAGCAGACTGTGTCTCAGCCAAAAACAAAAACGTTGAAAGTAGTCTCCATAGTTCTGTCCAGATTCAGCCATCTGTCCATTTCCTTATAAAGCAGAATGCTTTTATAAAACAATTATTTCAAAAGACTCAAGTATGCCATGGTTACCATTTAACTTCATTCTGCCCTTGAGTGAGATGGTTGGGGTTGGTTGTCCACACTGAAGTTGGTTCCTAAGATTGACAACAGATCCACAGAGCCCTGCTGGCTAAAGAGATCCCTTGATTTAGGGCAGTATCTGGCTTGGTCGCTCCTTCCCTCTCTGTCTAGGCATCCTGCCTGCATTTTAGTTCCTGTTGTCCAGACTGTATGCTTAGACTTCTTTTTTTAATTTCTTGGCTGCTTAAATTGTTTTTCCAGATTCTAACTTGGTTAGTATTAAAAAATATGCTCAACTTTGTAAGCCATGCTTGAACAATTAATCGGGTCTTACCTTTTTCTTGTACAGATTATAGACAGTTGCCTGATGAACTGTGGATGAGTGTCCAGCTTCATGAATCCTAACCAATAGCACCTGCCTGTTATTGAAAGACTAAATACAACATCATGTGACCTTTAGAATGGTGCACAGGAGTTCGTACTCAAGAATTGCATGAATAGCGGTTAGAGAAGCTAGGCTAATACCAGTGTCTGCCACACTGGACTTTGGGAAGGGTTGAGACATGCAAGCTGAGAAGACAGCATAGTGCCTGACACTGAGTCTGCGGTGCAAAAGCAACATATGAAAATGTGCTGTCATCATTTCTTGAAGACACTGGGGATCTCAAAGAACAAAAGTGAAATTATTTGGGATTTACTGGTTCAAACAGCCCAGTAGGTGAAGTTGCAAACTAAGGCTGGGATTCAAGAAAAAGGCCCAGTACAGTTCAGCAAACATCCTGGGACACCCCTACAGAGCTGAAAGCCAGGACCAGAGCTGGACACGTAACTCAAATAGAGGGAGACCCAGAATGCTGTGGGAACACATAGGAGGGATGGTTGATACCGTATGGCATGCCAGGACAAGAAATCTTGAAATGAATTTTCATGGTTAGGTAGAATCTGGGAGGTGGGGACCATAGGCTAAGCCGAGGGGCTGTGAAGTAGCGTAGTATGGGCACAAAAGAACAGATGGTACAATCCTATAGAGGTCAACATGCAAAGTGAAAGGGCAACGGCAGGTGAAGCTAAGCCATTAACCCTCAAAGTTCTCATTCCTAAAAGCCAAATCCCAAGTTCATCCTGGAGACTGTGGGCTAGCACTCCAGCTCCAGCATGATCACCGCTCAACATACTTTCTGTGTCTTGGAGATTCTGGGGTCTCATTTACTAAAACAATGGGAAAATTCCCACCAGTCACATAAAAACTGATTTTTTTTTCTTTTCAAATGCCAAGTTGTCACTCAGACAAATGAAATGGCATTTTGGGTTCCGGAAACCTGAGCCAATAAAAGAAAGTCTTATCATAACTTCTTTCATCCTGGGCTATGATCAAGAAAATTTTAGTATCCCAGAGAGCACTGGACACTTTCTCCAGAAAAAGGAAAGCTTCTATGCCTGGCTTTTGGTGAGCCTTACATACTGTTTTTCACATCCACAGTGTCCTGTTTTTGTGACTTGCTGCACCTACTCTGTCTCTCTGTATCCAGAGACCCACTCTCTTCTGGCACATCTAAATGGGTCAGAACGATGCCTGTGATACTGTAACCTACTGTGACTGGGTTAAAAATTGTTTTCAAGGGATCTCAGAAAGACTCTAACACTAGGGTTCCTAACCCACGGTGGGCGGAATCTTCTGGCTGATCACTGAACCCATTACTCTCCTCTCTAGGTACAGTGCTAATCAATATAGCCAATGAATCAGGAGTGAGAGAGAGATACGTCACTTCTAGGCACAGCCCATGAAATCTCCTAGAAATCATTGTCCAAGCCCTTTCTCCTTTCTAGTGGCCGCATGTACGTAGGGCTAGGTTGACCCTGGAAGCCACATGCGGAAGATGCAAGAGCCACTGCTGTTCCAGGATCCTGAACAGCTGTGTGGAGTAAATCAGATCCCCATTCCAAATGGCCATTACCTAAAACACTGTTATTGTTAAATACACAAAAAGTGTATTTCAACTAGGTTTCAATAAAACAAAAACCAAACCTACTGCTGCGGGTCAATTCCACTCACAGTGACCCTACAGACAGAGTAGAACTGCCTCACAGAGTTTCTGAGGAGAACCTGGACAGATTTGAATTGCCAACCTTTTGGTTAGCAGTTCAGTAGTACTTTAACCACTATGCCACCAGGGTTTCTCAACTAGGTTTAGGTCACTGAAATTTTAGACTTTATTATGGCAGCTAGCCTATTTACAGCAGTCAGTCTTATAGCAGCTAGCCTGTATTTGTGTTTATGCCTAACCTACTTTCTTTAGCTTCTTCTTAGACCAGTACTACAAAAAAATATTACATGGTTTCAGAATACACTAGTATCTCTTCTTCACAAAATCTGATTTTGCTAATCCACAGCCTAATAATTATTAGTTAATCAGGGGATACAAAATAAATACAAGTAACAGGCTAATAGCACAAATCAATAAAGCTGGCCTGGTTTCAAATTAAAGGGACAAAAAAAAAAGACTTGGAACATCTTTGCCTCGTTTGAGCAACCTCTACTCATTTTCCAGCAACAGCCTGTCATAACACAGGCCTAAATGTCTTTACGTCTTCCTTTTTTTTTTCTCCTTTTCTTTTCCTCCTAGGACCTGGAAATCCAAATTTAATGTGAATTATCTCAATTTTTAAATGTGCAGCTTCAATAAAATATACCAGTAGCCTGATCTTGCCCACTGGTGCCCAGTATATGAACTGTATTTTGAAGTCACACATAATGAAGCTTTCAGCCATGCCCCTAAAACCATCAGGGTTGGCATCAACCACTTCCTTTGAGAGTTCAGAAGTATATGTGATGCAGCTGAATCTGGCCCTGAGCAAGTCTCTACAGTTTATGAAACCAAATTTGGGAATTCAATGACATTCCTCCCAGTCCTGGAATGTAAAACTTATAGTGCTCTGTGAGCTCAAAAGGCTCTGGGGCTCATCTGAAGAGACTAAGACAATCTGGCCAACAAAGAAGTCACCTTCAGCAGTGGTGAGTATGGGAGGACAGATCTGCAACAGAGCAGACAGCGAGGGCCAAGAATCCAAGAGTGATCAGGACGAAACCACGTACACACTTGGAGGAGCCATTCAGAACGCTGTCTGGACCTCATCTCTGACTAGCTTTAATGTCTAACCTGCCCAAGCAGACAACAAGCCCTGCTCCCTTGCAACTGCTCCCTTGAACCACCCATGGCCCAAAGGATTCCCAGTGTTTCCTGACTGCTATCTATGGGATCCTCAGGATGAATAGCAGAACCTCCTTCATACCAAGAGTTTTCACAATAGTCCAAGGCTTTGGGGATGGCAAATTTTCAAAGTCAAATTTTAAGAGCAGAGAAAACTGCTAGATGTCCTAGAGCCTACTTTAAGGATGGGTTAGCCTTCCTCTGATAAATTCAAATGCCAGTCTAAAAGCAAGTGTTTTAATTCCTGGGTGAGTGGGAGCTTAGCCAAGGACAGTGCAGAATAGTGGTAAAGAGATGCTTTTTGGACTCTGTCAGACCTTGGTTTAATCCCCACTTTCCTACTTTCTAACAGTGTGTGTTGCCCTGCTATGCTGTTCTGAGTGTCAAACAAAGCGATACATACAAAGTCCTTAGAACAGTGCCTAATGCATTGCGGCTGGCTGCGCTTGAGGAGGTTCAGCGGTAGGGTTCTCCTCAGTAGTGGAATTTTTGCCTTAGGTGCAAAAGATGCTGATCGATTTCTGGCCAATGCACCTCATACGCACCTCCACCTGTGTGTCAGTGAAGGCTTTCATGTTGCTATGATGCTGAACAGGTTACAGTGGCACTTACAGATTTACAGTGGACTAGAAAGAAAGGCCTGGTGACACACTTCTGAAAGTCAGCCAATGAAAACCCTATGGATCACAAAGGTCAGATCTGCAGTGGATCACGGGGATGGCACAGGACAGGGCTGCGTCACTTCTGATATGAACAGGATACTCGTGAGTTGCAGGCCTAACACATACACAGGTTCTGATGATTCAGCCATGAACTTAATTGTTCTAAGTGTTATATATCACACTGCTGAATATCACTACAGCCACCTTCAAAGCATTCCCCTTGGGAAGCTATGCACCGATACCAGAATTCAGCCCACCCTTCAAAGAAATTTGGAACTCTTTCTGGAATGGCCCTTGCACACGGTAGCAAGTTTGTGAACTTAATTGTCTAGTCTGTGAGGGAATTTTTAGCCAGTAAACAAGTAACTGTATTAGAACACCCTTCTTACTCACCTGATCTGCCCCTCACTAACTTTGTATCCAAAGATAAAGGAAATATTGAAAAGAAGACATTTTGAAGACATTCAGGAAATCAAGAGAAATATGAAGACAGCTCTGATGTCCATTCCAGCAAGAGTTCAAAAATTGCTTTGAAGGGTAGACTAGGTGTTGGTGTCAGTGCACAGCTTCCCAAGGGAAGTACCTCAAAGGTGACCATAGCGACACGCAGCAATGAGGTATGTAACACTTTTTCTAGGATGAGTTCACAAACTTTTTCTGAGATGGTAAGATTGCAAACTTAACTGTTAGTCCTTGAACAGTATACCAAGCAACATATTTTGCTACTATTATGGAGCAAGAAGCCACATAATGTGGAGTAACTTAGGTTGAGGTTGCTAAAGTAAGCACCAATGAGTATTGGGAGCACTGTTTAATAGAAGAACAACCATTATTAAGTTGAAGTTTTAAAGAGCAGGAAGCTAACAGCTTCTGTTTCCTATCCTGGGGCTATAAGTAGATAGTTCCAGGCTAAAATGAGCTATCAGCTGTACTGTACATTCATTCTGATTTTATTAAGCAACACTGATATGGAAGAAACTAAACATAAAGAACATTAAAGGTAATACAAGATCTGCAACCAACCCTACTGGCCAAAAAGGCACTGAAGGACATTTACTAATGAGGTAATTAAGCAAGACTTAATAACCACCAAAAGCCCTGCTGTTACAGTAGTGAAGCAGATAAAGAAGGCATTTCACCCTTTGGAGAGTGGACATTACACTGAATGCATCTGTACAACAGCCAACAGCACTAGGAGGAGATAATGCTTTCAAAACACCTCTCATGTTAGTTTCAAATACGGCACCAAGCTTGTCTCCTGATAACTTAAACTGCAGCAGAATATCCACAAGCACTAAGAAGTCTGACCAAACGCAAGACAAGGAGAAAAAAAGACACAGAGGTTTCTTCTTTTTTTTTTCCCCTATCCTTCTTTTTGGTCTCTCTCACTTTGTTAAAGAAATTAGCAATCTCTCTATTTTGGCACAAAAACTAAACAGAGAGAGATGCTAATCGACAGCAGGAAAGATAAGGACTACTCTTGCAAAGGACAGCTTTGCTCTGTGTTCTTTCTAATCAGTTAGCTCCCGCTAAGAATTTCTGGCAGGAAGAATAGGAATCTTGGCTAAGCTAGCTTTAAAAGACGCACTGTAGGCCTCACCACTGCTGCTGCAGAACTGGCTGGTCTTTGCCTGTAACGACAATCATTACCCACTATCTTCCGAATACCTCAACTGACCTCTGAGACCTGTCCAGGCCTTAGAAAGCTCACAACTCTTCAAGACTGCCTAGACCACTGCCTAGAAAAAGCCACATTCACATGCTGCAGCACAATCTCTATCCACATCTTCCCTTCTTTTGTATTATAGTAAAAAATCTACCCCCAGCTTGATACAATACATACGCTTTGTAATAAAAGTTACCTATAATTAAAATCAACTAAAGCTTGTCTAGAATGTAACATGGCAGCAATCCCATTTCCATGACTTACTGTTGTAAAGAGAGAGTATTTGCAAAATCTAATACAGTTATACCACACTGTCAGAAAGATTTAACACACATTACACACTACTTAGTAACAAAACTTCTAACGGTGAGCCACATGTGCACTGTGGAAAACAGAATACAGTATATTTCACAAAACCAAACTTCCCATCAATATTTTAACATTAAAAGCAATTAGCACCCATAAACAGCAACCCAGATGTCCAACAATAGGGGAATGGATAGGTAAATGATGGTATATATACTCAGTGGAACACCACACAGTGATAAAGAACAACGATGATAGCAGGAAACATCTCTTAACCTGGTTTTAACTGGAGGACATTATGCTGAGAGAAAGCAGTCAGTGACAAAAGGACAAATATCGTACGAGACCCCTACGATAAGAACTTAAAAACAGACTCATGCATAGAAAAAAATACTCTTTGATGGCTGCAAGGGTGGGGAGGGAGGGAGGGTGTAGATTAGACAGTTAATAGAAATTTGGTTGGGTAAAATTGCTGACAGTGCACATTAGAAAGAAGATTAATAAAAACTGGACTTCAACACAATTTGAGCACCATCCCATCTTAACCCAATATTGCAAGGACAGAGTAGCTAGGGCGAGGGGCTGGGGCTCATGCTCTCAAGCAAAATCAAGGCCAACTGGCACAGCTTGCATTTTGCTAACAAGGACTCTCCGCACCCGACATCAGTGAGTGGCGTCCGGGGTCTTTAAAGCCGCCACCTGAGGGTACAGTAAATGGTCCCAACTCAGCAGGAACGGGTGATCACCAAAGTCCATAACGACATGGAGGAAAGAGAACCCAGAAGCCAGAGAGACCCATGTGAGTGGGTCTCTACATCGACGCGTGACCAGAAGAACCAGATGGTGCCTGGCCACCACCAGTGATAGCCATGATGGAGCTCACAAAATTGAGTCTCACTGGCAACACAAGAGTAAACAGGGGTGCACCCTGAGATATCCACTAAAAGACTGCAATTGATGGTCCAGGGGCTTTGGGGTTCCCCTGGGAGCATGGCCCCTGGCCCTGATGCTGCGCCTGTCCATAAATCATAATGAAGGTCAACTTTTTGGACAGCAATAGAGTGGACTTGGTGACGCAGAGAGACTGTATCTTGTGGGAATTTCATGGTTCTATGCGTCTATAGGATGTCATCCTGCTGACCTCTTGCTGAGGAAGAGGAGTAAGTGGAGAGGAGGGGATAGGAGACTGTTGGGAGGATAGGACATGTATGCAGCAGAGAGGAGGGGTGTGCTGTCACTGGGCAGGGAGAGCAGTGGGAGCCGCATATAGGTGAGCATGAGAATTTAAATGGGAATGTATATTTTCATTCAATTATTAAAAAAAAGCAATTAGCATCTTTTTAAAAGCCAGGGAAGTACTTCAATTAAATCCACTTAGAAAATAAGATTATGAAATAACTGGTTTCTTTTTCTTAAGGAGAAAAAAGTGAAAGATAGGACCCACCAAACACTACAAGAAAAATTATTGATGAATACTGTTGGATAACTTACCCTATCAGATATCGAGACACAGTAGAGTGCCACAGTAACTAAGGCAGTTTAGTACTGGCCCTGGAATATACAAACAGCCTAAATACTATATACACATATAATCACCTGCCTTGTGATAAGTGAAGCATTGCAATGCAATGGAAAAAGGTTATCTTCTTAATAACCAGGGCAGAGTATCTCTGTAGAAAAACAGCAAGAAAAGAATCCTCAGCCCTACATTATACCAAATGAAAGATCAGGGCTCCAGACCATGAAAATAACATAAAGATGCTCTTTATTGGGGGTGGGGAAGGTTTATTACCTTAAGGTAGGCAAAATTTTCTTAAATAAGATACAAAAACACTAATAATTATGGGAAAAATGATCCAATAGGCTTCACTGAAATTAAAAACTTCTATTCATCACAAAATATATTAAGAAAATAATGAGAAGTTTATATATGTTATATATGCATGTGACCCATCAAAATCAAACCCATTGCTGTCAAGTTGATTCTGATTCACAGTAACCTTACAGACAGAGTAGAACTGCCCCATAGAGTTTCCAAGCAGCAACTGGCAGGTTTGAACTGGCAACCTTTTGGTTAGCTGAGGTAGCACTTGACCACTATACCACCAGCATTTCCTATCTATGTGACAAGAGGTTCTTAGCCACAATATAGCAGGACTTCCTACAAATCAATAAAAAGGATAGACAACCCAATAGAAAAATAGGTAAACAGAAGAGAAACTTCTGGAAAGAAGGTATCAAAATGGTAAATAAATCAAGAGGAACAGCTTAGCTAAATCTAAATGAGATGTATACCATCAAAGCAGGTAAAATTTTAAAAGACTGAGGAATGCAACTACAAACAGCATAAGAAGAAGAAGTGTTAGTAAGAATGTGCAGCAACTGGGGTGGGGAGAGGTATAAAAAATGGGTACCATCACTTTGGAAAACAGCCATGATCATCCTAATGTTGTATATATGCACAACCTATGATTTAAAAATTCAATTCCTAAGCACATACCACAACACACACAGAAGAATAGTAGTTTTATTACTAATAAGACAGCATTATGTATTAGTAATAATCCAACTGGATAAACTCTCTTGTACAACTGCAGTAGATAGATTAAAAAAAGTGGTTAATTCTTACAATGGAACACTATTCAGTTATGACAAAAATGAACTGCATCTATACATGAAATTAACAGACCTCACACAATGTTGGATATAGAAAGCTAGACACAAAAAATAACTATAGTATGATACCATTTATATAAAATTCAAAAACTGGTAATACCAGTCTACAATGATGGAAATGTATGAGACTGGTTACTTTTGATGGAGGAGATACTGTCTGAGGCAGGTTTGTAGGGTGCTGGAAATATTCTTTGTTTATATAAGTGGTAGCTACACTCCAAAGCCTGTAGGAACTCGTTTGGTTCTGGTTAGGGTAGAGAAAAGTCCTGAAACCATTATTCATACTCTAGCATCAAGAACAAATTAGGTCAGATAAGTTGAAAAATCGCAGTCTTTTGAAGCCATAAGATACCTAAGAACATAATGAAGCCTAGCTGAACTAAAGTACAGAAAATAATGAGCCATTCCTTAGAAAAAAGAGACCCAGAGATGTTTTTATCCACCGAGGAACAGTAAGAGGAAGAAAGGAATCTGCCATTAAAAGTCTAGGAAAAACCTCTCAAACTTTGAAGCGCCCATTAGAAGCCACATGTGGATAGAACTGATGGAAGCCTACCTTGAGGGAATCTGAAGGTATCCAAGAACTCTTTTCCACAGACTTTTACCTAGGGTACCATGGTGGTACACTGCCAATACTGGGTGCAGGGCAAAGTGCTGCTATGCTAAGGAGGAGGTGTGAAACATGAAAAATTTGAAAGAGCAGAAAGACGTGTTAAACTGGAGACAGAACACCATTAAGAAGCTGTAGAAGCTCAGCGATGGCAATAACTTCCCATTAAAGTAGTGGCCTTGGTGACTGAGAAAAGTGAATGGATTCATGAAGGACTTTAGAGGTGGTGGTGATAGAACCCTTTATGTAGCACTCCTACACTGGACACTTTTTTCTGTTATTATGAAGTAAAATTAGAATACATAAAAAACCCATGTTCATTTTCTTCACAATTTCCATAAAAAGAATTGCACATGAAAATTGTGCACTGCTGTCAAAGTGCCAAGAGGCAATAGGAACACACCACAGGGGCAGGAGCATAAAATCAAACTTGTTGCCCTTAAAACAAATACGACCTTGTTAAACACTTTCCTGAAAAGACTGGTGGGAAATAGGGAGAAAGATTCAGATCAAATCCCCTGTTCCAGTCCCTAGGACACCTCTGGTCCTCTGATTTTACGTAGCAGGTAGCATTCCACTTTTTTTTTTTTTTTTTTTTTAACGTAAAGTTTCATTGAATTCAGTCTAGGTTAATGCCTGGAAAATTATGCACAATGACATGAAAAACCAAGATAGTGAAAATAAAAGATTTACAAGAGAATGTGACACGTCACTGATCCTGTACAAAGCATAGAGGAAAGCAAAAGGGTAGAGAAATCAAGGATTAGGCCAAATATAAAACTGAGTATTCTAAGACATTTATAAGCAAGAAACACTGGGGTGTACTGATAAACATAAACCCACCGCCAGTAAATTTATGCTACCTCATGGTGACTTTAAAGGACAGAACAGTAATGCCCCATAAAGTTTCCATGGAGCACCTGATGGATTTGAACTGCTGACCTATGGGTTAGCACCATAGCTCTTAACCACTAGGCCATCAGGGTTTCTGACAATGATCCAAGACCTAAGAATTCTGGGTTCTTTTTCAGACTACTAAATGTATAGGGTCACTGTGAGTCGGAATTGACTCAGTGACAGTGGGGTTTTAAACTTGAAATTTGCATTGAGTGGAATAACATAACTATTAAATGTATCCAGGAAGTATCTGTCACAGTGACTTTTCAAGGTCTGCATTCACGTACTCCAGATAATTTCAAGAGGCAGTATATCACAGTAGATTGAAGCTTTTGGCAGTCACATCAGAAAGACTTGGATTTAAATCTTGCAACTATCACTTCCTAGTCGTATGACTTTGTAGAATCCACCATCTTCTAGTATCTGTTTTCTGTCATAAAGATGGGCATTAGTCACAGTATTAATATCACAAGTTTTAAAGATTTAAGAGGTGACAACATTCAAAGTCCTTAGCAGGATGCTTGGCATTGCTACAGACCTTATAAATGCTAGCTCATGCTTATGAAATCCGAAATGTAACTTCTAATCAGATAAAGATCTTTGTTTTCCTTCTATTGGAAAATGACACTCCATATGCATACAGTAATACAGAATCTCCCATTATTTTATAACCAGAAATTCAAAATTTACTGGGCAACTATATGAGCTAGGTATCATGAAAGACATGATGGATACAGAGATGAACTAGACATTGCCTCTAACTTCAAATGTTCCTCAAGAGGGTGAAATCCTTGAGGGAAGATGTGTCTCTTCCATATCCCCAGAGACTAAAATACTATCTGAACATTGAACTGACTTTTTAAATATTCTTGGAATATAGTCTAGTGCTTTTTCTATTATACATACAAATATCTAAATCCAAATATAAAAACTACTGTTATTTTTTTATACCAAATGAAAAAAAATTATAAAGAAGAAACATTAGTATAAATATAGCTGGAATTGGGCTTAAATACTAGAATCTTTAAAACACTGTTAATGATTTTCTCACAAAACAAGTGCAACGACACTTGGCACTTCAAAAAAAACTCAAGAAATATGTAGCATGCATTGGAAAAAATTCACCACTTGTCTGATAATGTGATAATAAGAGAGAAACTTGATATCAAGTTCTTACTGCAATTATTAACATTTTTCCCAACATTCAAGTTATATGATCATAAAATTTCCTTTTAAAGATTTAAAATATTACTCCCCTGGTCTTCTTCTCCTCCACCTTCTTCATCATACTTTAAAATATTATCTCTGACATCATCTTCTGGATCAATCAAAAGTTGCTTGGCCTGGCGTTCTTTATCACGGCGTTTCATCCATACCACAAACATCAAAACCAGGACTAGATAAGAAAATAGTAAAAACAAAACATAGCATTGTAATTTTTTAAGTCTGATCTATCTAATCATCATGTTCACTAACAATTTATACTTATTAAAATTGGATCTATAGCTTGTAGTTCCATTTTCACTCTAATACCTATTTCCTGCCTCACAGGACACAGAAGGGGAAGAAATAGTTTAGAGAAGACTAGGCTCACTCCCTGATGTCTTGTGAACCTGTTGGGTCAACTTTTCTGTCCTTAGGTTATCATCTACAAATCAGGATAACTTTCTATTTCTAGAGGACAGCCTTCATATAATACTTCGTAATTCTAAAAAACATAAAAAGCAGTAAGCTAAATTGCTACTCAGCATTTAATTTCTGTTTTATTCATGTAACCTGTCATCACATGTCCCCAAATTCCCATAGAACATCATGTTTAAAGAAGGATAAGTGATTGTCAAAATGACTGGGGTGGCAAACTGGAATCTGATCATTAATTGGATCCTGACTCTTTTGGTCCCAGTGTTTTTTCACTGCACTATACTGCTTTCTGCTCATACCAAACTGCATGTTTCAGGTAAGAATGGATTAGCTGGAGCACTAGAGTAACATTAGGCTATGATGCTTTACACCTCTGTACCAGGTCTAGTACCATAAATGTTCTAAAGAGTTGATGTTAAAATCAGTACCAATTCACTTTCCTTCAAAGTGCCACAGTCATTTCTTCATGGCATAATCCAGCATACATACTTGTTTCTTTCTAAGTTGGCATATATGCCACATTTCAGTTGAAACATATTCCTAAGTGCACATCTAGGAACACATTCTGTCTAAAATGTGGGGATATCAGTTTACATCCTGAAGCACAAGATTTAATGACTCCTATTTGAGCACATTTTTATTATTGGCCATAAAAGTAAATATCCTCCTTTTAAAGCCAAATACATGATGTCATTTGCCATTGTTCCAAGGTAGAATCTAGCAAGTGGATTATTAGTATAGCATGCAGGTCTCATATTATAGGCAAAGTAGTTTCTATACAGGAAGTGAAAAATGCCCCAGCTTCTATAGTAACTGCTTAGAATAAAAGGACAGAATTCTGAATTACCAGAACACTTGTAAATGGAGAAAACATAAAAGAAATGGCCAACGTTTTCAAGAAAAGGATTGGTGCATAGCACACTTGCACAATAAACCAAATCCTGCTGCTATTTCACAATAAAACACAGGGCTGAGGCAATTTATTCTTTTAACCTGCATGTTTAGAAGTGGTTCCTGAAGTACTTTCCAGTGGTTAATTTCTTGCATTCCACTGAACCAAAGACTGCAAAGTGTCTTGAAAAGGAGCAATTCCTTAATCCACACTTACTCTAAAGATAGATAATTTATCAAGCTATGCAATCATTTCTATTATCAAATGTGCTGCATGAGAAGTGCAGTCTCCCACTCCATTACACAGCCCTTCGGAAACAAATACCTCGATGCCTGTATGACTGCAGCAGGTTGCTGACTGTGCTGTATTTGAAGGAATGTAAAGGAAAGCAATGTACTCATTTTCCTAAATCATCCACCATGTGCCATAAATTCATACTCAAATCGTTAGAAAAGTGCTCAAAGTTACGGCTGCTTAACACTTCACTATGAAAAGAGTTTGCTAGGGGGTCCAAGCAATCAGCATCAGAAAAATGGTCAAAGAGCGTGGAAGTGGTTGGCTAGGTAGGTTTGTTGTAAAACTGGATGTGCTTCAAACAATGCTCAGGGTTTTTTCATTGTGAAGTGGGCTTAGCTGTCTCACGTATAGGTGGGAAAATCCTCAGAGGTCAAGGAAATTTGGTAGCTCACTTTATCCTTAATCTATTACTTGGTTAATACAATTGTGGTGGGTATCTATCACGTGATGAGGCATGTGCCATTTCAATAATCTTCACATGTAGTTCAGCGACATTAATTATGTTCATCACAATGTTTCACTGTCACCCGTGTTACCAGATTTTTCCCTCACCTTTAAGAGAAGCTCAGTGTCCCCTAAGCACTGACTTCCTTTCTCCCTGCCCTCTCCTGCCAAAAAAACAGATACACAGCTAAAGCTGCAGGAAGCAGAAATAATTTACGCCTAAGAGGCAGTTAAAGCACTTACTGAGCAGGATGATGATGCACAGCAGGATGGCGATGATGGCGCCGGTGCCCAGCCCTGCGCCCACGATTCTGTCCACATCTGTGCAATCCCCATTGGAATCACACTGGCAAACCTTCACACGGAGGATGGAAATATTTGACTTGGGAGGATTCCCCGAATCTGTAATTATGATTGGGACTTCATATATACCAGCTTCAAGAAATTTTATCTTTAAATTAAGCTGAGCGAAATCACCTATATGAAAAGGGAAAAATGTAGGCTGATGGTTAATACACAGCATGATGAAAAACAGACAGAATTTTCTAGAGTGTATTTGCTACTGAATCATCAAATCAGTCACCAACTGCTGTCTAGTCAATTGCCACAACGAGGATCCCATGTGTGTCAGAGAGGACCTGTGCACCACAGGGATTTCAATGGCTGATTTTTCAGAAGTAGATCGACCATCAGGCCTTTCTTCCATGATGCCTCTGGGTGGATTCAGGATTCCAGGCTTTTGGTTAGCAGCTGGACGTGTTAAAGGTGTGTGACACCCAGGCACTCCTTTAGCATATGCAAATGAGACTATAACTATGCTGTATTGTCAAGCTCTTCTTCAACTTTAAGGGCTTTTAATATCTTATGTAAATGTTCAGTGTACTTTAAAATACATTTAGTGAGAAGGTTATCAAGCCCATAAAATTAACTTTTTACACCAGGAATCCAAACCTCTTGACTGTGCCTATACGGAGATAATTCACCTGTTCTTACCATTAAGCCGAGTGATGGTCCAGTTTCTCTTAATAGTCACTGGGGACAAAGGAAGATCAAAAGCGAACGGCCCGGCATTTGGGTCAATGTCATAATCCAGGGCTGTGATGTTAATCGAATTGGGGTCTGGAGTTTCGCAAGTCTCTGCCTCTTGAGGTAACACTTGAGGGGCATTGTCATTAATGTCAAGTAAATAGATCTGCAGTGTGCCCGTGCCACTCATTGGAGGAATTCCTTTAAAAGGGAGAACAGTTAAAAACCAATGCTAAACAACCTCAATCCCTGTCAAATTCTCAATGCTAAAACTCTTGCTCCTCTAATCACTGGGTAGCCTTGGAAAAAGCTAGTTGCCTCAGCATGTGGACAGACTGTTTTAGGAACAAGGCTACTTCTGGCTTCCCTCCTAGGACGACCCTGAGCTCCACTGTTCTTCAGGGGCTGAGCCCTGAGACAACACACGCGTACACCTCCTCACTGATCCTGTACTTGGCCCACCCCAGCTGTTCATCACTCAGGGCCCTGTGTGCACCCTGCTCCTGCAGGTACTGTGAGGACCGAGAACAGTGGACCACAGGGCTCTTGACCTTGTGGACCTACTGGCTTGATGGAGAACCAAGACATGTGCATAGAAGAATACAAATTTTTCAATTTCAAGCACAGCTATGAAATACTGTAATTTTCTTCAAATAAGTAGTACAGAACAAGAGACCTCATCTTGGGAAGGAGTATCATAGAGTAATGCTATTTATAGATCAACCAGCTACGTGCCTCAAAAAAGTATTAGGTTGTTTTATATGCATTATCTCACTGCAATCCCATGAAGTAGGTTTAAACAGATGAGGAATCTGTATCTCTGTCAACTGCTCAAGGCCACACACCTGCAAGGGGTAGAGGTGTTACTAAGGACTGGTCTGAGTAAATCCAAATTAGTTCTCATTTCACTGTATCATGTTGTCTAGACCTCATGGGACTTCACGAAATATCTGAGTTCTTGGTTTGTGCTAGACACATTTTAAGCACTTTCATCTTCCCCAAACCCCATGAGTAAGTACCGCCATTATTACCTTTATTTTGCAAAAAAAGAGGGAGCTGACATTTAAAATTGGGTTCCCAACCCCACAGTTGGAAAGAGCTAGAGCTGGAATCAGGGCCCAGGTGGTCAGCGAGAACCCCAGAGCTTGCATTCTTAAGCACAGATCAAGCTGAGAGCCGCCAAAGTCAAAAAAGTCCATCTACAGGTTTACGTAAGTCACTTTTTTCTTACTGTTATAGTCAGGTGCTGACCAGTCGATTCTGACTCATGGTGACCCAACAGGACAGAGTAGAACTGTACCACAGGCTTTCCAAAGCCGTAATCTTTAAGGGAGCAGATCATCAGGTCTTTTTTCCTGCAAAGCAGTGGCTGGTCAGTTTGAGCCATTGACCTTTTCAGTAAACAGGTGAGCACCCTTTAATCATGTCACCACCAGGGTGCCTTCCTTTTTACTTTATATCCCTAAAAAAGTGCTTATCTATTGATCTCAACAATTTAGAATCCAGCAGAGACTCAGAAAGCTGGGGGTGGCGGAGGGGGTGTGGAGGGAAATAACCAAATGTTGCTGAAGTACATGTTGTAAAATCAACACATTAAAGATTACATATTTACTTATCTCAGTGTAAGCACAAAAATTTATAACCCCTGGTAGACCAGAGGTAGAAAACGTGAAAAAAAAAGATTGCTATAGACAGACATAATGATGCAACAAATAGACTAGAAGAGATTTAAAAAGAACAACTCAAAAACCAGTGCCTGGGGACCAATAATGACAGACTCACAAGGCTGGAATGGGCATGAAGGTGTGGTGGGACAGTAAAACAACTCAGGTTTGCAACCACAATACTAATCATCCTGGAAGGTGTGTGGACATTGAGAACATTCATTACCGAGACAAGGAAGTAACACAGTGGAAAGCCCATTAGAAACACAAAATAAAAGCTGGGGCTTAAAAGAATCATGTAAAGTTAAAAAAAAAATACATGTATATTGTGGCTTAGAGTAATAAAAGTCAGTTTTCTAGACAATTGAGTTTCATAGAAAATCTCATTTCCTGATCATACATGTGTGATGAGGCTCTCCTCTTTAATGATTGCAGGACGATGTATACAGTGACCCTATTGAATCACATACCATTGTCAGAAGCAAGGAAAGTAGCATTGTATATATTGTTCTTCACATTTGGGGATTCTCTGTCCAAAATAGCAATTGTCGTTATTTGTCCATTCACGGGATCTATTTTTAGCCAATTGGCAGGATCAGATAACTTTGTATATCTACAAAATGAAAACACAGCAAGTTTGTTTATTGTGATATACTTTTCTTTTTAAAGCATATTTCCCAGGTTTAATTCCACATACAACCACCTTGTTAACTTACATTTTTGCATTTTATGATTGGAATCCCAGTTTTAACATGACATAATATTTTTGTGGCAATGGTTTTGGGGGTTCCAGAATGGTTATGTTCAGTCAGGCAGGCAAGAAACATGACAGAGGCATTAGAGAGGCAGAGCTAGCAGCACAGTCTTCCTACCAGGGGACAGGGAAGATGTCATAGATCTCATTTTAGGCTCTTACTTCATTGAACAAACACCAGTGGTAGAGACAACATACCTTCTAAATTAGCCAGCCGCTGGTGCTGCAGTGGTTAAGAGCTTAGGCTGTTAACCAAAAGATTCTCAGTTCGAGTCACCAACCATTCCTTGGAAATCTATGAGGTGGTTCTGCTTTGCCTTATAGAGTTGCTATGCATGGGTATCAACTAGACAGCAACGAATTTGTTTTTTCTAATATATAGGACTTAAATTATAATAGAAGTTTAGATTTCTATCAGTGAACATTCCTAAACATTCTGCAGTCTTGTCATGGCAGGGAGGAGGCCACACTGGGGAGACCTCATTAAATCCTATTCCTGCTAGGATCACCCACACAGCTCTAAGGCTCTGGACCATACATCTGTTTAGTGAAGCCCAGCTATCTAAATCTGTGTCAAAAACTTATCATCTTAAATTTTTTTTTTTCACCCTAAGTGGGGGTAGATTTTTCAAGCCAGGATAACCAATATACAGCTGTATTAACTAATATACTTGCTGCTGTCAGTTACTACAGTTAAAAGTCTATTCCAACTCGTGGTCGCCCACAGGCACACAGTAGAACTGCTCCATAGAGTTTTTAAGGTTGTGACCTTTCAGGGAAGCCGACTGTCAGGCCTATCTTCTGTGGTGCCTCTGAGTGAGTTTCAACGGCCAGCCTTTTGTCTAGCAGCAGTAGAGCACTTAACTTGACTGCACTAGCCAGAAGCCTAACAATACATACAATGAAAAGAGTATTTCAAAAAGTAAACAAATTGTAGGATTCAAGTACACCTAATAAGTAGCTATTTAACTGGCTTGAGTTCAATGTGTAGATAAATGGAGATAACAAGGTAAGTAGTTCTTTGTTAGCAGGAGTACTGAAAGAAGTTAAATGAAGTATGAGTTAGTTTTTAAAAAAGTTCATCACCAGCTAGGGAGAGCAACTGTGTGGGGGTATGTTCTTTTTGCAGGTACTAACTCATCCAAAAGTATAAATCAGATTTTGCTGAGGTTGGAAATCTTTACAGATAAGTTTTATATATCCAATACTTGCTGTATAGGAAGTGATGAAAATAATTAGCTCTTAGATCTTAGTTTTGGTATGAGTTTTCTTTTTTCCTTCTTGTGTGGAGAAAAAAAAGTGTTATATTGAGAGTTCTCTATTTACTTACTGTAGAAGATTTTTGTGATGTTTAGTACACAGACCAAAAAAAAAACTTGTTGCCACTGAGTCATTTCAGATTCATAATGATCCTACAGGACAAAATAGAACTGTCCCATAGGGTTTCCAAGGAGTGGCTGGTGGATTTGAACTGTTGACCTTGCAATTATCAGCCGAGCTCTTAAGCACTTGAGTCACTGGGACTCTGTTAGGTATAAAACTTCAGGCTAAATCATTATTCACTATCAAAAAAGAAAAAAAAGAAAAAGGAAAAGGAAAGACAGTAAGGAGGCAGAGACAATTTTTTTCTTCAAAATAATATAAAAGTTGATCAGTTAATATTTCCTGTCTAATGCGGTGACTGATTTACTGAGAGGAAAATTTGTGATATACTTCAAAATTGTCTTGCAGTGAGCAGTTCTGGTTCCAATGAAAACTTCTTACTCAAATGGTAAGTTAACTCTATGTAATGCAGTGTGTAGTACATAATGTACAAAATCACCATAAATGGCATTTCACACCTAATGTTTTGCTGCATATATCGATCTGGGTCCTGAGCAGTGAATGTAGTTAACATGGTACCAGCATGAAGGCCTTCTTCTTGGCGAATAATCTTGGGATTGGGTACAAAATAGGGGTTTTCATTCACATCAATAACAGTAACAGACACAGTTGCAGTTGACTGAGGTGGGTGCTGAATACCCTTGGCTAATGGCACTTGATTTTCTGCAGCGACAGTGAGGACAAACATCCTATTTGTTTCAAAGTCGATAGGCTGGGGAAAAAAAAAAGAAAACATTTTCATAGGAAATACAATTACTTAAAATCTGAAGTTTATACTTCTATCTACTACATTTCTAAAATACTTTTTCTTTCATGGTACGTTGAGGTTCCTTCAAATTTCTTGCAAGCATTCATTAACATGGTCAACGATTAAAAGTACTCCTAGAGTCTACAGCACCCCATACTGGCGAGTGGTGTCTAGGGTCTTAAAAGCTAGCAAGCTGGCATCTGAGGTGCACCAAATGTCCCAACTCATGCAGAACACACGATCACCGAGAACAACAAAGAGATAAGGGAAAAAGAGCCCATGAGACAGACTGACTCATAGGAATGGGAGACTGTATCAACATGAGACCAGAAGAACCAGATGGTGCCTGGTCACCACCAAAGACAGCCGTGATAGTGGGGACACAATGTAGAGTTCCTGAGGCAACATGAGAAAAAGAGGTGTGCAGTCTAAGAATTCTACTAAAAGACCTGAAGTAATGGTCTAACAGCCTTGAGAATCCCCCGGGAACATGGCTCTAGACCTGCTGCTGTCCTTGACAGAAACCACTAATGAGTCAACTCTTCAGACAAGAATGCACTGGACTTGAGGACATGGCATGACCACACAGTGCACGTACTTTATGGTTCTAGGCATTTACAGGAGGCTGTCCTACTGGTCTCTTCGTACATGGGAGAGAAGAGGTTGGGGGGCAGCAGACAGATGCTTCCTTAAAGTATACTAGATATACACAGTGAAAACGAGGAGTGTGCTGTCACCAGGTGGGGAGAGGAGAGGGAGCTGCAGATAGGTGGGCATGCAAAACTGATTTAGACTGTACACTTTTCACTTAATCACAATAAAAAAAAACAAACAATAAAAATAAAAAGTTCTCTTTATTTAATCTCCTTGCAAAGTTTTGGTACTTGAAGATTTATCTTCACATTGATTCATTTGTTCAGATATATCAACAAACCTGATTATCCTTAAGAAGCCGACTAGGGAGCAAAAATAATAATCTGAGGTAAAATGAGAACATACAGTCCAGTTCTTTACTCTCACTATAAAGACTGTACGCCAGTACAAAGACTACTGCCAGTCCAGAAAAAGGGTTTACAAGCCTCTGGTGAAGTTGAAAAACAAACAAACAAAAAATTGCAATACATGGTAATTTTATTTTTTTTAAATAAAGCTAAACATCTTCAATTTAAAAATATTCATAATTCGAAGTACACGTTTTTAAGTATACATAAACATGTGCCCCTTTTACTAAAAACAGTTATTTTCTGGTAGTAGGGTTTTTTTGTGTGTATGTGTGAATGGGTTTGCCCTTATTTAGTAAAGTATTTGGCAAAATAAATTTTGGGTATTTTACTGGCCTATGAAAACCCCAAATCTAAAAACAACATGTTAGAAAAATACTAGGCATCAATAACTCTTAAGGCAAATGTTAGCTTCTGAAGTTCAAGTGGACCCTTCAGTTAACCAAAACGTTACCAAGACCTTGAATTTCCTCTGATCATCTCCTAGTGGAGGTACGGGTGAGCATTACTGTGCAGGGACAGAGGACAGCAGAGCCTAAAGACCTCACTGCTGATTTAACAAACAAAAAGCCAAACCCGCTGGCATCGAGTCCATTCCAACTTACAACAACCCTTCTAAGACAGAACTGCCTTAGAGCTTCCAAGGATCACCTGGTGGATTCAAACTGGTGACTTTCTGGAGAGCAGCCACAGCACTTTACCTGTTCACTGGCAGTCCAAAAGTGGTAAAGAGTAGAAGCTAAGAAGAAAGTCCCACTATTAGTGTGGCACCAGTTTCTTAACCTAGACCACATCTGTCTATCTTCAAACACGTGTTCGGAGTGATTTCGTTAGCCACGTGAAACGTCTCTGACAGAACGTTTATTTATGTTAAGTGTGATACATGGTTCTAGATGCTTTAATGTGCATTGTAACCCTTTATACCTCACAACAGCATACAGGCTTCAATACTGTCATCACCCCCGGTTCTGCATGAGAAAAAATGAGGTTCAGGAAGGTTAAATGAGTTGCCACAGTAAATCCTGACCAAGTCATAGAGCTGGAATTTGAACACAAGCAGCACGGCCCTGGGGCTAGTGCTCTTCATCATCATCACACGCCTTCTGACTCAGTGGGTTGATTCACGTAGTTTCCAATCCCCACCATGTAGGGGAAAATTCACCATTCTTCTCAGGTACAAGGAAAAGGTTTGGTAACTGGCATCTCAGCGCACTTTCCTAAATAAGGCCATGCTGCGGTTTACTTCCAAATCAAGAGCATTGAGGTGTGGGACAAGAAAGCACATCTCTTTACTGAGTAAGTTAAAGGAAGGGGCTTTCATTTTAAAGAGCTTTGAAGCTATAGTAATGTATTTATCATACTTGAAGACCATCCCCCCTGCCTGTAGCACTCAGTTTTTTTGGCAATTAAAGATCAGAAGGACCAGTTCTTTAAAGCTCTGAAAGTCACATTTAGAAACAGGAGCATAAATCCAATACCTTTTAAAGGCACAGGCCCTCTCCTTCCCTTCTCATTCCATTTAACTTGCATGACATATTCTATTTTGTTCATTACCTGCTGTACTCTCATAATAATCCTCAGATCTGAGGCTAGTCAGTGTGGGTATCATTCTCAACAGTTATCAACTGGCCATCAACAATAAGAAAACAATATATCACTAATATACCAACTATACCAACAGCTCCATTGTTGAGGCCATTTCTTACATTCAGATTAGTCCAATTGTCTAAATTGATTTAAACACAATCAGATTCCAGGTATAATGTGAGACTACATTGGTCCTAGAATCAACATAAATTAAAAAACAAGAAATATGACTCTCCCCCAAATATATATTAGTTTCAGATTTAAATATATTTGAAAGGGCGGGGTGGGGGGGAAGTCCTAGTATCCAACAGCAAAATAAAGGGAACAGAACCCAAACCCAAAATCCAAACTTGTTATCATGAAGTCAGTTCTGACTCAGAGGCATAGACAGATCACTGCTGAGGGGCTACTGGCAAGATTAATAGCTGGAGCGGGCACTTACTTTGACCACGGTGACTAAGCCATCATTGCTGTTTGGGTCAGTCTGAATGGCGAAGCGCCCTGTGGGATCTCCACCACTGATTCTATATACTGCATTCCAGGCCGACGTATGGGGCTGATCTTTATCCGTCACGGTTAGATTAGCCACTATGACATCTACCCTGTTCTCAGGGACTTCGCCATAGAACTACAGAGAGACAAAGCTCAGTCACAGGAGGGACATGGATCACTGAAGGATAGTATGTTAACGAACACATCACCCCAACCTTGCTACACCACTAAATCTTTATCATCTTCACTTAAATGAGGCTAGTAACACAGATAATCATAACATTTACATTAGTAGCTCATTTTTCTTCTAAATTAAGTTACAATTTCATTAATACTAAAATTAGTAAAAATTAGTGGCTATTTGTGACTTATGTGGGTGAAGAGCAGGGTCAAGGAAAAGACTTGTCTTTTATAGGTACATATGTGCCAAAGAAGTAGCATAAATCAGCTACGTAATTCATGTACAGAAAATAGTTATAAGCATTTTGTCAAAACAGCACAAGCTTTTCAGGACATTGTTTCCAGGCAGCATATTACAACAAGTTTAACTGTGAGCTTGGATAACACCAGAAAAACAAATTACATGGGTGTGTTATTTAAAGCCTTTGTGAATAAACATGCCTGGGTCACTTCCCCTTCTGTTTACCACATTTCTTCTTCAGGACACACCTTCTCAGGAATGGACCACAGACCTGAAGGTGGCTGAGTGGCAGGCTGTGCTTACCGTCATGGCTGTGAACTCTGGGGGATTGTCATTGACGTCAGTGACGCTGATGACAGCTGTGGCTGTGTTGGAAAGGCCATACGTGGGATTTCCTTCCATGTCTGTAGCTTGAATTATTAATGTATATTGTTGCACTTTCTAAAAAGACATAAAGATAACAACACTTAAATAAAACTCACTCCTCAAGAAGACAGAAGGGTTGTTCTGTAAATGGCTCTTTCCTACACGTGGAGAACACAGCATCCTTCACTGTGGTTAACACTATTTGAAATTTCCCAAGTGGAGTTTACTTTAGCTTAGGAAGCACAGGTCTGCTCTTTGTCTCTGTAGATTTAACTGTGTATATTCACCTCTGCTAATGAGAAAGGAACACACTGCTGATGTGTGAAATTCACGGCTAAGCAGACATCAACATCTGGTTTCAGATTTTCGCTTTCTTTTGAGGTTCACAACACTGTGGTCAAGCATTAGAGTTAACAGGCTTGCATTTACTTCTTTGTCTACTAATTTCTACCCATTTTAGGATACTAATGATAACGAAGACTTTCAAGAAAAGAAAGTATAATTCACAATCTATACATGCTTTCTTCTATCTACTCTTAAATGTATTCTTTTGTTACAACAGGACTGATGAAATTATTTTCTAACTCCCATTAGTAAGCATCATTCACAATAATAGTAATATAGTCTTAAATAAGAGTAGTACGAGCATAAAAATAAGGGAAATACATTCTTAAATGAGAGTCCCTAGGTGTGAAAACAGTTAAGGTACTTGGCTGCTAACCAAAAAGGTTGGAGGTTTGAGTGCACCAGAGACATTTTCAGAAAAAAGGCCTGGTAATCTACTTTTGAAAAATCAGTCATTGAAAACCCTAAGGTGCACATTCTACTCTGAAGCATGTGGGGTCATCATGAGTTGAAACTGACTAGACAGCAATTTGTTTATTGGTAAACAAAGTCAAAACCTAATAAAGGGTTTATCTTTATATCCTGTATTCTGGAACACAGTATGTGTTTAATAACTGTATACCAAATACATTGTTATTTGTGCATAACCAACTGGGTCCAGACTTATGACAGATATAGATACATTTACACACAATTATTATCAAAGAGGCACTCTAACTGCTTTCAAATTCCAGACTGACCTTTTAAAAGCGGAGCACATTAAGCCACAGTGTCTCCAAGAGAAAATCTTAAAGCTATCTGAAAAGTCTGTGGCACCAGCCAACAAAGTTTTCTCCTTGGGTACTCTAACCAAATAGCATATCTAAAATTATTTGAAATCTCTGTGGAAACTGGAACAGTTTTTTTTTTTTTTTTTAAAGATTACTTTCATAAATGTTAAAACATTCTGAACAGCACTCACGTCTTCAAACAAAAATAAACTGTCAGTGCAAAGTGTGGTTTTCCCTGAGTCTAAATACAGCTAACATTATGAATGGCCATTCTTAAGGGATTTCTGGAGCTTGGACAGAACAGACACAAATTGTAGCTTTTGATTTAGTTGTCAGTGGGAAGGGTGACGAAAAAGAAAGGAGCAGGAGGGAAATATAAACCTCACACATTAGATTTTAAGACTGTCCACCCAAATGCCAATCTCTAGCAGTTATTAATTTTAGACTTTTTTGTTTCCCTAAAAAAGCAAAGACAACACTTTTTTTGAATGAATGAAAAAGAAGGACTATTGCTAGGTTAGCCATTGTAGTGTTTCCTAACCCACATGACTTTACTACAAAGCTTACATGTGTTACAACATGTCTCAGTGGCTTCCTTTGCTGATCAAGAGTGTCATTTCAGCTGAATGCTCTCATGGGTACTAAGCAAACCGCAGGGCATTCAGTTTAGCCTCTCAGCTAAAAGCCATGAAAATAAAAATTTGTTATGACTTTGAAATGTCATTTTTGTTAGCTGATACTTGCAGATAGAGATGAATATTCTCAAAAAAAGAAAAAAAAATAATGAAGTTCTGAGTTTCTTTTAAGATAACAAACTCCATGTGGGTATTTTATGGAGACCCAGTACTTTCTTAGGTACCTAAAATCATTTTGATTATTTGCTCTACCAGTATCTTTAAAACTATATAAGCATAAAGCCACTGCTGTTGAGTTGACTCTAATCTACGTAGACCCTATAAAAACATAGGGCTTTCAAGATGCAGCTAGTGGATTCAAACTGACAATCTTTTGCTTAAGAGGTGAGCTCTTAATTACTATGCTACCAGGCCTCCTATATGAGCATAATAAATACAATTTGCCATTGAGCTAAAACACTAGGAACCATAGATAATACTTCTAATTTCCTATTGTTTCAAGTTAAACTCTTTACGTTATAAAAGAACATTATTACTTCTAAAATATAGTATCTCTTCAAATAAAAAGATATCCATTTGACAAATAACATTATCTCCATTTTCAAATGCTTGACTGGTAAAATGTTCTTACATTTAGTAAGAACCCACCATAGCCCATATTTTAGACAACAGAACTATTAAGAGATTCTTTACTAACTGAGTCATTGGACATCTGGTTCTGAAAGACAGATTTTGTAACAATTTTATTTTCTACCCTCATCTTCCCAAATCTGATCAAGTGGGATCTTAGTTAAAAACTGTTCTCCATTTCTTGTTTTAAATGGAATAAAAACTAATCAGCTTGCTCTCAGTCCTTCGTTCTTTGCAATTAGACTATCTTATCAAAGTTATCACCTTTCATCTGCTTATCCAACATCCTGAGTCTTTCCTATTTCTCACTAAATGCCTTGCATGACCTGGAGCCATTGCATCTGCCATTGTTTTCTTCTTAGAGCAGCAGCTCTCAACAGGAAGGATTTAGCAGCTCCCTCCCTCAGCTATTAACCAGAGAGTCCGCAATTCAAATCTACCAGCCTCTCCCTGAAAACTCCATGGGATTGTTCTACGCTGTCCTATAGGGCTGCTATGAATTGGAATTAATTTCAAGGCAACAGGTTTCTTTTTTTTTAACCCTCTTCCAGGAACAGCTGGTTGTCACAATTCAGGGTAGCTACAGGCATCTAGTTCATAGGAGTCTGGGATGCTGCTAAAGATGCCACACTGCACAGGGCAGCACCCTACAACAAAGAATTACCAGACCCAAAACATCAACAGGGGCAAAGGCTGAGAAACCCCAGTCTAGAATATTGTTACCTCAGTTCTGAACCTGCAAAACACAATAGCTAAAAAGCCACCCTAGAAATGCCTTCTGAGAGTCCTTAAGGTGGCGCTATTTGCCTCCTCAGGACTATGCCGCCTGAGTTTAGTTTCTACGGTTGTTTTCAGTCCGCATGTCTTTCCTTGCCCCTCTCTAGACACGAGTGCACACCCATCTCTCCAGGGCCCTTGCCTTGCTCACGTTTATGGTGCTGGTACACAGCAAAATGTCTGACAGAGAGCAAGCAAACAAACATTTTTGAACGTGTGGCTGGATTGACGAACGGAAAATTTGGGCCTCATGTTACCTATCATCAACATTTCAGGTTAGGGGAAAAGCCTCTTATTTATAAAGCTAGCTATCATCTATTTATTAAAATACACACTAGGAGCATAAACCAGATCACCGTTTCCCAAACTGTAGTGATTCATCCACATACTCCCGAGTTTTCCATATCCTTATAATTCTGTATTACAATTATTTATTATTTATCTTGGTATTAACTCCCTTAAAAAAAGTTAATTAATTTATTATAAAAGTACTATAAATGGGAAACTAGCATCATTAGCCATAAATACTAACTAAAAAGAAATATAATAAAATTACTGGGCTCTGGAAGCCATCTAATGGTGCAACAGCATCTAAAAGGCTTGTGATTTCTATTTGTCTCCAGAAGTTCCTTGCATGTATGAACTAAAATCATTATACATGTGAACCACACTTGAAACACTGAACTACAGAGCTATAAACGAATGAAAAGGTAGAATACTCATTCACTCATTTGGCAAATATTTACTGAATGTCTTACTAAGCAATGCAGCATTTACTTGGCTAAAATAATGTATAAAACAATATATGGCCTTGCTTTCACTGAATGACAGAGACAGATATTGATGAAACACACAAATGGATGTAAGATATATGTGCAGGAAGGCTGGGAAGAAGTGATTAAAAAAAAAAAAAACCTTTAATAGAAGTCTGGCCTAGTGCCCAAAGACAGGAGTTGGGGTTGGGATAAAAATAAAATAAAAATACAAGAAGCATTTTCAGGGTAGATGAGAAGGAACATGATGACTAAACAGTTAGGGGGTGGATGGATGGTGGTACATGATAAAGGCAAGAAGAATATGATCTGGGCTACTGGAATACACGTGGCACTGGTTACATGAAATAGGACATTCCTCAGGAATCACAGATCCAGGAAGAAAATGATGGATTTGCTTTTTGCATACAGTGGACTCAGGGATGAACAATGAAGTAATAATCCCCATACCTAAAAAAGGAAGTAAAGGTTTGTGAACTTTTCCAAATTCTTAACTGGTCAGCTCCAATTTCCTCATCTAAGAAATGGAAATAATAGTACAACCTATCTTGTAAATTAATTCATTAATGTTTAGCCTTTTGGCTAAGATCAAGTGTAGTATCATTAAAATTTTCTTAAATGCCAATAACTGTTTGAAGGATCTTGATGACATAAAATAGCAAACACTCCCTCAGAACGAATTGTGTGTCAGGTATAGTGTTAAGTGCTATATGTTATTTCATTTAGTCTTCACAATAAACCTGTAAGTCAGATGAATGTTTTCATCTGTTTTACAAATAAGTTAACTGGGGCATCTGAAGGTCAGAAAGCTTATCCATGGGTACCCAGCTGTAAGTGGTAGAATCAAACTTGGAACCATGAGGTTGTACCATTTATCAGTGCACTATATTAGTGAACTCCAAGAAAGTCAGAATATACATGCAATATGAGAATATCTGGAGAAAGACAGGCAGGTTTCAAAGATTTGTGGACTAAGTGTGAAGTGTCCTTTGAGAAGTCTACTGTTCATTTGGAGAAGAAAGACTAACGTGAGGTTCTTGTTCAGAGTAAAAGTATGCACATGCATCTGTCTCACTGAGTATCTGGGGTGGGAAACCACAGATAATTTCTACATTCTAGAGTCTTTGTAAATAAGAGAGGTACCCGCAGGTTACTGTGGGTGCTCAAGGGAAGGCCTCAGGATTGTATCTCAGAGGGGTGAGGACTAGTCTGAAGGATGACAGCTTGGGATGGGAAAGGGCTAGTCAGGTAAGGAAAATAATATAAAACTTCAGTTCTGTACAAGGAAATACATGAGTTGTTGGGTAATATTTACTTGTAAATGCAAGAAAAGGAATTCTGGGAGTTAGGCTAAAGCACGCTTTGGGGCCAAAATCCTAGAGGGGCTGTAATACCACGTCAGAGGGCTCTGACTTCATCTTGTGGTTTGCGGGGAGGCACTTTATCATAGGGAAGACTCAGCATGTTTGAAGATTATAACGTAGGAATCTATCGGGAAGGAATACTAGAGACATGACAGAAAACAGGAGGACATTCTTTCAGGCTAGAATAAGGAGTTAAGGCTTGAAAAGCAGGAAATATAATTTTTCTTTTGCCTTATGAAAAACAGTGTAAGAGAAGGAAAAGTGAAAGCTCAGTAGATGCTGCTGCTGCATTTACGATGGGAAAATGACAGCTGGTATTTACTGGACATTGTGCTGAATGCTTTATGCATCTTCCTACATAATTATGACAGGAGACAGGTAATATTATTATCCTATTTTCCAGATATAGGAACTGAGCTTTCAGATGCATAGCCTGAAAGTCGCACGGCATGCAAAAGGTAGAATACAGAGCTACTGAAGCCAGGGCTGAGTCACTGGCAGTGACTGAGAAGTAGGGAGATGAGCTTGAGAAAGGGCTGAAGGAAAAAGATGCCAGGAAGACACACAACTGAGTAATGTAACAGGAACACAGACGACAGAGATTAAAAAAAATAACAAAAAGACTGGCAAATGTGGTGGGTTCTACTTCAGGCCTAGAAAATCTGAAGAATCAATGTTTTTTTTTTTTTAAAACTATAGATTAAAGGAAGATAAAAAGCCTGAATCTCAGTATTTCAATGATTAGGAGTTCAATCACTTTTTAAAGGTGTCATATATCCTGAGACAATGACAACTGAAATCACTTTTGACAGAAAACGAAACTGTGGACTCTATTAGAAATAAAAGAATCTGGAGCCTGGATGAGGCCTGAAAAAGTCAAAGTAATTTCTCCCCACGGCCTCAGGCAGAATTACCATAAACCATCCAAGAAAGACATGATTTTTGCTATGTTAACTGACTTTGAGAAAATGAAGCCTTTTCTGTAAGTTTCCATACTAACTCTTGTTGTCTTTAATAATTCATTGTTAGGAGGATCTTTCTCATATGCTATATAAACCAGGTCAATAGTTTTAAATTGACTTCATGGTAGCTTCACCAGGGATTAATAAACAGCTGTTTCTATCCAATGCAAGACATACTTAACCACCATTATAGTCTCACTTCAGACTTTAATTCTCTAAACTAAATGTAGACTCTGATTTTTAAACATGCTCAGTCTGCTTGCATAAAACTATTTTTACTTTTTGGTGTCTTTCTTTCCATAAAGTAGTCAGGTGAAATGCGACAGAAATATTACTAAGCAATGAAAACAAGATGTGGGCCCATTTCTGCATCCTACAATGCATGTGAATCAAAGACAATCAACAGGACTGTCAGATCAGCTAACCCTCCAACAACTGAAAACAAGAAGGCAACAGCAAACCTCCACTAATAATCGGAATGTGAAATGTACAAAGTGTGACTCAATGAAAACTGGGAGTTGTCAAAAATAAAATGGAACACTTGAAGAGTGATGTTTTAGACATTAGCAAGACAAAAGAACCCTGGAGGTGCAGGATTGAGAGCATAGCTGCTAATCACAAGGTCAGCAGTTCTACTCTTTGGAAACCCTGTGGGGAGGTTCTATTCTGCCCTACAAGCTTGCCGTGAGTCAAAACTGACTAGACAGCATCGATCAACAACAACAAAAGGACCTGAAATGGATAGGTACTGGCCATTTTGAATCAAATAATCATAAGATCTAATATGCTGGGAATGACAAACTGAAGAGTAATGGTGTGGCTGTCATCAAAAAGAACACTGCAAGATCTATCTTGAAATACAATGCTGTCTGTGATAGGATAATATACATATGCCTACAAGAAAGACCTGTAAATAAAATTATTACTGAAATTTAGAAATCAACCACTGAGGCCCCAAATGAAGATACTGAAGGTTTCTACCAACTTTTGGAGCCTAAAAGTGATCATACAATCAAAATGAACTGACAATTAGTGGTGACTGGAATGAGAAAAAAGTTGGAAATAAAAACAGAAGGATCAGTAATTGCAAAATAATGATTTTGGTGATACAAATAATGCCAGAGTTCATACGAAAGAATTTTGTAAGACCAATCGCCTATCCATTGAATATATCATCTTTTAACAACATAGATGGTGACTACACATGGATCTTGTCAGATGAAATACACAGGAATCAATCTGACTACATCTGTGGGAAGAGACAATGGAGAAGCTCAATATCATCGGTCAGAACCAGGCCAGGGAACTATGGAATAGACCATCATTCACTCATATAAAAGTTCAAATTGAAGCTAAAGAAAATTAAAACAAGCCCATAAGAGCCAAAGTATGACCTTGGGTATACTCAACCTACCATTACAGACCATCTCAAGAACAGATATGACACACTAAACACCAATGACTGAGGGCCAGAAGAGTTGTGGGATGATGTCATGGACATCATACAAAAAGAAAGGAAAAGGTCATTACAAATATAGAAAAAGAAAAAAAAAAAACAAACAAAAAAGACCAGAATGGATGTCCGAAGAGACTCTGAAGCTTTTTCTTGAGTACAGTAACTAAAGCTAAAGGCTGCAGTGGTGAAGTAAAAGAGCTGAAGGGAAGATTTCAAAGGGCAGCTTGAGAAGACTAAGTAAAATATATAATGAAACAGGCAAAGACACGGAGTGAGAAAACCAACAGAGAAAGACACTCTTGGCATATTTCATACTGAAAGAATTGAAGAAAAAAAAACTTAAGGCTCGAGGTGCAACACTGAAGAATTTCTAGGAGCAAAAAAATAAATGATGCAGGAAGCCTAAAAGGAAAACAGAAGGAATGCACGCACAGTGACTGTGCTAGAATGGGAAACCCCGGTGGGGTCGTGGTTACATGCTGTATCTGGGAACCAACAAGCTGGCCATCCAAATCCATCAGGCACTCCTTGGAAACGCTATGGAGCAGTTCTGTTCCGTCCTATACGGTTGCTATGAGTTGGAATTGACTAAATGGCAGTGAGATTTTCTGAGTGCCACAAAGATTTAGTAGACATTCAGCCATTTCAGGAGGTAACATACGATCAAGAACCAACAGTACTGAAAGAAGTCTGAGTCGCCTTGAAGACATTGTTGAAAAACAATGATGGGACACCAATTGAGATACTTCTGTTGTGGAAACAGATGCAACAATGGAGCACTCACTCATCTGTGCCAAGAAATTTGGAAGACAGCTACTTGGTAAACCTACTGGAAGAGATTCCTATCGTGACCCTCTCAAACAAAGGTGGTTCAAGAGAATGTGGAAATGACTGAACAATATCACTAGGATCACATTCAAGTCATATTATGCTGAAAATAAGTCAAAACTGATTGTAGTAGAACATCAACAGTGAACTGACAAAAACTCAAGTCTATTTCAGACGAGGACATGAAACAAGGCAGATTACTGCTGATGTCAAATGGATATTGCTTCAAAGCAGAGAATACCAGAAAGACATTTACCTCTGTTTTGCTGACTATGCAAAGGCATTTGACTATGTGGACCACAACCAATTATGGATAACATTGTGAAGAATAGGAATTCTATAGTACTTAAATGAGTTCATGCAGAACCCGTCCATAGATCAAGAGGCAGTTATTGGAACAGAACAAGAAGGTACTGTGTGGTTTAAAATCAGCAAAGATGTGTGCCATAATTCTATCCTTTACCCTACCTGCTGGATCTGTATGTTGGGCAAATTATCTGAGACACTGGACTACATTAAAAAAAAGGGGGGGGGCATTAGCATTAGAAGAAGACTTACTAACAACTTGCAGTACCCAGATGACACAAACTTGCCTGCCGAAAGCAAACAGGACTGGAAGCACTTACTGATGAAGACAAAAGGCTACTGTCTTTGCCACTGATTATGTTTTACCTTAAACGGAATAAAAATCCTCACAACTGGATCAACAAGCAACATCATGATAAATAGAAAATACTGAAGTTGTCAAGAATTGTATTTTACGTAGCTCCATAATCAGCACCCACGGAAGGAGCAATTAAGAAATCAAACAATACAGTGGACTGGGCAAATGTGCTGCAAAAGAACTCCTTACAGTTTCAAAATGCCAACATGTCACCGTGAGGACTAAGGCATATATGACCCAAGCTGTGGTATTTTCAATCAACTCAAATGGGTGTGAAAGCTGGACAATGAATTAGGAAGACCAAAGAAAAACTGATGTATTTGAATTATGGTGTTGGTGAAGAATACTGAATATAACACGGACTATGAGAAGAATGAACAAGTCTACTTGGGAAGAAAGACAGCCAGAGTATTCCCTGGAAGTGAGGATGGCAAGACTCTGTCTCATGCATTTTGGACAGGCTGTCTCTAGAGAAAGACAATGCTTTGGGAAATAGAGGGTCAGAGAAAAAGAGGAAGCCCTTCAAGGAGATGGAATGACACACTGGATGCTACAACGAGCTCAAACAGCAATACTGTGGGGATGGTACAGAATGGGGCAGTGTTTCATTCTGTTGTACATAGGTTTGCGATAGGTTAAAACTGACTATGTCGCCTAACAGAAACAGCCCTCTTTGGTATGTAACTAACCTGCCACTCAAGAGAAACTAATGAAAAATATACTATATAAAAACAAAACAAGAACAATCTGTTGCCATAGATTCCAACTCGCAACAACCCTAAAGGACACAGCAGAATGCCCCATAGGGTCTCTAAGGGGTGCCTGGTAGATTTGAACTGCTGCCCTTCTGGTTAGCAGTCACAGTTCTTAACCACTCAATCACCAGGGTTTCCTAAATTCTCATACAAAGTATGGAATTCATTCTGAGTTTATCAACATATAAGAAGAGTATCCCCTTCAGGAATGGAAGTGGTGGAAAATGTTTATGCATAACAAATATCACCAAACTAAGTGTACCATCACAAAAGCTAAACGCATTTCAACAATCTCTGACCCAAAACATTCCTAGAAAAAGAACCTCTGACACCTGGAAGTTAATAGCTACAAGGTAATAAGCATCCATCTAATTCCTAAGTAAGGCTCTCAGCTCAGTTGTCAATAAAGTAATCTTGACTGGCTGATGTTATTTTATTATAGTGCTTCTAGCACTATCTTGTGTATATAATTGAATGCAATAGTAGTGTTTTCTTGCATTCCAGTGCAGGCAAATAAAACATCATAAAAACTAACTTCTAAAATCCTTGTCAATAATATTTATTATGGTAGGTATAATGTTTCCTTTTGACATATATAACCTGAGGTGTCATTACAGTAAAAGTTGGCTCAGCTAGAAATATACAAAGCTGGAGATTTTAGGAGAGACTGGATAAGCAGAGTTTGAATTGGAAAGTGAAGAACTGGAAGATCACGAACCAAGAAAAAGGTGCAAGGCGCTCTCTCCAGAAGGAATCACAAACACAACACAGAGTACAGGACAAGAGCACGTAGACGGAGGCCTGCCACAGTGAGACAATCCATCTCAAATTAACTGGAATACTTACTCCCTCTCAGATTGTGATACCACATATTTTAACATCTTCTATATTTTGTGACTTTCAATGAACTATGATGCCACTGTTTCTCTCCATTTATAACTTTACTGGCTTGTTGGTAGCATTTGTGCAATTACAAATGTTCATACTCCTTAAACAAATTAATATGCAAGTTAAGGGCCAAGTTTTAAAGGAGATAATCTTCTCTGTAAATTAAATCAAGCTGTGCACAAGGGCCATGAGAAGCTAACTGTACATGTAATCTGGAGCCTCTGAAACATACAAATAGTACATAAAATTACTCTAGATTCATGCATGCATTGCTTGACCATGTTTTTTAACTTAAGTCCTTACACACACAAAGAAAAAATCCTGAATTAAAGGAAAACCAAGAAAACATTTAAAATTTTGAAAAATCACATACCATAAAATTGGATTTACTTAGTCAATAATCACCTTACATATAATATACTAGCAGCGATTTATTTGGTATGCATATATAATTTAAACAATGTGAAGTTCTGTAGAAGAAAAAGCCACAGATTTTAAACTAAAATTAACACTTTAATGATATCGGTGGATTATTATCTGGAGACAAAGCTTGTGTGACATTGTGTACCTTTAAGATTACAAATTAAAACACAGTTTTGGTTGGCTTACTTCTCTGTCAAGTCCAGCTGCCACTGTGATAATATCACCAGTTTCGTTGTTGATTGTAAACATGTTGGGTGAAGGGGTGCTTGGCGCCTGGGACAGGATTCTGTACCGCAGCATTCCGTTTTGGGCGTTCGGATCATCCGCATCAATAGCAGTTACAGTCATCACATACGTTCCTGGAGACAGCACACATGGTAAATGAATGGCTACCCTGCATTCTAGGGCCTCCAAAAAAAAAAAGTGCATTTACCTTTTCAATAAATCTTATTTTTACTTTTTCATAGTAAACATTCACTTCAACTTGATTTAAAAAACTTCTGGACACTTAGAAAATACCAAACATGTTTTAGGCAGTTGAAAGGAAAATTATAAAATACATAGATGCTCAGTTTTTCCATAAGAGAAGAGGCAGATTCACGACAGGATTTTTAAAAGGCTCCCTTTGGAGGATGATTTATATAAAATGCAAATAAATGGTACAGATGCAGCTAGAAACATACTTCATGGCCACTGATTCCTTCCCTCTGCTCTATTTTCTTCTGTGATGCAGTAAGGTCTAAAATGCATGCTGAGCATGACTCTGCCCAGTGCCTAAGTCACTCTGTGAAAGTCAGTTGTGTATACAACAAGGCACACTTCATTTATTCAGGTCCTAGGAGTCATGTCAGGCATTACTATCTGGTACACTGAATATGGCTTTGGCATTGCAGTTCATTATTTGCTAGCTTAAAAGAACACTGCAACCAACTTAGGAATTTCAATTTATAAAATATTTTAGAAAGGAAATATACAAAGCATTAGGATCAATAATTTCAAACTTACTAGCACCAAATAATTTAGACAGGGAGACAAAGTAGTTATTACTTAGGATGAATTTGTTCTGTGGGATCTTCTTTTCAGAACTAAAGTGCAGCAGTTTGTATCTCTAACCAACCTTGTTCTTGAGCACCCTAAGGTTGGCTCTACTTTAGGGCCTTTTCCTTTGCTGTTCCCTCTAGATGGTACAGAAGTCCTTCAGTGGTGCAAATGCTGAAGCATCTGGCTACTAACTGAAATGTTGATGGCTCAGGTGCACCCAGATGCACCTTGGAAGGAAGGCCTGGAAGTTGGTTTCGGAAGGATCATTGTTAGGTGCTCTCAAGTCAGTTCTGGCCTATAGTGATGCTATGCACAACAGAACAAAACACTGCTCCATCTGGTGCCACGGTCACATGGCACAGCCAGAGAAAACCCTATGGAGCATGGTCTACTCTGACACACAAGAGGTTACCGTGAATGAGAATCAATACCACAGTGACTAGATTGGTTCTGTGTACAAGATACACTCTGCCTCAGAATGAACCATGCTTTGGCCACGTGACTCAAATTTCTTTTCGGAGAGCTCATCCTTCTCAAACAGTCAAAGTAAGCACCATCTCCACACCTAGATTTTCTCAAAAGAAATTACTGATGACTAAACCTACATTGTGTATTTTCTTGTCTTTTGCTTTTTATTAATATTACCCGCCAGATTTCAAGGTCCAATAGGGCAGAAGCTAGATTTACCCCCACTGACTCCAAAACATTAGAAGACTGCCTACCATACAACATATGTCCTATAAATGTTTGTTGAATGAATGAATGGTTAAAACAGCATGATTCCAAATCCTGCACTTAGTTACTGAATACAATGGAGTTTAACTCGAGATTCATTACATCATTAAATCATCCATAGAAGGAAGTTCTCAACAGAACAATCTCAACAGAACAATCACAGAAGATATCCTCATAAGATTTGTCTGCTTCTAGTGATCACTGAATGGGGCTTACACTGAAAAACATGTTCAAATGGATAATAAATATATTCTAAATATTTATTTTTGATAATTTTTGTGTAGTACTATTTAAAAAAATTGATACGAGATAAAACCATTCTTAAAAAAATTTCTCCATCAGAAAAATTCAAAGTTTATGTGTCTTTGGAATACTTGTATAATACTTATTTCCTAGTAAGGTTATGTTAAACATGCTTTGATTTTATAGTATTTTAAAATGCCAGAGAAATCTACTCTGAAAATGTGACTCAGAAGGAGCCACAGATGGCGAGCTTCCTGTACAGCCCTGTCCTCCCACTCCTGCCCTCCTCCTTGCTGAGGAGGCACAGAAGCGCACTTGGACTGGTGGAAAATACCAACTTAAGGGAGAGGTTGCTACATCTATGAAGTGGTTTATGCATAAGGGAACTACATATATTATTGATGCAGATGGTAGTGATGAAAAAGGTAATCTGAAGCCCAATTTTAAATGTGGAGGCTTTTTTAGATGCAAAAAATAAAACACTTTCACCTCACTTATAAACATGGTTGGGTTCCAAAGACCAGGTCAGTATGCAAAATCAGTTACGCAAAAACAGAGGATGACCACATCAGATAACAAAATGGAGGATGACCACATCATTACATAACTTCCAAATCTCATCACTACATTAACTGCCAGATCCTGAGAATCATGGCCCATCTAAGTTGACATACAACCTTAAACACGAAAGCCAGCACCTTGGCATTCATTACCGCCTGACATACATCATTAACGGGCAAACTAGTCAAGTAGACTTTTATGATGACTGTCAACTGTCAGATAAGAAGACAGTAAATGAGGAGAAGTTGTATAGAGAATTTAACCTGTTACCCCACCAAATTATCTCAGATAGGCTGGTCAAACATGAACTTTTACGTACATTAAAATAATGGTGGAAAGCACAGTACCAGTATAGGCCAGTGACAGGCGTTTATGATGACTATCGAGACTTAAGTATTATAGTTTACATATACTGTATCATTGCACGCCTGTCAGTGCAGTCACTTTGTATTCTATGTCTGTAATGATTTTGTTGTCCACTAGTTCTTCTGACTAAAAAGGCCTTCCTGCCCTTGACATCCTGCTGGAACTGAAGCTGACAGTGTTTTCAGAACAAGGCATCTAAAATTTTGGTCAAATACCACTTTAGAATTGTGAGAGGCTTTTGGCAACTGTTATTCTGAGCCAGGTCACTTTCAATTGTACTACTTTAAAAGATGAAGCTAGCAGGGGCCCTCCAGAGGTAAATATGTAGTGTAGAGAGAAGGCAGCAATCACAGCTGTCACCAAGCTCCTTCCCCTTTTTGTTTTTGCCTTACCACCTGGTCACAGGATCACCAAGTATCTGTAAGTTTCCAACCATGCTGCAGCTGCTACTACAAACAGTATGATGTCTAGCAAAGCTCCTGATCTTCTGGTTCTCACCTTCTACTTGCATTAACTAGGTCAACCACAACAAAATGAAAACATCCTTTAGATTCTATCATATAGAATTAAATATCACAGTACAGTCATGAATCACTTAACATCCATAATATATTCTGTGAAAAAGGTTATTATGTGATTTGGACATTGCACGAACAACAGATTGGATGCTGCTGCCTAGATGTCAGAGCATACACCGTCATATGGTATGCTTTTTAAATATCGAAAACTTACATTAAAATAATGGTGGAAAGTACAGTACCTATACAGGCAGTAACAGGCTGTACCATTATGTGCCTGTCAGTGCAATCACTTTCTATGGAAGAAACATGAAATATGTGTGTTGCACACAGGAAGCTGTTGTGTCTGTTGTGTCCAGTTATTTCTGCTACATCTCATTCTTTCATTCGGATTTCCAAATTCTATTATAACTTTATGGGATGATGGATATATAAGCACATAGACACTGCCTGGACAAACGTTATGCGGTGCATGCCTGTATGTGTTTTTTACAAAGATGAGAAAAACTGCCGTGTACTATAAGTGATATTTTTCTGTTTTCTCTCTTCAATCACTGTTTTGCTAACTTATCTTTCTTTTTCTCTAAAAGCATGATGAATGAGAGAAAATTACTCTAAAAGGTTTCCATAATTTCTCCTTTTCTTGCTTATATAACAGCGCTGGATTACTTTTCTGAAGTTACCTCTGAATTGTTTTCTTCAAGCTTACCAGGCTTTGATCCTTCAGGAACCGTCCCATTCCAAACTTGGTGCAAAAACTCGGGTCTGTTATCATTCATATCAATAACATTGATGACAATGTCAATGGGGTTCTCAACTTGATTTCCATTAATATCCACTGCATGTGCCCTCAACTGCAAAAATCATTAAAAACCAAAACTGCTTAACAGACGTGAATCCATCTAAGAGAAGATAAAATATACAATCACCATGCTACTGAAGTGACAAGAACAGTCAAGGAAGCTGAAAACAAAGCTGCTTTTCCCATCAAAATTTAAGGTAGGACAACTCCACATAAGCAGAGTCGATGCAGTGGTAAAAAAAGCACCACTTAGTAGATGCTAGGTGTCATGTTCAGAGCTTTAGGGATTTTAAATCATTTAATACATATACCCCAGAGTGAGGAATAAGTTATCTGCATTCTAAGACTATTTAATAGAGCTTCAGAAGGGCTAACAATTTACGAAGGTCACACAGCTCTGTCTGGTGACAGCACCCAGATTCACAGCCACTTCTGTTTTGCTCTGAAATCCTTTTGTTAAAACAGTACATATGATAAATTCAGAGTCATTGGAAATGTAGTATTGACACAACTGTCACAGAGATTAACAGAAGTCAGAAATTATTAAATGGACATAGAGAATGCTGACACTACATTGTTCCCCTTCCTCTCCATTTGTAAGACTTTTTCAAACATTAAAAGCATATGAGTATATAATAAGATTGTTCTTCCCCTTCTCAGCCCCAGTTCTCAGTTTTATAAGTAGTCTTCTAGATATTTTACCTTTTTTCTTTCAAACAAACTAAATCACCCAGCTACTCCTGGAAGAATATCTTTAAAATCTTCTCATCTATCACAAGAGATCCAGCTCCATTTGTGATGTCTGTGTAGCGTTCCATTGACCTGGCTGTTCTATGGTTTTCCAGTTAAGTCTCCTATTGTCTACTGATCTCTACTGGATATGTTTTATCAGGTTAAAGAAGCATCAGTATACCCAGCTTTTACTTAGTGATTATTCAACATGTGAAACAAGGCAAATTTTATTATTACATTTCCAACAACTATAGGTTATCATTTTTTCCTTTCACTTACTTAATATACTAATATTAACAGAAACCCTGGTGGTGTAGTGGGTTAAGTGCTATGTCTGCTGACCAAAAGGTCGGCAGTTCAAATCTACCAGGCACTCCTTGGAAACTCTATGGGGCAGTTCTACTCTGACTCTAGGGTTGCTACAAGTCGGACTTGACTCCATGGTAGTGGGTCTGAATATTACATTAATACATTTTAAAATATTAAACCACTCTTGATTTTCTAGAATTCTATTTTGTTGTATTATTCCTTTAATGTACAAGCAGCAACTGTTTAGACAGCAAGGACTTTACCAAAAAGAATTATATGAATATATTTAATTTCTGATTTCAGAAGATTTCAGAAAAAGAGAGTTCATACCAAAAGAGACATTTAGTTTTTTCTTTTGGTATTGATGTTATTTATATTCATAAATTGGAGTTACAGACTAGTCTAATTAGAGACTGGTGCTACCTTTATCAGCTGTCCCTATCAGTGCTATGTTATTTTTGTGAGCGATAGAAAGTGTTTCTTCTTTCTTCATGGTTTAGCACAGCATAGAAAGCATGAAGATTTTTTAAAAATAATGGGCTAATAAAGCAGTGCAGGCTTTTGGGGAGAGGGAGTATTGAGTCTTATACAGTATTAAAACTTTCTAAATGTCTCCTATGCTAACCTTTCTGTTGGATGAGTCTTACCTTACCCAAATATCAAAATATATTTTAGTAATTATCCAAAGCTTCAGTAATTTTTCAAATGTAGTACAAGAACAAAAATCCAACAGATATATTAATGAGCCAAACAAGAGTCCAGAAACAAATACATGTATATGTGGGATAAAAAGTTTTTAATGATGAACCATAGATAAGACATCAGTGAGAAAATAATTCCACATGTGGTGCTGAAACTACTGGCTAGTCATACAGGAGCAGCCTAATGGGACTATCTTCCTTCCTACTTTTACTCGAATAAATATTACAGAGATTAAATATTTGAATGGAAAAAAATAACATTACAAATTAAAATCTGGAAGATTAGCATCTTAGGAGGCCTTACAAACATTCTAGGAAAGCCAGTACATAATCAGACCAACAAAAACAATTTTACTTGTGCAAAAGCTGTAAACGATTCTATGGTAAACCAGTGCTGTAAGCAACACAAGGAGCAAATACAAACAAATTTAGCATTAACAGCCTGGTGGTAAAAGGGTTACGTGCCCTGCTGCTAACTTATAGGAGGGCTGTTCAAACCCACTGGGGCAGCTCCATGGCGGGCGTCAGGGGCAGTGATCTGCTACCAGAAAGATTACAGCCTAGAAGACCCTATGGGGAAGTTCTACTCTGTCACATGGGGTCACTATGAATTGAAATCACTTCCATGGCACCTAACAACTACAAATAAAAAATTCTTATTAAGTAACAGAAGTGGATAACCAATACAAGAGAAAATTCATCATCTAAGATACATGAATTCACTTCGGCTATCCAAATTATGCTACTTAAAACATCAAGACAATTTTTCTTTTATACAAATAATATTGGCAATAAGTAAATAATGCATGGGATTGGTAATGGTCTACAGAAAATATAACTAATATAAAGAGGTCAGAAATGTAACAGAAAATGATTCTGGTTTCAAATGAATATACTTATATACCTATAGAGAAACATTTGACCATATAGTTACCAAAACGTAAAAAAAGAGAAAGATTTTTATTGTCCACTAGGATTAGAAATCATTTTGCTGTCTTAATAATTTTTCACGTTATTTGACATTTTTACAATGTGCATATTTTTTTCTAAAAGACAAAGATATTTTCATTAAAAGTTGAAGTTATGTAGAAATTGTATAAATATTAAACATCAATGTCTCTATAGTAAACTAAAAGCAAGCTGAACTCTTTCTTCAAAAAATTTTCAAACATGGCTAGAAAATACTTTTAAATGTTTTCCTGAATACATGTTTCATTATTAGATAATCTCGGTATTTGAAATATACATTACAGCCTTCTTTTAAAGTTAGAAAAATCAGTTTCAGACATATACGCCAAGCCAAGCCAAGTGCCGTCGAATAAATAAGGATACAAGATCTGAAAATTAAGTCCACAAATTTAATTGTTCTAAGTACTACATATCTCACTGCTGAGTATCACTACAGTCATCTTCGAAGTATTTTAGAACTCTTTCTGGAATGGCCATTGCACACAGTGGCAAGGTGGTAAGTTTACAGACTTAACTGTATAGTTGTCTGTGAGGGAGTTTTTAGCCAGTAAACAAATAACTGTACCGGAATACCCTCCCTACTCACCTGATTTGGCCCCCAATGACATTTTCTTTACTTGAAGATAAAGGAAATATTGAAAGGAAGGCATTTTGATGACATTGAGGGCATCAAAGGGTAATACGATGACAGCTCTGATGGCCATTCCAGAAAAAGAATTCTAAAACTGCAGTGATGGGTGGACTAGGTACTGGCATCATCAGTACATAGCCTCCTAGAGGAAGTACTTGGAAGGTGACTGTAGTGATATTCAGCAATGAAGTATATTGCAATTTTTCTAGGATGAGTTTGCTAACTTAATTTGGCAGTCCTTGTATATTAACCCACTGCCACGGAGTCAGGTCCAATTCACAGTGACCCTACAGGCCAGAGTAGAACTGCCCCATAGAATTTCCAAGGAGCAGCTGGTGGATACGAACTGCCGACCTCTTGGTTAGCAGAAGTAGCACTGAACTCACTACACCACTATGGTTTCCTGGTATATCAGTAATGTGCAAAAAGCTGTTATAAATCATTGAAAACTAAGTAAAAGAAAAATAACAGAAAATTGAAATAAAGAAAAAATAGACAATGTATCTAAGAAAAGGTAGGTCAAATTGGCAAGTGTTGATGAAACCAAGTGCTGGCAGGATTCACGGGGAAAAGAGAAATTTCAGTTTTGGGCAGGAATATCAAAGTGCTTTCTCTTTCTGGAGAGAACACTGGCAGTAAGTAAGAGAATCAAAAAGTGCTATCTTTTCTATAAGACTCTAATGCCAGTTATCATGCCAGAAGGATCAGATGAACACTGCAAACAACATAAGTAACTATTAATAAAATTATAGCACATATATTGAGCAGAACGCTATGCAGCCATTAAAAATGTGATCTCTGTATACTGTGAACTAAACAGGTTTGCCTCTATTTGTGTAACTCTGTTGTGATGTTTTTTAGACATATATGTGAAGGCAAGCATGTATCAACTTGTAAAGAGTAATAAGATTTTAATGCAACTTTATTCTTTGAGCCTTTTTTGCATTTGGTTTTTTACCATGAACATCAAAGGCATAAAAACAACAAAACTATTAAAATGAATAGAAAAAGCTATACACACATTTATGTTGTTAAAACTGTTATTATCAAGGCTGGAATACTGATTAAGAAGTAAATGTTAAATTCTGTACACATTCAGAAAGGTATCCATATAATTATCAGCTGATTGAAGTCTTACATGAAATCGGGCTATCAGCTCGCGATCCAGCGGCTTGGTCACTGACAGCTGACCTGAGATGGGGTTGATAATGAAGATCCCTGTTGGTGGCTGGTCTGCTCCTGGCCCAGTCACACTATATCGCAGGGAAAGGTTTTTGTCTCTATCAGACCTGATCTGAGGATCAAGAAGACAGTTGTATTAGACCAAGTAGAGGCTAAATGAGCTCATTATCGCAGATGAGGCATATCACACCTCTTTTTTTTTCTCCTTTACAAATTTATACCAATTCTTCCCAGAACGCAGGTGTACCACTGAAATGATCATCAGCACCAGTTCCTCATCTCTATTTCTTGGAGACAGGTCTCAAAAAGAGGTATTACTTATCATCAGAAAGACTGTGACGTTAACATCTAAAAGAACACTCACTAGGAGTACAGCAAAAGTAAAAATTAAGGAACATCTGTTTTGAAAATGCATCAAGATCAAACCAAGAGTTTCTAGATTAGACTGCTTCACACAGTAATAAGTGTCCAATTTAATGAAAATGGAAGTGGTTACCTTTCCACATAAGTTACAACAGGAAATAGGTATAGTGTTTCTGTGAGCTGGACTCAGTGGCAATGGGTTTGGTTTCTGGTTTTGAGCACAGTGAGAAATATGCCCACAGGAGGATGCTCAGGCTGCGATTAAGCCTGGAAACTGGATTTCTGATCTGCTTTGTACCAGTGTTATTCATTGCAATCAAAACTTTCCATATAACTTCAAGGTGACACTACCCAAAACAAAGCATACAAGAAATAACCTTAAAATATATTTTTATGCTTTCAAAAATTATACCCATTATAAGTTCGTAGCCTTCTTTTCCAAATACAACTACTTGCAGAAAATTAAATGCACAAATGAGCATTTCTAGGAGGCACAACAGGTACAGAAAAGAAAGGAAGAAGGAAGGCGCAGAAAAAGGACAGATTGTGTAATACTGTTTGGAAGTGGTAATAGGAGATCTTTATACATTCGATATATATACCTAACTTACTCATAGAATTTGGTTTATTTAAGTTATGACAAAATTCTTTTTTTTTTTTTCTCATTCTCTGATAATGCATAAAAGCAGGGATCATCTTTATCTGGGAGGGCTGTTGTTAATCATTAAATTATAGTATGTATTAGAGCAGAAAATAAATACAAATAAGTGATTTATTAAGAAAAACAGAGCTTTCCCGTAAGTACGTGGTGGAATGCTAAATTAATCATCTACAGAAACATTTGCATTTTAAAAATAGAAATACAATGACTTTGTCTTATTTTTCTTAGGTAATAAATAAACTATACTTAAAACACGGAGATATCTAACTTTTTTCCTCTGCATCTGATAGTACATACTTCAAGTATAGTAACTGAGGCACTCTACTTGTCTGGTTTTAAAGTTTAAGCCTTTGCACTGCCCTAAAGATTCTGTGGTACCGGCATTAAGAGTTTGGCTGCTCACCAAAAAGTTAGCAATTGGAATCTTCCAGCCAGTCCTTGGAAATCTGATCAGGCAGTTCTACTCTATTCTATAGAGTGGCTGTGAGTCAGAATTGACTCAGTGGTGATGGGTTTGATTCAAAAGGTTTTAAAGATTTTGTTAAAAGTATCAGAGACCTTTTTTTTCCTTTCAAAAGTTCTCAAATGCACTAGGTGTTAGCATTTTCAGAAGTGGTCAGCCTTGTATTTTTTTTTGGCCCCAAAACAAATCAGTAGAGGGCAGAGGTCATCGTGCCAAGTCCAGCTCTCAGACCAGGAGGCTTGGGAGTGCTGGTGGCGAGTGTGGGTTTGGTACAGACATACATGCATATGTTGGAGTCAGGGCTGTGTAATCACACACTGAACAAGCTTTATCCTCCACTGAGCATTAAGATGTAATGAGAGCTCTACCTATAAACAGGCCAAGAGATAATGAAACAAAGAGAATAAAGCTTATTACAACACTGTATAAAAGTTGACTGCAACATCCATATAAAAATAGTCTTTTGTGATATATATATATATGTATCTCATAAACTTTCCTACGTACAAAAATGATCAAAACAGCTCTAACATAAACTTGCCAGATGCTGTGGAGAAAATTAAGATGGTGCACCTACCCTGACAAGTTCTTGAGGAAAAGGTCCTCTGGAGTTTTCTGGCAAGTTGATTGGAGGGATGACCCAGTCTCTCTTCTGTCTTTGTAGGTAGCCACTGTGCTTAGCAGATTGTCTTGGAAATAGTATTTCTTCAATTTCTTGCGATCCCTTTGCATTAAAATATAATAGGACATTGCTGAGGACTGGGAGAAACATTTTCTGAAAGTACATCAATATTAATAGATGCTGGAACACGTAGTAATCTGGATTCCTTATGAACCAGAAAACAAGTCTGGAGCCCTTTTCCTTATCCCCCTTTTAAAATAGAAGAAAATACCATAAAATATTGAGGCTACACTGTTAACTGAAAAATCAAATTCTAAACAATTCATTACATGCCTCAGCTGTGTAAACTATCTGCAGTTTCTGCAAACCATCTTAGATAATAGATAATAGTGAGCAAAATTTAATAGTACCCTTTCATATATTTCTCCTTAGTGTAAGCCACAGTTCAGGTAATGTGCTACTGTACATTACATTTAGATCTTGATATGTTAAAATATAATTTGAATTCTAAGGGAAGTTTAATACATACTGGTAAAGCATGTCTCAAATATTTATGACCCTATTAAATCCCCCAGAATTAATGCTGTAATTATTCTAAACCTATGTCAGCCGTGATGGATGCTGTAGATGACCCATTTTGCACACTGGGTATTAATCTCCACTGCATGTCAACATTTTCTTCTGTTTCTTCTTATATCTGTAGACACTTTAGCTATTAGCTTTGCTGTTTCAGTGCAAATATCCAAGCCAGTTTGCTGGAACACAGCAAATCAACAACAAACTTCTTTTCGTTCCATTAGTTAACTCGTTTCTCACTTTATGTTACCCAAGTGACACGAGAGCTCTTAACAGTTCATGTATTAACAAATTAAAATTCACTTTATAAAACCTCAACACTGGTACAAGAAAAAATACTTTCTCCTCTGAAATATTTATTTCTATGGGATGTGTGTATATCACACAGATATTAAACATCAAAATTGAGTATACGTACTCCTGTCTCTCTGCACAATAAATATACAAAGTCAAATAGTCACAGTTTATAAAATTATGAATTTCAGAACATAGGGGTGTGCCCTCTCTTATATAGAAATAGTTCAAAGAAGTAGACTATTAAGAAAATAATGTCATAAGTTTACTGAAGCAGTTATGGTATTTTATTTAAAATTCCTAATATAATGACATATATAAAGTAAGTGCTCAGTAAATGTCTGGTGAATTGAACAGAACTGTACTCTGTTGGAAATACACCTTATTTATTTTATCTTGGTTCACAGAGGCTTCCAACAGAAGGATTATATCATTCCTAAAAGTCATGTCACCAACATAAATAATTCATATGCCCCAATTTGATTACAGAAGGACAAGACACAAGCTAATACTCTTTGCCAGAAATGTTTTTCTATTACTACTGTAAATCTGTACTTATCATCAAATAAATGTGACTGATGACATCTTGCAACAATTTGTTTATTTTGTGCCTATATTTAACAGCCTGTGAAGCTCAAAAGGCATTTAAAACAACAAAAATTACATCTAATTTAAGTTATAAATCTCAAAGCACAAACAAAGATTTCAAATACAATGTCTGGTCACTTAAAACAGACTCAAAGTATCTCTCAAGGTTAAAAACAACAAAATACAACCCAAGTGACTAAGGTTGACAGAAATTCAAACGTCGGCCATCCTTAATGTGGTGTTAAAGCATATTCTATATCTAGTTGAAATTGTATAATATTAGCTCCAAAGTCATTCTAAACACTATACCTTCATCGGCTCTTCAGTCACAGTTGGCTTGAGGCTCAGTTTTACTGCCACTTGCCATTTTTCCTGGGTTTCTTTGTCCTGGGCATATATCAGGAACTTGGCCTGTTCAGAAGACAGCGGAAAGCTTCTCACTGCATACACCACGCCATCTTCATCCACCTGAAAATCTGCTGGTTCACTGCTTTCATACTGTACTTTCCTTTTGCCATTGCAGTTGCTAAATTTTACTGTAAAAGGTAATATATGAATTTAATTATACTATAAAGGCAAACAACTAACATCTAAGGCTATGTGTAAAACATATTTAGGTTAAAAACACATTCAGGTTAAAAGCTTATAACAACTAACACCTAAGCATATAACAAACAGCATAAAATTATACTACAAGGATTAAACACCAGTAACATCTAAGCATGTACTGTATTTAGGCTAAAAGAATTCCTTTTCCCTTTACCATGATGTTTATTGCTTCGTCTGAGGCAAAAGAACCAACAAATCAGTCTTAGAAGAAATACAATGAGAATGTTTCTTAGAAGTGTGGACGGTAAGGCTTTGGCTTGCTTACTTTGGACGCAAATGGGAGAGGCATTTACCAAGAAAAGAACTCTGTGTTTGGTTACGCACAAGGCCAGAGGAAACAAGCAGAAACCTCAGTGAGGTGGACTGGTACAACTGCTGTGACAGTGGGCTCAAACATATCAATAAGATGACACAGAACCAGGCAGTATGTCCTTCTGTTACACATAAGTCACCATGAGGCAAAGGGGGCTCAATTACAACTAACAACAGCTTAAGAGATAAAACTGAGTAATGTGAAATACCAAACTTTTCATTTGATATTCTTAAAGAATTTTTTGTATTACAAAATAGCAGACTGTAGCTTGAGGTTTTCTCCAGAATTTTCTGTTCCAAAGTCTCCCCCGCTTTTCCTCTGCGTTCCCCTAGATACTGTCGAGTACTCGGTGTAACTGTGTTTCTCGCTTCTATCTTTCATTGCTGTGAGTGCAGGGTCAGTGAAAAAGAGGAAGACCTTCAACAAGATGGACTCAGACGCGTCCGCGATTGTGAGGATGACATAGGACCTGGTAGTTTTTCTCTGTTGTACACTGGATCATTATGACTCAAAACCATCCTGATAGCACCTAACAACATCTTTTGCTGAACTGCTTCCACTTCCTGACAAACTCCTACTTATTTTTCAGATCTCTTCCTCAAAATTACTCAAGGTAGAAAAAAATATTCTTGACCTTGGTGTTCACGTAATAATCTGAAGTCTACTATTTCCTTTTCATGCTACCCCTGACCCTAGGAGAGATATTTAAGGCCAAGTATTCTTCCTCATCTTCTATATCCCACAGATTTTTTAATACATGTTTACATGAAGCAACAAATAACACTTATTAATATTCAATGCCTATTATACTCTAGAATTATGATGTTATAATATGTTATATTATGTTATAATGTATTATCCTCATAGTGCTTTTAAAAAGTCTATCATACAGCATTAATGTTACACATTTTCAAATGTACACCTCAATCTGTATGCTCAGCAAATAATTCAAGAAGCTGGATTATATGAAGAAGGAGGCATCAGGATTGGAGGAAGACTCATTAACAGACTGCGTTACGCAGGTGACACCACTTTACTTGCTGGAAGTGAAGATGATTTGAAACACCAATGAAGATCAAGGACCACAGCCTACTGTATGGATTATACCTCAACATCAAGAAAACAAAAATCCTCACAAGTGGACCAGTAAGAAACATCATCATAAATGGAGGAAGGATTGAGGTTGTCAAGGATTACATTTATTTGGGTCCACAATCAATGCCCATGGAAACAGCAGTCAAGAAATCAAAAGACGTACTGTACCAGGAAAATCTGCTGCAAAGGATCTCTTTGAAGTATTGAAAAGTAAAGATGCCACCTTGAAGACTAAAGTGTGCCTGACCCAAATCATGGTATTTTCAGTTGTATCACATGCATGTAAAACCTGGAAAATGAACAAAGAAGATAGAAGAAGAATTGATGCCTTTGAATTGTGGTGTTGGAGAAGAATGTGGACTATTACCATGGTCCACCAAAAGAACAAACAGATTTGTTCTGGAAGAAGTCCAACTACAGTGCTCCTTGGAAGCAAAGACGGCAAGACTGTGCCTTACCTACTTTGGACATGTTATCAGGAAGGATCAGTGCCTGGAGTAGGACATCATGCTTGGCAGGGTTGAGGGTCAGTGAAAAAGAGGAAGACCATTCATGAGACAGATTGACAAAGTGGCTGCAACAATGGGCTTAAGCATAAAAACAATTATGGACACGGTGCAAGACTGGGCAGTGTTTCGTTCTGTTGCGCATAGGATCACTGTGAGGTGGAACTGACTCGACGACACTTAATAACAACAACATCTCCAAGGTATACCTCAAAATAATCATTTAATAAAAAAATTTCTTCCACTCATGTAAAATAACCCAAAAGATTTCAGTATCATAGTTACATTAAATTGACGACTTAAATTTCAAAGATATCAATGTGTTCTTAAAGGTAGTGTCAACCCTATATCAGTATGAGACCAGAAGAACTAGATGGTACCCAAGATTGCCTTGACAGGGAACCAATGTAGAGTCCCTGATGTAGCATGAGAGAAAGGACAATGCAGATCGAGAACTCTATAAAAGACCCGATGTTCTGACATTCTAGATGGTCCCCTGAGAACATGGCGTGTGGACTTGATGCTAGTCCAGAGCTAAAACCAGGTATGTATACATGTTATATGTTTACATGTATGTGTGTATACATATGTATGCACATACATATACACATTAGGCTGTCTGACCAGCTCCTGTCTAGAGTTGAGACGGGAGGGTGGAGAGGAGGAGATAAATGTTGGTTGAATAAAACCAGAAATAGAGTGTAAAGGAGGAGTATGTAGACACAGGGTGAGGAGAGCAGATAGAGTTGCACAGAGGCATGTGTTTGGGGTTTTATATAGCAAATTGACTTGGATTGTAAACTTTCATTTATTCACAATAAAAATAAAATTTCAAAAAAAAGTAATGTCAACCACAGCTTATGTCTCACAAATAACAAATGGTAAACCACATACTTATGAATGTAGAACTAGATGCATTCTAGCCAAAATAAAATACTCCCCAAGAAAGAAGATTATTTACTTTGAAATCCTTAATATTCTTTTTGAAGAAAAATTTATGGATAATTAATATAAAGGGATTAAATAATAGAAGGAATTTCTCTTTCCTGTACAGTTCAGATGGTATGTTCTGACTATAACACACAGGATACATTTTGGAATGCAATCATTACATTTATGGTGCAAAATATAATCATACACATTTTGGATTTCTCAAGAACCCCCTGTAACTCATATATGGGCTGATGACAGTTCTTTTGCTTTCATTAATATAAACTCACTGAAATATGCACAAGAGCACAGCCAAGTTGACGTGTATATTCACTTCCCTTCCGAAACCAAACCTGTTGCCATCAAGTTGATTCTGACTCACAGTGACCGTGTAGGACATAGTAGGATTTTTTCATAGGGTTTTCAACAATGCAATATTATGGAAGCAGACTGATAGGTCTTTTCTCCTGTGGAGCCACTAGGCAGAAGAGCCAACCTTTTGGTTAGCAGCTAAGTACTTAACCATTACATCACCAGGGCCCCTTTTATTTCCCTTAGTAAGCATAAATGTCTTGATAGAAATAAAATATTTTAACCACTGAATATATTGCTTTCCACATCATCTCATATATTATCCTTCATACTTTCAACATTTCAGAATAAAAATAAAAATTATTTCTCAAACTAGATTATACTCTCAGATTATGTTAAACCAAAGTATTGGTCTTCGGAGCAGAAGAATCCTAAAAGATGCTCACATCTTAATTACCGCAACTGCATGTCATGTGATTTAAAAGTGAAAAATCAGGAGATTTTCTAGAGAACAACATCACCTTATCCTCATTAATGTCATCTTATCCTTATTAAATGTCATCTTACCCTTATTAAATAAAGAAAACAAAAACTGTATTTAGAACCCTGCTGAAACATCAGAACGACAGATCACAAATCATCTTTTTAAATCACAAAATGAACTCATCACACTTAGAAACACATAATCTCTATTAGAAAAGTATTTTATTTGTTTTCTTAACTTTCTCCACTCTAGCATTACTCTTCATTCACTCACACCTGGGTAACTACAGCCCTCTTTTCCCTATTTGGGGTCATTAAGTACCACTGCCAAAGTAAACCTCCTGTTTTGATTTTTCTCCTTCCTCCTTGCCACCCTATAATATCACATGCACACTTTTTAACATAGCTTAGAATGCACTCTTAATTCCTGGCCCCCTTGGTGTCTTTGGTTGCACCTCCATTCATTCTCTAAGACTTACTCTACCCAACCAGGTAGATTTCTCCCTCTTCCTTGTTTCCACAACACAGCTGCACATGCTCTTCACTTTGTCTGGACCACCATACTAATCTCTGTGCCACAGCTCATGAGCCAAGCCACGGTTCAGGGTCCTCAAAGGTCCACTGCATACGCTTTGCAAGATGCTAGTCTACTCTCTCATATGGGAAACTCCTAAATTTTCTATTTTTATTTGTATTTGTTTTTGCATATCCTCCTTACTTCATGCATATCAGCATTTTATTTCTGCTTGTAATGCCTTATTCACTTAATTGTTTCACAGGATCACTCCTACTAAGGCTGTAAACTCTTGCTTTCTGGAAGTCTTGGTTTTCTTTCCTACGGCACCTAGAAGACATGCTGTTAGGTGTCACGGAATTGTGGAAAAGGCCTGACTCATGGTAACCCCCATAGATGACAAAAGAAAATGCTACCTAGTTCTGTGTCAACCCCATAATCAGCCATTGGTTGGACCACAGTGATCCACAGGGTTTTCATTTCCACTGGTTGATTTTCAGAAGTAAATTACCAAGCCTTTCTTTCCAAGCAGTTGACTGGGACAGTAAGCAAAAATTCAGTAAATCACAACAAATTCCTGCCTAATATGGTGAGGGACGATAGCCCCCAGGTTGGAAGGCACTCAGAATACACAGGACCACATCAACGGATTTGAAGATACAAACAAGCATGAAAATGCAGCAGGACTGAGCAACATTTTGCTCTGCTGTACACAGAACTGCCATGAGTCAGAATCAGTTCAATGGCAGCTAACCAATAACTACTCATTAAATATCTGTGGACAGACTGCACTGATAAGTATCTTACAGTTTGTCAATGAACTAGAAAACAGAATACAAACAATATGTCCATCAACATCCAGTAATGAACAGGAAACTTCCAAGAAACGAATCAGTTAATGGACATAACACAGTTTACAAAAATTATGCTTTGCCTTCTAGTGAAAAAGCAGCTGCTGGGTCATAAAGCTTATGAGTAGCCATGAAAGATACAACTACTGGTCTCTCTTTACCAGGAGCAACGAAGGTAAGATGGTAGCAAAAGCTCAGAGAAGAAACACATCTACAAGAGCCATGTTTTCGTCTACTTTGAGACCAGAAGACCTAGATGGTGCCCAGCCACCACCACTGACTATTCTCATGAGGGTTACCATGGATGGTCCTGGATAGAACGTGAGAATAATGGAGACATGTAGACAACTCAAATTTTTTTTGGTGGTGGGGAGGGGAGAAAAGAAACAGTAGGAAACAGAAGGCTCGCTGAGATTAATGCACTGAGACACTCTTTAAACCTATAACCAAGCCTATTCCTGGAATTACTTTTTAGCAATAAGGTGAGTGTTACATGATACTCTCGATAAGATGAGTGCTCTGCCTAAAAACCATGTGCATGAGACCAAAAACTCAACAATAACTCAAAAGCAAAGATAAGAAGAGGGCAGGGAAAATGAGAGAACTGGAAATGGAACAAACAGAACACAATTAATGAGAATGTTGGCAAGCTATGCTAAATATAACTAATACCACTGAAAAAGTTGTGTGAAGACAGTCATATGGGAACCTAATTTGCTGTGTAAACTTTCATTAAAAACTCAATAAAATATTATTACAAAACAGTCAACAGAAGACTTCAAATGATTTGACTTTATATTAGGTATGGGGAGAAAAGGTGCAGATATTTATTGAACAAATGATATTAAATAATTTAGATATGTAATATACTTTACCATAACAATAACCTCTTGCACTTATTCCTATTTTACATGACAGAAAAGGAGACTGAGACATCCTATTTGGCATCCTAATAGTCAGCCTATCCAACATCTATACCCCAAGCTCTCTGACTCCTAGTTAATCATTCCCTCACCTACAAAAGGGCAAAAGAATATAAACTCATGACTCTCATGTTATTAAAACCCAGAAGTTTAATAATAAAATAAACTACAAAAAAGCCTGATAATGTTTGTGAGTGTACCAGAGTGAGTAGCATATTAAAAAGCAAACAAAACAACGAACCCACTGCTAAGGAGTCAATTCAGACTCACGGTGAACCCACACATTACAGAGTAGCCTACTCCATGGGGTTTTCCTGGCTGCAATCTTTATGGAAGCAGATCACCAGGCCTTTCTTCTGTGGCCCCACTGGGTGGTTTGAACCACTGACCTTTAGGGTAGTAGATGAGCATAAACCATTTTGCGCCTCCGAGATACCTAGCATGTTAAAAAGTAATTTTTAAAATGTAGTACACCCTAGATGAACAGCGAGGACAGAGCTGAAGCCCCTTAAAATGAAGTGAGAGCTTACGGCAGGCAAAAGCCCACTGTCATTGAGTCAATTCCAACTCATAGTGAATCCTATAGAACACAGCAGAATTGTCCCACAGGGTTTCCAAGGAGTGGCTGTTGGATTCGAACTGATGACCCTTTGGTTAGCAGCCAAATGCTTAACCATTGTGCCACCAGGGCCCCTGTAGCTGGAAAAAGAGAGGAACTCATATCCTCAGTGACTGTGAGTGACTATTCCATTAATCTGGTACTCAGCTTCCTATTTGAGAACACATGTCAGGCTGATGCAAAGAAGGAAGGAAAGGGGTCTTTGAAAAAACATATTTGCAAAGAATCAAAAAGAAAGCCTTTTTTCTACAAAGGGTCCTAGGAATGAGAAGTGGTTGGCCTCAGGGAGTATGACACTGGAGAAAACTTGCATAAACATCAGTTATTTTAAGTCAATTAGTTTTTCCACTACTTCTGCCCTTAACCTATAAACAATATGAATTGGTTTAATATATCTGTTATTAAATTTTTCTGGGTACTTAAAATAAACGCTAATTCTCATTTATTCTAATATTGAAATAAGCAAAATCTTCAGCCCTTTTAAAGTTTAAAGAACTGTTTCATATTACATCATTCGTTTTGTATGCTCCACCAGTTCAATCAACATTATAACTAAATAAGTCATTGGCCAAGTGAAAACACTCTCCTTGTTGGAAAATTGGTGCTTACTTTCCCTGTGTGTGAATAGTACGTGTGTGGTACAAAGTTCCTGCTGCAGTCCTCTACTTCATCAGTGTTAACTTGGCTTACAGTTGTAAAGTCACACAAATGAAAAACTGCAAGAATTTCAGTAGTAAGACGTGAATTCTATCTGTTAACCACTGGCTAGTGTTTACTGCCTGATGTTTCATTCACTCATTACTTAACTGCAACTAAGAATGTTTTCTCAAATTTAATAAGATTTGTCTCTATCGTAGGAACAAGTGCTGAAACTTACTCAGGAGGAATTTATGCGTTTATTTTATAGAAAGTTAAAAATAGATGGAAAAAAAATGCTATGTTACACAGTCATAGTTATTCTACATATGTTGTTCGCTGCTCTCCAGTTGGCCCCCAGCTGACAGTGGCCCCATGCACAGTAGAAAGAAATATTGCCTCTGCCATCAATCCGGTCAGGTTGGGGCAGACCACTGTGACCTACAGGGTTTTTATTGGCTGATTTTCAGATGGAGACACCAAGCCTTTCTTTTTAATCTGTCTTAGTCTGGAAACTGTTGAAATCTGTTCAGCACCATAGCAACACACAAACTTGCACTGACAGATACTTTGTTGGCTGCATACAGGGCACACTGGTCTGGAATTGAACCTGTGTCTCTCCGGTGGAAGGCAAGAATCACTGAATCACCAGTATTCTCCCAAACCAAGACAAATACAGCCAAAAAAAAAAAAAACCACACTGCCATCAAATCAATTCAGATTCACAGCAACCCTGCAGGCCACCACAGAACTGTGTCATAGAGTTTCCAAGGAGCACCTGATGGATTTGAACCACTGACCTTTTGGTTAGCAGGCATAGCACTTAACCACTACTCCCCCAGGGTTTCTCCAGTGCCCTCACATAGTATTAATGTCTATTCATCATTTATAAATTTCATTCATAGTTTATAATAGTTTAAATTCTTTCAAAAAAAGGTTTTCAGAAGAACTATGAGAAAAACACATACACAAAATGATCGATTAAACATAAGCACAAGGGGCATGAGAGAAACACATGTACAAAATGACCAGTTAAACATTAAGCACAAGAGTAGTCAGAAATCATTTGAAAGAAATGTCCAAAGGTGTGATGGTTAATTTTATGTGCCAATGGCAAGAGTATGATTTTTAGTGGTTTGGCCAGATAACTGAGTTGACTAATGTCATATAATATAACATAAATTTTGTAATGTAATATAATGGTCTTCCATAGCATCATCTGATGTAATCAACCAGTCAGTTGAAAGGGGAGTTTGAGAGTGTAGTCTGCCTTCAGAATACAAATGGATATTCTGTCTGAGTTTGCTCTCTTTTTCTTTGAGCCTGCACCCTTCTTGTTGCCTGGATCTTGGGACATAGCCTGCCTGCCACATGACCTGCAGATTGTGGACCTACCAGCTTTACAACTACATGAGCCTATCCCTTGAAATAAATCTCTCTCTCTGTATACACACCTATATATCCAAGTGTGTGTGTACACGTCTCATTAGTTTTGCTCCTCTAGAGAACTTGAACACAAAGCAACAAGGTTTAATTACTAAAATCAGATTTAAAATCTAACTTAAAGATTAAAAAAAATACATCAAATATTATGAACACTTGACTCTTTTAGAAGGAAGTATATACTTCATGTGAAACCAATCTGTTTGTGTTATAAAAACCATACTTTTCATGTGGATAGTGTATGTATGAAATTTTGACTAGCATAATGAACAAGATTTTCAACTTTTAGTTTTCAAAATGTGAAACATTTCTCTATGTTTTTAGAATATGGACATTTAAGAAAACATGATGCCAAATTTCTCTTAATTAAAAATAAATCTTTACAGGTGAGGATAAAATCTGCTGTTAATAATCTGCAGATAATAAAATCTGCTGTTTATTATTAGATATCTAAACAATACCAGCATCGCCATCCCCTCAAAAGAAAATATTTGATAAATTTAGTCTTTCTCAAAACATAAGCTTCAGTGAAGGATCTCAAGCTGACATTAGCAGCAACTACAATTTTATTCAAGCCCAGTGTGTGGAGATACTGAGTTAGTGTTTTAAAAAAATCATAATCTTTCATCAGAGATGTATAATAAAGCTGAAATTCTATTTTTCTGACACAGCAATCTTCCTTACACCAAAGTATTAATTTACCTTAGGACTCAGATAACCCAAAGTAGAAACTTCAAGAATTTCATAAAACTGAAGAAATTTCCTTTAGACAACAGAAAAAAAAAAAACAAAAAAACATGGTTTACACACTGTATTATTGAAGTTTAAAATAACACTACATACCATTGAATATTTGTTGCTAAAAACATAATATGAAACAGGAACTCCATTATTTGAGCTATTACATACTTGATGCACGTAATAGGTAGTTGTTGTGTTCTAACTAAGTAACAGTTGGTTAACATGATTAATACAAAAACATCAGGGAAGATAATTATTTTAAAGTACTTTTGTAATCTTAAAGCAACATCTCATATTAATGTTAACCATAAAATCCTTATAAAACATTTAACAAGAACCCAAGGATCTTATATATTAGATGTATTAGCAGTTAATAGCCCTACATAAACCATGCGAATGGAAATGTGCAAATACTTACATATGGTTTATAACTTTTGCTCAAATAAAACATTGTACCATATTTAGAAACAATTACAAGAGAACACTGCAAGAAATTTTAGTGCCTAAATATGCTTTTGATTTTTTTTTCCCACACTGTTATTTGTGAAGGTATGCTGGGAAAATACAAGGAGCTTCACAGTATTAATAGAAAATTCCCTCGCCCAGGCATAGAGAAGTACCTATTAATGAAGTAGGTATCTATTAATGAAGACATGGAAAGGAGGAGAGATGAACAAGGGGGAACTCCACTCCACTGTCTCAACCATAAGAATTGTAGTGGTTTCACCTATCAATTCCCACGGAGATCTTTAAGTGGCAACCTTGCTCAGAAATTGAAAAACTGCTTTCATATTCTTTTGTCATCTCAGAACCTTCTGAAGTTTCAATACGAGGCACAATTTTTGCCTAGAACAAGTCAGTATCTGTCCCAGGGCCCACCAATACTTTTCATAGGTGTGTACGGAAGAAACTAGAGTGGATCTAGGTATGTCTTTGTGGAGCTCAATGAAAAAGTCATTACCACTATGGCATATAATTATGACAAAAGCAATGATACACCAAGTTTTAAGGGAATTATTAAAACTTCCACATAAAATCTTTCAAAAGTTAAGGAGAAATTTGAGCTTGTATTCATGAAATAACTTTTTTAAAACAAGTTTTATGATGGCACTATGACATTCTTGATAATTACCATCAATGTGAACCTTGTTCACAAAAGTTGATGGCAGCAAATGGAAGCACAGAATTACTATTTTTCTTCCAAATGACACAAAGTTCTTTGTCTTGTCATGAACCAGAATTTAGATACTTCTGTTTATTTAAACTATATTTAAATGGGGGGGGGGGAAATCCTGTGGTCTTCAAACTGATTTCAAGTCATAGCATCCTATAAGACAGAGAAGAACTGCCCCATAAGTTTTCGAAGGCTGCAGATCTTGATGGAAGCACACTTCACATCTTTTTCCTGCCGAGTGGCTGGGAGTTTTGAACTGCCGACCTTTTAGTTAGCAGCCGAGTGCTTTAACCACTGTGCCACCAAGGCTATATTTTTTTCAGTTTCACGTATGTTCCTGTTCTTGTGCTGAACAAATAAAATGCTGAAATTTCTTGTGGAAATGGAAACATTTTCCCTGGTTTTTCATATTAAGCACTTCATAGTAATGATGAAACTTCAAGTATATTCAGATACTGCTCTAAAAGGCTTAATTTTCCTTTCAGATTTAAAATAGAAGACCAACAAAACATCACAAGTGAATCACTTTTATCCTTTTACCCTTCAAATTCATGAACTCTGAGTCTGTGTAATGTTTTTTTACACAGCCTCTGCAGGTTTTAATTAAGTTTATTCATATGCTCCAAAATGTCAGTTAAGTAAGCTATTTTTTCAAGTGAATAACTCTCCTTCAACAAAGTACAGTGGGTAACATTCAGACATGTACAAAAATCTGTTTTTCAATTATTAATTAATAAACACTTGGGGAAAACTTTTTTTTTTTACAGCCTTGCACTTGGGTGCCTACTAGCAGATAGCGGCATTCTACCTTTGCATAAAGCTGTAGGTATTTATTTAAATTAATGTTTTCATAATTTTACTATATGAGGAATTAAGGTGTGTGCACAACTTTTATATGTAAAAGTTTCTATGGGAGTATAACTCATATTTGGCAGTAATGAAGGTCAAGGTGCAAGGTGATAGTAACACTGGCTGTGATGGTTAAGGTAATGTGTCAATTTGGTTGAGCTACAAATCTCAGTAGTTTGGAAGTTACATAATGATGTAGCCATCCTCCATTGTGTGATCAGAAGTGGTCATCTGTTTTTGCACCACACCAATTTCTGCATAACAACATGATCTTTGAAACCTAACCACATCACTAAGTGCGGAGTGGGTGTACTCATTTGTCTTCTTGAATATGTATATTCCACAGAAGTTAGTTTTGTTGTTTTCCAAATAATGCGCTTTCAGGCATTTTTCTTCAAGGGTTCTAAGCTGTGTTATTAACTAGCATATTTATTGATGTCTAAAGCCATCCATAAGCAGTGACAAGTTTTTTGATTTAATAATCTTGATTACTGTTGTTGCTACGATATGTGACATATCATCAATGCCATTCTTTAAAACATTATTCAAAATAGCTTTTCCCCTGCTTTTCTATTTCTTCTGCTTCACCAGTTCCCAAGCTGTAAATCCTAACTCTAGTGGCACAGTGGAGCCTTGGTGGAACTCATCTGAGAAACAAAGGTCAACAGTTTGAACCCACCAGTCACTCCGTGGAAATGGTATGGGGCAATTAAGTTAAGCACCTGGCTGCCAACCAGAAAGTTGGCAGCTAAAACCTACAGCCATTTTGTAGAAGAAAGATATGGCAGTCTGCTTCCTTAAAGATCACACCTTCGGAAATTGTGTGGGACAGTTACACTTCACCCCATAGGGTCACTATGAGCTGGAAGCAATTTGATGACACTGTGTTTGTTTTTTGTTTTGTTTTGTAAGTGAGAAATATTAAACTGGAGTATAATCGAATACCAATCAAATAAAAAGATTAAATGTGTATATATACCTTCTAACTTAGAATTAAATAGTAAAAAACATGAGCAAGTACAACTGAAAGAATAATAAATTTAATCCATATTTGCAGGAGAGACATGCTGATGCTAAAAAGTCATCAGATGAACTGTGGGGGATTCAGAGGTAAAGTCAGGAAAGGCACTAGCTTCCTAAGTAAGTTCTTGGTCAGAGAAACAAGGAGGATAACACCAGGGAGCTATCTCCCGAAACAGCTTTATACATCAAATCTTACTCAACAAAATAATGAACATTCCAATTTCTAGAAGTTTTCAGATAGCCATAAAAAGAATATTCAATGCTAACTATTGTCAATGTACTCATTTAACTGTTTTATTACAAAATGCCTTCACTGTTTTATCACTGTAAGAAATTCTAATCTTTATTCTGTATCTACAGCACATCTGTAGCACACTGTAGCCTATTTGTGTCTTTCTGGTTAGAAAACATTTATCTATTCTGTCATACTGCTGAAGCTGGAGGTCTTAGTAGATGTTAGCCATGCTTATCAATACTGTCCAGTTTCCTTCTCTTCCTAAACATTGAGAAAGATTCCCTTCCCATCTCCCTGTTTTTGCATTGACAATTAAAGATGAAGACAATACAAAATTGAAGTTCCCTGGATTGGTGAGGCACCTCATAGAAGACAGCTGCCTTGAGAGTCATGAGCACCCACTGTGGAGATTATATGTGAATCAGAAATACATGTTTCTTGTGCCAGGCACAGATGACTGGTGGTGATTGTTACTTCGGCACATCCTAACCTGTTGTGTCTGGTAAGATCTCAACTTGTGTGACCTAAAATCTGCTCAGTGCAGTAAAAGTTGCCATGAAATGTCTAAAACAATGAAATACACAAGAATCAAACTACTGAGGTTTAAATTTACAAATGTATTTTAATCCTCAAAGTCTTGGTATTTCTCCATCAAAAGTAAGTTTGATTACCATGTTCCCTAAAACGTCATGAAATATACTGGAGAAGCTATTATTTGATTTCCTTCCCAGGGTAATTCATGTAATACTTAGCTAAGATCTGTATACAAGTTGTCACAAACAAAATTGAAACGACTGAATCCAGCAGCAGGAATTATATACAAGAATGATGCTAACAACAACAAAAAAGAAATTTCTGGTGATCGAATAATGCTATGAATAACAATTTTATACATGAAACTATTGGAAAGGCAGTAAGGTTATTGCATTCTGCCTCATATGCATTCTCATAGCTCAGAAGATTTTAAGCTCCTCTTCACTTCATTGATATTCTTCCTCCAGGCATCTCTACGCCATGCAATTCAACGAGAATTTCTTCTTTTGACAGGATGCAGCCAAAAATATATAAAATCATTGGTGTTCACGCAGAATTATACTTTTTTTTTCTTTTTTACAGAATGTGCCCATTAACAAATTACATTCAATATCACTACCTCTAATTCAATTACTCTGGCAGAGCACAGGTTGTGTAGAAGGTCTTCTCCCCAGCTGCACGGTTATTAAAAACCAAACCAAACCCAGTGTCACTGAATCAATTCTGACTCACAGCAACTTTGTAGGACAGAGTAGAACTGCTACATAGAGTTTTCAAGGAGCACCTGGTGGATCCGAACCACTGACTTTTTGGTTAGCAGATGTAGCAATTAGCCAGTACACCATCAGGGAATGGTTGTTAGTCACTGAAATTTGATGCAATTTAGGTTAGCTTCATTTTTTAGACTACTTGTATCAACAAAAAAGGAATTCTAATTTCTGATTTTTATGGCAGGTTTTGTTAATTTTAAAGAACAGAAAAGTTTCTGTTACAATCCTTACCAGGAACAAAAACACCATTTGGGGGTGGAAAACACAAACAACCTGGGCTGAAAACGTGCCAGAGAAGAGCAACAGCCAGTGACTCCTCAAAGTATACAACTTGCTAAGACATGGGCTCACTAAAGACTAAAAGGAATTTATAACTTACATAAAACTTGAATTAAAAAGAGAACATAAATGTTCATTAAGCAAAGTAGTCATTTTGACATGACATCACATTAACTGAAGTTAAAGTTTATTCAAATATTAAACTGAAAGCCACTCTGATAATAAAGGGTTACAAAATTCTTCAAACAAAAAATAATTATCTCTTTATTTGCTATTAGGAGCAAAAGATGAGCTTCCTGAACCAAAACTCACAGTCACTGAGTCAATTCCTACTCGTAAAAGCCCTACAGAACAGAGTAGAAATTCCCCACAGAGTTTCCAAGGAGCACCTGGCAGATTTGAACTGCCAACCTTTTGGTTAGCAGACATAGCACTTAACCACTATGCCACCATGGTTTCCACATTCATATATACAAAAGGCTCTTGCAAATTTACCATAATAATAGAGGAATCATAGTTTAAAAAGATTCATCACTTATTACTGCCAATTCTCCAAAAACATACATTAACTCACCAGCCAGTGTAAAGAACTGCACAGTGTAACTGCACAATGGTACTTAACAAAAGCAACATCAAAACCTACCATATTACACTCCTCATTTCTAAAGGATACTTAAATATTTTGAACATCAGCAACATGATGTGCACTAAATATTTAATATATTAGGAATCCATAAAAATTTCATTATGCTACTACTTTCACAAAGGCAATAGAAGAATTCAAAGCAATCATACAAAATCCCTAAGTACCCAACAAAATTTAAGCAGTAAAAGAAACAAATTTTAATAAACTCAGAGTATTATTACTTGAAAGGCATCACCATACAGTACAGAAGGAAAAAGCTGCAGTCTCCTAGTCCATCTTTTTTATGATTCTCTCATCACTACTTTTCCTTCTTTTTTTTATTACATAAAAAATGAAAGTGTACATACTCTGTGCTTACAATATTGGGTTAAGATGGGAGGAGTACACAAGTTGTGTTGAAGTCCCATTAATATTGATCTTCTTACTAATGTGTATTGTCATCAATTTCACCCAACCAAATTTCTAACAACTATCTAATCTAAACCCTCGCCCCTCACCCTTCGGCCCTCCCCCCCTCCCCACCCTTGTAGCTGTCAAAGAGTCTTTTCTGTTATGTATGAGTCTGCTTTTAAGTTTTTATCGTAGGGGTCTCATATAATAATTGTCCTTCTGTCGCTGACTAGTTTCACTCAACATAATGTCCTCCGGTTGAGACCAAATTGAGAGATGTTTCCTGCTATCATCGTTGTTCTTTATCATTGCATAGTACTCCACTGAGTACATATGCCAAAGTTTACCCACCCATTCTTCTGTTGTTGGGCATCTGGGTTGAGCCCATCTTTGTGCTATGGTGGACTGTGTTGCAATGAACATTTGTGTGCATGTATCAGTTGGTGTGAATGGCCTCCATTCTGTAGCATATACTCCAAGCAGAGGAATTACTGGGTCAAATGGTATACCTATATCCATTATTTTAAGGTATCACCAGATTGCTTTCCAAAGAGGTTGCACCATTCTGCAATCTCACCAACAGTGTAGGAGAGTTCCAATCTCTCCACAGCCTCTCCAACATTTAGCATTTTTTTTTTGGATCACAGCCAATCTTGTTGGGGTGAGATGGTACTTCACTGTTGTTTTGATTTGAATTTCTTTAATGGCTTAATAATTAATGATCATGTCCACATGTGTTTTTTGGCTGCCTGGATCTCCTCTTTAGATAAGTGTCTGTCCATCTCTTTTTGCCCATTGCTTAATTGGATGATTTGTCTTTTTCTTATTGATATTTTGCAATACCTTATAGATTATGGAAATCAGGCATTGGTTTGACATAGAGTTACCAAATAGTTTTTCCCATTCTGTATGTGGTTTTTTAACTCTTTTGATGAAGTCTTTGGATGAGCAGAAGTGTTTGATTCTTATTAATTCCTATTTATCTATTTTCTCTTCTGATGAATGTGTTTTGTTTGTCAGATTTTGAAGTCTGTCTATACTGTGTATTAAAAATTCCACTGTTGACCTTATTTTATCTTGGATGAGATTTATCATTTTAGCTTTTATATTTAGGGTCTTTATCCAATTTGAGTTGATTTCTGTATAAGGTGTGAGATATGGGTCTTGTTTCAATTTTTTGCAGATGGATATCCAATTATGCCAGCACCATTTGTTAAAGAGACTGTTCTTATCCCAGTTTAAAATCTTATGATCTTTGTCAAATATCAGCTGTTCATAGGAGGATGGTGGCATCTCTGGGGTCTCTACTTTGTTCCATTGGTCTATATGTCTCCTTTTGTACCAGTACAAGGCTGGTTTGACTACTGTGGCAGTGTAATAGGTTTTAAAGTCAGGTAGTCAGAGGCCTCCCAGTGTGTTTTTCTTTTTCAGTAGTGCTTTACTTGCTTGAGGCTTCCTTCCTTTCCAAATAAAGCTGATAATTTGTTTCTCTATCTCATTAAAAAAATGTCGCTGGAATTTGTATTGGGATTGCATTATGTAAGTAGATTGCTTTGGGCAAAATAGACATTTTCACAATATTGAGTCTTCCTATCCATGAGCAGGGCAGATTACTCCACTTATGTAAGTCTCTCCTAGTTTCTTGTAGTAAGGTCTTCTGGTTTTCTCTGTAAAGATCTCTTATTTCTCTAGTTAGATTTATTCCTAGGTACTTTATCTTCTTGGGGGCTACAGTAAATGGAATTGCTTTGGGGATTTCTTCTTTAACAATTTCACTGTTAGTATAAAGGAATCCTATTGATTTAGTTATGTTTATCATGTATCCCCATACTTTGATGAATTCTTCTATTAGCTCTAATAGCTATGGATTTCTTTGGATTCTCTGTATAAACAATCATATCATCTGCAAAGAGAGAAATCTTTACTTCTTCATTTCCAATACGTATGCCTTTTACGTCTTTGAGTGGTCTAATTGCTCTGGTTAGAACCTCTAGCACAGTGTTGAATAGAAGTGGTGAGAGTGGGCATCCTTGTCCAGTTCCTGTTCTCAAAGGGAATTCTTTCAGTCTTTCACCATTCAACATGATGAAAGCCATTGGCTTTGCATAGATGCTACTGATTATATTGAGGAATTTCTCCTTTATTCCTATTTTTCTGAGAGTTTTAAGCATGAATGGATGTTGAACTTTGTCAAATGCCTTTTCTGCATCAATTGAACAAATCAGGTGATTTTTATCTTTTGTGTTATTAATGTGGTTGATTACCTTAATTGCTTTTCTGATGTTGAACCAGCCTTGCATCTCTGGAATGAAACCAACTTGATCATGATGAATTATTTTTTTTTTATATCCTGATGAATTCTACTGGCTAGAATTTTGTTGAACATTTTTGCATCTAGATTCATGAGGGACATTGGTCTGTAATTTTCTTTTTTGTGGGATCTTTCCCTGGTTTTGGTATCAGGGTTATGCTGGCTTCATAGAATGAATCTGGAAGTATTTCATCTCTTTCTATGGTGTGAAATAGCCTCATTAGTATTGAAGTTAATTCTTCTCTAAAAGTTTGGTAGAATTCTGGGGTGAAGCCTCCTGGGCTAGGACTTTTTTTGGTTGGTAGATTTTTGATCACTTTTTTAATCTCTTCCTTAGTGATAGATTTATTAAGTTGATCTATTTCTCCTTGTGATAATCTTGGTGAGTCATATGAATCTAGAAATTTGTCCATTTCCCCTAGGTTTTCAAACCTGTTAGAGTATAGCTTTTTATAGTATTCTGTTACAATATATTTTATTTCAGTTGGGTCTGTTGTAATATCTACCAACTCATTTCTTAATCAGGTTATTTGTATCTTCTGCTGTTTTTCTTTTGTGAGTTTAGCCAATGGTTTATCAATTTTGTTGATCTTTTCTAAGAACCATCTTTTGGTTTTGTTACTTTTTTCAACTGTTTTTCTATTCTCTAAATCATTTAGTTCTGCTCTAATCCTTATAATCTGTTTTCTTCTGGTGCCTGAGGGGTTCTTTTTTTGCTCTCTTTCTACTTGTTCAAGCTGTGAGCTTAATTCCTTAATTTGTGCTCTTTCTTCTTTCTGGAAGTGTGCATTTATAGAGATAAGCTGATCTCTGAGCATTGCTTTTGCTGTATCCCATAAATTCTGGTAGGATGTGCTTTTATTTTCATTTGAATCCATAAATTTCTTTAATGTGTCTTTAATTTCTTTTATAACCCAAGGCTTTATGAGCAAAATGTTGTTCAGTTTCCTCAAGTTTGAATTTTTATCTAAGAATTTTCTGTTATTGATTTCAATTTTTATAGCTCTGTGGTCTGAGAAGGTACTTTGCAATAAATCAATGGTTTGGATTTTATAGAGAATTGTTTTATGACCTAACATATGGTCTATTCTGGAGAATGTTCCATGTGCTTTGGAGAAGAAGGTATACTTATCTGCTGATGGATGAAAAGATCCGTATATGTCAATAAGGTCAAGTTGGTTCATTGTTACAATAAGATCTTGTGTATCTTTACTGAGCATTTTTCTGGATAATCTATCCTTAACTGAAAGTGGAGTGTTAAAGTCCCCAACTATTATTGTGGAATGATCAATCTCATTGTTCAATGTTGTCAGTATTTTTTCAATGTATTAAGTGCTTTAAGTCTTGCTTGAGTATTGTACCTTTCAGCAATAAATAGTGACCAGCCTTGTCCACAATAGTGGATTTAACATTAAAATTTATTTTATCTGAGATCAGTATTGCCACACCTGCTCTTTTTTGAGTATTGTTAGCTTGATATATATTATTCCAACCTTTAATTCTCAACCTGTTCTTACCTTTAAGTCTAAGGTGAGTTTCCTGTAAGCAACATATAGATGAGTCATGTCTTTTGATCTAGGATATCACTCGCTGTCTCTTTACTGGAGCGTTCAGTCCATTTACATTCAATGTGATTACTGATAGGTATATGTTTAGTGGTGTCACTGTGATATGTTTATCTTCATGTTGATGTTTTCTCTGTTGTTCTTATTAATCTGTTCTGGGACATTCTTCTTTATGGATTGCATGAGTGTTGATTTTATATTCGTTGAGACTTCTGTATTGCGTTTCTTAATTTTAAATAATGTATTGTTTGTCTGCTTTATGGCTACATGTATTATCCCCCTTAACATATATTTATTGAAATAAATTTTAACTATTTTATAAGTTTGAAACTTTCTCTGCATCAAAAACAATTGTAACTATTGTATCCCTCTTTTAATGTGATGGTATTATAGTTGTCATGATATGATCATGGATTCCCTTATTATAATACTGTAGCTTTTGGCTTGATTTGGTGAAGTTTTGTGCCTTCCTTAACCAATGAGAAATTTGGATAAAGTGCCTTGAATTATAACCTAAAACATACACTTAGGGAAGAGCTTCTTTCAATACTTCATGTAATTTTGGTTCAGTTTTTATGAAGTCTTTAAATTTCTCTTTATTTTCAAAAGTCTTAATTTCATCATTCTGTTTGATAGACAATTTTGCAGGATAAATAATTCTAGGATGGAAGTGTTTCTCATTCAGGGCTTTGAATGTGTCTGCCCACTATTTTCTAGGCAGCATTGTTTCGGCAAAAAAGTCGGATGACAGTCTACAGGGTTTCCATTGAATTGTTAGTTTTGATTTGAGCCTTGCTGTCTTCAGAAGCATCTCTTTGTGTTTTAGCTTACTAAGCTTAATCATAACATGCCTTGGTGTCCTGCTTTTTGGATCTAACTTTTGCGGTGTTCAGTAAACATTTTGGTTACCTATGTTCTCTTTGCTCATAATCTCAGGAAAGTTTTCTGTCAGCATCTCTACAGCAATACTCTCTATGTTGTCACTAATCCTCCCTTGTTCAGGAACTCCAATTAAATGTAAAGTATTCCTCTTCATGAAGTCCTACATGTTTCTTAATGCTTCTTCATTTTTCTTATTTCTTTTCTCTGATTTCACCTCATAAAAGCTGGCGTTAGTTACTTTGTCTTCTAGGTCACTGATTCTAACTTCCATCTGTTCAATCCTACTCTTTTGGCTTTGGAAAGAATTATCCAACTCTGTAATTTTGTTATTAATCTGATGTATTTCAGATTGTTGATGTGCTAGCATTTCAAATAGTTTCCCAAATTTTTCATTTTGTTCTATTGCATTTAGTTTAATCTCTAGGACCATTTTATATATAACTCTTTTGTATTCAACCTCTGTTAGATTCAGAAAGGCTTCTTCTTCTGGGAAATTTTTTGAATCTTTAGGGAATTTTGTGGAGCATTTGAAGGCTGTTTCTTTAAATAATTAATTATGGTCTGCTGCCTGCATGCCATCTAGATACTATTTGATTTCTCTCATAATGGATCTAAGAGAATTGTTGGTTCACCAGCTGTCTCTATTACTCTAGTGGTTCACTACAGATGGACTTTCAAGGATGAAAGACTCTGCTTATTGGGTGGCAAAGAGGCTGCTCTGTTTATGGAGAAATTGGGGGCTGTCAGCCAATCTTACAATGTGAGTGAGAGAAAAGAGGCAGGTAGAGTTGAGGATTTTTCAACAGAGAAATGTTCAGGGAGAAATACAAGCCTCTCAGCCTTAAAAGTAAGCTGCACCTCTATGCAGGGAGCTGTCCAGGTGCTGAACTGAGAGCTGGGAGCTGTCCAACAGGCTGGCCTGAACAGGTAGTCGGCAACAGCAGACTTCACCTGCCAGCTTATAATGAAAGTATGTTACTGTTACCAGTCATTTGCAGAAGCTGCAGTTCTCTGTTACAATGAAGCAGCAGAAGCAGAGGTCAGACGGTCACTGGGTCACTGGAATCTTTGTGAGAGGAGAATATTAGTCCGATACTGTTGCCCAGTCAAATATGTTATGTCCTAAGGCTCCCCAGACATTCAAAGTTCCATAAAAAATATCATCCAGGCCTTAGTTCTCAGAGGGTAATGAGGAAACATCTGTTCACTTAGCCATCTTCTCCTCACACTTTTCAACTTTTTAAAGAATTATTGTACAAACCCTAGAAAGTTGCTTTAGTAGTATTAAGGCATTCTTTCAACAGCCTATATTTCTTAGTATTTCTTATTTCTTAGTAGTTCTTAGTGTCAGGTCAACTCACTCTGGTTGAAAACACAGTTTCAAGGAAAACAAATGTATGTGACATACAATTTTTAAAAAAGGCTACTTTTTATGTATTAACATAACAGCAATTAAGACCTATTTCAAGATTACTTGATTTTATATACATGTATATACACTCAAACTGGTGATCTTCTTTAAATGCAAGTTAATGATATTTAGAGATTATATTTAATGTTAACTAAATTCTTATTATACTGTCCAGAACTGTAGTTCTTTAAAAATGTGTCATTGTTTAAGGAAAAAAGAGAAAAACAATTTTCTTGATAAGTGTTCTCTTCTCTTGTAGAGGCCAAAATGAACATTTGATCTACCTCTGCGAACACATCAACTCAGGAATTTGAATAGCTGGGCAAGAAACCTGCAGCTTTACCTGTCAATAATAAGCCTTAACATTGTTAATAGGTTGCTGTTTTCTGCTAGAGAAATGATTACAGTTCTATTTCACCATTCTCGTTAATTATAGCACACTGAGTGAGACTGTCATGCACATTATAGCCATCTCATGTACATGCTACAGGGTGATTTATCCGGAAAACATCTTAGGTGCATGGGTGCTCTACCTAAGAACATTAACCCCATCACCCAATCCTCTTTGTCTATGTGTTAAGTATACTTATGGAAGGTCAAGGTATCTTTCAATTTTACACAAATAAAGATTTTGCACCTTTTATTTACCCCCATGGAAATACACATGCATATATTGAAGGATTTTTCGATACATTAGCCAAGATGCTGTCAAGGAAAGTGTATTGAGCAGGTATTGTTGGCTTCCAATTGTAACAGTTTCTAATCTGTATGTATTAGCCACAATAAATCAAGTTAGGCTGAAACAATATCCTTGTCCTGTCCTGATAAGTAAATACAAAAAGAAGACTAATATAAATTATATCTTTTTGCCCAAATACCCTAGCAACACTGTTTTATGACAATATTTTAAAAATTCTATAAACAAAATGACAATAGATGCTTGATTTATAGAGATATACAAATGAAATAAAACTACAAATGTGGATAACTGGGATAATGACTCCTCCCCCTAAAAAAAATTCTAAGCAGAAATGATGAAAGAACTATTACATGTGAAGTTTTTGTCTCTGGGGGGGAACATTTCTTGAAGAGTCGGGGAGAAATGTAAGATACTAAGGAGGCTTCTGACAGTATGGCATAGACTGTAGTAGGTTCAGGTGTGTGATGTATCAATTTACTGCCACTAGAGTTATAATAAGAGTCTAAAAAGCAAAACAAAACCTAGCCAGGCTCAACATCTCCATAAACTGACTGATGCAAACTGACTTATACAAGAATAAGCAGTAGGGACTGGAGCTCAGCTTCTGATAGGTAAAGGACTGTAGGGTGACAGGAGGCAGAATGCAGCTGCTGGGATGACAACCTCAAGCCACGGAATGGAATCAGGCTGTGGCTGAGGCTGGGTTGGTGCAACGGCAAAATTAAAATGAAATTAAAACAAAGACTCCAATCATTCCGAGCCCAAAACCCCTAAATCAACTCATGTAAAAAGAAGCCACTGCTAAGGCCAAGTCAACAAAATCAATAATGTGAACTGAATATACTTTGAATGAAATTAATTTCCTGGAATGCTCTTATGTTTCCTCCTAGCTTACCTTCCAGCCCTTCTTCATCTCTGCTATCTCTGGGGTCAGTCTAGAATCTCCACTTTTCTACACTTATTTTAGGTGATTTCAAGTAGCCCCAAGGTTTTAAAAACCACCTGTACAAAGATGAATTCTGAATAAGCATGTCTAAGTCTTGACCGCTCTCCTGAGATTTAGACTCCTCTATCCAACCATCTACTTGGCATCTCCATTTCGGTATCTAACAGGCAACTCAAACTGAACAATTTTCAGAGCCAACTCTTCTATCCACAACAAATTCTCCCAATGTAAATGATTTCAGCATTCACTGAAATGCTGGAACTACAAGTCTAGGGGCTGTTCTTGATTCCTCTCTTATTTCAAATGTAATCTATTTGTAGCTTCTGTCAGCTCTCCTTTCAAAATGTATCACCCAATATGACCAATTCTGGAGCCCTGGTGGTGCAGCCGTTAAGAGCATAGCTGCTAACCAAAAGATACATAATTCAAGTTCAAATCCACCAGAAACCCTATGAGACAGTTCTACTCTGTCTATAGGGTAGTTGTAAGCTGCAATCAACTCAACTGACAATAGGTTTATTTGTTTTGGGCTATGGCCAGTTCTTATCACCCCCACCAACACCACCTTATCACCAGTCATTATCTGGGCTGGGACATGGATACAGCCTCTAACTGGGCTCTCACTCCCACTCTTGACATCTATGGGCTTAAAAAAAAAAAGATCATGCCGAAAGCCTTCCAAAGTTTTCCTAGAACATACAGAATATAATCCTCAACAAAGCATAAAAATTCTGAGATGACCTTAGCCCTGCAACTTCATCCTCCTTCTTTCTTTTCGTAGGTCACAGGCTTCCTTGTGATTCCTCCAACAAGCCAAATAGAGCCCTACCTCATGTACTCAGTGTATCTGAAATACAGCACAATGGATGAGAGGACAGAGGAGGGAGTAAAGGAGCAGAAACCACAAAATCTGGAAAACCAAGCAGGCAATTAAATCAGCTGTCCAGGTAAAAAATAGTCATGCTCATTTTACATTTCATAAACTTTATGGTAAAAGTTATGGTTTCCTTAATCTTTCTAACTTTATTCCTTCCTTTTCTTTATCTGACACTGACATTCAGTGGATAATTACAAGTGGTCTTTTTGCAGTCTAAGCAGATAATGCATAGGAACGTGAGATCCTCTTTTTGCTCACTAGCTGGTCTGACTATAAATGAATGACATGCATCACAAAATGCACAGGGTTTGGAATACAGTACACATTTCAATGAGCATAAACAAATGAAAGAAACTCTGGTGGCATAGTGGTTAAGTGCCACACTGTTAACTGTGAGGTCAGCAGTTCAAATCTTCCAGGTGCTCCTTGGAAACTCTGTGGGGCAGTTCTACTCTGACCTATAGGGTTGTTACAAGTTGGAATCAGCTTCACAGCAGTAGGCTTCGTTTTTTGTTTGCTTGTTTGTTTTTGTTTTTAAACAAATGGAGAGGCTGAAAAAAACAGTATTTTGACATTTGCAATTTAGTGACTGGTCTATTGCACTTAGATCCACTAGAGTCTGTGCTCTATCTTAAAATCACATTGCCTCTGAAATAAACCTGAGATTTGAAAATTTGCAGGAAGAATGATCACTTTCCAATTAGCTCTTCAGTATGCACGTAGAAGGCAAACACATCACTGAAGTCTAACATTGAGCCAGTATTCATTCATACATGTGTTAAATCTCCTCCATATTGCAGTCTAGTAGAAATAAGCATAAACAAACTTGTGGGCTCAACATCTCAACCACCCTTTATAGCCTTACTTCAGTGAGAACCTGCATAGAATGATTCATATTATGAGGAAACAGTGATGTAGACTGTACTCATTTCCATCATTAGAACCAACAACATTAATTGGTATCACATTAATTCATTTGGCTAATTCATTTGCTTCCTATATATGTGTGGATCTATCTATGTATTTACATATGAAAGTGAAATGTTTAGTACTACATACAAAAGAGTATGTGGTTAAATATTACTGTCATAGATACTACATGTAGGACAACAAAAGGCTGCAGAGTATACGTTATGTTGTCCTACTGAAGGTGGTGGCAGTAACTAAAACTCTTGGACACATCCACGAGTCACTCTCAATTCAGGGCCAATAAAATTTTCTATTTCTTTGTTCAACTGCCTGTACTCAAAGAAGATTAACCAAATCACTCTTAACCTATGATTTAAGGTCAACACCGAAATGCTATGGTAGCCTGCTTGATCACTAAGAGTTTAAACTGAGATAGAAAAGGCCTTCAATGACTAACAATAAAGAAAAAATAAATAAATACAATGAACACAATCAAAATACTTGACAATTATGACTGGAGGGAGAAGGGCACCACTGAAGGTGAAATGGCAGGCAGCTTCCGAGTTGAGGACAGAAGAATGGGCAGGATTCCAACAGGCTGTATACAAAGAAATGAACAGTAGGGGCTCCACCATGAAGCAGGGTGCAGCTACAGTACAGGGCACTGATGATTTGTTCAGAGGCATCAGTACTTATGTAAAAGGAGGTGCCTGAATCAGTACAACTGTTCTGACTCAATGCCTCTGAGTATTTGCCGAGCACTATTTTTAAAGCAAATTTGTTTGGCAAGTTGTTTTAAGGACAGATTTATCTTCACAGGGGAGGGATTCTTATGGACTAAAGGCCCTTAGTTGGAAAAGCAGTGCTTAGGAAGACAGAAATCCATTAGGTTGAAGGAAGAAATGTCAACATAGGCACAATCTAAAGAACTTATTATCAATGAATTGGTTCATAAAATTTAAGGACTGTATATACGTAGGTATCCAACATACATATCTAGTAGGATTAAAGTATTAAAATTTAAATGCAGTTGTGATTTTTTAAGGCTCAACATATAATTTTTATCTAAGATCATAGTGTAACCCTATTAATTTGAAGAAGACTTTTAGCAGCATTTTTAAAAGGCAGAAGTGATTTTGAAAAATACTCTAAATAATGGGCAAGATGTGAATATAAAGAAATGAGACTGATTCCACAAGTCACACAGAAAAATCAGATTCATTACATAATAGTCACATCTTGTATATATTATAATACAACCAACAGAGACAATAAATATGAACTTTAATTTGCAGTACAGTACAGAAGTAACCTATCTAATCAGATGAATTATTAATATATGTTAACAGAAACTAAATTAAATTTAAAAACCTGTATAAAGGCCAACTCTACTATCATGTATTTTACAAGTCAACATCAATAAGCCATTTTCATTCTATATTCAATTGACCTATGTCTTCAACTACTCTGAAACAGTGTATTTTTCACTGGAAGAAACTGCACTGATAATCAGATCTTTTTTTTTTTCAGATCTTTTAAAATCATTTTGTTCCTGTCTGGTGTTGCAAAATTAAAGAACATGGGACTACAAGCCAGTAAACTCACTTCTGCCTGTGATTGCAAATACTTCTGATACCAGTATAATTATCCAATCAGTTTTAGCTCTTTTTCTTTAGCTGTAATATGAGGCAGTCACACTAAATGATTGTCAGTACCCTTTAGAGCACTAAAAATATGCACATACATATACGTATATACAGTCTAAAATTTGATACGTTAACAAGTCCTTGAGTCAGTGTTGCCACTGAAGAGTGTAACTTTAAAGGTGTATGTTTATTATTGTTGTTGAACAAGCTTTAAGAAAAAACAGTGGCTTGTCTTGCATAGTAAACAAAGGAGAAGTCCAACATGAATAAAACAGTCTTAAATGTATTTTCCTATGAGTTTTAAGTAGCTATAAGATCCAATGCAAAATTAAACACAAATATCACATTCCAGGTAATTAGAGACGAAATGGCAGCAATAACCACAATGATGAAAATCACAGCAATTATTCAATTATTCCCTTTCAATAGGTTAAAAAACTAGAGTGGCATTAATGAATTATAATTTATAATCCAGGTGCTTTTATTCCCTAAAATCCATATGCCATCACAATGAAGCAAAGGGAATTCAAGTTATCCCATGTGAAATACAACTCTTCCTGGAATAGACCTGTCACTTTCTTTGCATGAAGTTAAGTTTCAGTTATTTCAGCACTAAGGTTTCACAATGAGTACAGATCCTTGAAGATCAAACACTACTACCAGTACTTCACGTTTCAAATTCTGTTCTTCTGTCCTTTAAAAATAATGGATGTCAGTGAGAAAATGTAAAATGCAAAACTTCTTTAGAATACACTTGTTTCAATGAGTTCTTTAGAATTGTGTAGCGTGGAAGACAAAACAGATGTAATTCTGGAAAGTAAAATTATGCACTCAAGGCAACTAAGGATGCAATTTCAAGTTTTTTTCTTGAGTCTACACTGTTGATGGCATAGAAGTTCTTCAGAAGAGATAGACCAAAAATCTACAACGATCCCGGGGACATACATGGCAAGAATATCAGCATGACTCTACTTTAGGTTAAAGTTCCCATGGAAAAGGTACTCCTTAACATTTACACAAAAAATTACTTTTAGCTGTTTCTAGTGGAACAGACTCAGTGTTTGTAATAAAGGAGTTAGTCTATATTGGTTTTCATTATGGTGGTTACAGATGGACATTTTCCTGAAAGTTTCAGTTTCTAACGAATAGCATTCTTCCACCCCCTCAAATGCAAAGTTATTTTTCACAGTCATTTTATGTGGACATATTACGTTTGATAATTCTTTCATGGATTACAGTTCAGTTTTTAAAACAGTACCTTTATTGAATACACTGTTTTTCTTGGCATCGTCAAGTCCCTTGATGTTTAGCAAACTTTTACAGAATTAATATTTTGTAAAAATATTTTTCAGACTTGCAAAGCTACTGTAGGCTAACACAGGCCTCTCATTTAAAGACATCTCAATTCAAGTGGTTTCAAGTTGGGCTTTATCTTTAGAAAAACTTACTAAATGAAAAGTAGATCTTCAAAAAGAGAAAAGCATAGAACACTTCTGTCGTGAGTTGAATTGTGTTCCCCCAAAAATATGTGTAGCCATGTGGCTGGGCTATGATTCCCAGTATCTTGGGACTGTCCTCCATTTTGTGGTTTCCCTAAAGTGTATGTTAAAGGTTAGGGTGGGGCTGTAAATTCCTTCTTAGGATTACTTCCCTGCTCCACTGTAAAGAGAGTTCCTCTGGAGTATGGCTTGCCCCACCCTTAATCCTTTCAGCCTGCAAGAGATAAAAGGAAAGGGAAGCAGGCAGAGAATGGGGAACCTCGTACCATCAAGAAAGCAGCACTGGGAGAAGAGCATGTCCTTCAGACCTGAGGTTCCTGCGCCGCTCCCGGGACAAAGACTGATGCAATACCGGACTTTCCTCCAGAGCTGACAAGGGGAAAGCCTCCCCCTGGAGTGAAACCCTGAATATGGACTTGCAACCTACCGGACTGTATAAGAATAAACTTTCCTTTGTTAAAGCCATCCGCTCTGTGGTATTTCTGTTAGAGTAGCCCTAGCTGACTAAAACAACTTCCTTAATTTTAAACACATTTAGGCAACTAAGTACAGGTTAACCCCTTGTAGATTTGTGAAAAATCAAGCCCTCTAAATAAAATTTAGAGACATTAATGTTTTCCATCTTATAAGGTTAATTTTTGTAGCTGCATATAGTATTCTGCCTTCGTATTCCTTTCCAATCTAAAAATTTGTATCTCACTTCAAGGTAGGTACTGTGAGAACAGCTAGAAACCAGTAAGCGAGACGGGTAGTCTACAGTTAAGACAGTCATGGTCTTATCTAAAAATTTCTCTAGCAAATTAAATGAACTAAGGTAAAGATCTACTCAGTAGAAATTAGACCAAAACCTTAAAAACTGAAGTTGACTTTAGTAACAATTAAAGTGCCAAAAAAGCATCAAATTTGCCAGAAAGTATCACTTTGTGTATAAAATTTTAATTTACCTTCAGTGCTCAGGAAAATGTATGCTATATAAAGAAAGACATAAACGTAGTTTCCTGAAAACTGTCACCAAGTACATGGAAAACCTTGCACCGTGTTTGAAACATGACATGCAATTTCTAAGCTTACATCTCTAAACGCAAGAAAAAAGGTTTCTTTTCACATTTTCCTAAACCACCTCTCCCTCCAAAAGGATGCTCTTGCACAGAATTGTCTTTGTGTTTCAGTGGGATTTTAAATGACAGAAATTCATATTATCATTGAATTTCTTGCTTAAAATATAAAACATGCTGTGTACATATGCCTTTTCTATCTTATGCTACTTTGTCTTCCAGGTTAACTAAATCCCTGTCAGAGGGAATTTTGTGACCTGGAAGGAGACAACTCTGCCTGGTTTTTTAATTTTCCAGTAAAGACACACACATTAAAAAGACATGGCCTTCTAGTTTCTATTTCCCATAAGTCCTTCTGCTTAGTGAACAAGTCATAATAGGTATGTTAGAATGAAAACAAGGATAAAGTTCTTTCTAGCTGACGGAAATGCCTATGCAGCTTTTTATAACTGGAAGACTGACAATCAGCAAAACACAGATTGGGTGGCTCAAATAGAGTCCATATTACATATGACTCACTGATCCCTTTCAAATTCTTGCCCCTAACCCTGAAGCAACACAAAACTTTCCTGAGCTCTGCTGGTCCTTTTGTCTGCCTTGCAAAACAAAATACAACCTAAAAGTAAACTCTTAGGGGGTAAAACGGCATTTCCATTTGGATAAACAGTGCCTTTTTCATGATGTGAAATGCAATATAAGTTCTCTGTCTCTCTTTTTAAGCAGTCACTATTACTTACTTTTGTTCAGCCATTTGTTTTTAGAAAAAATCTGTAACTCTCTTAGCTATCCCAAAGTGATTAGGAGGAAAAGTCAATAATAAATGTGCTTTATATACCCAGTAACACTTAAAGTGCTTATAAGATAATTAACATTGGCAAGGAGTCCTTGCTTTATACCCCAAATTGGGTGTGAATCCAAGATTAAACATGAAAAAGTATAACAGAGAATACTTGTTAAAATATATTTTATACTTAAAGAAATGCATTCCATGTAAAATGAGAGATGCTGTAAGTGTAAACTACACCTAAAAATAATTTTGCTAATGAGTAGATACAAGACTTTTAAATAGTGCTTTTTCCCTAGATTTTTATACTCATTAATGTACCCTAAAACTTTGAGGTTCAGAAAAACGCCTGCTTAAAGGTAAAATGACTTAACAATGGCTTATAAGATGCTGTCTTGCTCTTAAGCAGCCCCCTTCCACAATTAAATTTCTAGTTCCTATCATAAGCTCAGTAGTATGGCACAGTGTTATGCCACTGTGGGAATCAGTGAGAAAGTCTAGAGCAATGCTGTGGAACCATGCTGAACTTTGAAGGGTTTTGAGAGGTGGGACCTGGAATAAATGGAGTTCCAAGTAAATAACAGTAATAACACAGAGCTTAAAAGGGAAGGCAAATGACATGTTCAAGGCAAGACACAAGGCCAGCTATTCCATCAAGTATAGAATTCACATAGGCATACAGTCAAAAATCCATTTATACATTCAGTATGGGTAAACCATAAGGAACCTGAAAGCCTAGCTAACACTGTGGAGACAGATGATGAAGATTGTAGGCAGAGGAAAGTAAAATCATAGTAGTGTTTGGTAAAAGTGACATAATTTAAGCATACATGCTAGAACTACAAGTGAAAGCTTGAAGATAGGAAAATCTGAAACATTAGTGTTCGAAAATGAAGTAAGGATTTATGCCAGAGTGATGCCTCACAACAGGAAACCAAAGGAAGAAACCTATGCAAAAAGGTGGCCAAGAAAGGATGTGCAGGAATTGATAACTAACTAGAAGTGGGGATGAGGAATGGCCATAGATGAAAAGTAAGACTTCAAAAATGATCCTGACATTTTGAGTTAAGGGAAGAATGGAAATCGGTTACTTTTAAAGGAGGAAATTGTTTTATGAAAGGCTATTTTTCAGAGCTGCTGATTCAATTTAGCATTAGAAAATACACAAATTATATGTCTTCTGAGTGTCTGATGCTGGACAGGTGCAAAGGATTCATAAACAAATCCCACACAGGCTTCACCCGGGAGGAACTCCAACTTCAATTAGAGACAGGCACACAAATCATTCACCTAGTTGAAGTCTTCAAAATGGGCTGAAATCTCTCAGGGAGAAAGTCACGTCTAATCTAAAATGTTCCTGCTGCGATTATCTTGTTTTGCTTTCTTAGTGACAGAACACATCTGATAGCTATCTTGACTGCAGACATCTCTTCAAAAAGATACACAAAACTGACTGGAGTCCTTGTTTTTCCTCCCTCCTTTTATTCAGCTTATCACTTCTAAACTCATGGGCCTTCGTAATTTGTTTCTTTCTTCTGAACCATACTGTAACCTGCTATTACCTTTTTCAAATGTAAAACTCACAAAATTAAATTCCTATAGAGCTCAACTGCTGGCAAATTAATGCCATCCTAACAACATCTGGAAACCTGATGGCACAGTGCTATAGCTGCTAATGATCAGCAGTTCAAATCTGCAGGTGCTCCTTGGAAACTCATGGGGCAGTCATACTGTGTGCCCTACAGGGTCACTATGAGTCAGAATTGACTTGTTGGCAATCACCTTGGGTTTTATTTTTGGTTTTAACAACATTCAAGTACACATCTACTAAATGAAAAATACTCTTCAGCTTTTGTAACTCATTATTAAGCCCTGGTGGCTTAGTAATTCTGTGCTGACACAAGAATTTAGCAGTTCAAATCTACCAGATGCCACTTGGAAACCCTATGGGGCAGTTCTACTCTGTCCTGTAGAGACACTATGAGTTGGAACTGACTCAACGACTTAAAAAAAAAAAAAAAGGCAGCTAGGAGTCCTAGTGGAGCAATGGTTGAAGTGTTTGAATACTCCCTGCTGTAAAGTCAGTAGTTTGAACCCACCAGCAGGAGAAAGATGTGGCAGTCTGTTTCCATACACATGACAGCCTTAGAAACCTCATAGGCCAGTTCTATTCTGTCCTACAGACCTGCTACGAGTTAGAATGGATTAGACAGCAATGGGTTTGGTTCTTCTGATTTTATGCAGACTAGTAATTTCCCATGGACTCAAAAAGCTTTCGAAGCATTACTACCAACTGAGCAATCCACATCCATCTCTGGTATCATCCACAGGATAGTGGTGTTGTATACAGGTTATACTTTAGCTTCTGGACCCTTGGGAACAGTTCACCATGTCTTGAGTTTTATGTCACCATGAGCTAGTCCTTCATTTCTCTCCTTTTCACAGACACTGAAAGTTATTTTCTGGGATGCCAATTACCTACATTGCCTGGCTTCTTGCATAAATCACATTTCTGACATCAGGGGATCCAGTGACATGTAGAGATTGGGGATGTGACACAGGATGTCAGATGAGTGAGGTCAGGTGTGCAGGCACACCTTTGCTTTGCTTCACTTTTCCCAAGCTTTTTCCAAAGTGCTTTCGGATTTAGGAGACTGGTATTGATATTTCAGTGATTTCACGCTAATCATCATATTTGACCCTCACACCCCACTGTGAAATAAGCAAGAACTCATATTTCCCTTTTATAAATGAATTAATTATGGCTCACGGAGATTAAACAACTTGCCCTAGGTGCCTCAGCTGTCAAAGAGAACAAACTGCCATTATTAGGAACCAAATGAACTACAAATAATGGTAGGTTTCTAGCTTCTAGTTTATAGCTGGTTATAATTACCTATTTTCTGCTCTACTAGTGCCAAGTTAGGATTTCACAGCCTCTATCATGTGTTTTCTTGTCAAGTTCCTCTCACCCACTTATTTAAAAAGATAATTTTCTTCTACTTTTCACTATTTGTAGGAAAAAGCAAACCTACCCAATATAGAATCCTGTATGGCTTAAGAAATAGATCTTGGTCTTTTACAATGATACCATAAAGACACAGAAAGAGGAAGACTTAAGGTCAGTCAACACATATGATTTGAAAAAAAGGAGATTTATGGGATTAGACAGCAGACAATTTCTTTTTATATGCTAATGATCACATATTTTTAATACTGATCACAGTTGATTAAAAACAGAAAGCAATCTCATTTTGACAAAAATCTCATCAACAAAAACTGCAAATAATTTTTATTATGCTAATAGTGTAAAATGGTACTCCTAGAGATAAATAACTATAGTATTTGCTTAGTGATAGCCTATGACACTTACTGTAAATTTACTGAGTTATTTGTTAACAGGGCTGTAAAGTTAAGAATCAAGGCAAATGTGTGGCCAACTGTGGTCTCATCACTTGCTTTGTATCACAGCTAAGAGACACGGCTGTTTAGTAAAGCACACCAGATCAGCTTTATAGTTGGAACAAAGTAGTAACATTACCACTACCCTATAGCTAAAAGCACTACGGTCTTCACACAATCAGGAGGCAAAATATAATCTCTGAAATGGCAGTACTCTGATAACTCTTCACCAGTAAGGTGAGGTTCACCCATCAGTGATTAACTCACTTCCAAGCAGTTCAGATTCTGTGATGAATTAAAAACAGACGAAATCCACTGTTGTCAAGCCAATTCTGATTCAAGGGGACCCATAAGACAAGAGTAGAGCTGGTGGATTTGAATTGTGGACCTTTCGGTTAGCAAGTGCAGCTCTTAACCACTAAGCAACCAATACTGTAATTAATAGTGTTAATGTTCTCAAGTCAGCACTGTAATAAAAACTGTGTCTCTACCAAAAACAAACAAACAAACAAAAAGTATATTAAACCTAAAAACCCCTAGGTTTACCTTCTGTTACCAAAAGTTTCAGCAGTAAATTGAGCCATGGGTAGCAAAATGAGAAAATGCTGGGAAAAAAATAAGATGCAGAGAAAACAGTAAAAAAGTAAAATCTAAACAAACGGAGTCCAGTTGAATTTAGACGTAGAATTTCATAAATTTACACAACAGGAAATATTGGCCAACCTCACAGCATTGTTAAATTCTAGACACCAGCACAGGCAATTCCAGTCATGGCCTCCAGAGAGACTCATACATGTGGATCACAACAAACACAAAGGATTCCAACTGATTATTTTTAGACTGGAGGATCTCTGGTCCACTGATTCATGATTATGCCTGACACTACATATACCATCCCACTTAATCCTGAGAACAACTCTAAAAGGCAGATGTTATTTTAGAAATGAAAAATCTGAGTCACAAGAAGGAAGATACAGGCCTGATAAGACACTAACTGCCTTTCATTTACTGGCAACGGAGTCTACAGAGAGCTCAATTCAAGAGTAAAAGTAAAAAAAGGAAAAAATGAGCTGTATGCTAACAACTTTGTGAATGAAAGTATCTTTTTCTTAGGAAAATAATGAAATCTTTTATGTTTTGATACATTCTTGAAACAATCACTTTCACTAGGAAAAGGCAGAATTTGTTTTACTTCAAAATACGGTATCAATAAACATTTGGACTACATGGGTATATGTTACTTTTCAAAAAAAAAAGAGAATTTCTTTAATTTCTAGGTGGACTTCCACACATCAGTTTTTATATGAAAGAATAAACTTCTACCAAGTGTTTTCGACTTTAATCAAAGCCTGAAATCAGACTGGAGTCTCACCAGGCAATGTGAAAAGATGGTCAGCAGGCCACAGTGTTTTCAATAGATAAGTGTCCATGACAACAGGAAAAAATCCCATCGCAGTGTAAGTAATACAGTTAGCAAACTGAAAGAGGTTACGAACAGAATTAGCCCTACGATCAATCTACCTCCCTTACTTCTCATGCACGCATCTTGCTTAACAGCATTAAGAGGCAGTGCTGAAAGCATCCTGTCTCATTATCCTGCATTTAATACTTATCCCTGATCTGATAGAGGGCTTCTGTTCTAAGTGCTGCTCACTGGGTAATTTTTGGCAGTCCTACTCTTAATTTTCTTGCAATTCATAAACAATCTGTAAAGTTACCAATAAGATGAATGAAAAAAACCTTATATTTCTTAAAAATGAATGGGCTAAAGTATACCATTCCAATGAAATATTTCCAAATACCTTAAGGATTTTAAATATAAGTTACTTATATTTTTCCCTCTCTATCATTCTCCTTCATTTTTATTATATCACTTGCAGTGGTGACTCAGAAACTGCTATATACAAGGAAGGTGAATCATCTCCATAAAAACAGCAACTATGAAAACTGTAACTGATACATTTGAAATACTAAACAGGTAACAAATACTTTTTACTAACAATATATGAATTTTTATTTTACTAATCAACTTTCCTCTTGATGTTTTCTTGACAATAAAAAACCAAAAACCAAATCCACTGCCATTAAGTCTATTCTGACTGATAGCAACCCTACCTACAGACAGACTAGAGCTGCCCCATAGAGTTTCCAAGGAGCGCCTGGTGGACTTGAACTGCCAACCTTCTGGTTAGCAGCTGTAGCACTTACCCACTATACCACCAGGGTTTCCAAGGTGAATAAAGAAACTCTAAACTGTAGGTAGTATGATACATACAGACCAACTAATTTGTTTATGTTTATTCACAGACGAGTTTTCCTGCTTTTATAATACCTGACAATGCAACACTGGAATCATTGGAATAACGCTTTATTATTTTCCCCCGACAGTATTCCGAATTACCAGAGGTTCTCTGGTAATTCCATGACTCACTAATCTAACCTGCTTCAGGTGTTGTCTTCTTCTAAGCCCTGGGATATAGCAACAACCAAAATAAATGAACACATACACACACTCCTCATATTTAAGAAAAATCAAGGTAACATTTGTATTAGCAAAGCAAGTTATTACAGGAAATTAAGGATTTAAAACAAACGTTTTCATCTTCACTCTATGAAGTCTATGCAATGAAAGGGTTTCATAATATTGTTATTATTGTAGCAGTAAAGCAGAGGAACTGCTATCAGCAGGAAGGAAGGGTAGAGCTCCTTCCTATTCAGAGGGTAAAATGTTGGTATCTGAAAAATCTCAGGTTTGACCTGAAGAAGCTGATGAAGATTGGTAATTTTTAAGGACTTTTAAACAAGTTCTTTACTGGTTGAAGGCACTGAGTTTTAATTAGACCTCATTTCCCCTCACACTCTTAAGGCTTTTCCTGATGAAATAAATACATCACCAGTGTAACTCTTAGAATCATCATCTTTGAAAAATATTATTTTCACTCAAAGTTGACAAATGAAGCAAAAGGGGAAACAGTGGTTTTTTCCTAATGTCAAGTTTGATGCGAATTCCATCGCAGCTAGAAATGTGTTACAATCAATGATCACAGCTGCCTGATCCAGCAGTGAACAGCTGGCCTTGGGCTTGGCCACTCATCTCTTTGTCAGCCTCCTGGAATTGTGAACAGAGATACACAGACAGAGGGCTGTTGAATAGCTGGGTCAATTTGCCAGCTGTATACCCTGAAAGGGAAGTTCCACAGATTGCTTCAATTCTTGGTTATTAACCTCTTACTTCGTGTCCTCAAGGTTTTCCTGGTATTTTTTCAATAAGCAACCCTTTTTCTTAAGTTGGTTTCTATTAATTGCAACCAAAAGAACATTAACAATATTATTACACCATTTCCCACAGGTCAATCTTTTATACTGCATTTGAAATAATATCTTTTCTGGTAATCATTATGTTAAAATCTTTCAATATTTCCCACTGCCAATAAGACAAACTACAATCTACCAAGATTCTAATATTCTCCCTTATGACACTCCTTTGTGCATTCAAATAAACGTCTACCTACTGCCTTGCAAAGTGCACAGCTTGTCACCTCTTTCAAATCTGAATCTCTGCTAAAAATGATCAGAAAAGAAAGACAGTAAATTTGACTTTAATGACAAGTTTGGGTTTAAATGCTTGCCTTGATAATTATTAGATGTGGAAGCTTGCACACATTTTTGAAACTTTCTAAGCCTTAGTACCTCTATTCAAAAAGTGTAGATAATAATGTCTTGTTCCCAGGGTTAGCATGAAGATTTAAAAAAGATAAATAAATAAACCACCTAGCCCCTGGCACACAATGTTCTTAATAAAAGAGATCCATTTTCATCTCATTATGACCTAGAGTTCTATTTTGGGCCTAGGATTATTTCTTGAGATTCAGAGTCACAGATCTAAATGTCTTTTTGAACTTTTCACGTAGTTAGACCTCAAAGTCAGTCTGTCCAAAAATTGGATGCCTTTCAACCTAACTTCCCCCATACTCTTCCCCTGGGAGAAACATCCACCAAACACTTCACACAGACACAACAATGAAAATCTTAGCTACTTTCCTCATCCAATTGGTCCCCAAGTCCCGTAGACTTGACCCCCTTACCATCTCAGCTCCATCCTACCCTCTTCTCCCTGCCACAAGTTGTCTCTGCCTCTCACCAAGCCTCCAGCAACAACTTCCTAACTGATAACATCTTGCCTTTGTTACACTCACCTGATTCACCTTCCCAAGAGCTCAGGAAGAAATCTTTCTAAAACTCAAAGCTGATCAGGTGTAACTCCATTAATAGTTCTGCATTGATTAGGAAATAAGGTGTTAGTCTTTTGACTGCTATACACGTCCTCTTTCAATAATGGAGTCTTAGCCTAAGGTGAGTTCTCTCATCATGTCTTGTTAAAAACTCTGCTCATGATATTCAATTGTTTACAGTTTCTGGAACATATCTGATTATTCCAGGCTTCTATAGCCCTGTTTGTTTATGCTGGTCCATCTGAGTGTAATGCCCTTACTTCAGCACCCTAGCAAGCGGCTCTTCATCTTTGGAGGGTCACTTCTTTTACAAAGTACCAGCAGAAAATTACCCTTTCCCATTCACATGCTCCAACCCCTTACATTCTTGCATTAAAGCATTCAAACCTGTATTTCACATGTCTGTTTACACATTTCTCCAAAGTGAGGTATACAGTAGGTCTTATTTTTCTGGGGGCTTCCGGCACATAACAGCTTGTAGCCCTTGTGGTGTGGTAGTTGAGATCTATGGCTGCTAACCACCCAAAGGCTGGCAGTTTGGATTCACCAGGTTCTCCACGGAAACTCCGTGGGACAGTCCTACTCTGTCATTGTATGTTTGCTCTGAGTTGGAATTGACTAAACAGCACCTATTTTATTTTATTTTTCCTTTTTAATACAAGCTTGCTGAATGAATAACAATCAATAACAGGAAAAAACAAATGATAAAATTTAGTTACAAAAGGAAAGTGTAGTGTAAGTCATAGAATCTGTAGATATTCAGCTCAGTGTCTCATAAGACCTACAATAATGCAGAATACAATAAATGTTTATAATTGTAACTTTTACTCATTAAGAAAGCATTCCATTATTGTCAGGACAGCCTATTTCAGGTAGTCAAGTCTGTGATCAACTGGCAAATCATCCCAAAAGGCTTTTGTTGTTGTTGTTGTTGTTAGGTGCTGCTGGGTTGGTTCCAACTCATAGCGATCCTACAGGTCAGAGCTGAACTGCACCATGGAGCACCTGCTGAATTTGTACGTGGAATTAGTTGGTATAACTGAGAACAGTACTCTGAACATGGAGTTTGACATTACTCTGGACATGGAGAATTTGCAGAATAAGACCAAGTAGCCCAATGTGCACTGGCTGACCACATCAAGTCTGAATTAGACTGATCTGGCAATGACCATTACCTTGTTCAGTTGTGCTGAGAAAAGTGGGTTTTGTATTACTTATACTGAAATGTGTACTCTTCCCATAATGTGCCATGTTGGGAGAACAGGCTGTTTTTACATAAATGAATCACGATGTGTTATATATACAAAAAATGTATTGAGACAATCTTTTTATGAGCTAGCTGAAATAGTGAATTATTTCTCTAAAAGATACTGATAGCTATGCCACAACAGCACATTAAGATACATGCAAATATGTGGGCTAAAACATGAAAAATAATTCTTTGACATAAAAATGATTCAGGTGGGAAGGGGTGTAAACATAATTCACAATTTAAAAGGGAATCTTACATTACTGAATCAAATTAAGGTATAATGCTGAGAAAATATACTGCAAATTTATCAAATGAAACCTAGGTAAAAGATTTTCTATGAAAGACCACTACAGGCCTAAGTAAAAGTTATGTAATTTCTTCATCAAGATTCAGCTTACTGCCCCTGATCATACATCATTAGTGAGTTCAACTCTTCAGATAGGAATGGATTGGACTCGGGGACACAGAGTGACCATATCGTGGGTGCACTTTATGGTTCTGTGCATCTATAGGATGTTGTCCTACTGCCCTCTTACTAGAAGGGAGTGGAAAGGGTGGAGAGAAGGTGACAAGAGATTGTTAAGAGGATATGACATGTATGGAATGAAAAGGAGTACGTTGTCACCAGGCAAGGAGAGCAGAGGGAGCTGCAGATAGGCAGGCATGCAAATTTGAATTGTACTGTAAACTTCCACTGAATCACACACACACACACAAGATTCAGTCTAGTAAATTTTTTTAAAAAGGGCAGGGGGACTAAAGAAGTGAATGAATGCTTTCATAGATTTGTAGATTTACTAACTGTTCTATTACAGTCTTTAAATTCATTTTTTTGTATTTTCCAATGAAGTTTACTTAGAGCAGAAACCCTAATTTTCTGTTGAACTGGAGTAATAGATAAAGGTGACAAAAGCCATGAATGATTAAGTAGGAGTCAATTTCTCCCTTAAAAGCAGTCTTAATCTGAGTGTATAACACTGCCTTCCTAAAACCTACTGGAGGGCTGAGAAAGAAAAATTCTGAGAATTTAAGGAATTATGCACTACTATGGATGTGCTGGAACACAAATTCTTGTATTTGATGTGATTCCTAATGGAATTCCTTTAACTTTTACAATCTGCTATGGTGTTGTGATCTCCCATGAAGCTAGCCATTGACAAACAGAATTATGTCTACAAAGACGTAGATTCTTAGCTGTATGAGAAGCAACAAAATCACAAAGAAACCACTAAACAACTTAAATACCTAGACACTTGCTAAAAAACCAAGAAGAAATGAGATACAGACAAAAGTTAGATACCTATTTAAAAAAAAAAAAAAAAAAATTAGAGCTCTGGCTCACTATGTTCCTGACTGAGCAAGAAAACATATCAAAAACATTCGTCACTTTATATTTCAAGATGTTTTAAGAGCAAACATCCATCTGATAAAGACTGCAGTATTTATGATTACCTCTTAAAATAAAGGAAGCAACTCAACATCTACAGCTGAGATAGACTTCGATTCAATAGGTATCAGCAAAGGAAAAAGCAGCTACAATCTATCTGATTATTCAGGTTCTGATCTTACCAGACTTTCAACTGACATAAACAGACCATTGCCATAAGAAGAATAAGGCCTGGACAAGTTTCCATTGTGATAAGTTTTTACCTCCATTTACTTTTTAATGCTAAAAAAAAAAAAAAAATGAGGGGGTGGAACTGAAGTAAAATTTTCCAGCACATTTTTGCTTCGCTTATCTGCTTTTCACATGAAATTATGGGCACAGATTTTATTATATTAAATGCATACACATAAACAACTCTGAAAAAAAGTATTTCAAATGCGTATTAAATAATGATTCTGGCTATTACGAAGAATTTCTGTATTTGACATGTAATGTGGGACAAATGTCCCCAAAGAATACAGAGCTGGTATCTAGAGGCAGACATACAAGTTTTCGTTGGCATTTCCACAAGCTTACAAACAGTTATTCATAACATTGTTTTCCCAGTCTACATGAAGTTGTTTCTATTCAATAAATCTGAAGTACTATAACCATGACACGAATTTGAATGCATGAAAAGAATGTTTGAACCCCTAACTAAATGCAGCAATCTCTCTACTTGAGAATAGGCAAACCTTCCCAGCAAAAACAACAAGCTAAATTCCTGTCTAAACAAAAATGACATTGCTTGAAATAGCCACCTGCCATCAGTATTGTGAATTTGAGTTTCATCAATGGCAGCTGAAATAGCCCTCTCCTCCCACTTTTCTATTAAAAAAAAAAAAAAGAAAAAGGACAATACTATCTCCTTGCAAACATGAGGACAAATCCTGTGCAACTACTTACCACACTGCCTCATAAAATTTACAGCTGCAACCAATGCCTACTTTGGCTCTATATTATTCCTTCATCTGAACTGATACTACTAGTTATTGGACATTCAAAGAGACACATAATACCATTTTAAAAGATTCCTGTGGTGTCGCAAAATCTATTGAAAAGTTTCCAACCAGAAGCCTTGTGATTGATTTGTCTGGGGCCGTGGTGAGGTAAAAGGAGAAGTTTGAAAAAAATAAGTACTTAAGAATGTTGAGCAGCAAATCCAAACAGCAAGGTGATTGTATTTCAAAAGCTTCCTCTGTGATGCACGCACAGAAACGTCCTATGGGCATGTCTCACTGGCACCACAACCACAGTAGATAGCTGCTATATATTTATTTCCAATTCACCCGTTAACCATGCTCAAGATGCTCTTGAAACTACCATCTGTGAGAGATGAAGCTCCTCACACAGAGATGCAATGAAGAGTACAAACATAAACAGTGGTGGTACTGAAGGGAAATGCAAATCTAATACAGCAGACTGATAACACAGGTGGAAAACATGCTCAACTAAATCTGATTAATAATGATACAGAGAAACACTGATGTGCTTTAAATTTTTTATATGATTTTTTTTCATCGAGCATGGCATCTTGACCATAAGGAAGCAGAGAGACAGGATTAACTCATCAATCACTGAACATCTATGACAAGACTAAATGTCATTAAATGTCAAAAGCAAGCAAACAATAACAAAGCATTTCTATCACATCCTGAAGACCTGGTCACTGCTTTTACAAACTTTAAACATAATTTAATCTGACAGGTTTCAGAGGAGCTTCCAGATGAACTAGGAAAAATTACTTCCAAAAATCATCCAATGAAAGCCATGTGGATCACGACAGAAAATTGTCTGATATAAGGCTGGAAGACGAGCCCCCTAGTTTAGAAAGCACTCTGTCCAAGTTCACCATGAACTGGAAACAACTTGATGGCCATTAGTTACAACCAACTTATGGAAACTAACAACAAAAAGAAACTATGAATAATAATGTTAATCATTTTACAAGCTCCCTGGGTGCTGAAATAGTTTGTTGGTGGTTTGAACCCAGCCAGTGTACTGAGGAAGAAAAGGCCTGGCTATCTGCATCTATGAATATCACAGTCAAGGAAATCCTATGGCAAAGTTCTAATCCGTAACATCTGGCATTACCAGGAGCTAGAAGTGATTCAACAGCAATGAACAACAACAATCATTTTAGTAGCTCAGATTATTATATGATCAATATCTTCTACTTCCTGCTATGAGCAGAACAGACTATCTCATCCCATTAATGTCGAGCTTGGTCACATGTGCCTTGGTTTGGCCACTGTGATGTTAGCGGGTATGAGAGAAACAAATGCTTCCAATGTGCTTGCAGTGACTGTAAGGCTTGCCCTCTTGGGTGATGGCATCACATGAGAAGAGAGGTACTTTTAGCTTTCCAAGACAACTTAAGAAAGATAAATGGCATACGGACCTGGCTCAGATTCACTCTGCAGTTCAGTACAATACAGACAGCGGACCCCATCCAATCTACAGATGCATAACCAAGTGTAATGACTGGTGTTTTAAGCCAATGAATTTCGGAGTCATTTATGCACCATTGTGGCAAAAGCTAATCAAAATAATATAATTAATATATTATCATAAATTGTGGCTACAGATTTTACTTGGTCTAAGATGAAAGGAGGAAACCCTGATAGTAGTGTGACTAAGAGCTGTGGTTGCTAACCAAAAAATCAGCAGTTTTGGTCCAGCAGAAGCTCTTTGGAAACTCTATGAGGCAGTTTTATTCTGTCCTATAGGGTCACTATTGAGTTGCAATTGACTTGATGACAATGGTTTGGTTTTAGGTGAAGTGAAAAGAAAATATAAAGTTCAATACTGTTGACAGAATATTGTATGGTTCTACACTTTTTGCATATGGACCTTTTTAACTTGATATCTTTCACAATTCTGCACAAACACACACTATATAACACTTAGTAAATATTATGCTTCAGGCACTAATGTAGGCACTTACTGCTCATTTGAATCTTAAAACAAGTCCTACAATATACATACTAATCCCCTTTACTGATGAGGAAGTCCAGACTCACAGAGGTTAAGTGACTGATATTAGATCACAGATCTAACAGGCTGCAGAGCTCTAGGTTTCCAGTAGGTGCTTCTTTAATACCATGTATCAGTCAATTATTTTCAATTTAAAAATGTTTAAAGAGGAACAAGTGGGTTCCACAGAACAGATCTAATGTCTTTTTCACTTTTGTTGCTCTGTGGGGACTCATCTAGCACTGAAATAGCTCTCCCATTCCCACCCCCGATGGTCCACTTGACAAAGAGAGGCCTCTGGGGATGTCTGAACACTCTCTTCTTACAAAGGAGAAGGGCTAGAAAATTCCTAAGAAAACTAAGTTTTAGCTCAAGATAATTCTTTAAAAAAAGAAACAAAACCTTTCTTTTCAATGGCATCATTCAGTCTTGATAAAGGGTGCGTATAAGAACAATTAGAACATTTTTTTGGTTTTGTCTTTTAAACAACGGCACTTGGCTTGGCTGGCTTTTAAACATACATTTCTCTAATCAAGTGTATTCCTACTTAACCCACGCTAGGGAATGAACCACAAAAACCTAACCCATCGCTGTTGAGTCAATCTGACTCACACACAGTGATTCTACATAGAACTTCCCTTTATAGTTTCCAAGGAGCACTAGATGGATTTGAACTGCCTACCTTCTGGTTGCAATTGTAGCTCATCAGTAAAGGGGATTAATATGTATGCCACCAATTTTTTTGAAAATAAAGCACTTAATTGTTTCAATTTTCCTTTTCCATTTCCAATCCTTATGTATATTATTTTTTAAAATTGAGTAACTATGATTTTTTATGAACGTTTTTGAGGTAGCTTTTTAAAAATACAAATGCAAAAATTAAGTCATCCCATTAAAAACAAAAACAAAAAAACTGCCGTCAAGTGGATTCTGACTCACAGGGACCCCTATAGGATAGGGGAGAACTGTCCCACAGACTCCTCAAGGAGTGCCTAGTGGATTTGACCTACTGACCTTTTGGTTAGCAGACAAAGCACTATGTCACCAAGTTACCCAAAGTATCATACTAAATTACTATTTCTGTTGTTCACATAAGCTTTTATCAGATATATTTCCTAACAGCTCAGGGTAGCCAAATCTTCTCTATTTCACAGCAGTGGAAACTGGAGTATAACTAACAGGACACTGAGCAATAATCTTTGAAAAATTTAACATAACATAACCATAACAAAATGGATATTGATGCTTTCTCTGTTGTTCTTAGTAGTCTGTTCTGGGACATTCTTTTTGGTGAGTTGATTTTTCACCTTTTAAGAGCTGGTTTTGTAGTTGTTGAGACTCCTGTGTTACGTTTCTTGATATGGTATGTTTCATCTTTGTTGTGCTTTATGGCTGCCCCTATGATCCCCTTAATAAACTATATATAAATCCAATTTTAATTACTACCAGTCTTGTCGACTTCCCCTCTGTCTGGAACGACTGTAACAACTGAAGTACATCCCTCTTTTTAATATGATGGCACTATAGTTTTCACGATAATCACTGAATTGTTTCTTTCAGTATTAAAGCTGTGATTGAGTCTGGAGCCTTCCCTAACTGAGTTGAATTCTGAATAATGTGTCGTTCTAAAATACAAAGTTAGTGGCTTTTTTCTTCTAAGCCAAAGCCAAGAGCTTCTTTCAGTATTTCTTGTAGCTTTGGTTTGGGTTTTACAAAGTCTCTGAGTTTCTGTTTATCTGGGAATGTCTTAATTTCATTTTTATATTTGAAAGATAGTTTTGCAGGATATATAATTCTTGGTTGGAAGTTCTTCTCCTTCAAGGCTTTGAATGTGTCATGCCACTGTCTCTGTGCCAGCAAGGTTTCTGCTGAGAAATCTGATGAAAGCCTACAGGGTTTCCCTCTGAATGTTAGCTTTGCTTTGAGTCTTGCTGCCTTTAAGAGTTGCTGCTTACGTTTCATTTTGTTAAGCTTGATTATAATATGTCTTGGAGTCTGTCTTTTGAGATCTATAATGGGTGGTGTACAATATGCATCTGCGATATCTATATTCTCTTCCTTCATGACGTCTGGGAAGTTTTCTGTCAGCAGCTCAGCAATGATACTTTCTGTGTTCTCAGGTGTCTCATCCTGTTCAGGGACTCCAGTTAATGGAAGGTTGTTCCTCTTAATAGAGTCCCACGTGCTTCTTAATGCTTCTTCATTTTTCTTGTTTCTCTTTTCAGATTTCTGCCCACAGATGCTGGCATCAGTAGCTCTGTCTTCCAAGTCAAAATTCTTTTTTCCACTTGTTCCATTCTGTTTTCTTGGCTTTGAATGGAAGTTTCTGTCTTTAATTTTGTTCTTGATCTGTTGGATTCCAGAGTACTGGTGTTCCATTAGATTGAATGGCTTGCTTAATTTTTCATTTTGTTCTGCTGCATTTTGCATAAGGTCTGTATATAATCATTTTGTATTCACCTTCTGATGATTTCAGAAAAGTTTCTTCATCTGGAAAACTCCTTGGTTGTTTTGTTTGGGAGCCTTCTGAAACCATGAGTGATTTCTTGTTTTCCACAAGCATCTGTTGCTTTTTGGGTTTCATGTGAGTAAGAAAGGTCTGAGAGAGATACTGTGTGGATGGACTACAGATGTTTCTCTAGCTGTCTTAAAATGTAAAACAAAAGGTATTTGTCCACTTCCCAAGTCAGTCAGGTTTTCAGGTGTAGCGGTCCCTCTTCCCAATTGGCAAAGTAAGCACCTCTATATCCAACCCCAGATAATACAAGCTAGTTCAAAATACAGCAATGCTACTGCCCTGTTGGCCTCTGCTGACAGGGCCCAGCCTTATGCGACACTGTGTAAACAACTGCTTTTCTGGTAGAAAAGCACTCTCCTATAGGCAAGCTCTGGCTACCAAGCTAAGAATTAGGCCTAGCTGTGGCCACTGTATCTAAGTTGGTGCCCTCCATACGGTCGGCAGGTAGAAGGGCTAAAGGTTCTGAGAGGTAGTGAGTCCTCAGTCTCTGATGCTGGGCCCCCACCGTAGGTGACACTGTGTAAACTACTGCTTTTCTGTCAGAGAAGCGCTGTCCTGTTTGCAGGAGTTGGTTCCCAGGCTAAGAATTAGGTCCTGCTAAAATCTCCGTATCCAACATGGCATCCCGCACATAGGCGCCACCGGTTCTGTCCAAACCATGCTGTGGCAGAGATAAAAAGACAGGTCCAAAGTGGCTAGATGAACAGAGTTCTCAGCCTGGCTCTCAACATATGGCAATTTCGCCTCCCTATCCCACTAGCAGCGTGTCTGAGACTAGCTGCTAGGCACAACCCAGCTCCACCTCCTAGCCAAGACAGAGAAAAAATTCAAAATGATGTGTTATCTTCAGTCCGTGAGAGTCAGGGCTAACCAGAAGCGGGAGTCAGTGAAAGAGAGGAGGTTTTTCATTCAGTGGTATGAAGTCTAAATTAACAGCCCTGTGATGTGTCCTGGGACTCACTAGGTGACCAGAAGGCTCTGTTTGGTTATCAGTTCAGGTCTTGGTTTCCAGAGGGATATGAAGAGATGTGTACTTAGTCCACCATCTTGACTCTGCCCTTCCCAAAACAGATGTTATAATTACGAGTAACTATGACTTTGGATTGGAAAACTTGGTGGAATACTGATTAAGTGCTATTGCTGCTAACCAGAAGATCAGCAGTTCAAATCCATCAGGTGCTCCTTGGAAACTCCATGGAGCAGTTCTACTCTGTCTACAGGGTTACTACAAGTCAGAAACGACTCAACAGCAATGGGTTTGGTTCTTTCTTTTGATTTTATGACTTTGGATAAGTACCAAACATACTACCAAAAAAAAAGTAAAATTAATAGGATAATGTTACCTCTACAGTCAGTAATATTAGATTTGTCACTAAAATACATCTGCTCATCTGAGGAAATGCAGTATATAAAGTGAAAGGAAGAGATTTATATGTCAGATGACAGTATTAACACCAGAATCATTCTTTTACCTATCAGGGTTGCATAATTTTATATTTCTTCTTCTCTTTCTAAATTTTAGAGCCCTGCTAGTGCATTGGCTAAGAGCCAGCTGCTAATCCAAAGATAGGCAGTTCAAATCCACCAGCCACACTTTGGAAACCCTACAAGGCAGTTCTATTCCATCCTATGGAGCTCCCTGTGAGTTAGAATCCACTCAACAGCAACAGATATGGTTTCTTTTTACCCTAAATTTTATTTATTTTGTTGTTGTTGAGAATGTACATGGAAAAAAATTCAACAATTTCTATTGTGTACAATTTAGTGACACTGATTACAGTTGAGTGTACAATTTGTAACACTGATTATATTTGAGTTATACAAGCATTCTCATTCTCATTTTTTTGTGTTGTTCCTCCTCCACTATCTATGCCTACGGAAATTCCGAAATTGTGTTCTGCATTTTCCTCCTTTTGATCAGGATTCTTCTAATGATATCTTTGATCAAAATGTTTATTAGTGGCAGCTGGATACCATCCATGCCTAGTCTCACGGCAAAAGACTGTTTGACTTCTAAATATGACTTTTAATAAGTGTAGAATTGCCCTGCCCTTAATAACAAACATTTTCATCATTAAGTTTCCAACTGTATGTCTCAGTGAGGACCACTGAGAATTCCATTAAATCTACAGGAAAGCTAACTACGTGAGTCAACTTCTTGAATGTGGTAAATGTTTATTGTTATACAGTGTTTTATGAAATCACTATAGAATAGTGACAATTATTTTGTGTCATTATATTTTATTGGGAAAAATTGCCAAATGCACAAAAATATAGTAATACATTGCACCTCTTGTACCTATGATCCAAATTCAACTATTTTTGTCACATATGCTTTATCTATCCATTTTTGTTACAGTTGTGTAAGTATTTTAGAGCAAATCACATTAGTAAACAACTCTAAAAATGAGAACAGGAGGAATTCAGGGCTGAGGGATATTGGTGACTCATGGCAGTAGATTAGTAGAGGGTGATACTGCAATGGTAGACACATGACACTATGTAGTCATCAAAATGTGACACTATACAGCACAAATAGTCAACCTCAATGTAAACTATGCCATTTAGTTAATAATACTACATCAGCAATGCATCAATATCAATATGCATGCAAGAGGTCAATCACAGGAGAAACTTCAGATGATAGGGAATTTCCTGTACTTTCTGCACAAATTTTCTGTTACCTGAAAACTCCTCTAAAAACTAAATTCTTGGGAGGAAAAAAGAAAAGCATGGATACTTGCTAAGAGACACATAATGCCACTATAGCACTAAGAGAATTAGTGATAACTATGTGGCATCACAGAACAAGCAATAAACAAACAGCTCATTGCCATCAAGTTAATTTTGTCTCATAGCAACCCTGCATGTTACAGAGTAGTACTGCTCCACAGAATTTCCCAACCTGTGGTTTTTATAGAAGCAATTTGCTAGTACTTTGTTTCCCAGAGCCACTGGGTGGGTCGCACCATCAACCTTCAGGTTAGCAGGTGACCACAATTTGCTTGTACTATATCTAGGGACCTTGTACCATGGAATCATCAGCCTATTTTCAAATTTTCCCATCTCAAATTGGTTTGTTTGAATACCCAAACAACATCCACATAATCGATATGTTTTAATGTTATGACTTGTAATTCTCTAGTCCAGAGCAATAGCTCTAAAGATATCCCTGTTCTCAATGTCTTTGTTGAGGTAAGTGAGTGTCCTGAAATTGTCTATAAACTGGCTCATGTCGTCTTTTAGCTTGTCCATCACTGTCTGATATTTTATGCACATTAAAAGTTAGCTAAAAGACAGATTAGAACTAAGTTCAATATTTGGAGGGAAAACTTTTTAATAGGTGCTACTGCATATTTCATATTTTACTGCTTCAGAAAACACATGCCTCATTTTTACAGTTACACAGAGCAACACACTATGAAACAGGTTTTACTAATCATCACTATTTTACAGTAACCTTAATGTCTATGCACTATTCACACTTTTTACAAAAGGCTTTAAATTTCATTACATGTACTTGTAAAAGTTGAGCCCATAGAAGTTAAGAAAGTGAAAGGCAATGAGATGGCAGCCCTGGGAGTAGAACTCGGGTACCCAAACTACAAAATTGGGGCTATTTTTATCTACCTTTACTCAGCTTTCTGATTCATTTGGTTACAGTAGTGTGTAATCAAACAGGGGGAAAAAAAATCTATAATGATAAATAAAAGATTTTTTGTTGTTTTTATTAAAAAATAAGTTTAGCAACATATGCAGTATTCGCAGGTTAAAATTATTAAGATTTTATACTGTGTACTGCAAAGTATTTTACAATAGACAATTACTTGATGAACATATTTCATGCCTTGAGATATAAACAAAGTTTTTTCCCTAATCTTTTTTGCCAATTTTTAAATTTTTCCATTATAATACATTTTTAGGTAAAATTGTCTTAAAAGTATTTGTATTACAGTACTTTTGCAAAATGAATAAAAATAACTAGAAGAGTAGTCTCAGTTTTCCATTTATTGTACATGGGAAGCAATTTTAAGAGAGAGATAACTGAGAGAAGATGTGAAACTAATACGTAAACTTGTAATTAACAAAAGGATGAGAAATCAGTAATTGAATTTTAGTTTATACTTAAGCTACTGCCATAGCAAATGAAGAAAAACTGAATGTAAACTTCTTGGGTGTTCTTTGACATTAAAGAGGGCATAGAAGTGAACTGCCATGTACTTTCTTTCTTAGGGTTAGTTTAAATTAAAAACTAGCACTATATGTAATGGTTTGCTTTGATTTTCCTATGCAAGAACAGTACAGGATATTTATAAGCTTCACTTCCTATTTTTGTGGAGAGGTAGATAAAACTTCAACTACTGCAGGGGAAGGTTTTAAATTTATTAAGCAGTCCTTTAACTTCAGTGTCGCAAATGTCTCTAAAGTATCCACACTGGGGCTGTGTTGTAAAGTACAGGGGAACAAAGCATCGACTGTTGACAAAAGGAAAAGTGAAAATGTGCCATGTCAGAAGTTCACTGTGTGTATCCAATTGCTCAGCATCAAGACATGGTTTACTGAAACTAGCTTGACTTATTTTTTGAAGTTTAGAAAACTTATCTTCCCCTCAAATCACACAAAAGAGCATATTCAATATAATACTGAAATAATATCCTAATTCTAAAATTTATTCATAATCAGTGTGATGGTATGAACTTTAATTTTTAAAATTTTTTATTAAGGAAAACTCCAAACATTACAAAAGGAGAAAGAACAGTGTAATGGACAACACATTAATAATTATCAACTAATGACCAATCATTTTCTTCTATATCCCTCTCTGCTCCCTACTACTACCTTGGTTATTATAAAACACATTTAACTATGACTTCTCTTCATCTGTAAATATTTCAGGTTGTACCTCCAAATGTCGAGGACTGCTTTAAAAAATATATAATACCACAATCATACCTAAAAAGTTAACAATAATTCATTAAAATTATCAAATATGCAGTCAGCGAACAAATTTTTCTGAATATTACACACACACATATATATGCATGCATGTGGGTATCTCATACACTACATAACACAACACAACACAGCACTACATAACGAACACACACAAAACACAGAGTTGTTTCAAACAAATGCCCAGCTGCTTCCATTTACGGGCTCTCCATCTCATTCTTTTTCTTTTCATTATTTTTGTTGCAGAAACTTGATCATATGTCCTGGAGTATGTCCCCACAATCTAAATTTTACTGACTCTGTAATGTCATGTACAACATGCTCCTCTGCTTTCTGTATTTCTTAAAACCTGCCAGATCTAGAAGTTCAGTCAGATTCAGGCTCAACCTTTTGGCAAGACTAGTTCATAAATGATATGTATCGGTATCCAGAGGCACCTAACAGATTCTTTTAGTCTTTAATGATCATTTGTCTAGATCTACTGCTTCAAAATGAGATGCAAAGTGGTAGCGAGTGATTTCTAGAAACTCTTCTTCATTTATTAGCTGGAATGCTTTTATAAAGAGAAACCCTCATTCTCTATACGGTTACTCTCTAATGATTACAGTCTTTATGGAAACAGCAAAACAAACATTTGACTCTATTTAAAAACGATTTTTCAAATAGTGACTGTAAAAGTATTTTTTCCCAATGCAGTTATTAACTTCATTAATATCTAAGTTGTCTTAGCTTTGGCAAAACTTCTGACAAGACTAGTAATCATTGATAGTTTCCTTGTCAGTAATAGGTAACATGGTAATCCAGGTCACTGTGTACACTTCTTGCCAGGGACATGGTGTCGGCCACTCTTCAAAGTGAACCTTCAAAGAAGGTCCTTCAGACGAATCTTAAACTGGACACCCAGGGTGTTCATTGCTACTGGTGGTTATTGCTACTGTTTTTAGGCTCCAACTCGATGGCACTTGGCTTTTGGCTTTAGGCATTTTCAAAGTATGAATCAAAGAGAGATGTATTTTTTAAAAAAATTAAGTTGTTCTGATACTATTCATTCAAATTCTTTCTTCCATATCAAAAATTTTGGTTCTTTTTAATGACACTATCAAACTAACTCACTTGCTTTCTCCCACACCATGCGCGCACCGCCCCCCAACCTTCCACAGTTTCTAAGTAACAATTCTAGTACTGTCACCAAATATGATTAGGATAATATATATGTGTATGTGTGTGCGTGTGTGTGTGTGTGTGTGTATAGTAAACTTCAGGGTAAATCAGTTAAATACATATGTCTTAATATCATGTTAAATGGTTTCATTCTGTTTGACTAGTTATACCAGCAACTGAACACATAATAAAGTGTATTTGATTATTTTCTCTTTTTTTGTGTGTGTGTATTTGTGCAAAATATATGTTTCCAAAGCTAAATCTGTAAAATGTCTACCTTAGAAAACTAGCAGTATGTTTCAGTAGACTTTTTTCCAGTTGGCTGTTTTTGTGTAACACCTTTTCCAGGAGTCTTTCCACAGAAGTATAAGGAGACACCTTCCCTTCCTGTTTTAGCAGCACCGCTGTTGTTGTTAGGTGCTGTCAAGCTGATTGCAACTCACAGCAACCCCGGGTGACTGAGTAGAACTGCCCCTAAAGGGTTTTCATGGCTGCCACCGTTATATAGGCAGAGTGCCAGGTCCTTCTCCTGAGGAGCCACTGGGTGGATTCTACATGGTGTGACAAGTCCAGGAACTTAATTTTAATTTCTCTAAGTGCTACATACCTCATTGTTGAATATCACTATGGTCACCTTAGAAGTACTCCCCTTGGGAAACTATGCATCAACACTGGTGCCTAGGCGCCTAGTTCACCCTTCAAAGCAATTCTGGAACTCTTTCTGGAATGTTCATTGTGCATGATGGCAAGTTCATGAAATTCATTGAGTTTTTAGCCAGTAAACAAATAACTGTATTGAAACACCCTCCATATTCACTTGATACAGCCTCCACTGACTCTTTTCCTTTACCCTAAGACAAAGCAAATATTGAAAGGAAGACATTTTGGTGACATTTGGGACTGCAAATGTAATCAGAGAGCAGCTCTGATGGTCATTCCAGAAAAAGAGTTCTAAAATCACTTTGAAGGGTGGACTACGTGCTAGTGTCAGTGTGTAGCTTCTCAAGGGGAGTACTTTGAAGGTGACTGTAGTGATATTCAGCAATGAGGCATGTAGCACTTTTTCTACGATGAGTTTGTGAACTTAATTGTTAGTCCCTGTAACTGCCAACCTTTCAGTTACTATCTGAACATTTACAGCAACCACTGCACCAGCATGGCACCTTTCCTGCAGCATAGCCAGCCAGGTTCCTTATATACATGTCTCAAAGCTTATTCAACCAGGCCTCAGGTTATAGTCACTTGGTTAGTTCCAAAAATTACAAACAGAGCTCCAATGAACAGCCTTGCGTATATGGCTCTTGTATTTCTTTTTTTCCAGTAATCCTGCGAGATAATTCATATTTTTAAATCATCTATTTCTCCTTAAGACTCAAAAAGTAGTTAAAATTATTTCAAAATGATAAGAATATAACACAGCAAATATTCATTCACTTGTCCATTAAATGAAAAGTTTTATCAACTTTCTTTCCCCCCCAGAGTTTTTAAATTTATGGACAAAGAATTTAAAATGAACACGACAGATGTCAATTCCTTTAAAAAAAGACCACAAGGAACAAATGTGTAACAAGTTAGTCACTGCAGCAAGAAAGAACACTATCAAGCAGAAGCTGAGGTGCCTCAGGAAGTGGGTACTAGAAGGAACTTATTTTTTCTCCTCCCTTAAACATTTTTTTTTATTGTGACTAAGTGAAAGTATCCCATCCAAATTGGTTTTGCATGTCCACCTATCTGCAGCTACTCTCCCTACCCGGTGACAGCACACTCCTCCTTTTCTTATCAATTTTTGTAACAGAAAATATGTAACTTATTCAACAAATTTACCACAATTTATAATCCATTAATACACTCAGCTTGACTGACTGTCTTCATTATTTTCATAGTGTACTGTAAACGAAAACTGCTATTATTCTCAGGCTTATTTTTTTACTGTGAAGCAACACTCCCCATTTGTGAACCATCTCATTACTAACATCTCACATTTATAGCAAAAGCAAAGAATCTACCCAATTATTTTGTACATTAATAATATATACCTGGCAGTCATGAATGCTGATGTGTACAACAGTGAGAATAACACTGGCTGTGATTGACAAAGCTAGGTGTCAGCTTGGCTGGGTCATGATTCTCAGTGGTTTGGCAGTTCTGGCAGTTCTGTAATAATGTAATTTGGAATCTTTAAAAGATGTAGACTTCCTCTATTTTGTGATCTCATGTGATCATCCTCCATTTTCACGTAACATCAATTTCTGCTTACTACCCTGGATTTTGGAACTTAACTATGTATTTTCACAAGGTAGTCTCCTAATACTATAAATAAAGCAATCCACATCTCAGAACCGAGTTCACAGTATGAATATTCAACACATTACTGTAAAATCAAGTGGATACACACACGAAAACTTTCTGACTTTAATGACACAGCAGTAAAACACCACAAACTGTAAAACACACTTTTCATAAAAGGTTAAGAGACTACCCAACTGTTAAAATGTAGTATTATAGGATTTTTAAAAGGCTGTACTATCAGATTTCAGCAGCAGTGTATACTCTCTTCAATGCCTGCTATGGTAATAAGGGCGGCTGAGTGGCACAAATAGTTGTACATTTGACTACTAGCAGACGACTAGTGGAAAATTTGGTAGTTGGAACCCAACCAGAGGTGCCTTGGGAGATGTGCTTCTAAAAGGTCAGTCTTGAAATCTATACAGAACAGTTCTTCTACTCTTGGGTTAGACAGGAGTTGGAATCCACTGGATGTCAATTTACAACAAGCTTCATGAATCTCTACTTATTTCACACAAAACTACTTAAAACACACAAAAGAAGGATTATAAGGCCACAGCAATGTTTATATTGTCATTGTCTTTCATTTTAAGCATTTTACCAACCATCTCATTATTCCTAGAACACACTCATTTAATGTTTTAAAAAGAGTGGGTTTGTCATTGTAATCATAGGACAATAAGAGGAAGTACACTAAGAGAGAAGAGTGTCATTGTCTTTAAGGCGACAGGAAAGTTTCTTTTAGGATAGGCTTTGTGAAGATTAGAGGAGTCTTCCTCCTGTAGAGCAAAGAAGAATAGAGAACTCTGACCTCTTATTTATTGAGGCACACACCCACAACACTGCAAGACCTCTCTCACTCACTGTGTAAAACACTACAGCATTAACACATCCTAATAAAAACTCTTCACTGCATTCTTCTTTTATCTACATACATAACTAAAAGTCTGCAGGAGGTCTATGGTTTCAGGAAGCTGTAAAGGGAAGCTTGAACCCAGTACTAACCTGCAGCAGGGTGTCTGCGGAGACAAATTTCCTTGAGTAGGACAGAGCTGACCCTATAACTGTCTATTTAAGACGTCATGCCAGTTAAGCAACACTGCTCTGGGATCTGTAGCCAAAAGCATTTTCTTCCGTGCTTCACAAGTTTTAACAGGCGTTTCTACATTTTCTTCCTAACCAAAAAAACCCACTGCCGTCGAGTCAGACAGAACTTCATACTGCTATTGGTAATCTTCTATATTCTACAATCTTAAAAAATCACTAACAGAATATAGAATGTAAAACCAGCCCCAATTTATTCTGTCATTAAGATCAACTTATGTAGGCAAAGGGAAAGGTGATATTTATTGCCTGTCTATAAGACGCTAACATCCAAACCAAGTTAAAATATTATCTTTCCATAATTTATTTCTCCAGTCATGTCTAGAAAAGAAAAATCTGAAGTTTTTTTAAACTAGGAATTCTTTTACAGAGTGACAGAGAAGAGAGATTTTCTCTCACCTTTCTCAAAATGACCCATCTCTGATGATGACTGGGAGTGAAGGCACTCACTGGCTTCCTAAGCTACTGACCTTCCAGTGAGGTATTAACTAAGGCATAAGGGGACATACCAGAGTCTGATGAGAGATGAAACAGAAGGGATGGGGAGAAAAAAGAAAAAAAGTAAATAAATGAAGAAAATAGAAACAGAGACTGAAACGGTGGATAAAACTTGACACTTCCTCTGATTCTGAGGTGGTCTAAGAAAACGAGAAACATAAATGACCCTGGTAGCCCAATTTACTAGTAGTTAGAAATCTGCTCCTTGGGAGTAGATTCGGTTTTGTGGAGCTGAAATATATATAATTTATGAACCCTGCTTTAAGAATAGTAAAATATATAAAGAAAGTGAATATTTACTTAAAATGAGAAATCACCAAAATTATCTAAGACTTGCTGGATACCGGCCCATTTATTCTGAGATCTCTGTAGGCAATTTACCAGAATGTTTCCAGATTACCACTTGGCTTCCCCACCTCTGTGAAACATCAAAAGCTCCCAGCAAATTCTACCACTGAAAGTCAGTGGCCCTGCGGTGCCCTCTCCCTTAACCACAACCTGGCATTCCTCCGTAGTTCAGCTTCTCTTTTCCAGGAACCAAGGATTTTCAGTTCCCTCAGAAACCGTGGTTAAGTGCTATGTCTACCAACCAAAAGGCTGGCAGTACAAATCCGCCAAGGTAACGTGGAAACTCTGTGGAGCAGTTTTACTCTGTCCTACAGGGTCACTGTAAGTTGGAATGACTTGACGGCAGTGGGTTTGGTTTCTTTGAAGGAGCGGCCTTCTCATACCAAGGACTGCAAATGAATTTGTACTATGAGTTCCAGTGTTAAGCTCAATGGTAACTAAAAAGTATAAATTTACAGTGACCACACAAGCCTGTAACTAACTCATTTGAACACTCTTCAGTCCCAATTACAAAGGGCAACTCTTGGGAGCCAGTCAGAACTGAATCATCCCATTGCCCTTCTTTGTTCAGAGACAGAACAAGATCTAAGATAATATCTAAGACAGGGTCCTAACTCATCAGTCAGCAGAACTGACAATCTATTCAACATGATACCCATACACCAGGTTGCAGATGGTAGACTGATTAAAGAGTAACCCAAATAGCAATTTAGTTACAAAACATGTTTTACAAAACAGGTACTTGGGTTGTATTTTAAGAATACAACTAGAACAACTGTAATAGAGGAAGCTTTGAAAAGGACTACGAATTTCAACTATACATGCTTCTTTCTATCTCCTAATAAGGCAGGCGATTACTACTCCACATTCTCAGACTCTGGCTCAAGTGCTAAGAATGCTGGCTACACTGATAATCCAGTCACAGTTAACCTCTAAGGAAATTCATGGTCACTAGCCTTAGAATTGGCTTCTTGTTTGCCCAGAGTGCTGACGTTAGAAGAAATATTATCTTCTCCTTCTCCTCCTCTATTACCATCATCATCATCTCATCCAACTCTCCAATGTAAAATTCTGAGCAAGACTATAACTAAGAGTATCTGGGAGACAGAGATGGGTTATGAAGTGATTAATGAATCAGAAAATTAGAACAACCACTGCCAATTTATTTCCTATAGGCAACGCCAGATTTAAATGCTAGAGTTTCACAGAAGATCACAAAATTAAAATGTGCTCACCCTAGGCTCTGCCAATTATTCACTCAGACCCACAGTGAATCTGACAAAGAAAACATCCTGGTGCTTTCCAGTTAAGGTGAGGTGGGGGTGAGGGACTCTGGCCACATTCTCTCACTCTATTTGTTCAGCAAATATGTAACAATCTGCTGTGTGTCAGGACCTGTACGTCAGTTTATGCCACAATGCTCTTTGATAACTATTTCAAAAGTGATCAATCACTGACTTTAAGAAGTTTTAAAATTCTTTTTCAAAGAATTTATTGGAGAATTTGTAACTCAGTCATGAATTAGATAGCGTATTTCAGGTGCACACAGGAAAAGCCCAAGTAGGTGCTTACTAAACACAGAACAATTTTATGTGCAAAATTAATTATAGCTGAACTTCAAAATGCAAGTATTTCAAAGAGAAACACTGAGTTTACATTACTCAAGCAAAACTTGGGTTTCTAATCAGCGTATTTTTAGATTTTAAAGTTGCCACCTTTGGAGAAAGAGTTCAAATAAAGGTTCTTATGTTTAATGCATCAATAATTTTCAGAAAAAATCCTGATATTGAAGCATGGAATTGTATTGACTACCCCCTTCTCCAAGCAGACCCTTTTTCACTTTTCAGAAGCAAACTTTCTTTTTCTTACTGTCTATCAAAGAGACAGGCATGTAATTAAATCATTTTACTAATTCTCTTTTTTAGTTTAGATGTCACTGAAAAGCTGGTATCACTCGACCATTTGAAAAATGGTTTCTGTTACAGTCAAGCTGAATCAGGATTGTACAAAGGGTAAGCTTTACCACTGGATCAGATGGAAAATTTTTGCTCTGTATTACAAAAATGTAACAGAATGAACTCTAAGGGAGAGGTTTGGTTTCATTATGTGAAAGCTTCTAGTTTACTGACCCAGAGTTATGCATCCTGAATACCTTGTCAGAATTTAAAATCCATAATGTGAGCATTCAGCATTCCCAAGAAAATACAGTTCTTTAAAGCTTGTACCTACATACTCCTCCAAGCTTACAGAACTGGCAAAATTCACAAAATATATCAACTAAAAGTAAACAGCAACTAAAATTTGAATTAAAGTCCTGAAATAAGAATGATATAGAAATTTAGTTTCTATTTGGCAATTTGTCCTTGTAAAAAAAAAACTATAAAAAATAAATGATATGAACTGAAGGGGAAAACAAACTATTAATGTGTTTAAAAATAGACTTCACGACCTTGCACCTTTATACTTCCCACAAATGGTAATAATTAGTCAATTTAGAAAAACTTTCACAAAGTTTAAAAGCATATATTTGCAAACTCATATTGACTAGTGAATTATATAAAACAAAACCCATCAACATCAGACTGATTTTGACTCATGGCAACCCTGTGGTACAGAGTACAACTGTTTCACTGGTTTTTAAGGAGTGGCTGGTGGGTTTGAACTACCAACTTTTCTAGTTACTAAGCAAGCTCTTAATTACAGTGCCATCACAGCTCCCCAAAGAGTATTTAAAGAAAAAATCAAACCCACTGTCATCAAGTTGATTCCAATTCAGAGGGACCCAACAGACAGAGCAGAACTGCCTCACAGAATTTCCAAGGAATGCCTGGAGGGTTTGAACTGCTGACTTTATGGTTAGCAGCTGTAACACTGAACTACTACGCCACTAGGGTTTCCCCTCAATGGTCTAGGTGTATATATTTTTCAGTTTTGTCACTTTTTATAAATTTTTTAGTAATGACTAATTTTTTAAAACAGTTTTATTGAGATATAGCTCACACAGCATAACCATTTAAAGTGTAGTATTCAATGGCTTCTGGAATCCTGATGGTACAGCCGTCAAGAACTTGGCTGCTAACCATAAGGTCAGCAGTTTGGATCCACCAGCCACTCTTTGTATTTCTTATGGGACGGTTCTATTCTGTCCTATAAGGTCTTTATTTGTCAGAATCAACTGTATGGTAAGAAGATTGGTTTTACTATTTGAAAGCTTCCCAGACTTGCGCACCCATTACCACAATCAGTTTTGGAACACTTTCATTATCCCACAAAGAAGCCCTTAGTCATCAACTCCCAACTCCCTCGTGCTCCTCAGCCCTAGAAAGCCACTAATCTACTTTCTATCTACAGATTTTCATATCCATGACTAGAACGTGCAATACCTATCCTTTGTTACTGGCTTCTTTCACTTAGCATAATGTTGTCAAGGTTCATCCATGTTATGAAATATATCAGTACTTCCTTTCGTTTTTTGGCTGAATAATATTCCATTGTATGAACACACCATGTTTTATGTATTCATTTAATCAACTGATGGACATCTGAGTTGTTTCTTCTTGACTGCTTTGAAACAGTATTTTTTACCCAGTTTGACAGTCTTGACTAAAGATATTAATCCTACAAATCTCTATAAGCAATATCTCTCCCTAAGTAAAATAATTTACTTTCTGTTCTAAGTTATGGACAAAAGTATTAAATGGCCCTGAGAATCAAGTTTTAATATTTGTGAGCAAGATCCACTACTTTAAATGGGCCTACATTTTATCATTTATAAAAGGATGTCTCTAGTTAAAATAAAATCTAAGATTATTTTTTATTTTAAAATTCTAAGAATCTAGGTTGGCAGACTCAAGATGGTGAACTAAACACATGCCTCCTTAAATCTGGAAACCAAGACCTGAATTGATAACTAAATGGAGACTTCTGGACACCCAGTGAGCCCTAGGACGTGGCATTGTGCTGTTAATTTGGACTTTATGGAACTAAACAGAAACCCTCCCTCTCTTTCACTGACCCTACATGTGGCAAATGCCGGCTTGCAACCAACCAAACGTAACTCACCAATTTAACCTTTTTTTTCTCTGTCTTAGCCGGCTGGCAGAGCTGGGACTCGACTAGCTGCTCATCTCAGATGCACAGCTGGTGGGATCAGCAGGCGAAATTGTCATATTTTGACAGCCCAACTTCGGAATTTGTGTATTTCGGCACTTTTGGCTTCTCCTTCTGCCTCTGCCATAAGGTAGCCAGTAACCAGGCAGGTGGTAAACTTGTGGGGAACACCATCTTGATCCATCTGAAGGTGGAGACAACCAGACGGAGGCCCCAGCTGGACTCAGTTCCTAGGCTGGGAGGCAGCGCCCTCCCAGAGGAGAGTGCTTTTCCAGCAGAAAAGCAGTATTTTACAGTGTCACCTATGGCTGTGGCCTGGCAACAGAGGCTGTAGACACTGAACATCTTGGTACCTTTGGCCTCTCTTTCCCCCTCTGCCATAGAGTAGCCACTACTCAGCCAGGTGGCAAGCTTGTGAGGGACACCATCTTGATCATTGGGAGGTGGATCACCCATAGGGAGGCCCCAGCTGGACTTAGTTCCCAGGCTGCGAGACAGCACTTGCCTGGAGAAAAGTGCTTTCCTGGCAGAAAAGCAATATTTTACACAGTATCATCTATGGCTGGGGCCAGGCAACAGAGACTGTGAACTCTGCATCCTGGTATCTTTGGCTTCTCCTTTGGCCTCTGCGATAGAGTAGTCTGTACCCACAGAGGCAGCAAACTTGTGCAGGACACCATCTTGTTCCACCGGGATTCAGATGAATCCATACAGAGCTCTCAGCTGGACCTAATTCCTGGGTTGGGAGGCAGCGCCTGCCCAGAGGAGACTGCTTTTCCAGCAGAAAAGCAGTATTCTACACAGTGTTGACTGCAGCTGGGGCCCAACATCAGAGGCTAGCAGGGCAGTAGCATTTCTGTATTTTGAGCTAGTTTATAACATCTGGGGTTTGATATAGAGGTGCTTACTTTGCAAGCTAGGTAGAGGGACCTATATTCTTGAAAACCTGACTGACTTTGAAAGTTGTTACATACTTTTTACCTTTCATTTTAAGATGGCCTATAGAAACAACTGTGGTCCATCTTCAAAGAATCTCTCCCAGCCTCTATTGACTCACATGATGCCTCAAAAGCAAAAAACTCAGGAAAAAAGCATAACTAAGAAATCATCCATGGCTTCAGAAGGCCCACAAAAGAAAGCACCACAGAACTTCCCAGACGAAGAAGCTTTTCTGAGACTTTTGGAAGGTGAATACAAAAGGATCATATAGAGAGCCCTTCTAGACCTTATACAAAATGCAGAAGAGAAAAAATGAAAAATTAAGCAAGCTGTTCGATCTGATGGAACACCAGCAATCTGAAATTCAACAGATCAAGAACAAAATCAAAGACATAAAAACTTTAATTCAAAGCCAAGAAAACACAATAGAACAAATGGAAAATGGACTTTCTGATTTGGAAGACAGAGCTACTGACTCCAGCATCTATGAGGAGAAATCAGAAAAAAGAAACAAGAAAAATGAAGCAGAATTAAGAAGCATGTGGGACTCTATTAAGAGGAACAATCTACAATTAATAGGAGTTTTTGAACAAGGCAAGACACCTGAGAACACAGAGAATATTGTTGCTGACTTGCTGACAGAAAAATCCTCAGAAATTATGAAATATGAGAATATAGATATCCAAGATACATATCAAATGTCACTCAATATAGATCTCAAAAGACTCTGAGACATATTACAATCAAACTTAACAAAATGAAACATAAGCAGAAACTATTAAACGCAGCAAGACTCAAAGCAAAGCTAACATTCAGAGGGAAACCCTGTAGGCTGTGATCAGATTTCTCAGCAGAAACAATGTTGGCACAGAGACAGTGGCATGACACATTCAAAGCCTTGAAAGGGAAGAACTTCCAACCAAGAATTATATCTCCTACAAAACTATCTTTCAAATATGAAGATGAAATTAAGACATTTGCAGATAACACACTCAGAGACTTTGTAAAAACCAAACCAAAGCTACAAGAAATACTGAAAGAATCGCTTGGCTTTGGCATAGAAGAACAAAACCACTAACTTCATATTTTAGAAGCAAATACAGGACACATCACTCAGAATCTTACTCAGTTAGGGAAGGCTCAAACTCAATCAAAACTATAATAGTGAAAGAAATAATCCAGTGATTGCATCATGAAAACTATGATGTCATCTTATTAAAAAGAGCGATGTACTACAGTTGTTACAGTCCTTCCAGGTGGAGAGGAAGTTGATAAGACTGGTAGTAATAAAAATTGGGTTTATACATATTCCTTAAGGGAGATCATAGGGCAGCCATAAAGCACAATAAAGATGCAACATATCAAATCAAGAAACATAATACAGGAGTCTCATCAACCAGAAAACCAACCCTGAAAAAGGTCAAAAATCAACTCTCAAAGAAGAATGTCCCAGAACAGGTTAGTAAGCACAACACAGAAAACATCAACACAAAAATAAACATATCACAATGGCAGTACTGAACACATACCTATCAATAATCACACTGAATGTGAATGGACTGAATGCTCCAGTAAAGAGATATCAAGTGACATCTTGCATCAAAAGACACGACCATCCATATGTTGCCTACAAGAGACTCACCTTAAAGATATGAAAACAAACAGAAATTAAAGGATGGAAGAATATATACCAAGCTAACAATGAACAAAGAAGAGCAGGCGTGGCAATTCTAATCTCAGATAAAATCGATTTTAACGTAAAATCCACCATCGTGGACAAGGATGGACACTATTTATTGTTGAAAGGTTCAATACATAAGCAGGCCTTGACAATATTAAATATATACGCACCTAATATTAGAGTATTTAAATACATCAAAGAAACACTGAATACATTAAAAAATGCGATTGATCACTCCACAATAATGCTGCAAGATTTGAACACTCCAGTCTCAATACTGGACAGATCATCTAGAAAAAGCTCAATAACGACACAGAAGACCTTTTGCCTCAATAAACCATCTAGACCTCATCGACATATACAGAACCTTTCATCTATCAGTGGACAATTACACTTTCTTCTCCAGTGCACCTGGAACATTCTCCAGAATAGACATAAAGCAGTTCTCAACAAAATCTGTAACACTGAATTAATACAAAGCATCTTCTCAGATCACAAAGCCATAAAAGTTGAAATCAAAAGCAGAAAAAACAGAGATAGAAAGAGGAACTCATGGAAACTGAACAACATCTTGCTAAAAAAGCCATGGGTTATACAAAAAAAAATGGAGGATGAAATAAAGAAACTTATGGATTATGACGGCACTTGGCTGGCTAATGCGAATGAAAACACTTCCTACCAGAACCTATGGGATACAGCCAAAGCAGTGCTCAGAGGTCAGTTTATCTCCATAAATGCACGCATCTGGAAGGAAGAAACCCAATCAAAGAACTGACCCTACAGCTTGAACCAGTAGAGAGAGAACAACAGAGGAACCCCTCAGCCACGAGAAGAAAACAGATTCTAAAGATTAGAGCAGAGCTAAATGAATTAGAGAATAGAAGAACAACTGAAAAAACTGAAAAGACCCAAAGCTGGTATATCAAAAAGATCAACAAGATTGACAAACTATTGGCTAAACTTACTAAAGAAAAATGGAAAAGGAAACAACCCAAATAGGATGAGAGGGTAACTGTCATAACAGATCCTACAGAAATCAAAAATATCATAACAGAATACTATGAAAAACTGTACTCTAACAAATTTGAAAACCTAGAGGAAATCAATGAATTTCTTGATTCATATCACCTACCAAAACTATCACAAGCTGAAGAACAACAACTTAATAAACTCATCACTACGGAAGAGATTGAAAATGTCATCCAAAAACTACTGATGAAAAAAAGCCTGGGCTTCACCGCAGAATTCTACCAAGCTTTTAGATAAGAGTTATCTCCAAAGCTACTGAGACTATTTCACAGTATAGAAAGGGATGGAGTACTCCCAAATTCATTCTACGAAGCCAGCATAACACTAATATCAAAGCCAGGGAAACACCCAACCAAAAAGGAGAACTACAGATCAATATCACTAATGAATCTAGAAGCAAAAATCTTCAACAGAATTCTTGCCAATAGAATACAACAACATATATAAGAAATAATCCATCACGACCATGTTGGATTCATACCAGGGATGTAAGGCTGGTTCGACATCAGAAAAACAATTAATGTGTTCAACTACATAAATAACACAAAAGACAAGAATCATCCGGTTTTGTCTATTGATGCAGAAAACGCATTTGATAAAGTCCAACACTCATTCATGCTAAAAACTCTCAGCAAAATAGGAATAGACGGCAAATGCCTCAAAGCAATAAGGGCCACTTATACAAAGTTAAATACCTGCATCATCCTGAATGGAGAGAGACTGAAGGAGTTTCCCTTGAGAACAGGAACTGGACAAGGATGCCCATTCTCACCTGTCCTATTCAACATTGTACTAGAAGTTCTAGCCAGAGAAATTAGACAAAACCAAGAAGTAAAGGAAATAAAAATCTCCCTATTTGCAGATGATATGATTGTATACTCAGAGAATCCTAAGGAATCTGTAAGTAAACTACTCAACCTGACAGAAGATTTCAGCAAAGTCTCAGGATACAAGATAAACATAAGTAAGTCAGTAGGGTTCCTTTATACAAACAAGATTATTAAGGAAGAAATCACCAAATCAATACCACTTACTATAGCTCCTACGAAGATAAAGTACCTAGGAATAAATCTAACCAAAGAAATAACAGACCTTTACAAAGAGAACTACAACTCCTTACTACAAGAAACTAAGAGAGACTTACATAAATGGAGAAACCTACTCTGCTCATGCACTGGAAGACTTAACATTGTGAAAATGTCTATTTTGGCCAAAGCAATCTATATAATGCAATCCCAATACAAGTTCCAGTGACATTTTTTAATGAGATAGACAAAGAAATTACCAACTTTGGAAGGCGAAGAAGCCCCAGATAACTAAGCACTACTGAAGAAAAAGAACACACTTGGAGGCTTCTTACTACCCAATTTTAGAACCTATTACACTGCCACAGTAGCCAAAACAGCCTGGTACTAGTACAAAAAGAGACAGATACATCAGTGGAACTGAACTGAGACCCCAGAGGTGACACCATGTACCTATGAACAGTTGATATTTGACAAAGGCCCTAAGACATTAAACTGGGGTAAAAACTATCTCTTCAACAAATGGTGTTGGCAAAACTGGATGTCAATCTGCAATAAATTGAAACAAGATCTGTATCTTAACACCTTATACAAAAAAAAAAAAACAAAAAACTCAAACTGGATATCAAATCTGAAACGATAAAGCTCATCCAAGAAGAAGTAGGAACAACAATGGAAGTTTTAACAGACAACATAGACAGACTTCAAAATCTGTCAAACAAACCACAAACAACAGAAAATAGATAAGTGGGAACTATTAAGAATCAAATACTTTTGCTCATCCAAAGTCTTTATTAATAGAATTAAAGGCCACCTGAAGAATGGGAAAAAAATATTTGGCAACTATACGTCAGACCAATGCTGGATCTCCATAATCTATAAGATACTACAAAATATCAATAAGAGAAATATAAACCATCCAATTAAGTGATGGACAAAGGAGATGTACTGACACTTCTCTGAAGAGGAGATCCAGGCAGCCAAAACACATGCGGACATGCTCAAGATCATTAGCTATTAAAGAAATTCAAGTCAAAACTGCAATGAGATACTATCTTACCCCAACGAGGTTGGCCATGATCCAGAAAATGCAAAACAACAAATGCTGGAGAGGCTGTGGAGAAATGAGAACTCTCCTACACTTTTGGTAGGATTGTAAAATCATGCAACCTCTGTGGAAAGCAATCTGGCACTTCCTTAAAAAGCTAGATGCAGACATATCATTTGCTCCAGTAATTCCACTGCTCAGAATATATCCAACAGAATCCAGGCCATTCACACCAACTGATACATGCACACAAATGTGTACTGCAGCACAGTCCACAATAGCAAAAAGATGGAATCAACCCAGATGTCCAGCAACGGGGGAATGTATAAGTAAACTATGGTATATATACTCAGTGAATATTATGCAATGATAAAGGAAAACAACAATTTTTAGGAAACAATCTGACTCGACGGCACTTGGCTTGGCTCATAACTTGGTTTCAATTGGAAGACATTATGTTTAGTGAAAGTAGTCAGCGACAAAAGGCCAAATATTTTATGAGATCCCTATGATAAGAACTTAAAAACAGATTGATGCACAGAAGAAAAGACTTTTTGATGGTTGCAAGGGTCAGGAGGGAGGTAGGGCAAGGGGGGAGGGTTTAGAATAAATAGTTAATAGAAATGTGCTTGGGTGAAATTTGTGACAGCACACATTAGAAAGAAGATCAACATTAACTGGACTTCAACATAACAAGATTACTCCTTCCAAATTAATCCAATATTGCAAGGACAGAGTAGCTGGGGTGAGGGGCCGGGGACCACACTCTCAGGGGAAATGAGGCCAGTTGACACAACTCGGATTTTGCTAAGAGAGTCTTCAGCACCCCACATTGGTGACTGGCATCGGGGACCTTAAAAACCTGCCAAGCTGCCATTTGAGGGTATAGCAAATGGTCCCTACTCAGCAGGAACGGATGATCACCAAGGCCAAAATAACATGGGGGAAAAAGAACCTAGAAGACAGAGAGATCCACGTGAGTGGGTGACTACATTAGCTTGTGACCGGAAGAACTGGATGGTGCCTGGCTACCTCCAGAAATAGCCGTGATGGAGCTCACAAAGTTGAATCTCACTAGCAACACAACAATAAAAAAGGGGTGCACCCTGAAACTTACACTAAAAGCCCACAATTGATGGTCCAGGAGCCTCGGAGTTCTTTTGGGAGCATGGCTCCTGGCTCTGATGCTGATCCTGTCCATAAATCATAATGGAGATCAAGTCTTTGGACAGGAATGGATTGGGCTTGGTGAAACAGAGTAACCACATCATATGAGCACTTTATGGTTCTATGCATCTATACGATGTCGTCCTGCTGACCTCTTACTGGAGGAAGGGGAGTGAGTGGAGAGGAGGGGATACGAGATTGTTGGGAGGATGAGACATGTATGGAGCAGAGAGGAAGAGTGTGCTGTCACCAGGCAGGGAGAGCAGAGGGCGCTGCATACAGGTGGGCATGCAAATTTATATGGGAATGTACATTTTCATTCAATTATGAAAAATATATATATAGGTAAAAAATTAAAAATCTAGAAAATGATGCTCATACTGCAGTAGAAGTAATTATCAAAATAAAGATTAATATAACCTAAAACTTTTCCAATAAAAATCATAGAACTATGAGGCATTTATGAACCACATGTAGTTAGAAAATGTGTTTCTATTTAAATTTCGTCTTCTTTTTTTTAAAAAAAGAAGCAGCAAACCATTCAATTACTTACTGGTGTTCACATGCTTTAACACAACGTGACATATCTGTGTATTTAGAGGACCTGTCAGCAAACTAAAGCCAGTGGGTCAAATCTGGCCCATGGCCTGTTTCTGTAAATGAAGTTTTACTGGAACACAGCCACACTCATTCGTTTACATACTGTCTGTGCTTTCATGCTATAACAGCAGAGTTGAGCCACTGTAACCGTGGCATGAAAAGTATTTTAATAATTAACTATCCAGGTCTTAACAAGAAATGTTTACTTACCTCTGATTTACAGACTATGCTTGCCAGCTGGTCAAAGACAAAATCTCTAACCTAAATGTTCTAAAATCCCTGTGGCCAACTTGGCAGCTGCAAAGTTGCCTGGCCTATTCTCTTTCCCCCTGCTTCTTGCAAACAGAACCCCAGTTCTTTTTTTTTTAATTGTGGGTCTAGCCCCACTGATTCACAACGACTGGATTAAACCAATCACAACAATTCTATTTCCAGATTCCCCAGCCTCCTTTGCTGAAAGGAGTGATCATGTGATTTATTCTTGCAGTGTCATGTAAGGCAGTTACTCTGGGAGCTTTTATTTCTTTCTCAATTTGAGAGAAAGACACAGTAACTCTTTTTCCTTCCCTGCTTCTTCCTGGTTTATGAGTCTGTATGACGACTGAAGCTGGACAGATACAACAATAATGACAGCTAACATCAATTGAGGGAAGATTATGTATATGTTACATACAGTTATAGGTTCTTAAAGTTTATGACCTTTTTCAGGACTGGTGGTATATACAGATATCACTGTTTATATCTTAGGGGTTCACTGGGAACCCACCATCCCCCTGACAGCATGTTCTGCTGGGAGGCGGGGCCCTATACAACAGCTTGAAACAGAAAAAATGGCATATGCTGCAAATTACTACATTTTGTATCAGGTGGTGCCGAATTATTGAATTTTGAATAGGAGAAGCACGAATTGTGAACATTTTTACTTAGTGTACTTAGATGCCTCTGGACTCTGGGGAAAGCACTTGTGTTCCTAAGGCACACTCATACATCTCTCTGTCCTACAAGGATACAAACTGAATAATGAGGTCTAAAACAAAAGCCATGTCGGTTACCAACAAATCAGAAACACTCCATGATTAAGCATGGTCTGCATTACTGAAAATATAGTATCAATAAAAAATTAAAAGTAAAAAAATAAGTAAATAAATAATTGGGTCATGAAAGGATCACTTACTTAATCTTTAAAATAACATTGTGATGTAGATACTATTATGATCCTGGTTCTAGAGACAAATTAGTTATACTTGGAGAAACTCTCAGATGTCATCTAGTCATTGTACTTACTACTCTTCTCATACAGAACAAAACCTAGCCTCGGACTGCCCAACATTTTCTAAGTAATAAGTGGCCACCCTGGGACTTCCAATTACCACTGATAAACAGGAAAATTGGGTCTTGAACGTAGATCTTCTGAAATGTATTGTATGGCTTAAGTATTTCCATTGTACATGAAAATGAAGGCTATATTAGTCAGTAGCCCACACGTAAATAGAAGTATACTCAAATTATGATCATTCAAGGGCAGTTTCTTTACAAATAGATCTTCAAAGTTCTGGGTGGGATGTACAGAAACAAACAAAAAGCAGTGCAGTAACAGATTAAGCAGTTACCATCCCAAGGCCTGAAGTTAACAAAAAATAGTTACAGAAACCTCAAATGAGAGAATTATGTACAGAAGACCACCTTGAAAGGTGTAAAGCCTTACAGCTGAGTGACAAGGTCTAAATCAACTCCAAGATGAGAAGACAGTAATAACTCCCTGACCTCCAGCTCTTCTTCCTCCCTCCAATCTCTAAGGATTCTATTGGCTAAATCCCTCTAGAAAAAGAGAACTTTTGTGACACAGAGTAGAACTGGAGTGGCAAAAAGAAGGTTCCTGACACAAAAGCACAGTAGGGAACCCAAACCCACTGCCATCGAGTCAATTCTGCCTCACAGTGACTCTACAGAGCAGAGCAGAACTGCCCCACAGAGTTTCCAAGGAGCTCCTGGTAGATTTGAACTGCTGACCTTTCGGTTAGCAGATGCAGCACACAACAACTATGCCACCTCTGGGGTTCAATTCCAAATCTACCTCCCACTCAGAGTATAAGTTGTTCTTGACTCCTATTTCCAACCACTACAAACAGCATTTCTAACTCTGAGAGCTAAAAGAGGAAATAAAAGTACCAGAGTTGCTTGCTATAAGGTCTTAACATTATTAACATGCATACCGGTTATCTATAAATAAAAAGAATGTCCCAGACAGTCCAAACAGAAGTAATCAGTACACATTGCTGAAGCTCAAAATAAGCGCATGCATGCACGCGCGCACAAACACACACACACACACACACACACACACACACACACTCATAATGTGATTATCAAGACTACTTTGAACATCTTGAGAAGGAACACACAGATAAAGATTCCTTACCAGTACAAAAGTTACCATCAAAATTAAAAATAAACTGCATTCACTCATGCAGCAGATAACGCAGATACTCAGTATTAAAAGTGGAAGAGGTGCTAATAGCATGACCAAAATAGCTTCATTAAGCCTTGTGGTGAAATCACGGCACCTGAGGTTCATACACAAAGATAATAACATTAGCTACTATCAATCAGTAATAGAAGTTTCAAGACTATGCTTGGTCTTAAGGAGGCTGGCAAGAAATGCCCAGTAGCTAAAAAGAAAAAAAAAAAAAAGCTGCAGAGCCAAGAACTAACTCATTATAGTAAACTAGATCTCACGCTATGTCGTTAGCTAGTTGATTAATGTGACACACTATTGGACAAGTACAGTGCTGCTGAAGTTAATCAATCTCAAAGCTATTTAATAACATAAAAACCTTAAAGTGGGAAAGGAACACCCATTTCTTCTTAACACACAATAAACCATCTTTATTCTTTTTCTGACTCTTCCATTATTTTTAGAAAATAGAAAGGCTTAACACTGTCACACATTACACAAGGGGCACATTCCTGGATATCTCCCTTAAGTCAAAAAGGTACATCATTCAAGATTGAACCTGACAAAAGGCTGAGGATGTTTCTGTTTACCATATTAAGTAGAACCACTACAAAATCCACTTAGCTCAACCACTTTGAAACTACCTTAATCCTGAAACATTTTAATTGAGGGAGATGTGCATTGAAAAAAAAAATCCACATAAAGTGTTATTCATGTTTTATATTACAACATTTTCCACTTCAGAAATTTTATCACATGGTTAATGCCAACCTTCACTTGATTTGTCTACTAGAAGGTGATATGCTTCAATATTTTCGAGGCATTAATAAGCTTCAAAGGTCTATATTCTTTAAGCTGAAAAAAAAAAAAGAATATTATTCTGAACCTCCAATATCATCCCCACTCAGTGGGTATTGAATTTCTTTCTTCCCAAAGGAACTATACTTCTCATTTTGTAGTCTACATAATACTAATCCCACCTTTTTATTCCAACTTGCAAGTGTCAAAAGCAACAGGGTAAGGGACAACCAGCTGACTTTAATGCTACTTTCCAGGATAACTTAGCTCTTTTGGATGGATTACCTTCACCAATCTTCTCAGAGATCTTGAAAATCAAAGAAAGTATTTGAGATTTTTCACACTCATAGATAGCAGTACCCAGTTACTGGGATTCCATAAGCTTATTCGGTATCTGTGTTACCAAGCACACAAAGGGAATTAGCTGTCCCACTAGAAAGTGAGACACAGGAAGGGATGCACCATATTTTATGGAGAGGTAGACTCACCACCATAATGTGCCTGAGCTGTATTCAGTGCTGAAGTCCCAGCTAATCCAGATGGTCCCAGCAACTGGTTTCCCAGCTCTCTTTCCTACCTTGAACTCTTCTCAAGGCGACATTTCTCCAGGAACTCTACAGAAAATGTGCTACAAGCAGCCCCTAACAGAGGATAATACAAAAACATGAAAGTCTACTTTTAAGGCTTCCAGTGAATGCATCAACAACCACAAGGGGTTGATCACAGCAATAGGAAATATGGAGACTACCTAGTCTGTATAGGTAGGACAACAGGGTGGAAATGGGTGAGACGTAGACTGGCTTTAAACAGGGCTGGAATGCTGCAGACCAAGGAAACTTCTGCTAAATTTATATATGCTTCCCTGTCTCTATAAGGCATTTTGCCAAGATGGAAGGTTTCAGAGAGAATATAGTTTTTTTAGCTATTTTTCTGTCATCATATATGCTCAACTATACTATCTTTGTAATTTAGAAAGAGCTTTCATAGTTATTATCTCATTTGAGCCATATTACAGTGCTATGAGGGAGGTATAATTACCCTTATTCAACTGCTAAGGCTTGGACAGGTGAATAAAACTTAACTAAGGTGCTTCCAGGTTGAAGTAGAGGTGGCATTTTCACTGGGCTTTCATTGACTCCAAGTCAGGTGCTCATTCCGTGCCACCACATTGTCTCATGAAGCTACAAGTCAATCTACATAAATATCCAGGGATGGTGTGCAAGATAAAATGTCAAAGCAGAACATCTGAGAAGAAAAGCCCCTGAAGCAGCATTCCTGAGTCCAACCCCTCACTAGATCTGACAACTTCTTTCAAATAAAAGCCCTCAACTTTCTCTGATGCAGCTAGGACCCTTCTAGAATACCGACTGTGAGTTGGGCACTGTACATGCAGCGTGCATCTGACTCCAGTTCTTAGAGAACTCACAGCCTAACTGGAGACAACAAATTGTAAACATGCAGTTAATCAGAGACAAGTGCAAGTAGAGGACAGCACAGGTGATCATGGGAGAGACAAGCACGGGTAGAGGACAGCATAGGTGATTGTGCTGGGAAATGGTAAAATGCAGGCCACTTTAACAATCACCTGCAACCCATTAGTGGTTAAGACGCAGATTAAACCACATCTAGATTTGTTTCCTTATTTTTTATTCATAAAGCATCCTGCTTTTCAATTATTTTCCCCCTCCAAGTTGGCCTACCCATTTTAAAGCCCCAAGTATTAATTCCAATTTCCTGCCAATAATTTGGAGATAATGATTTGTGTCTTATGTCTGTTTGCACGAATCTTCCTCCAATGATTTGGAGAGAAAATGATGTGTCTCTCCAGCTCCTCTCTTTTCAGACAGTGGCCTTAGGGATTTTATTCATTGTTGGGGCAGGGCCTTAGCTCTTCTGACATATTTAGGAAACTGGAAGACAGAATCCAGAACTCAACAAATCTGTCAAACTCATTTTCTTTCATGTTTTTCCTGCCAATTTTTGCTCCCATCCTCCCTTTTTCCCGTTTCCTTTCAGTATGGGGAAGATGTTGGGAAACCTATCTGTGGCTGTTTCTAAAGGGACAAGCTAAAATGCTGTGGAGCAAAAATGCAGGTGTGTGTTGGCTGGAAGGTCACTGTCTGTTCCTTGGAGGATGAAGCAGGAAATTGAGAAGGAAAAGTGTGCCTGAGTACAAGCAACAGAGAGACAGCAGACAGCAGGGGCCATTTGTCAGTAACTCTCACTCCCACTGTTCTGCCTTCACTAGAGAAGGTTGAGGATAGATAGGAGCCAGATCTCTACTTTCCTGTGGCTGACCTTCCCTCCTCTCTTCTGTCTCTTATCTCCCCCATTAGCCAGAAAGCAAGGGGGAGAATTAAATCTATTTTATTGTCAAATAACTGAAAAAAACCACTGGCATTCTGACAAGTTGGCAAGCATTTTCTCAATCAGCAATTAAGTAATTTTGTTTATAAGTTACTGAAGATAAATCTTGTCCCTTAAATATTATAGTTGAGTCCACATACACTGCTCACGTCCTTGCAGTAGCTTAAGTCATGCTTTCTCCCCTCATGTTGTTTTTCATTCTAGCCTCCAATATGGTTCCTTTTCACAGTCAGTAATTATATTATTAACCTTAAATGTGGTAATGATGAGGTCTACAATTTCAAAGTTATTAGAAGAAAGGAGTAGGTTTATGAAACTTTCTTATTCTACAATTCCTCTTCCAAGATCCTAGAAATTAGATGCACAATAATGACAATGGTGCTGCTTTTGATAAGGTCACCAATGACCACTTGATCACTCACATCAGTGATTCTACAGAGATCTGATTTTTTTTTTTTTTTAAAGGCTTTATTGTTGAGTGGCATCTGGAGTCTTAAAAGCTGGCAAGCTGCCATGTGAGGTATGGCAAATGGTCCCAACTCAGCCGGAACAGATGATCACCAAGGATAATAAAGATATGAGGGAAAAGAGCCCAGACAATAGATGGGTGACTGCATCAACAAGCGACTAAAAGATCCAGATGATTCCTGGCCACCACCAAAGACAGACATGATGGGGCACACAATGTTGAGGCCCAGTGGCAACATGAGAAAAAGATGGGTGCACCTCAGGAACTTTACTAAGAGATGGCAATTGATCGTCTGAAGGCCTAGATGTTCCACTGGGAGCATGGCCCCTAGACCTGCTGCTGCCCCTTACCAGAAAACATTACTGAGGTCAACTCTTCGGACAGGAATGGACTGGACTTGGGGACACAATGTGACCATATGGTGTGTGCACTTTAATGTTCTATGAATCTATAGGATGCTGTCCTACTGGCCTCTTACTAAAAGGGAGAGGAGAGGGTGGACAGGAGGAGACTGGAGATTGTTAAGAGGACATGACATGTATAGAACAGAAAAGAGGAACATGCTGTCACTGGGCAAGACGAGCAGAAGGAGCTGCCGATAGGTGGGCATGCAAATTTAATTTGGATTGTATACTTTCAATCACAATAAAAAGAAATACTTCCAATTTAAACAAACAAAAAGGCAATAAGGATTACCCAATCTCTCTGCCTTGAACCACTTTCTTCAATAACCCCTCAGCTCTTCAGTTAAGAATCTGCTGATTCTCTTCCCATGCATGAGAATAGACTCAACAGCACTGGGTTTTGTTTTACCTTTTTAATCCTCTTCCACTATCGTATGTTTTCCTTATCAATCTTTTCTACCAATCTCTTAAAGGGTGGGCATGTACAAATATTCCCTTTGCAAGATCACTTTCCTCCTTATACATCTACTGACTTGCATTTAGCTACTTACATATGACTACTCTCATATCTCTATTTCCAGCCCAGTTCTACCTAATCTCACTGATATCAACAGAACACTGTTGTACAATGAGTTTCTCTTACAAAGAGACTTCCAGTAAGGATACCCTATTTTTGACGGCTCATAGGGGCATTATTTGTGAAGCTATGGCAGCCATATTTATCATGTTTTTAAATTAATCTTGACAAGTAGCCATGAGAAGTTACATGATTCCACAATGTATAGAAATTATTAAAATTTATTACAAAAATGGGTGTCCCATTTGCCAAACATTCTGTATGTTACATGAAATTTATGATGTGCATAATTGTCTCACCAAGGAAACAGTTCCACTTTTAATCAAAACATTTGAGACAAACAGGTCTGTTGGCTATCAAACAACACCTGTGCATCAATGAATTGCACATTCCAATGGAAATATCGCCACCATTCATCAGAGTGTACGTGAGAATCCAACCCAATCAACTTCTCACTGAGTACAAGAACCAGGCCTTTTGCTGATCACAATTGGGCAGATTTTGTATCTGGACTTTAAGCTTTACCCTTACAAAACTGTTTTAACTCAAGAACCGAAATCCAATGATCATACATTACACTGGACATTTGCTGACTGGGCTTTGAAGCAATTGGGAATTGACCCTGCTTTGGGCTAAAAAACCATCTTCGGGGATGAGGCCCATTTCTGAATGAATTTTTTTTCTTTTAACAAACAAAACTGTCACATTTTTAATGATGAGAAAATCCAAAGGAGATTCAAGAATTTGCACTTCAAAAGTTGCCATCTAGTATGGATTTTGGTCTCGTGGAATGCCTGGCCCTTAATTTTTGCAAGGTGAATGATAAGAGGCTGTGTCTGTCAATGACAAAAGACACTGGACTATGATAACTGATTATTTTTGACCCCGTTTGGAAGGTGCCACAGCATCCATTTACCCAAAGTTCTTTTCCACACATAATGCCATCAAATGTACTTCATAACAATAAAACATTTAAAGCTGTATCATTTATACAACTTGTTTTAATCAAGTTCAAAGGCAACACACCATTATTGGAAGACCATCTACACGTTCCTCTTCTAAGTTGATCTTGATCCTGAGTTGTAGTCTGTTACTCCCCTAATAAACCTTGTATCTGTGAGTATAGTCTGTGAGATCAGTGTGGCTATTGCAACAAATTATTGAACCAAGAGAGAAGTAGAGAGTGCCATGAAAGGGACAGGTGGTGCCAGAAATGGTGAAAAAGTTGGATAGTAGAGATATGTTTGACCTCCACCTCAAAGGAACCAACTTTGTGCTAATTCCGAGTCTTATCCCTTGGGAATCTAGACAAGTTCTGAAGTGAGATTACAAATATACACTATACTTCATAAAATGCACACTACACTAACTAAAAAGCATCCTATACAACTATGAAAGAACCTGCTACAATTGAATGTGCTACAGGTTTCTAGAGCTCCTCAGCCGAATCCTCACTATTCTTTGAAAATGCCTGCCTCTCTTCTTGTATTTTCAGTCTCAACAGTATTCCATCACTCAAGGTCAGATGCCAAGAGACACCTGTAGCTTTTCATTCTCCACTAACTGCTAACATAGATTTTGTTCATTTTTCCCATTTGCTTCCCTGCTGCCACAAACTTAATTCAAGTCCACATGACTTTTCACCTGGACTATAATTGCAATATCCTAACTTGTCCCTATGTTTCTGACCTATTCTCTCTTCACACCACATTCAGAGTGATCCTTCTAAATACAAATCTAACCATTTTTCTGCTTGAAACTTTTCAGTGACTTGTCACCACCTTTCAATTACTTAAAGAGCCCTTTGCCTGTCTAAGCTAATCATCTACTTATCTCCAAAGATAGCTTTATGTGACTGCCAGGCCAGATGCCTTCCAGATTCTGAACAGCATTACGCTCTATCTTGTTTCAGAGTATCTGCATTCTTTATTAATTTGTTAAAATTTTACTGTGGTAAAAATATACACAACAAAACATTCTCCAAGTCAATAATTTCTACATGTATAATTCAATGAAACTCTGTTCTTCATTTGGGTAACTATTATCACTATCCTTTTGCAAATATTGAATTACTCACCTCTGTTAACATAAACTGAACACCTCCTATCATCTGCATTCTTGTGGCTCTCTTTCTTTTCCACTGTCCCCATACACATCTGACAATGGCCTCCTCAACCCTGAAGACTGCCTGACCTGGTTCCTTCTCTGTCCTCACCACAATTTGTGTTAATTTACTTGTTGGCTTTCTGCACCCACTAGACTAAGCTACAGCTGCTAACCAAAAAGTCCATCAGGAAACTCTAGAGGGGCAGCTCTACTTCATCTGCTAAGGTTGCTATGTGTCAGAATTGACTCAGCAGCAACAGGTCTGGTCTGGGGTCAGACTCTGAGTTCTTTCAGGTCAAGGACTCTGTCTTTTTTGTGAACCACTGTATTCCTCCAAGGCTTCGTAGAGCAGGAGGCACAAACATGTAACCAATAAACAACTCTGAATAATAAAATGGAGTATAAAACAGTATCTAAATGATAAAGACTAAAAGCAAAACATGTCAAGAGTTTTCCATGAAGTTTGTTCATGTGACAACAGACTTTTATGATAAACTTTCCTATTAAAAAGTATGATTCTTCAAACAAATATAATCAGTAAAAAAACTTTAAATCACTGTTCCCATACAAGACAATATTTTCTGCTTAATACTAAGTAATATTTGAGCATACAAGTGGTTTCAAAATTCAGTGTCAAAATCCATTAGTATTCAAATACATGTGACCCTAGCTGGATTCACGGGGTTACTTCTGTATACACATCCATACATATATAGCCAAATGCCTACATGTATACACATAGATAAATACACATACATACTCACCCAGAATACTTATTACTACATTTTAGTTACACACACATCAATAGTCGAAAAGCTCTCATAAATTATACAAATGGTGACACAGAATGTTTAAAAAAATCATTTTTATAGATGCGCATAAGCCAGAGAGTACCACAAGAATACAAATAAGCATCGTTATGTCTGTAATTTGGATTACATTCCCTTCAGTTCTCCATCATAAACAAATCTTCTCCAAAATAGCCCTATTAGTAAATGAAATATTTACCACATCAATAAATTTGCCACAAAATTTGCTGACCAAAAAATGTTTTCAATGTGAAAATTTTCTTTTGTAAGGTATTTACTTCAGATCTTTTGTCAAGATTCACAGACAATGGAGGCCTTTAAAAACCTTGTCAGGCCCATTATCTACTGACATTTGTTAAAAGTTTTTTTTTTTCCTTAATCAATACAAATGTAGGATCTCATTTTTTTTCTTTTTTTGAAAAATATAAATCAAGCTCCTGAGGTTCTAGAAAATAAAGATATTTTAAATTCTGCTTTTAAACTTGCCCTTATAATAAGCTTTTAATTTTTTTTTAACCTTTTAAGATGAGGGGAGATTGTCAGTAAAAGGGTATCCTGAGCCTTCTTAACTTCCTAAAGGTAAGTGATAGAATCTACTCTGCTGATATTGTTGTGTAGGTTACAAAGCATGCAAAGCACTTGGCCTGGGATCTGGTACACAGTAAGGGCACAATATAAATGATTATTGAAGTGGTGAAGAAATAAAGTCACTGGTGGAAACATTACGTATTCTGGAGCAAGAGTACCTGAATTCAAAATCCATTTGACCAGATCTACTGCGTGTTTGAACTTACCTTCACAGACAGTTCAACAAAGAGGACATTCAGGTGGCTAACAAACACATAAAAAGATGCTTATGATCGTTAGCTATTAGAGAAATGTAAATCAAAACTACAATGAGATACCACCTCCTCCTGCAAAAATGGCACTGAACAACAACAACAAAAAGACACTGGAAACAGCAACTGCTAATGAGGCTGTAGGGAGACAGAATCTACTGATGGGATTGGAATATGGTACAGCCACTACGGAAAATAGTATGGCGCTTCCCCCAAAAAGCTAGAAATGGGAATACCCCAGGATTCAACAGTCTCACTTGTGTGTTATGTTCTACAGATCTAACAGCAGTGACAGGAATAGACACAGGCATACCTATGTTCACTGCAGAATTATTCACAATAGCAAAGTGACAGAGGCAACATAAGTGCCCATCAACTGATGCATTGAAAAATAAATGTGGTACACACATGCAGTAGAATATTTTGCAACTATAAAGAATAATGACAAATTTTCAAAACATAACATGGATGAATCTGGAGGACATTATCCTGTGTGGACTAAGTCAATCACAAAAGGCTAAACCTTGTATGGTATCGCTTTTATAAAAAGACAAGAATAGGGATAATGACAGAACATAGCATTCTTTGATGATTATCCAGGATGGAAGGAAAGGAAATCACATTCTAGATAGTAGACACATATTACTCTGGTGATGGGAAAGCAATACTCAATACAGGTAAACTCTATGCAACTTGACCAAGGTAAATGATGACACAAGTGAAGTACACAAGAGTAAGGGACAATTTTGGTAAATTCCGTAAAAACAAAAAACCAATCTCCCTCCATGCAGTAGATTCTGACTCATAATGATCATACTGGACAGAACAGAACTGCACCATATGGTTTCCGAGTGGCTGGTGGATGTGAACTGCCAACCTTTTGGTTAGCAGCTGAGTTCTTAACTGCTGTGCCACCAGAACTCCAGTAAATATTTCAATATACATAATTTTGCAACAATAGTAGTAATAACCAAAAAATATGTGTGTGGTTACATAGGTAGACACGCATGTATGTGTGTGTAGAGGAAGGCACATGTAAGTATATATGCAGGCAGGTATACGTGTATCTGTAGGCAGATGTATATGTAGATCTGTGTATGCTGCACAAATATAAATATATATAAGGAAGTACACAGGGGCATAGCTGTGGATACTTCCTAGATACTAGTTACTGACTTTGAAGGCTCAGCACCATGGTCTCAGGAGACAACTTGATTAACTTGCATAACAAAGTTCATAAAGATACTGTACTACATCAGTTTAGTGAGTAGTGTGTGGGGTTTTAAAAGCATGTGCACGGCCATCTAAGACATAACTACTGGTCTATAGTCATCTGGTGCAAAAGGGAAAGAAGGAAAGCAAAGACTCAAAGAAGAAACAAGTCTACAGGACTAACAGCTCCAACAAACCACTGCCTCATCTATCCTGAGATCAGCAGAACTAGATGGTACCCAATGACCACTTCAAAATTTCTGGCCAAAGGAGGCAGGGCCAGGGTAGCAGAGTAGACAGATGCCTCCCATGACTCCTGTAACAACAAGGATCCAAAAGAACAAATAAATTCAATACATACAGCATCCTAGGAGCCCTGAACATCACAGGGAAAGATGATAAATTGGACTGAACAACAGGAAACGGAGAATAGCGCAGAAGCACACAGGATTCCACAGACCTGACCTGATGAGAAATGGATGCAGCCATCATGGTGAACCAAGCAGCAGATCTGACTCAGAAGCAGAAATTGCCTGGAGGGTCCACTTGCACCTCTGGAACCACTGGGAAACAGTGCTAGATTGTCTGTCAAAAGCTAAGTTGTTGTGTGTAACCTATTGAGCACAGATATAATTCTTTCCTTCAAAATAGGCCTGTCTCCCTTCTCCCAACACTCCCCACTCCCCTCTCTACACTGCATTTGGTACTGGAGTCTGAGCCATTAACTGAGCCAGAAGTAGGATTCTTTACGCCATTTTCCACTTCCCTTGTCACAGCATGAGGCTTTAGAGTCCAGCACCATTAACTGTGCCAGAAACAGGACTCCTTCAGCCCATCCTGAGCCATTCTCTGCCTCCCTTCTCTGCATTACAACTGGTTCTGGAATCTGGCACCATGAACTGAGCTGGAAGTAGGACTCCTTAAGGTCCCTCTGAGCCATTCTCTGAGACTCAGAGGGGTAACAACTTAGCAAACTGGGAGAAGGGAGAAAAGAATTCTTCTAAACTTTTAGCGAGAGTTAACACCACTATTACTAAAGGCATTCCAGTGCATAGAAAAGCATGGAATGCTGGCAAACTCACTCTATGAAGCCAGCATAGCTGTGATACCAAAACTGGGTGAACACAGACCCCCAAAAGGAAATTACACATCAGTATCTCTCATGAACTTAGATGCAAAAATCCTCAATAAATTCTGGTCAGTAGAATTCAACAACATATCAAAAGAATAATTCACCATGACCAAGTGGGATTCATATGAGGAATGTACGGCTGGCTCAACATTAGAAAAATAATTAATGTAATCAATCACATAAATAAAAGAACCACCTGATTTTATCAATTGATGCAGAAAAGGCACAAGACAAAGTCCAATATCCACTTATGTTAAAAACTCTTAGCAAAATACGAGTAGAAGGGAAATTTCTCAACATAGTAAGAGGCACCCATGCAAGCCCTACCTATTAAATCTGTTTGCTGAGCAAATAATCTAAAGAACAATGAGGCATCAGGATTGGAGGATGACTCATTAACAACCCGTGTTATACAGATGACACCAGCTTACTTTTTAGAAATGAAGAAGATCTGAGATACTTACTGATGAAGATCAAGGACCACAGCCTTCTTTATGGATTGTACCTCAACATCAGGAAAACAAAAATCCTCACAACTGGACCAGTAAGAAACATCATCACAAATGGAGAAAAGATTGAGATTGTCAAGGATTTCATTTTACCTGAGTCCACAATCAATACCCATGGAAGCAGCAGTCAAGAAATGAAAAGGCACATCGCATTGAGAAAATCCGCTGCAAAGGACCTCTTTAAAGTATTCAAAAGTAAAGATGTTACCTTGAAGGCTAAAATGCACCTGAGCCAGTCCATGGTATTTTCAGTCACATCATATGCATGCAAAAGTTGGACCATAAACAAAGAAGACAGAAGAATTGATGCCTTTGAACTGTGGTTTTGGAGAAGAATGTTGAATGGACCATGGACTACCAAAAGAACAAACGGATCTATTCTGGAGGAAGTACAATCAGAGTGTTCCTTGGAAGCAAAGCTGGCAGGACTGTGTCTTCCATACTTTGGACATGTTGTCAGGAACTATCAGTCCCTGGAGAAGGACATCACACTAAGTAGAGAGGAGGGTCAGAGGAAAAGAGGAAAATCCTCGGCAAGATGGATTGACACAGTGGCAGCAACAATGAGCTTAAGCATAAAACAACTGTGGATATGGCACAAGACCAAGCAGTGTTTTGCTGTGTTGTTCACAGGGTCACTGTGAGTTGGAACTGACTTGATGGCACCTAACAACAACAACAACATGCAAACCCTGGTGACACAGTGGTTATGTGCTATGTCTGCTAACCAAAAGGTTGGCAGTCTGAATTTGCCAGGCACTCCTTGAAAACTCTGTGGAGCTGTTCTACACTGTCCCTATAGGGTCACTATGAGGCAGAATTGATTCAACGATTCAACAATTTGTTGGGTTTAATGTAAAACCAACAGCCAACATCATCCTAACTGTATAGAGTTTGAAAGCATTCGCAATTGTGAACAGGAACCAGACAAGGATGTCCAATGTAACCACTTTTATTTACCATTGTCCTGGAGGTTCTAGCTAGAGCAATCAGTCAAGATAAAGAAATATGGGCATCCACATTGCTAATGAAAAAGTAAAAACATCTCCATTTGCAGATGACATGATCTTTTAAACAGAAAACTTTAAAGAATCCAAAAAAAATTTAAAAAGCTACTGAAGCGAATAGAAAAGATCAGTACAGTACCAGCATATAAAATAGATATGCATAAATCAGCTGGATTCCTTTACAAAAAACAAAAAGACCATCAATGAAGAAATCACCAAATCAATACCATTTACAATAGTCTCCAAGAAGATAAAATAACTGTAAAAAATCTAACCAGAGTCTTAAGAGCCCGAAACAAAGAAAATGACCAGACTCCACTGCAAGAAACCAAAAGAGACCTATATAAGTAGAGAAACCCACCTTGCTCATGAATAGGAAAACTTTGTATCATGAATACATCTATTCTACCCAAAGCAATCTATAGTTACAACGCAACCCCAATTCAAATTCCAGTGGTGTTTTTTTTTTGTTGTTGTTGTTTTTTAATAAGATAGAGAAAGAAATCACCAACTTCACATGGAAATGCAAGAAACTCCGGAAGAGTAAAGCACTGCTGAAGAACAAAGTGGGAGGCCTCACACTACCAGACTTTAGAAACTATTACATTGCCACGCTTGTCAAAAACAGCCTGGTATAGTATAAACATAGTTACACAGACAAATGGAACAAAACTGAAAATCCAGATATATCAACCACCACCTACAAGCAGCTGATACCTGACAAAGGTCCAAAGTCCATAAAATGGGGAAAGACAGTCTCTTTAATGAACATTGTTGGAACAACTGGATATCCATCTTCAAAAAAATGAAACAAGACCCATATCCCACACTGTGTACAAAAACTAACTCAAAATTGATCAAAGACTTACATATAAAATCTAAAACAATAAAGATCATGGAAGAAAAAAAACAGGGATAACACTGCAAGCCCTAACACATGGCTTAAACAGACTACAAAATAACAGTAGCAGTGCACAAACTTCAGAAGAGAAAATAGGTAACTGGAAACTCCAAAAAATCAAATGCTTATGCTAATCTAGACTTCAGCAAAAGAGTAACAAGACTACCTACAGACTGGAAACAATTTTTGGCTGAATCCCATCTGCTTCTAATCTCTGTAATCTACAAGATACTGATAAACCTCAACAACAAAAAGATAACACAATTAAAAGAGGAACAAAGGATATGAACAGGCATTTCAGCAAAGAAGACATCCAGATGGCTACACATACAGGAGGAAATGTACACATTATTAGCCATAAGAGAAATCCAAATCAAAGCTACAATGAGATACAATCTCACCCCAACAAGGTAGCATTGCCAGCTAAAAAAATAAATGTTTGAGAGGTTGTACAGAGAGCAGAACTCTTCTACACTGTTGGTGGGACTGTAAAATGGTACAACTACTTTGGAAATTGATTTGGTGTTTTATAAAGGTAGAAATACCATATGACCCAGCACTCTCACTGTTCAGAACATAGTCTAGAGAAATAAGGGCAGTCACAGGAACTAATAAATGTACATGAATCTTTACTGCAGTACTGTCCACAATAACAAAAGGATGGAAGCATCCTAGGTGTCTTATCAACAGATGAAAGGATAGAAAACCTGCGGTATATTCACAAAATGGAATACTATGCAATGATGGAGGACAATGATGATCTTAGGCAACATAACACAGAGTCATCTAAGAAAGATACTAAGCTCAGTGAAATCAGTCACAAAAGGACAAATATTGTACAGACCACTACTGTAAGGGCTTAAGAAAAAGCTTAAGCACAGAAGAAGATAATCGTTGATGCTTACAAGGGAGGGAAGAGTGTTTATAGATTAGATTGCAGATAGGAATTGTGTTAGGTGAAAGGAGTGACAGCATGCAGCAGAAGCAAGGTCAGCACAGCTGGACTATACCAGAAGCTAAGAAGTTTCCTAAATACAACCCAGCATTTGACGGGCAGCGTAGCAGGTACAGGGGAATGGGGAACCATGGTTTCAGGGGACGTCTTGGCTAACTGGCATAACCAAGTATTTTTTTAAGAAAATATTCTGCATGCCAATTTTGTGAGTGGTGTCTGCAGTCTTAAAAAGCTAGCAAGTGGACATCTAAGCAGCATCAATTGGACCCAACCCACCTGGAGCAGAGGAGAATGAAGGAGATCAAAGACATCAGGAAAATACGACCCCAGAACACAGAAAGTACCCTGTGATCTAAGACTACATTAGCACGGGACAAGAAGAACTGGACCGCGCCTGGCCACCATCAGTGACCACCCTGGCAGGGAACACAATGTAAAGTCCCAGATGTTATGGGAGAAAAATGGGTGTGCAGAATTTGATTAAAAGATCACACTGGATGGTCCATCAGACCAGAGGATCTCTTGAGGACATGTTCCCAGACTCTCTTAATTTAGAGTTTAAAATAGTACTGAAGTCACCTCTTCACACAAAAATTGGACTGGACAATAAGACAAAGAGTCACACTGGCAAAGAATATGCTTCTTGGCTTAAATATATACATGAGACTGAGCAGCTGTTGTCCAGAGCCCAGATGAGAGGATGGAGAGGGTCAGAGGTTGGTTGAATGGTTACAGGAAGTACAGGGTGGAAAGTAGGAGTGTGCTATCACAGGGTGGGGAAAGCAGTTCCAGTTGCACAGTGGTGTAGGCGTGAGGTTTTATATGGAAAATTGACTTGGATTGTATATTATCGCTTAAAACACAGTAAATGAACAAATGAACAACTAAATGACGACTGTTCTGACCAGGGACATAATAGATAGTTCCAGATAGAAGAGAAGAAAAATGTAAAATAAACCTTAAATTTCTAAAACAAATACACAAAAATAAGTCAGACTTACCAGACTGGTAAAGCCCAGGGTATCCCCTGAGACTATCATCCTGAAACACCCTTTAGAGGTTGGAAGTGAACTTACCCCTGGAGGTCACCTTTCAGGCAGGTAACAGACTGGCTCAGAAAATAAACACTGTCACTGGTGAGTACTGTTCTCCTTCTAAATAATCATCTATATGAATCAAAGAAATCAATATTTACCCTAAAGCAAAGATGAGAAAGTGGAGGAATAGAGAAGATACTTTAAAAAAATTTTTTTAATTTAACTTTTGCTTTTTATTCACATCACAATTCTTCATGTTAACAAGAATATTTGATGAGCATCTACCTAAAACTGTGTGCTTTTGTTTATGTACAAAGAGGTACAAAATAATCATATAACAGTAGATTTAACATGTAGATAATACTCTCTTGTTAAGCTAATCCTAAATGATGCCATTCTATGTTGTACTAAGCTTTGAAATATTTGAATGAGCAAAGCGGCGAGACACTGAATTCACTAGCTAAACAGAAATGCCTTTTACACAATATTGGTTTTAGCAAAACATCATCATCCATGGCATTGCTTAATGTTCTAATTCTAATTTTAATGGCTTTTTAGTTTTTTGGAATGTGTTTCAAATCACTTTGCTTTTACAGTTACATGAGACATGTAATGATAAGAAATGTTTAACTGGTATTATATTTTGCACATTTATTATGAACATAATATGATTTAAATTCTAAATGCAATACCATTTCATTACTCAAGCTTGAAAAATACTTTAAGGACTATATTGATTAGTTTATGAGGTCTCACAAAATTATACACAAATTTTTCCAATTTCTGATACATGAAAAAGCAAAGGATTATAAAAATTAAATGAAGCAACACACAGAATTAGTACGTATAGTGTCAGTCATCTGTCTTTAATAAATGTCTGCCATTACCAGCATCCTAATTTACAATTCCTAAACCATGGTGGTGCGGTGGTTAAGAGCTATGGCTGCTCATCAAAAGGTCAGCAATTCAAATCTATCAGGTGCTCCTCGCAAACCCTATGAGGCAGTTCTACTCTGTCTCTCAGGGGCACTGTGAGCTGGAATTGACTTGCTGGCAGCAATTTTTTTAAGTGATCAGTTCACCTATAAAAGTTTCTATTTGTGTTCCACTTTGACAAACAAACCTGGATTCTACTAACAGTTTGAATCAAGTAACCAAATTGGCAATAAATGTTTATTTTACCTTTTATGCTTCGAATAAGTGTTTTTCTCATAATTACTGTTTTTCTGGCTATACTATTTGGGGTCTTAAATCTTCAAAACTGATAACATCCAACAAATGAGTAACAGCATAATAGTCTGCTTGCCTATAATAGCAGAAGTCAATCTTTGGAATAAATATTGAATAAATGAATTATATTAGAGATTTACTGAACTCCTGAACTGAACAAAAGGAAAATTTATAAAGAAAAGTCATTATCAAATCAAAAATTAAAACAAGATTGAAAAGACATTCTTTTAATAAAGAAAATAAACACAAGAACCATCCAACAGTTCCTGCTTACATTAAACCAAAGCATTCTGTTAATGCTGCCTGAAAAACCTGGAAATGTCATTATTTGCTTAGAAGTCCTTCAAAAATCAACATAAAAGGAAACAACTTAAAACATTTATCCTGTTCCAAAAGGATGGAACAGTAGTCATCACAAACATTTATTCTCCTTCTAGGAAGTGGAATTGCTGTCAAGTTCTAGAAACCAACTCAGATCTGGCCATCACAAAGGAGACAGTACTTGGTTATTAAGTTAACAATTGATTGGCCTCTGTTCAGACAACACCAAAACTGGATATAAACTTTGTACCAGGAGACAACCTTGCCACAGCAGATATTCTTACTACTTGCAAAATTTCCTTGCACACAGAGCATACAGCATACATTCATTTCCCATCTCTAGTAGACATAATAACAGAGCTCAAATTCTTGGAATGTGCTTGTCAGAACTGCTCTGTGCCACAAAATTCTCCACAGTAACTGAACCAATTCCACGGAGCTGAAAGGATGATCTAGACTAGCTGACTGAGCTCCCACCTTGGGAAAACAACACAGTTAATTCCTATTAGGAATGCCAGGATATCCACGTATCAGTGAAGATGGAGGTTCATTAACTTTCACAACTGGCAAAACAGAGAGATGTGCCAACTTCAGCAAATGAGAAGACCAAGTTGGGGAAGAAACTAAACTAAATGCCGACTTACATGGCAGAGGTCACAGCTGGTGACTAACTGGTATATGGGGTGAAGGAGTAAAATGACACTACTTCTGACTTCACGACAATGTATCATCTCTTTACAACAGCAATGCACATCCTTCCTAACCTTACCTGCCTTCCTCACCTCCTGATCCTCTTCTTGCTCTCATTTCGTAAGTTAGCTACATTAAACTCTCCCTTTTAATATGCTTTTCAAGTACCCATACATCTGCATATTACTTTTTTTATGTCTAAAATCTTCTCCAGGAGGAAAGCTCCCACTTATCCTTCAAGATCCTAGAAAAACATGTCTGGACATCTAAAGCCTCTACAGGGCCCTGGTGGCAAAATGGTTGTGAGCTTGGCTGCTAACTAAAAAAGTCAGCAGCTCGAATCTACCAGCTGCTACTTGGAAACCCTAGGAGGAAGTTTTACATTGTCCAGTGGCGTCACTATGAAGCTGGAATCCACTCAAAAGCAAGAAGTTTAGGCAGAGCCTTCTACACTACTCCTCCAGCAGTCTTTTATGCATCCAATGAGCACTCTTCATTTTTCCACATCAAGCATGCTTATCTCATATGGGGTTGTACAATCTGATTTGCGATAATTTAGAAAGGACTTTTCCTCTACATGAATAATATTCCTCCAGACAGTAAGGCGACAGTGGAACTCACCTCTCACCTAGAACTGTAATTAGCTGCTTATCGGACTTTACTAATAGACTTTTAGTTCCTTGAGTTATAGAAATATCTCTTACTTATCTTTGCATCTAACAACTCAGTAAGTCTTCCATGAGTATCTGCTAAATAAATAATAACAGACTCTGACATTTAACTATTAAAATTTTCTAGGATTCTTTCCTGGTTCCAGCCAGATTTCTTAAAATAAAGCTTCAGTTAAAACATAATTTCCCTCATCATATCATCCACAGCTGTAAGTTCAGTAAACAGTGTTTATTTCTATTTAAATTATAAAAAACCCTTACCCTTTAATCATTCTATTCTTCAATTTCTCCATTAATTCTTAAAATATAGCAATACAGTCAGAAAGAAATTAATTGCAAGAGGGGCAACAGAAGGTTTAGGTGATTTCCAGTTCTCTGTGGGTTTCAGTACTGGCTGCACAGAATCAAAAATACTTCTGCAGCTGTATTTGGGTGTCTCAAATTAGTCGTTATTCTATAGCTGCGTATTTTCCCTTGATGAACATTATTCTCCTTTTTAACCGATCACAGCTTTAGGTTTTTATAATCCCACTAGATTTTTTTTTTTTTTTTTCTCTTGTAGAATCATTCCACCCAGGGGAGGAAAAGAAAAAAAGAAAGAAAAAGAAGTGAAGTCTTGGTCAATGATTTAAAGGAGTGAGGACTCCAAATCACGGTCCTGCCATGAAGTCAGATGCAAGAAGGTAGTGTCTTTCACGAGTGGAGAGCTACCTTAAACAGGACACTAGCCTGAAATCACAGATCTGCCTTGTTTCATCTATGCCCTCTGATGGAGCCTTTCATTTTAGTGGACATAAAAGGTAGCTTTTTAAAAAACTGTGTTCTTTTCCTGAGGAAAGTGGTAGATGCTCACAGGAACTTCACTGATTTTTTTTTTTTAAACTGGCCAACGCTTTTTTTTAATGAGTAATATATTTTAAAAGTAGCAAAACAGAATTTTAACAAAGAGATATACAAGACTAGAAAACACCTTCTTGTATCTAACACTAGACGTGAAATTCCCTAGAACAGCATCATCCAGAGCACGAGTCAGGGGCCCTCAGGAGCTTTCCATGACTAATGACTGAATCCTCAGGAGAAAGATGCTGGGCTGATATTCAAAAGAGAATGTCCTCATAATTAATTTACCAGAAGGTGGAGGAAAGAAGAGGCCCTGAGGCCAAAACAGAAAACCAAAAAGACACTGGCTCTAAAGGCAAAGACAGAAATTAGCAATGAATATCAAAGGTTACTCACCACTCGAAATCTAACACAAGTCCAGAGGACTCTCAGAAACATTTAGAAAACCAGAATACAGAAATCGGTTTTCATTTCCTGCTTAACAAAGCAACTTGAAATTTCCCACTTCTACTCAGAAAAACTCCATGGAAATTACAATTTACAATGACAACTGGTTGGTTGATGCTGTAAAAATTATTTAATTTCTAAATGTTGACCTTGCTAAGAATATACAGGAAACTCTGGTGGTGCAGAGGTTAAGAGCTATGGGTCCTAACCAAAAGGTCATCATCTCAAATCCACCAAGTGCTCTGTAGAAACTCTATGGTGAAATTTTACTCTGTTCTACAGGGTTGTTATGAATTAGAAGTGACACCATAGCAATAGGTTAAGAACATACACATTTAATAGTCAGATCTGTTAAAAATTAACTCAGCATAAATGAAAACAGGAAAAAAAATTTAACTCTAAAATTTGATTTTCAAAATACAGTGATCAATTACCATAAATTTTAATAGCTTAAATTTATTTTATTCATATAATGCTTACAGCTTATTTTTTAAATCATGCTCAAACTGAAATTTAAATGACCAACTATGAACTGTGATAGAAGTAGCATTGTCTTGCGCAATCAGCTAGCATTACTGAGCACCTACAGCATGCTACACAATCCCCAGGCAGCGCAAATGGTTCAAGCACTCAGCTTCTAATCAGAAGGTCAGAGGTTCAAGTTCAGCCAGAGTTGATTTGTGAGAAAGGCTTGGCAAACTACTTTCAAAAACTCAGCTACTAAAAACGCTATGAAGCACAGATCTACTCTGACACACACAGGGTAGCCATGAGTCAGAGTCAATGCAATGATTTTATTTGGGGGGATGTTTCATAGCTTGTGATATGACCAAAAAAAAAAAAAAAAGAGCAATGTTCAAAAAAAGCCCTATGCTTTTACATAAGTTTACTGTTATGCACACATTTCATCTAACTTTAGTACCTACTAATGGAATGGCATCCTGGTGGTGCAGTGGCTAAGAGCTTGGGCTGCTAACTAAATGACTGGCAGTTAGACTTCACCAGTTACGCCTTAAAAACCCTATGGGGCAATTCTTCTCTGTTCTGTAGGGTCACTATGAATTGGAAATGACTCGGCAACAACAATTTACTGACTAGAAAGCAGGAGCCCTGGTGGCACAGTGGTTAAGCACTCAACTACTAACCAAAAGTTTGGTGGCTCAACCCACCAGCCACCTTGTAGAATAAAGATGTGGAAATCTGCTTCTGTAAAGATTTCGGCATTGCAAACTTGAGGGGGAAGTTCTACTCTCTCCTACAAGATTGCCTTGAATCAGAATCAGTTCTACAAGAACAAGTAACTAGAAGGCAAGGGCTGCTGTGGTTGTTCAGTGGTAGAATTCTCTCCTCCCAGGTACCTGGTGGCACAGTAGTTAAGTGCTGCATCTGCTAACCAAAAGGCCAGCAGTTTAAATCCACTAGGCACTCCTTTGGAAGCTCTCTGGGGCCATTCCACTCTGATCTTATAGGGTTGCTATGAGTCAGAATCAACACCCAGACTTCATTCCTGGCCACTGTACCTGAAGCGCAGCTGCCACTCATCTGTCAGTGGAGGCTTGGTTGTTACAATACTGAACAAGTTTCAGTGGAGCTTCCAGACTAAGAAAGAAAAGTCTGGCAATCTTTGGATTTGGCAATCTTTCCAACTACTTTGGAAAAACAGTCAATGAAAATTCTAAGAATCTGCATGGGATCCCACTGAGTTAGGAACTGACCTCAAGCAACAACTAGAAAGTGTCACTGAGCCTACCTCATGCATTTTTCAAAGCATTCCTTTCACCTTGAATGTCTTCTTTGGTCAAAATCAAGCAACCCAACAAGGAGCTATAATGATCAAGTGTAAATGACTAAACTCAAAGCCTTGGCTTCTTCAGTTTGTGAAAACATCGCTACAAGGATTCTCCATTCACAGAGTGCTGGACTTGATCTTCATACACTATAAGAACCACCCATACGTATTTTGACCATTGAAGATCCACACTAAAATGCTATTCCTTCAACTAGGTCAAGAAATTCTCACCTCTTCTGGATTCCTTTAACTCTAGTAACTCACAGCTCTCGAGTCAATTCTGACTCACAGCTATCATACAGAAAAGAGTAGAATGGCCCCACGGGATTTTTACAGCTCTAATCTTTTCAGAGGAAACCATGGTAGTATAGTGGGTTAAGTGCTACGTCTGCTAACCAAAAAGTCAGCAGTTCGAATCTGCCAGGCAGTCCTTGTGTTAGGGTTTGGATTTCAAGGCATGACACCATTTCCTTTTAAAAATTAAGTTTTATTAAAAATGTGTCCAATTGAAAAAAGGGAGCTGGTGCACCAAGGATGCACTCCAAACTATGCAGAGCTGAAGGCAACCCCAGGCTTCCTTAGCATGCAGCATTTAAACCGTGAAACTCCAAATTAGGGAGGGGGAGCCAACTTTTGCATTGATTGGCTGAGGCCATATGGAATTCCTCCAAGTTGCAAAATGTAGCTATAAGTGAATGTGTCAACCACACTGGTGAATGTTTTCATCCCCATGGAATTTCTGTAGGTTGTAAAATGTAACCGTTAGTGGATGTTTTACTAGGCTGGCTCCAGGGATTATTTGCAAGGCTGTCTCCAGGCATTATTTGCAAGGCTGTCTCCAGGCCCTATCTTTTTTAAGACAAAGGCAGTGTAATTACTCTACGGTATTTCTTGTTATTTCCTGCTAAGTTGGTTCCTGGAGCCTTTCACTTTAATACCCTGAATTTTCACTGCACCCTTTCTCAAAATGGAGTCACTTATGTCTCATTTCAACACTTGGAAATTCCATAGGGCAGTTCTATTCTGGCCTACAGGATCAGATGTGACTTGACAGCAATGGGTTTTTTAGTTTTAACCACATCTTTGTCCTTCCAAGTGACTGTTGAACACTTTAACCACTCCACAAAAGTGGCTTCTCTTAACTCTGAGAGGTTAGCCTTTAGCTGCTTTGTAATGTTTACTTTAGTAATTCTCCCTCGGTGTGCTTTATGCCCTTAGAGCAGGTCTCATCTTCCACCCAGAAGCACTGCACTAAACACTAAAACAAAGAAAAAAAAAACCAAACCCACTGCTCTCACGTCCATTCCGACTCATAGCAACTCTAGAGGACCAAGTAGAACTGTTCAATAGAGTCTACAAGGAATGCCTGGTGGATTCGAAATACCAAGCTTCTGGTTAGCAGTCGTAGCACTTAACCATTATGCCATCAGTGTTTCTGAATAAAGTACTACTCAAAATAAGTATTCATTGATTCATTTATTTTGAAGCCCTGAAAAGACCCATATTTTTTCTTACAAAAGGCAATGTTCCATTGATGGTCTAAGGAGTGTCTGGTGGGTTCAAACTGCTGACCTTTTGGTTGGCAACCCTGGGGCTTAACATTATAGCACTAGGGTTTCCAAATAATTTATGACTAGAGATTAGCTTTCAGAAAGTTTTGCAATCACAAGCAGTTCCTAATCAAAAGCATATTTTTAAAAAGACTTCTACAAACTAGTTGTTAATATTTTATCTAATAACGCTTTGACTTTTTTATATTATAAATCTTTATGTTGGCAGATTATTCTACAACAGTAAATTTTCTCCATCATACGAGTAAAGACCAATATCAGTGGTATTATTTCACTTATCATCTGAAACAATGCTTTCATGGGGAAAATATCACCTGCTTCACAATTGTTCATAAGACTTCCCTGAATAATAATTATGTTGCATTTACAAAATTAAATATTTTCTATGACACAAAGCACCAGTGCATCAGCAGTTAAATGGTCTGTTGGTGGCTGCCAAGGGTCAAACTGAGGGCGAGTCAGAGCGAGACTCGGGGCTGACCACGGAGCAGACCACTCATTTCTCACATGCAAGGCCAAAATGATGTGGAAGAAAGGGAGAGCAAGCCCATGAGAGCCAAAGCACAACCCTGAGTATATCCCACCTGAGTTTAGAAACCATCTCAAGAACAGATGTGACGCACTGAACACTGATGACTGAAGGCAAGTTGTGTAGGTCATCACACACAAAGAAAACAAGAGGTCATTAAAAATACAGGAAAGAAGGAAAAAAACAAAAGTGATTTCAGAAGAGACTGAAACTTGTTCTTAAATAGCATTAAAGCAAAATGAAGAAATGATGAAGTAAAAGAACTGAAGATTTCAAAGTACAGCTCAAGAAGACAAAATAAAATATTATAATGACATATGCAAAGAGACAGATGGAGACAGAAAATTAAAATGGAAGAATATGCTCTTCATTTTTCAAACAGAAAGAACTGAAGAAAAAGTTCAAGCCTCAAGTTGTAACACTGAAGAATTCCATGGGGAAAATATTAAACAACACAGGAAGCATCAAAAGAAGACAGAAGGAATATACACAGCCATTATACCAAATAGAATTGGGCAATGTTCAATCATTTCAAGAAGTAAATTTAGCATATGATGGTACTGAAGGAATAAGTTCAAGCTGCACTGAAGGCATTCATGCAAAACAAGGTTCCAAGAATTAATGGAACGTAAATTGAGATGTTTCAATAGATGGGTGCAGCGTTGGAAGTGCTCCCTCACCTATGCCAAGAAATGTGGAAGACACCTACCTGGCCTGTTGACTGGAAGAGATCCATATTTATGCCTATTTCCAAGAAAGGTAATCCCACTGAATAAAGAAATTATTGAACAATATCATTAATATCACATGCAAGAAAAATTCTATTAAAGATCATTCAAAAGCAACGGCAGTAGTATACTGTCAGATAACAGCCAGAAATTCAAGCCAGATTCAGAAGAAGATATGAAAACATGGGTATCATTGCTGAGGTCAGATGGATCTTAGTTGAAAAAGCAGAGAATACCAGAAAGATGTTCATCTGCGTTTTAGTGACTTTTCAAACTCAAATATTTGACTGTGCGGATCATAATCAATTATGGATAATACTACGGAAAATGGGAATTTCAGAGCACTGAGGAATCTGTATATGGATTCAGAGCACTGAGGAATCTGTACATGGAACAAGCAGCAGCCACTCAAACAGAACAAGGGGACACTGAATGGTTTCAAGTTACGAAAGGAGTGTGTTGGGTTTGTATCTTTTCACAATACCTACTTAATCTGTATGCTGACTACATGATCCAAGAAGCTGGACTGTATAAAGAAGAATGGGGCATTAAGATTGCAGAAAGACTCATTAACAACCTGCATTACAGAAATGATACAACCTTCCTTGCTGAAAGTGAAGAGGACTTGAAACAGAAGAAGATCAAAGACCACAGTCTTCAGTATGGTTTATACCCCAACATAAAGAAAACAAAAATCCTCACAACTGGACCAATAAGCAACATCATGATAAATGGAGAAAGGACTGAGGTTGTCAAGACTTCATTTTGCTTGTATCCACACTCAGTGCTCATGGAAGCAGCAGTTACAAAATCAACAGACACACTGCATTGGGCAAATCTGCTGCAAGGGATATTTTTAAAGTGTTACAAAGCAAAGATGTCACTTTGAAGGCGAAGGTGTGCCTGATCTAAACCATAGTATCTTCAACTGCATTATACACATGGGAAAGCTGGATGATGACTAAGGAAAACAGAAGAATTGATGCCTCTGAATTGTGGTGTTGGTGAAGAATACTAAATGTAGCATGGACTGCCAAAAGAACAAACAGATATGTCTTGGAAGAAGTACAACCAGAGTGTTTCTTAGAGGCAAGGATGGAGACTGTATCTTACATATTTTGGACAAGATGGAGAAGGATATTATACCTGTAAAGTAGAGGGTCATGAAAAAGAGTCAGCGCTCAACAAATGGGTGACAATGACTGTGGGCATGGCACAGAACCAGACAGTACGTTGTTCTGTACACAGGGTCTCTAACTAAGCATCTAATCAAATCAATAGCACCTAACAACAAGTCTCAAAAGTAACTTAGCATTAAAGTATGTGTTAATAATTTTACCAAAGGTGAAACATTTCAGAAAAAGGGATTTCAATGGAAAAGACGGCAGAGGCATGTAAGGGCTAATAATTGTAAAGTACTGATTAAAAATTCTTGCCTGATCTCTTAGGCAGACTAGAAACTAATCTGGAGACTGAGATTTTTTTTCAGATCCTGCTCAGGAGACTGAGCCACATAACATCACCCACCCTGCTCAGGGACCTGAGAAAGCTAGAGTCCAGATAACATCACAGTTACTCTAACAGCTACCTGTGACTCTGGCTCACCTTGTGACTCAACTTAGCTCTAGGACTCTCACAAGACATGGCCCCTTTCTGATGAAGTGAAATGTATGGACTATCTTACACAAAATGCAATGAATATTTCGAATTTATGTTTAGTGGGAGATACTTACACTGAACAAATTTTTACCTCATGCCTAATTAGTATATGCACTTCTCTGGAATTGATTAGAAATTATACTTTGCTTAGATATACTCCAAAGAAGATCACTTACAGGGATATCTCTAATTGGGGACATGCTACAAAAGAGAAGGATAGAGAGATGTTTTCCATCTAGCTCGAGACTGTCACCCCTAGTGAAAACTGTGTCAAATTTTCAGGGTGCTCTTCTTTCTGTTATGATCTTAATAACCCCATCTTCAAATGTAACAAAAGTGTAACAGTGTCCTAGGACGGTTCTCGTTATGTGGAAATCAGGCCTTTTCATACATCCTCACAAATGCTACAGGGGGACCTTGTTCTTGGGTGGGCTCATCCCATTTCTGCCCCAGATTTCCGCACTAACGACACCCAGACTATAAGAAAAATTATTGCCATAGTGACATTACATGTGTTCAGTCCGGCTGAATACATATCCTTGTCTCTTTTCGTCATGCCTACCATGGTGATAGGTTTAAATGGTGAAATTATTAGATTAGCCGGGGCTACGGTTAAGACCTTAAACGTTACCTCACAGGCCATAAGCACTTTAGGTGCTGATTTTGGACAAGTCAGAGAGGTAGTTCTGGAAAACTGGGCAGACTACTTAGTCCTTAGACATACTCATGGCGGTGAAGATTTTAACAGGATGTATTGCTTCAACTTGTCTGATACCTCCCAACTGACAGAGAACAAATTAAAAATGGTCAAAGATATTATGAATAACATCAAAGCAGCTATTTTCACTTAAAATTTATTTCATAGATATAAAATTGATAACTAAAGAGTAGGGAATGTTGGTGAACTTAAGAATCTAGTAAAGGTCACTTAGTTTAATAAGCTACATTCCATCCCCTGCCCCAATTATCACCCCAAAGTGGATTAACAGGCCTGCATTCCCCTCCCTGTTTCCATGCTATGAAGTCAATTATTCCAAAGAACTCAAAGAGATAATGATACTTTGGGAAGTTTACACTGTTTGATAAGATGCAATGGAATCTTGTGACTCCCTGCTACTGTTCTGTGACAATCTTCAGATGCCAGTCCCTCTGAAACCTGGCTATAAAAGCTACTGAAAATGCAGCCCAAGTGGGACAGTTTTTTGTGCTCCTCTCAGTGCTCCCCCAGGTTTGCCAGCTTATCTGTTAATACATCACCCCTTGAATCCTTCACCATCTCTCAATTTGGGCTACAGTGACAGGCAGAATGAACTTGCTTGGGTTTGGCAATAAGCAGGTAAGAAAACAAGAGCTGAGCATTTTCCTCATTGGCATCTTTTGAATATCATTTTCTCTTCAAATAGTGTCTCCTGAAGCAACAAAATCAAGTCCAAGGTAAAGTGACTAGCCTTGTCAAATACTGTTGTGATCCACCTCCTGTCAAACTTAAGAACAACTGATGATCCAGATAATTTCTATCTAGTATTATGAGGATTAGAATCCTCAGGTAATAACACCTGGTTAAGTGTTCAACTCTCAACCCAAAGGTTATCCACTCAGAGGCGGCTCTGGAGAAAAACTTAGCAATGTGCTTCCAAAAGGTCACTGCCTCGAAAACCCTACGGATCAATGCTACTCCGCACACACGAGGTGCACCATGTGTGGGAGCCAACCTGATGGCAACTTATTTATTTATTTTCAATTTATGAGGAGCACAACTATCTTTTTAAATAAAGTTTTAATAAAGTTTTAAAAATAACAACATGATACAGGCATAGTTACAGTTTCACTAAAACCTTTGCAACAAAGACTGTTGCAGGTTAACAAAAGCAGATCAAGTTCCTTTTAAGAATTTTGTCACATCAGAGACCTCAACAGGTACCCTTCTCCAAAAATTGGTATGTTTTTTCCCTACAAACTCCCCAAAGACTCATAGCAATTTTTATCATTTCATGAACTCTATTTTATGGCACACTATGAAATAGTACATGACACATGCTGTTTTCTGACCGCACAGTTGCTCTTTAAATGGTTGTTTTCTTAATTGTATGTTAAGCTTTAATTTCTTGCATGTAAGGAACACAATCAAACTTTTGTAAAAATTTCAATAGTTACGACACACACACGCACATGCGCGTGCGCACACACACAAAATAAATAAATAAACAACCAGAAAGACACTGTCAGTACCCACAGACCAGAGTCAACATCATCTCTTACGGGGACCGCTTCAGCACAGGCGGGTGGGAGGGTAGGACTGCAGGACAGGGGTAGAGTTTGTTGTTCTTCACAGTGAATTCAGCGTAACAGATCTAAAAATACCTTGTAAGCAGCCTAAAAGCCGGTGACAATTTATGTCAACTGAGCAGAAAAGAATGCTGATATTAAATTTCCTGCCTCTATACTGCCTAAGAAGGGCTGGTAAGGCATGTATACAGCTGTAGATCTGTCTGCTGTACCATTCCTTCAATCAGCTACTAGAGACACAGATAGTAGAATTACTAATTAAGTCACTACAACTTACCACCACCCCCAGCCCCTCAGAAACTCATTTCTAGCATCAAAACCGAGACTGCAGCAATACTGCGTCTGAATTTCAAATTTTATTGTCATTGCTGTCCACCCTCTGCTGGAGTTGCTGATGTACAGACAAAAAGTCATGTGTCAAATAGAAGATTAAGAAGAATAGAAAGGGGTTTGATTCAGCGGAAACCTGGACGAGCTACGTTTGGATCATAAGTCTGCTGTACCAGGAGAAAACACAGGCCTCCGTAGAAAACCGCAAGAAATTATTATTTTTTTTAGTCTCTCAAACACAACTTAAACCACAACTAAACCCACTGTCCTTGAGTCGACTGCAACTCACAGCAACCCCACTGAGTTTCCAAGGCTGTGATCTTTACGGAGAATGACTGCCACATCTTTCTTCAGAGGAGTGGAAGGCAAGTTCAAACCACTGACCTTTTGGCTAGCAGCCAGGTACTTCAACCACTGAGGCACCAGGGCTCAAATGCAACTGAGAGAAGCATAAAGTATTAAGGGCTGAGAAACACCTTAACGATCACTGGACAGTTGGGGTACTGTATTCCCTTAGAGGTAAGTGACTTGTCCAGTGTCACAGAGCCAATTAGTTACTAAGCTTTTCCTTCTCTTCAGGTCAAGGTTCACGACACAAACTGCTCATTCAATAAATAGGTTCTGTTATTCCTAAAAGCTATGACAAATTTTAAAGTTGACTGAAAATATAAATACACCATCACAGAATGTTTGGTGAGGCAAAGAGAAGTACGCCTAGATGCCACGCAGTCAGAATTGGCAATCACTGTCCTAAATTTGGTATTTTGAGAACACATTAATGGTAGGACTGGAAGCAAATCCACCCAGTCACATTTTCATATGGGGGTGGGTTTTTTGGTTTATTTAGTTTGACATTTGAATTGCTAAGTTCAGCAGAGAGCAATTTTGGAGAGCTGTATCCAGCTTGGTTCTCACATAATCCTGTCCTGGGTAGCCTGTAAGCAAATCAGTCATGAAGAGTTTTGTCTGACAAATTGGAATGACCAAACACCAACAATACAAGAGTCAGTGCCAGTAGCAGCCACCATAAATGAATGTTTATTTAATTCCCTGTACACCTAGCAGGCTCTGAGTTTTACAAACATCACTAAGTGGTACTGCCTAAGGCTTTTATGTTGCCTGAAAATAAACTGAAGACAAAATATCAGTCCTTACCAGAATTTTAAAGACACCAATGTGTCACACTGCCAAAGAGTCAGAATTCTGACATACCTCATCAGAAATGTTCTTGTTTTGTTTCTTGTTATTTTGTTTTCACCAGAAGACTCAAGAGTTCAAAATACTATGAACAGTATGCATTCCCAACACATCAGGAGTTTCTGTTTGTATGTTCACTTATGCATCCCTACTGCTACCAATTATCAGAGAAATGGTCAGTGAATCTCTGCTCTTCCTGACTGGTCCAAGCCCACACAGGGAAGAAAGCCAGGTTCAACATTTCACAAGAAGGAAGGGTACCAGGAGGCAATGTGGCAATGAAAAAACAAAAGAAAACACACACACACAAACACACATGCACACATATATACACATACACAGTTCTTAATCAAAATATAAAGTCCCAGCCCACCTTTCCTGGTTTACTAGCCAACCAAATAACAGGCTATTTCATTTTGGCCTTCTATATCACTCACCCCCCAAAACTCAAAACAGGGACCAATTCAGCAAAGCAATTTCCCTCATCCACACACAGGAAGGTGACAGCATCTGGAGAACAATCTTGCAGCTGTGCCTCCCCTCCAAGGTACCATGGGTCTTACCGGACATCCACTAGCTATGAATTCTTTTTCTTGTCCTTGTCACAGCTCTTTCTCTAGATATCTCAGGACAATTAGGAACCTTTACTGAGTTCTCGCCAACCCACTGGTGACTCTGTGAAGGAAAAACTCCCTGAAAGAAACTTCCCATTATCTTATCCTGCCCCGTCTTGCATCTTCTCTTTATCTTACTCCGCCCTGTTCTGCTCACGACTCTCTGCTCTGCTTCTGGCCCCTCTGCTCACGACCCTCTGTTCTGCACACGACCTCTGACCGTGCCTCACCTTGCTTCCATAAAACCCTGTTCCATTTCCCCATCAGAGACAGTCGTTGGAGGTCTGTAAGCACCCGCTGGTTGGCTAGCATTACTTCAATAAATGGCTGCTTCTTCTCTCCTTGGGTGTCGGTTGATTTCCTGTAACAACTTTATCTTCTATCTTCCTGAGAAGATGGAAGCCATCAATCACAGCCACAGTTCAATTCCCCACTCTTCTACCTATACACTTAACTACATACACACCCATCCCTAACTCTAATCCTCCAGTTGGGAGATTTTCTCCTGTTTTGACCTAGCTTTCAAATTGTATCCTTATCCCTGACTTCATTTAGTGATAGGTTACCCCTAGGTACTGCTACCACTTCCTCTTTTCAACTTCCCTCTATATTTTCCTTTTAGACAGGTCAAAAACTTACCCAAATTATCTTTCTTTCTTTCCCCCAAGCCTTTTTGGATACATCACCTCTCAGCTTTACCAAATCTCTCTTTCTCTGCTTCATCCTCATACCCTCCCTCCAAAACAACACAACTCACCCTTTCTTTTTTTCAAAAATAACAGTCTCTTGGCAACCATGACATGGCACTCTACTTGTCTTTCCTGTTTCCCAGAATAGCCTTGGTTTTCTACTCCAGGCTCCTAATCTCCCATCTGCCCCTTAAATGTGAATCATTGGGGCACCATCCCCATGACCTGGCTCCTCTCCCCCACTACCACAGGGTACCATCTAACTACTCTTTGCTGGTGACTGATTCCTAGATCTGTACCTTTGGGACCACACTTAACCTCCACCTTTAAAAAATCATGTTAAAATACCTGTCTGCCACTGACTAACCTTGTCAGGCCCAGGGAATCTCAAAGCCAAACTTCTGATGGAAGTCTTAAACTTTCTTCAAAATCTGACGCTATGATCATAAACCTCAGACTCCTAGTACATACCACTGTAGTTGGGACTCAAATGCTTAAAGTGCTGAATGGATAAATTTGTAATAATATTTATAATATTATAGTTTCCTGTGAAGCTGGTATTTGGATCATGTAGATCAGGAACATGATAGTCAATGCCATAGGACATAGGTCACAAACACTGCCACAACCATCCTCTCAAAAGGTGAGTAATATACACTTGGAAACATGTGCACGACAGTATTATAAGCTTCATTTAGAAACTAATGACACTCATTGACCAGAATACAGAACTCTTGAAACCCCGTTCATTTTTATTTTACACAGGGAAGAAATGCAACCTTTTAGCCGACAGAATAAGTGAAGCTAAGTTTACTCTGGAGCAGCTTGGACAAATGGAAACAATTTTGAAAAAAAATATCTGGTTATCCATTAAGGGATTAATGAAGGTAACTATTTTCTTGGCCTAATAAAATATCTTCTCATTTCCAGAACTCTTCTATAACCCTTACGTACTGCAGAATTTGTAATTCTTCAACAATTGTTAAACAACTTCTATAAATCTATTTAATTCCTTACGTCTCTTGGTCAAACTTTGCTAATTTCCTATGCCTACTAAGCTTTTATTGTTTTTAAGCGAAAGATAGATTTAGTTATCATTCACTGACATTTGGGGCCTTCAATATCCTGCTGAGAACAGACTATGGTACATAACACAGATCTTTGGAGTGTAATCAGGAAAAGAACAAAAACTGTCCTGAGTCAGCCTCACATCCAGTCAAAATCAGGATCCTGAGGATCTGAGGGGACACTGACCATGGTTCTAAATAGTATATGAATGTAGGCAATTGCAAATATATGTTTTTGCTTTTTGCTCATACGCAAGACACACTAAAGGCTTGCCTCAAGTTGAATGGCCCCTTGTATTCCGTTAGTTTCCCAGCCTATGCTCTCATCTCATTAGAATTTCTGTATCCTCTGGTCTCGCAGAGTTCCCTTTACCTTCTTTTGTATCAGACAAAAGATGGTAATTTACGTCTAATTAACGGAACTGAGTCATAATGAGTTCTTTTCTCTTAGACAGCATTTGAATGTCCAAAACAACCAGTGAGATTGGGCTCTTGAGACTTGCTTCAGTTTAAGGTTTTATAATACAATGCTCTTATTCAGGCCCCGTACTTTGCATACAGTCATAGGGCTGGAGGTTATACACATTGTGAAATTCTTTGGCTAGTTATGCCCCAAGTGATTTAATCACATGCCAGCTGATTTAATATTTTCTGCTAAGTAGCTCTGTTGAAATAGTCAAGCTTACGATTGCATCCTTTTTATTTCTTTTACTTATACTTTGAAATGGTATCTCCTGCCAGGTGATGAATTTGATACCATTCTTTATGAGATCAATTTTCTTGCAAAAGATACAAAAGACAGGATGAAAGGCAAATTTGACATAAAGCCCACAAAGGGCTGAGCATCTGTGTGAAGAGAAGCATGATAAAACACACAGCAGTTCTCCCCCACACCATGATGAGGGACTAAGATATAATGATGTAAACATGACAAGCTTGCCTAAAGAAAGCCGGAGCACATGTCCTACCAGAAACAGTAACCATGTTAAAGTACAAAAAGCATCTCCTGGCTTTCATATGACACAGTGTTTTTAAAATGACCTCTATACATGCTGACATGCCAACACAAACAAACCACTTTCACAACTGGTACTGTGCCCCTCTGCAATGACACCCTTTAGATGCATTAGACTTTTACTCCTGGGACTGTCTTTATCCGAGCTTTTTATTACATTGGTTTAGAGGGAACAAAAAAAAGAAAGAAAAGAATGCACCTCAATTATCTCAGTACCCCAGTACAAATTCCTTCAATATAACAATGTTGTAGATAAAAAAATTATTGAGGTAAGACCATTTAACTGTCCTTATGTTCTGCTGAAGTATACATTTTCCTCTTCTCCAATCTTTGCAGACTAAGCCACTTAAAAACAAAATAATGCTGACCAAACTTTCATCATGGGTGCCTTGGGACAGGGAAATTATGGCTGTGTTACACAAAAGGAGAGACAAACCTGGGCTAAAGATACTCCGATTTTCCCTGTGTGTTTCCTCATTTTTACATCCCCTAGAGAGGGAATCCTGTAAAGTATACTTAAGAATGCAAGCTCCTCAACAGATACATTTTTCAAAACAGAAAGATAATGCTTTACTAACCAGACTGCTTGATAAAAATACTAAACTGGACAGTAAATAAGAGAAAATTAAACACCACTTTGATTAATTAGGCTTAATGGGTGCAGCACAACAAATTCATCATGCTAAACTGACAAAAATAGGTTAAAGAAAAGAAACTGTTTCAGATCAGGTGGGAGTATGTTTTCTTTTTTGTAAATATAATAGGAAAAAAAAATGTTGCCTTCAAGTCAAACCGATTCATGACTCATAGCAACTCTGTAGAACAGGGCAGAACTGCACTATGAGGTCTCTATGGCTGTAAATCTTTACAGAAACAGACTGTTGCATCTTTCTCCCACAGAGAGGCTGGTGGGTGTGAACCACTGATCCTTCTGTTAGCAGCCAAGCATTTAACCATTGTGCCACCAGAGCTCCTTTCTGTAAATGCACTGGTACTCAAAAACTTTATTTTTTAATATATAATCTAACATTGGAAATCCTGGTCATGTAGTGGTTAAGTGCTACCTCTGCTAACCAAACGGCTGGCAGTTCAAATCTGCCAGGCACTCTTCATACACTCTGTGGGGCAGTTCTACCATGACCTGTAGAGTCATTATGAGGAAGGCTTGACTTCATGGCAATGGGTTTGATTTTTGGTTGAACAGACATCACTTTAGCCACTTGTACACAACTGTCCTTGCTCCTTGAGACATAAAATATATAAAAAATAATACTTACATAGAAGACCCAAACATACAAATGGCTTGAAGGTTAGTTACGTCTGAACTCGAACCACAGGGTTTTCCCAAACTAAATTAAAAATCATGGACATCTCCACGTTAGCTCAGAGAACCATTCCTAACCTAGGGCACAGCTGAATTAACAGTGCAAAGTACCTCTCTACTCGGTCTATTGCTAGGCATGCAGGCCCTGAGTGTGATCTCCTAAATGTCCTGAAGGGTAGGGACTATCCTCGAGAGGTCTGATGAGCAGGCACAAGCAGGAATAAGGGCTTCCAGCACCTCCCAGCTATACCACAGAGGGGAAGTGCTCTTATGTGGGAGCGGGAAGGAGTGTTCCCTGGCAGCCACCTTCACAGCAAGTTAAGTGTTTCTAAACCTGGGACTGTCTACACATACCAGAAGATAACCACGGTCCAAAATTGTCCAGGCAAAATAAGTGGAAGTAGATACTGCATATCAGGAGCAAGGGAATGGACTCTATATACAGGGTGTCAAGTAAAGACTACAGTGCAAAAGCAAAGGAAAATTAAACCTGACCTTTTAATTTACACAGATTATTTTACGTAAGTATAAATTACAAAAAAGTCATTTTGAAAGAGATTTGTAAAGCAATAAGTGACATATTCTTGACTTAGTTTTATTCAAGTGTTGCATTTCATAACTGAACATCCACAGAATCGAAAAGAAAAAGGACAGAGTTTAATCAATGTTTCTTTTGCTTGCTATTCACACCTATTTGTGCTTTAGAGACCAATTTCATAATTAGGAAAATTCCAGAAAGAAATGTCATAAAATCCTAAATGTCCAGCAAACTTCATTAACTTTCAGCTGGATTAAGACACCATGAACTGATAACTTAGTGAAACAAAGATTTTAGGGCCTCATATACAGGAATCAGAAGCTCTGGTGATATACTGGTTAAGTGCTATGTCTGCTAACCAAAAGGACAATAGTTCAAATTTTCCAGGCACTCCTTGGAAACTCTGGAGAAATTCTATCCTGACCTATAGGGAACTGATTTAGTGGCAGTGCTTTTGGTTTGAGTTAACCAGGAGTCACAAACAAATTAAAGTTCCTTCAAATAATAACTACCACAGAAAGTCAAGCAATAATATGTGGTCACAATTCAGAAAGGAAAACTAATTTCATAAATTTATTTTTCAATTGTATCTTCACATTATAATCACATCTCCTAGACGTTAAAAAAAAAATAATAATAATGGCTACTTTATCTTTCTATATAGGAGAATTTAGTTTTTTCCCCAATCTTTTTTCCTGAAAAAGTTGCATGCACTTAAACATTCTGTAAAAATAAAAACACACTCATTGACACAAAGTCAGTTTCAACTTGCTGAGTCCCCATGTATAAAAAGTCTTACTTTAAAGCTATCAGAATTATTTAAAGCAATTTCAACTGTTCAAGTAGTATGTTCTAAAGCAAATGGTTATACCTAATTCATCAATTTCCTCATTTCCTATCTGTAACTGATTTCCTTAAAGATTTCAGAGGGAGTGAGGTTAGCTGAAAGCATGATTAGCACTGCTACTACTCCTAATAGGTCTTTTCATTCCAAGACATAATTCAGCAACACACATTTCTCAGCATCTTACCTGCAGGTACCATAAAGAGGCCAGCAATATAGCAACAAAAAGGACAGACAGTTCTGCCCTAATGTAGCTTCTCAAGTTTCCAACGCACACTGCAAACACAGAATCTTCAATATTTATCACGAATTGTGCTTTTAAAACTCTGACTATATTCTCTTAGCAAATCTTTTGAGACTAGTGATGAAAAACTAAACTGAAGTTAGAAGGCTTCAAAAAATTACTGAATGACATACTATACTATAAGGGCACTCAAGATCAAGTAGTAAGATGGTTCCTTTTCTTTTTAAATACAAGTACTTCTAATTTATAAACAAAGCTAAACAAAAATACAGAACTATGATCCTCTTCCATGTATTAAAATTGTTCATTTTAGCATCTGTTGGCTAAGACTAATATACAATTCAGGAACCACCCTGAATTCAGTAGCACACTTTAAAATAAATGTGCATTATGCTAATCTCAATAACATCTAAGTCAATTTGAAGAATGGAGAGAAATACAGGGTACTGGTTGACATACAAATTTGTATTCCAGCACTGGGCAATAATTCTGGCTTCTTGAAGGCAAGAAGCCAAAAAACTCATCCATCTTCTTCACTTCACAACTGAAGAACTAAAAGACTGAAATGACCTGCACTGTCATGTTCTCAAGGTCACACCATTGGCTAGCAATACACTTGAGGTGAGAACATTGAGGTCTACTAGCATCCACCCAAATACTGTCTTCTAGAATCTTCTTAGGTGTTATCTATAACCTTCTTTCTCTAACACAATATGCACAATTTTCTTTCAGCTACAAAATTCAAAAATAAACCTTGGGTATTTACTATCTGCTATTGCATTCCAGCAAACGCTTTCGAATATTATAAATACTTTTTCCTTTCCAGTCTTAGATAGTAATATAACAAATGCTAAAATACATCTCCAGGGCAAAAGACAATTTTTTTATTATTATTCTGTAGAAAACTGTATATTATTATTGGGCTAAAAGTATCCAGAAGCCAGTAGAGTATTTCTAATGCATCATGTATCTTTCAAGTTTGGGTGGGGAAAAGTTCTTTTATTCCTTTTCACTCTACCTACAACTATAACATTGGGATAATAGAGATGAAGCCTTAAATTTCTGTATCTAATAGCAGTAGAATCACAAAAGGTCTAAAAAAGCATTTGTCTCTACAAGCTAATACCCAGTATGTTAGTCCTTTGGGCAGTTTACATTGATTTTGTATTTAATTGCATAAGCTGACTTCCCCATTCTTTGCAGGACAAAATTGTAAAATCTTAAGGACCTAGATATGAAGCCAACAGAAAAACAAACTTAAAAGCACTGGTTTCTATAATACCTATAGGACTGTAAAGAGTATAAAATGCATGTTTGTTTTTCCTACTAGAAAGTGACATCTCGAATCATAAACCAAATGGAGAACAGAGGTAATAGAAGTCTACTTTGCCCTGTTCCCTTTTGTGTCCCCACTTCTCAAATTACTTAGAGAAATACGAATAAAATGATAAACACCCACCACAACTTCAATGCCTTTCACCCGCTCTGTAACTAATTGTGGTTAGCTAGTAGTGTTTGTTTTCCAGTCTGTTGGCAAATATTTCACAATTCTTTCAATATTGTTTCACAGAGTGGTGAAAAATGATCTCATTTCATTTTTATCACCATCAAAGAAGATAAAATAATATTTTGAAGAGATGGAGCAATTAATGCCAACGATTAAATTCAATTTATATTTTAAAGTAGCCATTCTGAAGACAATCTACAGTTCTATTTGAAGGAATTTTTATTGGAAAATCAATTAACAAAACACCAGTGGTTTTAGCACATCCTCATAGGGTTTATGTGGAAGCAACATTAATTAAAATACACACACACCCCCACACACAAAAAAATGGGGGGGTCAGAGCCAATATGGCAAACTAGACACATGTCACCTTAATTAACTCTGAAAACTAAGGCCTGTACTGATACCTGAACAGAGCATTCTAGACAACCAGTGAGCCCTAGGACATGGCATAGAGTTGTCAGATTGGACTTCATGCCATTAAATAGGAAACTTCCCTCTTACTGAGCCTCACTCCTGCTGACTTGCCAATTGAGCAGACTGCAGGTATTGGTGTTTTTAATTTATTTTGTTGTTGTTGGCTAATAGGTTGGGGATGGGTACAAGCCAGCAGATATACCGAGCTGCAGTGCTAAAGAGAACAGCATGTGGTGCAGTGCAGAGACAGTGTGTGGGATACCCATGTTTTGAGAGCCTGGTGGTGGACTGAGGCACCACAGTACATCCGCCCTCTCCTTTCTGAGTTCTGCCATAGATTCTGCTGTTTTGTGGAGGGAGGGGCAGGTTGGCTGGGCCGCCATATTACACAGATGGAGGTGGAGTTACTTAACCGGTGGCCTCAGCAGGGGCTAATTCCCAAACTGGGAGGCAGTGCCAGTCTGGGAAGTACTTTTCTAACAGAAAGGCTGTTTAGCGCAGTGTTGCCTTATGGGCAGGGTCCAGCTAAGGATGATAGCAGGGCCACAGCCCCACTCTACTCTGAACTACATCATAGCATCTGAGGACAGCTGAAGAGGTGCTTCCACTGTCAGCTGGAAGGCAGGGCCCATCACACCTGATGGCCTGACCAATTTTGGAAGCTGTCAGATAGCTTTTAGTTTTTTTAAAATAAGACTGCCTGGAGAAATAACTGCTGAGTAGCCTGACAGTATCTCTTCCAGCCTTCACCAACCCATATCACAGGGTCAGTTAACAGTCCCCCAGTAACTACATAAGTAGGGTGGTGTCTTTGCCAGCCAGGAGTTTGAGTATGGTACCTAAAGGAGTCCACTTGGGACAGTCATTACAGAACACACAGGTGGCTGGTGATGAACTCCCTACTGAGAACTATGCCTTGGCTGCTGTTGAGGTGACACCAGAAAAGCTAAACAGCCACAAGAGGGCTGGAAGGCAACAGACCATCACTAAACATTTAAAGAAACAGCCCACTATGGCTCCAGAAAAGTCTCAAAATAGAGAATCAAAAAAACTCCCAGATGAAGAAAGCCTTCTGAAACTATCAGAGCTCGAGTACTAAAGAATTATACAAAGAACACTCGTAGAGATTAAACAAAATGCAGCAGAACAAAATGAAAAATCAAGCAAGCTATTTGAACTGATGGAACATCAACTATCCAAAATCCAAGAGAACAATAACAAAACTACAGACTTAGACAATTCACTCCAAAGCCAAAAGAGCAGAATTGAGGAAACAGAAGTCAGACTTAGTGACCATGACAACAGAGCAACTGATACCAGCATTTACAGAAGAAATCAGAGAAAAGGAAAAAGAAAAATGAAAAAACATTAAGAAATATGTGGGACTCTATAAAAAGAATAATTTATGATTAATTGGAGTTCCTGAACAGAGAGGGATAGCTGAAAACAGGGTATTACTGTTGATTTGCTGACAGAAAACTTCCCTGAAATTATGAAAGAGAACACAGATATACAAGATGTGTATTGAATGGCACAAAAAGTAGACCCCAAAAGAAAGACATCAAGACATATTATAATCAAGCTTAATAAAATGAAACATAAGCAGAAACTCTTAAAGGCAGTGAGACTTAAAGCAAAGCTGACATTCAGAAGGAAGACCTGTAGGCTTTCATCTGACTTCTTGACAGAAACAATGTCAGCAAGGGGGCAGGGAGATGACATATTCACAGTCTTGAAGAAGAAAAACTTTCAATTAAGAATTATATATCCTGCAAAACTGTCTCTCAAATATGAAGATGAAATTAAGACATTTTCAGATAAACAAAGCTTAGGGACTTTGTAAAAACCAAATCAAAACTACAATAAATACTGAAAGAAGCTCTTTGCTCACAAAAATAAAACCATTGACTCTGTATTTAAGGAGGCAATGCAGGACACAACATCCAGAAACCTACTCAGTTAGGGAAGGTACAACACTCAGTCAAAGCTACAATGTTAAAAGAAGAGAACCAGTGATTAAATATCATGAAAACTATGATACCATAACATTAAAAAGAGTGATACAGTATAGTAGTTATAGTTCTTTCAGATGGACAGTCAAGTTGAGAAGACATGTAGAAGTCAAAATTGGGTTTAAACTTATAATATTAAGGGGGATCATAGCAGTAGCCACAAAATACAATAACAACACAACACATCAAAACAAGAAAAGCAATACAACAGTCTCAACAAACACAAAACCAACACTGAAAATGATGAAAAGTCAAACCATAAAGAAGGATGATCTAGAACAGAATATTAAGAGCAACGCAGAAAACACCAACACAAAAATAAACACATCACATTGACAGCACTAAGCACATACTTATCAATAATCACACTGAATGTAAATGGACTCAGTGTTCCAATAAAGACATAACAAGCAACATCTTGGCTCAAAAGATATGATCCATCTATATGTTCCTTACAAGAAACACAACTTAGACTCAAAGATATGAGCAAATTGAAAGTTAAAGGATGAAATAATATACACCAAGCTAACAATACACAAAGAAGAGCAAGCATGGCAATACTATCAGATAATATAGATTTTGTAACATCAACCATCATAGACAAGGACAGTCACTATTTATTGCTGAATGGTTCAATACACCAGCAGGACTTAACAGTATTTATGCACTCAACACTAAAGCATCTAAATACATCAAACAAACACAGACTACATTGAAAAATGAAACAGCTCACTCCAAAATAATAGTTGGAGACTTCAACACTCTACTTTTAGTAATGGAGAGATCATCCAAAAAAAGCTCAATAAAGACACACAAGATCTTATTGCAACAATTAACTAACTAGACCTCATCGCCATATACAGAACTTTTTATCCATCAACAGATAAATACAGCTTCTTCTCCAATACACACGGAACATTTTCCAGAATAGACCATATGTCAGGGCACTGAGCAAGTCTCAACAAAAGAAAGGACCCAAGGAATAAAGGGGAAATACCTCAATGCAGTCAGTAGCATCTATGCAAAGCCAACAGCCTTCATCATCCTGAATGGTGACAGACTGAAAGAATTCCCTTTGAGAATGGGAACTAGACAAGGATGCCCTCTCTCACCACTTCTATTCAACATTGTGTCAGAAGTTCTAGCCAGAGCAATTAGACAAGACAAAGATACAAAGGGTATCCATATCAGCAATGAAGAAGTAAAAGGGTCCCTATTTGCAGATGACATGATTGTTTATACAGAGACTCTAATGGAATTCATAAGTAAACTATTGGACCTAATAGAGGAGTTTAGCAAAATAACAGGATACAAGATAAACATAAGTAAATCAGTAGGATTCCTCTATTCCAACAGTGAGATTACTAAAGAAGAAATCATCAAATCAATTCCACTTACTATAGCCCCTAAGAAGATAAAATACCTAGGAATAAATCTAACTAGAGCAATAAGATATCTTTACAAAGAGAACTACAAGACCTTACTACAGGAAACTAAGAGAGGTTGACATAAATGGAGAAACTGACCCTGCTCATGGGTACGAAAACTCAACATTGTGAAAATGTCTATTTTACCCAAAGGGATCTACTTCTATAATGCAATCACAATACAAATTCCAGTGACAGTTTTTAATGAGATGGAGAAACAAATCATCTTACACCTTATACAAAAACCAACTCCAACTGGATAAAAGACCTAAATATCAAACCTAAAACGATAAAGCTCATCCAAGAAAAGGTAGGAACAACAATGGAAGTTTTAATACACAATGAGGACAGACTCCAAAATCTCTCAAAGAAACCTCAATCAACAGAAGAGAAAGTAGATAAATGGGAACTATTAAGAATCAAACACTTTTGCTCATCCAAAGACTTTATTAATAGAATTAAAAGAACACCCACAGAATGGGAAAAAATATTTGGCAACTCTATGTCAGACCGACGCCTGATCTCCATAATTTATAAGATACTACAAAATATCAAGAAGAAGATAAACCATCCAATTAAGCAATGGGCAAAGGAGATGGACAGACACTTCACTAAAGAGGAGATCCAGGCAGCCAAAAAGTACATGCGGACATGTTCACGATCTTTAGTTATTAAATAAATTCAAATCAAGACAACAACGAGATACCATCTCACCCCAACAAGATTGGCCATGATCCAGAAAACACAAAACAACAAATGCTGGAGAGGCTGTGGAGAAAGTGGAACCCTCCTACACTGTTGGTGGGGTTGCAAAATGCTCCAGCCTCTTTGGAAGGCAATCTGGCGCTTCCTTAAAAAAATGGATATTGATATACCATTTGACCCAGTAATTCCACTACTTGGAATATATCCTACAGATTCAAGGCCTTTCACACCAACGGACACATGCACCAGAATGTTTATCGCGGCACAGTCCACAATAGCAAAAAGGTGGAATCAACCCAGATGCCCAACAATAGAAGAATGGATAGGTAAACTGTGGTACATATACTCAATGGAGCACTACACAATGATAAAGAATAACGATGACTCCAGGAAACATCTCCTAACCTGGTTTGAACTGGAAGACATTATGCTGAGTGAGAGTAGTCAGCGACAAAAAGACAAATACTGTATGAGACCTCTACGATAAGATCTCAAAAACAGACTTGTGTATAGAAGAAAAGACTCTTTGACAGCTGCAAGGGAGGGGAGGGAGGGAGGGAGGGTGAGGGGGGGAGGGTTTAGTTTAGGTAGTTACTAGAAATCTAGTTGGGACAAAGCGGTGACAGCATACATTAGGAACAAGAACAACATTAAGTGGACTTCAGCATAACTTGAGTACTCTTCCATCATAACTCAATACTGCAAGGATAGAGTAGCTGGGGCGAGGGGCGGGGGACCATGCTCTTAGGCGAATTCCAGGCCAATTGGCACAACTAGCGTTTTGCTAAGAGAGCTCTCTGCACCCCACATTGGTGAGTGGTGTCTGGGGTCTTAAAAGCTGCCAAGCTGCCATCTGAGGACACAGCAAATGGTCCCAACTCAGCAGGATCGGATGCTCACCGAGGACCAAAATGACATGCGGTAAAGACAACCGAGAAGACAGAGAGACCCACAAGAGTGGGTGCCTACATCGACTTGGGACCGGAAGAACCGGATGGTGCCCGGCCACCACCAGTGATAGCCACGATGGAGCTCACAGAGAGGAGTCTCACTGGCAACACAAGAATAAAGAGGTGCATCATGAGATCTCCACTAAAAGACCTCAATTGATGGTCCAGCGGTTTTGGGGTTCCTCTGAGAGCATGGCCCCCTGCCCTGATGCTGCCCTTTCCCCTAAATTATAACAAAGGTCCACTCTTTGGACAGGAATGGATTGGACTTGGCAAGGCAGAGTGATCATATATTGGAAGCACTTTATGGTTCTATACATCTATAGGATATCATCTTGCTGACCTCTGGCTGGAGGAAGGGGGTGGATGGACAGGAGGGGAAAGGAGACTGTTGGGAGGATGAGACATGTATGGAGCAGAGAGGAACAGTGTGCAGTCACCAGACAGGGAGAGCAGTGGAAGCTGCATATAGGGGGGCATGTGAATTTATATGTGAATGTACATTTTCACTCAGTTATGTTAAATAAAAATTAAAAAAAAAAATTTGGAAATAAAAAGTAGTGATTATAAAACTTTAAATGAAACCTGCTACCATCAAGTCAATTTCAACTCATATATGCAACAACAAATGCAATTACTATTGCTAAAATATACAGTTACAAACGGTCAGAATAGCAAATTTTCTGTTACATATATTATGTCACAATAAAATATTTTTTAAAGGATAGTGACAACAGCTTTGTTTGCCATTTCACAAGGTAGAAATTTTTATGTAAATGCTTGAAGCAAAGCTTGTCCTCATCTTTTTGTTCAAGAATAACTTTGAGAATGCTGCTGAGGATGCTGTAGACTCCCTTCTACAGAAAACATATAAATAAATAATGAGCTTATGAACAGAGAATTTGGTATTTCAAGGTTCAACTACCCACCTAAAAAGTCTTCTAGAACGAACACCTCTGATGGAGATCAAAATATGCAAAGCTCAAGTTGAGTTTCATCCTGGAGACCACTCATCCTAGCTGAAAGACTATTTCCATGTCATGAAGCAGTGCAGTGAGAGTCCTAGACAAGTTTAAGGATCAGGCAATAGCTAATTAATATTCCAAAAGTATTTTTTGGTCCTTTATACCATTCTGGAAACCCTGATAGCACAGTGCTTAAGTGCTACATCTGCTAACCAAAAGGTCAGCAGTTTGTATCTGCCAGGTGCTCCTTGGAAACTCTATGGAGCAGTTCTACTTTGTCCTGTAGGGTCGCTACGAGTTGGCATGGGCTTGATGACAGTGGGTTTGGTTTGGTGGGTTTTTTACATCATTCAAATCTCAAATGGAGGTTATTTTGTTAGCTTCGTCTGGAGTGAAGCTAAGATAAAGATGTCTTACCTTCTAAAGTATAACAAATAAAAAAAAAACTGAGGTGGTCTCAAAAACAATTTAAATATTTGACCATAAGTTACCATTAAACATTATGAAAATTACCATTATTGGTATGATTATTATGTATTTAACAAGTTACATGATTAACATCTTTTCTTGATGTATCTTATTTCATTTTTTTACACATTACATATTATACTCAAAAAGTAAAACCCAAAACTTAGCAGTTCATTTCCAAATGTCTTTGTTATACAGACAAGTATATCTGATCCAAAAAGAAAATTTCAATCTCACTTTTTAAAAAGCAAAGAAGAGAAAAGTATACAAGAAACATCACTGTTCTCAGATCTATGATGCATTCCTGAAGGTATATATAGGATGGAGGGAGATGAGATGGTGCCTGAACCATTCCACCCTATAGTCAGCTTGGCACACTCCCATAACCACATAGGAGTGAATCTAAATTATTCTTGGATTAGATCAAAACCTTTAGGCTCAGATGTCAAAGATGTATAAAATTCCTCATCGAATATATGAAGAAACACACTCTTCCACATTTTTGATGCAATCTCTTTTTGCAGGGAAAAAAATCAGGTAGCCTAAGAAAGTCACAATTGCTTTAGAGTTACATTTCCTCAACTATAAAAAGAAGGAATTACAATTGATGATTTCTAAGGGCCCAGACAGTTCTAAATACAACATTTGTATAACTTACAGCTTTTAATGAATGAGGGCACAGATTCACAGTTGTCTAGGCCAATTTCACTAAAAATCTATCAAGTTTGGAAAAATAATCTTTAAAGAATGTATAACGTGGCAGAACATTTTTTCCAATAACTTCTGATCACTGTTGTTTTAATAAAGGGCCTCAACTCATATTTTTTAGTGCTTGCAGTCCAGTCAAAGCTCTAAAATCAGATCTCACACTCTGTCAGTTATCTAGGGACCCAGGTTTTTCCTTCCTATAAATGGTCTAGCAAGACTTCAGGAACCAAGGCTTTTTCATCTTTATATACTCAATGTCCAATAAAGCTAAGCACAGCACTCAGGCATCTAATAAATGCTTGCTTGAATAAACAAACAAGCTTAGGAGTCACTGCCGTGTATCATGCATGAGGAATTAAATTTTTTTTAAAAAATTATGATTATGGGTTCTCTTTCTTCAGGAAACACCCAGGGAACAGGGAAGAAAGGCATGTAAAAAACAAAATTAATTACAGTGCACTGTGATTAAGTTCTACCATGGAGAATATACACAAGATCCAATGATAACGCAGATGAAAGATGAATGAATCTGCATGTGACATAAGTTATTAGTGTGAATAACCAGCTGCATTTCAATGCTGGAAAATGAATGATTTGGGAATTATGTATTCTGTACTAGCCCTGCTTCTTTTGTAGGTCATTGTGCACTGAGACATGTCTCTATTCCTTAAAGTATATGGGGCCAAGTGAGAACCCAGTAGTATGAGGTCCTATTCCCACGATATCATTGAGTATGGAAAGGTATACATTATAGACTCTAAATTTTTCATACATAAAAAGATATTTAATTTGGTATAATGACAGAAAAGTGGAATGGCCTTACATGTGGCAAAGAAAGGCCTCTACTATGCAAGTATTTGGGCAAAAATTCTTAATAACAGTTTTAGAGAAGAAAAAATTCCAACAGCAAATACTACTAGAAAAAGATTGATCCTTGCTAGTAATCAAAGATGTATACATTTGAAATACCATTTTATGGACATTAGGAAAGCAGGAGGGTTTTTGTTTGTTTGTTTTTAATAATATCTATACCACAACAGTGAGGTAATTACAGGAAATACTACTAATTAGTACCACATTCTTGGACAGATGTGAAAATACACAACAAAGGCAATAAAGGGATTTCCAAGTAATTTTGTTCCTAGGAATATATGCTCAAGGAAATAAACATGCAAGGAAAAAAAACCCTTGTCTACCCCCTGCCAAAGATATAAAGCTTCAGTCGTTCATTTGGGATTATCTGTAATAATAATTAACAATAATAAAAAAGTAGGGGAAAATCCAAAATAATTCAACAAGAGGAGAATTTTAATGAAGTAATACGTAATATTTGACTGTGCTGCTACATATCAACACTTCAGGATCACAAAGATACTGTTGAAACAAACCCAAAAAAATGTTAGGGAAAAATGTATTAAACATGAAATGCCATGCGCACTTTGTAAAGAAAGATGCAATAGTATGAATCAACATTTGCTCTCCTGCAGCAGCAATGCTTAAAAAAGTGACAAGCTATGCACACTCTCTACTTGGGAAAGATCATATGCAAAACTAAAAATCTGCCAATGTAGTTGATGCATGCAAATTTAAAACCTCAGACAATTCTTCAGAGGAACATAAGTCATCTTTCAGAGTCTAGCACACATGCCACCTCTTTCAGCCACCCAATTTTCCCAGGAGAAAGCAGTCTTTTCTTCATCTTCCATATTTCCAACGCACGCGTTCAGATTTCTCCTGAGACGTCCACCAGGATCTGCCTTGTTGCTGAGGGCTTATGTGTACCTGTTCTGACTTGCTGGATGGGAAGGAATGATATCCCTTCTTCAATTCTGGATCTGTGACTACAAAGAACAGATGTGTGATTTGTGTTTCTTGAATTTAGATGTCTGAAGCAAAGCTAGAAAATGAAACCAAAATGGGGTTGGAGCACCCCTCCAAACCTACAGTTAAAATATTCCATAGAAAATGAAGCTACGTTGTTTTCTTGTATTTTTTAAAATTGAATTCACAATAAAATATTATAATTTGTCTCCAACTTTATCATTAAAGATAGGAGGATGGACTAAAAAGCCTTAACAGTTCCTGCAAGCACATTCATATCTAATCTGCAATTTTCTCTGTATCTAAGCAAACTGCACTGTAACTTCAGTATATTATAAAAAATTTACTATAAATGGCCACTGATACGAGAGACAGAAATAGCTTTTATATTTTTTCATATTCCTGTAAGTTTTCAAAGCTTCATAAAAATGGATGGATTTTTTTAAATTTCCTTTTATTCAGAAGAGGATAAGACATATTAGGAAGATCACAAAAGAATCTTATAAATAGCAAAGTCTTAATCTATATATCCTGTGCCATGTAAAATTCATTTACAGAAAATGTATTCTAAGTAAGTAAATACTCACGGACATGACAAATACTATCTGCAAGAATAGTATCAAAAAAATAGTGATCAAAAAAATGCATATATAGCAAAAAGTTGGGGCAATTCAGTAGTTATTCTATAATAGGACTTATATTAATGAGCCAAAAGCATGTCTATCTGCTACACTGCTACAGAAACATTAAAATGACGTGAAGAATATTTAATGACTTGGGAAAATATAAAATATATACCATTAAGGAAAACTGCAAAAATTTATGGAAGAATTCACGTTTTGTGGGGGAAAAAAAACTGGATGGATATAACTAACCCAGGAATATCTCCAGGTAGTAACTAAGTTGGTCTTTATTCATTTTGCTCATCTTTTCTTCCAAGGTAAATGTCATACTTTGTTAAAAAAAAAAAAAAAAAAAACACTAAGAAATTAACATACATGGTTATTTATGCTAATTTTCTACAGTCAGCATGCATTAACTTTTTGATAAGGGAAAGAAAACTATTACCAACAAACTCCCTAAAAAATATCTCTGCTTCCATTCTGAGAATCACCTTACCAAGCCAATTCTGTTGTGTTGAGTGGATTCTGACTTACAGTGACCCTATGGAACAGATTATAACTGTCCCACAGGGTTTTCAAGGTGTGCCTGGTGGATTTAAACTGCTTTTTGCTTTGCAGCTGTAGTACTTAACCACTAGGCAACCAGGGTTTCCAAGGCCCACTTTATACCATATTAAATACTTCACAATATTAAGAGTTACTTGACATTACTCACAGTCTGTAAATACCAGCAATATCTATTTTCTAGGAACAAAAAGAAATGCAGTTCAAGAGAGCTTTATAATTCTTTGGTGAAAATCAGGGCTTCAAAATGGTTACTGTGGTTCGAACTCCCACTGAGAATTTGCATTTCTAACAAGCTCTCAGGTGACGCTACTGCTGCTGGTTTTGGACCAGTTTTGAGAGTTATTACTAGAGAAGTTATTCAAATAACCTTGGCATCTTTTTAAAATTAGATTCTGATTTAGTGCACTGGTGAGTAGAAATGGAGCCCTGGTAATGCAGTAGTTAAAGGTTACACTGCTAACCAAAGGTCTGCAGTTTAAATCCACCAATCACTCCTTGGAAACCCTATGGTGTAGTTCTACAATCCTATATGTTTGCTATGTTAGAATCAACTTCAAAGTAACTGGTTGCAATGGGGGCTGGAAATGCAAATTTTCTGCAGGAGTTTGAACAAAACAGTTCCAAGCTCTGGTGAAAACACCAGGTTAAAAGAAAAATTCATGTTTGTAATAAAAGCATTTCCAACTCAGTTATCTAATGCTGCTATCACACAAATACCACAAGCAGATGATTTTAACAAACAGAAATTTATTCTCTCACAGGTCAGGAGGCTAGTTCAGGGCACCGTCTACAGGGGTAGATCTTATCTGTGTCAGTTCTGGAGTAAGGTCCTCATCAACCTTTTCCTGATCTAGGAGCTTCTCAGTGCAGGAAACTCAGGTCCCAAGAATCTGCTCAACTCTTGACTCTTCTTGCTTGATGTTGACGAGATCCTTCTCCTCTCTGCTGGCTTCTCTCTTTTATATCTCAAAAGAGATTAATTCAAGATACAACCTAATCCTGTAGATTGTGTCCTGCCTCACTAACATAATTGCCTCTAATAAGACCTCATTAACATCCTAGAGGTCAGGATTTATAACACACAGGCAATTACATCAAAACACAAAAAGGAAGGCAACCACACAATACTGGGAATCATGGCCTAGCCAAGTTGACAGGTGAGGAGGGTACAATTCAATCCAAAACAACCACTAATCTAAAAATTGTCCATTCAAACTCTCCCAGAACCTCCTCAAAAGACAGGTCAAGAGATTTGCTTCCCAAAGATCCCAGCCTTGAAAACCCTATAGAGTTTTACTCTGCACGTATGGAATCATCACAATGGAAAGGACTCAACAGCAACTAACAACAATAGTATTTACCAAGATAGGAAATAAACAGTAAATCAAAAGATGTGCAATTTCAGAAGAAAATCCAAGGGTCTTCTGAGTTATTTTTCAGTCTCTTCAAAGGTAGGAATTAACCTTCAGGTTGGCCCATATGTTAAACAACAAATTAGACAATACATAGTTCAAACAAATATCTGTGACATTATTGCTTTTCACTAGTGAAATCACTACTTCCAAATCTATAATATGGAAATTTATGTTTTAAATTGTGTGCTATATATTCATCCATCCATTCATCCACCCAACCAATATTTTCTGAGCAAAGATACATGTACAGTACTGTCCATATTCAGACACCATGCTACACTACTATCAGAATAAACTCCTGGGTTTCTTTAAAACTAGCATATAGGACAACTTATCTGAGGTCTACAGCCTAGCTTGGCAGATTTTTCAATTATGAGACAACTCAATGTCATTCACATGCACATATCATTCCCAGAGGTTTAATATACACTTCTAATAAAATCTAAAAACTTTTAGTTGAAAATTAAAAAGAAAAGCCTATATTTATCAGAATATCTGCAGTTATTACCGGAAATTTGAAAAGAGAACTCACTACAAGGTGCAGCACTACAATATGAGCCCTTCCCAACTCACCAGACATAACTTTACCCCTTTCCAGTCTACTGAGCAAGCAGGTCTGAATGCAGGTGAAGGAGACTAATACTATAAAGTAGGGTACACTAGAATCCACTTGAACACAGTTCTTAAAAAGGTAAGTCATCTGTAAACTTTGCTAGCACTCTTTAGCACGTATTACTTGTGAGCAGTCCCTAGGTGACACACACAAACACTAAACTACTAAAAAAAAGCTTGGCAGTTCAAATCCACCCAGAGGTGCCTCTGAGGAAAGACCTGGTGATCTATTTCAGAAAGGTCATAGTCATCGAAAAACCCTATGGACCACTACTCTACTTACAAACATGGGGTAACCATGAAGCAGAACTGAATCAATGGTAACTTGTTTTATTACTCACATATTTTCTGGACACTCCAGTAGAGATGACACCATCTAGGATACATGACGATTTGGGAACATAAAATGTAACAGTTTGCCTCTAACACAGCTATGGTTAATGACTAAAATTAATGGTTTAAATAACTTCAAATCACGTCTAGATTATCTTAGTATTTTCCTTTCTGTTTAATCTTTCAAACATACAAACTTTAAAGTTATTCCAGAGCTCCCTATGTTTCACAACTTTAAGCTACACGTATAACCTCAGCCTCCACAGCAGTGTCGTATGACCCTACAGCTATTTATATGAACCACCTGACTAAATACCACTAACTTTTCACCTACTGTAATGAAGCTAGTGGGGAATTTTTCTGCCTTTCAAAGTCATCAGCACCTGTATACATTTCTTTAACAGCATCCTATTAAGTTATAGTCCTCCAAAAGCCACCTGGAGACTTGACTTTAACCACACCTGTGATTTATAAACAAATACACCATAACACATTTGGGAATTTAATTTCACTGAGCTCATTTAATACCTATGTGCAATTTAATCTGAGTAAAATGCTGTTTGCCTGAAATAGCAGTTCTTGCAGATTCAGAGTTTTAAAAAGAGAAAGGACTGATTGAAGTACAAGAAAAAACTTTTCTGGAATCCAGGAGACTAAATTGCATTGCTTAAAGTGAACAATAGATTACAAAAATCTGCCCTAAGCATGAAAAGGTTTCTAATTTCCTTGATTGCTTAAGAGGGAAAAAAATTTACTTTGCCCTACAAAGATTCCCTATTTTGATCATAATGAACATCCTATCAAAGCCAAATTCAGCCACTTGCACACCTGTTTCAGCTTTTCTCCACTTCCTTCATCTCCACTTGCATCTCCCTACATTTATCCAACTAAGAAAGAAGCAACAATAGAAGTACAATCTGAGAAGCTAAAGCCTGTGGCCAGGCCCCACATTCTGGTGGTCAGTGGGCTTCGAAGTTTCCACTGCTATTAGGTGCCCTTGAATCAGCTCCGACTCTCAACAACTTTATGTATAACAGAGCATCATGCTTCCCAGACCTGCACCACCCTCAGTCATTGCTTGTTTGAACCCACTGTTGCATCTACTGTGTCAACTCATCTCATTGAGGGTCTCCTTTTTGGAGTTCCCATAGCCATCTGTAAATAAATGCCCACAAAATGAACCAACGAACTGCATTATGAAGGCGAAACCACCTCTACTACAAACTGGCCTGTGCTCTACTTTTCAACAAGGAGCAGGGGTGGGGAGAGAAGCAAAAACAGTGGTTCTTCCCAGTCTTTCGGAGAAACTATTGTAGTCGCTGTGAACTGGAAAGATATCACTCTAAGGACAAAGGTACACCTGACCAAGCCATGGTGTTTTCAATAGCTTCATATGCATGCAAAAGGTGGGCAATGAATAAAGAAGACCGAAGAACTGAAGCCTTTGAGTTACGGTGTTGGTGAAGAATATGGAATATAACACAGATTACCATAAGAATGAACAAAACTTTCTTGGAAGATGTAGAGCCAGAATGCTCCTTAGAAGCAAGGACAGCAAGACTTTGTCTCACATACTTTGAACATGTGCGGACAACAGAGACGGCTGTCTTGCTCAAGCCTTCCAGCCAGATACAGACCTTCCAGAAGACAGTGACTCAGCAGCATAACATAACTTGTTTATAACCAATGTGGCCTTGAAGTTCATGTATCTGGCTGCCAGACACTTTTCTTTACATTTGTATATAAGGCCACCATACCACAAGGTGCAGAGAACCACTGAACGCCGTACCTACCTGCTGCCATTGAGCCAATAAAGCTAGTACGACTACCCCTGCTGTGCCTCTGTTGCTGAGTCTGCCCAAATCATGGATCCATATTCCTAGCCTTGAGTACCTGCGTTATGACCACTGGCATCTGTGGTAGGATTTGGCAGACCCGTACGGAGATGCAGGGGAAGCTGGAGGGCCTGGCACCTTCTAGTATGTGGTTCCTGATGGCAATAGTCCTGGCAGCTTTGTCCCCACTCCAGGACTGGCCAGATGTGGATGGGACACCAGTTGTACTGAGAAAGCCCTACATACTTTGGGAAAACCTCGGAGACAAAAGGGGCTCGGCCCAGCACTGGGGCTATGGGCTGGGTCTTTCTTACAGCCTTGAAAGTGGCTACAGATGAGGCACAAGCTGCAGCATGGACACTGCAGACTGACATGGAGAGCAGCCAGGAACAGCTGTGACAGCAACAAGAACAAGCAGCTGTGCTGGAAAAACAGTCTTCTTGGCCAGCCACTTCAGTGCCTTTCATGATGCAAACCCACCTGTACCTATCACAGTAGACTCCTTGGTAGAGGAGGAAGGGTCCCCAAGGAGGAGGGGTCTACATACCTGCCCCTTGCTAACCATGAAGGGTAAAACACAGTACAGGCAGGGGGTTGGGAGGTGCAATGCCTGAAGCCCTGCCATGTTTGTAGGGGTGGCAGCCTGTGTTCCCAGGCACAGCTGCAGCCATTCTCCATGGCTCATAACAGACAACTCCTACAGGCTCAGGGCTCCTTCTCACACTCCCCAGCACACACCCCCACAGCAGAGCAAAGTTGTGAATGTGTCCTGATACCTGAGCCTAAGTGCTGTCAGGACTGAACTGGGGTAGCTCACTCTAGGAGCAATGGGGACAAGCCAGTCCCAACATCTCCAAGCTCCTGAAGCTGCCCTTCCTCTGGAAAATGTTTCTGAGGCTGGAAATTTGAGCAGCGCCAAGCATGGGAGAGAGCCCAGGATGAGAGAGACCCCAAGGTGGCTGGAGTCCAGGGCAAGTGTGGCCCTGGGCAGCCGGACCCTCAGGTGGCCAGAGCCCATGGCAAGCAGAGCCTGAGGAAGTGGACAGCTGACAAGTAGATGGCTCCAACCCCGTGCCCACGTGGGCCGCTGGACCTGCAACTCCCCATGGTTGGGCAGCCTAGCTGGCCCAGCATCCACACTGCACATGAGTAGGAGCCCAGGAGGCCCATGCAAAGAGCCACCATCACTGTCCATTCAGCAAAAGTGCACTGTGGTGCAGTGTGAGGACCCTGAAGGTGTTCAGCGGGGGACAGATGCCCCAGAGAGGAAAGAGAACTCAAAGTAACCCATTCACAAATGTGGGCTGACATGCTGGTCACAGATGTCAGTCAAAAGAAGGTAGATGGGAAATCTAATGGTGTACTATCCCCTCAGTGCCACAGTACACTCTGGGTATAGACATCCTGCATAGCCAGGAGGTTTAGACAACAGTTGGGGAGTTCTGGCTGTAGTTAGGGCTATAAAGGCTGTAGTGTAGGGTAGAGCCTGAGTTGTCCCAGTGGAGTTGCCAGATCCCAAATGGATTGTGAATGTGAAACAGTATTGTCTCCCAGGGGGACATAGGATATCAGAGAAACTACTGAAGAGCTGCACTCAGTGGGGCTTGCCTAAAGCCCTTTCAACTCTCCAGTGTGTCCCGTGAAGAAGCCTTATGGCTCCTGAGAAATGATGGTCTCCTACTGTGAGATAAATACGGTGGTACCACCTATGCATGAGGCAGTGCCTGACGGCACAGTGGTGGACCCAACAGCAATTGGTCCAGTGGAAGTTTCACACCCCCATCACTCCCAGGATGCAGAGAAGATAGACAGGTATAATGGTATACTGAAACAAGCTCTCCAAGTAAGTTCACCAGATGGCATTTCGAGAAACTGGAGAGCTTGTCTGTGACAAGTAATACAGATGTTCAATGAGTGCCCCCACCCAGGGCTAGCAGCCCCAGTGGACTTAATCACTCACTACACAGCTGCACCTATACAGCCACAGATTGTAACAGCAGAAGAATTTCTAAAACCTGACAAGGAGTTTTAGAACATTCTCCTTCCAGCTCCCACAGTCCTCCATGGAGGACAGACTGTCAACTGGACATGGCCTTGGAAAATAAAAGTGGAGCCTTTTACCTGGACTGGTCTAGTGTCCCAAGGGAGATCACAGAGAGACGTTTAAGTATATGTATGTGGATACTGAATAAATGGCTCTCTGAAAATAACAATTTCTCTTCCTGCAGGTACATCCACCGTTCTTAAAGCTGCCTTAGTGCTGAGTATTTGGCCTATAAACATAGTGCCTGCACTTGTCAGTACTGAGCCCATGACACCTACGGTTACAGGGGCTAAAGTGTGGTACAAGAGTCCAAGAAGACCCTCCTTGCCTGTTACTCTCTTGTCTCTGGATGGACATGCGGCTTGTATCTTACCAGATGGGAAAGATTTCCCTCTACTGGTTTCTTTAACCTTTCTTTGTGGCCACAGGCTAGCTAACGGAAATGCCTTGGTTGATTGAGCTTACACCCTGGCAGAGGTCTCCAACCAATCAGCCTCCTCGGTTTGCACTGAAATGCCACTCAGTGCTGCCGGAGGCCTCCCCTAGAGAAATCATCCTGCTACTGGGGAAAATTGGGCCAGCCAAGTCAGACAAGTGCTGCAATGGATGTGGAATGGGGGTGCAGTGACCCCCTCCCCGGGCTGCCACCTGGGAGTATGCAAAGCTCCTGGTGAGAAAACTGAGCCATGTCCAGCCCTAGGTAAGACATGCCATCTGAGGTGTCCTAGGATGTCTCATGGCCAAGGCAGATGAATTACGAGACAAAGCCTCCCTATGTATAGAACAGGTGATCCCAGCGGGATGACCTGACAGAATGGTGACACAAACTGGGGAACATGTGGCAGGCTACACTGGTTACTATGCTGGAAACAGCCTGCGGGCTTATTTTTGCTTGTTACTGTCTATATTGCTGTTGTGGTATATGGATCAATACAGCCCCCTGCCTCACCCAGGGATTCTTGTGGAAGAATTAATGTGTAGATTGTACGGTGAGGAAAACATCCTTTGGAGTACAGTGTGGGGGACAATAGGGAAGGTTGTCTTGTTCAGGCCTTCCAGCTGCGTACCAGCCTTCTAGCTAGATGCAGGCCTTCCAGATGAGAATGATTCAGCAGTATAAGATAACGTGTTTATAACCAACCTAGCCCTGAAGTTCACGTATTTTGCTGCCAGTCACCTCTCTGCAAACCTGTATATAAGGCCATCATCCCAGGAGGCATAGGGAATGGCCAAATGCTGTACCTGCCTACTACCAGTGCACCAATAAAGCTGGTATGTCTACATCTGCTGTGCCTCCATTGCTAAAGCTACCCAAATCACGGATCAATACTCCTGGCCTTGAGTATCTGCATTACAACAACATGTTATTAAAGGGATCAGATACTGGAAAAGGATATCATGCTTCGTAAAGAGTCAGTGAGAAAGAGGACAGTCCTCAGCGAGATGGGTTGGCACAGTGACTGCAACAACAGAATTCATAACAATGATTGTAGGCATGGTGCAGGACGAGGCAGCATTTCATTCTGCTGTGCATAGAGTCACTATGAATGACAGCCTACTTTATGGCATCTAACAACAATCATGCTTTCCATGAAACAGGAAATCATAAGTTAAAATTTAGTAGAAAAAAATGCATTTTTACAAGTTTTATTAAAGGCAGACATGAAATCCCAGATGTTTGGAATTGGTTGAGGACAAAATGCATAAAGAACTGAGAAAGGAACATTTCAGGTATAGTTTGAGTATCCTGCCTCATCACTAAGGGATGATTAATGGAATTTATTTATTTATTTTTTAAAATCAGAGAACCCATAAGATTTCACAGACCAATAGCATCATTTCTGGGTTCCATGTGCCAAGCCCTGTACACAAGGCTGAAGACTCTGTGCAGAGCACAACACCTATTCCCACACTGAGAACTCCACAGTGAGTGACAGAAGTTGGCACCCTGGGAAAGAGCAATTGCAGAACAAATTATTTATTTTTTTAACGAATATGCAAATTAGTCCCTTGCCTTTTTAAGTCAAGAGTGTAGGCACTTAATGGAAATTAAATACTGAAAAGCCTAAAACTTATCTTGTGGATTGTAGCAGAATATTGTCATTAGAGGCCTTATTTATTTGGCTTATTTGTGGAAGAAGTAAGTGGGGAGAGATAATGGCCCAATATTACCTATCTGAGAAACTGAAATGGAAATTAGAAGGAAACATAAAGTATAAAAGCAGGCTATTAGTACATAATGAGCAATGCTAAATACAAAAATATCCCTAACACTGCAACTGGAAAGTCATTTTCAAATTATAAAAAAATTTAGAGGGTAAATTTGAAGTTGGCTAAAATACCTCTTACATACAGCAAATTTGATTATAATCATCAAAGTATATTATTTGCATATAAAAATCACTCCTTACTAACTGCATCCCTGGGTGGCATAAACACGTAAGCATTCAGGTACTAACAGAAAGGCTGGCACTTAATCCAGCTCAGAAGTGCCTTGGAAGAAAAGTTTGGCTATCTATTTTCAAAACATCATCCACTGAAAATCCTAGGGCACACAGTTCTAAACTGAAACCCAGGATCACATGAGTAGGCATAGACTTGAAGGCAACCAGTTTGGCTTAAATATACACCCAAAAAGGTCAAAGAGTTGCTAAGTGCAGTTTACAATAAAATGTGTGTCTCTATAATATTAAAATGCCCATTGGAAGAGCACTTTTCTAGAAAACTGTTACCTGCTGTGGCCAAAGTCATTCATCTTCTTGATTGCAAATGGTTGTGATTTTTTTTTTTTTTTTTTGCCTCTCCAAGAAAATCAAAACCACTGCCACAGTGTCAATTCCAACTCCTAGCAACCCTACAGAAAGAGGAGAACTGCCTATTAGGCTCTCCAAGGAGTGCCTGGTAGCTTTAAACTGCCAACCTCTGAGTTAGCAGCAGTAGCTTTCAACCACTATCCCATCATGAATTCCTTCAAGGAAACAAGCAGTGCTAATTCTTGTTTCTTTTACTACTGGTTTTGGTTACTAAAACAGATTTATAATGATGGAATATTATAATCAATGTTATAAAAAATTTCTGTTGCTTCTGTACCAAACATTAAGAATGTGAAAATATTTACTACAGATATTCATTAAAAGGTTCCCAAAGCCTCTGCTTTCGAAATTACTAAAACAAATTTAATTAAAAATGCAAGTCTATTTGCTCTAGGTCATGAAATTTGGTTACATGAAGTTAAGATTATAATTGTCTGCATACCTACCCCTCACTGACACAGGCTCCAAAGAGCATGTCATTATGCAAAGATCTGCATTACGTGAAAACGGAGAATGACCAAATCAGATTGCAAACAGAGAATATCATTACATAACTGACAAATCACTGAGAATCGCAGTGTATCAAAGCTGACAAATACCCTTAACCATTAGGGCCAGCATTACTCTCCCCACACACCATGGCATTCATTACTGCTGGACTTGCATCATTAATGCACACGATGGTCTGCAGATGTTGTACTATTGTCATAAATGCAAAATGCTGGGTAATCAGAGAGTAGAGAGTGAGCAGTATGTAAATCTTTAAATCAGTGGTAACAAACAGATGATATTTAATTGTCAACATTCCTCAAATCAACCCATGATGCAATCCCAGCATTACACTTAATTATTTTACACAGTATCCTGATCCCTGTGTAAGAACCAAACATTGACTCAAGGGTACCTAACAACAACAAATAATCTTATGGAGGTATTATCAAGGAGCCATCATCCTAAAAACGGGTCATGAAAAGAAGTTAATCTATACTCATCCTTGTGATTAATTCACAAATAAAATTAAATATACTTTCAAAGGTTAAAAAAATAAAAGCATTTGACTATGGACACATACACACAAATATACATACAGATACACATATATGTGTATACATACACGTGTATACACACACACGTATATACATGAATATATACATACATGTTAACTCATCATAACAAAATGCTGGAAAAATGAGAACCAAAATGAAAACTATGGAAATTAAAATTTATCCCCTTTCAGCTTCACATTGTAATTCTAAAAACTATCATATTTAGTAAAGAAAATTGACCATGGTCCAAACACTTGACATAGATCCAGGAGACTGTAGTTCTTGTCATATTTAGCTGTGTGTCCTTGGGCAAGTTATTTAATCTCTGAGAACTTCATTTCCTTCAAGTGTAAATTGAGAAGGTTGTGGTTGAAAAGCTCTCAAGATCCATCCTGTTCTAACAACCTATGAATCTGTGAGACAGAAAGTTCATAAATATTCCATAATCTTCCTTTTACCAAAATGTTACTTCCAAATATAGATAACCTTTCATGACACAAAGCAAATGTTTTGACAAGGTACATTTCAATTAATGCAAATTTTACAGTTACTATTTAAAACAATTCAAAAATAGAGCAGATCCTATCAAGATGTTGTGATTTCTGATATTTCAGAACACAACATAGGAATCACATGTCAATCAAAATAAATCTCAATGAAGCAAATTATTAACTATGAATTTTAGAGTGCTCTAGAAACCTTCCGAATTCCTCCCGTCATTTGCAAAATAAGTTTTTCAAAGGACAAAAAAAGAAGAAAAGAAGTATCCTAACATCTCAATTAAACAGAACCTACCAATTACTTACATTTCAAATTCAACATGTTTTTCTACTCTAATCCTAGAAGAAAAGTTCAGACTGACAGCCGGACAAATTTATACTAATGATTTTTCCCTCTCCTCTCACTTGTGGGACATGGCCTAGGTCACGGAACTCTAAAATGAAAATCAAATTCAGAAAAATACCCAGGTCATTTCACAACTCTTAATTAAAAATATAATTACACTCATTAATGGCACTGTAATAGCCAAAGTGTCCTAACACATTTTATAAAGACGGTTAAAAATAAAGCTTGAACGTAAGATGGGTTTATAGTTAACCCCTATATTACTTAATTAGCCAGAAACAAACCAGTCTACTGTTAGCAGAGAATTTATCATTAAACCAATAATGGAAAACAGTAATATATGAGAAATGTGTAAAATGTAATTTCTTTAATAATATCCTTATATTGCATCACTCACAGAGATTACAGATTTCTGTAATGAGATTTTCAATGTGAGATCCTTGAAAATTCCAATTTCCTCCCAGCAGTCAGTCATCATTAACAATATGGGACACAAACATATTATACCTATGTCATAGGCATCAACTTACCAGGGTTTTTGCCCCTCCCTCTCAGGTGGATGGTTTTAACTTATACTTTTAGTTAAGAAAGAAAAATTTATCTAGAAAGATCACTGATTAGAGTTACAAATCCCTAGACAGGATGGAGAAAAAAAAAAAAAAGCAACGTATCAAGCTTCTGAACCGTGAACAAGGAAGCTCCTAAAATGAGCTACCTGCCTCTTTCTGAGTTTCAGAGCATCTGCCCCCATTAACAGACTCTTGTTTCTGGCTTACTAAAATACTCTTCTTCTAAAACGCCTTCGTTACGTGGTGGTGTACATAACGTCATCAGCATTTAAAAATCAAATACAAGCCCTTAAATTAATTTATTATTTTTATTCACCAACCTTTTGGTTAGCAGCTGTAACACTTAGCCACTACCCCAGCAGAGTTTCCACAAATTACAAATAACACAAGGTATTACTGTGTACAAATCACATAAGGTTATTATTTTGTACAGTTTCTCTAATTATACAACTGTTTAGTTAAAATTACTTTGGATAAAAGCATAAAAATCAAAATTATATATAAAAAGGCAACTCAATCTGGCTTTGACTATAAAAATAAAAACCATGCATTATTATTAATTCCATGACAAATACTTTACGAGACAATGGAAAACTTGAAAAGAGTGAAATTGAAAATTCCTACACATCTGATAGTTCAAAGCAGGCAAAACCAGTACACAATTTTGTTGTTGTTAGGTGCTGTCAAGTCTGTTCCAACTCATAGGAACCCCACATACAACAGAACAAACCACTTGCCCAGTTCTGTGCCATCCTCACAATCATTCTTACGTTTGGGCCCATTGTTGCAGTCACTATGTCAATTCCTTGTCAAGGGTCTTCCTCTGTTTTGCTGGCCCTATCAAGCATAGTATCCTTCTCCAGAGATTAGTCCCTCCTGATAAAATATCCAAAGTACACATGACCAATTTTTTCCATTCTCGCTTCCAAGGGGCACTCTGGTGTACTTCTTCCAAGACAGATTTGTTTGTTCTTCTGGCAATCCATGATAGAGTCAAATTTCTTCATCAACACCACAATTCAAAGGCACTGATTCTTCAGTCTTTCTTACTTACTGTCCGGCTTTTGCATGCACATGCAGCAACTGAAAGTAACGTAGGTTGGGTAATGCATAACTTAGCCCTCAAAGTGACATCTCAGCCTCCCCAAAGCACGGTGACTTTAACGCTATGGATGGAGCCAAGCTTTGAGGACCTTTACTTGCTAACCTGGCATGACTAAAGAAGGGAAAAAGCTACAAAAGCCCACTAACAATCAGCTCATGGAATGTACAAAGAATGAATACTGGAAAATTGGAAGTAATCAAAAATGAAACAGAACACATAAAGACCCACATTCTAGGCATTAGTGAGCTGAAATAGACTAGTACTGGCCATTCTGAATCAATCATGTTCTACCACACTGGGAATGAAAAACTAAGAGGAATGGTGTCCATCACACTGGAACTCTCGTGGCATAGTGGCTAAGAAAGGCCAAGAGTGTAAATCCACCAGCCACTTTTTGGACACCCTACGTGGCAATTCTACTCTCTCCTGTAGGGTTTCTATGAGTTAGAATCTACTCTATGAGTTGGAATTGACCCAATGGCAAGCATATTTTTGGTTCGGCATCACATTCATAGTTGAAAAGAACACTTCAAGATCTATCTGGAAGTATAATACTATTAGTGAATGATAGGATGATATTCATATGTCTACAAAGAAGATCAGTTAATACAACTTAATAAAAATGTGCACCAATCACTAATGCCTGAGAAAGTATTTAAAGATTTTTTACCCATTTCTGTACTCTGAGACTGATCAAACATGCAATCAGGATATAGTGATTATTACCGGTGAGAGACTACACTACCATAGTACATTTACCACTGTAACATTTCAGAAGAAATCTAGGACCATATTAGACCATCACAGCTCATCTTTTCACTGTTCTAACATTTTTCTTTCTTTATGTATAATTTCAACGTATTTCCTTTCTTCCTATGTGAATAATATCTGAAGCAAGACACCTAAAACAAAAGATCTGAGGACCACACTCCTATACCCAATACATACAGACATTGTAATAAAATGCTGAAAAATTAGTTAAATCTTTAGTTTGAGGGTGAGAAAACAGTATGCATACTAATATAAAAATTGTTGAATCATTGTAGTATAATACACAAGACCATAGGAACGCCATTACCTTAAATAATAATTTAAAAAAAAAAAAAGCTCCAAGTAGAAAATACAAGAACTCAATAAATCACTTATCAGGACAAAATGTATGTTATAACACCTTAGATTTACAAGTAGGACACAGTCTTTTAATACTAAAGAATTACAAATAAACACAATAGAATTTTGCTTAATTGTATTAAAAATAAAACAAAGAAGGTTGCAGGGATTTGTGTGGAAAGTCAGAATGGTAGATGTCAAGAGACAGATGTTTTCTTTCGAAAGAAAAAATTGAAAGTTTTTCTGCATTGTAATTAGTCTCTGCAAAAAAAGAAAAAGAAATAAAAGGGGCGGGGGGGAGATCAGCTGAAGACTACTAATTATCACCTTCTAGCCTCACTAACACTTTGTAGTTTAGCAAAAAGGAAGAAAAAACATGGAATAAGAAAGAAAAACACTTTCCCACTTCAGGCCATTAAAAAAAAAAAAGCCTTCTCCAGCAGCTACTGACAAGATTTATCTTCAAAGAACTTTGTTGTTTACAATACAAATCATCCCCTCTGTTACAAATTAAACCCAATTATCTGGTGAACAGTTTCCATAATAAGGCCTGGTAGACAGAGGAAGCAGTTACCTTTCCATTTCATCCCCCTCCTTTGACAGCATGCAAGTTTCAAGAAGTGAAAGCCACTCTTACTTATCCCATTAACACATGGGTGTTGAGAGGGCACCGAAGCCCCTAGAAAGATAAATGGCCTCATTTTCCTTGGATCAGGCTTTTGAGACAACTTCCAAAGATCTGAAAAAGTACTGAAAACTCTCAGTTGCTTATTTGATCCATAAATTTAAAAGCCACTCTGGGAAACCTAATATTCTACTGAAAAGCCTCATTAACTCTTTCTGGTCAATGGAATGTACAGTCCTTGGTATATCTAGTCATTGCTGAAGGACAAACTGCAAATACTCAGATAGATCATCTGCTGAGATGGCAAATAGACAGAATGTAATCACATACACTTCAGCACTGGCCAATTCAAACTCACTCTGAGAGACTGGTGTTCAGTTATTAATAAAGCAACTGACCAAAGAGGTATCTGTGTCCCTTTAATAGCCAAGTATGCCCAATAAGGAATTCCAGCAAATCAAGTTTAAGTCTTCTAAGTACATTTTTGCATGCTCAATGTATGCAAAACTCAATTATAAATTCTATTTTATTCGATGACAGTACTTCACATTAGGCAGATGGCTTATCAGAAAGGTTTTACCTAGACATTTTCTATGTTAACAGTGGAAAAATATTAGAAGTACTACAAAAACATCAGAGTTAGAACAGAATTTAAAAAAAATATCACTGGTCAATTCTCACTCGGAGTACACCTACAGGACAGGACAGAACTGCCTCACAGGGGTTCCAAGGCTGTAAAACTTTAAGGGAGCCAAGTGCCACATTCTTTCTCCAACGGAATGGCTGGTGGGTTCAAACTGTTTAGTTTTCAGTTAACAACTGAGCCTTTAACCACGGCACCACCAGAGCTCCTCAACAGGAGAGTGTTTCCCAAATTTTCTTGACCTTAACTAGAACCAGTAATGTCCAAACAGTCTTCCCTCTGAGACTGAACAGTTCCCCTTACCCAGCCATCTAGAAATGCAGAAAAATATAACTATAGCCCAGTCATACCTCATCAGGTTTTGTTTGTGTTAAACAATAAATAATACTTCTGAAAACACTACTTATTAAGCCTGCATCTGAACCGTGGCTGCCATGTGATAGGGTACTAATTAGATTGTTAATGGCATGAATACAGTATTTATGAACTTCTATTACTGGAGCTAATAAGAAGCAAAACAGAAAATTCACTCTTGACATGTTCAATACCAGTTAAGAGAATTTTCCACTGAAACAAGATTACCCAGGCTTAAAAATAAACATTTTTGGTAGACTGGCCCATGACCATAAGATAGAAAGTTTAAACTGTTATGACAGGAAAGTATTTTATCGATTTAATGAGAAATGAAAAATAGAATACCATCCAATTTTAAATAGGGGGTATCTATATCACAACATAGCTAAAAGTAAAGAGCAATGCTTTCCTTCCCCTGACACAGTCCATGAAGGGGAGCAGGTGATCTTAATGACAACGAAGCTGAACTCTTCTGCAAAGTATCCTGTGAAGCACTGCAATAAGAAACAAGGTAATATGAGAAGATAGATCTAAACCAACTGTACAAGTAAGACACTTTGGACCATCATTCACAAGAACTGGAGGATGCAAGAACTGCAAATTTCATTATCATTGAAGATGTTGCTTAAGGTGATTCTAAAATAACTGGTTTCGAAATGTTTTGATGCTCATCTCCTTCTACTTAGGAACACAAAACTTAAAAAAAAAAATCCATGTCTAGACAATCTGAAGATCAAAAAGAAAGCTTTTCTTACTGTTTATAAAATTATGTATTCTTATTATAACTGAGAAAACCCTGGTGGCATAGTGGTTAAGCATTATGTCTGCTAACCCAAAAGGTTGGCAGCTTTAATCCACAAGCAGCTGCATGGAAACTTCTACGGGACATTTTCACTCTGTCTTATGGGGTTGCTATGAGTCAGAATTGACTCGATGGCAGTAAGTTGTTTTTTTTTTCTTCTCTCTCTCTCTTTTCTTTTTTTGGTTTATTATAATTGAAAGTACATAAATAGTCTCAACATTTACAGGGGGTTGTTAATTCCTCTTTCATAGGCCAGAATAGTATTTTTCAAAAATGCTGGTTAACAAATGCTATTCCCTTCCTTTTTGAATGATTAGCCAAGAATTTACATACCATACTTCTGGAGAAAATCATTTTTGACAGAAGGAATTATTGTGGCAAGAACATACAAATACAAGACCATATGGTGTCCTTTCTTGAGATAAGAGGCGAAAAGCAATACATTTGGCAGAGTTACGAGTTTATTCCCTTTCTGAATTAAAAAGTTGGTGTCGCCTGTGTTAAAACACGAAAGGAGAACACGCTCACTCTGTACTGCTTACACACAGGGATCTCTGCTATCATCTCCACTGTTCAGCATTGTCCTGTGGTTCACTCTGCTTTGTTTTAGTCCCTGTCAAAGACTAATAAAAGAGTTTGTTTTGACACGTATTCCCTCTATAAGCCATATTCTTCAAATGCATGAATGATTTTTTGAGAATGAACCTAGGCCCTTTATGAAATATTCTGAGTTCAAGCCAGGAAGAGCTTTCTTCAGTTACTTCAATCTGGAAGTCAACGGGAATCAAACTTAAAAGAAATAATGAGAGCAGAACCAAGAGAAGTAGCCACCTGACCACAAAGAAATGTCCACAACTAACAGTCATGAAGATATTTTCTCAACACAAAGCTTTTGTCTTTGTTCCCCAAGCCAGAAATAACAGCTCATTGCTGCAAGCCAGAGGACAGACTCACATAATCAATTGTAGGAGTTCTCTATTAGAAGGATAATCAACAAATATGCTATGGGACTGCTTAAGATAGATGGAGGTCTTTCTCACATCAAAAGAATAAGCAAATGAAATGATGAAATAAATGCATTATAATTGACTGCTAAAGTGAATGTTATTTAACTGCAAAAAGATTTCAAAAGAGAAAGATGCATCTATGCCTGTACAAGGTGCAGTGGAAACTGAGGCCAGGGAGAGGAAGCACGACTTGGCCAAGGTCATCTAGCTGCCCAGGACAAAGTTGGCTACAGAACCCTAATGCTTATTTGCCAAATTACGGCTTCTCTTCACCACTGACACTGTCTCCATAACCCATTAGAAGGAAGAAAGAGGATTTAGGGTCAGTCAAGCTGAATAAGTATATTATGGGAGAGAAATTAAAGCAGATGAAAATGACAGAGCATGCTCATTGACAATCAGAGTCATAGAAGGTGAGCCTTCTCACCGCTGCACATAACAGAGAATTCTTACCAACCCTCCCATAACCTCCCAAAACTGATCTTCCAGAGTGCATGTAGCCTGTCCTACTTACAAATCGGAGAAACTGGCAATACCAATACTGCCAAGGGAAAAACAACAGAGCAGGACCTCTACTACCAAATCTCAAAGCCTGGACAGCTTGACCTTAGCCTCATCTTCCTACCTGGAGGTCACCTTCTGACTTAGATGGGGACACATCACACCATGTGCCATACACAACTGGATGTAACCTCGAGCAACTAACTCGCACGTTCCTTCTTTTCTCCTTGGTTTCATATAAGGTTTAACTTTTACTTCATTTAACCTTAAAATAGAAGTGGCTTTTAAAAAGACTGCAAACATATGTATCTGAGGAATAACACTGTCCACATTTAAAAAAACAAAAAAAGGAAAAGAAACATTTCTATGCTACAATTTGTGTGAACAAAATGAATCTTGAGAAATCACCCAACCAAGACTTACAATCTTATAAATGAGGTTATCTGAGGATCACAGAGGCAGGTGTTCCTTTTTAATTAAAAACACAGTTCTCAGGTGTCTTGATACCCTGAAACCTTCTGCATTAGAAGGGTCAAATTCTGGCAGAAAGAACATTAAACTTAAACGTCTGAGATTCAAATCTTAGTGTAACTCACACAGAGGTCTGAAAAAATCACATATCTTTTTAAACCCAGTTTACTCATACACAACATAAAAGATGAAGAGCCTGAACAGATAATCTCTGAAGGATTTCCCCCCATATCTGAAGTTCCACAATTCTGTTTGAAACTGAATAAGAATAAATAAAAAGAATAAAAATCAAAGGCACTTAAAACAATCGTTTTGGGATTTTTAAGGTAATCAAGTTTTACACACATCTATTTCTGTTTTGTGCAGTCTCTTTCCTACCTCTTGCTACACATAGGTATCCTTATCTCTATGAAACTAGGACAGTTTGACCTTAGCCTTACCGGTAACAGACAATGAGCCTGACAGAGAATTAGCTGCTAACAGTTAACAACATATTTAGCATTGCAGAAATGCACTATCAGTCCACAGAAAGTATTTGGAAAGTTTACTCATCAGTAGATAGAGCATGAATCACGTCCATGTCACCAGCAGACAACCCGTCTAATCACTCCCACTATAAATGCAAGACTCTGTGTCTCCAGAGCTGATTTCTTTCATATTTCAGCTCCTTGGTCATAGACAAAGTCACTGAACCAAAATAAAACCTTCTGACTTTCTGTACTCACTGTCCCAAAACGAGTTAGTGATGTATCTGCCTGTAGAATTCCACGTGGGGATCTTAATGAGCAGAAAAGCATTCCAGGCTGCTCGAGCAGAGATGTCAGGGAATGGCCAGTAAGCAACTAGACACAAAGTCCTTTGAAGAAAGCACTGAGGTAGCAAAAGACTGTGAAGTTTATGTAAAATTTCACTTAAAACTTCACACACTCTTAAATTAACAAGCTGGTTGGAAAAATAAAAAGTTTCTTAAAACTACATTTTAGTGCTTACTTGGTCAACTTTTAATATCCAGTAACCTTTATTTATATGAAGTAAAACGTGTATCAACCTATAAATATCCCCTAGTTGGTAACTGACAACTTATTATTAAAGGGAGGGGAGAAAAATTACTTTCTGAGGATTTCTGTCCATATTCAAAGGAGCAGATTTACAAACATACAAAAGAAAGGAAATCAAACAGGAAGATCAAAGCACACACTCTAAAGACCCCTTATCTCCACAGGCTGGCAAGCAAACAAGGCATAGAGTCATTGAAAGAGGGGACAGAACACTAATTCTCTTAAAAGGAGCACAGAGACAACACAGAAAAGGAAATCCATGAGTCAAAGGTGTGGACCAAATATCATCAAATAAATATTTCTGCTAAAATACAACAATGCTGGGAGCTAGATAGGAGTATTTAGAAATATTCTTAGAACACGAAGATAGTAAACATTCTTTCAACACCATCACTATTTATTAGGTCTTAAGTAAAATATTAATTAAGGATCCAGCGTACCTTTGGGGCAAGGGCAGCACTGCTCAATGGAATGTTCTATGAGCCACATGGGTAGTTTTAACCCATGGCTGCTAACCAAGGAGTAGGAAGTCTGAATCCACTAGATGCTCCTTGGAAACTCCATGGGACAGGTCTATTCTGTCTTACAGGGTTGCTAAGAGTCAGAATCAACTTGATGACAACAGGTGTGATGTCATGGCTATAGAAAGCCAAGCCACGGTACTTTCAATCACCTCCTACTATGTGAAAGCTGGACAATGAATAAGGAAGAATAAAGAAGAAGTGATGCCTTTTAATTACGGTATTGGTGAAGAAGAGTGAATATACCATGGACTGCCAGAAGAATGAACAAATCCGTCTTGAATGAAGTACAACCAAAATGATCCTTAGAAGTGAGGATGGTGAAGACTTGGTCTCATGTACTTTGGACATGTTGCCAGGAATAAACAGTCCCTGGAGAACATCATGCTTGGTAGAGATCAGGGAAAAGAAGAGGAAAGCCCTCCAATGAGATGGACTGACACAATGGCTACAACAAGAAATTCAAACACAGCGAAGACTTGAAGGATGGTACCGGGTTGGGCAGTGTTTCATTCTGTTGTATACAAGGTCACTATGAGTTGGAAGCAACTTACTGGTATCTAACAGCAACACTAGCAATGGTTATAGCCAGAGCCCTGGTGGCACAGTGGTAGAGTTAGGTTGCCAATCAAAGGCTGGCAGTCCGAATACACTAGCTTTCCTTGGAAACTCTGTCCTGTAGGATTGCTATGAGCTAGAACTGGCCCAATGACAATGAGCTTGGTTTGGTTAATACCTATAACTACACGCAAGGGTAAAAAGTAAAAGTAATTTTAATAAAATATTTTATTGACTCAAATGTACCTAAAACATTATCAATTCAATTATTTAATCAACATTTTTAAAATGAGATATTTTGTGTTCCGCTTTTTGTGCTGAGTCTTCAGTATTTGGACCTACTACATTACAAGTGCTCAACAGCCACATGTGGCTACTGGCTACCCCTTTGGACAGCACAGGTTTACACAATAGTGCATTTAAATACAAACACAGTTAATTTTCTAAGATATACAAGTGTCAAAACTTCTGGGATGATTAAGCCAGCAATCAGGGGAAAAGAAAGATGAAAAAATTAAACAAACAAGTTCCACAAAGTTGTGACACAAATAGTCTCCACTGCCTGAGAAGCAAAGGTGAAATAAAATGGGCATAAATCAAATAAGAATGACTTAAATTTGTATACTAGAAAAACCTTCATAGCTTTTAGAACTGAAACACTTTACTGCACACATTTATACAGAATCATCTTTCTCTGAATACTATAAAAAATACTTACAAATAACTTAGAATCATTCCTGGGAAAAAAGGACCAGGAATATGCAATAGTGCTGCTATATATTCCTTGAAGCCTTTTTCCCCCCTTCAAGCTTTTATTAGTAACTCCTAGAGTATATAAAGTAACTCTTCATAAAAGACTGAGTAACACAAACCCCAAGAAGTCATAGAAGACACACATTTTTCTTCCAAAAAACATTACAGAAAAATGAAAGTATTCGGAAATGGAAAAAAAGAAAAAACACTAAAACGAGAACAGTCATTAGGAAAAAAATCAGACTTCATAGTAATTAGCAGCAGCATCCTCTAATGTTTAAAATTCTAGGCATGGCAAGAAAACATGATCTTAAAATATTTTCAGTTTATTCCAAGACTGTATGCACACAATAAACCCATATGAATTTTCTCCCCATTGGTCCTCATGTAATCAGTAAAGAAATGAATATTTAATAAGAAAAAAATGACTATTTTTCATAGCTAGACAACTTACTTGAATTTACTCCTAAATTCAACTGGCAGGTGATGAACAATAAAGTTGGCATTAGTTTCATCTAAATTGTGTTGTTCTCCTTTAAAGTGTATACCATGGAAATGTCAACATTTTTTTTAACGATGGTATTGGTGAAGGATATTGAGGCGAGGATGGCGTGGCTTCAGAACAAACTTTACACTATCTGTATTTGGTGTCAGTAAAATACTTAAGGTACTATGCCATGAGAGATTATAGTTACACCCACTGCTGTCAAGGTGACTCCAACTCACAGCGACCCTACAGGACAGAGGAGGGCTGCCCCATAAGGTTTGGTTTCCAAGGAGCAGCTGGAAGTTTCAAACTGGTAGCCTTTTGGTTTGCAGCCAAATGCTTAACTACTTTATCAGCAGGACTCCAATTTTAGACATCGGGCCTCTGAAATTCTGAGCCTTTAAATCTTTTATTAATATACCATGACCTTAAACACACTGCAAGCTTTGATCCAACATGTCCATCTTTGAAAGAAACAATGTATCACCCTCTATCCAAATTATCTGCTGCCTTGCTAATGGAAAACATATTTGAAAAATACTTTACAAAGCATAGTATTACTGCATAGCTTCTGTTTGTGAAGGCTTTTTAGACCCCCAGTGGTTTTCCACCTCTTTCCTGCCCAACCCATCCAGGAATATAATTCCCTAAGCTCAACAAGGGCTCCCTACGAGATCCTATAGAGCAAGATCAACCCTTCCCACCTCCGTGCCCCACCCAGGAACACACATCATGCTGATTCACTGAATTTAGAACTTTGAAGTGTCAGGAATCCTCGATCTTTACTCAAAGCCTGGAACCAAAGAAAATTCCTTGGAAAGAACTAGAGCTTAATTTCAAGTGCTGGCTCCTAGGGTGGGAGTTACGCCTGAAAGATTCTGTGAGAGACATTCCCGACAAAGATTCCCTCATCCACAAGGTGCCACAGTAATCACCTCCCCAGCAAGAAATGCCAAGGGAAGGCAAATGCATCACGTTGTTTTAATTCCTGCTCTCCTCTTCTGACCCTAAAGTTGAAGATGCTAGAATGTCTCCAATGTCAAATCACCATGTTCTGCTCTAGGGCTGATCGCTTCAATACCCATCAGTAACCTGGAAGGAGAAATCAAACTGGCCAGATACTGAAGATTCTCAAACACAGACCTAAACGGTCGTTCACCACTAGTTGATAAACTTCCCCAGGCCCAAGGAATCTATCCCAGAAAACTTCCTGACGTCAGGGTTCACCCTGAGGATAAACAGGGGAGATGCCTATAGCCCTCACTAGACCCACACAAGCACTACCACAATCAATTTCTTACCAGCTCAGCTTTCCAGTTTGCCCAAAATATTCTATAGTGCAAGTACTGATGTTAACACTTGCAATTTTACATTCTTTGTGAGTCAGAATTTTTACAATTAATTTTTCTTTTGTTTTTTTAGGTGATAGAACAATCGGAACATTTGAATGCCACTTTGTACTATATGGTCTCGGTCTATCAGAAATATATCAAACATTAAATTCAATAAACCTCAATAAAATTTTAATTTACATTTTTAAGAGACCAGCCTAAATATGCCACATTATTCTTACAAAGGTTTATATCTTTTATTCCAACATTTTTTCAACTTAAAGAGTAAAAATCATTTGTTTATTTAATGTAGGTGTTAGTTGCAAAACAGGCATGATTTTGCCTTCCAGGTGACATCTGGCAGTGTGTGGGGAATCTTTGGTTGTTACAACTACAGTATCTAGTGGTAGGGTCAGGAACTGTTAAACATCCTACAATGCACACAGCAGTCCACTGCCCCACATCAAAGATTCATCCAGCCCAGAACGTTCATCATGATAAGATTGCAAAACCCTAGTTTAAAATCTGGTTTCACTAGGCATATCTTTGGAGATTTAACTTGTTTTTTTAGGGTCATTTGCTGAGGTAAACCACTGGTTCATAGAATTGAATAATAACTTTTGGAACTATATAGCTTTGAAGTCTGAGTCTATAACTGGATGATAACAAATGATATATTTGAATGTTTTATAGTTTACTAAGTCCTTTAGCATGCATCCTTATCCGATTCTACATATTCCAAGTGTCCTTTTATGAACCACATTGGATCTAGTTACACGGATTTTAGCTTAATACAAAGCAAAGTTTCTCAAAGAAAGGACAATGTCAATACAGACTGAGTTCCTAATCACTGTTACAGTTTTACATGTAGAGTGAAGGACCATGACTGTGTCTGATTCAGAAAGAACTCCCCAAAAGGCTACTGATATTCAAGGATTTTACATAAAACCACTCAGTAATAAGTAGCATATGTCTTAAATATTTCTGAACAATTCTTTCATTTATTATTCGCTTTCCTGCCATTTCTCTGTTTACCTTTCATCCTGTGCACAGGGTCAATATGTACACAACAGACAGTCAATGTTGGAAAGACTAAAAGTATGAACCCCTGACTTGGTGAACTGGACCACAACTTAGAATGGTTAACCTAGAATGGTAACCTGAAAGAGATAACCCTGGCAGACTCTGAAGGATAGCAGTTTTTTAATGAACTGAATATACTGTCTTTGGAATGAAGGTGGAAAAATTGGTATTTCATCTTTAAAAAAACAACTAGATAACTCATTTGTAGACAGACAGAGTTCATTAAGCAGCTTCCTCTCTCAGTGTTCCTACAACCTGGTTTTTGTACTCCTTCCCTCACAAATGACAGTACAGCTAAAATAAACTCTAAGTTTTGTAGTTTGAGCTGTGGCATACTTATTCTATTCATTTTTATGCTGATATTTAATATTCCCTTTAAAATGAAATTCATTGCTGCTACCCAAAAAGGAAGCAATGACACATAAAGAGATTTTCTATCACAGAAATCCATTTGACTATTTGTAAAAAACAGACTGTTCTAAATAAAATTAGTTGAAACTGGAAATACCAACCTCGAATTAAGAAAACTCAATCCATATGGACAGACATGTGATATGAGAGGAATATGGCTAAAGGAAAATAAATGGGACAAATGTTCATAACCAGCAGGCCAGCAAGATCCTTCAAGGCTAGCCACCTGGCCCATCGCCCATGGAGGACACATAACTGGTGAGGCTCACAACACCACTTCTCAAATCAACTTCACGTGTGAGCTGGTTCAAAGAGATTTTTAAGAAGTGCTCCCAGAACCCAGTGGAATGTGTTTTTTTTTCCTTTTTTTTAACAGCTCTGTGCTGAAAACCACCAACTAGAGCCTGACATCACTCAAAAAAACCCATTGCTGTCAAGTCGATTCCAACTCACAAAGACCCTATAAGACAGAGTAGAATAGGGTTCCCATAGGGTTCCCAAGGAGCACCTGCTGGATTCAAACTGCTGATCTACTGGTTGGCAACCATAGCAATTAACCACTATGACACCAGGGTTTCCTACCAACACTAGGTAAGAAAATTTACTTATAAAGCATTTAAACTATCAAGAAAGGCATATAGCCTCTAGGTAAGATGAATTACACAGACAGATACACATAGCCTGTTTTTGTATAGCACAGTTTTTAAAAAGCACTGTTGTTTTATTTCGCATTAAGCTGTTCTTAAGATCAAAGTGACCCAAAACCTAAACAGATTACCATCGAGTCAATTCTGACTCACAGCAATGAGTCAATTCTGACTCATACAGAACACAGTAGAATTGCCCCATAGTTTCCACAGAGCACCCGGCAAATCTGAACCACTAAACTTTTGGTTAGCAGCTGTAGCACTCAACCACTATGCCACAGTAGAATGATAATCACAAGCCTAAGAGGGATCTTAGCCATGTTACAGTGAAGTCCTTGCATTCTACAGATGACAACAGGGCACCTAGGGATATTTAAATGAAATGGTAAGATCATACTGTTGGTAGAAGCTGAGCTGTACGTGAAACCCAAGTTTCCTGACTCCTCTAATACTGCTTTGTTAAGCGGCCTATCACCTAAGTAGTAGGCAAAACTCTGAGAAATTTATGAGCCATCATATGTCCCAATCTAAGGGTTTCACTTCACTTATTTAAAAAAAACAGAGGAAGAGAACAGAGGTATGACATCACCACCTTTATTTAAATACTATCTGCCCTCCCACCAAGGAGCCCTGGTGGCATGACCAGTAAGCACTTGGCTGCCAGCCACTCTGTGGGAAAAAAGACCTGGCCATCTGCTCCAGTGCAGATTACAGCCTAGGAAACCCTATGTGGCATTTTTACTCCATCCTATAGGGTCGCTGTAAGTCTCATCCATTTGAGGGCACACAACAACAACCCTCTGGCCAAGTCTAGTACAACATGTAAGTTTTCTCATTCTATTCTCTGTTCAGTTTTGTTTTTCCCAAATGATGTGATTTTATACAGACCATAAACCAGAATCATTTAAATCATGTGTATGATAATTAATAAATGCATCCATGATAAAGGACAGAGGATAGACAGATTGAGGAGAGTAAGGAATGAAAGAAGTACAATACAGAAAAAAGGAATCAATGCCTGTTTATCGCCAACCTTAGTGATCCATCATCTATTATATATAGTTTTTTGTGATCTCAATGTTATTCCTCACTATTGTCATGTAATAAGATAATTAAAGAAACTGATCAGTGTATTACAAAAGAAAACTCTTAGAGTAAGTTCTAAAGTTCACTTGAAAGAGTAACAAAAAGAAAGGTAAAACTAGGTGAGCTGAATGTTCTTTGTTATTTTTTAAAAATGCAGTTAAGCTTTGATTAATTTTTTGTTGTGTGTGTGTGTGTGGCACATGTGCACGCCTGCACATCGTCACTTCAGATTGTGAGCAGCACGGTGGTTGTACCAGGTTTGTTGTGTTTAGGATTTTAAGAAGAAAAATCAAGCAGTGCTTTTAAGGAAAGCTTAGTCAACTCTATCTTAATGATATAGTCAACTATTATTTAACAAAATCAGCCTCTTTTTTTAAAGATTATTTAGTCTAAAAAGTCCAGACATCACAGAAATGTGATTAAATGAAAACATTTTAAATATGAGTTTCTTAGAAAGAAGAGAATATATGCAATTACTATCTAAACATAGATTTTGTTAGGTTAAAAACAAACTTTCCAAATCGTGACAAATTTCTAATTAAATTGGCATAAAGTTATCTTCTCTGTTGTCTCCCTAACATGTCCAAAGGACCACATGGGGAGCAATTCCATAACTCATAGAAAAACTGAAAAGAAAAAAAAAAAAACAGCACCAAGAAAGCTAACGTTCAAAAACTCCTCCTCACAATTAGGAAGCAAGTCCCTAGTGAGTTACATGCAAGAAATCTGATGCAAAACAGACTCCACGTAAATGAGGAGGAAGAGTCTTTCTGCTCTGGTGATCCTGACCAGACACAGCCTATCCAGTTAAGGCCTGCTCTTCGCAGGGATGTGTGCACAGCTATAAAAGCCTTCATGCTTGAGTCTGTGTCTGCTTCATTGTCCATCCCCATGGCACCAGCACATAACAGAGCTTAATAAGAGTTGGAATGAATGAATAAGACCATATTTAAGAAGCAATCAAACACAGGCCACACCTAACCTGCTAGAAACCAAATGGATCTCCCTCCATAAATCAGTGCCTCTACTGACAACCAGAGGAGATACAAGTTCATTAGATTTTCAAATGAAGGTGATACCTTACAGCTAATCTGTAAAGCATTCAATACCACAAATCCAAACCCACTGCCACTGAGCTGATTCTGACTCATACTGACCCTACAGGACAAAGCAAAACTGCCCTATAGAGTTTCCAAGGAGCGCCTGGATGGTTTGAACTGCCGACCTTTGGGTTAAAGCAGTCAATAATGCCTTAATACTAAGTAATATTGACAGAATCATCAATACATAATCCACAATAATACAAACAGAGAAAATGACACTTCGGCTTTTCATATTCACCAAGTTTATTGTCGCCTATGGTAGAAACTCAATTTTCATTCTCACCTAAACCACAGTAACAGAATTTTTAACTGGCCATATTGCTATTCAGAATAGAGGCTACATTTCCCTGCCTTCCTTCAGGCTGTGACAAGCTCTGGTCGTGTGATACAGGAGCAAGTGATATGTACAGCTTCTAGGTCATACCGTTAAAAAGAAGGGGCATCCTCTGCCATTCTGCTGCTGGGAATACAGACTTGAGAGTTTGCTACCTTCGACTGGGCAAATGAAAACCAGACTCTAAGATGGCAAAACCACAAAGAGAGAAGGAGTCTGGATCCCTGAATAACTTCATGGAACGCAGGCATCATACATATCTTAGAACACCACATTCCAATTGTGGAAGAAATAACCTATGAGAGAAATAAACATCTTTCCTGCTTAAGTTATTCTTATCTCTAAAAGCCCAATCTATAATTTACCTAATTCCATAAACCAAGTAAATGAAACCACTATTTTTATATTATCATTATAAACTTTGATTAAATAAGGTGACACACACACATAAAATGAATGGGACCTATACTCAGAGACACACGTGTACATCATATACATAAAAATATGTTATGCACGTGTGTATAGATCCTAATCATTTTTAGAAGGCATCTTATCCCAACAAGTCCAAGATGTTTCTTCCAACCCTTCTCCCCAGTACATTCATCTGGATAGGATCTTTTAAAAATGACTGGTCAAGCCATACGAATAATGAAATTACAGAAAATCCAGTAACAGAAAAACACAGAATACAGATTTCTTTATGGTCTCTGTTTTAGTCACCTGGTACTTCTCTGATGGAAAACGCCAGGAGTTTTGGATGGTCTCATGAAGAAAAACTTTATTGTCACCGTCTGGTAAGCCACAAATCCATTTATGAGTTGTTAAGTCCATTCAGTAAGAGAATTTATCACAGTCCGGTAGGCTGAGTCCAAATTCAAGAAGAGCATCTCGGCACAGGAACCTCAAGTCCAAAGGGTGGAGTGTCATGGGTTGCACTGTGTCCCCCTAAAACTATGATGTGCTGGTTTGACTTGGCTATGAGTCCCAATACGGTGTGATTCCCCCATGTGTTGTGAATCCTGCCTCTGTGATGCTGATGAGGGAGAACTGGCAGCAGTTATGTGGGTGAGGCAGGACTCAGGCTACTAGTCTGCGGGATGTAAGGGGGAGAAGTAAACAGAGGGAGCTGGGAAACTCATGCCACCAAGAAACAGCCCCGAGAGCAGAGCACAGCCTTTGGACCTGAGGTTCCTGTGCCAAGATGCTCTCACTGGATTTGGACTCAACGTATCAGACTGTGGTAATTTCCCTTAACTGAGTGGACTTGTGACTCACAAATGGATCTGTGGCTTACTGGATTGTGTCAATAAAATTTCTCTTCATAAACCCTTCCACTCGTGGTTATTTTCTGTTGAGCAGTACCAGGTGACTAAAATAGTCTCCAACTTATGACAGGGTTTGTTTCAACTCTGTCATGAGTTGGTTTTGATTTAAGGCTAATATCTCTTTTCCTTTAGTTTTCATTATTATTATCTTTGTTAGTATCTTTACAAATCTCATCCTTACTTGTTTGTGGGAGTTGAAAACATTACATATATCATATTTTACCCCAATAAGCACATCTTCAACATATGTTTGCCAACATGCCCTCCCTGAGAGGCACTTTCACTTAGAACACATTCATGTAAAAAGAAAAAACTGACATAGTAGCTTTACCAAAATACCTCATACGGGTGGGTGCAGCTGGAAAACAAACACAGAAGGCACCTGTTATTTGTGTAAAGATATGGTAAACAAGAGGATATCCGAGAATAATAACACCAGCAAGCTATACACTGCAACACTATATGTAGTTCATATTATCAATGATAAGAAGTGAAAGAAAAAGAAAAAGAAAGAAAAAGGCCAGATGGTTGTGAGAGCAATTCCTCCTCAAAATTCAAACACATTGCAGGTCAGAAACTACCTGTACACAAGTTGCATGGATATCACAGAATTTTCTCTGAAAAGTTTGCTGTCACATAGCTGTATATATAACACAAATACATTCCTCTATGTGACCAGAACTGATATTTCACACAGTATTACAGGGCAGGATAGCCAGTAAGTGTTTAGAAGACAATGCATAACCAGTAATAAAGAAGACAGACAAGCAGTAAGATATAAACGATATAAAAGGCAAACATGATCTGTGGCCAAGTAGGAAAGAAAATCTGTAGCACTTCATCAACCTCTCAATCCTGTCCTAAATTGTAAACCTAAGAGAGAAAGAATAATATTGAAGAAATACTCAGGCACAACACACAACGGCCATTCCTAGGCAGAGCTATTACCCATACTACTAAGAAGTGGAAGCCCTGGGGGCACAGTGGTTAAATGCTATAGCTGCTAACCAAAAAGTAAGCAGGTCAGATCCACCAGGCACTCCTTGGAAATTCTATGGGGCAGTGCTACTCTGTCCTACTGACCTGCCATGGGTCAGAAGTGACTTGGTGGCATCAGGTGGTTTTGGGTACCAAGAAGTTGTGAGGCTGTTTTCATTTCCTCTGAAAATTACTCCCTGATTAGAAAATTAAAATGTTTGGCAAGGGTTTCAGTTCTTCTCAAGAGAGAACCCTTCTGGAAACAGGTGTAAGCTTTACTCCTGGAATCTAGTCGGCCCACAGACACTGTGACAGCTTATAGCTAACAGGCTCATTGCAAGTCAAGGACAAATAGAGAGATCCATGGGATCTGCAGTGAGACTCTAAGGTTATTCTGTGTAGTTTCACATAAGTATTTAGTACTCAGAGTATGTTTTACCAAATAACAAACATTCAACCAATAACAAAAAAAAAACCACCAGAAATCCTCAGCCTCCTAGTTACCCAGGGGCAAAGGGTCAACAGAAAACATCTAAATAAACTAAACTGTCCAACAGAGCACTACAAGTGACATGTGAATGTTTTCTTAAAGAAATACATGGATCTTAACCACAGTATTTAAACTACTCTCTAAGGACCCCAAAGTTGCCCATTCACTGAGGGCAATCCTTTCATTATGTCTCATTTTTCTTGGCCTTATTGAAATATTTTAACTCTTTAGTCATTCCTTCTAGCAAGCTGAAATTTCCTGTATCCTTGGCTTAGGTTACAACGATCTCTCCCCTGACCTCTCTCCAGTGCCACATTTGTGTCCCACAATTCTGTTCTCTGCATTCTTTTCTCTATTCCATATCCTGGCTTCCAAATGCCAATCAAATGTTTTCCATTATCAAGATTCTTCTCCAGCTCCTAGCCCAAACTCCAGCTGTCAGATGCCCTGCCCTGAGTTACCTTTCCAGCATCACATTCCCTTCATCATTATTTAACAAAATCTCCTACGCATTGACTATACACCAGGGACTGATCTTACCAAGAGAAACAAGGTCACTGAAATCCCATAGAATAAAATCGCATTCACATTAGGGTGATAAACGACAAAAGGCTTAACTAGGAGCTTAGAAGCAAACATCTCAGAGGCTGAGCCCAAAGCAGTGACACTTGACCTGGGTTTTGGAACAAAACTACAAGCAGCAATTAGACGGGCAGAGTGGTAGGTAAGAAGGGTAAGAGTGACATGTACAAAGGTGTACTGCTGAGCAAGTCCATCCAGCAGAGCTAGAACAAAATGTGCTAGGCAACAAGGATGGGCTTCTCTTTTCATTCTTCAAACGTGGTCCTGCTGCTTCCTTATCAGCACCCTTTCTGGTTGCTCATATTTAAAACCTTGACACAGATTTAGGCTTCCTTTTCCCAGTGTCCCATACCCAACCAATGCCAAGCAGAAAATCCCAGTTGGCTGTATACTATCATCTAAATCACATTTTTGTGTTAAGGCCTAGCTCAAATGGCAAATCTCCAAGAAACTTTTCCAACCTCCATGCAGACAGAAGGTAATCATTCCATCAAGAACTCCCTAATACTTCAATTTTCTATATTTGTGCTTCACTTTTCTATTTGATAAAAACTTCTAGGAAAGCAAAATTAATTCTATTTCTGTTTGCACTACAATTATTTGTATACACTAGGTGCTCAAAAGTTTTGCCTTTTCTCTAAAATAAATTCCCTAATTCATCATTACACTGGTTGTTGTTACTGAGAGTACTTCAATGATCCCATTTTAATCTGTTAGTAAAGTCAACATAAATTAAGTTAGTTAAATTATGGGTAGTTTTTTGCTTGTTTTAAGAGATTCCATGGTAGAAAGGGGGTGTAAGTAATCTGCAAAATTCTCTCCAAGTCTAGAATTCTTGTCTTCAACCTGGTTTAAAAATAGTCAGCATTACAATTTCTAATTAAGAAACACTAAGAAATAAATTGCTTTAAATCAACACCACATAAGGTGACTTCCAAAACTTCTTCAACCATAGCTCTTTGGGCACACTAGCAATTACATACTTTATGCTTAATGCCTAAGAATATAAATATTTTAACAGAAAAATGGAAACTAAAAAAATCGAAATTTTCCAGCAGGACTCAAATTAACTGTATTGTATCAAAAACAAGTAGCCCTGGTGGTGCTATGGTTAAGGTTTCCCAATGGGTGGCAGTGTGTATATTAAAAATTAATTTCTAATGAATAGGACATGGTCACAACCCAGTGGATCAGTGGATCAGAAGTAGGAGTGGCTCCAAGGGCACTTGTTGGAGTTCCAAAAAAAAAAATAATAATAAAACAGTGGAAATCCACTTGATCAGACAAGGCTTCTGTATAGACAGCAGTCCTAGGAATCTCACCACAGAGAGTGAATCATCAAGAGTCAATTGAGTAGAGGTCTGTGCATAAGAGCAAGATGGGGTATTTCTATACCGCATTATCTAATGCTAATGTCTAGGAGAGAGCAATGTGCTTATGTGGAGGGGAGAACAGTGTGCTTACATGTAGGGGAGTCTAAACAAGGATTAACAGGATTGCTTTATGACTAGTTAATGGGTTTCAATGGACATTACCATGATGTCTGGCACTCGGTGTCTTTTCCTGTCCCAGCTTACCATTTGATAAGGTATTCTGGATCCTTCCCACAGTCCTTTGCAGGCAGGATCCACTTTGTATTTATTCAGTGCCCTGTCAGACTCTCTTTATGAAGGTAGATTTGACCAGCAGAAACAATCGTATGGTATTTTTTGGCTGTGAAAAAGTTTGTAGAAAATTTATTAAGAAATAGCAGCCAATAAAGTGTGACAAAGTGTGTTCTAGCACTTTAAACAAAGGCTCAATTTTCAGGCATCAGGTCTGCCTGTGTAGATGCACGTGTTAGAAAACTTATAATCCAAATGCTCTAAAATACTACCTCAAATAGATCAATACTTCTAAAGTTAAGATGACAACTAGAAAGCCTTGTCAAGGGCAAATTCTGAGCAAAGGATAAAAGATACAAAAGGAAAGTACACTGTGTTCCAATTTGTTTAATTCATGCTATATATAAATGGATCTACACAAAAATTAAAATTAACAGATTACTTCTCAGGATACTATGATCACCCATATATTTTTCACAGGCAAGCTGCTAACCTGTGAGCCAGCCAAGCCAGCCAACGCTCATAAAATGCAGGATTTTATTCAAAACCACTTAGTAGCAATCATCTTATGTGATTAAGTCATACATATTAACTAAAGCAGTATTTGGCTAATATTCCATTTTTCTTTCTGGAATCAAATGATTTCTGTTCACTCATTCTTGAATGTTACAGCAGGTATGTCTTTGGGTGGACACATGAATAACCTTTGTCAAATGTGTTTAGAGGAAGGTCAAAAGTGTTGCTCTGCTCTGGGTAGTAAAGAAAAAAATCTCCAACATAATTTTGATTGTGTTTTAGAACAGAAAAACAGATACCTTCCCCTCACCGTTAGTGGTCTCTGGAAGGGAATCAGAGCACAGACTTCATTACACTGTATTGATCTCACTAAATAAAGGGTCTGAACGTATTGATCTGTTCAAATTAAACCCCTAACTGTTTGCAAGACCATGCATGACGTGGAGGCAAGTTCAGTGAGGAAGGCAGCACAAAAAAGAATTTTTGTTCTCCAGCAGCCACAGAGCAGCATTTTTACGCCATGTACATGAACATAATTAAAATAATAGACAGCATTCACTGAGAACAGGGAGGGAGACACTAAATTAAAAGATTTCTTAGTTTTAAAAGTGAATTAATAAAAAGTTAAAGGATAAATGACTTTAAAGAGATGGGTATTTTCTTTGCATATTTCTAAGCATATTAAAATACCTTTTTAATAGAAGTGTCATCCTCAAATTCCCAAATATTATATCTATAGTGGTTTGAAAAAAAAAAAAAAAGGAGTATGCAACAACTTCCGTCCAGCCCTTCTTTATCAATTCCAATATTATTTTAAAATAAATGATGGATGCAGGGAGGGGTAAATCCAAGGTTAATTTTAAGGTTCATTTTGTACATCCGCTCTTTTTCTTCTCCATTTGTGAAGGACATGGTTTTCTTTCATCTAATCCAATTTTTATTCAAAATAAGTCTGACTATGCTATGAATTGATCCCATTACAATAAAATACTGCTGCCAATAGTTACAACAAGTTTTGACCACAAAAAAGTGAAACTACACCCTTTTATCCTCACTTGCAGAACACAGGCCAAGAAAGCACTTCCAAATTTTGTTAGTATCCATCGATACTTTTAAAGAGGTCTCAATTTCAAAACAAAAAGAAAGGCTGGTTGTTTTCCTAAACATCACCCAGTGGAACATCCTCAAAAGCTGTTCTATCACCTTCCAAACTCAAAGACCTAAGCTTTCTAATATACTACCACATTTACTTATTAGTTTCCTACCCTTACATCAATGTGTGGGTATTTACAAGAGAGGGAAACAAAATTGAGTATAAAATCACTATGTTATGTTTTCTACTGTTTATTTATTGTTATACTTTGGAAGTGAATATTTACAGAGCAAATTAGTTTCTCATTAAACAATGAATACACATCGTGTTTAGTGATGTTGTTTGCCAAACCCACGACATGTCAACACTTCCAGGTGCTTGACCTTGGATTCTCCATCACCAGTTTTCCTGTCCCCAGCTGCCTTCTCACCCTTGTCTCTGGGCTGATAGGCCCTTTTCGTTGTTTTGTTTGTTTTCTGGTATTTCTTACCTCTTTTCATTCTCACCGATTATTGATTCAAGTGTGGGTTATATAAAGATATTACTATAGTTGAGAGAGGGGGCAGCCTGAATGCAGTATCAATGCTGCATTAGCTACTAACTGGTTGTATAGCATCTTGAGCACGTCACTATGCTGATTAAGCAATATGGATGGGATAACAGCTATTCTCTCAGTTGGTTCTGAAATTTATATAGAAAAAAGTATTACATATACATTTTTGAAGCAGAGTCTAATATATTTATCTTCACTTTTATGAGGACAATGCCAAGGCTGTGAAACAGATATTAAGGATTTTTAAGTAGAATGGGGAATGGCAGGGGAGAAATATTTCTGCTTTAATATTTCTGTGTCAGTATATGAGGTATGGCAGCCCTGGTGGCATAGTGGATAAATGCTGTGTCTGCTAACCAAAAGGTTGGCAGTTCAAATCCTCCAGGCATTCCTTGGAAATTCTATGGAGCAATTCTACTTGGCCCTATAGGGTTGCTATAAGTTAGAATCAACTCAGGGGCAGTGGGTTTTAGTTTATATGAGGTATACATTCCTTTCTCTGAAGATCAAGAAATCAGAAACCTGGTACATCATTATACAACCATCCATTCATTTCAACAATGTATACAAAGTATCCAAATTCAATGTTGGCATTGTGGTTAAGTGCTGTGGCTGCTAACCAAAAGGTGAGCAGTTCAAGTCCACCAGGCACTCCTTGGAAACTCTACGGCGCAGTTCTACTGTGTCCTATGGGGTCGCTATGAGTCAGAATTGACAGGAACGGATTTTATCAGGAATTAATACAGGACATGTCATTCAATTAATAGACTTCATGCAAAAACTAATACTTGGCCAACAGTGATTCCAGGAATATAGGAGGAAGAAAGGAGTAAAACTCAAAGATATATTATTTTCTTCCTTTTCTAGTTCTTCCTCCCTGACAAAAAAATACAGGAACAAAAAAGAACCAGCAAGGATTATATAGAAACACATGAGGGAAAAGGAAGAACAAGTAATTGAGTTACACATTTTGTTTTACATGAAGAGACTTACATATTTATTCACTTGTTAAGTGTAAACATTAATTAGCTAAATTTCTGAAAATGTTTCAAGTTGAAAGGAAGTTGGAGAAGAAAAAAAATATCACTGTTAACATTTATTTAGTATTTACTACCTACTGAGCCTATTCTAAGCACTTTAAATCGTACAGGCCTGGTAAGATAGAGATTATTAAGATCCTGTTTTCAGCAAGGAGACCAAAGGTGCTAAATCTTGGGTATCACCTGTGAGATAGGGATCATTCAACTCCTCAATGCAAAATACCTATGTTTACCTTTAGGAAATACTTTGTGGTGCAGAAAACAGAGAAGATAACTTAATCATTCTGCTTTATTTTGAATGAAGGCATGGAAATTTAAGAACACGAAAACTTAACCTAAGCACACATTTTTACAAGAAAAGAGCAGTAGAGCTTACAGTGAACTGTGTTGTCTAACATTTCAAGCTGCTCAGACTAACAGCATAACAGTTTGCATTTAAAAAAAATATCAGTAAATACTGAATAGAAATAAGACTGTTAAAACTTCACATATTGTCTATTCTATAGGAAATAACCTAGGTACATTCCTTAAAAACAAATGTATTTGAAAAATGGACTCCAGACATTCCTGAGTGTTTAATTATATGCTATCATCAAATACATGTAAGAAATGACAACAGCATATTAAAAATAATAATTCATCATGATCAAGTTGGTTTCATTCCAGAGATGCAAGGCTGGTTCAACATCAGAAAAACAATTAATGTAATCAACCACATTAATAACACAAAAGATAAAAATCATCTGATTTTGTCAACTGATGCAGAAAAGGCATTTGACAGAGTTCAACATCCATTCATGCTTAAAACTCTTAGAAAAATAGGAATAAAAAGGAAATTCCTCAACATAATCAGTAGCATCTATGCAAAGCCAACTGCTTTCATCATCCTGAATGGTGAAAGACTAAAAGAATTCAGTAGGGGTCTCATATAATAATAGAGAACGGGAACTAGACAAGGATGCCCACTCTCACCACTTGTATTCAACATTGTGCTAGAAGTTCTAGCCAGAGCAATTAAACAAGACAAAGAAATCAAAGGCATCTGTACTGACACTGAAGAAGTAAAGATTTCCCTCTTTGCAGATGATATGATTGTTTATACAGAGAATCCAAAGAAATCCATAAGTAAACTATTAGACCTAATAGAAGAATTCAGCAAAGTATCGGGATACAAGATAAACATAACTAAATCAATAAGATTCCTTTATACCAACAGTGAAATTATTAAAGAAGAAATTACCAAATCGATTCCATTTACTATAGCCCCCAAGAAGATGAAATACCTAGCAATAAATCTAACTAGAGAAATAAGAGATCTTTACAGAGAAAACTACAAGACCTTGCTATAAGAAACTAGGAGGCACTTACATAAGTGGCATAATCTGCCCTGCTCTTGGATAGGAAGACTCAATATTGTGAAAATGTCTATTTTGCCCAAAGCACTCTACTTATATAATGCAACCCCAATACAAATTCCAGCAACATTTTTTAATGAGATAGAGAAGCAAATTATCAGCTTTATTTGGAAAAGGAACAAACCCAGAATAAGCAAAGCACTACTAAAAAAGAAGATCATACTGGAAGGCCTCTCACTACCTGACTTTAAAACCTATTACACTGCCACAGTAGTCAAAACAGCCTCGTACTGGTACAAAGGAAGACATATAGACCAATGGAACAAAGTAGAGACCCCAGAAATGCCACCATCCTGCTATGAACAAGACCCACATCTCACACCCTATACAAAAATCAACTCAAATTGGATAAAAGACCTGAATATAAAAGCTAAAACGATAAAGCTCATCCAAGATAAAGTAGGGTCAACAATGGATGTTTTAATATGCAATATAGACAGACTTCAAAATCTGACAAACAAAACACATTCACCAGAAATGAAAATAGATAAATGGAAATTAGTAAGAATCAAACACTTCTGCTCATCCAAACACTTCTGCTCATCCAAACACTTCATCAAAAGAATTAAAAGACCACCTACAGAATGGGAAAAACTATCTGGCAACTCTATGTCAGACTGACACCTGACCTCCATAATCTATCAGGTTCTACAAAACATCAGTAAGAAAAACACAAATCATCCAACTAAGCGATGGGTAAAAGAGATAGACAGACACTTCTCTAAAGAGGAGATCCAGGCAGCCAAGAAACACATGCAGACATGTTCATGATCACTCATTATTAAAGAAATTCAAATCAAAACAACAATGAGATACCACCTCACCCCAAAAAGATTGGCCATGATCCAAAAAATGCAAAACATTAAATGTTGGAGAGGCTGTGAAGAGACTGGAACTCTCCTTCACTGTTGGTGGGACTGCAGAATGGTGCAACCTCTTTGGAAAGCAATTTGGCATTACCTTAAAATAATGGATATAGATATACCATTTGACCCAGTAATTCCTCTGCTCAGAATATATCCTACAAAATCAAAGCCATTCACACCAACTGATACATGAACATGAATGTTCATTGCAGCACAGTCCATGATAGCAAAAAGTTGGAATCAACCCAGATGCCCAATAACAGAAGAATGGATGGGTAAACTTTGGTATATGTACTCAATGGAGTACTATACATTGATAAAGAACTATGATGATAGCAGGAAACATGTCTCAATTTGGTCTCAACTGGAGGACATTATGTTGAGTGAAACTAGTCAGTGAAAGAAGGACAATTATTATATGAGACCCCTATGATAAAAACTTAAAAGCAGACTCATACATAATAGAAAAGACTCTTTGATGGCTACAAGGGTAGGGAGCGAGAGAGGGAAGGAGGGTGGTACGGTGGGAGGGTGGTAGGGCGAGGGGCGAGGATTTAGACTAGATAGTTGTTAGAAATTTGGTTGGGTGAAATTGGTGACAATACACACATTAGTAATAAGATCAATATTAATGGGACTTTGACACAACTTGTATACTCCTCTCTTAACCCAATTTTTTAAGCACAGAGTATGTACACTTTCATTTTTTATTTAATAAAAAAGAAAAAAGAAATGACATTTAAATGCCTTTAAAGCGGGGGCAATATAAGTATATGACAATAAAAAAAAACCCACTGCAATCTAGTCAATTCCAGTTCCAAGTGACTCTACAGGACAGAGCTGAACTGCCTCACGGCTTTTCCAAAATTGTAAATGTTTATGGAAGCAGATTGCCACATCTTTTTATGGGAGATCACCTAGTATGCTCAAAATATGTACATTTTGGTTAGCATGTGAGTACTTTAATCACTGTACTACCATCATTCATAAAGCCAGCCAAGTGCCGTCGAGTCGGATCCGACTCATGGCATAAAGGTTTATGATATAAAACTTTAAAAATTCAAATCGAATCATTTCTTCAACATACAGTACACAGTACATTTCAGCCACTGCAAGACAACACGTGGCTGCTGAAAGAATGTGGAATCATCCATTTACTAGCTGGGTGGCTTATTATTTAAACTCACTAGCTTTTCTGAATTTGTTCATTCAGTTGCTTATATACACTATCTGTTCTATTAGGTTGTCATGATAATTAAGTTACCCTCGACAGCACTGGGTTTAATGTGCTAAAGCCCCTAGCACAGCATCTAGAACTCAAGTAATTTTGGTGCACTTATAAAAATATACCAGGTGCTCCTTGGAAACTCTATAGGGCAGTTCTACACTGACCTGTAGGGTTGCTATGAGTTGGACTTGACTCAGTGGCAGTGGGTTTGGTTTTTTGGTTTATAAAAATATAATACAGTCATGGAGCTTCTAATCTTTGACCTACAAGTAAATTACCTTGGGGAGATAAATATAACTTTGGATAATTATGTCCAATTTTCTAATACCTTAAATAAGTAGAAAGCAATAACCACACATTTGTTTCAGATGTGTCAAGTGCACTGTGCTTGGAATATGAGACTCAGATGCAAGTAAGACAGGGGCTAACTTTTAGGACATGCCAGTCTGGTGGGGGAAGTGACTTCACAGAATTCAGAAGTGGACAAAGTAGGCTGGTAGGCTTTGGACTGAGCAGGATATCAGGACACACAAAGATATGGCAACACAATCATATTGTGCAGCATAGGCCCACTGAGTCCTGTGAGGCTAGCATCCAGAACGCCCACAAGGACAATGGAGCCACAAAGCTGCAGAGGAGCTCCAGAGTCAGATCAAAAGGTAAGGGGAGATTCTCATGCACAGGAAAGGAAAACACTATAAACACTCAGGGGAAAGAATTTTTCCAGCAGTATGGGTAGTAGTCTGGAGAGGAATTGTATTATAAAAAATGATAAGGATTTTGTCACTTATTAAATCACCTTGTTTTTGTAGGGAAAAAATAGTTGCCAAGCCATCCTATCTACCAATTTGAATAAAACTTGATGTGGGGAAATAATACTCAAATCTACAGAGCTTGTCTCCAAGATTCCAGTGGAGCAGTTACAGATTTAGTGGACAGCTTCAAATTATGAGTGGCTCGAGAATTTATAGGCTTCCCCCTAAAAAACAGTAAATTCATATTCTGGAACCCACAGTGAGAGGTTATGCTAGCCCTATCTGAAATTTGGGAAGCAGCCATTATTAGTGCAAGATGTTGAAGCTAAGGAAAATACTTTCTTCACAGTGAGCAATGGTCAAACCTACTCACCTATCCAAAAATGCATTTAAGATTTTATTAATCTCCTTAAAATAATGTTCACTTCACATTATAAAGAAAACATTCTTTTCTCAACACACTAAGGCTGATTACAATAGTAGAGCAATCTGAATTATGTCAATAGCAAAAAAAAAAAAGCCTGTAACTGTGTGTGAACACAATTAGTTCTAAAACAAGTACAGTTTTATTATGGTTGGGTGTGAAAGTGCCCTTCTGACCCAAAGCAGGCAAGTCTTCCAAGGTAATTTCAGTGCAAATGTAATTAACATTCTTAATAAAGGAACAAAAATGTGTGACATTTCCTCCTTGATTTTATAAATGCATGTGAGTTCGGTTAATTGTGTGGTTAACATACTGTGAAATAATATGTGCACAAGCATCAAGGAGCATAGGTGATGCTGGCCAAGGCTGGGGGTGGTCAAATATTTTGCAAATCTAAACTATTACATATTAACTAACAATCCTAAAAGAATTCTAAGTGACATATATTTTAAATAACAAACAAAAGCCATGAAGAAATGATGACTAGCTGGCTGCCTTCCTACACTTTTCAAGGCTTCTACTAAAGAAAATAGTAAAAAATACAGTCAATATACCATGAACATACTGGAAGAATGCAGCCAGAATACTCCTTAGATTCAAGGACATTCAAGGGTATAATTCACATACTTTGAACATGTTATAAGGGATCAGTCCCTGGAGAAGTACATCATGCTTGGTAAAGGGGAAGATCACAGTAAAAGAGACAGACCTTCAAAGCAATGACTGGATAGACTGGTCACAACAGTGGGCTTAAACACAATAATGATTGTGAGGATAGCATAGGAGTGCCAGTGTTCCGTTCTGCAGTAGACAGGGTTGCTAAGAGCTGAAACTGACTTGACAATGCCTAACAATAGCATTCCACTAACAACTAAATGGAGTTTGTGGCAACTCATCATTACTCCTTTAATAGACTTAAAAAACTGTATCATGAAATTGTTTCAATTTTTCACTTAGTTTTTCTAGGACCAAATATGGAAACCCTGGTGACACAATGGTTAAAACATATGGATGCTAACCAAAAGACAGGCAGTTTGAATCCACCAGGTACTCCTTGGAAACTTACTGGCAATTCTGCTCTGTCCTATAGGGTTGCTATGACCCAGAATCAACTCAATGACAATGGGTATAATCAAATTTAAAATCAAAGTGAATTAACAGGCCATACCAGTCAGGATGTATAATTTGGTTCTGAAAACCTTATCTTAGTTATAACCAAGTCTCATAATCTTATTCCTTATGTAAATTCATAGATTATGCATCACGAACTCTATATGCACAATGCAATATTGTGCATCTGTACCCTAAAATATCATCAAATGCATATATATTTATTTCTTCTACATGCAGCTGGATTGCTAAGCCATGGCATTGAAAGATCTATTTTAGTATGTTTCAATGGCACTCAAGAAATAAGCAGCTAGCTTTTTATTTAATTTAAAGCAAATGCTGGGTTTAGCATTAACCCCATTATTGAGACTACCTCCCACAGCAGGGTATGAAAACATAATAAAGAGGATGAACTTGGCCCCATGTTCAACACACACGCTATTTACTCAGTTCTGGGAGATGCGCCAGTGGTGCAAATCAAAAGCCTATCTAAAGTTGTTCTGCTTATATTTGAAAGTCAGTTTGTACATTAATTTCTGATGCAATTAGCAATGGACAGGACACTCTCAAAGTCCCTAATGATAATTAATGTCTAATTAAAACAATTAGACATCATATATCACATAATCTATTTTTCCTTATATATTCAAACAACATCATTTTAAACAGTGAAGAAACAGACTGTCAAGGATTCCATTTTTCTTTAATCAACAATCAATGCCCATGGAATAAACAATCAAGAAATGAAAGGGAGATACGGAGGGGCAGGGTCAAGATGCATACTAGGCACACATCTCCTCAATTCCCTCTGAGAACTGAGGCCTGAATTAAAAATTGAATGGAGCACTCTGGACACCCAGGAAGCACTAGGATATGGCATAGGGTTGTCAGATTGGACTATGCACCACCAACGGGAAACTACCTCTCTCTGATGAGGCAGCATGCACTGAACACCATTCCTGCTGATTCACTTCTTGGGTAGACTGCAGGTACTGACACCATGATTGTTATGCAGGAGGCAAATGATGGGCACAAGCCAGAAAATACGCTGAAGTGCAGTGCTAAAGTAAACAGCATAAGCGCAGCAGAGACACAGCATGTGGGACAGCCACGTTTTGAGATCCTGGCTGCTGACTGAGGATTCCACTGCCCCTCTACCTTCTCTTTCCTGAGCTGCACCACAGATTCTGTGGTTTAGCAGTGGGAAAGGCAGCTTGGCCAGGATGCGACCTTATTTGGCTATGAGGTAGAGTCACCCAACTGGAGGACTCAGCAGGGTATAATTCCCAAGCTGAGAAGCAGTGTCACTCCAGAAAGCACTTTTCCAGCAGAAAGGCTGTACAGGACACTGTTACCTTACGGGAGTGGCCTACTTGAGGATGGTGGCAAGGTTATAATCACTCCCTAATTGAACTATGTCATGCCATCTGAGTAAGGCCAAAGACATGCTTCTGTTGTCAGCTAGAAGGCAGGACCCGTGCTACCTGATGCCCTGACTAATTTCAGCATCAGACAGTCAGTTCCTAATTTCTTAAAATAAGACTGCCTGGAGAAATAAATGCTATGTGGCTGGGCAGCATCTCCTCCAGCTTTCACTGACCCACATCACAGGGTTAGTTGATGGCCTTCCAGTGAATTTCTAAGTAGGGAGCTGTTTTTCCCAGACAGGCAGTGGAGACTGCCATCCCAGGGAGTCCACTGGGGACAGTCACTGTAGTACACATAGACAGCTGGTGACCAACCCCTTTATGAGAACTACAGATCAGCTCCTGTTGAGGTAACATCAGAGCTTGCAGATGGCCTGAATGCAACAAACCATCACTAACCATTTAAAGAAATAGTCCACTTTGGCTCTATAGAACTCCCCAAATAAAGAACCAAAAAACTTCTCAGATGAAGAAGCATTTCTGAAACTAGTGGAGGTTGAGTACAAAAGAATTATATAGGGAGCCCACCTAGAGATTAAAAAAATGCAGCAAGGCAAAATGAAAAATTAAGCAAGCTATTTGACCAAATGGAACAATATGGATCTAAAAATCCAGTAGATCAGTAACATAATTACAGAATTAGACAACTGAATCCATAGCCAAAAGAGAGAGCAGAATCAGTAGATGAAAGTCAGACTTAGCGACCTTGAAGACAGACCAATGGACACCAGTATTTATGAGAAGATATCAGAGAAAAGAAATAAGAAAAATGAAGAAGCATTAAGAAACATCTGGGAGTCTATAAAGAAGAACAATCCGTGATTAATTACAGTTCGTGAACAGGGAGAGAGAGCTGAAAACACACAGAGTATTGTTGTTAAGTTTCTGACAAAAAACTTCTTTAAAATTATGAAAGAAGAAAACATACATATCCAAAATGTGTATTGAATGCCACAAAAACAAGACCCCAAAAGAAAGACACCAAAACATATTATAATCAAGCTTAATAAAATAAAACATAAGCAGAGACTCTTAAAGACAGTAAGGCTAAAAACAAAGCTAACATTCAGAGGGAATCCCTGTAGGCTTTCATCTGACTTCTCAGAGGAAACAATGTTGGCAAGGAGGCAGTGGGATGACACATTCAAAGCCATAAAGGAGAAAAACTTCCAACCAAGAATCATATATCCCGCAAAATTGTCTCTCAAATATGAAGATGAAATTAAGACATTCATAGACAAACCGAAACTTAGAGACTTTCTAAAAACCAAACCAAAACTACAAGAAATAACTGAAAGAAGCTCTTTGTTTAGACAAACTAAACCATTAAGTGCATATTTAAGGAGGCAATGCAATATAAAGCATCCAGAATCCTATTCAGTTAGAGAAGTCACAAAACTCAATCAAAGCTACAATATTAAAAGAAGGGAAACAGTGGTCATATCATGAAAACTATGACATCATCACACTACAAAGAGGGATATACTACAGTAGCTATAGTCCTTTCAGATGGAAAGGAAGTTAAAAACATATGCAGAAGTTAAAACTGGGTTTAAACTTAGAATATTGAGGGGGAGGATAGGGGTAGCTACAAAGCACAATAACAATGAAACATAACAAAACAAAAAACATAATACATAAATGTCAAAAAACACAAAACCAACACTGAAAAAGATGAAAAGCAACCTATAAATGAGATTGATCCAGAACAGAACATTAAGAGGAATGTGGAAAACACCAACACAAAAATAAATACATCAAAATGACAGCACTAAACACATACCTATCAATAATTACATTGAATCCAAATGGACTGAATGCTTCAATAAAGAGGGAACAAGTGACATCCTTGATGAAAAGAAACAACCTGTCTATACGTTGTTTACAAGAAAGACACCTTCGACTCATAGATATTAACAAACTGAAAATTAAAGGATGGAATAACATACACCATACTAACAACGTACAAAGAACAGCAGGTGCGGCAACACTAATATCAGATAAAATGGATTTTAATGCACTGTTGACAAAGGAGGGCACTATTTATTGCTGAAAGGTTCAACACTAGCAGGACTTACCAGCAAATATTTATGCACACAATACCAGAGCATCTAAATATATTGAACAGTGACTACATTGAAAAATGAGATGGATTATTCCACAATAATAGTGGGAGACTTTAACACTCCACTTTCAGTAATGGACAGATCATCCATAAAAAAGCTCAGTAAAGGCACACAAGATCTTATTGCAACAATTAACCAACTAGACCTCATTGACATATACAGAACTTTTTCTCCATCAACAGATAAATACAGCTTTTCTCCAATGCACATGGAACATTTTCCAGAATAGATCATGTGTTAGGGCATGGAGCAAGTCTCAATAAACTCCAAACCACTAAATTATTGCAAAGCATCTTCTTAGACCATAAAGCCATAAAATTCTAAATCAATAGCAGAAAAACACAGAAATTGGAACTCATTGAATTGAATAACACTTTGCTCAAAAAGTCATGGGTTATTAAAGAAATCAAGTACAAAATAAAGAAATTTATGGATTCACATGAGAATGAAAACACATCCTACCAGAACCTATGAGATACAGCAAAAGCAGTGCTCTGAGGTCAATTTATATTTATAAATGCACACATCTAGTGGAAGAAAGGATCCAACTCAAAGAATTAATCCTACAGTTTGAACAAGTAGAAAGAGAGCAACAGAGGAACCCCTCAGGCACCGAAAGAAAACATAATAAAGATTAGAGCAGAATTAAATAAATTAAAGAATAGAAGAACAATTGAAAAAAATTAACAAAACTAAAAGCTGGTTTTTAAAAAGATGAGCAAAACTGATAAACTACTGGCTAAGCTCACAAAAGAAAAATAGGTGAGGACAAAATCTGAATAAGAAATGAGATGGGAGATGTCACAACAGACCCAGCTGAAATCAAAAGTATCATTATCATAATACTTTGAAAGACTGTACTCTAACAGATTGGAAAACCAGGAAGACATAGACAAATTCCTAGCCTCACATCACCTACCAAAATTATCACAAGGAGAAGCCGAAAAACTTAATAAACCCATCACAAAGGAAGAGGTTGAAAAAGTCATCAAAAAACTACCAACCAAAAAAAGCTGTGGCCCAGATGGCTTAACTAGAGAAGTCTATTAAACTTTTAGAAAAGAGTTAACTCCAATACTACGGAGACTATTTCACAGAATAAAAAGTGATGGAATACTCCTAAATTCATTCTATGAAGCCAGCATAACCCTGAAAACTGCAGCTAGGGAAAGTTCCCACTAGAAAAGAAAATTACAGACCAATATAACTCATGAACCAAGATGCAAAAATCTTCAACAAAATCCTTGCCAACAGAATTCAACAACATATCAAAATAATAATAATAATTCATCATGACCAAGCTGGATTCATACCAGGGATTTTCAAGGCTGGTTCAACATCAGGAAAATAATTAATGTGACCAACTACTTAAGTAACACAAAAGATAAGAATCACCTGATTTTGTCAATTGATGCAGAAAAGGTATCTGACAAAGTCCAACACCCATGCATACTAAAAACTCTCAGCAAAATAGGCATAGAGGGCAAATTATTCAATGCTGTAAGGGGCCAACTGCCTACACCATCTTGAATGCAGAGAGACTGAATGAATTCCCCTTGAGAACTGGAACTAGACAAGGATACCCATTCTCACCATTTCTATTCAACATTATACTAGACATTCTAGCCAGAGCAATCAGACAAGACAACGAAATAAAAGGCATCTGCATTGGCAAAGAAGAAGTAAAAATCTCCCTATTTGCAGATGATATAGTTGTACATGCTGAGTATCCTAAAGTATGTGAACTAACAGAAAAGTGTGGCAAAGTATCAGGATACAAGATAAGTGTAAGTCAATCAGTAAGACTCCTTAATACCAACAATGAGATCATTAAAGAAGAAATCACAAAATCAATACCATTTACTAGGAGGAAATCTAACTAGAAAAACAAGAGACCTATACAAAGACAACTACAAGACCTTACTGCAAGAAACCAAGACAGACTACCATGCTGATGGTTAGGAAGACTTAACATTGTGAAAATGTCTTCATTTACCCAAGGTGATCTGCAGATACAATGCGATACCAATACAAATTCCAGTGACAATTTTAAATGAGATGGACAAACAAACAACCAACTTTGTTTGGAAAGGGAAGAAACCCTGCATAAGCAAAGCATTACTGAAGAAGAGGATCACGGTGGGAAAGGGAAGAAACCCTGCATAAGCAAAGCATTACTGAAGAAGAGGATCACAGTGGAGGGCCTCACATTGCCCGATTTTAGAAACTACTGCACTGCCACAGTAGTCAAAACAGCTGGTAATGGTACAAAAAGACTCATATAGATCAACGGAAAAGACTGAGACGCCAGAGATGCCACCATCCTCCTAAGAACATTCGATATTCAACAAAGGCCCTAAGATTGTAAACTGGCATAAAAACAGTCTCTTTAACAAATGATGCTGGCAAAAGAGGATATCCACTTGCAAAAAATTTAAACAAGACCTATATCTTACACCTTTCACAAAAAATAGCTTAAATTGGATAAAAGACCTAAATATCACACCTAAAACAATAAAACAAGAAAAAGTAGGGTCAACAATGGAAGTTTTAATACACAACTCAGACAGACTTCAAAATCTGACAAAGCACAGTCAATAGGAGAGAAAACGGATAAATGGGGACACTTCTGCTCATTCAAAAACTTCATCAAAAAAATTAAAAGACCACCTACAGAATGGGAAAAAATATTTGGCAACTACATGTCAGACCAATGTCTGATCTCCATAATCTACAAGGTACTACAAAATATCAACAACAAAAAGGTAAAAGGTAAATACCTCAATCAAGTGATGGACAAAGGAGATGGAGAGACACCAAAGAGAACATCCAGGCAGCCAAAGGACACATGAGGAAATTTCATGATCACTAGCTATTAGAGAAATCCAAATCATAACTACAATGAGACACCATCTCACCCCAACATGGCTGTCTGTGTTTCAAAAAACACAAAACAACAAATGCTGGAGAGGCTGTGGATTGGAATTGGCCTACACTGCTGGTGGGAATGCAAATGGTACCACCTCTATGGAAAGCAATTTGGCATTTCCTTAACAAGCTGGAAATGGACATACCATTTGATCCAGTAATCCCACTGCTCAGAATATATCCTACAGAATCAAATACAGTCACATGAACAGATTCATGCACACAAATATTTACTGCAGCAAAGTCCACAACAGCAAAAAGATGCAATAAACCCACACGCCCAACAACAGATGAATGGATAAACAAACTATAGTACATATACTCAGTGGAATACTATGCAATGATAAAGAACAATGTCATGATTTTATGAAGCATCTCATAAACTGGTTTTAACTAGAAGACATTATGCTGAGTGAAATTGGTTAGCAGCAAAAGGGCAAATATTGTATGAGACTCCTACTATAAGGACTTATAAACAGACTTATAAACAGACTTATGTACAGAAGAAAAGACTCTTTGACAGCTGTAAGGGTGAGACAGGAGGGAGAGGGCTGGTCATAGATTAGATACTTGACAGAAAATTTGGTTGGGTAAAAGCAGTGACAGCACACAGTAGAAAGAAGATCAACTTAACTGGACTTCAACAAACTGAAAACTCTTGTAATCTTATCCTGATATTTGCAAGGAGAGAATAGTAGGGGCAGGGGTCTGGGGACCATGGTCTCAGGGGACATTGAGGCCATTTGGAAATAACTAGCCCATTGTGAAGAGAGTCTTCCATACTCCATATTGGTGAGTGGCGTCTAAGGTCTTAAAAGTTAGCAAGCTGCCATCTGTGGTACATCAATGGTCCCAACTCATCCAGAACAGATTATCACCAAGAACAACAAAGACACAACAAAAAAAAGAGCCCAGGAGACAGAGGGACCCATCCAAATGGGTGACTGTATCAACATGTGACCAGAAGAACCAGATGGTGCTCGGCCATCACCAAAGACAGCCATGATGGAGCACACAAAGTTGAGCCACAGCAGGAACATGGGAAAAAGAGTGGTACATCTCAAGAACTCCATTAAAAGACCACAGTTGATGATCTGGCAGCCTGGGGGTTCCCCTAGGAACACGGCCCCTAGACCTGCTGCTGCTGCTGTCCAGAAAGCATTATTGAGGTCGACTCTTCAGACAGAAGTAGACTGGACACCGGAACCGAATGTGACTATAAGGTGTGTGTACTTTATAGTTCTGTGGATCTATAGGATGCTGTCCTATTAGCCTCTTAGTAGAAGGGAGAGGAGAGAATGGGGAGAAGGCGACAGGAGATTGTTAAGAGGATACAACATACATAGAACGAAAATGACAAGTGTGCTTTCACTGGCAACTGTAGCATAAGGAGCTCCATATAGGCGTGCAATGTAAATTTAATTTGGATTGTATACTTTCACTCAATCACAGTTAATTTTTTTTATGAAAAAAGAAATCAAAGGACTTGCTGCATTAGACAAATCTGAGGCAAAAGGCCTCTTCAAGGTGTTAAAAAGCACAGGCATCACTTTGAAGACTAAAGTGAACCTGACTCAAGCTATAGTAGTATTAGTAGTCACCTCACATGCATGCAAAAACTGGACAATGAAAAAGGAAGACCAAAAAAGAACTGACACATTTAAACTGTGGTGTCGGCAGAGAATACTGAACATGCCATGGACTTCCAGAAGAACAAACAAATCAGTTTTGAAGGAAGTACAGCTAGAATAGTCATTAGAAGGGTTGACGGCCAGACTTCCTGTTGCTTGCTTTGGACACAGAATCAGGATGGTCCACTTGAGGGAGAAATCACTTTTGGAAAAATACACTCTGCCACGTAGAGGATCATCATAAAAGATAGACCCTCAACCAAAAGGACCTACACAATGGTTGCAACAATGGGTTCAAACACAGCAAAGATTATGAGGATGGTGAAAGACCTGGCAATGTTTCATTTTGTTACACATAAGGTTGCTGTGAGTCAGAGATGACTCAAGAATACTTAACAACAACAACATATTAAAATAGACCTTGGAATTACCTTTGTGTGATTTTCTAGTTCAGCTGTTCCACAGACAATCATAATTTCTCTTTGCAAACATCATTAAGTTGCTGGAGCTGGGAAATGAGGAGTGACTTCTTACTGAGCACAGGGTTTTCTTTTAGGGTGATCAAAATGTTTTGGAATTCAATGCAGGTGGTAGTTGCACAATACTGTTAATGTACTAAATGCCACTCAACTGTACACTTTAAAATTTTATATACGAATTCCACTTCCATAAAAAAGGAGTGAAAACTTGACAAACTACTAATTTTAAATATATTTTTAAAAATATGTATATCTATATAAATATATTTTTCTGATAAAACTACTTCCATCAGTTTAATATTTTTAAATCACAGCTGCAAAAATTTTAAGTTTACCAACAAAACATATAACATCCTGCACTTAAAACTTATCTACCACTTGAGCAAATATTCTTTAATTGTGCTGTCAAACAATAATTCAAAGACTTTTGCCTTGATCTACTTCATAAACACAAACCAAAGATAAAATATCAAAGCTTCATGTGTCTTAACAAAAATCCAGCGTATTATTTACAAAAGAGATGAATATCATCTGCACTCTAGTCCTGATCACAACTTGGAGAACACAAATTAATAACATATAAAAGCTTACTAATGACTATTGTAGTCTTTATATGTCCTGACTACACTTTGTATATATTTTTCTTTTTAATAATTTTTTATTGTGTTTTTGGTGAAAGTTTACAGAGCAAGTTAGGTTCTCATTTGACCATTTCTACACAAATCATTCAGTGACATTAGTTAAACTTCTCATGATGTGCCAATATTGTCTTTGACTGTGTTCTATCTGTTCCATTTCCAGTACTCTAGTTTCCCTATTTATATATATACCACTATTATTACTCATCTTTATGGCACCTGGAACTGCATTAAGAAAAGTGTTAACTAGACTAAAAACACAAAATTCTCAGAAAAATGAAACCTGAAGCATAACGTCCATGCTTTGCTACTTTGCTGGTAAGATAATGAACATCCCTTGACCTAGGCATCCATTTGCAAAACACTGACACAATTCTAGTGTCCATGCAAGGAATACAGGAACTAATCTACAGAAATGCTTTCATGGATAGTATACAGTGTTCAAGAAATACTACTTAGATCACAACAATCATCTTGTACATAACTGTGATACACCTAACTAAGTGATGTGGCCATGAGCTGGTCTCTAGTCAAAGCTGGTCTTCAGAGGTCTACTTCTGATCAAGAAGAGGCAGAAATACTTTTAGGAGATGCTAGAACAGAGTCCTCATCCTCCACTGCAGAAAGCTGACAAAAATGATGTTTTACAAACAGCAGATAGCAGCAGATTGGTTGTATAATTTGTACAGAATGAAATAAACAGAAAAGAATGAGAAGCAGAGAACAACACAGTCAAGGGCAAGTGTACAGTCTTGTGAAACACACATTTTATCCATCATCTAGATCTGTATCTACCTGTATCCACTAGCTAACTATGATGATGTAAAATGTATTCTCTATAATGTTTCACAGTTTCAAAACTACTCCCTAATGAACATGAGCATAGACCCACTCAGTACACCTGTAACCACACCAAGTCTAGCAGGGTGTGTAAGACAGAACTAATTAGGAATAATATAGTCTGGATCCTGGGGTGGTATAAACACTTAGGCACCCAACTACTAGCTAAAAAGTTGGTTTCTCCAACTTATCCAGTTGGCACGTCAGAAGACAGCCCTGGTGATCTTCTTCTAAAAGGTCATAGCTTTCAAAACTCTATGGAGCAGTTCTACTCTGTACATGTTGGGTCTCCATGAGTCAGAATGAACTCAAGGGCAACTAGCAACAACAAAGTTATAATCTTTATAAAATGGAGGGAATCAAGATGTACTCACAGCTGCTGAGGAGGTCACTCTCAGCAAATCCTGTGGGAGACGGTTTGAGCTACATCCCCAGTGACTAAAGTCTAAAATTATGTTACCTCCTTAAGCTATAAAACTGCTAAAACTTCCAAAGTGGAATTAGACTATGAGAGGAATAACTCCTCCTTTAAAAGCTGTCTAGGATGGTAAACACATTAAAAGTTTATACCTGTTGCTGTCCAGTCAATTCTGACTCATGGCAAGCCTACAAGACAGAGAAGAATTGCCCCATAAAGTTTTCAAGGAGGGGTGGAGTCAAGACACATATCTGCCTAAAACCCTCTGTAAATCAAGACCTGAACTGATGATGAAGTAGAGTCTTCTGGACACCTAGTGGGCCTAGGATGCAGCATAGGGCTGTGAGTTTGGACTTCATACCACTGAATACAAAGCTTCCTCTCTTTTGCCGACCCCACCCTCAGGGAGCGTGAGCTTGCACGGACTGAAGGTTACCCATTATTTTGATCTTTTTGTCTCTGTCTTAGCAGGCAGGCAGAGCTGGGACTTGACTAGCTGCTAATCTTAGGCGCACTACTGGTGGGATCACAAGCACAATTACCATATTCTGAGAGCCTGGCTTTGGACTCTGTGCATCTCGGCACCTTTGGCCTATCTTTATACTTCTGCCATATAGTAGCTGAACGGAGATAGTGCAGGCTTGTGTGGGATGCCATTGTGATCCACTGGGAGATAAGAGACACCCACATGGAGACCCAAGCTGGACTCAGTTTCTGGGCTGGGAGGTGGTGTTTGGCCAGGGGAGAGTGCTTTCCTGGCAAAAAGGTGGTGTTTTTCTCAGCGTCGCCTGTAGCTGGGGCCCAGGGATAGGGACTGTGGACTCTGAGCATCTCAACACGCTTGGACTCCCTTTCCACCAAAGGCCTGGTCCCAGTAAGGTTGTGAGCTTTTGTGGAATACCATCCTGTTCCACTGAGAGGTGGAGATACCAATATGGAAGCCTCAAGTGGACCTAATTCCTGGGCTGGGAGGCAGCACCTGCCTGGAAGTGAGCACTTTTCCAGCAGAAAAGTAGAATTCTATACAGTGTCACCTACAGCTGGGGCCTGATAGCAGAGGCCAGCAGGGCAGTAGTCTTTCTACATTTTGAGCTAGTTCAGAACATCTGGGGTTCAATATAGAGGTGCTTACTTTGCCAGCTGGAAAGAGGGAACTATACACCTGAAAACATCACTGACTTTAAAAGTTCCACCTACTTTTTACCTCTGATTTTAAATTGGCCTAGAGAAACAACTGTGGTCCATCCTCACAGTATGTCTCCCAGCCACTGCTAACTCACATGATGTTCCCAAAGCAACAAACTGTAGAGAAAACCATAATCAAGATATCACCCATGGTTTTAGAAGGACCCCAAAAGAAAGCACCTCAGAATTTCCCAGAGGAAGCTTTTCTGAAACTATCAGAAGGTGACTACACAAGGATTATATAGAGAGCCCTCCTAGGCCTTACGCAAAATGCAGCAGAACAAAATGAAAAATTAAGCAAGCTGTTCAATCTGATGGGCCATCAGTACTCTGAAATCCAACAGATCAAGAACAAAATCAAAGACATGGAAACCTCAATTCAAAGTCAAGAAAACAGAATGGAACAAATGGAGAAGAGACTTTCTGATTTGGAAGACAGAGCTACTGACTCCAGCTTCTATGAGGAGATACCAGGAAAATGAAACAAGAAAAATGAAAAAGCACTAAGAAGCATGTGGGAGTTTATTAAGAGGAACAGTCTATGACTAATTGGAGTTCCTGAACAGGGCGAGACACCTGAGAACACAAAGAGTACTGTTGCTGAGCTGCTGACAGAAAATTTCCCAGAAATTATGAATAAAGAGCATATAGATAACCAAGATACATATTAAACATCAGTCAATATGGATCTCAAAAGGAAGACTCCACGACACATTATAATCAAGCTTAACAAAATGAAACATAAGGAGAAACTTTTAAAGGCGGCAAGATTCAAAGCAAAGCTAACATTCAGAGGGAAACTCTGTAGGCTTTTGCCAGATTTCTCATCAGAAACAATGCTGGCACAGAGATAGTGACACGAAACATTGAAAGCCTTGAAGGAAAAGAGCTTCCAACCATGAATTATATATCCTGCAAAACTATCTTTGAAATATGAAAATGAAATTAAGACATTGATAGATAAACAGAAACTCACAGACTTTGTAAAAATCAAACTAAAGCTATAAGAAATACAGATTCTCTTGGCTTAGAACAAAACTACTAATTTTACATTTTACAAGCAACTACAGGACACATCACCCAGAATCCTACTCAGTTAGGGAAGGCTCCAAACTCAATCAAAGCTATAATAGTGAAAGAAATAATCCAGTGATTACATCACAAAAACTATAATGCCATCATATTAAAATGAGGAATATACAACAGTTGTTATAGTCCTTCCAGATGGAGAGGAAGTTGTCAAGGATGGTAGTAATTGAAATTGGGTTTATACATAGTTTATTAAGGGGGATCTCAGGGGCAGCTGTAAAGCACAATAAAGATGAAACATCTCAAATCAAGAAATGTAATGCAAGAGTCTGAACAAACACAAAACCAACCCTGAAAAAGGTGAAAAATCAAGTCACAAGGAGGAACATCCCAGAACAACAGAGAAAACATCAACACAAAAATAAACATATCACAATGGCAACACTGAACACTTACCTATCAATAATCACATTGGAGGTGAATGGACTCAACGCTCTAGTAAAGAGACATCGAGTGACATCTGGGATCAAAAGACAAGACCCATCTATATGTTGCCTACAAGAAATTCACCTTAAACTTAAAGATACGAACAAACTGAAAATTAAAGGATGGAAGAATATATATCAAGCTAACAATGCACAAAGAAGAGCAGGTGTGGCAATTCTAATATCATAACAAATCTATTTTAATGTCAAATCCACGGTCTGTAGTTCTCCTTGTTTGCTGGATCTTTTCCTGGCATAACTGGTGTTATGGTGGCTTCATAGAATGAACTTGGGAATATTCCATCCATTTCTTTGCTGTCAAATAACCTCAGAAGTATTGGAGATAACTTTTATCTAAAGGCTTGGTAGAATTCTGCGATGAAGCCATCTGGGCTCAGGGTTTTTTTTGCTGATAGTTTTTGGACGACTTTTTCAATCTCTTCCTTTGTGATGGGTTTATTAAATTGTTCTGCTTCACCTTGTGGTAGTTTTGGTATGTGATATGAATCAAAGAATTTGTCCATTTCCTCTAGGTTTTCAAATTTGTTAGAGTTCAGTCTTTCATGCTATTCTGTTATGATATTTTTGATTTCTGTTGGATCTGTTATGACAACTCCCCTCTCATTTCTTATTTGGGTTATTTGTTTCCTTTCTTGTGTTTCTTTAGTAAGTTTAGCCAATAGTTTGCCAATTTTGATGATGTTTTCAAAAAACCAGCTGTTGGTCTTTTCAGATTCTCTTGGCTTAGATGAAAAAATCTTCAACAAAATTCTTGGCAATGTAATACAACAACATATCCAAAAAATAATCCATCATGACCAAGTTGGATTCATACCAGGGATACAAGGATGGTTCAACATCAGAAAAACAAATAGTGTGATCAACCACATATATGACACGAGACAAGAATCACCTGATTTTGTCTATTGATGCAGGAAAAGGCATTTGATAAAGTCCAACACCCATTCATGCTAAAAACTGTCAGCAAAATAGGAACAGACAGCAAATTACTCAATGCAATAAGGGCCATTTATAGAAACCCAAATGCCTACATCATTTGGGAGAGAGACTGAAACAATTTCCCTTAAGAATGAGAACTAGACAAGGATGCCCACTTTCACCTCTCCTATTCGATATTGTACTAGAAGTTCCAGGCAGAGCAATTAGACAAGACTAAGAAATAAAGGGCTTCTGCATCAGCAAAGAAGTAAACATCTCCCTATTTGCAGGTGATATAATTGTATATGTAGAGAATCCCAAAGAATCCATAAGTAAACGACTCAAACTAATAGCAGAGTTCAGCAAAGTCTCAGAATACAAGATCCAGCCAAGTGTCATCAAATTGGATCTGACTCATGGCCACAATACAAGATAAACATAAGTAAATCAGTAGGATTTCTTTATACCAACCAGATTACTAATGAAGAAACCACCAAACCAGTACAATTTACTATAGCCCCTAAGAAGATAAAGTATCTAAGAATAAATCTAAGCAGAGAAATAACAGACCTTACAAAGAGAACTACAAGTCCTTACTACAAGAAACTAAGAGAGAGTTACATAAATGGAGGAACCTACACTGTTCATGGATAGGAAGACTTAACATTGTGAAAATGTCTACTTTGCCTGAAGTAATCTACTTATATAATGCAATTCCAATACAAATTTCAGTGACATTTCTTAATGAGATGGAGAAACAAGTCACTAACTTTGGAAAGAGAAGAAGCCCCAGATAAGTAAAGCGCTACAGAAGAATCAGAACACACTGTGAGGCCTGTCACTACCTGACTTTAGAACCTATTGCATTGCCACAGTAACCAAAACAGCCTGGTACTGGTACAAAGAAACAGATAGATCAATGGAACAGAATTGAGTCCCCAGAGACAATACCATCTTCTTACAAACAGTTGATATTTAACAAAGGCCCTAAGACATTAAACTGCAGAAAAAGCAATCTCTTCAACAAATGGTGCTGGCAAAATTGGATACCCATCTGCAAAAAATCAAAACAAGTCCCATATCTTACACCTTACACAAAAACCAACTCAAAATGGATAAAAGATCTAAGTATCAAATCTAAAACAATAAAGCTCATCTAAGAAAAAGTAGGAACAACAATGGAAGCTTTAATACACAACGTAGACAGACTTCACAATCTGTCAAACAAACCACAAACAACAGAAGAGAAAATAGATAAATGGGAACTGCTAAGAATCAATCACTTTTGCCCATCCAAAGACTTTATTAGCAGAATTAAAAGACCACCAACAGAATGGGAAAAAATATTTGGCAACTATATGTCAGACAAATGCCTGAGCTCCATGATCTATAGCCAAGGTATTACAAAATATCAATAAGAAAAAGATAAATCATCCAATTAAACAATGGGCAAAGGAAATGGGCAGACACTACTTTAAAGAGGAGATCCAGGCAGCCCAAAAACACATGTGGACATGCTTACAATCATTAGCTACTAATGAAATTCAAATCAAAACTACAAGGAGATACCATCTCACCCCAGCAAGGTTGGCCATGATCCAAAAAAAGCAAAACAACAAATGCTGGAAGGCTGTGGAGAAATTGGAACTCTCCTGCACTGTTGGTGGGATTGCAAAATGGTGCAACCACTTTGGAAAGCAATCTGGCACTTCCTTACAAACTGGATCTAGACATACCATTTGACCCAGTAATTCCACTGCTTGGAATATACCCGACAGAATCAAGGCCATTCATACCAATTGATACATGCACACAAATGCTTTTTGCAGCACAATCCACAATGACAAAAAGATGGAATCAACCCAGATGCCCAACAATAGAGGAATGGATAGGTAAACTACAGTATATATACTCAGTTAAACACTATGCTATGATAAAGAACAGTGACAATTTTAGGAAACATCTCATAACCTGGTTTTAACTGGAGGACATTATGTTGACGGAAAGCAGTCAGCGACAAAAGGACAATTATTGTATGAGACCCCTACGATAAGAACTCATAAACAGACTCATGCATAGAAGAAAAGCATCTTTGATGGCTGTAAGGGTGGGGAGGGAGGGATGGCAAAGGGGCGAGGGTTTAGATTAGACAGTTGATAGAAAGTTGGTTGGGTGAAATCTGTGAAAGCACACATTAGAAAGAAGATCAATATTAACTGCACTTCACCATAACATGATTACTCCTCCCATCTTAACCCAATGTTACAAAGACAGGGTAGCTGGGGGGTGGGGGGTTGGAGGACCGGGGACCGTGCTCTCAGGGGATATTGAGGCCAACTGTCACAACTAGCATCTTGCTAAGACAGCCCTCTTCACCCCACATCGGTGAGTGGTGTCAGGGGTCTTAAAAGCTGCTAAGTTGCCATCTGAGGGTACAGCAAATGGTCCCAATTCAGCAGGAACGGGTGATCACCAAGGACCAAAACGACATGGGGGAAAGAGAATCCAAAAGACAGAGAGACCCACATGAGTGGGTAACTATATCAACTTGTGACCGGAAGAACCAGAGGGTGCCCGGCCCCACCAGTGATAGCCGTGATGGAGCTCACAAAGTTGAGTGTCACTGGCAACACAAGAATAAAAAGGGGTTCACCCTGAGATCTCCATTAAAAGATCACAATTGATGGTCCATGGGCCTCAGAGTTCTCCCAGGATCATGGCCCTTGCCCCTGACACTGCCCCTGTCCATAAATCATAATGGAGGTCAACTCTCGGAAAGGAATTGATTGGACTTGGTGACACAGAGTGATCATGTTACATGCATGCTTTATGGTTGTAAGCATCTATAGGATGTTGTCCTGCTGACCTCTTGCTGGAGGAAGGGGAGTGGATGGAGAGGAGAGGATAGGAGATTGTTGGGAGGATAAGACATGTGTGGAGCACAGAGTAAGGGTGTGCTTTCACCGGGCAGGGAGAGCAGTGAGGGCTGCACATAAGTGGGCATGCAAATTTATATGGGAATGCACATTTTCTTTCAATTATAATAAAAAAAGAAGACGAAGGAAAGGTTTTCAAGGAGCAGCTAGTAGACTGGAACTGCCAAGCTTTCAGTGAGCAGCTGGGCTCTTAACCACTGAACTACTAGGACCCTTAAAAGTCTACGCTGTTTTTTGTTCTTACGTACCATTGAGCTGGTTCCAACTTATAGCGACCCTATGAACAACAGAATGTAACACTGCCTGGTCTTGCACCATGCCCAGAATTGTTTTCATGCTTAAGCCTACTGTTGCGGCCACTCTGTCAATCCATTTCATCAACCGTCTTCCTCTTTTTTGCTGACCTTCCACACTACCAAGCATTAAGTCTTCTTCAGGAACTGATCCTTCTTGGCATGTCCAAAGTACAGAAGACACAGTCTTGCTACCTTTGCTTCCGAGGAGCACGCTAGCTGTACTTCTTCCAGAACAGATCTGTTTGTTCTTTTCGCAGTTGATGGTACACTCAAAATTCTTCTCCAGCACTACAATTCAAAGGCATCAATTCTTCTTGTCTTTGTTTATTGCCCAGCTTTCACATGCATTTCAGGCGATTGAAAATATCATGGCTTGTGTCATCAAACACACCTTCGTCTTCAAGGTGATATCTTTACTCTTCAGTGTTTGCAAGAGGTCCTTGTCAGCAGATTTTCCCAATGCAATGTGTCTTTTGATTTCTTGACTGGTGCTTCCGTGGGCACTGACTGTGAACCCAAGTAAAATGAAATTCTTGACAACCCAATCCTTCCTCCATTTATGACGATGATGTTTACTGGTCCAGTTGTGAAGATTTTTCTTTACTTGATGTTGAGGTGCAATCCATACTGAAGGCTGTGGTCCTTGATCTTCACCAACAAGTGTTTCAAATCTTCACTTCCAGCAAATAAGGTGGTGTCGTCTGCATTGTTAATAAGTCATCTTCCAATCCTGATGCCTCATTCTTTTTCATGTAATCCAGCTTCTCGGATTATTTGTGCGGCATACAGATTGAAAAGTTATGGTGAAAGGATACAACGCTGACACACACCTTTCCTGACACTAAAACCATGCAGTGTGCCCTTCTTCTGTTCGCATGACTGCATCTGGATCCACACACAGATTCCCTAAGAGCACAATTACACATTTTAAAATTCCCATTCTCCACATATTAGCCATAATCTATTATGATACACACAGTTGAATGCCTTTGCATAGTCAATGAAACACAAGTAAACACCTTTCTGGTATTCTCTGCTTTCAGCCAAGATCCATCTGACATCAACAAGGGTATCCCTGGTACCAAATCCTCTTCTGAATCCAGCTTGAATTTCTGGCAGTTCCTTGTCAACCTATTGTTGCAGTGGCTTCTGAATGATCTTGAGCAAAATTTTACTTGTGTGTGATAGTAACGATATTATTCAGTAAATTCTGCATGCGGTTGGTCACTTTTCTTTGAATAGGCATACATGTGGATCTCTTCCAGTCAGTTGGCCAGGTAGCTGTGCTCCAAATTTCTTGGCATTAATAAGTGAGTACTTCCAGTGCTGTACCTATTTTTTGAAATATCTCAATTGATAGTCCATAAATTCTTGGAGCCTTGTTTTTTTCCAATGCCTTCAAAGCAGCTTCAACTTCTTCCTTCAGTGCCATTAGTTCCTGATCATACGCTACTTCTTCAAACGGCTGAACACTGACCAGTTCTTTATGGTATAGTGACTCTCTGTATTCCTTCCATCTTCTTTTGATGCTTCCTGAGTCATTTATTAGTTTGCCTGTTGGCTGGGTAGAATCCTTCACTATTGCAATGTGAAGCCTGGATTTTTTTCTTCAAATCTTTCAACTCGAGAAATGCAGAATATGTTCTTCCCTTCTAGTTTTCCATTTCCAGCTCTTTGTATGTATCATTATAATATTTTATTTTGTCTTCTTGAGCTGCTCTTTGCAATCCTCTGTTTAGGTCTTTTATTTTGCCATTCCTTCCTTTTGCTTTAGCTGCTCGACATTTGAGAGCAAGTTTCAGATTTTCTTCTCACATCCCATTTGGTCTTTTTATTTCCTATCTTTTTAATGATTTCTTATTCTGTTCATGGATGATGCCTTTGATGTTATGCCATAATTTGTCTGGTCTTCAGTCATTAGTGATCAGCACAGCAAATATGTTCTTGAAATGATCTGTAAACTCAGGAGGGATATACTCAAGGTATATTGAGTATACCTTGGCTCATGTGAACATATTCTAATTTTATGCAACTTCAAGATGAATTTGCACATGAGCAATTGATGATCTGTGCCACAGTCAGGACTTGGTGTACAGGAGGATGAAATTTAAGCAACCCAAACTATGAAGGATCATTAATTAAAATTTTACAATCAGTCATGTAAATACTCACACTCATCTCTCCAAAAGAATATTTTTAAAAGTATTTTTATACTACTTCTTCAACTCAGTAGACATACTGTCAACAATTTCAGATATCTGAGAATGTAAATTTCTTTTCAAAACATAAGTACCATACAATTTGTTGATAAACGGTCCACACCAAAATTATCAAGTAAGATTTTCTAAGTTTCTCCAGTATCTGAAAATAACAATTTTCTTTTCGATTTCTTCTGTCTTTTCCACACATCTAAAATTATGTCATATATCATGACTTTTCCAAAAATATTAAAATTTACATATTCTTTGTGAGGGATTCAGAAAAAAATATTTCCATCAATTAAACCTAACTCTCTGAATGTCTTTTGTATCCTACTTTACTGGAGAGGCCACAGGAGAGAAGATGATCACAGCGAGAGCCCTATGCAAACAGACTTTGCATTTCTAACGCCACCATCTTGTCTCAAATATGGAAAAGTTACAGGAATACTTTGACAGAACCTTTACACAAGTACATCAGTAACTGTCATAATGATTTTTCTATTAAGCTTAGACATAGAAGAAGTCTTTAATTATTTTTTTTCTGTACTCAGTATCTTACAGGAGATTTTCACAAGAAAACCAAAATATTTTGTATGATATATAGAAAATTAAAAATAAAAGGTCTATTTAGAGACAGAAAAGAATTTATGGATAACATGAAGAAATTGTTCTAAAACACTTTTGGGGCCTGAAACAATGTGATCCTGCCACTCATTTAAAATTTCTTGTTACTGAAATGCTGTCTACCAACTACCAAGCTAGATTAAAACTTCTCTTTCTAAATTACTAATAACTATCTCATTTAAAAAAAATTATACTATTTCCTCCATAGATGGTAGTCTCCCTGATCTAACTTTCTATGTGTCAGTAACTCTCCTAACTTTTGTTTATATTCATTCGATCTATAAACTAGTATTACAAGGGTGGAACTGCCAGGCATTGTGCTAAAACATCAGGGGTAACAGATAAATGAGACTGAGACGCTGCTTCACAGAGCTGAACACCATCTCAGGTCCGTATCAGGAAAGAAGCACAGCAAGCCAGACCCCAGATCAAAGTAACATCGGTCAAGTCTAATTTGACACCTTCTGGATACAACACAGTAAATCAGCTTCTCATCACCTGAGATTACTAAGCTCCAATCACTGAGAACATCAGTAAAACCTACTCTTGATGAGAATGCCTCTTGCTGCAATTAATAGAAAACTCATCTCACAACACCTTACAAAATCAGTGGCGTTTATCTGCTAACATGAGTGAAAGCCAAAGAAAAATCCGTTGCTGTCAAGTTGATTCCAAGTCATAGTGACCTTATAGGGAACAGTAAAATTGCCTCATAGAGTTTCCAAGAAGCAGCAGGTGGATTCAAACTGCCAACCTTCTGGTTAGCAGCTTGAACTCATAACGACTGCACCACCAAGGATCCTTCTGTAGAAGCCAAGTGACAAAGTTCCAGACTGTATTAATTCAGCGGTTTAGTAATTTTGTGAGGGTTCTGGTTTCTTTCTTCACTACACTCTGCTTGTAGATGAATGGGCTACAACAACCCCAGAGATTATTTTGTTTCCTTGTCATCAGCCAGGAAGGCAAGGAACCAAGGAGAGAGAAGTTGAGGCTGAAGCAGAAAAAGACATGGCCAGACAGGCTGCAAGGGAACAATATTTGCCAAAACTCGATTCACTGATGAGAAGGGTTCAGCTGTGTTCAGAGGAATAAAACAACGATGGCTCCGAAACAACTTGCTTCAGGAGCCCTTGATGGAACAGAGGTTAAGAACTTGTCTGCTAACCAAAGAGCCAGCAGTTCGAAGCTACTAGCTGCTGCTTGGAAACCCTGCTGGGCAGTTTTATTATGTCTTATAGGGTCACTATAGTTGGAATTGACTCAGCAACAATGGGTTTAGTTTTTGCTTGTTTGTTTTAGTCAGTTTAACATTTTTAATTCAGCTGTAAAAAAAATCTCACAAACTATAACCACTTGCATTATAATTGTTACTTGCGATGGGTTAAACAATCAAGACATTTAAATATAAAACTATGAGATAAATCTATGAATGAGACACTAATAGGGACCTCGGACTCAAGCAATCTACTAATCTGCTAACCATTAATGGTTACCAGTTCACTCCTCAGGAGGGACAGTACCATAAAGGGCTTTATCAGTTCAAATCCACCAGGCGCTCCTTGAATGCTCTGGAAGTCAGTTCTACTCTGGCCCCCAGGATCGTCATGAGTCGGATCTGACTCGACGGCACTTGGTTTGGCTGGCAGTTTGAGCAGTCAGCACCACACTACCCTACAAAGGACCGTTTTTAATATAATGTGAATGCAGTGAGGTACTCTAACGACTTTGTCTTCTGCTGTTAGAAAAGATGACACATCAACAAAAGATGCCACAGCAGATCTAAGTGACCAAACTGAAGGATTAATTATATATATGCACGGTGTGAAAATCTGTAGGATTTAATTTCACAAATAATTAGGAGAACAAATATCCAGCTCTGTTGGGATTCTACTTTGGTCATTTCATTCAGGTAGCCCTTATTTTCTGCCTTTAAAAATCACGCAGCTGTTATATTAAGAACATTTACAATTTACATGATTACCACATATTATGACCACTTTCCCTGTTACTACAACTAGTAAGTGTTCCCTGAACTGACATTTTTCAGCACACTACTCGGTGATTTTCGCACACAAAACAGAAAACATAACACACTGACTGGATGTCCTAAGCACAAGTAACTCCCAGGCCCTGAAAATTTTTATATAAATACTTTGTTACATTCATAACACATCCTACGAAGTTATTCCTCTTGTTCCCAGGGTTTGTAAATTCAACAAACTGCTAAATACAGTCAAACACCAACGTCAAATGGCATCAGAAAGCCCACTGGATGTCAGTGAAAAGCCAAGAGCAGAAGCCCACCCTCTGACAGAGGGCCCTTCATTAAACCATATCAGCAAGTAAACGAAGAAGCAAGGCAGGGACTTTCAGCCTTTGCAGATAAAAAGGAAGTGGACTTTTTAGGCCATTCCCCTTGCTGTAATTTTTTTCTAGCAACTCCTAGGCAGGTGATTCTTACTCTCAATTTAGTAACACTTTATTAGAACTTAGTGGCCTCTTCATCTGGTGAAATAAATATCCAAATTTTAAAAAATAAATAAAAATATAATAACAATGCACTCATATATGGAAACCTTGGTGGCGTAGTGAGTAAGGAGCATGGCTGCTAACCAAAAAGGTCAGGAGTTCAAATCCACCTGGTGCTCCTTGGAAACTCTATGAGGCATTTCTGCTCTGTCCTGTAGAGTCACTACGAATCGGAAGCGACTTGGCAGCACTGGGTTGGGTTGGGTTTTACATACATATATATTTCAGTTATTCAAATATAAACAAAGGTTTCATCAACATGTATTTTAGAAACTGGTAATATCTGTACAAACATAGAAAATAGGTAACTATATAAAAGCAAGAGACAAAAGGTAATAAACACTCTCCAAAGCATAAAACCTTTAAAACTCCATCTGGAATAATGTGATTTGACTATCTAAACGCATAAGATACATAACTGAAGAAGACATGTATTTCTGGTGTGCAAGCATGACTACAAGACCACCTGCAATACAGCTGTATGTAAAAATCCATGTGCTTACAATCCAGGCCTGAAAAGCTGGGTTGGGACCTAGGATTCCTTCCGCATTTTAACAGATACTGGAAGATGTTAACCAATGCTCTTGGTTAAAAAAAAAAAAAAAAAAAAGTCAAAACAACAGAACTTTAGAAGAACTATTTCCTGCTGTTTTTAAAATACACACCAGGAATAAAAGTTGAATTGCAAAGAATAAAAGCATATAATGAGTGAAGTCAATTTTGGAGACAATAACTAAAATCTGACAGTGAGCATGTTAAAGGGATACTTCCTCACACTAATTAAAGTGTTAAACTGAGGCAAAATGGCTGCATTGTCACCAGAAATGACAGATACTGACAGTGAGGCACAGGACAGTCTGGACATTGGGGTAAAGACACATTCCTTCAAAAAGGGCTGCCATTTTCAATATCATTCTTGATACAACACAAAGTCTGATTCTACTCATTAAGCAGGCATTTAAGATACTCTGTCCATTTCACCCCATCTGAAGCAAGAGAGAAAGAAGAAAACCCAAGAACCAAGGGGAAGATTAGTCTAGAGGTTTAACAGATCACAACCTGTCCCACCAGACTCAGTCCAGTACAATTAGGTGGTACCTGGCGACCACCACAAACTGCTGTGACAGGACAGAGTGGGAGAAAAGTGTAGGAAAAAATTCTAACATACAAAAACATGCATACACACAAAAAGACCAGGCTTACTGGTTTGATATAGACAGAAAACCCCCAAGATTATACCTCTAGCACTCTTACGGCTCAGTAATGAAATCACTCTTGAGGTTGATCCTTTAGCCAAAGATTAAACAGACCCATGAAATAAAAGAGGCATACCAGTCCAGGGACAAGGATGACAAGACAGGAAAGGACAAGAAAGCTGGTAACCCAGAACTCAAAACTGAAAAGGCGAGAGTGTTGACATGCTATGGGGTTGTTGATCAGTGACACAAAACAATATGTGTACTGTCTAATGAGACACTAGTTTGCTCTGTAAACCTTCATCTAAAGTATAATAAAAAAAGTGTTAATAATAAAGAAATTCATTAGTAAAGAAGCCTAAAAGACATTCTTTTTGGAAATGAATAAAGAATCCATAAAAGTTGCCTGATCCATACCAAAGCAGGAAAAATAACAGATCAAGATGCTGGTGATTCTCCCCTTAGAAGTGAACAAATTCCAGTCACTGTGATCTCTAAATGGTTCAACAATGAGCAATTAAAGAAGCAAACTTTAGACTTCTGCAGAGACTAAACTAAAAATGTAAAGTTACTGAAGGCAAAAATAAAAGAAGTGTTCGTATTTGCAAACACCATCAGGCATTCACCTTTGCTCTATGTTCTGACAGTTTAGGGGACAACAATCTACTGACATAAAAGTTCACAAGATGACATGTAGATTTTGGAACAACTAGCTTTGTGCATCCTTAAAAAAAGGTAATTTTTACTTTACATTAAAACACATACCTAAGCAGGGATCTAAAACTGTACTAACTGGAATAGTCTAAATCCCATTACTTAAATCTTCATGTATCCTAAATATGTCTTTTCTCCATTGTCTGAACTTACTGATACTGTTCTTGCGTGCCATCGAGTCAATTTCAACTCACAGCAACCCTCTGCACAACACCCATACACTACCTGGTTCTGGTGCCATTCTTGCAACTGTTGTTATGCTTGAGCCCAGCACTGCACACAGTGTCAGTCCACTCTCTAACATTCACCCACTGTCACTGAGTTGATTCTCACTCATAGAGACCCTAGAGGACAAAATATAACTGCCACATGCAATTTTAAGAAAAGCTGTCTTAGCATGTGTCTTGGAGTTGCCATAGGGGCAATTCATGGATTACTTTGTGATCATGTAATGATTGAAAGAATGTTGGGGAGAGGGAGGGAGTAGATTTACTCCATCAGCTTGACAGCACGTGTCATCTAAAACGTGGAGATTTTATTGTTATACTCCTTCGTTCGTGTGAGAGTTTTAAACAAGTACCAGCATTGATTCCTAGGACTACTCCATGTTTGGGTTACCAGTAGGGCCTCCAAAAGTGTTGAAACTAGGGCATTTTTGAAAAATCAACTTACAGGTCTGACATTTGCATTCAAAACTCAATTTTACCAGTACTAGATGATAAATAAGAGTTTTCCTTAACCAGAAGCTTAACAGAAAGCAACAGACTAACTCTGCCCCTTAAATAGACCAATTCTATTGGGCTATGCTAAGAGTAAGACAGCATCCACATTAAAGGACAAAGTGCCTTTGCAGCAGAACTCGGGATAAATACGGTACTGATTTCAGCTGTAGAGAGAACCTCAGTTTCCTCTGTTTCAAAGGAAAAGAGTACACCAGAAAGCTCAAAAGACACCAAAGAGATTGATGTTTTGCCTGGAGCAGAGAAGATTTAAGGAGCCAGGATGATTATCTCCAAGTATTTGAAGGATCTCTAGAATGCGAGTTTCTGTCACAGAGATTGTGCCTGTCTTGCTGACCACCATAAACTGATTCCTTGAAAAATCCCTGTCATGTGATGGATGCCCTAAAATACCATTCACATGAATAAATGATGGCATGAAGAGCCTCAGAGAATAAGAAGGTATACTTACTCTGTGCAGTGCCAAAAGATGGGACAAATTTTAGGGACATATGCTTCAGTTAAACTTTTTTTAAAAATCACTTTTTCACAGTTAGAGCTCTCCAAAAACAGCGCCGACTTTTCTAAGAAAGTGATTTCCTCGCCACTGGGAGGGAAGGAATGGCAGTAGTATATTCACAGAAACTGGATAACCATCTGTCAAAGATGCTGCAGCAATGAAAATGCTCTTTACATCATCGAACACCACCAGGGCTTCATTTTTATCCTATCTGCCATTTCTGTAGAGAAAACCTGCTGTTGACATAAAATCGGCAAGCTGAAATGACGGATTTTTAACCATTTTAGGAATGACTCAACAAACCACGGGAGAGTGGTTCCCAACTGCAGGTACACAAAAACATCTGCGGAACCTGTCAAAAACACAGATTTCCAAGTCCCACTGGACCTCATTTCCTCTTGCGTACTCCATGATACTTTTATTAACAAGTGTCTCCTCTTTATGTGCCATTACTTTCTCACCCCCTACTGGATTCCCTGCTATCATCAGACAAACAGGCTAACTCCTATCTTTAAAAGACACTCTGTAGACCACTTCCCTGTCTAACTACTGCCCCATTTTCCTTTTCCTCATTGGAAAACTAAATCTGTACATAGCTTGCCTCGTCCATATCTCCAATGAACACACTACCATCACGCCTTTGCTACTCCATCCTATAGTTCTTGTCAAAGACACTAGTTACACCTCTATGTTACTAAATTTGACTGTGAATTCTCAGTTTTCATCTGTCGCGAATCTTCAGAAGTGTTTGGCAAAGATAATCACTCCATCTCCTTTGAAATACTTCCTCTCTTGCCTCCCAAGACACAACATACTACTTATTTCTTTCCTACCTTGTAAGTCACTCTTGGTCTCAGTTGTAGATTCCTCCACTCTAGCCTGACTTCCTGAGTTTGGAGGGCTCAAGAGCTCAATGTATATATATATATATATATATATACTATTTCTTTTTTTATTTTTTTCCTATTCATGTTCAGCTTGCTAGTGATTCCATTCTGGTCCCTGGCTTGAAGTACTCTTTATACACAGGACTCTGCATTCTGCAGCCCAGCCCTTTCCAGTGAAGACCAGACTTTTATCTAAATGTCTCCTTGACATCTTCACAATCCATCTCAACAGATTCAAGACAGCTCCTGATCCTCTCTCCCAGATCTGATCCTGCCTCGGCCTTCACCATCTCAGGGAGTAACAACTCCATCCTCTGCAGAGCTCAGATAAAATACCAAGAAGTCATCCTCAGTTCCATCAAATACTGGCAGGTCTTCCTTTGAAAACATTTTCAGAACTCAACTACTTCTCTCAACACTATTGCTACCACTTAGACCAAGTCACCGTCATCTTTCTCCTGGATTACTGCTGGTCTCCTAACTGGTTTCTCTTTTCCCTTCTTGTCACTACTGGTCTGCTCTCAGCAAAACAAAGTGATCTCATTTTGTTAGATCATGTCTTTCCCTTGCTGACTGCCTTTCATTAGCTTTTCACCTCCTCTTGGCCATAGTGGTCAACAAGGCCAACATAAGCTGATCCACTGCCTCCTTGATCTCATCTAACCTCACCAGTAGTCATCTGCCCCTTCCTCTTTCCATTCCAATCATATGAGGCTCCTTGCTGCCATCTTCAACATTTCAGACACACTCCTGCCTCAGGGCCCTTGCACTTGCTCTTTTGCTGTGTTGAAAGTTCTCCACCAGATATTCACAGTTCTTATATCATTACCAAGTTCCATTTTAGCTTAAATGTGTCCTACTCAATAATATATCCCCAACCAGCCTATTTAAGACATAGAAACACATATTCACGAATTCCTTTATCTAATTTATTTTTTCTCCATGCCACTTATGATGACCTAATGGAAGACACATTTTACTTATTTATTGTGTTTATTTTTTATCTTCCCACTAGAAGTTTACTAGAAAGCATAAAAGGACAGACAGAAAAGGCCTTTCATATTGTAAAATGACAGGGTTAGTGTGTGTGTCTGTGTGTGTCTGTGTCTGTGTGTGTGTGATTAAGTGATAGTATAGACTCTAAATCAATTTTGCATGCCCACCTTTCTTCCACATGTCTTTGTTGTTCTTGGAGATCATGTATTCTAGACGAGTTACGACCAATTGGTCTACCTCAGATGGCAGCTTACTAGCTTTTAAGACCCTAGATGCCACTCACTGATATGAGGTAGAGAAGACTCTTAGCAATATATTAGTTATGCCAACTGGCCTCAGTGATCACCAATAGCATGGTTGCCAGACCGCATGCCTATTATTCTATCCTTGCAGTATTTCATTAAGATTAGAAGAGTTTTCAGTTTATGGTGAAATCCAGTTCAGTTGATCTCCTTTCTATTGTGTCCTGTCACTGCTTTCACCTAACCAAATTTCTATCAACTATCTAATCTATGACTGTCATGGACTGAACTGTGTCTCCGAAAAAATATGTATAGCCATTTGCTTGGACCATGATTCCCTGTATTCTACAACTGTCCTCTGTTTTGTGATTTTGTTGTGCCCTATGTTAAAGCCTGGGGTGGGAATGTAAATCCCTCTATAAGATCACCTCCCTACTCCACTGTAAAGCTCCCTGAAGTATGGCTTGCCCCACTCGTAATCCTTTCCTCCTAGAAGAGAGAAAAGGAAAGGGAAGCAAGCCGAGAATTGGGAACCTCACATCATCAAGAAAGTAGCACTGGGAGAATAGCATGTCCTTGAGACCTGAGGTTCCTGCACCAAAGTGCTCTCTGGACAAAGACTGATGCAACACCGGACTTTCTTCCAGAGCCAACAAGGAGGAAATACTTTGCCTGGAGCAGATATCCTGAATTTGGACTTCTAGCCTACCGGACTGTGTGAGAATAAACTTTTCTGTTAAGCCATCCACTCTGTGGTATTTCTGTTAGTGCAGCCATAAGCCAAGCCAGTCAAGCGCCATCGAGTAGCTGTCAAAGAGTCTTCTGTACAGGAGTCTATTTTTAAGTCCTTATAGGAGGGGTTTCATACAGTATTTGTTCTTTTGCCACTGACTAATTTCACTCAGCATAATATCTTAAAAGGACAGGTTTGAACTATCTGGGGGCTTCTTGAAATGCTTGTATATTGGGCGTGCATAGAACTGTGACTTCTTGTCTTTCCATGTGTCTCCTGTTGTGAGGTTACAGGGGAGCAGAACTGCAGCACTCCAAATTACTGCACGCTATGACCTTAACAAGAAAAAACAAAAACAGAGTACTCAATCCAACTTACTTAGTTTGCAGCACTACATTAAGAAAACTGGACCTAAAATACAAATCAAAGAGGATATACTCTATGTAGTAAATAAAGTAGAAATTATTACTATGACATGCAGATGATGAAATTCTGAGTTCTGGTACTGATCTCATCATATACCTAATTCTTGTTTTTAAAGAAATAAAATGAAATGCCACCAGCTTTGAGAATCTCCATGCCTGCGTTTAGTTTCATCCTGCCTGGAGTGTGTCATCAATAGCCAGGAGTGGAATCTCTATACTGAGCACCGTTTCCCACTGTCAAATGGAAATCAATAAACTGCAAGAACCTTGCATACTTACAAACGTTGGTGGCATAGTGGATAAGTGCTACAGCTAACCAAAAGGTCAGCAGTTCAAATCCACCAGATGCTCCTTGGAAACGCTACGGGACAGTTCTACTCTGTCTATAGGGCCTCCATGAGTCAGAATCAACTCCATGGTAGTGGGTTTGGGTTTTTGTATACTTATACACAAGATGTCTTGAAACATACAAACAATGAGAAATTCAATAACCCCCCAAAAAACTTGTTACAATAACAAAAAAAAGTTTCATAAGAGATTAATTAAAAAAAAAAACTATTGTCAAGTCAACTCTGGCTCATGGCAACCCTAGGCGTGTCAGAGTAGAGCTGTGCTCTGTAGGGTTTAACGCATTAATACTAGCCCCCGATGTGGCAGAATTGCATACATATACACTGTTTTGCAATTCAGTAATACATGTACATGTACATCAAAGAGGATACAAATACAAATGAATTTACATTAAAATTGTTCTTATATGCAAAAAGTATCCATATTATAAAACAGCAATTGTACAGTCCTACTAAACTAATAAAAATATTTCAGTACATTTAAAGATTCCATACTGCAGCCTCCTCACAGCATGTTACTGCAGACAAGCCTCAATCAGTCAGTAAACTAATTTAAATCAAATTCCATCTTCTTGAAAATAATCATCATGTACTGCCCAGAGCTGGTGAGTATAAATGGATTACTGAAAATATTCATAGTGATTGCAGGTTGCTATTTATGTTGACCAGACTTGGAAGAGTTTACTTAGTGAAATGCCTAAGCATGGAGACCACTAATGCAAAACAGGACCATTACTCTTTGCATTCGCACTAAAAACAGCCTAAGATCCTCACTGTAGTGTCACACTGTGGTTGTTACTTCATAGTGTCAGATACGCTGTTGATGACAGAATGAAAATTTATGACTGCAGTTATTTTGTTTTCAAGTAAATGTGCTACCACAAGAGATTTTTTTCTAGTTCAATGAAGTATAAGCTAAATATTAAGGATTAAATATTATTTTCCAAGGCTCTAGATTTTTCTGCTTTTAAACAAGTATGTGCAAAACACAAACATGGTATTAAGCAAAAAAGTTTTTTTTTAATTATAGGTTAGTTTCGTTGCCTTATAAACACCAATTCGCAAATACATGTAGAAACATCCAAGTCATCATGTTAAGTGGGGAATAAGAAAGACCTGCTTTAACGTGAGCTTGCGACAAGATTCTCTCGTCACCACTCACTTTTCCCTATGCACAGTCATCATCATCATCATCACCACCTGATCAGGAATCAGGAAACCTGGGTTCTAACTCCAGACCTGTGACTAATAAACCATGCAATCTAAAGAACTCTTTAAACATAGGAAAATTTCACAATTTCTCTCAGCCCCAGTTTGCTTACTGTACTATACCCATTGCCATCAAGTCAATTCCAACTCACAGCAATCCTATAGCACAGAGTAGAACCACCCCATATGTTTTCCAAAGAGTACCCTTGGATTCAAACTGTTGACCTTTTGGTTAGCAGCCATAGCTCCTACCCACCATACGACCAGAGTTTCCCTAATTTGCTTATTTTTAAAAATGAATGTTTAGGTAATAAATGCTTTTTAAAATGGAACAGAAAAATATAAGGTAAAAATGACTACCTAAATATATTAAAACTGCCTCTAGGGTCACCATGTGACAGATCCAACTCGACAGCACTTGGCTGGCTTTGGCTCCCTTCGACGGCACTTGGCTGGCTTGGCCTTAGCCATGAGACCAGAAGGACTGATTGTCCCCTGCTACCACTACTGAACATTTTAATCAATGATTCCACAGATCAATCCTAATCAAAAAGGTGAAAAATGCAGAACAGAATTTCAAATTATTATGGGTTCTAGACTTTCTGGAGCCATGAAGGTGGGAGGAACCCTTGAAACTACTGTCCTGGGATAATCTTTAAGACTTAAGCCAAAACTCTCATCTAAAGTCTTCTTAAAACCAAGCAACAGTAAAAAATGTCTGTCTTAAGCACTATGCTGTTTTGATTCCATAGACATCGATATCTTTCTGTTGGAGATCAAACTTGCAACAGCAACCTGAAAGATTAGACAGGAACCTTGAGGGGCAGTACATTTATGTTAATAAGGGAGAACAACTCAAAAAAGAAAGCAAGAATGGTGGAATAACTTGAAGACTATAATCAATGAATCTCACTAAATGACATATGTAGAAACTGTTGAATTGGTGTTATGTTTTGCTGTGTATATTTTCAGCAACAACAACAAAATAAAATTAAACTGGAAAAAAGAAAACCGAAATTGATGCTAACATACATCAAAAATACAGAATGCCACAATTTTTTTTTCAATAAAAGGAATGTTTTCCACCAGAGCAAAAAGAGCTAAACAAAAGACATCACAAATTAAATTTTGAGGGTAGCAAGATGCTTTTAGTCCTGTAAAGAAAAACCCTACAAATCACAAAAAATACCCTAAAACTCTACATTCCCTTTGACCTGGTAGTTCTACTTTCAATTACAAATTCCCAAAGAAAATCTGAAGTTCTCTAAAAAGGAATCTTCACAGCAGCATTATACGTAAGAGAGGAAAACTGGAAGCAACCTGTATGTTCAAAAATAGAGGGACAGTTGAGCACAATCTTGTTTCGCTAACAAAATGGAACAAAAGGCTGTATAGCCACTTCTTAAGTCCTAGGTTATTAAGAACGGAAATATGCACATGAAATAATTAAAAAATGGACAGAGTGATCACAGAACACATCCACCCTCTTTATTATTACTAGAAAAATACTAATGAAAACTAGAAGTGAAACCAGAGTAATATAAAAGGTTCATTTGGTTCTTTTCTTCCTATAAAATCACAACAATGAAAAATAAAAGGGGATACAAAGAAGGGAAGAATGCACTTTATAGACTATATTCCAGCATTTACATTTCATGCTTCTTCAGTATACTTTACCAACACGATTAATAAGCACTTATAACTCTATCTCCCCTATAGTGTCACTGTGAGTTGGAATCTACTCCACGGCAGGGGTACATCTCCATCTGGAAATCCTGGTGGCATGGTGATTAAGTGCTATGGTTGCTAACCAGAAGTCAACAGTTCAAATCCACCAGGCGTTCCTTGGAAACTCTACAGGTAGTTCTACTCTGTCTACAGCGTTGCTATGAATTGGAATTGACTCAATGGCAGTTCTTTTTTTTTTAATCTCTATCTAATATTTAATGTTTTCCAAAGCACTTTCATAAAGATTATCATTAAATCACTTGAAAAATCACTGTCATTCATGGCACCTAGGTACCAAAACATTAAACTTTGGTACAGGATCTGCAAAGCAAGAGATCTATCACATAAAATCATATTATACAGATTGTTGGGGCCCTGTAGTCCAGTGGGTAAGCATTTGGCTGCAAACCCTTTGGTCTAAAGTTTGAATCCCCCAGCTGCTCTGAAAACTCTATGATGAAGTTCTACCCTGTCTTACAGAGTTTCTATGAGTCCAAATCAACAAAAGAACAATGAGTTTGTTTGGGGTTTTGGTTGTTAAGCACTGTTTGATTATAAATGTTCTTCCTCTTCTTCCTAAACAGCTTCAGTGGGAAACTAAACAAGCATCAAGAATCAAGAGTAATGATCCCAGTGGGCCTTTGGATGCTATAGTCAACCTTAATATAGTAGAACATGCCATGAAGCAAATGGGGATCTGGCGCATACCTTTTATGTACAATGACTCCTTTCCTTCTTCCACACTACATGACACAAAGCCACAGCAACTAACCACTTTGGTTTGTCTAGCAACAGACCCTTTCAGCTGTAGCTGAGACAAGATGAACAGACTTACTGAAATACACAGTACATATAATCACAGCGTTTGACTTCAACATATAGACACAGCTTTGGATTATTATCCCCCTGAGAGCACCACAAAGACATAAAAAATCTAGAATTCTTCAAAGTAACAACATTCCAAGAGAAATGAACTAGTGGCAATGCTCCTATAAAAAAGGAATGTGGATGTCTCACAAAAGCCTAAGGAAGCATTCTTCCTTCTGAAAAATGACATTTTTTGCTAATGATCAATATTTTGATCCCTATGTTTTAAGCATTACAATGTTGGTGTCCTTTAACACATTCCAAGAAAAATAAGAAAAAGGTAATGGTGTGTCATGTGAAAAGTAGTTTTTTTTTAAAAAAAAAGGACCACAAACTAAAAATGGTAGCAAGTGAGTGTACCAAAACTATAGGAATTCCACCATCAACTGTCATGCACGAGTCTCTCAGTCATGGCTAGAGTGCCAACTCAACAACAGTCTCAATCTTTTACATTTAAAACTAATAAAATCTCATTTCTAGATTACTATAAGAAAACTCCAACAAGTAGCTATACTCATTTCTATTACCACCAACATTATCTAATAAACTATTCAACACTCCAGTGTAATTAATCTTCAGTCAATGATTTCTAGTGATGAACTCTGCTTCTGTTTGTTACCAACAAATCTTAAGGCTTAGGAAAATTAAGAAAGAGCAGGAATTACCCATTTAAAAATGAATCTCAAAATATGCTGCCAACACGCAACAAGTTGCACTGATCATTTTCTGTCTTAATTATTCTGCAGAACCTAATCGGTATCTTTTGCACCACTCAGTAATATATACAAATCATATAGGTTCCAGGATACGAGATAACAATTTACAGCTTTAAAGAAAATAACAAACCCGCAAAAGAAACCAAGACTCACACTGATATAAAACCCGCACACAGTTTGAATTAAACCTTCACCATGTCAACCATTACCCACTTCACGGGATAGCAATTCAGTGTCCAGACAGATAGCTCAAACACTGACTCATTAAAATACCATGTAATAAGACAAGGACAAAAGGATATTAAAAACCAAACCAAAAAAAAAAAAAAAAAAAAACTTCAAAAAGAGCACATACTTCTGAGCAAATCATAATTAGAACAGGAATTAAAATAAAATGACAACCTCCTAGTAAAGAACTTTACTAGCTAAGAGGCCATTTACATTTCAAAAAGTCTTCTATGCTATGCTTAAGTATCACATCACTAAGGTTTCTCAATGCTGTGGTACCATTTCAATTAAGGCTGTGTGGCAGAGCTCTGTGTAAATTAATTAGTTGAGGTTGCACAGATATTCTAAAAGCTACTCTCTTAAACCACCTCAGAGATAGGTAAGATTCGTGGGGAATTAAAATTTAAATACAACTTACTAATCAATTCTTCCTGCTTTCACATTTCAATAACATTTTGTGTAAGAATACGTAAATCTGTGAAAATACTACTAATTGAAAGTTTATTTACCTTCATACAGCTGAAGGAAGGGTATATAAGTTTGCTGTTGATACTCAAGTTTTATATCAGATTTCATGTAGACTTACTAGCAAACATTTTCATAACGATAGTGAACCTGATAGATACTTTAGTGGGAAACGTGGCCAAATTTGAAATTCACATGTGCTAACAACTAAATTGGTATCTGGTAATTTACGTAAACAGCATCATAAAAAAATAATGATTTCATGGACCTTCCTTGAGACTTAACTTGTTAAATCTGTTCATTATAATTTAGCTTAATTTTAACATTTGATGCATTTTATCAAAAGTAATATTTTTATTTTCTTTCTCAATTCAAAATACCAAGAGAACTGTTACAACACATAATTTTTAAAATCATTGGAACTAGATGTTTGCTAAATGTGTACATAAAAATAGTAAAAGTTAGTTGAGTGAAAGCTTTTACTGAAAATTAAGAAAAGAAATACAAAGTCTTTTAGAGATCACAAGCCTTCCAGTTATGCACATAAGAGATTTATGAACTCCTCTATCATCCCAAAATAAAGTCCCTACAGTCTCATTATAGTGATTGTGAAAAATTCATAAGTGTTATACAGCAGAGATGATTTAGAGACTTTTTAATGGCTAATTTGTTTGAAAAACATGGAACACTGTATGCAGAAATACATCTTTCAAGACAGTACCATTGAGAAGAGGTTGTCCTTCATGCACATCCTTCGATAAGACTGCACTGTAAACATCTTCAGGAAATCCAGTCTTGCATAACGCGATTTCACCAGAAGCCTCTACAGACGCCTGCAAAGGAAAAAAATGAACGCAATGATTGCTACCTCCTTCAACTGAGAAACATTCCACTTGGCATAAAGCCTTATTTTTCAACTATCTTGTACAAACGACCTCTTTGTTTCTGAATGGTTACATTTAGAATGTAGAGGGCAAAGGGTTAATCTTTTTGGTAACTAGGGTAGAAGAAACAAATCCCACTTGTCTTGCCCAGTAAAATCTAAATGATACACATTCTAGGTTCTTCTAAGGACTTAACCTTTCAACTAAAATAGTCATTGTGACTCAGAACTATACTAAGTTGGAGCTGAGGGAAGAAGGAAACAGTCAAATACTTTGCAGGTGCCACAAATCACTATCACCAACCCAATGTTACACTGTAAGCATGCAAATGCATTCAAGTGTATGGATTTGCATCTTCTCACTTAATTCTCTACCTAAGCAATTCTGTGTGCTCTGTTCATTAAAGAAACAAATCACAATATAATGCAGGGTACACAGCATCTTATACAAGTAAAACTAATCCATCAAAAGCAACAATTTCTCTAATTTGAAGGATAAGAATATAATACAATGATAAACCATGATTAATACAATCACATGTAATTTTTTATACTTAAAAATTATAAAGTAACAGCATTTCTCACTCTCCTTCTCTATCATCACTTGTAGTTCATTACTCAGTGAGCTCAAAACACAGTCCAAGCAAGTGCTATCCACTTAGACGTTCAAGTCAGTTTCACCACTTCTTCTTCCGCCCCTACTTAAAAAACTGTAAGACTATTAGCACTGAGTGGAACTCAAGGCATTAACGTTAATTAGAGGAGACTCTAGCCACACCGAGAACCCAAAGACTGGAGGAGGAGGGGTGGGTGGAGGCCATCTGAGGGAGGGATTTCAGTAACCACAGCGACAGTATTAGGGATAGTCTGCAGTGGTGAGGAGAATCAGAGACTGAGAGGAAGGAAAAAGGTAAGCTCCAAAGCAGAAGAACCTCAGAACAGTCGTTTGGATCAAGCAATACAACTCAGCTTAATAATTTATAGACTACCTGGATTACCCAATGAAGACTTGCTAGTACTGATGCCACAAAAATCCGGACTAACTCAGTATTTAAACTTTTTTTCAAAGCTGAGAAAATATTTTATTTCAAATACATATGGACCTTATTAAAAATCACACAGTAATATCAAAATGTTATCAGGAGCAACAGTAAGATACTGGCACATTCCCATCAAATTAGCAAGCAGCTATAAATCTGTTACTTACTTTTGCACCTCTATGTACAAGAAAGGATTGTGTCAAGTAAAGGATAGAAAAAAACCACCAACTTCATTATCCAGGTATTAGTAGAGACTAGTATGTTCAATCTTGGGGTACAATTTGGCAACTTCAAAATCTAAGGAAACTCTCCCATATATACAGCAGAAATGTTCACTGTAGTATGGCTAACAACAGCAGAAATGAAGGCTACCTAAATGCCTATCAACTGGCGAACAGACTAATAAAAACCTGGCCATGTCTCAAGAAAGTGTCAGTTTAAATTCGGTGCAAGACTGAATGAGAAATTTAATTGTAAATTAACACAGGGATGACTATTGTTTTCAGTACAATCAGGAGTCGATTTTGTGCAGTATTCCAAATTCAGATTAAAGATAAAGCACATTGCATTATGAATCTTGCAAAATATTAGAAAACAGATGATGATTCCACTTATATAAAGTTTAAACATGAAAGACAGTACATTACTATGGACACATACATATGTAGCAATAACATAAAACTGTTAGGGGTAATGATTAACACCAAATTATAGATAGTGGCTACTTCAAGGAAGGAAGAGAGAGAAAAGCCATCAGGGAAGATCATACAGCTGGTTTCAATACTATATGTAATAATTTTCTTCCAAGAAGAATGAGGCAAACAAGGTAAAATATGACTTTTATGTAAACGCATGGGTGCAAGTGATAGTATTCCTTGTACTTCTTCCATGTTCCACGTATTTCATGACAAAAAGAAAAGAGAAAACACTAGAAAACAACTGAGAAGTGAGAAGCTGGGCAACTGTCACACATGGAGTTTAGGACACCGGGAGATAATATGAGAGTTGATACCCAAGCACTTATACTGGGCCTGGCACAGAGAAAAAACTCAATAATGAAAGATTTTGTGTTAACCAAAACAATTAAGAAGAACTCCCTAGTTTCATACATAAAATGTCCAGAATTGGAGTCAATTTGTGTCCTGCTGGTATGTTAGGGGTCTGCCTATGGTGCTGTAGTCAAGGCTGCTGCTAACAACAGCCAAGCCGGAACAGGGCCGCTAAGGGGCACTGGTAGGAGCAAAGCTCTGCAGGTCAAGCAAGGCCAGAAATGAAAAATGGGGGAGCGGGGGAACAATCAAAGCTAAGCACTAGATGAAAATGGGAAAGCTTTTCACTACTAGTATGTTTTCCAGGGGATCTGAATCAGCAATAACAACACAATTGCAGTCCCAACTCAAAAGAACAGGAATTCAAGGCCCTATGAAGTCACCCACAATACGTGAATGTTAACTTCTAAGTTTCAGTCTCTTAACTAACATCAGAAAAGGGGACTTCTGTCCTCACCAAGCTAAAACCCAAAACCAAACCCACTGTTATTAAGCCAGTGCCAATTTCTCTGTGCCTCATTTTCCACCTGTATGAAACAGTACCTCCTCACCCAGGGTTACCGTTGAAAATCACAGAAAGACAGTTTGTAAAGCATGTAACAAATGCCAGCAACCAATAGTAAATCCCGGTGGAGCTCAAGAATCACCTTTGCATTTTTTACATTCATTTTAAATAGATGAAGCTTTTTAAAATTCTTTGCCCCCAAGGATGAGAAAGTGGATTCACAAGACAACATGCTTGTCGTAATATATAATGTGTTTTCCTAAACACCAGGTTTATAAAATTACTAAAATATGTATTTCCTCTTATTAATTTCATTAGAAACCCTGGGGGAATAGTTGTTAAGAGCTATGGCTGCTAACCAAAAAAGTCAGCAGTTTTAACCTGCCAGGCACTCCTTGGACACTCTATAGAGCATTCTGCTCTGTCTTATAGAGTCTCTATGAGTTGGAACCAACTTGATGGCAGTAGGTTTTTTTTTTGTTTTTTGTTTTTTTGTTTTCCGCTCAACCCTCTGTCTCCAAATAATAAAATGAACGTGTCCAAAACACACACAGGAAATGTTCAAATGACTACAAGCTACACACAGGAGATGCTGCAGGTTTGGTTTATGCCAAGCACTGTGCTAGCAAGTACTGTACAACTAATACTTAATTCAATTCTCACAGCAACCTTAGGAGGCTAGGACTGGCTTGGGTGGGTGGAGAATGGAGCTCTGCAGAGCACCCATCCAGTCTTGACACTAGTGGTGACAGCCTTATAAAGGACAATCAAAGCTTCCCAGTCTAACTCACAGCTATCACCTTTATGTTCTACAATTGCTTTTCAACTCACAGGTAGAGCTGTCTGTTCCCCACAGGGCATTTGGCCATGTCTGGGGAAATTTCTGGTCATTACAACTACGGGAATGCTACTGGCACCTCATGTGTAGAGGCCACTGATTCTGCTAAAATCCTACAGTTAACAGGAAGTGCCTTCAAACAAAAAATTATGGAGCCCAAAATGTCAGTAGTGTCAAAGTGAAGTACAGAAACCCTGTTCTACATCAGTTCATTTGAAAAGGGCTCTCCTACTGCCCTTCAATGCCTTCAGCAGCAGAGTTCAATCTCTTCCAAAGGCCCACTGCACTGGAGAAAATCTTGTTGGTATCTGTTATCAATTCAGAAAACCAAAATGCAGCCCTTGATGCTTATTCCCAACATTAATTGATCATTCTGCCAGGCCCCAAACTAGGCTCTGAAAGTGTAAGGATGAGAAAGAGAAAGTCTCCCCTCAGTGTCACCGTGTAAGAGAAAGAGACAGCATACAGCATGCATTTTCCCAATATTTGAATATGGCAAGGGTCATCAAACTTCTTCTGCAAAGGGACAGAGAGTAAAGGTTTTAGATTTTGCTAGGGTCACAGGATCTTGGCTGAAACTGACTCCACTCTGCCAGTGCAAAGCAATAGCAGCCAGAGGCTACTGGTAAACAAATAGAGTTTTCATTACCGGTGCAATAAAACTTTATTTATGGACACTGAAATACAAATTTCACGTAAAGTATCACAAAATGTTCTTTTTTTTGTTTTGGAAGCATTTAAGCTCATGGTACACAAAAAGAGACAAGAGAACTGTAGGTTACAGACACCTGCAATAGTCTGTTTTGTGTTATAAAACCATGCTCTCTCATTTAATTCTCACGCTGGCCCCCTGGGGGAGGGGGAATTTTCTCACATCTTACAAATGAGCAAATAGGTTTTCACACAGAGCTTCCAAGAATACCCAAGACTTCACATCCAAGAGGCAGGATTCTAACCTCAAACTGTCTCCAAGTATAACAAATAATTAAATACAATTCATTCAAGCAACATGTTCTGAATGTCCATTTGCCAAAGAAGACACAGCCCTCCCTGCCCTTAAAGGAGCTCAGGGATTAATGTGGGAGCAGAACAAAGAGATAATTACAATGGAGAGTGGCCACCCAGAGGCAGACACACTCAGACAGAGGACTTGAGGGGAGCCCAAGGAGGGAGCGTTGGGCCCCCCAAGCAGAGCGCAGGAACAGCCAGGCAGTAGGGGGTGGCAGGGCAGCTCTTACTGCTTGAGCTAGAAAAGGGTGGCTGGAAGCAGCATAGTGCCTCGGGAATTACAATGAGTTCAGTGTCACTGAAGTCCAAGAAGCAAAACAGGGAGTCAGAAGTTGCGGCTGGACAGTGAGACAGGGTTAAACCATTGATGGCCCCAGTGTCTGCAAGTTTAGGGCTATCTTGTTAGCTGGTGGGGAGCCAGGCACAAATTTTAAGTGCAGCAGATAGTGTTTGATAGAAAATATGCTGTTAGTTTCGTGGGAAATATATGGGAACAGGAGGGTAGACAACCAAATGACAGCTGGAAGACAACTTAGGACAGAGGCCTGAATCCAGGCAGAGCTGCAGGAGCTAAGGAGGAACACAGATTTTATCAATACCGAGGCGGTTAAAATTGATATAAGCCTTAGCGAGGGCTGGGATTCAGAGTGAAGGGGAGGAGGGAGGAAAGGACGCCTCCCCCATTTTTCCAGCTGAATGACCATGGACACGCACTCAACAAACTAAGAAAGATAACCATGAAACTGTAACATCAAGAATAAAGTGCTAAGGAAGCAGAAAGAATGGAATGATAAATCTAGCTGTGGAAGTCAAAGAAGCCTCCACAGCAGGTGAAATGACATTTAGGCTGTCTTTAAAGATGATTAAAAATTTGTCAAGAGAAGGAAGAAGATTAAAAAAAGGGCATTCCAGGACAAATGCATCACAGTACAAAGCCCATGTTGACTTATATTGAACTCAGAGTCAACCAAAACAAGACTTAAAAACAATCCTTATCAGACAACTGTTGTTCAGTCTCCTCTTCCGTATCCATACCTCTACTGTGATTGTGGGCCCCTAGGGAAAACAATTAAGGAACTGTCATGACTCAATGGCTGAATGCTCAGCTGCAGACTGAAAGATTGGGGTTCTAACCCACCAGCAGCTCCATGCTAGAAAACGCCTGGTGATCTGCTTCCATAAAGATCACAGCCCAGGAAACCCTATGGGGCACTTCTACTGTGTCCTATAGGGCTGCTATGAATTAAAACTAACTCTAGAGCACTCCACAAGGCCAACACTTTACACTTAGCCCTGCAATATTTGGTCTCTGTAAATTAATAATTCTAGCTAGTTTTAGCCATTCCCCCAAGCTTTGGGACTCAGCGTATAAGGAGACACCCCAGTCATCATAAAGATGCTGTTTGGGTTCTTATAACAGGTAAGTCATCTGCCTCAGGCATCGCCCTTCCTGCTAGCCCAGCCCAACCCAGGCTCTTGAGAAGAGGCAGTCAGTCAGATGTAGTGGAAGTGGTTGGGACCACGGACCTTCAACAAGGCAGCTGCGAGAGATTGAATCCTGGCTCCACTGCTGACAATCTGTGAGACCTCAGAGATGTCACAGTCCCTGCATCTGTACAATAATAATAATAACGAAGGCAGCACATACCCACAGGGAGATGTGAGAATTAAATGACTTGATATGTGTAAGGTGCTTAGGCCAGTAACTGACACATGATTTTTTGATGTGCTAGCTACTATTAATAGCACCAATACTATTATTACAACACAAATCCAATTCATGGAGTATCTGCCATACAACAGAGTGTTTCCAAATGTGCTCTGCTTAGCATGTGTTCTGGGCCATTTATTTAAAATACAGATTCCTAGGTACCAACTCCAGATTCATTAAGACAGAGTCTCAGGAAATATGACGGGGAAATTCATATATTTAGCAAGTGTCTCACGCGATTCCTTTGCAGTGTGTATTGCATTCGGTGGCCAGGCATCCAGCCCGGGTTCCTCCTTCTAATCCCTGAGACTTTTCTGAACTCCAGATACAGTATACCTACCCTTCTGCCCTGGCCTTTGAGTCCAGTAACTTAACGTAAAACAAAAAGAAATAAAGAAACAATTATTTTCCTGTTCTTAACAGTTCTACGCTTTCTCCTAGTTATTGTGTGCATCTGAAAATGGAAACCACAAGCCATTCTTTGGTAATTACTGCTTCTAGAATTTCACCCTATATAAGCATGGGCTCCCTATTCTTTTGTTTGGAAACTATACCTGCCTAATTTTGTTTTTAATTGGGACAATATTCCCTTCTCCAATCCCCTCGTTTCCAGAATTCCTCAAAGATTACAAACAGTTGGCAAGTCTTCCTGCCCACCATGCTGAGCAATTCATGCTGGTCAGAGTACCTGAACTCATTTAAGGCTGCTTTGAGCTCACACACAATCAGCTCACCTATCTTGAGTTTCAATTTCCTCTTACAAGTATTTGCTCTACTCTTCTCCGGCTGAAGATCGACCTCCTTGTCTGAAAAAAGACAGCAGTGTAATAGGAGTTGAGGAGTTTTACTTGTCTGTTAGTATTAGTCTATCTCTTTCAGTTCTGAACTCAAAAAGACATCTCTTTTGTTCTTGTTAAAAACTTTCCATTGTCTCAATACTAGGAACTTTAAAGTCTTGAATTTACTACTCTTTTAAGTTTCCATCATTTTTTTTTAAGGGCATCCTCTTCTTTCAAGAACATAACAGTTTTCCATGGTCACTGGTTCTGCTTTCCAGTATCCTCCAGGCTACTCCTAAATTCAAGCTCTTCTCCTGTGGAGCCACAACCAAACTTTCTAATCACCTCTTCCTGATCAAAATCATTTGCTAGGAATTTCACATCAGAAAGTGACCCAAACCTTTTGGAATCACTTTCCTGGCTCTGAAGACTGATTAAAACCTAGAATATACTGGTTACCAAACTCCTAAGTTAGATGTCCCCTCCAAAAGCATTTCACGCTTCCTTCTTGTTCATCAGACATTCTGTGGTCATAATCAAATAACAATTTGATTATTCTAAAGCAGATTATCAAGTCTGGCCAAGAGAACTGAAACTCTTCTTTTACTTAATGTTTGTTTTCTTCATTCTTCATTGAAATAAAGGCAGGTAACGTGTTCAGTGGCTAAAACTGAGGGCTCTGGAACAAACCTGCTTGGGTCTAAATCCTGTGTCTACTTCCTACCACCTGTGCCCTCCATTAAGTTATATAACCTCATTGTACCTTAGTTTCTGCTTCTGTGACAGTAATAATGATGATGATGACGATGATGACACAGTTAATAGTATGAGAAACATGGAACTGTTGTGAAAAGTATCAAGTGCCAAAAACTAATATCTGATTGACCATTAGAAAGATTTAGCCATTATGATGTTGTTGCTTTTGTTGTGGTGATTTTTATTTCTTTACTTTGTGAATGCAGAGAAATATTTGAAAAGAGTTTTGTGAAGCAAGAATATTGTAGGGAAATCAAGGTCATGGGAAAGGGGAGAAAAAAGTTCACAAATAGATACAAAAGAAAGACAAATGGAATTCCTTCTACAGCATGTGTTTCGTGGGGTGGGGGTGGTGGGTAAAGGTGATAAGGGAAAGGGGGAAACTACAGTAATACTTTCACTATGCACTGAAGTCTTGCAAATGACAGAAATGAATATAAACAATTAATGACGGCATTTTTAAAAGTGGTTAATTGGGTATATGGTAATAGAATAATCAAATTGTTTAAGACCAAATCTGTGTGATTGATTTTTTTAATCCAATTTATTACCAAGCGATTACATTTGCCAGATTCTCCACATTTCACAGAATTCCATCCATGATGTTGGAGGCCATGTTAAGAGGATTACTCAAGAGCTGCTGCCACTCTCTAAAAGTTTTCTGTCAGTTATGACACTGATGGCACTTGAATTTAATATCCCTTGAAACAAGCTTTAAATGTGCAGAAGTTCAGCAATGGACTTGGATTTTTTTATTTTTTTTATTTTTTTTGTGCCATGCCATTTTGGAGATCAAGTACAGCACTTTGTACAGGTTCATTAACTCTTTCTTACTCTCATGGTAATCCACACTATCTTACGTGCAAAGACTTAAAATCAATCTAGGAATTCATTCAATATATTGGGTGATTGGCAATTTCTAATATTTAGTGCTTGCATTGTGCCAAGACCTGTGTTATTGCTCTTTCTGTGCATTTTACCTCATCAAATCCTCACAATAACCCTAAAGGTAAACCTGTTGCTGTTGAATCCATTCCCACTCATGGCGACCCCACATGTTTCAAAGGAAAACTTGTTTCATAGGGTTTTTAATGGCTCTAATCTTATAAAAGTAGATTAGCAGGTCTTTCTTTGGCAACACTACAGGTATATGCTGTTATTAGTGATATTCTACAGGTAAAGAAGCAGCAGTTTTACAGTATACTACCCTAGGTCAATTAGCTAGTCAGTTTAGGGTCAGTATGCAAATGCTGACTGCAAATGCAAAATGCTTTTAAGATTACCCTTAACTATAGCTCAAATGCCAGAAAAGCCATCAAAAGCATAATACATAATAGGTAAGGACTAAAACTGATCAAAGGTTAACACCAAGTGAAATATTTGCCTGCTGCTATTGTGATTTTTTTCCCTAAAATATGATTCTGATACATGACACATAATATATACAATATGCAGGCCCTAGGTGGTACAAACAGTTAATGTGCTTGGCAACTAACCAAAAGCTTGTAGGTATGAGCCCACCTAAAGGCATCTCACAAGAAAGGACTAGTGATCCACTTCTGAAAAATTAGCCATTGAAAACTCTATGGACAGTTTTACTCTGACACACACAGGGTCACAACATGTCAAAATCAACTTGACAGCAACTGGTTATATAGGACATGTGATGTGTCACAGAAATGACTGTAATGGTTCTGGTCACTACGGACAAGCTGCAGAGAAACACAGATCAAATTTCCTTAAACATCTTACTTTTTTTTTTAGCCATCCAAATAAAAGCCCCCAAAACTCTTCTAAGTACAAAATAACATCAGTACATATCTACCAAAGCTAGCATGTTAATTTTCAGTGGATAGTATTTATAATATAATAATTACAATTGATAGTAAACTCTCTGCAGGCTTTCCATACTTTAGAGCTGCTTGTATTCACGCACACTTAGATTCATTTCATAAAACTGAGCATAGTTTCATTTTTTTTAAATTATTACAGATGTTTATAGTTCCTGTAACTCTGATTTAACTTGAATAGCTGGCCATAGCAATAATTTATCTAATTCTGAGTTCTTGATAAGATAAACAGAACCCAATTATAACATTATTCTTGTGAGAAAATAGCATTTATGACACAGCTTCCAGAAACAAGTACTGCTGTAAAGAGAGGACTGTCGATGACAGTCGAGTTTAATGCCCTTCCTAGAGATGTTGGGAAGCAATGCCCTTTTAGTGGTGTCCTAATGGATCATGCAGTAAAGTAGTAAACTCGCGTGTCCTACACACAAACTGGGAGGTTACAGAGCTAATGTGGTCAGTTGCAGCTTCAGGGCAAGGGCTAAAGACTCACATTGCCCAGCCATGGATATTCTGAGTGATTTAAGTATGGCTATTCTGCTAATGGGAACCCTCGTGGCACAGTGGTTAAATGCTAACTAAAAGATCAAGAGTTCGAATCTACCAGATGCTCCTTGGAACTTCTATGGGGCAGTTCTACTCTGTCCTGTAGGATTGCTATTAGTCAGAATTGACTTGATGGTGATGGGTTTTGTTTTGGGGGGGTTTATTTTGATAGTGGAAACCGTAGTAGTGCACTGGTTAAGTACTACATCTACTAACGAAAATGTCAGCAGTATAAATCTACCAGGTGCTCTTTAAGCACTATGTGGCAGTTCTACTCTGTCCTACAGGGGCACTACGAGTCAGAATAGACTCAGTGGCAGTGGTTTTGGTTTTGGTTTATTTTGCTCGTTACACTGTGTTACTTCTATAGCAAGAATGCTTATTCTGAGGCTGCTTCCACATCCAAACTCTTTTCACTTCACCACAGCCTGGCCTAGGACAGCAGTCCTCAGAGTGGGGTCCAGGGATGGCACCCAAGGCTCTTTCAGGGAATCTGCGAAGGCACTGCTATTTTCATAACATAATAATACACATTTGCCTTTTGTAGTCTCATTCTCTCACAAGTGTACAGTGGGGATTTCCAGAGGTTACATGATATGTGATATCTCAACAGAGATATGAGAAATTAGCTGTCTTCTATTGAGTCAGACAGTAAGGAGATTTGCAAAATGTAAAAAGATAATGCTACTCACCTCATTAACTTTTTTTTATATATTTTACAGAAGAAGCTTATTTTTTCATAAAAATGTGCATATACTGGAGAAATTCCTGAAACTATGCCTCCTGGATATTCTATTAATCAAGAATTGAAACCATTCCCGACGCCCACTCTTCAGACTTAAGATTAGACAGGAGTATAAAACAAAAGATAACACAGGTGAAGGAATGTGCTTCTTAGTTCAATCAGATACATGAGACTAAACAGGTGAGAGGACAGGAAAGGACAGAAACTGGTCAAAGGGACACAAGAAAATGGGATGGAGAAGGAGAGCATGCTATCACACTGTGGGGACTGCAACCAGGGTAAGAAAACAATACGTACACGAATTTTTGAATGAGAAATTAACCTGAGCTATAAACTTTCACCTAGAGCACTCTATATATACATGCGCGCACATACACACATTCATTTGATAATGTTCACAAGAATATGTGTATGTATATTAACACATGTAATAGGCTTTCTTTCAATGAGTTAATACACAGTTTTTAATTTTCTCAGTCTAACATGATAAACAGTGACAGGTATTAGTCACACATAAAAATACTCTTTGGAGTCTTCCACAGTTTTTAAAAGTGCTAAAGGGTCCTCAGACTGCTTGTGAGCTGCTGCCCTGGAGAGAGAACAGCAATGGTCGGAACTCACCTACAGACTACATTTAAAAGAAGAATCTGGGCAGCTCATCCCAGCCATGCTCCATACTTCTTCCACCTGGGAGTCACTAGGCCACTGTCACCAAGTGTGGCTATCTCTGCTTCCCTGTTCTGACTCTTCAGATCCCCTGCAGCATTTCTGCGGGGTGGGTAACCTAGCCCTGCCTGTCGGAGAGCAGGATAGTCTGTGTAAATCTGGCATTTAGATAAAAGTCAATTTGCCCACAGATTAAAAAGCCACGCCCTCCCAGCCTGGAATTTATCAGAATCCTGGTGATATTTTCCTTTCCTATCTATTAACTCATTTGGGTTAGTTTAGAACTCAGGCAGGGAAGAGAGGTCCTATTTATTGGGCCATTCAAAGCCTTTAACGCTTATTTGAGAAATAAAAAAGTCTAATGCTGGGGAACAAGATGCTCATGAAGGAACTGGGACACCTGGAAGGGCAGACAGGATGCTCTTCTCCAGCTTTACAAGCTTTTTAACTTCGTGGTTTGCAGTCTTTATTGTGCAATACGGCTGATTTTTATAGTTGGGCAGGTGGCTTTTAACATCAGGAGACTTTAATTTTAAACCACAGAGTATTTTGATCTTGATGCGTGACCACAACTTATGGTGGCTTATTCCATAGGAAAGTGGCTGTTTCTATAGATGCAGGGTCTCGAGCAAAGGTACTGGACCTCAGAAAGGACAGCAGGCCAAAGATCTGAGAGAGGCGTAAGGACACACAGTGACCTCAGCCAAACAGTGGGCACTCAAGGATGCAGGCTGTTGCAGCATGGCCTGGATCAACACAGGGGGTTACCTAGTAAAGACATGAAGCAGCTCAAGACTTTCATTCTTGAGCTGCCTGTGGGCCCAGACCTGAATAAGCAGAGGCCACCGAGACACAGACATACATGCTGCCTACAGACTCGTGAGCAACTCAGCACTATTTTCAAACGACAGTTTAAGAGCCCAAATGAGGGTCTCCCGTTAAATTACTAATGACTAGCCTACACAGACAGACCCAGATTAGCTGCCTCAAATTCCAAAGAGCCCAGAAGAGTACATCTTGGTCTCTCACAGCCTGATAACAGGCTCAAGGGTCAATCTCCATCAAGAGGTCTGGAGATGGTGGTTTTCTTGGGCTAAAACAACTCTCCATCAAGTGGCATGGAAACAGCAAGTCAGAGATGACTAAAAAGTGGGCTCCCAAGGCAGGGTGTCCACCAGACATAGCTCATACTGGATAGCACTGGACAGCACTGGACTCTAAGGGAAATGCAAACTAGTAGCTTTTGACTGTACTGGTTGGGACAGGAAAAGAAATTGAGGGAGGCTCCTCATGGAAGGTTAAGTTTAGCACTATGTGTTATCACCTCAGTGTCCAGAGGGTTGGGGTATCCAACATGCATGCCGGTTTTTCTTTCAGATAGCTGGCACTTGAGATACTGCCACTCACCTGAAAGACTCAGAATGTGGCAATGTAGTAACCTCAGTCTGTTTTAGGCGCTTTTCTTTCCTATTCAGCATACTGGTTATCTTTCTGTTCCCATTTATCTTTTGAACTTTCTGCTTCGTTCAAAGGTCATGTATTTTAGCCAGAAGGCTTAGATCAACTGGCATCCAGGAAAGGCTAAACAGGAAACATTTTCCCCATCCAATTGTCAGTACTTGCTTCAGATATTATCAGCCCTCTATTATGGTCTTTGGAACATGAAGGACAGGGTATGGGAACATCATTTCACCAGGACAGCTCTTCCAAGAGCAGGAATTGGCTTGCTTTCTAAATTGGTTGAGCGAGTGACTATTGCTGTGATTATTCTGCATGGCCTATTAGCTTTTCAGACTCTTTCAGATCCAAGTAAAACTATAGATCTTCTAAGTTTCCTGAATTTGGGGACCATCTTTTCCTGACAGACTGCGCACCTCCTCTGAGCAGGACTGCCATGCCTCTGGCAGAGCACCCTTTTGAGTTTCTGAACATAATTTCACTGTTTAGTCCACAGGCCACGGAGTAAGTGAATGGAACCTTTATTCCCTACTGCCCTGTAGATGTAACTACACTAGCAGTAACATCCTGACCTCTGTTTACCTTTCTGGTTAGGCTGGATGGAACAACAGAGTGTATCGACTCCATTCCCTTTACCATCTTTTTTCTCTGCCGAGCCAGTCTGCCTACAGAGTGCAAACATTATGATGCTGTAGGTCTTACAGGGGTCGGATCTGCAGGTTCGGAAGCCTACCTTTATTCAGGGCAGGCCAAGAAGAGATGCAATGGGGAAATTCATTCTAAGATCCAATACATATAAGCCACATTCCCCAACCTAGTCTTCATCAGTAATAAAGATGGCATTTCGATTCTTTATGGGATGGTTCTTTTATCTTATTTTATATTTGTCCAGAACCCACAGGGTCAGAAGCACTATTTATCAGGTCCCCTCAAAGTCACAGAAATCACCTATAAAGTCTCAGTCTTCTATAACAGTAAAAAGCCAAGATAAAATATCAAAAAGAAATCAAGCCCAGTAACACAATATATAAACAGCCGCACCAGGATTCGCTAGGACAGCTGAGGGCTGACAGTCTGAAAGCAGACAACCAAGGCCCTTCGAGTACTTGGGGATTCCCAGCACTGGCAGCAGAGACCACAGTTGCCTCTGGATTATTGGGTCAGTACAGATCTGAGCCAGGCTGGCATGAGGTTTGGAGAACTGTCAACTACTGTCCCCAGATGCTTGTATCTCACTTAAGTCACCACGTGCGGGAGGCCTGGTGGCACAGTGGTTAACAGTTTGGCTGCTAATTGAAATGTCAGCAGTTTGAATCCACTAGCTGCTTCTTGTAAACTCAATGGTTGTAGTTCTACTATGTCTTGTAAGTTCACTATGAGCTCGAATCAACTCAATGAAAACAGGTTTTGTTTTCTTGATAAGGAGCCCTATGTCCAGTGGCAGAAATAGTATGTTTCCAAAGTAGCCTACCCCACTTCTAGCTCAATCTGCTAGAAGTCCCCATTCATTAAGGCCAAAATTGTGCTCCCTACCACTGGGACCCCTTATGTCTTCATTCTAATTTCTAAATCCTCCTTCAGACTTCAAACCTGTGAAGTTTTCAGTAGCTTTCTCTTGCTCTTGCTGCAACTACTGTTTTGCAGTCTTGTTGCAAGGACAACATGAGACAATTCAGGTAAAGCTTGGCCTACAACACCTTAAAACCACATACACACACACACAAAAAAAAAAAAAAAAAAACCTGTTGCTATCTAGTGGATTCCAATTCATAGTGACCCCTATGGGACAGAGCAGAAATGCCCCATAGACTTTCTAAAGAGCTCCCAGTAGATCTGAACCGCTAAACTTTTACTTAGCGGCTGCGGCACTTAACTACTACATCACCAGGGTTTCCACAACACATCTTAAGCACTCCCCAAATATTCAATTTTATCATGAGCCTGTTTGCAAGAAGACAGGCAATTTTGGAAACACATATTCACACAAATGGCAAACAAACATGTTAGCTGATGGTAGTGAGCAGATAGCAAAGCTAAACCACAAACAACATACCAAGCCTTGGTTGATAGGTTAGCATCCATATACTTTCCAAAAGAATAAAAGGACAAAACACATGTAAAAAACAAACTCACACTCATTAAAAAAACAAAACCCGTTGCTGTTGAGTAGATTCTGACTCATAGGATCCTATAGAATAGAGTAGAACTGACTCATCCAGTTTCCAAGGAGCACGTGGTGAATTTAAACTGCCAACATTTAATGGCTGTAACACCATCATGCCACAGGATTTCCTCAACTTCATTAGTATCCAGAAAAATCTAAACTAAAACAGTAAGGTACCATTGCACAAACACCAAAAGAAAACGAGACCCGTTGCCATTGAGTTGATTCTGATTCACAGCAACCCTAAAAGACAGAGTAGAACTGCCCCCTGGAGTTTCCAAAGAGTGGCTGGTGGATTTGAACTGACCATCTTTTGGTTAGCAGCCATGACACTTAACTGCTGCCATACCAGGGCTCCATCATTATACCAGATTGCTAAACATTCTAAGAATATCCCTTAGTTTGACTACATCAAGTACCCTAAATCAAAAAACCAGAAATAAAAACAGACATGGTACTGGCAGGCCAGTTTGGAAAATCCTTGCACTGGCTAGTGAAGTTGAACATGCCATGCACACCGTACAACCAAGCAATTCTACTCCTTGGTCCATGTGCCAATACCACAGAGCAGATGCAGACCAGCATTCCTACCACAGGGGAGCTGACAAGAAATGCACACTCTCAGGCCTCACCACAGACATGCTGAATCAAAAGCTCAGGGTGGGTCCAGAAATCTATTTTAACAACAAAGAACCCACGGTTTAACAAGTTTTCCTGTGATTCCCACATAAGCTAAAGCTCGGGATGCCCCACTCTAGGGTATTTCCCAGAGGACATATTCAGGATATTTACAGCAGCATCGTTCACAGTAGAAAAATAACAAAAATCTGAAACCACACAAACCCATCAACAATTGAATAAATAACCTGTACCATATTCATAGCATGAAACGCTCTGGAGCAGTGCAAATGAACAAATTGTAGCTACACAGGCTCAGTATGAATGATCTTACAGATATAATACTAAGCAGAAAAAGCAAACTGAAGAAAAACACATCACATATGTACACATCTATATGGACATGTATGTACACACAAGTACGTGCATAGTACATGGATGGTAACACTATAAATAGAGCAACGAAAAAAATGTTAAGAAAACAACAATACTAATTTATCTCTGGGAGGAAGGAAAGGAATGGGTATTATGACTGGAGAGGTACACTGGGGAATTCCAAGGTACTGGCAATGTTCTACTTCTTTACCTGGCTGCCGGTTGTACTGGTACATTTCTACAACTTAATTGTGCTTTAAACTGTAAATATGTGTTTTATATACACTTCTACACTGTGCCATATATCATAAAATTTAAAAAAAGGAAGCAATCTTTAGACATTACAAAATACAAATGAATACTAGTTACGCCTTAATTTTTTTTACCTGTGTTGAACTACATATCAAACCTACCAATGAAGGCTCTGATACCAAGAAACTGGCAAGCGAATGTCCAAACATGTAACAAAACAACTGTGAAAATTTTAGCTTACATGTGCTTCAGTGTTCTCATATGTAAAATGAGTATAATTTTTTGAAAATTAAAAGAGTGCTTGGGTAAGTGCCTGGCACTTAACAGTTACTCAAAAACGATAAGCTTTCATTAGGAGAAAGGAGTCCTGATAGCACAGCGGTTAAAGTGCTCAGCTGCTAAATGAAAAGTCAGAAATTTGAACCCAGTGGAAGAAAGATGTGGCAGTCTGTTTCACAAAGATTTACGGCCTTGAAAACTTGTAACTTTGTTCCTTTGGGTCACATGTAAAGAGCCCTGAACAGTACCTCCTGTATAGTACTTACTCAAACATGATAAACTATTAATAGGATAGAATGATACTGAGTTAAAAGCATTATTTTCCTGTGATAAAATCATCGGTAAATCAATGGATCTACCTTCACTCTGGTTTTTCAGATTCTATATAAATGCAATGTTAAGGACCCTCAACCCTCTTCTCTACTGGGTCCCTATCATCATATCAAAAGTATTCAGAGGCTAACTCTGGTTCCAGGTGAGTCTGAAAACACATGCCCCCACCTCCTTACCTCATACACACAAATACACTCTTTCAGGATACATGCCGGCTCATTAAAAATCAAATCAGAGAAGACACAGAACTAGAAGACGCCAGAATGGTTTCTGTCTGATTCCCTGCTATTCTCATATCAATTTCTGGCAGCATGACACTCCATATACATTAATCCTTCTCCCCTAGTTATAAAAGTCAAGAATCATATCAACCCAGAAAGCATCTGTTAGGATTTAAGAAGGAATGTTCAAATACACGCCTTTTAATTGTGGCTTGCAAATGTGGTCTACAGAACTCTGGCTGTAGTAAACACGGAGCTACAAGTCATGCTGCTGTCACATTGAACAGACAAGGTCTTGCATGTCAAGTGCTCAAAACTTACTTTAGTAAGTCAGTTATCCCTCACTTGTGTTTGTGTAAAATAGTGGGAATGATTATGATCCTGTTATGGATTGCATTATACCCACCACAAAATAACTGCTGGAATCCTAACCCTTTTACCTGTGGGTGGGAGCCCAGGTGGTGTAGTGGTTAAGAGCTACGGCTGCTAACCAAAAGTTTGAATCCACCAGTTGCTCCTTGGACACTCTGTGGGGCAGTTTTACTCTGTCCTTCTGGGGTCACTAAGTGTCAGAATCTACACAATGGCAACAGGTCTGACTGTTTTGGTTTTATAGCCGTGGCTGTAATCCTGTTTGGAAATAGAGTCCATTTGTTTCATTAACAAGGTCACATCAGTGTATGGTGTGTCCTAACCTAATTACCCCTGCATTTTAAGGATCTTTATAAACAGACACAAGAAGCACAAAATGAAGATTGCCAGAGAACCCAGGAATGCCAGAAGAGACAAGGATCTTCTCCCAAGCAGATAAAGGGAGCTTCTTCCAGACCCTGTGCCCTGAATTCAAACTGCTGACTCCCCGCACTGTGAGAAAATGCATGTCTGTTCTTGAAAGCCACTCACTGTGGTATTCCTACTATAGCAATGCTAGGAAACTAAGATAGCCCCTAAATGGTCAAATAAATAGTAATGGCAGAGTGGCCCCCCAAATATTAAAACTTACACAAAGTTATTATTACCAAAGCCTAATGAAGGCATTCAGACATGGCTAGCAGCACTTGCTTAGTTAGTGAAAGCACTATTCTAAGTGATTTGTTACCCTATTTACTCTTAGAATCCCTGGTGCTGCAACGGTTAAGTGTTCAGTTGCCAACGGAAAGGTCAGCGGCTCAGAAGGAGAAAAGACCTGGCAAGCTGCTCCTGCAAAGACCACCACATAGAAGACCGGATGGAGCAGTTCTACTCTGTTCTAGAGGGTTGCTAAGAGTCAGATCGCCTCAAAAGGACACAACAGTGACAACTTTTACTCTTCACAACCTTATGATACATTCTATTACCCTCCTTTTACAAAAGAGAATATCGATAGAAATGTCAATTGTGTTCTCAAGTTCACCCAACAATCAAGTCTCAGAGCCAGACACAAAGACTCCAGGGTTCTGATTTCTAACAACTATGTACCGTGCATGCCTCTTTAGGCTAATAAATAATTCAGTTTACTGAAAAGAGAAAAAATAAATTGATTCAAATATCTAGAGAAAATTTATCGTAAGTAAAATATCTAAATGTGACAATACAAAGAGATTAAGTAAAATATGATACAGCATAAGGCCTGCAAAACTGTCTTCACAATAGCCAGGTCTCCATTTACAAACCAAAGAACAGCATTCTAGACACACATCTACATTTCTTAACTACAAAAACAACAAGGCAAAGGCAAATACGGAATCAGAACCAGGACAGCCTCAATTACATATATAAACACTAAAAAAAAGCAATCTCACTGTTTTCCAAAATTTTATATTTATATTTAGTGATCTGCTGAATAATCCATTGTAATCTACATTTAAACATGTCACCATTCTTCTTTAAGACAGCTTCATCAAGACAGGTTGAAGTAGAGGGAAGACCATAAACCAATCATGAATCAAACTCATTTTCATTTACAAGATACTTAACTCTAAATCAATTTGTAAATTAAGTTAACAGCTATGACATTCTTAAAAAGCCCTGGTGGAGCAGTGGTTAAGCACTTGACTGCTAACCCAAAGTTGGCAGTTCCAACCCACCAGCTGCTCCTTGGGAGAAAGATGTGGCAGTTGGCTTCCTTAAAGATTACAGGTTGGCAACCTATGTGCTGTCCTACACGGTTCCTATGAGTTGGAATCTACTTTACAACAATAGGTAAATCATATTCTACCCAAATGTTCTTAGTTATCTGTCAAGTAGAAAACACAGAACTGTAAATAAAATTTAATACTGAAAGCAAAAACACTGCATGCAGCTATTACTCTAGGCAGAAAAACAACGCAGAGCAAAAGCAAGTAAAATGCACATAAGAAGACTAAAGCCCCTGAAAGAGTGCAATTAAAAAAAAAAACTGTAAAATAAAGTCCACACATGTAAGAAAATAAACACATAAGAGGAGCCTTGAAGCCCTCATGTGCTATTACCTACAGGATTTCCTACTGCTCCTCATCGTGTACATGAAATTCTCCACCTACACACTATAGCAACTGAATTGCCATCGTAAAGAGAACAGAAAGCTTCTTGAGTCACGATCTTGGGACAAGTATGGCTACTCTGCATCCCTTGTGGCAGCCTCACAGACCTATAAAAACCTGCACACACACACAAACGATGGTCCACTGTACAACGAACAGAAACTAGCTCTTTAGCATAACAACCCCTCAATTTAACCTTTTTTTCAATTAAAGATAAATCTTATTAGGGTCATATTGAGAAACGGGTCACTAATAAAAAGAGAAGGTATTAAGAAGTACCACCAAAAAGATCAGAATCTGTTACCCACCAAAGCTCTACTTGAAAACTTCAAGTCAAAAAGACATGGAGTTCTTTGCCTCGCCAGTCCTTCTGAAAACAGTAAGGACAAGAGGACTCGTAACTTACTAAATTTCAAAAGTCTTTTACTTTTTGGCTGACACAATATTGCCAACAGACCTTGGCTAGCAAGAACGATACCAGAATAGAAAAAGTCCACAAAAGGCAATTCAAGCCTTGAAGCCATTCACACACACAAGAGCTTTAGATGCAGCGAAACAATCGATCTGTCCTTGGTCATCAATTTTCAACTTCTTTAATCTCCCAAATGGCTCTAGAGTTTCCACATGTCCTTCCCAATTTTGTAATTGTTAAAAATACACGGATAATTCAACAAGTTGAGTGGAACATGCCAGACACAAAAAGGAATAGACTGCGTGAATTCGTTTACAGAAAGCGCAAAATTATAAACAAAACCACTCTGTGTGGAAAGAAGGCAAGTTAAGTGGTCACCACAGCAAGGTGGGTCAAGAACGAAAAGGGAGTGTCTTTGGGGTGCTGGTGTGGCTATATCTTGAGCTGGGTGATGATTACATAGAACATTCAGTTTATAAACATTCAGCATGCCCCTCACATGTACACTTTCCTGCATGCATTTGGTATTCGTATGAAGGGTGTGTGTGCACAAGTGTATATATCATTTGAATACTGATTTCCCTCAAATATAATAGGGGAAGCAGAGCATTAGAATCTGAACTTAGAGATACTGGCAGCACCAGATAGCCTCTACTGGGGTTAGGTGCCAAAAGCACTGTAAAAAGTTAATATTTTGGCTGCACAAAAAACACTTTTCCTTATTTACTAGACCAGCAAGCTATAAAGAGTGAACTTCTGACTCTGAACCTTAGCGTTAACCACTGAAGAAAACAAAAGGAAAAAAAAAGTAATGAGTGGTCACAGTCTCTCATTTATTAAAGATTTATGGTAAGCAGAGGGAGGGGGTTAAATCCCCTTTAAACTTAATAACATGAATGGTTTTTAGTAATTCATTTCAGAGCTCATTTAACAGCTCCCCAACCAACAGACATTTAAGATTACAGTCAAGCCAAGTGTATATGCCCAGTGACAACAGGTCATCTCACAAACAAAACAGTTCTAAGCTTTCAGAGCAGCAAACAAATCAGAGTCTGGACTCAGTTACTCTACCAAATATTCACCGCAACCTTCATGGAGTAGGCCGTATCAAGATATGGACACAGATTTTTCGTAAGATGCCATCTAAATTCATCTGTAGGAGGAAAAAATAATTCAATCTATTCTAGTGGAAAATGTGCCATTAAAACACTTCAAAATTCAGTGATGGAATCTCCTGAACTTGCACTGACATTAAAGAACACAGAAAACACACAGTTTCAAAATACATTTTTAGCATGACAGTGTCTAAACTCTTAGGAAGCATTTTAAGTTACAGGATACAACAACAGAGAGAGAGAGCACTTACTTAGCATATTATTTGGTGACCAGGAAAATTTTAAGCATTATAAAATGGATAATAAATCATTTCTTCCATGATTTTTTTCTTCTTTCTCCAAAAGAAAGTGCTAAAAAAAGCAATGAAATTGTAAACCAAACACTAGATTTTGACTTCAGATGCCAAAATCAAAAAAAAATATTTAAGATTAGGATTAAACAGACAGGGTAATGCAAAGATGAAAACTTAAAACCACTATGTGTGTGTGTGTATAAATATCAGCTCAATAGACAGGAACTGCAATTCCTCTCTAACGAGACATTCACTGTTGGTACAATGGTTAGGGCTGCTTAGCTGCTAACCAAAAGGTTGGCAGTTCAAATTCATCTGTGACTGTGCTGCAAAATGACCTGGCAATCTTGCTCCAGTCAAGATCACAGCCTAGAAAACAGTTCTACTGTCACTTGCAGTCACTTTGAAAAACAGTGAGTATGGTACTGATGGGTGGCAGCCTTGCAGACTGAGGAGAGCCCATGAAGTTTGATTTTACTCTTAACAGATGTGGAGCTACTCTGGACTCCATAATGCCCCAAATGTCACAGTTCCATCTCTAAAATGGGGATAAAATCACCTACCTAACAGAGTTACAGAAATAATAAATATAAAATATAATAAATACAAAAAGCTCCCAGAATAGTGCCTGGCACACAGTGACCACTGAAAATATTAGTTTTCTTTCTTTGAAATTATAAATACTTAATTTTTATATTTTGTTTAACATCTCTAGACACTAGTATGAAGAGTATTTGAAGAAGTAGTGGCAAATATCTAGAATTTCATGGATGTTTCCTGGTACAGATGCTGTTTAGAGTTGTATGAATGGCCTATTGACAATTACTAGAAATAAAGTACGTTGTGGTGTGTCTGAAACCATAGATATGAAAAAGAAAATGAAAGGGTAATCCTTATAATTCTTACTGAAAATAGTAAAAAAAAAAAAAAAAATTCAATATTTAGTGCAACAGAACAAAGTTGATTAAATATTTTTTTCAATAATGAGTCATTTTGCATTTATAGCACTAAAAGCTCTCGAAAAATATAATTATGAACTATTTATTTTAAATATAATTCCTTAATTTACACAAAATATTAAATAACATTACCAAAATGGGGGGGCACTAGGTACAAAAGTTTTATGTTATGATGGTCAAGTAAATTTGACCAAAAAACAGCATTAAACTTACAGAACAAAAATAAAACCAATATTAAAATATGTAACGGGAGTATAAGTACTATTATTCCAGCCTTTTTTTTTTTTTGAAGTAGGAAAACTAGTTAATACTGTGTTTATAATAGCACCTTCTTTTAAATAACTCAAGCTGTTTTAAAAGTATTATGCAATTAATTCTCCTAACACTATTTGGGAAAAACCCAAGTAAACTGTTTACCCAATCCAGGTAATAAGCCATAATACATGGTTCAGTACTAAATATTCTAAAGTGGCTTAAGTTTAACATACTAGTAACACCTACTATCAAATAATACTTTTCAGTATCAAAACAGCTAAAAAATCCAATATTCCATTAGTCAAGACAATGTACAAAATACTACAGTGATTTAAGAACCTATTGCAATCTCTCAGGCACAAACAACTCAGCACAGTGTGGTCATCTACCAGGATGTCGACACGGAAATGCATCCATTATTAAGGTACCCCGGACTTCCCATCACTCTTCGTTTGATCTTACTTAACACTCAGCTTGCATAGCCTTACGCTGTTTTGTGTTGGTTTAGGCAGTCTCCATTTTAACTCTACTCTCCTTGATTTCCTCTTGAGCTGCTTACGTCATATCAGTGGTCTCTAGCTAACTTACCTTCACTTAAAGCTTTGAAACTTCACTAGTGTATTTCTGTCTGCAGCTCTCTGCTTTTCTAGGTGCAAGACCATCCCAACAATGAAATGGTTCAGAAATTATTTTTTTGAACCATAACCAGTAGAACTAATATGTTTTGTTCTATACACACACACACACACACAAAAAAAAAAAAAAAAAATGCCATCGAGGCAATTCAGATTCTAGAGAACAAAGTAGAACTGCCCCATAGGGTTTCTAGGGAGCAGCTGGTGGATTTAAACAGCTGACCTCTTGGTTTGCGGCCAGAACTCTTAACCACTGCACTACCAGTGCCACACACTAGGAATTCTTAAATCTAACTTGTACATTACACCTGAATTTACTTAATTAGTTCTCGCTGATGGACTTCCTATTGATTCCAATCATTTGTAATGATAAACAAAATGCCTCAATGAATGAATAACCTTGTATATATAGGATGTGTACATCAATAACACAGGTATATCTGTACAAGAATAACTAGAAGACTTTCTAGGTCAAAGGGCTGTATTTTTCATGACAATCCATATTACTCAATCTAGTGTCCATATGGAGGGCTACATTCTCTCTCTCAAAAAAAAAAAAAACAAATGAGACTGTAAAATAAGATGAATGATATGCCTTATGCTTACCTTTCTTTATGCTTAAATCTCTCCCCACACACACAAAAAAGGTTTACTTTCATTGGTAAAAGGAGGTATAGCCAATGAACAAAGTTTAAAAGTTAAGCACATAAGAAATACAAATGACTTCTAAGCTATCATATACGATAAACTATCATTACTAAAGCCTCCAAAGTCACATATCACTACTCTGAACACTTGAAAATCCTTACATTTTTAGGTTGACAATTAAAGCCATTCCAAAAGCTTTGAACATACAGAAAACAGAGGTGTATCTAAAAGAAATTTAAGCAGCCTCAAGAATCACAGAACTGAAAAGTCCCTTAGAGAGCAACTAATCCAACCAGGCCAGAGATTTTACTATGGAAGAAAACGAGGTCATGGGAGTTTAAGAGAACAGACTACATCTGGACCAGATTAGAACCTCAAGCATCCTGCTCTTGACACTAGCTCTTGCCCTTGACACTTTGCAAGGGCAGTTTATTTGCACAGAACAGAGTTCTTATACTGGTGTTGCCCAAAAAACTTTGCATGACACACACAAAGTGATCAGTCAACTATTTATTGACACTTCATGTCAAACTATGGTAACTGTTGAAGAAGACATATATGCAGACAATCCTGAACATGCATACATATGTATAATTATATACATGTATATATATATATATATACACATAAACACACATATTCACAACCCTAAAGGGAGTAGCAATGAGAGTAACAGTGAAATAAAAATTTAGAGAATTTATGTATAAACTACTTTTTCTGTAAAAAAAACTGTCTAACAGATCATATTCTTTAAGTTCAAATATTTCAAAAAGTTCCCTTTAGCTTCTGAATTGACCTTCTTCTGCCTACTTGAAACCCATCACTTTGTTTTCTGAAGAAGACAGAACTCCTATTAAAACGTTAATCTGTGTATATTTATTCCTTGGCATTAGTGCAGTTATTTAATTAAAACTTACCTACACTTAAATACAAAAACCACTAACTGCTCGTACTAACTGATAAAACTAGTTGAAGACTTAAAAGTAAGGCAGGAAAAGAGAAATGTGAAGAATAATGATTCACTGGTACAAATTATGTTTCTACTTATACTTCAAAATACTTAAGGTCCAGAATGTATACAGGAGCCATGGTGGTGCACTGATTAAAGAGTTCAGCAGCTTACCCAAATGTCAGCCATTACAACCTGTCAGCCACTCTGTGGTAGAATAATGGGGCGATCTGGTTGATAAAGAGTGACAGCTTTGGAAACTCTGTGGGACAGTTCTACCCTGTTCTACAGGGTCTCTATGAGTCAGAATCGACTTATCCAACAGCAGTGGGTGGGTAGACAGTGTACTGACAGCAGATATGAAATATTTTTTTCAAATAACACAATGTCAATTCCACAACTGTCATACTTTAGAAATAGTTGATAAAAATCACCGCCAAGTCTCTGCAGTACTTAAACTTGATTACTTTTTGTGTTTGTGCCAAAAGAACAAATTTGAATAATGTTAACTTGGGGGAAATGGTAGAGTATATACACAAACACTACATTTCTTAAATAACAGCACTGATTCTTCTTTAAAAATCACTCTTCTAACTTGAGATTATCCTCTTCAAAACAGGATGGTGATTTGAGTCACTTAGGATTTTTTTTAAAGCATTTTAAAGTAAGATTAAATGTTGCTTAAAGTCTTGACATTTCCCGATTAATAACCCTAAAGCTTAATGAGGTGCAGAAAAAGATTTAAGAATTGAATATTTTTCATGAAAAAGGAAATTAAGGACAGTTCGGTACAAACATACTGTCACCAAAATGATTTGTTCCAGAAAGGCTTTAGTCTGTACATGAAAAAATAACAACAATTTGAAAAAGAATTTCCGGTCCAAACCTCAGTCCAAACTTTCAGAAGGCCAGAGGCAGACTCGGATAAAGGCATGAAAATGAAAAAACACACTGTACACGAACTATGAACTTCTAAAAGCCATAAATATGTGTGTGTGTTCTTTTAAAATATATTCAATAACAATACTGTAGATACAGAAACTATTACTTTTCAAATCACCCCTGCACATTTGCAATGAACCACTGTTTAGTAATGACCATGTTACAAGAACAAAGGTACCTATAACTACTCCCAGTAGTAAAATAAACAGTACACACCAGCTGTCCAAGTTAAATTCTCATTGCTTTTCCAAGAACTTGAAAAGACACAGGAAAATCAAATGAACACTTCCAATACATCAGTACAGGTGTTTTATACATTAATTGATTACTGTAGTGTAGGTTTTTCACTCCTAAAGTAGAGCTTCTCCTCAACACACACAGTTCATGTGCTGAATCATTCTCTTTCAGTTCTATACTTAATTGATGAAAAACACATACTGTTTATATTCTTTTCCTTTCAAGGTTTTCATCCAGGATTGAAAGCAAGGCCTATGGGACAGGACTAAGAATCCAGAATTTTTATGAACATTAATGTCTTTGGTGCCTCATAACCTAACATGTGTGTATTTAAATCAGAATAGTGAACCTATGAAATTAAAATACAAACTAGTAAAACAAGGTTCTAATCCATTACTGATGGATGGTCAGTAAAACTAAAACTGATCTTTTTTTTTTCCTAATGATAAAGCTGTTTAAGGATTTCAAAGTCATATACATAATTTAAAGGAAAAGCTCATTACAACTTTGCAATTTAAACATTTTATTCCCTGATCAGTAAAGTTTAATACTCAAATTGTGACCTGTATTTTGTAAAGTACACAGCTAGTAATTAAAATAATAAAGAAAATTTTGAAACTGAATACCATAAAATCCAAAATTAACTAGAATCATGTAATTCTAGTTAACAACAATAACAAAAAACCCACTGCCACCGAGTAGATTCCGATTAATAGGTAAACATCACAGTAAACTACCAAATCTCTCAAAACAAGAAAGGTAGACATTTCAGTTAATCAATGACAATATAAAGACCTTTCTTAATATTCAACCACTTTTTAATTATTCAGACCAAATAGGTTCATTCTGTATCTACACTTAACAGCCTACACATTCTCTCTTCTGAAACTCTCAGCTTGCTTAGTCTGTTCTGAAACAACTACAGTTTCAATAGCAGATGACCGACTGCAGAGGCCACTTTCACCTTGCAGATAGACCTGTACTGTTCTGGTGTGCAAAGCAGACCATTAGCACAAAGGCATTTCTAATCTCAGTTGTACAATTCACATAGAGCACTTGACCCTAAAAATCATGTTGCATAAACTGCTCTGCTTCCACTCTTGACGACCTTCCAAATCACTCAATGTTACTGCTTGGCTTACACCGGAGAATTAGAAGACTGCCAAATAATTTGATGACAAAGTTTTAATTTCTTCTTTCATGAAGGGTTATAAATGACAAAAATCGGCAAAGAGGAAGCTAACGAAGCATAATTGAAAAGATAAGCATACTTCACTTGTACTAGTATTTTGAGAAATATTAAGAAAAAATCACATAAAATTCACAACTGGTTTCAAGGCAGATGACTAAGGGTGGAGATGAGACTGCTTCTGCTGTAACATGATTAGGCTGTCCCATGGCACGGATGACCAATTAACGTCTCCTCCTAACTCTTCTGCATAGTATTTAATAAAATCTCGTTTCCAGATACAAAAGACAGTGAAAATAACCACCTATTGCTGGATTCACATGCTTAAGATTTACTAGCCAAGCCAAGTGCCGTCTAAGTGGTTTGTAAATAAATAAGCCTCCATGGTGATGTCCAACAGCATTGTTTTCAGAAGTATGATTTTTAAATCTGCATTTCATTCTTTTACAAAAAAAAAGAGAGAAAACGAGAACTCTGGTGTGCGCAGAGTAAGTTTGTCTTAACTTCAAACACTTAAAGTAGCACTTTTTGTTCTCTTCTTTCAGCTTAGCCTCTTTAATAAACCACATTTTTTCAGTAAGAAACAATAAACTAACTGACAGGAGGTGAAAGAATGAGGAGTGTGCGCTCCAAGAATCAAGGGCGGTTTTATAACAGGAGGTACTTTTGTTAGCAAGTGACTGGCAGGTCTCCTCCCCCAAATGAGAAGAAATGCCATCCACAACCCAAAATGTAGAGGACAAAAACGCCTAGTTTAATAATTTTGACATCTCATAGTCAGGAAAGAGCCTAGTTCGGACTACCGATTGGGGGAAGGGGAGAGAGAAATATCAGCAGGAGAGGAAAGAACAAAAGGAGACCCAAGAAAGCTGAAAGGAATGACGGGACAAGGCGGCCAAGGAACCAGAGGTTGTCAAAGAACGAGAAAGTGAGCGAGCGCGACCCCGAGGAGAGTGCGGAGCTCAGCAGGGAGAGCAGGGCTGGGCGCGCCACACCATGGCGCACCATGGACAGGGCTCGGCGCGACCGCGGCCCACACCCCTCTAGAGGGCGGCGGGAGAAAACGAGAGAGACCACGGGCGCCACCCAGGCCCACCCCTGCGCCCGCAGCCACCACTCCCCTAGGGGCCAGAGCGCGCCTCCGGACCCGTGAAGACCACAGAGGGGGCGATTCGCACCATCTGTCCCCGCCCGGTCCGCCCCCGGCGCCACGGCACTTCTGAGCTTTGGTCGCACTTTTCAGGGCTCTCACTGGCTAGCCTCCCGATCTACCACCCACCCACAGCTCTAGCAAATTTACCCAGCGCCGTGCCCCAAGGTGAAGGTGGACACGCCCCTCTCCTGCAGCCACTGCTGACCTGCATCTCAGGCGGGAGCAAATTCCAGGTCCCAGTATGGCACCCACCCTACTCAAAGGGCTCAGCTGATGTGCTGCACGGCCTCCTAGGACTGGGCTGGCGGGCCGGGAGGGGCCACACGACACTCTGGCCGGTCACACGACACTCTGGCCGGTCACAGCGGGAAAGTTGGGCGGCTGGCGGGTCTACAGACCCGCTGCGCTGAGAAAGAGGAGACCCGCAACCAGCCTGGAGCAGGTGCTTCCTTCCGCGGAGGAGAGCCTAGCAATGATAAAAGGGCAAGACTGGGAGCTCTCCCAAGGGTGTAAAAAGTGCGGAAGGATCCCGGCCAAGGCACCTGCGCAACCCACATGGGTCAGTGCGAACCTGCTGGAGGGGGTGGAATGATACGGAGCAACAGAACTTCTCCCCGCCCGGGGGAATGAGGGTTTGTGGAGTCCTGAGCTGGATGGGAGACGCAGGCGGACACAGAGCTCTCTGGACAAGGGGGCGAGATTTTTTTTCCCAGGTGAGATTGAAACAGAACACTGTTTGGACCAAAAAACAAGAATAGGCGGCAACTCCAGGCTGGGATAAAGACAATAGGACAGTGGAGCCCTTGGGCACCGGGAGGCGCGTGCTGCCAGGGTGGGGTGGGGAGGAGGCAAGACCCCTTAACTAAGACACAGAGTGAGAATTTCTACTGCAAACTCGAGAACCATTCCTGCAGAAATTTAGAGGGAAAAAAGTGCGATACAAGGAGAGCGAAACACAGAAAACTGCAAAACCTGGGATATATTCCGCCTCACCCTTCTGCAGCCTCCCGCGAGCTTCCTAGCCCCAAAGAGGCGCAGAAGGTGCCCCGCGATCGTACCCTTCGGGCCCCGTCATGAGAAGCGCGGAAGAAATGCTAGCTCTGCCCCTGTGCCCCAGCGCAGGCTGGTGTCTGCGCAACTCCTGGCCGTGAGGTGCGGCACCTCCCTTCCCGAGTGTGCAGCCCAGCCCCGCAGCTGCGCGGGGAACAAAGGGACCCGGCGCCTCCCGCCCCACTCCACCAGTGGCCCGGCCGGCTGGGCCGCCGCGTACCTGGAGCAGGGCCGCCAGCAGCGGCAGCAGGGCCCGCGGCGCTTTCACTATCCGGCACATGGAGGCAGAGAGGGGCCGAGCGAGAAGCCGGAGGCGGCGGCGGCGGCGGAGGCAGTGGCAGCACCAACAGCGGCGCGGAGACGGCTCCAGGCAGTTTCCACCCCTTCCCTTCCCTTCCCCTCCCACCCCACCCCCTTCTCCGTTGCTCTCCTCTCCCCGCCAATGGAGAGAGAGCTGATGACAAATAGCGGGCCGCGGAGTCCGCGGGACTCGCACCAGGAGTAATAAAACAAACCGGGAGATCAAGGAGCTGGGGAGGGGGCGGGGAAGAAGGGAGGGCTGGCGTGCGTGTGGGGGGCTGTGGGGGGGGCTGTGTGTGTCTGTGTGTGTGTGTGTGTGTAAGGGTGGCGGCAGCACCGGCGGCTCAGTTCCCTGGGAAGCCGCGAGGGATGCTGGCGGCGGGGACCTTGGCCCGTGTAGTATGCGGAGATGCAAGCGGAGCGGCGGGCGCTCCTCAGGAGCTTCGCAACGCGAGGTTTCGGGCTCGTGGTTGTGCTTCTTCTAGGTCCCCTTCCCAGGGCCGCTGCGCGCGACGAAGACACCGGGAAGAGCGCCGCGGGCCGTGCGCGCTGCGCCTATAAAGAGCAGCGGTCCTGCTGCCGGCACCGCAGCTGTTTGGGGGATGAGGGCCGCTTCTCAGCTCCCCTTTCCCGTCTCCGGCCTTGGCCTCGCTGGAATAAAGCTAGGGCTCGCGCGGCCCCTACCGCGGAGGATTCGTCCCGCGCAGCTGCTGTCGCGGCCGCCCCCGCTGCTTGCGCGCCGGCACCCTCCCTCCCGCCCTGCGCCGCGTTCTTGCGCGCGCCGCCCTCGCCTCTGCCGCGGTCCTCGCTAGGCCTCCAGAAGCGCGACCGGGGCGAGCCGCAGCCGCTGCTGTACCGGCGCTCGCCGCACGCGCTGCCGGTTGCCGCGGCCTGCTCCCCGGTCTCCTCCCCTCCCTCCGCCGCCGCGCCTCCCTCGCCCCCGCCTCCCTCCTCCGTTGAGTCTCCCCGTCCGTGTTGTGGCCAATCGGAGGCCAGAGAGCTGCGGCGGTCGCTGGCCGGATCCAAGGCGGCCGCCCGCCCCCGCGCCGCCAGAGTGCCCCGTTTTTGCTGCAGCCCGCAGGGGGTCGCCGGAGGGAAGCCTGGGGTAGTCGGAGCACAGCCCCGGCAGGTGGAGGACTACGGGAAATAAAATAACTTGCGCAGAAACTTGATCGGTGGCAGGTTTACTCTCTTTAGACCGTGGTGAGGAATCTAATGGATATCAGGAATCTGGGCAAGAGGATTGCTGTCTTGGTAGCCTCAAGCTCGCTTCTCAGTTTTGTTATTTTTTTCGAGATGGGTTTTTTCCGGTTAGGGATAGCCACAACAAACTAAGGACACAGGCAAAGCCCACCATAGCCATTGTTGCCTGAGGCTCTTGCTCTGAGCCACCTGCAGGCGGAGGAGCGCGGAGGCCGCGGCTGCTTTTCAGCGCTCGCGCTTCTCCATTTTCCGCCCTGCAGGATGTACTGAATCAGTCCAAGTTTTAGTGTTCTTGTTTTGTTTTGTCACCTCTGGGAGTTTGTCGGTGCACGTGATAAGACATGACACGTTTATGTTTCTCTCAGTTAGAAGTATACCCCCCCCCCTTTTTGCCTTAGTTTCAGGAAGTTAAACTCCCTTCTGCATCACCTCCAACAATAAGACATTAAAAAAAAAAACCCAAAAGCCCAAGCTAGCAAAACAGGCTGTGAAAGTAGAGTTCTGTGAGAGATAAAACGACTGATAACGAGTGTTATCAAAATATCAAATAAAAGATTTGGGGTGGAACACTAAAATCAAGAGACTATTGAACAGTTTGGGTCACAAGACTTTGTTCAACGGTGAAATGGAAAAGGGTAGTGATTTTGGTGACATAATTTTCATCACCACGCTTTTTTTTTTTTAAGGTTTTATAGGTAAATAAAAATACCCTTTTATCTCAACATTGCAACTTTGGAAGTCATTGAACTTTGTTGTAGTTAATATTTTCGCCTTTAGTGTTTCTTGTCCTTTAGATAACCGAGGCATTCACATTATTTGAGTTTCAGAATACGCATTATTTAAAATCGTGATGATGAATCTCTAAAAATCAAGTACTAATTTCTTTGACATAACTGATGCAACTTTTAATAATGTATTATTGCTGGCTGGAGTTTTAAAAATTTAATATTCATGGAGAAGGTTATTTCATTTTTAATTAAAACATAACATTGTAAAGCCAAGTACGTCATCTTTTTTTTAACAAAGTTTTAGTCTTGGATTTTCTTCCTGTCAAAAGTATAAGGAACGTTGTGTTAATTAAGTTTAAAAAAAAATGAAAGGCTTGTCTGATGTGGTAAGAAGTACTTGTTCTTTTTTTTTTTTTTTTGCTAGATATTATTGTCATGATATTGCTAATCTACCTAAAAGTTATATATGCAATACAGTATTTTTAAATTCCATTTTTAGAGAGTCATACATAACAGTGAAACATTCAGTAGCAATACAGGGTTATCTTTTGGTGTCAGATTCCAAAATGGGATTTGTAGATTTCAGCTCCATTTCTAGGAATTAAGCTGTGATCCTGGACATGGGGTCTTAGCTAAATCCTCACCACTCTCAGCAGCAGCCATCCAAGTTTATTGCTATTGTGATTAATTTAAAAGTAGACTAAACCAGTATAAATATAGCTTGGTAGTATTATCTGCTTGAAGCGTTATACGTTGTATCTCCTATAAATGGAATTCTTATTATGACCTCAAATTCCGTATTGGAATGCTTATTAGCTGACTAATTTGCTGATTCTTACAGTACTTAAGCACACAGGTAAGCTATTTATTTAACTAACTTGCATGCCTCTTACTCTTCAAAGGTTATAAGTTGTTTTGGAATTTTGGCTGATTTTAACCTGATGATGTGGTCAGCCAAGTCTTGCAAATTGGTCTCTGATCACAAAAAGAAAAATCTAGTCTAAAAATCCTGTTGTTGGAGACTTTGTGTATGCATATGTTGTTAATAAAAAGAGATATATGATTGACTATGGCACCCAATACAGTTTACTTACATAATACTGTATCTGAGGTTTAGTGGGTCATTCCTTTGTCTGAACAGTTGGTAAACTCTCAGATTTTTAGCAGCTGCTCAAACTATTGCCAGTGTGAAGGCTAGCTTACTATCAACCTGTAGAGCTGAGGTCCTGCTGGGGGCTTGTCCTTGACCCAGAGGAATAGCCATGTGGTTTTAATAATAGTAAAATTAATGATAATAAAAGCTACTACTGGGCTCACGTGCATAAAAATCAGCCTAGTGCCTTGATTCCTGACCTACAGGCTGCTGATTTATTGGAAGAAATCTGTAAATGTATATATGCACCAAACATTGTGGACACAGTAAATAAATGATATTTCCTGGATAAATTGCCATTTTTTATATGTATATAGATGCTTTAAAAAAAATTGCTGTGAGTAAATTCTGGTTCATGGTAACTCTAACTTTACAAAGGAAAGGCTGGTGGATTTGAACTGCTAACCTTTTGGTTAACAGCCAAGCTATTAACCACTGAACTACCAGGATGCCAAGATGATTTAATTTGAAGCATTAATTTCAAAGTAGTGCTAAGGTGATTTAATTTGAAACATTCATTTCAAAATAAAATCATAATACTTTTTTGTCCTGGTGTGGTTCTCAAACAGGAGACACTAAAAGTATAGATATACCATGGGGTTTGTGTAAAAGAGTCTTTATTTTTAAAACACATTTCAGAAGGTAATAGTCTAACCTGCAACACCGTAATCTTCCCCACACACCTCATGCTCAAGGCAGGAATCACAGTTGTTTATCTCTAGCACCTAGAATTGCCCCTTCTCACTTATGAAGTGTATCTCAGGTTGCATTTTGCTTCCCAGTTACCTTTGGTGTACATTATTGCTGACCTTTCTTGAGTAATATCCCTGGTAACCAGTTGCCGCCAAGCTGATGCTGACTCATGGCGGCTTCCTATGTGTCAGAGGAATAACTGCTCCACTGCGTTTTCCATGGCTAATTTTTTTCAGAAGTAGATTGTTAAGCTTTTCTTCTGAGGCATCTCCAAGTGGATTTGAACCTCCAACCTGTGAGCTAGGAGCCAAGCAAATTAACTATTTGCACTAGTAAAAAACGTACCCTTCTTAGAATCATGATGTTCTTAATGAAACTTAAAAATGCCTTCTGCAATTCCTTTGTTTCTTAGGCAAGGAGAAAAAGGCTTAAAAAGTTACATAAAGCTACCAGCTGGAAAGCAGGGAACCCAGGATGGGACCCAGACTCTCTTTATACCACTCTTACCTAGGTTCCATAGGTAATATGACTCTGAGGAGTCCTTATTAACTTCAGAAAACTCGATGAGATGAGTGCGAGATAAAAATATGGCCATTTAAATGGTGCTGCAGATGTGTCCATTGTTCTTATGTATTTTGTTCTCTGAAATATGGTGCAAGATAGAAGGTGTGACTCTGCTTATCTTTCTGTTCCTCTCAATTCTTGTGTGCCTTAGTGTGGTCATCTTGCCTCGTTTAGTGTGTTTTAGTGTGTTTCTGCCATTTAAAGTTCCATGCCTCTGATGCGGTCTGGCTGCTAAGTGCTTGGTACTTCCTTGGTACTTACCAAGGAAGCAGTGATCTGTGCCAGTACTAGAAGAGAAACTTACCTTTCTTTTTTTCTTTGATTCACTCATATTTAGAGATATTTTCTTTTAACTTTGTTTTTTGTTTGTTTTGGGAAGTCAAACTAAATGTTCTCATGGAAAATATAGCCCAGTATGTAAATCGAAGCATGTTTCGTCAAGTAAGTGAATCAGTGAGTTTTAAACTTGTCTGATACAGCTTCTCAGCTGAGGGAACCAATTCACAAGTGCCTCCTGCATTACAGAGAACCCTACCAAAAAAAAAAAAAGAGGGAAGGAATACTTTTCTGGATGGTAGAAAGGTATAATGAAAAGATCATGAGCTTGGAATTCTGGTAGACCTATCTTTATGATTTGTTGAGGAGGAGGCGGGTGCCCCCCCCAACACACACCTTTCTAAGGGTCTTTTTCCTTATCTCTAAAATGTGGTTAGTGCCATTATTTCTCGGGAAAGATTGATACAACCACAGTAAAACACAACAGGGGCTTGGTGTTTTATGTGTGTGTGTGTGTGTGTGTGTGTGTGTGTGTGTGTGTGTGTATACATATACATGTATATATACATATGCATATATATATATAAAACATGTGGTTATTTCCACAGAGGATTTGGAGGTCCTCAGGTACTCAGCAATTGAAGCAAATGCTGCTCCTGTCACCTGTTCCAGTTCTGTCTACAATTGAAAAACAAAACACAAATGTTTTATTAAAATGTTATTTAAGAGGTTAAAATTGTACCCAAAAAAAGTGATGTAGAAATAATGGTTTCATAAATAATCTACAGCTTAACAAAAGTAATGAAAACCTGAGGGCTTTAACAAAGAAGTACTCAAAAACATCTGGACAAATGAGACATATTTACCGTTAAATTATTGATCAGATACAAGAAAGCTAATCATTTGTGAATTATCTGATAACTTGAGAACACCAGGTTCAGGGCTCATACTTGTTTTACTTAGGACCATTCTCCTGTTAATCTGACTTGTGTTGTGTCTTGAACCACTTTTTGCCTATCTGTTACCAGAGTAGAGTTTTCATAGTTGATTTAATGAGTCCTCCCTAAAGATAGGTGTATTTCAGAACATGTGGGTATGATTGATGTAATATCCAAATAATCTACCTTTTGGACCAGAAGCATTGGTATTTATGAGACAACACCAGCACTTTGGATTACTTAAAAGTTAAAGGCCTTATTTCCCAAGATAAACATGTTTTGAGAAAATAAAACAAATCACTCTGAAGATTTGTGTAAGGTTTAGTTGTGCCAGATTTGCCCTTATGTGCTCTATAAACAAGGATCCACTTCCTGGAAAGTTTTGAAATACAACCGTCTTTATGTTTGCAGGTTAGTAAAACACATTCAGTATCTGAACTTGTACTGGCTGTGCCCTCTCCACCAATGAAAATCAAATCAATTGATAAAGTAGTGGCTTAGGCTCAGGAGGCACGTATTCTGTATCCAGCCGTATGGCTGGCTGAATACTCTCGAGACTTCACTTAAATTTGTTACATGCTATCTCATCTATGGAAGAGTGATAATGCCACTTTCCTCACAAGAATGCTCAGAGAACTAAGAAAATCATGTCAGTAAAGCCTATGTGTTTCTTTAAAGAAAAGTTCTAGATAAATGCATGCTATTATCTAAACCTACAAACTCAATTATCATAACAGGAATGATTGTTTGGTATCTAAATTTAAGTCATGTTTTAATGATGTGGCATAACAAACAACAAAAAACCCATTGCCATTGAGTCAGTCCTGATTCATAGATACCTTATAGACAGAGTAGAATTGCCCTATAGAGTTTTCGAGGAGTGCTGGGAAGATTTGAGCTGCTGACCCTTTGGTTAGCAGCTATAGCACGTAACCACTATGCAACCAAGGTTTCCATGGCATAACAAGCAAGCCAATAATCACCTGTTAAACCTCTCTGTCTCACTTTTTAACTTAAAAAGTTATCTTTCCCTTTCTCAACAAACTTCTAGCTAACAGAATTCTGCAGAGTATAAATAAGTAAATAATGCATCATGATCGATTGAGATTCATACCAAAGATACAAGGATGGTTCAGTGTTAGAAAGAAAGTCAACATTGTTCACCACATAAATAAAACAAAGGGAAAGAATCCATGATCATGTCAGTTGATGCAGAAAAAGAATTCAATAAAATCCAACACCATTTCCTGCAAAGGCAACACATTCATCCATTCATATTAGATAAAATTATATTCAATTAAATGCCTCTTAGTCATCGTTGCTAGAATGCAGTATTAGATGGGGAAATATGGTCAAAGTTTACCTTTCAACAATAAGTATGAAAAATTAACAATATTCACAATTGCTACAGAATTTATAATGTGTGCCACTGTGATCCATTCTTTACATAGTTCAAAAAAGCTGAGCGATAACAGGTCATTGCAAAAGAAAAAACTAGAGAGGGCGTGAACAGAAAAAGCTCTGGCCTAGACAGCTTTACCAGGGAATTCTATGAAACTTTGATCAGAGAAAAGTTAATATCAATTCTACTCAGATGACTTTAGAACATAGAAAAGATAGGAATGCTCCCTAATTCATTATGTGAAGCCAGTATAACCCTGATCCAAAGCGAGGAAGCCAATCAAGTGCCATCGAAGTTGGATCCGACTCATGGCGAAGAAAGACACCACTAAAAAAGGAAATTACAGACCAATATCACCAATGAATATAGATGCAAAATTATCATCAAACTTCTAGCTAACAGAATTTTACAGCGTGTAGATAAATAAATAATACATCATGATCAAGTGAGATTCATTCCAGGGATGCAAGGATGGTTAAAAATTAGGAAGAAAATCAACGTTGTTCACCACATTAATAAAACAAAGGAAAAGAATGTGTGGTCATTTCAGCTGGTGGAGAAAAAGAATTTGGTAAGATCCAACACCCTTTCCTGATAAAAACTCACAACAAAGTAAGAACAGAAGAGAAATTCTTAATGTAATTAAAGACATATGAAAAAGCAACAACCAAAATTATTGGAGAAGGATTCAATGTTGTACTGGAAGTCCTAGCTAGAACAATAAGGCAAGAAACAGAAATAATGGGAACCCAAATTAGAAAGGAAAATGTAGGACTATCCTTACATTCAGATGACATGATCCTATGCAGAATAAAACATTGCCAGGTCCTATGCTGTGTTCACAATCATTGCTATGTTTTAGCCCACTTCTGCAGCCATTGTGTCATTTAATCTTAAGAGTCTTCCTCTTTTTCAATGAACCTGTATTTTACCATATATGATATACATTTCCAGGGACAGTCCTTCCTGATAACATGCCCAAAGTAAGTGCAACAAAGTCTCATCTTCCTGGCTTACAAGGAGCACTCTTGCTGTACCTGGTCAAAAACAAACAAAAAACAAACCCAATGCCAGAGAGTCGATTCCAACTCACAGCCACCCTATTGGACAGAATAGAACTACCCCATGGAGTTTCCAAGGAGAACCTGGTAGATTCGAACTGCTGACCTTTTGATTAGCAGCCATGACACTTAACCATTAAGCTACCAGGGTTTCCAAACAGGCTTGTTCTTTTATCTGGTAGTCCATAATGTAGTCAATACTCTTCCAAAATATCATAATTCAAAGGCACCAATTTTTCCTCAGTCTTCTTTATTCATTGTCCAGCTTTTACATGCACATTAGGCAATTAAAAATAACATGGCTTGTGTCAGGTGAACCTTAAGTCCTCAAACTGACATCTTTGTTTTTTAACACTTTCAAGGGGTCTTTTGCTGCAGATAGCCCAATGCAATGTGTCCTTTTATTTCTTGACCGCTGCTTTCATGGACGTTAGTTGTGCATCCAAGTAAAATAAAATTATTGACAACTTCTACATTTTTTCTGTTTATCATGCTGTTGCTTACTGGTCCAGTTGTGATGATTTTGTTTTCTTTATGTTGAGCTGTAATCCATACTGAAGGCTGTAATCTTTGATATTCATTGATAAATGCTTTAAATCCTCTTTGCTTTCTGCAAGCCAAGTTGTGTCATTTGCATATTGAAAGTTGTTAGTGAGTCTTCTGCCAATTCTATAACAACATTTTTTTTTCATGTAGTCCAGGTTCTCAGATTTGCTCAGTATACAGATTGAATAAGTGTGATTAAAGGATACGGCACTGACATACACTTTCCCTGATTTTAAACCACACAGTATCTCCTTGCTCCGTAACAATGACTGTCTTTTGGTCTATGTACAGATTTCACATGAGCCCAATTAAGTGTTCTAGAATTCCCATTTTTCTAAATGCTATCCATATTCTGTTATGATCCAGACAGCTGAATTCCATTTCATAGCCAATAGAAAACCACTGTCATAGCCAAAGCCAAGCCAGGTGCCGTCGAGTTGAATCCGCCTCATGGCGACCCTAGAGTTGATTCCAATTCATAGTGACCTTATGGACAGAGTAGAACTGACAACTAGGAGTTCCACCGAGCACCTGGCAGATTTGAACTGCTGACTTCTCAGCAGCAGGCACAGCACTTAGCCACTATGCCACTAGGGTTTCCAAGTCAATACAACACAGGTGAATATCTTTTGGATATTCTCTGCTTTGAGCCAAGATCTATCGGACATCAGCAATGATCTCTTGTTCCATGTCCTCTTCTGAATCTATCCTGAATTTCAGGCAGTTTCCTGTCAATATACTGTTGCAGTGCAACTATAAAGAATAATAAAGTGTCCACAACACACAACATGGAAGAATCTGAAGGACATTATGCTGAGTGAAATAAGCCAATCACAACAGACAAATGTTGTATAGTTCCGTTATTATAAAAGTCATGAATAGATAAACATGCAGAAAGCAGAGTTCTTTGACAGTTACCAAGAATGGAATGGGGAAGGAGGAGACCATTGTTACCTTTGGTAATGGGAAAGGCAGGACCAAATACTGGGAAGTCAGCAGTAACTTGACCAAGATAAACAAAATCATTCATAAGAACACAAGAAAAACGGACTGTGGTGGTCAGGATTATGTCAACTTGGCTACTCCATATTTGGCTGCTGTATTACGTGGCAGGGTGGGGTCTGTGGTGGCTTCCCATCTCTCAGTTCTCACCTCTCAACCTCCTGCTACTACTACTGGTGTGCTCAGGTAGCCAGCAGCTCCTGCTCTCTTCTTCTGGCGTCTGGTTCCTGGACGTGAACTAGCAGCTGTTGGATTCATCGATCCTTACAGTCGGCACTTGAAAGTCCTGCTCCCTGACCTGCTGATTCTGGGTTCACCCTGTCTCGCCACCAGCTTGGGATCCACCGACCTACACAACCGGTGATCTAGAACTCTGGTCTCTGACCTGCTGACTTTAGGTTTATCAGCTTCCATGGCCACGAGAGGCTTGTGCCAGTACTTGGGACATTCAGCTTCTGTGATTGCATGAGCTGTTTCCTATATCTGTATCTATCTATCTATATTATAAATCTTTCCTTGTACCTACACGTGTTACTGGTTTTTCTTCCCTAGAAAACCCAGCCTAAGAAAGGGACAATTTCAGTAAATGCTATAACATACACTATTTTTCAAGAAAATAAAAACAAACAAAAAAAAAAAAAGTGGAAACTTAAGCAGACATGGATACATATATGTGTATAGAAAAGCATATGCAAGTGAATGCATACACGTGCATAGGTGTATTCGTAAAAATAGAAATCTGTTGCCTTCAAGTTGGTTCTCACAGTGACCCTGTAGGAAAAGAATAGAACTGTCCCCATAGAGCTTCCAACAAGTGACTGATAGATGCAAACTGTTGATCTTCTGGTTAGCAGATGAACTGTTAACATCCGTGCCACCAAGGATTTGGTGTATCTTTAGGCCTGTAACTGTAGGGGACACTGCATGGTTTAAAGTCAGGAAAGACGTGTGTCAGGGTTGTATCCTTTCACCATACCTTTTTAATCTGTATGCCGAGAAAATAATCTGAGAATCTGGATTATACGAAGAAGAACAAGGCATCAAGATTGGAGGACGACTCATTAACCTATGTAATACAGATAGTACCTCCTTACTTGCTGGAAATGAAGAAGATTTGAGGCCTTTACTGATGAAGATCAAGGACCACTGCCTTCAGTAAGGATTGCACCTCAGCATCAGAAAAACAAAAATCTTCACAAAGGACCAGTAAGCAACATTGTCATAAATGGAGAAAGGACTGAGATTGTCAAAGATTTCATTTTACTTGGGTCCACAATCAACGCCCTTGGAAGCAGCAGTCAAGAAATCAAAAGATGCATTGCACTGGGAAAATCTGTTGCAAAGGACCTCTTCAAAGTATTCAAAAGTACAGGTATCACCTTGAAGACTAAAACATGCCTGACCCAAGCATGGTATTTTCAATTGCATCATATGCATGCAAAAGCTGGACTAAGAAGTCAGAAGAAGAATTGGTGCCTTTGAATTATGGTGTTGATTAAGAATGTTGAACGTACGATGGACCGTCAAAAGAACAAACAGATCTGTTCTGGAAGAAGTACAACCAGAGTGCTCCTTGGAAGCCAAGATGGCAAGATTGTGTCTTCCATACTTTGGACATATTGCCATGAGAGATCAGTCCCTGAGAAGGACATCATGCTTGGTAGAGTGGAGGGTCAGCAAAAAAGAAGAAGACCCTTGATGAGATGGATCAACAATGGGTTTAAGCATAAAAACAATTGTGGACATGGCGCAAGACCGGGCAGTGTTTTGTTCTGTTTGTTCATGGGGTTACTATGAGTCAGAACTAACTCAACAGCACTTGACAACACAACACAACACACACACACACACACACACACACACACACATATTTGCTGCATATATACCCACTTATATTTAAAAAGCACACAGACAGCACAGTAGTTATGGAGGCTTCCTGGTCATATCCAAACAACTTACGAGACTGATTTTCTAGGTTAAAAGATGAAACCGTAGTCTTAGGGCACAACTAAAGTAGTTCACAAAGATAATGTTCAACATGCTAGTTTGGTGAGAAAGTGTCTGGAGTCTTAAAAGTTTTTAGGCCATAGTCTAAGATACAACAATTAGTATCTATTCAAATAGAGCAAAAGAGAATGAAGGAACTCAAAGGGTGAAAGAAGAAACTAGTCCACAGACCAATAAAAACAAAACACCAAACCCAATGCCATTAAGTTGATTCCAACCCATGGTGACCATATAGGGCAGAGTAGGACTGTTCCATAGAGTTTCCACAGAGCACCTAGTAGATTCAAACCGCTGACCTTTTGGTTACCAGCTGTTGCACTCAACCACTACATCACTAGGGTTTCACATGGAACTAATAGCCTGCACAAACCATAGCTGCTTCTAATATGAGACCAAAATAACTGGAATAGCTACCACTATTAAGAATTCTGGCAAGGGACACAACAGGAAGTCCTGGATAGATGGGAAAAAATGTAGATCAAAATTCAAATTCCCGAAAGAAGACAGATCTGTTGTACTGGTAAAGATTAGAGAAGTCTCCTAGCCTATTAACTTAAAGCAACCTTCGGAACTGGAAAAGTTTTTTCTACAGGTCTTCTTTCAGCTGAATGTTAGAGTGGTTTGTATTATAGTTATCTGATGTTGCTATAACAGAAATAGTACAAATAGATGGCTTTAACAAACAGAAGTTTATTCTCTCACAGTTCCAGGACACCTAAAGTTTGAATTCACAATGCCATTCTAGAGGAAGGCTTTCTCTCTCCATCAGCTTTAGGGGAAGCCACATATCTCCTTTCAGCAATTGTGGCCCTAGTGCTCTTTGTAGATCCCCTTGTATTTTGGCGGCAGTCTTCCTCTGGATCTAGGCTCCAGGTCCAAAGGACTTGCTCAGCTCCCTGCACTTCTTTCTCGGTAGTAGGAGGACCCTCTCTCTCTCTCTCTGCCTGCTTCTCTCTCTTTTTATCTTTTGTAAGATAAAAGGTGATGCAGGCCACACCCCAGGGAAACTCCACTTACACTGGGTCAGGGGTGTGATCCGAGGAAGGCGTTTGTATCCTATCCTAATCCTCTTTAACATAACCTAATCTTGTTTCAGCCCTGATAGCATAGTGGTTAAGAGCTACAGCTGATAACCAACAGTCTGGCAGTGCAAATACAACATCTGTTCCTTGGAAACCCTATGGGGAGTTCTGTTCTGTTCTACAGAGTCAGTGTGAGTCAGATCTGACTCAATACACATGCAGAATGGAGGAGGACAACCACATAATACTGGGAATCCTGGCCAATCCAAGTTGACACTTATTTTGGGGGGCCACAAGTCAATCCAAGACAGTTTATGAAATAAACAACATCACTCATGAGTAATGTGCTCTCTGAAACAATTACTGTATGGGACCAAATGATCAACATTTACCTCAGAGCAAACATAGGAAGGCAAGGAGGTAAACGGAAGCTAGAAACAACCAAAAAACCCAGCACCATCAAGTCAATTCTGACTCAGAGTGACCCTACAGGGCTGAGTAGAACTGCTCCATAGTTTCCGAAGAGCACCTGGTGAATTTGAACTGCCAACTTTCTGGTTAGCAGTCGTAGCTCTTAACCACTATGCTACCAGGGTTTCTCAAGGGATGCTAGATCAGTGGAAAGAGAACAAACAGAATGGAAATAATAGGAATGCTGACACATTGTAAAAATTGTAACCAACAGCACAAAACAAGTTGTATAAATTTGCTATAGGAGAAACTCATTTGCTGTGTAAACTTTTACCTAAAACACAGTAAATTACTATTAAAAAGAAAAGCTGTGTGATTATTACAAGTAAGCATTATCTTTCTGGAAGTCTATTATTTTAAGTCAATCTTGAAAAGGTTTTCCAAATGAGTTTGCAAGAGATGAGGTATTTTCATTTCTACAGTTGTTATGTCCTGGCAATAAATATGTATTTGTTTATATCATTATTATTAAAACTGAATTATCCAAACCACATTTCAATTTCAAAGTCTTGGAGGCTCACTTGAGAATATATGTTTGCAGCAAGTGTACCTTAAGGAACCTGTTCTTCAGGGTTGTGATGGGAGGAGGAGGCAAATGCAGGTACAGAAACCTGTGGGCACAACTGGAACTCAGCACAAGGGAGGGATTAAAGCACTTGTGGTTTTGATCTCTAGTGGGGAGAAAGGGGACTCAGGGTGTGGACAGAATATAGACTTTCAGGCCGAACTACAGGATATAGGCAAGGTCAGTCTTAGGAAATGTTCGATATATATTTGTTCAGTTTTTAGGAGTGAGTCTACAGAAAAAACAAAACATGGAATTTGGACAAGACTCTGGGAATAGCCTTTCAAGCATCCAGAACTGATAAGAAGGGTCACACAACAGGGTGATCGATAGCTAAGTTTACATCCAGGCCAGTTCTGACTGCCCTTTTCCCAGAATGTGCACATCTCATGATAAGGGCAAATCATTAATCAATAGGAGAGTTGCACTATCAGGCTCCTGCTGGAGATGAGGGCTGCTATTCTTGGTTCTAAAGCTGTTACCTCAACAAAGAATAAATATCTATTTATACTTCAAAAGTCTCCCTCAAGGTTTTTGTTTTTTGTTTTTTTTTGTCTTTAAATAGTATGGAAATAATGTGAAATTGCCCTTGGAGTTTGTGGCCATCCTCTTTAAGTTAAAGACAAGCACTGCCCACCTGTTGATGTGATAGTGTACACTAACTATTGGCTTTCTTAACCCTGCCCCAAGCCCCTTTTCCAGAACTCCTATTTTTCAGATGTAGACCTAACCAGCCTGATCCTTAATTTTCTTTCTATCATACATTAGATGAAAGTTCACAGAGCATATTAGATCCCCACTGGATAGCTTGTACATTAAGTATTTCATGGCCATGGTGTCGTTCCCTAAATGCCTCAGCACTCTCCCCACTTCAGCTCTAGGCTCCTTGTTTCCTTTTGTGGTGATTTTCTACCCTTCCTGCCTTCTCATCTTTGCTTTGGGATAAACATTTCCCTTGTGATTTTGTATAATTTCATTGTTTTAGTGAGCACAATGCTCTTGTATTGTTTATGGGCTTGTCTATTGTTTGGATAGAAGGTGGTATCTGGGAATGTCTTCAGTTACACATGAGAAGAGCATTTTAGGGCCATAGTCTTGGGGGTTTCATACAGTCTCTGTCAAACTAGTAAGTCTGATCTTCTTTGTGATTTTGATTTTTTTTTGTTCTGCATTTTTCTTCTGCTTTTTTCACAGTCCTCTGGTGTGATTCCTGTCACAGAGGTAGCCAGACACCGTTCAGTTCTTCTGGTCTCAGGGTCATGCAGACTGTAGGGCCGGTGGTCCATTCGTTCATTTGACTCATTGTTTCCTTGAATCTCCTCACCCCCCACTCTCCTTTGCTCTGAACTGGAAGGGACCAGTGGCTGTATCTTGGGTGGTTAATCACCAGCTTTGAAGACCCCAGATGATGCTCACCAAAGTAGATACAAAACATTGTCTTTAGTCTTTAGGAACTATACTGGGCCACAAATTGATGTAAAGTCCCTGATGATCTTCACTTTTCTTACCTTTTCATTTTCCTCTCTTGCTTTCTTTCTTATTTGTTGTATTTACGTATTATGTTGTAATAAGATATTGTATTTTAAGTGAGAGTTTACATAGCAAACTGGTTTCCAGTCAACAAGTTTTATACAAATTATTCTGTGACATGGTTACAAATTTTGTGTCAGCATTCTCATTATTTCCATTCTGTTTTTTCTGCTAGCTTCCCTTTCCCTCCATGTATTCTCATCTTTGTTTTTGGATAAATGTTGACAATTTGGTCTCATACAGTTGATTGTTTAAGAAATCACATTACTTGCAGGTGGTATTATTTTATAAACTAATCTACTATGGCTAGAAGGGGACCTTCAAGTGTAGCTTCATTTCTAAGTTCGAAGGATATCTTAGGGTGATTGTCTTAGGGATTCTTCTAGTCTCTGTTAATTCCTTAAGTCTGGATGTTTTTAGGAATTTAAATTTTGTTCTATATATTTCTCCCACTTTGTCTAGGACTTCCTATTGTGTTCCTGGTCAGAACAGTTGACAGTGAACTGGCCGCTATCTAGTTCTTCCGGTCTCAGGCTAATAGAGGCTGTGGTTAATATGCCTCTCTCTCCCCCTTTCTTTCAAACAAATTTTCTAGATTTCTTTAGCTTTATCTTGTATCATTTTGTTAAATATTTGACTATATATATATATATATATATATGTATGTATTTTTTTATTTCCAAGAGTTCATGATTGTTCTCTGATGGGAGAACACCAGAGATGTTTTACTTCATGGATGGATCACATTACTTGCAGGTGGTATTATTTTATAAACTAATCTACTATGGCTAGAAGGGGACCTTCAAGTGTAGCTTCATTTCTAAGTTCAAAGAACATCTTAGGGTGATTGTCTTAGGGATTCTTCAGTCTCTGTTAATTCCTGTTATAACCTATTAGGGACTGATTTGAAAGTTTTCCTCTGTTCCTCGTATTATCTCAGTTTTCTCTTTGTTATTCTGTTTGCATTTATTTCTGCCTTTCATAATGGAACCCTCTTTGGGGAGGGGCGCTGTGTTCAATATGCAGAAATTCACTTGATCTTCCCAGTTTTTCAGTAAACTAATCTGTCAAAGGACTGAGTACAGAGCCTGTCTCTTAAGCTTCATCTCAAGAACCCTCTTCTCCGAACCTCATCTAACTGCTGCCCTCCCACAGTCTCCTTAGTCAAGGGTTGTTGTTTCCTCACTTATGCCAGATATCTCCTACCCACCTACATCCTGGGACAGTTGCTGTCTTGGACAAACATGAAGAATCTCTGCAGCTGAGACAGTCTCAAATTATACTCTGCTGGTAACTTTCCTTATCCATGTCAATATTTACTCTCTGAATTTTTGCTTGATATAGGAAAGAAGGAACTCTCCATGGTTTTCCGAAGGTTAGATGGGTGCTCACACTTTTTCCCTGACTGAGTTGGTCATTTAGTCTTTTCCAAGTATAAGATGTATATCAGTGTCAACTGAAGCATGTATCCATGGCAGAATCTGGTAGGCTTTTAGTTTAAGACTCAGTGTGACCGAACAGTGTGACACTGTGTCACCCAACAAAATGATCCTGAATTTTCTGAAAGAACCCTCCCATTCTTGATGTTCTATGTGAGACATAGTTTCACTTCCACAAATTACCTGATGCCAAATCACTGTTTTAACATCTGTGTTTTCATCTTATTTATTCTAAATGCTTTTTCCTCAACATGATGTAACATTTATGAAAGTCATTTTCAAGACTTTACAGCATTTTGTTGAGGCAATCCATAACTGTATATTCACCATAGTGTGTTCATTTGTATTCATGCTTGTTAAATTGATCCAGAATGAAGCACTGTCTATATAATATGGAAAGACTTACATTTTCAGTAGATGCTAAGGATGTACAACAAAACCTGAGAAAGCTAGAAGTTGTGCAGGGAAGAAAGCAATCAGTGAAAGAAAATTTGATACTTTCCATTCAGAAAGCATTGTCTGTACCCTGTCAAACATGGAACACTTTTGAGACCTGGGAAAACAAGACAGTCCTGATGAATGTCAGCTTTCACATGTTTACTGTGTAAGTTTTCCAAACTGGAAATCCAAACCTAGAATTTTCAGTGGATGGGAAATGATGAGAAAAGAAGTCTCAGTAACTAAAGGATTTAGTGTAGTTATCATCAACCATTTTGTTATTGTTGTTGTACTATATGTATGTGCTAAAAATCCCTGTAAATATCATCTTTTATTGGGGGAAATGTACTCTAGAAACATACATGAATTAATAGGTGTTTTTATTATACTTTGCCCAAAATATTGTGACATGTTCTTCGTAAGTAAGATCGTTGCTCCTTTCTCACTTCCAGCTTGGTTGTTGAGAATCACTGATTTAACATTTAATTGTTCTTCACTTTCGACTTAATGGAAACCTGCTACTCATTTGACACCTTATGAGTTTGAATTTCATCATGTTATTCAGCAATGTGCCATCACTTCACCTTACAGAGATTTGCAAAAGTCCTATTAGTATGATGATATCAAGCCTGGAATTGAAAGAGACTTTGGAAACTACTTAAAAGGTGCATAAAAATCAGTCATCATTTCACTGGAAGTTGTATTTCCAGACAACCAGTCCTAATAAATGTGATTCTCCTGTTTAGAATATCCAATTTTGCCTGCAAGTAAAATTAGATAAGATGACTACTTCCTAGTAATAACAAATTTATTACTGCAGAAAGGCCTGACAATCTACTTCCAAAAAAATTACTCATTGAAAAGCCTATGGATCACAATTCTAGTCTGACACACACAGGGTCCTCATGAGTTGGAATTAATTGACAGCAACTGTTAGAGCAGAAAAAAAGCCTATTCTTACTTATGAAGGAATTACTACCTCTTTAAAACAACATCACTTATACCTCCTAATCTATTACATAGTGCCTGGATTGCTAAAAGCTCACCAGTGGCCATTCAAGGCACAATAATCAGTCATTTTGCCTGGAGCAGCAGAAGAAGAAATAGATGGAATGTGTCCCTAATTGCCTCCATGAAGGACAGCCTCCTTTACCATGAGACCATGAAGAACTGGATGATGCTTGGCTACTATTACTGAACATTTTAATTAAACAGATTTTATAGTAGAATTCTGATTTCTAAGGGGAAAATAAAGAATAGAATTTCAAATGTGCATGGCCTCCAGACTTTATAGCTCCATGCAGACTGGATGAACTCCTGAAACTTTTGCCTGGAGCTAATCTTTAAACCTTAAACCAAAAATACACCCAGAAGTCTTAAAACCAAATAATAGTCTGGCTTAACTTGCAAAATATATCTGCTTGGAACATTGTGATCTTTTAAAACCTGTCTTTAGGAGTGACAACAACTCAAAAGATTAGATAGAATGCTTAGGGGCAGCGAGTTTATGCTAGTGAGGAAGAAACAAGTCAGAAAAGGAGTGTGAGCATCCTCATAGTTGCATGCACTCAAAGAATGTGATCAATGTCACTGAAGTGTACATGCATAAAGGGTTGGTTGAACTGATGTGTCTTTTGCTACATATAGTCTCAACAACAAAATTTTTTAAAAAGTAAAAATGAAAAAGCATGTATTTTAACAAGATTGTGTTCAAATTAGACATGTTACCTGAGAGCAAGAACAAAGTGCTAGAATCAATGAGCATAAATCTTTTTTTCTTTTCTTTTTTTTTTTTTTAACCTTAGCTATACAGAGGAAAAGCACACTTTAGAGCAGCTGTGCACAGGTTACAGGGCTTATGGAAAAGGAATATGGGAGCAAACAACACGGGAGCAGGCAGAGAACCACGATGAGCAGGAGCAAGGATTCTGGAGAGTTTCAAGCCCGATTTGACTGGCAAAGTTAATAGCAGAGGGATGCTCAATTCATATAGCTCTTGTCCGAAGAAAATCATTCTTGGGTTGGAATAAGCGGGAAGCTCTTCAGTTTTGTGAGCAGAGTCTAAAAAAGTTAAAATTTTAAATTGAAGATGTTACCCAGAGAGGTGTATATGTGTTGTGTGTATGTGTGTGTACAGACACATACATATATTTGTATACACATAATTTTTTAAGAATCACCAAATCAATTCAATTGTTTGCTTGTTGTAAACCCCTGAGTAATCCCTTTCAATTCCATATAAATCCTAAAATTTAGATTATTGACAGTGCCCTCCATAATCCGTAATGAAAAAATCTCAAAGTCAGATCTTCACTAAGAGTTAAATAAAAAAGATACACCTAAATGTTGCACTTATTTCAAACAATCAAGATCAGAATTCATATTTTTTCAGAAATAAAATTTATGGAAATTTGGACACAAAAATAAATATTTTAACCACTAATTACCATTTTTCCAACATCGATTTTCATTTAGAAATACTTGCTTTGGACCACGATCTTTAAAAAAATCTTCACGTTTGTCCTCTTTGGACTTGAAACCCATTGTTAATACAAATTCTTAGCTCTTTGACTGCTGGAACTTAAAAAGAATCTATGTTTATTCTGAGTCAGTTTACAGTAATCTCAAAAACTAACAACAAGAAAGAATTAGGTAGGGAAGAAGAAACAAACAACCCAAAAATCAGTTGTCTTTACCTTGTACTTTTTCTAATGCTGGACTTAAAATGCGTAGTCTTCAAAGTGGGATCATAAGGCTACACTCTTTCAGCCAGCCATTAGGAGGCACTCATAGTTTAGAATAAACTTTTCCAATCCTTAAGACTGCCTGTGGTCTAATTTTTATGTTCTGTAGAACTTATTTTTTATTTTAGAAGTTTTATTTCACTTGTACTTACCACTTACAAAGATCATCAAGCTGACAGCTCCGGGAGCTGAAGTCATCCAATTAGTCCAAAACACAAATGTATCTATGGCGTCTATCAGCACTGACACCAATAGACCCTTAAACAAACACGTAAGGTTAAAAGAAAAGCAGGTATTTGAGAAGGGAAAACTAGGCTACTTTGCCATCAGAGAGAGATGGTTGAGGTTAATTAGCAGGTCCCTGGGAAGGCTTTTCCCTCGGGCTATTCTATTTTTGCAAAATAGGAGGAAGTGTTTGTGTTCTGAGTATACCTGCAGAGTAGAGTTGACTTTCACACAGTAGTTTCACATCTGTTTATTATGATTACTATTTAGATTTTTTTTTTCGTCGCTATTATTTTGTATTTGCTGTAACAGACTCAGACTGGTTACTTGACAGTGGCATTACCAGGCTTGGTGTCACCCAGTATGGTGACTCATCTTGTACTTTCCCCCGTACCCGTAAGCAAACTCCCCCTGGCGGATGGAGCAGGTCTGCCGACATGGCTGCATCCACCTGCTGCTCCCTGCAGCGCCTCCCGTCTCCCATTTACCAAGGAGGAAACCTTCTTCTAAGCACAAAAGCAGGTGACTTGGCTTGTCTGCTCATATCATAAATGGCAGGGTGACATGGGATGCTGGGGGATGAGTTACCGCACTGGGCGATGAGTGACACCAACACCTTTGACAATACTGCCTTGCAGCAGATTACCTACCACCACCACAGCCCTGTGAGATCCTCAGGCCGTTTTAGTGTCGCTCCCTCTGACAACGTCAAGGGATTTAATCCTCATTCTCCCACCTCCTTAAGTGGGGCCATTGCTACTCCAAGGTTTGGCACACAGTATGAACATAAGTGAAAGAAAAAAGACTGGGGGCGAAAAAAGGCCACCATGAATCATTGGCAAGCCCTTCTGAAGGACAGTAGTGTAGAAAGAATTTTAGGCTGTGTATATGGTTCAAACCGACCAGTTGCTATTGGAGAAAGCTGTGGCACAGTCAGCTTCCTTGAAGACTTACTACCCTGGAAACTCAGAGTTCTATAATGTGTTGTAGGATCACTGTGACTTGGAATCCACTTGATAGCGATGGCTTTTTATTTGTAATAGAAGTTATTGTTAAGGAATTTTACCTTAGCTTGCCCATTTCCATAGAGTCGATTTCAACTCATAGCAACCTTATAAGATAGAATAGAATTGCCTCATAAAGCTTCCAAGATGTGTCTGTTGAAATTCAACTTTGACTTGATAGTTAACAGCCATAATACTTAACCACTACGCCACCAGGGCTTCTGCACAAACTACAGTGATAGAATGATTTGCGTAAGTTGCTTAATCTGATTTAATGATTGTCTCAATCACATCAGATATTAAGTTAGGTGACACTGCTTTTCTTGAATTCATCATTGAATGTTAGCAATGCTTGAAATTTCAAAATTGTAGAACTCTGAAAACAGGGTGCTTTTGCTGTTTTTTTTTTTTTAATAACCTTTTTTATTTCTTGGGCTTGACTTCTAGCAAATAGGGACTTTTATTTTACCCACTTTTGTATCATTGACCTCCAACTCGGTAATCTTTAGGTCAAGGTATTCTCAGCCTACACTGCATAATGTAGATGGCGACACCTACTGGCAGCATGGTTTTTTGCACCCTAGTTCCATAAGACACTAAGATACATTTAGATATTTCTAATCTATGATTATTTTACGAATAAACATTAAACTTTACTGGAAAAATTACACCTTGGAGTATGACCATCAGTTAAGATAGGTTAAGTTATGTTGTAGTAACAAACATCACCTAAACGTCAGTGTCTTAAATGAGCAACGATTTAATTTTTGTTCACATTACTTGTCTATTGCAGTTTATTAATGATAAAATATGGGAACATTGTAAGTCATTTCCACGTCCAAACTCATCGTTAACTACTAGCCAACTTGATGTCCTAAATACGTTCAAGGAATAATTCTCCCCTCATCCGGAAGCACACAGAAGGAAGTCTTGGTGCTCTACTTCTGAACAATCAGCCATTCAAAACTCTATGGAGCACACCACTACTCTGACGTACATGGGAACACCATGCATCGAAACTGACATTTCGTTTTGTTTGGTTTCTGATTATCTGTCGATACCTGTGATCAGATCACATATTAAAGTCTTTGTAGGGAGATGTCTTTGCTCATCAAGCAGGGTCTTTCTATACTTGAATAAGTTTCACGCTTTTGATTGTTAGTCGCTTTACAATACATTTAGTTTATGAGAAGACTTTACTTCTTACCATTATATATTTTTGTTACAACAATTAGTGAGGTTCTTTTATGTTATTATATTTCTGCATTTGCTATTATTTACATGCAGGTATACAAATATTTTCCTGTTTTTCTCATGTAGTAAATAAAAGAATTCTGTCAATTTACTGTCTGGTATTATATTAAAAAAATAAATCGCTGTTCTTATTTGTTGTATTTCTGCCTCTTAGTTCTCTGTCATGTCTTCTAGCACTAACTGCAACCTTCTAATAAAGATGTTAGACATCATTGGTTTCTGCAAATTTGTTCATTTACTTATGTATTTATTTTTTATTATGATTGAACGAAAATGTACATTCCCACAAAATTTGCCTACCCATCTATATGCATCTCCCATTGCTCTCCCTGCCCCGTGACAGCACACTCTTCCTCTCTGCCCCATACATGTCTTATCCTCCCAGCAATCTCCTATCCCCTCGTCTCCATCCACTCACCTGCCTCCAGTAAGAGGTCAACAGGACAACGTCCTACAGATGCATAGAATCATAAAGTTCATACATGGTATGGACACTCTGTGTCACCAAGTCCAATCTATTCCTGTCTGAAGAGTTGACCTCTATTATGATTTATGGACAGGGGCAGCATCAGGGCCAGGGGCATGCTCCCAGAGGAACCCCGAGAGCCCTGGATCACAAATTGCAGTCTTTTAATGGAGATCTCAGGGTGCACCCCTTTTTATTCTTGTGTTGCCGGTGAGACTCAACTTTGTGAGCTCCATCACGGCTATCATCGGTGGTGCGCAGGCATCATCCAGTTCTTCTGGTCACAAGTCTATGTAGTCACCCACGCACATGGGTCTCTCTGTCTTCTGGGTTCTCTTTCCCCTGTCATTTTAGTCTATGGTGATCATCTGTTCTTGCTGAGTTGGGACCATTTGCTGTACCCTCAGATGGCAGCTTGGTAGCTTTTAAGACCCCAGATGGCACTCACAAATGTGGGATGCAGAAGGCTCTCTTAGCAAAATGCTAGTTGTGCCAGTTGGCCACAAATTCCGCTGAGAACATGGTCCCCAACCCCATGATCCAGCTATTCTGTCCTTGCAATACTGAGTTAAGACAGAAGGAATAATTCTGTTATGTTGAAGCCCAGTTAATATTGATCTTCTTTGTAATGTATGTTGTCAAAGATTTGACCCAACCAAATTTCTATCAGCTATCTATTCTAAACCCTAACCCCCTTACTTTCCCTCCTTCTCCAACCTTGCAATCATCAGAGAGACCTTTATTCTATGCATGAATCAATTTTTAAGTTCTCATCTTAGGGGTGTCATACAACATTTGTCCTTTTATTGCTGACTACGTTCACTCAACATAATGGCCCCCAATTGAAACCAGGTTACAAGATGTTTCCTAAAATCATCGTTGTTCTTTCTCATTGCATAGTGTTCCACTGAGTATATATACCATAGTTTACCTATCCATTCCTCTGTTGTTGGGCATCTGGTTGATTCCATCTTTTTGCTATTGTGGACTGTGCTGCAATAAACATCCGTGTGCGTGTATCACTTGGTGTGAATGGCCTGGATTCTGTAGGATATATTCTGAGCAGTGGAATTACTGGGTTAAATGGTATACCTATATCCAGCTTTTTAAGGAAGTGTGAGACTGCTTTCCAAAGAGGTTGCACAATTTTGCAACCCCACCAATAGTGTACGCTAGTTCCACTTTCTCCACAGCCTCTCCAGCATTTGTGGTTTGTCATTTTTTGGATCATAGCCAACCTTGTTGGGGTGAGATGGTATCTCTTTGTAGTTTTGATTTGAATTTCTTTGTAGCTAATGATCATGAGCACATCTACATGTATTTTTTGGCTGCCTAGATCTCCTCTTTAGAGAAGTGTTGTCCATCTTCTTTGCCCATTGCTTAATTGGATGATTTATCCTTATTGATATTTTCTGGTACCTTATAGATTGCGGAGATCAGGCATAGGTCTGACATATAGTTGCCAAATATTTTTTTCCGTTCTGTAGGTGGCCTTTTTATTTTATTAATAAGGGTTTGATTCTTAGTAGTTTCCATTTATCTATTTTCTCTTCTGTTGCTTGTGGTTTGACAGATCTTGAAGTCTGTCCATGCTGTATATTAAAACTTCCACTGTTGTTCCTACTTTTTCTTGGATGACCTTTATCATTTTAGACTTGATATTTAGGTCTTTGATCCAGTTTGAGTTGGTTTTTTGTATAAGGTATAAGATAACTAGTCTTGTTTCAATTTATTGCAGATGGATATCCAATTTGGCCAGCACCATTTGTTGAAGAGATTGTTTTTACCCCAGTTTAATGTCTTGGGGCCTTGTCGAATATCAGCTGTTCATAACAAGATAGTGTCATCTCTGGGGTCTCAATTCTGTTCCACTGATCTATCTGTCTCTTTTTGTACCAGTACCAGGCTGTTTTGACTACTGTGGCAGTGTAATAGTTTCTAAAGTCAGGTAGTGAGAGGTCTCCCAGTGTGTTGTTCTTCAGTAGTGCTTTACTTATCCAGGGCTTCTTCCCTTTCTAAACAAAGTTGGTGATTTGTTTCTCCATCTCATTAAAAAATGGCACTAGAATTTGTATTGCAATTGCATTATATAAGTAGATTGCTTTGGGTAAAATAGGCATTTGCACAATGTTAAGTTTTCCTATCCATGAGCAAGGTAGGCTTCTGCATTTATCTAAGTCTCTCTTAGTTTCTTGTAGTAAGGGTTGGTAGTTCTCTTTGTAAATGTCTGTTATTTCTCTGGTTAGATTTGTTCCTATGTACTTTATCTTCTTAGAGACTATAGTAAATGGTATTGATTTGGTGATCTCTTCATTAATAATCTCATTGTTGGTATAAAGGAATCCTACTGATTTACTTATGTTTATCCTGTATCCTGAGACTTTGCTGAACTCTTCTATCAGTGTGAGTAGTTTACTTATGGATTCTTAGGATTCTCTGCGTATACAATCATATCATCTGCAAATTGGGAGATTTTTACTTCTTCTTTGCTGATCCAGATGCCCTTTATTTCTTGGTCTTGTCTAATTGCTCTGGCTAGAACTTCTAGTACAATGTTGAATAGGAGAGGTGAGAGTGGGCATCCTTGTCTAGTCCCTGTTCTAAGGGAAATTGTTTCTGTCTCCCTCCATTCAGGGTAATGTAGGCAGTTAGCTTTATATAAATGGCCCTTATTGCATTGAGGAATTGGCCATCTATTCCTATTTTGCTGAGTGTTATTAGCATGAATGAGTGCTGGACTTTATCAAATGCCTTTTCTGCATCAATAGACAAAAATCAGATGATTCTTGTTTTTTGTATTATTTATGAGGTTGATCACATAAATTTTTTTGATGTTGAAACAGCCTTGCATCCCTGGTATGAATCCAACTTGGTCATGATGGATTATTTTTTTGATACGTTGTTGTATTCTATTGGCAAGAATTTTGTTGAAGATTTTATGTCTAGATTCATGAGTGAAATATGTCTGTAGTTCTCCTTTTTTGTTGGGTCCTTCCCTGGCTTTGATATTAGGGTTCTGCTGGCTTCATAGAATGAATCTGGGAGTATTCCATCCCTTTCTATGCTGTGAAATAGTCTCAGTAGTATTGGAGATAACTCTTCTCTAAAAGCTTGGTAGAATTCTGTGGTGAAGCCATCTGGGCCAGGGCTCTTTTTTAGTTGTCTCTTTGAATGACTTTTTCAATGTCTTCCTTTGCAATACATTTATTTAGTTATTCTGCTTCACCTGGGGATAATTTTGGTAGATGATATGAATCAGGGAATTAGTCCATTTCCTCTAGACTTTCAAATTTATTAGAGTCCAGTCTTTCATAGTATTCTGTTGTGATGTTTTTGATTTATCTGGGATCTGTTATGACATCTCCTCTCTCATTTCTTATTTGGGTTATTTGTTTCCTTTCCTGTTTTTCTTTAGTAAGTTTAGCCAATGGTGTGTCAATTTTGTTGATCTTTCCAAAAAACCAGATTTTGGTCTTTTCAATTTTTTTTAGTTGTTCTTCTATTCTGTAACTCATTTAGATCTGCTCTAATCTTTATGGTCTGTCTTCTTCTGGAGCCTGAGGGGTTCATCTTTTGTTCTCTCTGTACTTGTTCAAGCTGCAGGGTTAGTTCCTCAGTTTCTTTCTTCTTTCCAGATGTGTGCGTTCATGGAGATAAACTGACCTCTGAGCACTGCTTTTGCAGTATCCACTAGGTTCTGGTAGGAAGTATTTTCATTCTCATTGAAATCCATAAATTTCTTTATTTCGTCCTTGGTTTATCCTATGACTCATGATTTTTTGAGAAAGATGTTGTTCAGTTTCCATGAGATCCACTTCCTATGTTTTTTCTGCTATTGATTATGACTTTTATGGCTTTATGATCTCAGAAGATGCTTTGCATTAATTCAGTGCTCTGGATTTTGTTGAGAATTGCTTTATGTCCTAACACATGGTCTATTCTGGAGAATGTTCCATGTGTACTGGAGAAGAAGGTGTAGTTGTCCACTGATGGATAGAAAGTTCGGTATATGTTGATGAGGTCTAGTTGGTTAATTGTGGCAATAAAGTCTTCTGTGTCTTTATTAAGCTTTTTTACTAGATGATCTGTCCAATATTGAGAGTGGAGTGTTGAAGTCTCCCACTATTACTGTGGAGTGATCTATCTCCTTTTTGAGTGTAGTCAGTGTTTCTTTGATGTATTTAGGTTCTCTAATATTAGGTGCACACATATTTAGTATTGTTAAGTCCTGCTTGTGTATTGAACTTTTCAGCAATAGTGTCCGTCCTTGTCCATGAAGGTGGATTTCACATTAAAATCTGTTTTATCTGAGATTAGAATTGCCACAATTGCTCTTCTTTATTCATTGTTTGTTTGATATATGTTCTTCCATCCTTTATTTTCAGTTTGTTCATATCTTTAAGTCTAAGGTAAGTTTCTTGTAGGCAACACATGAATGGGTCTTGTCTTTTAATTGAAGATGTCACTCAATGTCTCTTTACTGGGGCGTTCAGTCCATTCACATTAAATGTAATTGTTGATAGGTATGTGTTTAGTGCTGTCATTGTGATATGTTTATTTTTGTGTTGATGTTTTCCCTGTTGTTCTTATTAATCTCTTCTGGGAAATTCTTCTTTGTGAGTTGTCTTTTCACCTTTTCACAGTTTGTTTTGTGGTTGTTGAGACTCCTGTATTACGTTTCTTGATTTGAGATGTTGCATCTTTATTGTGCTTTACAGCTTTCCCTATGATTCCCCTTTAATAAACTAACTATAAACCCAATTTTAATTGCTACTAACCTTATTAACTTCCTCTCCATCTGGAAGGACTGTAACAACTGTAACACATCCCTCTTTTTATTATGATGACATCATAGTTTTCATGATATGATCACTGGACCATTTCACTCACTATTATAGCTTTGATTGAGTTTGGAGTGTCATGTATTTGCTTCTAAAATATGAAGTTAGTGGTTTTGTTCTTCTAAGCCAAGAGATTCTTTCAGTATTTCTCGTAGCTTTGATTTGGGTTTTACAAAGTCTTTTTGTTTCTGTTTCTCTATGAATGTCTTAATTTCATTTTCATGTTTGAAAGACCATTTTGCAGGACGTATTATTCTTGGTTGGAAGTTCTTCTCCTTCAAGGCGTTGAATGTGTCATGCCACTGTCTCTGTGCCAGCATTGTTTACCACTGAGAAATCTGACGAAAGCCTACAGTGTTTCCCTCTGAATGTTAGTTTTGCTTTGAGTTTTGCTGCCTTTAAGTGTTTCTGCTTATGTTTCATTTTGTTAAGCTTGATTATATGTCTTGGAGTCTTTCTTTTGAGATCTATATTGAGTGACATTTGATATGCATGTTGGATATCTGTACTCCCTTCTTTCATAATTTCTGGGAAGTTTTCTGTCAGCAGCTCAGCCACAGTGCTCTCTATTTTCTCAGGTGTCTCTCCCTGTTCAGGAACTCGAGCTAGTCAAAGATTGTTTCTCTTAATAGAGTCTCACATGTTTTGTAGTTCTTCTTCATATTTTTTTTTGTTTCTTTTCTCTGATTTATTCTCATAGATGCTAGAGTCAGTAGCTCTGTCTTCCAAGTCAGACAGCCTATTTTCCATTTGTTCCATTCTGTTTTCTTAGCTTTGAATTGAAGTTTCTAAGTCTTTGATTTTGTTCCAAATCTGTTGGATTTCAGAGTACTGGTGTTCCATCAGATTGGACTTCTTGCTTAATTTTTCTTTTTCCTCTGCTGCATTTTGTATAAGGTCCAGGGAGGCTCTATATGTAATCTTTCTGCATTTACCTTTCAATAGTTTCAGAAAGGTTTCTTCATCTGGAAAGTTCTTTGGTTGTTTCTTTTGGGGGGCCTTATGAAGTTATGGGTGATTTCTTGCTTATGCTTTTATCCAGAGTTTGTTGCTTTGGGGGTATCATGTGAGATATTATAGGCTGAGAGAAATGCTGTGAGGATGGACCATGGGTGTTTCTGTAGGCCATCTGAAAATGAAAGGTAAAAAGTATCTGACAACTTCCAAAGTCAATCAGGTTTTAGGTCCCTCTTCCCAGCTGGCAAAGTAAGTATCTCTATATCTAACCCCAGATGTTATAAACTAGTTCAAAATACAGAAAGGCTACTGACCTGCTGGCCTCTGCTGTCAAATCCAAGCTGTAGGTGACACTGTGTAGAATGCTGCTTTACTGCCAGAAAAGAGCTCTCCTCCAGGCAGATGCTGCCTCCCAGCCTAAGAATTAGGTCCCCCTGAGGCCTCCATATGGGTATATCTGCCTCTCAGTGGAACAAGATGGCGGTCTTCACAAGCTCTCTGCTTGCCCTGGCACAGTCCAGTCAATGGCAGAGGCAGAGAGGCCAAAGGTGCTGAGATGCACAGAGTCCAAAATCGGGCTCTCAAAGTTGGCAATCTCATCCACTGATCCCACCAGCAGTGTGTTCGACATCAGCTGCCAGTCAAGTCCTAGCTCTGCCTGCCAGCTAACACAGAGAAAAAAAAGTTAACGTGGCAAGTTACCCTTGGTCCTTGAAAGCCAGTACTCACCAAGAGCGGCAGTCAGTGAAAGAGAGGAAGCTCTCCTCTCAGTGGTATGAAATCCAAATTAACAGCCAGCCCTACTCCATGACCTAGGGCTCACTAGGTATCCAGAAGGCTCTGTTTACTTATGAATTCAGACTTTGGTTTCCAGAGGGATTTAGGAAGACGTGTGTTTAGTCCACCATCTGACTCTGCCCTTTAGGTTTTGCAAATTTAATGTTAGTGTCTCTTGAGTTTTACCATTAGGCATATATGATAGTGACTATTTTAAAAAGGTTAATGGCATATTCTTCGCTCACCAGTGTTTTCAATAATTATGATGAGTTTAGCTCAACACTTTGTTCCAAAATTATGACAATGAATTTCTTATTTGACTTAATAATTTAACGTATTATAATAATAAAGTATATAGTATTGACTTTTTGTATTCCTAAAATAAATTAATTTTACTTCACTCTTTATGTAATACAGAGTTATATTTCTAAGATTTTATTTGGAATTTTAAAAATTTGTATTCATTTAGAGGTATGTTGATGTATTTTTTCCTTTGTTGATATTGTTGACACAATTCAATATTTAATTTATTTCTAACAGTACTACTCTATTGTGTTTATTGTTTACACTTTATTTAATATTTGCTAATAATAGCTTTATTAGAAACCCTGGTGGGGTAGTAGTTAGGTGCTACAACTGCTAACCAAAAGGTTGGCAGTTCAGACTTGCAAGGCAGTTCTTAGAAACTCTATGGGGCAGCTCTACACTGTTCCATAGGATCCCTAGGAGTCAGAATTTACTTGATGGCAGTGGGTTTGGGATAATAATTTTAATAGGCATTTTCTTTTGTTCAGCAAAAAATATGTGGATGTATTTCTTTGTTTTAAATTATCTAGTTTTTCTGCCCAGTTGCCCTTTTCTTTCAAATTGATCTTATTTTCTTTTTCTAAAATTTCAGTTTATTTCCATTCTTTTAAAAGTAGAAAAATATTTATACTTACAAATTCACATTTGTATGCCACACTTATTTTCATATTTTTGTGTATTATTTTCTATCTCTTTCTGGTCCAAGAATTACCTAGAAAGGTGTGTTTTAATTGCTAAACAGTTCAACTTTGTTTTAAGTAATAGAAAAGAAAAACTTTAATTCTAATTATGTCAGCTAATAAGGTGCATGATTTCTGTTTAGATTAGTGATTTTGCTTTTGCTTTGCTGGAAACCCTGGTGGCATAGTAGTGAAATGCTACATCTGTTAACCAAAAGATTGGCAGTTCGGATCTACCAGGAGCTTCTTGGAAACTCTATGGAGCAGTTCTACTCTGACCTATAGGGTTACTGTGAATTGGAATCAACTCTACAATAGTAGGTTTGATTTTGGTTTGCTTTGTTGTCAATAATTATTCATGCTTTTGGAATATTTTACATGAAAGAAGTTCTGCTATTGTCACAAACTGTGAAGGGTGTGAGATTTTCCCCAATTTGAAAGATAACATGTTAGCTATCACAGCTTTATGAACATTAGCAGAATACTTAGGTCAGAGACAAAGATTTTGATTACTCACTATAGAAGCAGTGACTATAGTACCATTATTTTGTGTCAGTTCTCCATCTCTTATTGCTATAGCACAATGGGAAAAAGACCAGGTGACACCTGCACACACAGTAGATTGCATTACATGAGAAGAGTCCTGAGCTTAGGGAACCTGAAACTTCTATAATGAGCAGTAAGCCTACCTGCCTTTTGTTCCAAAGGGAGATATTATCTTTACTATACTTATCAGTGGAGCTTTGGTGGCACAGTGGTTACAAACGTGGCTGGCTACCAACAAGCTGGCAGTTTGAATCCACCAGTTGCTCCTTGAAAACCCCGTGGAGCAATTCTATTTTGTCCTGTAGGGTCACTACAAGTTGAAATCAATTTGATAGCAATAGGTTTGGTTCTTGGTTTTGATATTGAACAGTAAGTGTGTCTGACCTTTCCTCTGGAGGTAGATAGTGTGTCTTCCATAGTTTATGTCTTTACAGATACCCTTAAAAAGATAGTCTGGGCCAAAGGCATCTGATGGCTAAACTCACAACATGTGCAAAAATGTATGATAGAATTATCTTCCAGCAGATCAGTACAGGATAGATTTTCACATAGATCAGTTCTACCTTGTTCAAATTCCTTGTAGTTACGTTTGTCATCTGGAGAGAAAGATGTATCTATACATATAGATACAGATAGAGATGATATAGTTAGAGCTACAGTCAGAGTGTTCCTTGGAAGCGAAGATGACAATCCTTTGTTTCACATTTTTTTAACGTGTTACCTGGAGGGATCAGCCCTCACAGGACACTGTGCTTGGTAAGATACTAGGCTGATGAAAAAGAGGAAGACACTCAACAAGATGGATTGGCACAGTAGCTGTAACAATAGGCTTAAGCATAGGATCCATTGTGAAGATGGTGCAGGACAGGGTTGTGCTTTGTTCTGTAATACAGAGGGTTGCAATGAGCTGTAACCAACTTGATGACACCTAGCAATATACATACAGATTTAGATATAAATGAAACATATACACAGGTGATACAGATATTGTGTTTAACTGTATATATTTTATTTTTATGTTTAACTAATCTATAAATGTATAATGTTTAAAATGTCATTCTCTAATAATTTTCATAAAGATATTTTTAAGCTATTCAGCTTTAGACATTTCATATTATTAGTTCCTTTACTCTTTTTGACTTTATCAATATACAGCAACTCTTTTTAGTCCCAAATTGTATCTGTGTAAGTTGTTACATCTACTTTATTATTATTTTTAAATAAATTTAAATAAATCATTGAATTATTTTTTTATTCAACCTGATACATTTGGCTGTTTAATAGGGAGATTAAACTGTATTAGCTAACTATGCTGTTCTCACTTAGATAATTTTGTTGTCCGCTTTCTGTTTCTTCACCATTTGGCCTTCTGTTCTACAGGACATTTTGTTTATTTTTGTCCTGTCAGTGCTTTAGAAAGCAGACATCCTGTGTTTAACTCTGCTGCTTGTTATCTCACTGTTATTAAGATATAGTCATAACTATTTGTTTATTAATTAAAATAGCAACAAAGAGGCCCTTGTTTATTAATTTTGTTTCCTTTACTCTATTTCTTTCCTCTTTCCAGTCTTCAGTAATTAGTCTAATTATATGTATTTTGTCATCACTGTCTTTATACATCTTTTTCTTCTCAAGATATTGGAATTTTTAAGCTGTTGTATATTCTATTACTCTAATAATTTTAATTATGTTGAGTTTTCAGCACTAGATTTATTCTCTGTTGTCATATTTTGCAGTAAATTTTAGAACATACTATCACAGGTTAAAGACCAAAAGAGGTATTCTTAAATAGAAATTAGCTTTAGAGCCCAACTGGGCTTTAGAGCCAGGGTAGAAATGAATCCAAATTCCAATGGATCCAGACAGCCAGTTCAAGGGAATGAAACTGACCACTCTGCAAGTAGCAGGCAGAATGAAGGAAAGGGAAGTGAGGCTAAAGATTCTTTTCTGCATATGTCTGCATTCACGGCAAGTTTCCCAGACCCCTATGAATGCGCTCTTTTCCCCCTTCTCCAAAGCTGCTCCTGGGGTGTGCTGTCTCCTTCCCTCACTCTTCATCCTCTGCCCCTTCTTTACCCGTCTCTTTGCCTTTCTCATGTCTCCAGTCTTATCTTATACACTACAGGCCTCAAATTTTACAATGTAATGAGCGTATTTTTAAAACGTAACCGAATGTATGCCATGTTATAATTTTCGAGGCTTTCATTTATGCTGTACCCTGGGCCAAAAAGCCTTTCACCCATTTTTTGTAAGTGGCCACTTTGCCTTCATCTTTCATGACTAAAGATGTCTTCTCCACAAAGCCTTGATTGAATCCCCCGGGGAAGCTGCAAGGGCAGGCTCTGTGCTGTTCCTCTGCACCTTTACCTGATAGTATTTGACCACCTCTGCTTGTCATAAACCGTTCAATGACAGGGCTTCTTTCTTAAATAAATTTTGTTTCTAATTTATCTTGAAACTTTAGCACCTTAGCAGCAGATCCCAGTATAGGACTATGACCAATGTTGAATACACTGAAAGCACAATGGCTAGAACATGCACATCAAATGAACCAATTAGTTGCCATGGAGTGAATTCAGAGGTATGATGCAACCCTGACCCTGCTGTGTACAGAGTAAAACTGCACTCTGTAGTATTTTTAAGACTGTGTGTGATCTTTCAGAAGCAGATTGCTCAGACCTTTCTCCCGAGGTACCTGCAGGTCAGTTCGAACTGCAAATTTTTTAGTTAGCGGCAAAGTGCTCAGTGAATTGAGATCTCATGTCAAATGATGCATCTGGAAATCTATGGTGAGCAGGAGAAGAAGAGCTGGTGTGGTACCAGGTGGAAGCAGAAATCTTGGCCCAGGTAACTGAGCTCTGATCACCAAGTCATCTCAGACCTCTGGCAGGGAAACTACAACTCTGTACCAGGTGATGCCTTCCCAAGTTGCTTTAAGAAAATCAGCTAGTAAAAATTGGCCACAAAGGCATTAGTCTGCAGCCCGGCATTTAAGAAATTCTGTTGCACAGCTTAGTTGCCCAGAGGACATATACTTCATAAAGTAAAAATTAGTATAGCAAAACTGTCAGGGGTGGCTGGGGAATAACATTAATATTCCTATGTAGTCTTTTTCTATAACTCTTTGCAGTGAAGAAGGCCTTGTGCTAAGCATGTCTTTAATAAATTAAATAGGATCAGTCACTCTTAAATTTAGCTAGGAAATACTAATCAATGCTTAATTCTAGTATAATCAAGAAGATTTAATGTATCTTTTAAAAATATAAAGATGAAAAAATCAGCAGCAGCCTAATTACTCCCACCATCGTTTTGTATACCATACATATGCATCATAGGAGAGGGGTACAGTCGGGGGTCGAACTTTTCAGCCTGACTCAGTTCTCACAGTAACACATAACACTCAAATTACACACACTTTTCTGACTTAAAAATAATGTTCCACCACTGATCAACAAAGATTTTCACAAGTTGCTAAATATTTGAGATGAAATAAAATGTTTTTATTATATTCACTTGACAAATGTTTTAGTTGGTTTGGGCACAAAAGTATTTTTGAAGTCTGATCTGCTTGCTAATTTTCCAATTAGAAACTTGTCCTCACAGACTGAATTGGCCAAGCCCAGCCAAGTGCCGTCGAGTGGGATCCGACTCATGGTGACTGAATTGGGTCCCCTCCAAAACTTTGTGTACCAATTTGGCTAGGCCAAGATTCCTGATACTTTTTGATTTTCATAGATGTTTCAAATCCTGCCTCAATGACGTTAACGAGGTAGGGTGGGCAGTAGTTGTGTTAGTGAGGCACGACTCAATGTGTTAAGGTTGTATTGTCACTTGAGGCACTCTCTTGGGGTATAAAGGAAAAGAAAGTAAGCATGACATTGGAGACCTCTTATGACTAGGAAAGAAACAGTGTTTGGAGGGGAGAGCATCCTCTGGACATGGGGGCCCTATGCCTCAGAAGTTCCCATTCTAGGGGTGGATTGGCCAGGACCTTCCTCCAGAACAAGCAACAGAAAAAGACTTCCCCGGAGTTGATGATGCCCTGTATTAGACTGTTAGTCTAATTCTCTGTGAGAAAAATAAGTTTCTCTTTGTTAAAGCCATACATTTGTGGTATTTCTGTTAGAGCAGCACTAGAAGACTAAGACACATGTGTAATTGCCACATGAGCACCAACTTCCCTTCTTTGTCGGGAATATTGTCTCATCATCTGGCTGCTGTTCATCCTCTGTAGTGGACCCTCCCCAGCGTCCCCAGGCTGCGCCCCAGCACGTCTTCACCAGGTCACCAGGGTTTGTGACAGAAGCTCCAGTACCAGCAGCAGGAGCTTTTGCCGTCTTCACCTGACACTGTCATTCCTTCGGCTCTCTTTCCTGATCTATTCCGGCTCTATTTCTGAGTGATATGGGGCTACAAATAGCTGAGCTTTTTCTTACCAGTGGAATATGAAGAAGGTTTCATCTCAGCACGACTTGGTATCTTTTAGGTTTCATAACTACAGAGTTTTAATATAAATAATATGATTTTTGTAAGTATATTGCAGTGCTTCTATATTTCAGTTTATTGCTATTAATATCTCATCTCAAAATGGTTTTTAAAGCAGATTACCTAAAAAACCAGCTGTCTTACTTTGCGTTCCCTTGAGCAGCAAAACCAGTGAAGTGTATTTTTAAAAATGTATAGAGAGAGATTTATTTCAAGGAAAAGGCTATGCAGTTGTGGAGGCTGACTAGTCTCAAACCTGCACATCAGGTTGTCAGGCTGGAGGTTTCTCCTGACTCATGGGATTGCAGGGGCTGATGAACTCAAAAGTCAGCAGGTCAGATTGCAGGCTGCTGGCTCACATTCCAAGACCCAGGGATTAGAGGATAATTAGTTCCATGCAGGACTGAGAGAAGACGAGTTTGCCACAAGATCCATACGTACTGGGTGCAGGCCACATCTCCAGAAAACTCCCCTTTCAACTGGAAGATGATTATATAATATCTGCCAAACCACTGAGAATCATGGCCTAGACAAATATACATATAATCTTAACCATCATACCATCTGTAGAAGGAAAAAGAAGGATTTGTCTGCATTATAGTGAAACTTAAACAACGCCAACTTCATTGTTGTAATTTCTTACATAAGCCTGCATGTAAACTGTCATTTACAATTAAAATTATAAAACAGTGTTTCCTAGAATGGGTGAATCTTTTGCTTTTGTATTTCTTTCTTACATTTGAAATACTAAATAAACGTAAAGTCCTGTGGGTCAGAAAGCCATTCAAAGGCAGCAAGTTAATCCAACGACGCAATTTTTTGTTGTTGTCTTTGATCTAGAAGAATTGTAACTGCGCTTTGACATTGTGAGTAAAAAGCACCAACTTTCTTAAAAGTTCTAGTCACAATATTAGTTACATGATGTTATTTTCTTGTAGTGCCTCAGAAAAATAATTTTAACGGCTTTCTAAAGGATTAAAAAAAGAGTCAGCAACCGGTAGGTTCCCCCCCCCCCACTTTTCTTTTCCTACTGGGCTATGGTCTAGTGCTATGGTAATGCCAAAAGTGTACTTAGAAATATTTCAGACTATGAATGGATGTTATGCAGAAATTGCCTTCATTGATAACTAAGTTAATTACAGTAGTTGTGTTGTACCAAGTCCTACTATTTGACTGTAAAAATCATTGTGGGTTAAAAATTGATTCATGTAAGCTTCTCTGTAGGTGTCACACTTTTACATACTTTAAGAAAAAGGCTTGATTCCTTTCAAAGCCCACTGAATACAAATACTTTTAAAAATATGTGCACTCAAATGATTATCTTGTGGCCTGGAATCTGAGTTGTTGGTTATACTTGTTTTAGAAACAGAAATATTTTCATAAAATAATTTAAATAAGAAACATATATATATATACATATACATTAAAACTGCTTTGTAAGATTCTTAAGACTGCTCTGTAAGAATTAACATGACCGTAATAGAAATACATTAGGTGCACACCATTGAATGAGCATTTTGTAAATTTTATTTTTGAGAGAATGCTAGCTAACCTACGTCTTTCCTTTTCCATGCAGCGCTCTGGGAGACCGGAATGTAGCTATCATGGAGTCGTTAGATTTTTAACAGAGATCCTTTCTCTGTAACTAATTCAACGCATGGTTGCATGGGTAATTTTGAACAAGTGGATCTTTCTCCAAACTGAAAGACTGCCAGGAGGAAGAGCGAGTCAGAAAAAGAGGGTTTCAAAAAGAATCACAGAGAACTACAACATAATCACGAAGCACCACTGGTGCTACAATCCCGTCACAGAAATGCATTGAAAGGTGGTAACAGAGAAGAGAGCCGACACATCGTTATAATAAGTACCTGCGACAACCTTAGGAAATGATTTTTTCCATTAAACAGGGCACCTGAAACTGCAGACATGTTGGTTATGTCTGCTGTAAGGAATTTTAAAACTACTATTACTACTTCCCCATTATTTTACAGAATTTCACGTAGACGTGAAATACGGCATATGGAAGATTAGAAATGTAGAGTAGGGACTGCCATTGCAACCTTTGTAATATTACATTTAATGAAAAAAAATTTTAGCCAAAGATTACATTGTACCAGTGTATAAATTATGATTAGTTGCTCTGAATTTAGATGTGACTATTTTATTGAGTCCAAGGTGCTGGAATAAATTATGAAAACAAGGCTCAGTTCAAACCCTGTGAAATCCTAACAAATGGAAAACATTCTGGGTCATGTCATAATACTACTGCTGAACAAAACAGAGGGAAATTTTGATTTTGCAAGTGCAAATGGGAAGACATTAATACTACCAATAAATATAGATATCTCAATGAATTAAAAACTGTAACTGAGTTTATTTATTTATTTTATTTATTTTACCTGCATTTCAGTAGAAAGAAAGCTAGACAAGTAATAGAATGTGATAAGGACAGATTCTTGGGGATAAAGTAGAAGCCCTATTATAACTTGGCCCGACTGGTCACAAGGGTGACTTGTTTCTATGTCTAGAGCTTTCTTGTGATGCTGCTTAAGTATTCCTTGCCTAAGAGAAGGACTGATGCTAAATCTTGTAGTCAGGCAGAGTTCACAAATGCAGATCTACTAGGGAAGCGTTCCCGGAGACAGAATTCCGAAAACACAAGTTCTACATCTTTAATATGAGTATGCTTGGTACGTAAATTAGTCTAACAGGAGTAAACAATACATCCGAAGTAACGTTTAATGCCGGAGGCAAGACCATGACAAGGATAGTTTGAAATTCTTTCGTTTATTTTCAAGCACTGTACTTGTACACGAATATGCAAATATTAGCTTGCCAGATTATCTAGCAAATTCAGTTTCAAAAGGATCTATTGAAAGAACCCAAGGAGGAAACTAGGTGAAAAGGAGTATTTTTGTGAGAGTTAATGTGGTTTTGTGTAATGATTAGAATAGGTGCACTTTTAGGAACTAATAGAAACTCTGGTGGCATAGTCTTCAAGTCTGCTAACTAAAAGGTCAGCAGTTCAAATCCACCAGGGGCTCCTTGGAAAGTCTTTGGAGCAGTTCTACTGTGCCCTACAGGGTTGCTATGACTCAACAGCAGTGGGCTAAGAACCAGTTACTGCATTTTTAATTCAGAAGCACTGGGATACTATCTTGAAATTGTAATTAATGTTTTTGCTTTCCACACATCCTTATATTTCACTCTCCTCTATTCAGTTAAAAGTAACATTGATCATCCTGAAGAAAATTAGGATTGTTAAGGCAAGGATGCAATGAGCCAGTCAATGCTGTTTGTTTTTAATAACATTTTATTACAGTTTCAGTGAAAGTTTACACAGTAGTCCAGGTTTCCATTCAACAATTTCTGCACAGTCTGTTCAGTGACATTGGTTCTGCTTTTCAGTGTGCACCAACATTCTCCTTATTTCTGTTCTGATGTTTAGTTTTGATTCATTCATTTAGTTTCCTAGTTCCCTTACATTTTCTCCTTTGTTTTAAAGTAATTATTGACCATCTGGTCACATACAGGTGATTATTTTAAAGGAACACGGTTCTTAAGGGTAATGTTCATTATTTTTTGAGCCAATTTGTTATTTGGCTAAAAGGGTGACCTCAGGGATGACTTTTGGTTCAAGGTTTGAAGGATATCTAAGGGAGTATAGTTTCAGGCCCTCTAGTCTCAACTAGTTAAGTGGGTCTGGGTTCTTTTGTTTGCTTGTTTTTTCTTTTTGGGGGGGGAGTGATTTGAGGTTCTCTTCCAGATTCCCCCCCCCCCCATTCTACCACGTTCCGTCTATTGCAGCCCTGATCAGAATAATTGGCAGTGGTAGCTGAGTACCATTTAGTTCTCCTGATTTGTAGAGAAATTCGAGGACATGGTTCTTGTATACTATTTGTCCTGTAGACTAATTTCTTGTTTGAGTCTTTGGTTTTCTTTTTTCTCTTTCACTTGTGTTGAGTATAGACTGATAGTTGTATCTTAGGTGGCCACCCAAAAGCTTTTAAGACCCCAGTGCTAAGTTTTAAACATGTAAGTTGATCCTAAAACTTTCAAAGAGCCAATGATGTTTTAAGTGAAGGTTTCCAAAGACAAGAGAAAAAATTGGTTTGTATAAAGCTTAAAAACTCACTGTTGCCAAGTCGATTCTGATTAACAGTTGCCCTGTAGGATAAAGTAGAACTACTTCGTAGGGTTTCCAAGGCTGTAATCTTTACGGAAGCAGACTGCTACATCTCCCTCTGATGGGTTTGAACCACTGACCTTTTGTTTAGCAGCCAAGCAATTAATCAATGTGCCACTATAGCACCTTTGTACAAAGCATGGGGGTCCTTTAAAAATAGTTAAGTGAAGAAGTCTATCTGACTAGCCAGAATTTCTCTCTCTCTCTCTCTGTTTTCAGTCCATAGGAAGCACAGACAGGAAGAAAACCAATAAAAAACAAAAATTCTTTCTAACTGTGGAGGACAAGGAGGGATGGGACAAAGAAGAGGGTAGCAGAGTAGGTTACAGACCTACCTGCTGAGTAAGGATGACAGAAACTGCACACAGATTTGGGGTGATTAGACGGAAGAGAGAAGGCTTTGCTAACATTCAAAATATAGGGAGGACACTTCAAGCCTTCAGAGCAACTCTGTGCCCAGCATGCAACCTAAGTTATAGGTGGCTATGCCTAGGGAAGAGTATCTGAGAGTGTCTCAAGTCTGCCGAGGCACATAAATGGAGAGGAGTCAGCCAGCATGAGAGGAGCTAAGGCAGAGGTGACACGAACACAGAGGCGGCCAGAGAGAGAAAGAACATGGACATTTCAGTCACGTATGTAACGAGCTTGGTGCTACAAAAGCAAAGACCAGAAATGATTATTCATCTCATCAGAAGTCACAGTAGGTACATGAGGGCCCAACAATTAAGTCTGCTAATTTAATTGCTCTAAGTGTTACATACCTTATTGCTGAATATCACTAAGGTCACTTTTGAAGTGCTCCCCTTGGAAAGCTATGCACTGTTGCCACTGTGTAGTCCACCCTTCAAAGAGGCTTTGGAACTCTTTCTGGAATGGCCATTGCACATGGTGGCAAGATGGCAGGTTCACAAACTTAACTGTATAGTTGTCTGTGAGGGAGTTTTTAGTCAGTAAACAAATAACTGTATGGGAACACCCCCCTACTCACCTGATCTGGCCCCCAGTGACTTTTTTCTTTACTTGAAGATAAAGAAAATATTGAACACAAGATATTTGGGTGACATTCCAGGCATACAAGAGTAATACAATGACAGCTCTGATAGCCATTGCAGAAAAAGAGTTACAAAATTGCTTTGAAGGGTGGACTAGGCACTGGTATCCGTGCATAGCTTCCTAAGGGGAGTATTTCAAAGGTAACCACAGTAATATTCATCAACGAAGTATGCAGCAATTTTTCTAGGATGAGTTCATGAACTTAGTTGGCATTCCTTGTATTCCAGATATTTTGGACCGGTCATTCTCAAACTTGAGCATGCATCTTAATCACCTGGGGTCTTGTTAAAACACAGGTTCCTGGGTTCTTTTCCCAGTGTTTCTGGTTCAGTAAGTCTGCAATGGGGTCCAAGAACTTGCACTTCTATTATGTTCCCAGGTGGGTGCTGATATTGTTGGTCCAAGGACCTCATTCTGAAAAGCACTACTCTAGACCAAATGCCTGCCTTTCTCACAGTCCTTTGTTGATATGTATTTTCCCCATTGCATCTGCCCCTTAGCTGTATACAAATACACTCAGAAGTTAATGGCCTCTGGAAAGAACTAAAAGAAGGGAAGTAGATGTACCCCAAAGGATTGAGAATTTGTCCAAAAAAGACTGAGCTTATATTTGTATACATGTGTGTGTAAAAAAAAAAAAAAAAAACCACTACCGTTGAGTCATATACTGATATATATATGGATACATATGCACACCCATTGTCTGTGAGTCCATTCCAATTCATAGACACCTTATAGGGCAAAGCAGAACTGCCCCATAGAGTTTCTAAGGAGCACCTGTTGGATTTGAACTGGTGACCTTCTGGTTAGCAACTGTAGCTCTTAACTACTGTACCACCAGGGTTTCTTTTACTTACAAAAGTACTAAACTCCAAACCAAACCCACTGCTGTTGAGTCAATTCCAACTCATAGTGACCATTTTAGTCAGCTAGTGCTGCTGTAACAGAAATACCACAGAGTGGATGGCTTTAACAAAGGAAAGTTTATTCTTACACAGTCCGGTAGGCTACAAGTCCAAATTCAGGATGTTGGCTCTGGAGGGAAGTCCGGTGCTGCATCAGTCTTTGTCCAAGGAGCACCTTGGTGCAGGAAACTCAGGTCTGAAGGATGGACAAGCTCTTCTCCCGCTGCTGCTTTCTTGATGGCGTGAGCTTCCCAGTTCTCTACTGGTTCCCCTTTCCTTTTATCTCTTGTAGGATGAAAGGATTAAGGGTGGAGCAAGCCATACTCCAGGGAATCTTCCTTTGCAGTAGAGCAGGGAGGTGATCTTATAAAGGGATTTACAGTCCCACCCCAAGCCTGCAACGTACAACACAAGAAAATCACAGAATGGAGGACAATCGTAGAATACAGGCAATCATGGTCCAGCCACACAGCTACATACATTTTTGGGGAGACAAAACCCTTCTCTAGACCAAATGTCTGCTTTTCTCCCTGTCCTTTGTTGACATATGTTTTCCCCATTGCACCTCCCCCTTAGTTCTACACACATACACCCAGAAGTTAACGGCCTCTGGAAAGAACTGAAAGAGGGGAAGAGGACATATCCCAAAAGACTGAGATGTTGTCCAAAAAAGATTGAGCTTATATTCATATACATGTATGTGTACATATATAGATAGATAGATATCTGAGATATATACACACACATACATACCCACTGCCACTGAGTCCATTCCAATTCATAGAGACCCTACAGAACAGAGCAGAACTGTCTCATAGAGTTTCTAAGGCACATCTGTTGGATTTGAATTGGTGACCTTCTGGCTAGCAGCTGTAGCTCTTAACTACTATACCAGCAGGGTTTCTGTTACTTACAAAATTACTAACCCCCAAACCAAACTCACTGTTGTTGAGTAGATTCCAAGTCATAGTGACCCTGTGGGTCAGAGTAGAACTGCCTCATAGAGTTTCCAAGGAGTGCATGGTAGATTTGAACTGTGGACGTTTTGGTTAGCAGATGTACCGGTTAACCAATACACCACTAGGGTACCCCCAAAAGTACTAAGTGATTACAAATGTAACTGAACAAACCTGGAACTCTGCATAAAATTCACCACCATCAGCAGAAATGAGAGCTCAAAGGGCTAAAATCAGTTCAGTTGTGGAGGAAGAAATTTGCCATTTGTGCACCTAAGCCTTATTACTGTGGAAATACAGTCTGTCACTATGTAGTACAAACATTGTACTGAAATTTAAATGCTAATTTAGAATTCTTGGGGAAGAAGCACTGAGAAACGGTGCTTTTGTCCTGTGGTAAAGCTTTGCCATATAATATTTTGCTTTTGAACCTTCCTAGAATGAAGATACCTGAACTGGTTGCCTCAATGCCACCATTCTGTTATACTGTTCGTCCCTTGGGCCTCATCAGAGAACAGAGGAAATAGGAGTTAAGTCTGAGTGGATGGCCCTTCTGAGAGCTACAAGAAGCAAAACATCTGTGTGCTTGGGAACACTGCTCCCACAGTCACAGTTCTCCGTCTGGGCCCTTGCTTGAACAGACGTAGTGGCTCATTCACAATTTGCTCGGGGGCTTCATACACCCATGACAAATAACAACTTTCAGTCTCTAGTAGAGAGGGATACTCTCCTTTCAAGGGTCCAGCACAAAATGTAAGAGACCATCTGATGGCATTTATACTCAAGCAGCTGGTAGAACTTGTCTCTTCAATTTTGTACTGGTTTGGCCTAAAACTGGGCTATGCACACTTGCTGTTTACATTTTTCCCGTGTAGACAAGAGCTGGATAACTCTCCCCCAGTTCTGTCCCCAAGTTACTGTCCCCAAGTTCTTCAGCTTCTTGAAGTCAATCTTTCTCTTGAAATTCATATAAAATCACATGAATGTCCATCCCAAGTGCTTAATGCCTTCCCCAGTATTTCTAAGCTGTTTCTGCTGGATGAAAGATCCCATCCCCAAACCCATTGCTGTCTAGTCAATCCCAATCCATAGCAACACTACAGGTCAGAGTAGAACTGCCCCATAGAGTTTTAAAGGAGCCCCTGGTGCATTTGAACTGCTGTCCTTTTGGCTAGCAGATTTAACACTTAACCATGAATGAAGGATAGATGCACCAAAATGTCAGGTGTTGTCTGCCTGTCTTATTCTGAACTCTAAACCACAGCTTCTTTTTCTTTTCTTTTTAAATACCTGTAGCTGTGTTATCAATATTCTTGACATTTTTCACTTCTTACATTTCATCCTAAATATGGACAAGCCATCATGTATTCATTTCCAAAAGCACAACTAATCTATTCATTCACTCAGAATTTTTTACTGAGCACCCGCTATGTGCCAAGTGATGTTCTAATCCTGGAATACAGTGTAAACCAAACCAAACCAAACCCACTGCCATCAAATTGATTCCAACTCATAACAATTCCATAGACAGAGTAGAACTGCCCCACAGTGTTTCCAAGGGGTGCCTGGTGGATTTGAACTGCCAACCTTCTGGTTAACAGCCATAGCACTTAACCACTATGCCACCAGGGTTTCTGGAATACAGCATAGGGAAAAACAAATGAACAACAACAACAACAACAAAAAAAAAAAACCCCAAAACAGGTAAGTTGACTGCTGTGATTTCTATATTGTTTGGGGATTTCTCCTAATGGATGTGGATAATGGACAGCAGTTGCAGACAGGAGCAGTACACAAGTTCTCCAACAATCAGTACTGATGTCATTCTTTTAAGTCACAGTATTGCCTTCGTGGGAGACATCTTTCCTCCAAGGCCCTGTGGTTAACTCCCCTCTTATTTGCTTTTCAGAAGTCTTACTTTGATTATTGCTTTCTTCAACTCCAAGAATTTCTTCAAAACTTTTCCCTTCTGAGCTACCAAGGAAAGTGGCAAGTTCATTATCAAAACAGAGCAGACATCAGCAGCAACAACAAAAAAACGAGAATAATGTAGCTCACTTTGTCTCATTCTAGAATCTAGAACTTTACCTCTCACAACCATCAGTTCCAGTGCAGACTTTTGTCACAGTCACATGACATAGAGTGTTTTCAGTTACAAAAGTCAAGTAGGCAGCACCTCTGTTTCAGACCAACTGAGACTAGGATCCATTAGCCACCACCAATAGATCCTGTGGTTTGTTATTTTGCTCACTGCTTTAGTCTGCTGCCCACTTTGGGAATCATGACCACCTTTATTCTGGAGGTTAAGTGTTCTTTTGGTCTCCGTCAAAGATCCTATTACCATCACTGAACTTTGGAAGCCCATTTTATCAGGGTTATCTCTTTGATCTACAGAGGATTGCTACTACAGAGCTTTACCAGTACGCTGGTGCATAGCTTTACCTTCACTGGTGTATAGCTTATGGTACTTTGGTAAAGGGATGGCCTCTGGGCCTTCCACTTAACATAGTAAGAGTACGGGAAGTAGGTCATACATAATAAATAAAATCCACAGTAGCACTTCTGTCTTCCTTTGAATACCTTCTCCTACATTATAACCTGGAAGTTCTGGCATCTCATTTTCATTTAGCCTAGGCTACCACAGAAAAACTTGGTGGCGTAGTTGTTAAGTGATACATCTGGTAACCAAAAGGCCACCACAGAGTCCGAGTTTCAGTCTACTGACCCAGTAAATTGGTGAGCCGCAGTCACATCCTTAAGCCTGAAACATTCTGAGCCCAGAATACCTGGAAAGCACAGTTACATTAATAAATGCGACTTCATTCAACTTTGTGTTTCTATTTCCCTAGTCTATGGCCTCTAGATTCTACTCCTACCATTATTTCCAAGATTTATGCCAATATAAATGAGAAGATTGTTTCAGTTCTTTCAACGCATAAGCTTTCTCCTTTTTGCACTCATTCTTCTGTGAGCTGACTGTAGTTACTGGTCTGGAAGCAGTGGAAGGTGACAGGGTGCATTTGTGGAGACTCAGGAACCCCAGGCAAGGTAACAGCTTCCAATGCAGCCTTATAGCATCTTCAGAAAGGGCAGGATGGGCTCCTACTATTGACAAGAAGGTTTGATGGGATTTGAAGTTTCAAATCCATCAGGATCCCATCAAAAAGGCCATGATTTTTCTCATTAAGTGCCCTAACATTCATATAAGATACTAAATAAGGCTGAGAATTTGGAATTGATTCAGTGGCAGTGGGTTTGTTGTTGTTGTTATGTTTTTTTGGTTTTGATTTTTTGTAATTCTCTAACATGCATCATCAAATTTTGGTTCAGGTTTTCAAATACGTTGGTCTTGTAGTGGCTACAAGAGTAAGATATTTTTAGGCAGTTCCTTAGTTTTCTCATCATACATTGAGGAGAAAATGTAAAATCTTGAGCTTTTCAATTTCTTTTTGTAGAAAGAGGTGGTCATAAGCAGATAAACAGCAATCCTATAGTCCTTGTAGTCATTGTTTCCCCAAAGAATGTTTGATTGTAGTATCCATTTAGCTTCCAAAGCCTTGTATTTAGCTGGAACTTCATTTCAGGCAACTACAATTGATAATTTAAATGCTTTAAAAAAACAAAAACAAAAACAAAAACAAAAACAAACAAACAAAAAAATCTTAATGTCATGGACCACTAACATTTTGTTACCAGCTGGCAATGCATGATTTTTCTCTCTAAACATAGTAACGCTGACAAACTATCCTAGATCACTTTTATTTTCAACGCCTGTTTGCTAGAACCACTTTCAGTGGCTTTTGAGATGGTCCTGTCTGGAATTGAGCAACAGTCTGAGGTCTTACAGACCGGATCAAATTCGATAGAAGACATTGTGATTGTTGGAATGAGTGGAGAAACAGTCATGAAAGGAATTTGGTAATTAGAAGGTTCTCCACTAGGGGGACAGGGAATTTCTGAAGCCACAGAAAACTGCCAGAATGATTTCAATTGCCTATTGAGTAGATGACACTGTACCCCAGAAGTGCTCTATCAGGAAGCACGTAGAGATCATGCAAAACCTCGTATCCTCTGAAGACCACGTTTCTGCGCACCATTTCTAGAGGATCAATAACATGACTCTGCCTTTTCTCTACCATCTTTAAAATCTCTCGCAAGGGCCTCTCACTGGCGAAATCTCACCTGGAATCCTGGGACAGGTAACTGCCAGGCTTCCAGTCACTGACGTACACAGGCGGTCATGCTGGGGAAATGGTGCCAGGTTGCACAACTAGCACAGACAGCAATGTCTGGTGCAGAGCATAGTGTATCTTTCTGAAGTAATCTATGAACTTGACCTTCCTCTATGGCGATATAAAAAGGAATAATTATAGCTATGTATCGCCGTGAGTCGGATCCGACTCGACGGCACATGGCTGGCTTGGCTATAGCTATGTATGTATTTACGTGTTTCTATGGTACATGCTGAATTTTGAGAAAACTTCAAGGAAGAGGAGCCACGGAAATCAATATATATTCATTCTAAGGTTGAACAGGGCTAACGTTATTTTGTCAGTAGCAAAATAAGACACAAAAAGAACCTCACTTTACCTTGATTATTGTGATATCCAAAAAAACAGGAATAACATGTGTTGTCATTGTTGTTACTTGCCACTTGGGAGATTCCAACTCACAGCTAAACTCTCCATAGGGTTTTTCAAAAACAGGTTGCCATGTCTTTCTTCCAAGAGACCTCAAGGTGGGTTCCAATAGCCAACCTTTTGGCAAGTAGTTGAGTGCTTAGCAATTTGCACCACCTGATATAGCAAATAATAAGAAAAAGCAAGAGAAATGCAATGCAACTAAATATTTTTTAAAAATTAAAACTACATAATACAGAATCAAGAATCAGATATTTGAATGAAAACAGAATAAGGCTATTATGTAACATAACAAAATAATACTTTTATTTTTGTTGTTTATAATCAGGAAGATTAAATATCTATTGACTACATAAAACGTGAAAGTGAGGAACTCAACATCTTTTCATGACTCCGTATTTCCTTCTGTTTTTGGAAAAACGAAATTGAAATATTTGAATCAGTAAAAATACTTAGTCATACCTGTCACAGTTACTAGCATTCCTAATATGCCTTATTTTGCCTTGTTATAATCTTTAAAACTGCTCGACATCACCTAACACATTGCTTGGATTGAAAGGGTACCAAATAAGTATTTGTCAAATTAGTAAGTATATAAACTGTACATTTTAAAGATTATACGCAAAAAAATGGTAAATAGGCATGTTAACGCTCTTGAGGACTGGGAGAGAAATCAAGAAACAGGCAGTTAATTTTAGCTCTGCCCTGATTCAATTCATTGTGTAAATTTGGGAAAACCACTTCAAATCTGTGTGCCTTATTTATTTTCATTATAATGAGCTCTCTTACCTTCTTTGCAGAGATATCTGATTAATTACTTTGCTTTGAGCTCTTTGGAGGAAACATGAACTACAGAGTTACAATATATATTGATAATAATGTATGACTTTTATAGTTGTACAATGTGCAATACTTTCCATATTTTTTAAAAAAAATTGCTGTCAAATACTTTGCGTATTAGTGAGGTTTTATTGTTAACTAACTCCAATTATATTAATATAAGAAAACATTTAGACCGTAACAGATTTCAGAAGCATGGAAATTAAATATGAAAGATTGTTCATGCATTCAACAAACCTTCCAAAGGTTTAATCTCATTTTGCCTTTCACTTTCACAGCTCATAATGTCTTGCCTAGACACAAACCTTTCTACTAACAGTTGTAAGAATGAAGCTTCCACTCCAAAGTGGGCAGTTTTTCCACCCTTCAGGTAAGGAACAGCCTGTTGTTCCAAACACCTTTCTTTCACTTGCCTCTTGACCTCTTGATACAGATGAGATATTATCAGCAGAGGTCTTGCCTCCACCCCAAGGATCTTATTATATGAAGCTATTTTAGTCTTTAAGAATGTTTTTTAAAACATAGTAAATAGCTGTATGTTGACTTCCAGTATTCTTTTTAAGCTTCTGTTCCGTGAGGGAAGTCCTTCCTTCTCCATCCTTTCAGCTGGAATTTGGTTATTTTAGTGACTTCCCTGATCTCTGTTGGGTAAAAAAATGTCCTGGAGTCCTTAATTATCAAAGGCCAAGATTAGAAAGTCATTTCTCACACAAAATTAACACTTCCCTCTTTCCTGGCTACGGCTTTCTATGGATAGAAGCTGTTGGTGAAGGAGGATGCGGTCAGCATTTTTTATTTCCTAAATCCTCCTCTGGGTTGCTAGCTTTGATTTCTGGTCAGTGTGGTTTGGATCAAAGCATTTCTGGGAAATTCTTAGTTGATCACCTCACCTCTGGTTCACCAGTTCTTTTTCTTTAGTTCCTAGGAATCCGGTGCAGGTTCTCTCTGCTAAGGATTCTTTGGCCTCTAAGTGGCCCTTCTTTGCATCACCTAACACCACACCCAGACCTCTTTGAAAGGCTCTCTCTTTTGCCCCAGGGAAAATATATATACCCTTTGCCCCAAATGTAGCAATAATACATCATTCTCTTCCAGTGAGGAAGAGGGTTTAGTGAGAGGACAAGAGTCCTCTGTGTCTGTCAAGTACAGGGAATGATTTCCTAGTGATCTTTTTAACACCCCCTGTTCAAAATCTGGAAGGAAACCCTGGTATTGCAGCTGTTAAGGGCTACAACTGCTAACCAGAAGGTCAGCAGTTCAAATCTGCTAGCCATTCTTTGGAAACTCTATAGGGCAGTTTTATCCAGTCATATAGGGTTACTGTGAATCAGAATCAACTCTATGGCCATGGATTTGCTTCTGATTTCCAAACAGTGAGATGAGCAGTGGTGACCAGACAGCCCTTCTCTTCTTTCTTGAAAGGAGTAGGGCTCACAGCATATAAATAATTCTCTTTTAGTACTCACTCTGTGATTAAGTTTCAGTTGTATAATGTGTTTAGATATTTATTTTGGAAATGTGCATCTTCATCTGATACCTCAGTTTAGACTTTCAAATCTGTTTATTTTGGTGTCACAATAAACTTACATTTTTTTTTTTAATATTCTGCTATATTTCCTTAAAGTAAAACATAGAAATATCTTCCTTTACATTCTTGTGAAGCATGAAAGGTCGTAAGATGTTTTGGATTCTTGAAAGACAAGCTATTATGTACACATACACACTTTTGCCCATGAAAACAAAGCCACATATTTCTTTCTTTCTCTTTTTTTGTGATTACGTGAGAGTTTACAATCTAAGTCAATTTTCCATACCTGCCTCTGCAACTCTATCTGTTCTCCTCACCCTGTGAGAGTGTGCTCTTCTTTTCATTCTTTACTTACGGTATCCATTTAACCAACATGTGTTCCCTCCTCTCTGTCTTCTCCTCTCCCCTCTAGAAAGAAATCAGTAGGACAGCCATAAAGTGCACACATCACATGCATCAGTCTGTATCCTCCAGTTCAGACCATTCTTAGTCTGAAGTACTGGCCTCAGTACTGGTTTCAGGTCTGGCCTAGCAGCAAGTCTAGGGCCCATGTTTTAAGAGGACTGTCCAGGCTGTCAGATCATCAGTTCTGGTCTTCCAGTAGAGTTCTTGATCACATACTTCTTTTTCTCCTGCTAAGTCTGGGACTGTACCTTGTGTTCCCTCTCAAGGCTGTCTTTAGTGGTCGCCATGTACCAAGTGGTTCTTCTGGTCTTATGCTGATGCAGTCTCCCAGTCATATGGGTCCTTCTGTCTCCTCGTCTCAAATTTCCTCTAGTCTTTGATGTGCTCAGTTGTCAACTGTTCAAGGTGCACTGGGACCAGTTGATGTCCCTCAGATGACAGCTTGTAGGCTTTTAAGACCCCAAATGCCACTCACCACACAATCTCTTACAAAAAGACTAGTTATGCCAATCGACCCCAATGTCCACTGAAGTCATGGGTCCTCTGACACCTATCCCTGCTACTCTGTCCTTTAAAATGTTGGGTTGAATTTAGAAAATATTTTAGCTTATGGTATAGTCTCCTTATACTGACCTGCCTTCTACTGTATTGTGACATCATTCACCTAACCAAATTCCTATCGACTAATCTATGAATAACCCTCTCCCTTCCTCCTCACCCTTATAGCTATCAAAGAGTATTTTCTTCTGTGCATAAGTGCTTTCTTAAGTCCTTATTACAGGGGTCTCATACAACATGAGTTGGATCCGACTCGACGGCATTTGGCTTGGCATACAACATTTGTCCTTTTGCTACTGACTGATTTCGTTCTGCATGATGTCTTCCAGTTGATTCCAGGTTATGAGATGTTTCCTAAAACCATCATTGTTTGTTATCATTGTGTAGAGTTTCATTGTGTATATATACCATAGTTTGTTTAACCATTCATCTGTTAATGGGCATCTAGGTTATTTCCATCTTCTTGTTATTGTAGACAGTGCTACAACAAATACTCGTGTGCAAGTATCAGTTCATGTGACACTCTTGTTTCTGTAGGATATATTACAAGCAATGGGATTGCTGGATCATATGGTATTTCTATTTTTAGCTTTTTAAGAAAGCATCAAATTGCTTTCCAAAGAGATTGTACCATTTTGCATTCCCACCAGCAGTGTAGGAGAGTTCCAATCTCTCCATAGCCTCTCCAGCGTTTGTTATTTTGTGTTTTTTGGATTATTGCCAACATTGTTGGGATGAGATGGTATCTCATTGTAGTTTTGATTGGAATTTCTCTGATGGCTAAGGATCATAAGCATTTCCTATGGGTCTTTCAGCTGCCTAGATGTCCTGTTTGGTGAAGTATCTGTCCATATCTTTGACCATTGTTTAATTAGATTTTGTCCTTTTTCTTGCTTATATTTTGCAGTACCTTGTAGATTATGGAGATCACATGTCAGTCTGACATATAGTTGCCAAATATTTGTTTCCATTCTGTAGGCAGATTTTTTAGTCTCTTTATAAAGCCTTGGATGAGCCTAAGTGTTTAATTTTTAATAGTTCCCATTTATCTACTTTCATTTCTGTTGTTTGTGCATTGTTAGTAAGATTTTGTAGTCTGTTTAAGTTGTATTAGAACTTCCAGTATTGTCCCTATTGTTTCTTCCATAATCTTTATCATTTTACATTTGACATTTAAGCCTTTGATCTACTTCGAGTTAGTTTCTGTGTACGGTGGGAGATATGGATCTTGTTTCAGTTTTTTGCTGATGGACATCCAATTTTACCAACACCATTTGTTAAAGAGACTGTTTTTTCCCCAGTTCATGGTCTTCTGGCTTTTGTCAAATATAAACTGCTCATCAGAGGATGGTGGCATCTCTGGGGTCTCAACTCTGTTCTTTTGGCCTATATGGCTGTTTTTGTACCAGGACCAGGTTGTCTTGACTAACATGGCAGTGTAATAGTTTCTAAGGTCAGGTTGTGTGAGGCCTCCCACTGTACTCATCTTCTTCAGTAGTGCTTTATTTACCCTGGATTTCTTCCCTTTGCAAATGGAGTTGGTGATTTGTTTCTGTATCTCATTAAAAATGACATTGGAATTTGTACTGGGATTATATTGCATATGTAGATTGCTTTGGGTAGAATAGACATTTTCAGAATGTTAAATCTTCCTATCCATGAGCAAGGTAGGTTTCTCCACTTATGCAAGTCTCTTGTGGTTTCTTGCAGTAGGGCTTTGCAATTTTCTTCATATAGGCCTTTTGCACTTCTGGTTAGATTTATTCCTAGGTATTTTCTTTCCTTGGGTGCTATTGAAAATGGTATTTATTCAGTGATTTTTCTCTTTGATGATCTCATTATTGGTGTAAAGGAATCCTACTGATTTCTTTATGTTTGTCTTAAATCCTGATACTTTGCTGAACTCTTCTATTAGTTCTAGTAGTTTATTTATGAATCTTTAGGGATTTCTGTGTATAAGATCATATCATCTGCAAATAGGGATACTTTCTTCTTTATCGATGTGGATGCCCTTTATTTCTTTATCTTATTTGATTGTTCTCAGAAAGCCACGTATTTCTGATTGTTGGATGGCTGGTTTGGAACCAGTGACTCTGCGGCTTCTACCTCTGTCCTAATGTTTAGGAATGGAGGAATGAAAACCCTTGTCCGCTGGTATGGAATTTCAGTATTAATGACTGCAGGAGCTACTTTAGTGATCTTGAAGGAAGACAGAACTTGGTGTGTGAATTTGCTTGTTTCTTTATGGCTTTACCCTCTCCTTTGGAAAATAGATTATGTCTGGATATCCAGGAAACATGGAGAGTGGTTGAATACACAAAATTCCAGGCATTGTATTCATTTGCAAGAGTGGGGATAAATGGAGTTAAGCTACACATCGTCTGTTACGTTAGGAATGCTTGCCTTCTGACATCAAAGTTTTCACGGACAGAGAGAAGAGTGTGAAGCGGAGGTTGGGAAGAGACTGGCCAGGCTGTACTCAAAACTGGCATAGGGACTGAACTAAGAGAATATACCTAGATCTGCTCCGATGTGAAGGGACTTTGCTTCATTGTAATGACTTTTTGGTGCAACCTAAGGCAGACATTCAGCTTAAAAGACAGCAGCTGGGAGGACACAATTAATAGTTTGCTTTGTGCAAATTTGCCAGTCAGATGACTACCCAGGAGGTCTACTGCTGTCAGCACAGAGAGTGCTGAGTCACTAAGTCTCATCTCTTGTCCTGGGAAATAGAAAACATGCCTACTGACCTTAGCTAGATTCTGGATGGACAGGCAAACCTATCCTCTGCTTCAGTTATTTTTGGTTGCAAGTAATTTGATTATATAATGAAATTATTTGTTAGAAAATGTAACTAAAACATCCAGAGGCAGAAGAGAAATCAAACATGGTCTTGCTTCTTCCTGGTGATTCTGGATCTACCCTCTGTCATGAGCTGGATTTGTCCTCAGGTAGCTCTAATCAAAAATGAAAGGATCATTGGCACCAACCAGTTTTCTTCACTCAAATCCAAAGAAGACAACTTTGATTGTGTTATTTCAGGTCCCATGCTCCCCTAAAGCTGTCAGTATTGCCAGGAAAAGAGATCATCTTAACTTATGAGGTCCAGTTTGAGGTTCACTCTTAGCTGTACTCACAGCTGCTACCCAGTGGGGAAAAGGAGATAGCTACATTGCCTGATAAATTTCCAATCATGGAAGAACTTTTTTTTCATAAAGTAAGTAACTGTTTTCTAGGTTTTCCCCAAGTCCTCAATAATTCTCTCAGAAGCTCCAGTTACTTCTTGTATAAAGGCATTTGGTAATTGATCTTTATTTCCTTGTGCAGTTGGGGACACGCAGTTCATATGCACTCAAATCTGGCTCCACAAGACTTGGACTGGAGGAATTTTCTCAAAGATTTTATACTGTTTCATCGCTGTTTTAATCACCATATAGTATCGGATCCAAGATTCAGAGTTTAATCAAGGTTTTATATTATTTTTATTTACAAATGTCAGATATTTAGTGATGATGATGAAAATCCTAAGCAACAAAATCTTCAGGCAATTTTTGCTGGGTTGTGATTATTTTTACTTCAATACACATCTTACAATGGCTGTGGATATAGCTTCTGTTACTTAGATTACTCTGCCTATCAAGGCCAGTAATGGATTGTATTTGGTTTAGATTAATTGACTGGTTTAAACAGACATCTAAGGTAGCTATTAAGCCTACTAGTGACCTTGGTTTAAACAAATAAGATTATTATTATCGTTTCAAACCAGAGCAGTGTAAACTTTATCCTAAGAACATTAGAAGCTTAAATGTAGTAAACATTAATTTGATGACATAAAATATAAATTTTTATTATGACTGAGTGAAAGTGTACTTTCCCATATAAATTTGCATGCCCACCTATATGCAGCTCCCACTGCTCTCCCTGCCCAGTGACAGCACACTCTTCCTCTCTGCTCCATGCATGCCTTATCCTCCTGGACCATCACTTGTGGTCTTTTAGTGAAAGTCTCGGGGTGCATCTCTTTTTATTCTTGTGTTGCCGGTGAGACTCAACTTTGTGAGCTCTATCACGGCTATCACTGGTGGTGGCCAGGCACCATTTGGTTCTTCTGGTCACAAGTTGATGTAGTCACTCACTCACATGGGTCTCTCTGTTTTCTGGGTTCTCTTTCCCCCATGCCATTTTGGTCCTTGGTGGTCATCTGTTCCTACTTAGTCGGGACTGCTTGCTGTACCCTCAGATGGCAGCTTGACAGCTTTTAAGACCCAAGACACCACTCACCAATGTGGGGTGCAGAAAGTTCTCTTAGCAAAATGCTTATTGTGCCAATTGGCCTCAATTTCCCTTGAAAGCATCATCCCTGGCCCCCTACCCCAGCTACTCTGTCTCTGTAATATTGAGTTAACGTAGAAGGAGTAATCATGTTATGTTTAAGTCTAGTTAATATTGATCTTCTTTCTAACATGTGCTGTCATCAGATTTCTATCAACTATCTAACCTAAGCCCTTCCCCTCCCCCGCCCTCTTCTCTTCCCCATCTTGGCAGCTGGCAGAGAGTCTTTTCTTCTATGCATGAGCCTGTTTTCAAGTTCTCTTGAAAGGGGTCTCTTACAATATTTGTCCTTTTGTCACTGACTACTTTTACTCAGCATAATGTCCTCCAATTGAAACCAGGTTACGACTGTTTCCTAAAATCATCATTGTTCTTTATCATTGCGTATTGTTCCTCTGAGTATATATACCATAGTTTACCTACCCATTCCTCTGTTGATGGGCATCTGAGTTGATTCCACCCTTTTCCTATTGTGGACTATGCTGCAATAAACATTTGTGTGCATGTGTCAGTTGGTGTGAGTGGTCTTGATTCTGTAGGATATATTCTGAGCAGTGGAATTACTGGGTCAAATGGTATATCTATATCCAGGAAGCACCAGATTGTTTTCCAAAGAGGTTGCACCGTTTTGCAATCCCACCAACAGTGTAGGAGAGTTCCAATTTTTCCATAGCCTTTCCAGTATTTGTTGTTTTGTGTTTTTTGGATCATGGCCAACCTTGCTGTGGTGAGATGGTATCTCTTGTAGTTTTTATTTGCATTTCTTTAATAGCTAATGATCATGAGCATGTCTGTATGTGTTTTTTGGCTGCCTGGATCTGCATAAAATGTAATTCTTAAATCTTATTTTAATGCAATAATTTTCCAAAAATACATTTCTCAAAATTTTGTCACACATCTTGCTCACTTAAGATTAAGGTAATCCACAAATGACCCTCCTTATTTTCATAAAAGCATGTTATTGGTGAGGGAAATTTTCCTGTTTGGTTCTATTTTTTTTTTTATTTTCTAGAATTACTTTGGCCTGGTTTTTCTTTCTTAACTTTTCTTACTTTTCATATTGACTACCACACATAGGATGATAGAAAAAGAAAAAAGAAAAAAATTAAATCCACTAGAGCATTTCTAAGTTACAATAAAGTGCAATAGAGATCAGGAAAAGTTTAATGTAGGCAAATGTAATCAGCTACAGTATAAGAAAATTTAATTTATTATACCCTTAGGGAGAAACAAAATGCAAATCTGAAGATCATTATAACTGTAAGAGGCTTGAAGCACAAACTAAAGCGTACAAACAAAACCTATTTTACAACAGATTAGTCTTTGGAAAAACCAGTATATTACAGTCTGGGGCCACCATTATTCCCTTTCTCCCTTGAATGTTATGCAAGTATGATTTCCTGAGTCTTGAACTCACTCAGTCAGATATATTATTTTACACCCTACTCTTTTCTTCCATTGGTGGTATAATCAATACACTTTTAGAAGCTGATCTAGAAATCTGTCACCTTAAATACATTCATTTTTATATGCAATGTTTGCTTCCATTGGTTCCATACTTTGGCAAGTTATTGCTAGAGGAATGTATGATGTTATCAAAGAGAAGAGGGCAGTGCTTATCATACACATGCTATGAGAGACAACCTCGAGCCTTTAGTATTAATATTGACAACTCACATGGTTACACGAGTCAGTATTTCACATATCACCAATTATTCTAATGAGAGTCTGTTTTAGTCATTTAATCCTCTGACATGGAGTCAACTCCAATTCACAGTGAGTCTACCAGACAGAGCACAACTGCTCCATAGAGTCTCCAAGGAATGCCTGGTGGATTCGAACTGCTGACTTTTTGGTTAGCAGTTGTAGCACTTAACCACTATGCTACCAGGTTTCCTGTTAGTCATCTAGTGCCTCTATAACAGAAAACACCACAAGCGTGCCGCTTTAACAAAGTAAAATTTATTCTTTTCTGGTCCAGTAGGCTGGAAGTCCAAAGTTAGGGTGTGGGCTCAAGGGGAAAGCTTACTATTTGCCCTGGAGGAAGGTCTTTGTGATGCTTCAGTCTTCCTTTGGTCTGGGAGCTTTTCAGGAACCGCAGGTCCAAAGGATGTGCTCTGCTCCTGGTGCTGCTTTCTTGGTAGTAAGAAATCCTCAGCTCCCTGCTTGTTCCCTTTCATTTATCTTTTGTGAGATCTTATCTCTTGTGAGATAAAAGGTGGTACAAGTCACATTCCAGGGAAACTTCCTTTACATTGAATCAGGGATATAACCTTAGAAAGTGTGTTTCAGTCCCACACCAATCATCTTTAACATAATCCAATCTTGCCCCATCAGCCACAGGCAGAGATTAGGGTTACAACACATACAAAAATTATAATTCCAAAATAGAGGATAACCATAAAATTCTGGGAGTCATGGCCCAGCCAAATTGCTTTACATATTTTGGCGGGACGTAATTCAATCCGTGACATGATCTGTTCAGATGGCATCTCATTGTCATTCCATTGTTATTTTTTTAATCACTGCCTCTTCATTGGAAATCCTGGTAGCATAGTGGTTAAGTGCTATGTTTGCCATCCAGAGGCCAGCAGTTCAGATCTGCCAGGCTCTCCTTGGAACTCTACGATGCAGTTCTACTCTGCCCTGTAGGGTCACTATGAGTCAGAATCGACTTGACAGCAGAGGGTTTGGTTTGGTTTTGTCCTCTTCATCTATGTATAGGTTCCTTATGAACACAATTAAGTGGCCTGGAATTACCATTCTCTGCAATGTTGTCCAAAATCTGTTATGACCCACACAGTCTAATGCCTTTGCACAGTCAATACAGCACTGGTAAACATCTTTCTGGTCTTCCCAGCTTTCAGCCAGGATCCATATGACATCAGTAATGATGTCGCTTGTTCCACGTCCCCTTCTGAATCTTCCTTCAGTTTCTGGCAGTTCCCTGTGGATGCACTGCTGCAGCCGCTTTTGAATGATCTTCAGCAAAATTTTACCTGTGTGACATTAATGATACTCTATAATTTCTACATTCAGTTGGATCACTGTTCTCAGACATAAAATATGAATCTCTTCCAGCTGGTTGGACAGATAGCTGTCTTCCAAATCTCTTGGCATAGATGAATGAGGACTTCTAGTGCTGCATTCGTTCTTTGAAAGCTATTGATTGGTATTTTGTCAATTCCTGGAGACTTGTTTCTTGCCAGTGCCGTCAGTACGGTTTGAAACTTGTTCCTTCAATGCCACCAGTTACTGGTCATCTGCTGCCTACAGAAATAGTTGAAAGATGACCAACTCATTTTGGTATAATGACTCTGTGTTTTCCTACCATGCTCTTTGAAGCTCCCTGAACCATTTAATAGTTTCCACATAGAATCCTTCATTACAGCAACTAGAGGTTTGAATTTTTTCTTCAGTTCTTTCAGTTTGAGAAATGCTGAGCAAGTTCTTCTTGGTTTTCTATCTCCAGTTCTTTGTATATGTCATTATAATGCTTTATTTGCGTTCTCAAGCTGCCCATTGAAGTCATTTGTCGTGCTCTACCTCATTATTTATTTTCTGTTGTTTTAGCTACCCTGTTCATGAGCGAGTTTCAGATCTCTTGTGATATCCAATTTGTTTTCTCCTTTCTTTCCTTTTCAATGGTCTTTTGCTTTCTTCATGTATGATGTCCTTCTACAACTTGTCTGATCTTCTGTCACTGGTGTTGAACTCATCAAATCTATTACTCTGTTTTGTGGATCGGATAACTGCAGATTAAAAGGTCAAAAATTTTTTTATCTGGTATGCAGATAACATGGGGCTCAGGTTAAAACTGAAACCTTTTTGGTTACAAAGTTCTACAACACTGTGCTATTTCATTTTAACTTCATTATGCCTTTAAAGTATATTACCAAATAACCATTTCAGCCTCAATTTATGCTTGGTCATAGAATCAGATTTTCATTAATCCAGAATAGATTTGCAGATTAACCAAGGTTAAGACACAGTTGGGAATTGGATTGTGCAATATTTCATTGCTTATAATATACTCATTTTTTTACATTTTAATATCTTGGAAATTAGAATGGCCTTTTTGATGATAAGAAAGTATTTTTCACTGTTATATTTTCATAGTTTTGCTTTTTTTTTCCTCTTAAACCCATTGACCACTTGCCATAGAGTCAACTCCCACTCATGTAGACCTCAGGTATAGCTGGTAGAATTGCACTTCATAAGGTTTTCATGGCTGTGATCTTTCGTTCAGTCTTAAATTTTCAATGGTATGGAAAGGACTGACCCTTTAGCTCTTTGAAATAATAGTCTTGAGGAGTTCTATTCCACTACATGGCTTCCATATTTGTTCCCTAAAGGGTTTTTAGAGTAGCACTTCCTTTGTCCCAACCAAGTAGATAGATCCTAAAGTGATTGCCAGGGCTTTCTTTTGAAGCACTTTTGGGCAGGTTCAAATTAACAATCTGTTACTAACAATCTCAGTGCTTAACCTAAGGATTCCTTTTCTTTCTTAGTAACACCTAAACTAGCGGTGTGTTTCCATCAATAATTCCTTAGATTAGAGAAAATATGGTACTTGCCTCCTTGATGAAATTTGTTATAACTAAGAAAAGTGTCTTAATCTTGGTTCACACTCACCTCCCCTGCATGCCATCCTCTGAGCTCTGTAGCTGGGAAGAATGATGCTCTATTTAAAGCTGCAGTGGGCTTTTGGTGTTTGACCTCCTTTGCCGTTTGCCATCTTTCCTCTTTGGCCTAGTTCTAAGAATAGGATTTTTGCTGCTTCTTTAATCTGCCCTTGGCTAATTGAAAAGATGGTGTAATTTAATTATGATTTCAAGTTATTTATAGGCTCCTTCTCCTACCTCACTGAAACCTTGGTTGCATAGTGGTTAAGAACTATGGCTGCTAACAAAAAAGTGGGCAGTTTGAATCAAACAGGCCCTTCTTGAAAACTCTATGGGCCAGTTCCGATCTGTCCAGTGAGTCGGAGTCAACTGGATGGCAATTAGGTTTTATTCCCCCTCCCACCTCTTTTTTCATCATGTTAACCAAGAACTCAGTGTCATTTTGTTGAGGATCATTTTCAAAGTTCCTTTGAAGTGTAAATAAAAATGGAACTTTTTTATTTTTGTTTTGGCGTGCTGTTTATATAAACATATATGTAAGATTTTAAATACTTCTTATATAAATGTTTATTATTGTTGTTTCTTGGTTCCTGTCCACTTGTATATAAGGATATCACAACTTTTCCATTATATAAATTTCAACTGTAATTTAATGGATTAATATTTTAAAATAGGGGCAATTTTTATTGTAGCTTAGAACACTATCTACTTTGAAGCTTCCCCAAATTCTTCTTCTCTTTTTTGCTACTTCCAAACACCTTCTAGTAGAATAAATTGACTCTTTTTTCTGGCAGCACAGTGGTTAAGTGCTCGGCTGCTAAGTGCAAGCCTAGTGGTTCAAACCCAAGCCACTCTGCTGGTGAAAGATGGGACAGTTTGCTCCTATAAAGATTTCAGCCTTGAAAACCCTGTGGCATAATTCTGCTCTCTCCTGTAATGTCACAATGACTTGGAATCAACTGGACATCAAAAGGAAGAATATCTTTGTAGCTTACACTGTAGACAAGTCTGTTTCCTTTTCCATGGAATAGGAAGGAGGGTAATATTACATATCTCATCTTATTGCTACTGTAAAGTTAGTTAATGCATATGAAGCTTGGGGCAAATAATAAGGGCTTTGGGCATGTAATAAGGGCTCAGTAAATATCTGCTATTGTTAGATATTGTTTGGTGAATATCATAAATGACCATCCTAGTCCTTTCGGGGCATTTAATAGACAATAAATCCCTAGAAGGCAATGGCTATGTTGTAGGCATCTTAGTAACTCTTTTAGTGCCTAAGACGGTACGTTAAGTAGTCTGAATACCTTATTTTTATTGACATGTAAAACTTGCATTTCAGCATTCACTGTGAGTGGGTCAGTAAATGTTACCCAACATTTATAGGAAACACTGCAATCAGGGTGCATAGATCTCCCTGTCTAGGATTGCTAGAGTGGTAGTAACACAGGTTTTGGATTCAAACGGAGCTAAATTAAAATCCCAATTGCCATTAACTTTGAAATTGGAAGTCACTTGAAGTCTCTGAGTTTCAGCTAATGCTTCTGTAAAAAATGAGTATCTACCTTATGTGATCTGATGAAAGTTAAATTGTAAATTTACAATAGTGTATGTGGAGAACAAATACAATGCCTGACACATGTGGCCTTTCCATAAACACTAGCTATTGTTAACTGTTACTATTACTGTTTAAAAAAATTATCATTACCTTGGAAAGATATATTATCCTTTCAAATATCAGTTTCTTCCTCTATAAGTGGAGCTAATATTGCATGATTCATGTAATGAATAAGAGAAATTATATACAGAAGTTGTCTACAAATGTTTTCACAGAAGTTTGTCTTCTATTCCTACTGTCTCACATTCTCACATCTCATTCTTTGCTATGACAAAGAAGCAATTTCTTTCAAAAGAGTATTTCAAAAGAGGTCTTGAGTATTTTGTGCTGTTGTAGAAACCTTAGCAAAACGAAAGTCTAAGGACTTTTGGTCTTTAGGTTAGAAAAGTTGTGGGAACATTTGGGATAACTTTCACCCATCTTCCATCACCGTCACCGCACAGCCTTCTTTAATTTCCCATGGGAGTCTCCAGTCTTAGATTTTCAGTGGTATGGAAGGAACTGGCCCTTCAGTTCTTGTAAATAGTATTCCTGAGGAGTTCTATTCCACTACATAGCTTCTGCCTTTGCTCCCAAAAGGGTTCTTAGAATAGTGGCTCCTTTGTCTGAACCAAGTAAAAAAGATCCTAAAGCAAAAACAAAAACAAAATGATAGGCTTCTCCTCTGAACTCCTGAAAGAGAATCTCTAGGATAAAACTTAGATACCATGTTTCTAAAAATTCCCTAAACAAGTTAAGAAACTACATTTATGCCTTCAGACTTACATTTGGGCATGACTATTAGAGAGGATGGAATTTTTATATTGATGACATAATTTGACAGTAAATCTCCTTATTAAAAGATCAGAATTTACAGCATAACTGTCATGCTTGCCAATTTGATCATAAAGTCATTAGCAATACTGACAGTCTGTTTTTATTCTCCCCAACGATTGGAAACACAGGGATTTCACTGGACATGGAAACGCTGAGGTACCTACACTATACACTGAGCAGGGCTGGTAGAAGTCTTCCACATTCAGGAACAGGATGGTCCAAGTGTCCTTCTAAGACTAGGGGCAAGACCAGTGAAAACATTTATTGCTTACACACCGCACCTGTCCCAGTGTGTGTCACATATATATGATAAAAGCTGTAACTAGAACTGTAACACGAATGGATTTCTCTCCAGTGCTCTACTTTAGGTAAAAAGAAGCAAAACACAATGACATAAACCAATAGCTGGTCAGTTCTGATTCAGAGTTCAATACACTATAGCTTACTACCTCAGCAACAATTCATACTGATCCCAAGACACTGCGAAGTCATCAATCATAAGATAAAAATTAAATTAGCTTTAGTAAACTGTCCTTAGCAATGCTGTAAAATGGACTAATGTATTTTGTAAAGATTTTTTTTTCCAGCTACTTAGGTTGAAACCAAGCAAAATTTTCTATTTAACTCCTCAGTTGCTCAGAAAATTCTACTCATGAATAGTAAAAAAAAAAAAAATGTTCCTTAGTGATACAAATAGCTGCTACAACAAGTCCTGTTAGGATTTTTAATGTGATTGGTTGGTATAATACTCACTGTGAAATGTAAACACTGCACCTAATAATGGTTCACCTTGAAACATTCAGGATGATGTTTCCGTCTGGTTTGGAACAAGGAAGAATGTCAAGTATCCAACTCCTACATCAAAGCTGCTAATGCCAGGGCAAGAGACATCACTGCAGGAAAAGGTAACCCCAGCCCCTCTATGAAAGCTTGTGGAGAAAATGTCATTAATCACTCTCAATTGTCCCAATCTTGCATTTGTAGTTCCTGACTTAAGTGGAATGTGCCTACCATTTATCTTCATTACTGGCCAGCAACCTTAATAAAAATCAACTTAAGATCTGAGCATGGAATCACTTCCTATAGATTCCAATTTAATTTAGAAATGTCTAAATTGAGGGAAACATCCTTTCTCTGCCTTTGAGAAATGAGTTGGTTTTTCTGTGACACATACCTACAGCAATAAACAATGATGATACAGAAGTGAAGGTCCACAGTCAATTCTTTCATTGATTACCTCCAGACATTAATTTTCAGTCTAATTGCTTTGGTTGGCACTTTCACCTCAACAGTGCTTACATGTGCCTATAGATCTGTTTGATCACAACTCTTGGGTTTTGAATTATTTAATACCCAATCAAGTTTAGGAATGTTGTCTTTTATATCCTATTCAGGTTTTCTTCAATGAAATAAATAAAATGTGATATTCAATAAAGCAGATTTTTTTTTCTGTCTCACAGATCCCGTTAACAGTTCACTGTCTTTGTAATCCTGAATTACTTTCTTTGTTCTTTAACAATCACCTTAGTGAAATAAAAATCACAGAACATTTCCACATTCTACTTGGGTGTTAAGAGCATTAGAATATACATAAAGGAAGATAAAACATATTTGTTCCACAGTAAATTATTTGAAAACCAATTTACTCTATTCAGTGGCCTTCTTAGGATTCTTTAATTCTCAATTGTTATTTTGTACAGTCAATACTAATTCCCCCACCCCCAATAGTTGCTCTATTTCATCTAACAGTGAATATATTTATTAACATTGGCTGGCTGTTTCAGCACTGTACAGGCATGGGGCCTCAGGCTACCCAGTTTTCCACTTTAGATATACCAGCCAGCGTCACTGTCTTAACCGGGGAGGCACGATCTCCTCAGCTTCTTTGTTCTCCCTTCCAAATGTATTTACCGCTGCTTCAGTGGCAGTATTAACTGCTAGTATCCTGTTTTCTGTACTTCATTGTGACATGATGTTGTATTTAATCAATATTTTCCAAAAAGGGGAGCTTTGAGGAAAGCTTGTAATCTTATCACTGGTCTAGCTCTTATAGGCCAATTTGAATTTGCCTTTTTCCTTTGTTTTATTAGTTTTATTTTAATTGCAGTATCAGCCATCCTATCTGATATTAAATTATTCCTTCTAGTTAGAATTTTGCTAGTTTTCACAAAAAAACAATTCCAACTCTAATATACATATGCCAAATACAGACACCCATACATACATATATACCCCTATGCCCCATGCACACACATCCATTAAGCCAGATTTATGGTAGTGTGAAGTCCCTGGGTGGTGTAACTTGTTAAGTGCTTGATTGCTAAATGAAAGATTAATAGTTTAAACCCAACCAGAGGTGCTTCAGAAGAAAGCCTTGGTGATCTGCTTCAGTGAGTCATGCCTTGAAAACGCTACGGAGCAGCTTTACTCTGACACTCAGGGGGTTGCCGTGAGCTAGACTTCACTCACAGTGACTGGATTTGTGTTTGTTTTAGTGCAAATTTGGATACACTGAGAAAGCCATTTTTTTTTTTTGGTAGATTTCTAAGGGACCGTTTTGTACACAGATATGACCAGTTCTCACTTTTATCAGGGACAGGGCAATGATATTATTAAGGTAATTCCTTCACAAAGCAGTTAAATGAAGAACTATCTAGGAAACTTGTTGAATATTGTCAGATAAATGAGACAAACAATCGTCACTTTTCCAACTCTTGAAACAATTTCAGCCTGAGGTATCTAGACACTTATTCTTCATTCTGCTATTGTTTGTAGATGACTTCAGTATTAACTGTTTTCTTTGCTGGTCCTCTAAGAATACTGTATATTTACGGTCAGTAAATACACTTCACATTTACAGTAATAAAGGAAATGGATATAAGTTAGATGGGAAATGTAGTCTGTAGTTGGGAAGCCACATATCCAGAATAAACATGTGGGATAGTTCTATTGTTAAAAAAAAAAAAAAAGGATACTACTTAGAGCCAGTTGCAGTGTGCCCTAGTATAGCCCTCTGGCTCCCTAACTGACCTTGTGCACCCTTCTTCTCACAGTCACCCCTTCCCCAAGGAAAAAAACTAAAGTCTCATCTAGTAACCACAATCTGATTCAAAGAATAGGATCTCTAGGTTGTATGCTGTGCTTCCTCATAGCATGTAATGAGGCTCCTTGATGTCTAATGACCTAGAAGATATCATTTATTGACCTCCCTTGCTACATCCAATAAAGAATGTAGACTAGGGTCAGAAAAGCTCTAGTCAAAAAAAAAAGTATTTGGAAAATGGAAGATTGGGAAAAACATGATCATCACTGATTCACTGCTGCTGTTGTTATTGAATTCTGACTCACGGTGACCTTATATAAAACAGAGTGAAACACTTTCTTGTCCTTTGTAATCCTCACAATCCTTGTTTTGCTTGAGCCCAGATTTGCAGCCACTGTTTCAGTCCATCTCACTGAGGATCTTTCTCTGTTTCACTGACCCTCTACTTTACGAACCACGGTGTCCTTCTCCAGGAACTGATCTTGCCTAATAGTATGTTTGGAGTATGTGCTACATAGTAGTAGTGAAATCCTGTGAAGACTTTGGTATAACCATCTACGTAGATTGTGGTTTTGGTCCGGATTCTCTCTCTGTGAGGCGCTGCTTTGCTCATTGTCTTCAATGATAATCTCTTTTTGGGAAAGTTTCCTTGCTAAGGATTTGAGAGAATTCTGTTGCAAAAGAAGGGAAGCCTGATTTGAAGAAGTCTATGGGGGTCAATGACTGACCCTTAAAGCAGTCTGCCTAGGCTGCCCAGTTAAGAAGTGCACTGTGAAAGCTACGTAGTTCCAGAAAACCACAGTCTTTAATGCCAACTTGTCTCCAAATATATAGAATTTTACTGAGATATTTCCATCAGTGCCATATGAGAATTGTCATGGCCAAAGATTTCTTCCTGTCTTGTTCTTCACTATTCGGATACTTGTTCTTGACCTCGCCTGCCTCAATTAATTCTTCATCACTTGAGGCTTATGTAAAATAACAGGAACTGATAAAGGCTACATTTCATTTGTTTTTGCCAGAGTATAAACCATGATGCTCTGTAAAAGAGATCCAAAGGGCTCAGACAAGATGAAATATTATCTCATAGTGCAGAAGTAGGTGAACGTAAAGGCAGGTAGGAAATCCTGCACATTGATACCTGATAATGTATCCTCACATGCAATTTGCGTTTCTCTCCCAGCCAGCAGGAAGGGAAAAAGAAGACAGACAACTAGAAGCTGTATGGTAAAGACATGATCTGGAAATTATGTGCATTTGCTTGTACGTTATTCTTTGTTGAAATCCATTATGTTAAAATACACCACAGCTGGGGACTTGTAGACTCTAGCCAAATAGCTCTGACTGAGAGCATTTGTTGGGGAGGGAATCTATGACTAAAAAGAAAAAGGGGGAAACCCTCATTCACTGATGGTGGGATTGTAAACTGGCACAGCTACTATAAAAAACAATTTGGTGGCTCTCAAAAAATTAAACATTGGACTCCCTTATGACCCACAATTCTACTCTTAGGTATATACCTCAAAGAATTGAAAGCAGGAATGCAAACAGATACATGTATACCAATGCTCATTGCAAAATTATTCACAATATCAAAAAGGTGGAAACAATCAGTATCCATCAACAGATAAATAAGATGTGGTATATGTATACAGTGTAAGATTATTCAGACATAAAGAGAAATAAAGTTCTGATTCATTCTGTGACATGAGTGAGCCTTGAAAATATGATAAGTGAAATAATTTAGATGCCAAAGGACAAGTATTGTATGATTTCACTCATATGACATCTTCAGAAAAGGCAAATGCAAAATTCATTAGTGGTTACCTGGGGCATGTGGGAGGGGGAAATGGGGAAGATATTGTTTAAGCAATATCTAAGTTTTTTTTAAGGGTGATGAAAAAATTTAGAAAGGAATAGTGGTGATGGTTGCATAACATGGTGTATGTAGTTAATATCACTGAATTGGATATGTAAAAATAGATGAATGCTTTGTTATATATATTTTACAACAATAAAATGTTTTCTTAAAATGAATGGGAGAATCGGTACCAGGGAAGAATTAAAAGATGGCTAATTACTTTATGGAAACTCTGGTAGCATAGTGGTTTAAATGCTGTGTCTGCTAACCAAAAGGTCAGTAGTTCAAATATATCAGACGTTCCTTGGAAACTCTGTAGTGCAGTTCTACTCTGTCTGTAGGATCCCTATAGACAGTATCAACTCAATGGAAGTGATTTCAGCTTTTTTTTGTTGTTGTTGGTAATTATTTCACAAAGCAGAGTATAAAGGCAATAATAGACTGTCAATTTTTCTGGGTTTCTACATTCTGTATTTAGTATTCATCTTTCAGTGACTAAATCTGAACCTTAGGATAAACCCAAACCCTGTGCCATCAAGTCAATTCTGACTCATAATGACCCTATAGGGCAGACTAGAACTGCTCCATAGAGTTTCCAAGAAGTGCCTGGTAATGTGAACTGCTGACATTTTGGTTAGCAGATAATAGCACTTAACCACTGCACCACCAGATTTTCCAGCCTTAGGACAGCAAACTCTATTTTTACCTCAGTGTTTTGGAATGCATTTATGTAATAAATCTCATCACTGTCTATTTTCAAATCAACTTCCAGAGAAGGATAGGTGAAATAAAAAAAAAAAAAAAAAAGTATATGGTAAGATGTTATTCTCTGTCCTTGTATATCAAGAGCTACTAAAATTTTTTATGTCAACCTAAATCCTTGATAAAATACTAAAAAATCAGCATCAAATGGCCATAAAATATTACAAAACATTAACAATATCAACAAATGGAACTGAAGCAATTGAGTATATGTGTACAGGAAAAGGAATTTTGATTACTTCTTTGAACCATATATACAAATTAACTCAAAAGAGATTATGATTCTAAATATAAAAGCTGAAACAATAAAACTTTAAGAGCAAACATAGGAGAAAATATTTGTCATCTTGGGCTAGGTAAAAATTTCTTAGGTATGACACAGAAAGTATAAGCCAGAAAGGAAAAAAGTAAGTGAGAAAATAGACCTCATTAAAGCCAAGAACATCTGGTCTTTGAAATCAATCATTTTTAAGAGAATGAAAAGACAAGCCACGGAGTGCAAGGAACTATTTGCAAAACATATATGTGATAAAGTATTTGTATCCAAAATTTATAAATAACTCTCAAAAATCAATAATAAGAAAACAACCACTCAGTTAAAAAATGAGCCAAAAATTTGCACAGACATTTCATTTCACTAAAGTAGACACAACTGATGGCAAACAAGCACACAAAGAGATGATCCATGTCACTAGCTTTTAGTGAAGTACAAGATACTGCTAAACACTTGTTGGAATTGCTAACATGAAAAAGTCTGATCATACTAAACGTTAGTGACAATGTTAGAGTGATTGGAATTTTCATCCACTACTGGTGGGTATATAAGATAGTATAATCACTTTAAATAAGTTTGGCACTTTCTTAGGAAGTTAAACACTCATTTACCACATGGCTCTGACATTTTACTCATAGATGTTTTATCAAGAAAAATAAAAGACCATTCTCACACAAAGATTTGTACACAAATGGTCATAACAGCTTTAGTTTTAGCAGCACCAAATCAGAAATGTCCAAATGTCCACTATAGGTGAACAAATAAGCAAACTGTGGAATATCCATAAAATGGAATGCTATTCAGGAAAAAATAATGAACTGTTGATGCTTGCAACAGCATAGGTATATCTCAAACTGATTATTTTAGTGAAAGAAACCAGACTTCAACCAAGAAAGAGTATTAATGTATGATTCAACTGATACAAAATTATCAAAATGTGCATTAATTTACGGTGACAGAAAGAAGATCAGTAATAATGAAGAGCTGGGGTGGAGGGAAAGAAGGGGGAGGGTTTTAAGAAATTCTAAGGGGCAGGAAAGTTTTATGCATGATAGCTATATTCACTGTTTTGATCACGGTGATGGTTTTAGGGATGTGAAGGTCAAAGCTTATCAAATTGTAAGTTTTACTTGTGTGTAGTTTATTACTTACTCTTCATCAATGCCAGCCAAAGCCAAGTTGTTAAAAGTTAAGAAGACACATTTTGATGGCACTTTGTTAAGTTCTTATGGTTTATAATCTAAGTAGATGACTTAAGCAGGATAATTTAAACACTAAGTTTTAGTGAAATATTAAGCATATTATTTTTTGTAACTTTTAAACTGAAAAGAGCTTTACATGTTATCAAGCTAAAAAATAGTTACACAAGTCATTATCAAATAATCTTTTAAAACTGCAAAAAAGTTCCTTGTATCATTGAAGCATAATTGCTAATTCAAGTGAAAATTTATCCAAAGCTACCAAGGTCACACAAATAAGTGGAAAATAACAAAACTTTTATTTTTTTCAGCATTTGCAAATATTATAGATTTTTCCATTAGACAGGATGCCACTATAGGTATTCTACATTAAATCTTTACATTTATTTGCTTTTTAAACTAAATCTTCGTATTTCTTAACAAGACTGCATGGCAGCAAATAAATTATTTTCATATTACTCGTTAACTTTAAGTCTGAGCTGCTTTTACTGGTTCTTGCTTGTTAAAATGCTCATAAAAATACCTGTTAAAGAACTACTTTGAATTCAAGAGAAATTTCTGATAATGAAAGCTGTAGGATTCCTTTCTTACTTGGCTTTAATTCTTCTGTTCTCTTCCTTTTTAGCTGTTCTTTTAAAGTTTAAGTACCTAGACCACACAGGATTCTGGAGATAGAAGAAGTTGAGAGCCTTATCTTTACTTCTGGGTACTTTTCATCTTATTAGTTCCCTACGTGGTGCAAATGGTTTGCGATAAGCCCCCACTACCCTAAAGGTCGGCAGTTTGAACCCACCCAGTACCAACATGGAAAGAAAGGCCTGGAAATCTGCCTCCCTAAACATCACAGCCAAGAAAACCTGGTAGAACAGTTCTATTCTGTAACGTGTGGGGCTGCTACCAGTAGAGATCAACTTGATGGCAATGGATATGGTTTGTTTTTTCATCTTGTGAGTAACAACAGGCATTCACATCTTGAAGTGAAAGTCAATACGGGAACACAGAGGATAAGGGAGACATGATGGCATGGGCTGCGGGTACCGTAGACTCTTGGTAAGGGTGTGGACTCAGACATTGTGCAGTCAAGGGAGATACTGAAATCTTTTAATGAAAAAATGTAGTTCATTATTTCAAGCCAAGTAGAATGTTGTATTCCAAAAACAAAACAAAGCAAACCCACTGTAGTTGAGTGGCTTCTGACTCATAGTGATCACATGTACTGACTTTATTGAAAATGTATTTAACAGTTCCGTGACTTTACAAAATCTTGTTTTTGGTAAAAGGGCAAGAGTTCAAAATTGCTATAATTTAGTTTCTCACATTTTTACTGGGATGAGAATTAGGTTTGTTGGAGCCATTTTCTCAGGAGCCCTGATGACAGCAGTGGTTACGAGCTGTGGCTGCTGTCCAAAAGGTCAGCAGTTAAAATTCACTAGGCACTTTTGGGAACCCTACAGGGCAGTTCTACTCTGTCTTGTAGGGTTGCTGTGAGCGGGAATCAGGATTTGGTTTGGGGGCCATTTTCCTAGAATAACTATACATCCTGATTTCTACTGGATTGTCCCAGTTGGCTTCAGTAATCATTTAAAGTCATATGACCTTGGGAAACCATTTAACCTCTCTGAGCTTTAGCTTTCTTGTATGTGCCGGGCTGCTTTGAGGAATAAGTAGCATAATGTATTGACTGTATTTTCTAGTCCATATGATGGCCTAGAAATATAAGTATTATTTTTACTGACAGCTTTAATTGCTTTGAGTCAGGTGGTTATCGTTTAGTACAGTTTGATTTCATCTTATGTAGTAATACAGTATTTTACGCAAATTTAATTTTAGTTATAAGAGTCATATATTCCTATTAGGTCAATTGTTGTGTAGTATCATTACCACTTAACCGTCTTCACTGCTACAAATTAAATAAAATTACTCTTCGTGACAAGGATAATCTTTGAGATGTAGATCATGAATGATAGGGACTGAATAATTTTTTGAATCTTTCTAATTTCATGCTTTCTTGAAGCTCTAATTTGGAAGCTGAGACTGCTGTCTTGATAAAGGCAGATTTTGTATCTAATAAAGGCATACTTTCAGATTTTTCTGAGAGCTCCCAGTTTCCTGAGTACTATATCATTGTGCCCTGAGGAACACTCGGGTTTGCTACATCATCTATTTTATCTGTTACACTTTTTGGTGTGGAAAAGGAGTTCAGTGTGCTGGTAATTATCTGGCTTTTCTGGTATCATCTTTGTTCTACACTGTAATTTTGTTTCTGAATTTTAGGTCCTGACACAATATGCTTTGTCTTAAACCTTGACTTGATTTCCTATCTCACAATTTTTTTTCCCTGTTTAGTTTGCTTTATTTCCCCATTTCGTGGGACTTTATTATTCTTACATTACAGCATTGGCAAATTCATATCTGTTTAACGAGTATTTTTGTCTTTTTGCTGAAGATTTGGGAAGAAAAATCATTAAAATATTCCGAAAAAATCGTATGACCTTTCAGCCAAACATGCCACATAAGAAAATGTAGTCCATGAATTAAAATAGCCATTTGACTATGTTAGCATCAACTTTATTTTGTGAAACTAGAAATTTAATTTCCTGCCAAAATCAACTTTTAAGCAGGAAGTCTTACCAAAAGTGTATCAACCCCCGCTCTCCTTTAAGCTCCTTCATCATTTAATAGAAAACTTATATGTAAGTATTTCATTATGTGGGGTGAGAAATCAGAGCTTCCAGTTCCTGGGTAGAGTAAATTAATGTTTTCAGTGCTCTACCATTACTTAACCACTTAGATCTTAGTATCTCTGACTGCCTGAGAAACCACTAAGTCAGCCCTTTTTTCTTTTTCACTGACTGTAATGACAAACTATGTCCCTGAGTGGTGCAAACATTTTATACCACGCTGTTACTCTAAAGGTTGGTGGTTTGAACTCACCCACACAAACTAGGGAAGAAAGGCCTGATGATCTGCTTCCACAAAGGTTAATACCTTGCAATCAAGCTGACTCTGATTCGTAAAAACTCTACAGATGAGAGTAGAACTGGACCATAGCGTTTCCAAAGAGTGGCTGGTGGATTTGAACTGCTGAAATTTGGGTTAGCTGTTGAACTTTTAACTCTTAACCATTGTGCCACCAGGCCTATTTTGTAAAGCTTATAGATGAGTAAATTCTATGAAACTGCTCTATTTTGTTAACAGATGGGTCACTGTGAGTCGTATCTATTCTAATGCATTGGAAGTGGGCTTTATGTTTTAGTAACCGATTTGGGTAGATTACAAGTGATTGGTTGTAACATTCAGTAGTCTGAATCATCACTGGGACTTACATCTTACATTTATTCAGTGACATTTAGTGGGTGACCATTATATGCTCTGTATTGAGCTCAATGTTGGGAGTAAAAATATACTAGAAAGATGATATTGTTCCTAAGTTCAGGGAACTCACAATCCAGGTGACAACTAGTTGATAGTAGCTCTTTGGTGAAGCATTCATATCTTTCAATGGGAAAAGCCGTTATTCGTATCTGTGTAATCCAACAGCATAATTATTTGACTACATTTTTGACTAGTTGCCTTGGCAATGTAAACCCTTACCAAAAAGTACCTGACACAGTTGAAAGTAATCAAAAAGTTTTGTTTTAGTCCACTCTTTTTGTTTGGATATAGACTGACTGCTATTAAAGAGAAATGATCAAAGTAGTCCAAATAAGAAGTACTGAATGAACCAGAATGGTAGCAATGAAGACGGAAAGAAGAGAACAAGGTTGGAATAAATTTTAGAAAAAAAGATGCTGAAATTTGCTGACAGATTGAATGTGGGGCTGAATAATAGAGAAAAAAAGATGAAACCGAAGTATTTGGCTCCAGCAGCAGCCTAGCTGGTAATGTTATTCATGGCAACAGAGACTTCCCCACTGCTGCAGCCAAGACACCAAGAGGAGAGAAATCTGGTTCCATAAGACTAACTCCTGGATTCATAGCTTTTCCTTAACTTTCTCTTTCATGAATGATTCAAATGTGCCTCTTCCATAACCTTACCTGCCAAAAGTCTAGAGTATGTAGTCTCACGAAAAACCCAATAAAATATTTTAGTGTAAGAAACACACCAGAATTGGGAAAAATAAATTGAATATTATGGTAATAAATTTGTTCAGTAGTACACAAAATCTGGATTTTGGGCTCCTCTCCGGGAAGTATTTGAATGACATTTACGAAAGCATTTAAGTAAATGTCCAACTTAGTTGATCTACCGTTTATTCCAATCCTGCCCGTTCTACATTCTTCCTGGAGTCGTATCAAATGCCGCCTACTGCACAAGGCCGATTCTGACCACACAGTGCCTCCTCCACCATCACGACCAGAGCAGCGGAGTCACTTTCACCTCTCTGTTTCTGCCATTGTACCGATCACTCTCTAATATCCTATATTGGTTGTTTATTTGTGAAGGTATTATTTATCATTTCTTTCCTCCTGCTAGAATATACTCTCTGAGGTTATAGGTTTTGACGTTGTTTTTCACTGTATAGCACATCACCATGTTTAATAAGCATTTGCTTTGAATGCATGAATAAACCAACTGAGAGCATATATCTGAACCACCACCAACATGCCTGGACTATAGTCAGTGTTCAGTAAATATTATTTTCTTTTTCCTGTTAGGAGATTTTTCTCTTTTTCTATAACTATTTTTTTTAAATCTTAGTTCATCTTTAGTCATGTTTAGTGAGAAAACCTTTTGCTGTTTTACAACTCTGTCTCTCATTGGCCCACACCATCAGATACAGTCTGAATTTTCTATGACAGACAATCATGGCCTTTCCAATGGAATTGCTGCAATGTACTGCCCTCCCCCAACCCCCAAAAGATCCCCAATATACATTAGGCATATTTAAGACAACCACCACCCTGCCTATTGTGGGAAATACGTACTCCTCGCCTCTTCTGTGTCCATGTGGAGAGGAATCAGGAGAACGTCCCTCCGTCTTGTCTCTTCACTCCTTGCTCATTTTTCTGGAGGAGATGGGTAGAGTAAGGTATCTTATTTATGAATTCAGAAAGAGGAGTCAAACATGTTTGAGTCATCCCTGCCGTGTTCTGTCTTCGAGATCAGCCTGCTTGCAGAGAGGGTGCTCTCCGGCCTGCTCAACCCATTTGATATCCCTGTCTTTTTCTAGTTTTGCTGAAGGAAAAATATTTGGCCTTCTTAATCTAAGCCACATTCTCCAGATCATTTTATCAATAAACACTGACTGCTTAATTGCCATCTGGTTATGCCATACAGGTCACTAAATATACTGAATAATAACCATTACTGCATCATGCAATAGATAATTTTTCTTGGGAGAAAGGAATGATTTGGCTATGGTAAGTATGAAAGCATCAAAGGAGTTTTGAGGACAAGTGGACTTGATTTTCTGATTTGGGGGGGAGAGCTCTGGAAAAGGTTTTTTTTTACTAAATTAAAAAACAGTGTTCTGATCTTGTCAAAGGATAACATAAGGGTTGTATTATGTAACAGTTAAGTAATAACAGGCACATTATTCTGAATTTTGGTTCATTTAAATGAGTGCTTGAGGTTATTACTGGGGTTAAATTTTTAAGAAAATTGCTTTTGATAAAAATGAAAACTTAGTAGTGTATGTGAATTTCCTGTAACTATTCAGATTTTAATGAATTACAGCTAAATATCTACCACCTTATATAAGCAAATCTATAATGCATATTGTGTGTTTGAGTCTGTGTGGCTTTCTTTTCTTTTTTGAGTAGTACAACCCTCTAAATATGAAACTAAATTCAAACATTTATAAACCATTGCAGAGCATAGAATAAGGACTGGTATATTGAGATGATGCAGGATGTCAGTAGTTCTCAGAGCAGATTTATGGAAGATAAATTATTTGAACAATTTTTTTTTCAGAATAATCAAAAATCTTGCCTCTAGAAATATGACTTACATATCCATATCCGATTATTGAGTATATCTTTCATAAGATCACAGTTGTCTCACTCTCAAATTACATGAAAGTAACAATCCTGATTCTTAGCACAGCACACAACTTACAGAAAGTGAGTGTTGACCTTAATGCCTTGGAAACATTAATTATTTTATTTTTCAGTGTGTGTCTTTTTAGTGATTTCTGCGTTCAAGTATTCTAATCAGTTTCTTTTTTTATTTGTCTTATGTAATTGAAGCCTGGTAAGGTAGACAATAATCTTTTCAGACATATTTTTTTTTAAACAACACTTTCTATACCACAATTCATTACATGTTATCTCATCCTTGCTTATCACTTCTTTCTGTCCTGACTCCTAATCTTTTCTAAGTGCTGTTTTATACAAACTGTATAAATAATTTTCACGGACAGGATAAAATTCAGGGATGCTGTAGGGTAGGATGGACACTTGGTGGTGCAGTTAAGATCTTGACTGCTAATCAAAAAAGATGGCAGTTTTAAAAATATATATATGTATATATATATATCATGGTAGTGGAAGAATGCTAAGGTTGTTAAGCTTATGTTGAGACATTTTTTCTCAACAAGACCAATTTCCTTGCTAAAGTTAATGTGTGTTTGATTATCTACAGGTTTGCTTTTCTGTAACCAATATCGTTTCAGCATTTAATTAGCAAATAGCATCAGTGTACATCTTGCTTAGTATACGGTTGCCGTCAAGCTGATTCTGACTTACAGTGACCTTATAGGACAGAGAGAACTGCCCCAAAGGTTTCCAAGGAGCTCCTGGTGGATTCCAACTGCTCATCTTTTGGATAGCAGTTGTATCTCTTAAGCACTGCACCACCAGGGTTTCCTACTTAGTATATACCTTGTGATTTTCAAGAATCTATAGTTTTGAACATGGTATGAGAATCCACACGACCTCTGTGAGTTTTGTTTGTTTGGTATTTCCCAGCTTGATTATGTGCAGAGATACATTCTTTACATAATTCTTAACAGGAAAATGGATTCAGCTATTAAGCCAAATATTAAGAAATGCGGAGAGAAAAGTATTTCTTGCTATTGGATACAGGCCACTGTCTGAGTGTTAGCCTCTGTGTACCTTCAGTATCTTTTTATTTTTTTTATTCTGATTGAGTGACAGTGTACAATCCAATTTAAATTTTCATCCCCACCTACCTGCAGCTCCTTTTGCTCTCCTTGCCCAATCACAGCACACTCTCCCTTTCCGTTCTATACATGCCATATCCTCTTAATAATCTCCTGTCCTCTCCTCTCCACCCTTTCCACTTCCCTCTAGTAAGAGGCCCGTAGGACGACATCCAATAGATGCATAGAACTATAAAGTGCACACATGATATGGTCACTCTGTGTCCCTGAGTCCAACCCATTCCTATCTGAAGAGTTGACCTCAGTAATGATTTATGATCAGGGTCAGCATCAGGTCTAGGGGCCATGCTCCCAGGAACCCCCAGACCTCTGGACCATCAGTTTCAGTGTTTTAGTAGAGTTCTTAGGGTGTACCCTTTTTTTCTCATGTTGCCCCTGGGGCTCAATGTTGTGTGCCCCTTTACAGCTGTTATTGGTGGTAGCTGGGCACTATCTGGTTCTTCTGGTCATGTGTTGATATAGTCACTCATTCACATGGGTCTTCCTGTCTTCCGGGAGGTTTTTCCCTCACATCATTGTTCTCCTTGGTGATCATCTGTTCCAGCTGAGTTGCGACCAGTTGGCGTACCTCAGATGGCAGCTTGCTAGCTTTTAAGAACCCAGCTGTTACTCACCACTATGGGGAGCAGAAGACTCTCTTAGCAATAGGCTAGTTATGCCAGTTGAGCTCGATGTCTCCTGAGAGCATGGTCGCTGGATTCCTGCCCCTACTACTCTATCCTTGCAGTACTGGGTTAAGATTGGAAGAATTTTCAAGTTATGCTGAAGTCCGGTTCAGTTGATCTTCTTTCTAATGTGTACTGTCACTGCTTTCACCCAATCAAATTTCCATCTACTATCTAATCTATAACTAGCCCTCTCCCTCCCTACCTCCCCTCCCTTGCAGCCATCAAAGAGTTTTCTTTCTGTACATGAGTCTGTTCTAGAGTTTTTATGGTAGAGGTCTGATAAAATGTTTGCCCTTGTGCCACTGACTGATTTCACTTAACTTAATGTCTTCCAGTTGAAACCAGGTTATGAGATGCTTCCTAAAATCATCATTGTTCTTTACTATTGCACAGTGTTCCATTGAGTATACACGCTGTAGTTTGTTTACGCATTTATCTGTTGTTGGGCACCATTCTCAACGCAAATTCTTTCAATCTCTCTCCATTCAGGATGATGTAGGCAGTTTGCTTTGGGTGGATGGCTCTTATTGCATTGAGGAATTTGCCTTCTTTTCTATTTTGCTATCGTTTTTAGCATGAATGGTGTTTTGCTTTGTCAAATGCCTTTTCTGCATCAGTTGACAAAATCAGGTGATTTTTATCTTTTGTGTTATTTATGTGGTTGATCACATTGTTTTTTCAGGATGAACCATCCTTGCATCCCAGGTAGGAATCCAACTTGGTCATGATGAATTATTTTTTTGATATGTTGTTGAATTCTATTGGCAAGGATTTTGTTGAAAATTTTTGCATCTAGGTTCATGAGTGATATTGGTCTGTAATTCTCCCTTTTTGTGGGATCTTTCCCTGGCTTTGATACCAGGGTTATCCTGGCTTCATAGAATGAATCTGAGAGTATTCTATCCCTTTCTATGCTGTGAAATAGTCTCAGCAGTATCGGAGTTAACTCATCTCTAAAAGGTTGGTAGAATTCTGTGGTGAAGCCATCTGGGCCATGGCCTTTTTGGGTTGGTAGTTTTTTGATGACATTTTCCGTCTCTTTCTTTGTGATGGGTTTATTAAGTTGTTCTGCTTCTTCTTGTGATAATTTTGGTAGGTGATATGAATTTAGCAATTTGTCCATTTCCTCTACGTTTTCAAATCTGCCAGAGGACAATCTTTTGTAATGTTCTGTTACATTTTTTATTTCTGTTGGATATGTTGTGACATCTCCCATCTCGTTTCTTATTTCGATTGTTTCCTTCCCTGTTTTTTTTTAGTTTAAGTTTAGTCAGTGGTTTGTCAGTTTCGTTGATCTTTTCAGAAAACCACCTTTTGGTCTTACCAGTTTTTTCAATTGTTCTTTCTCTAATTCATTTAGTTCTGCTCTAATCTTTATTTGTTTTCTTCTGGTGCCTGAGGAGTTCTTCAGCTGCTCTCTTTCTACTTGTTCAAGCTACAGGGTTAATTTTTTGGTTTGAGTCCTTTCTTCCTTCCAGATGTGTGCATTTATACAGATAAATTGACCTCAGAGCACTGCTTTGGCTGTATCCCACGGGTTCTGGTATGATATGTTTTCATTCTCATTAGACTCCATAAATTTCCCTCTTTTATCCTTGATTTCTTCTATAAGCCATGGCTTTTTGAGCAAGGTGTTGCTCAGTTTCTATGAGTTCCATTTTCTCTGTTTTTTTCTGCTATTGATTTCAACATTCATGGCTTTATAGTCTGAGAAGATGCTTTTCACTAATTCAGTGATCCAGGTTTTGTTGAGCTTTACTTTATGTCCTAACACATGGTCTATTCTAGAAAATGTTTCATGTGGAGAAGAAGATGTAGTTCTCTGTTGATAGATAAAAAGTTCAGTATATGTCACAGAGGTCCAGTTGATTAATTGTGGCAATCAGATCTTCTGTGTCTTTATTGAGTTTTTATTCTAAAAGATTTGTCCAATACTGAATGTGAAGTGCTGAAGTCTTGCACTATTATTGTGGAATGATCTATCTCATTTTCGAATGTAGTCAGTGTTTCTTCAATGTATTTAGATGCTCTAGTATTGGATCTATAAATATTTAATATTTTTAAGTCCTGCTTGTGTATTGAAACTTTCAGCATTAATGACCATCTGTGACCATGATGGTGGATTTTACATTAAAATCTATTTTGTCTGATACTAGTATTGCCAGGCCTGCTCTTCTTTGTACATTGTTATATTAGCATATGTTATTCCATCCTTCAATTTTGAGTTTGTTCATGTCTTTAAGTCTAAGGTGAGTTTCTTGTAAGTAACATATAGATGGGTTGTATCTTTTGATCCAGATGTCACTTGTTGTCTCTTCATTTACATTAATTGTCATTATTTATAGGTATGTGTTTAGTGCTGTCATCTTAATGTATTTATTTTGGTGGTGGTGTTTTCTCTGTTGCTCTTAATATTCTGTTCTGGGTCTTTCTTCTTTATGGGTTGATTTATCATCCTTTTCAGTGTTGATTTTGTGTTTCTTGAGACTCCTGTGTTACATTTCTTGTTTTGATATGTTGTATCTTTATTGTGCTTTGAGGCCACCCCTATAATTCCCCTTAATAATCTAAATTTAAACTCAATTTTCTCTTCTGCATATATTATTAACTTCCTCTCTGTCTGGAAGGACTACAACTACTGTAGCGTATTCCTCTTTTTAATATGATGCTATCTTAGTTTTCCTGATATGATCACTGAATTCCTTCTTTTAATACTATAACTTTGTTTGAGTTTTGTACCTTCTCTAACTGAGTAGGCTTTGGATATTTTGTCTTGCATTGTCTCCTTAAACACATAGTTAACAGTTTTGTTTTTCTAAGCAAAGAGCTTCTTTCAGTATTTCTTCTAGTTTTTGTTTGGTTTTTACAAAGTCTGTAAGTTTTTGTTTATCTGCACATGTCTTAATTTTCATCTTCATATTTGAAAGACAGTTTTGCAAAGTTTATATTTGGAAGTTTTTGTCCTTCGAAACTTTGAATGTGTCATTCCACTGACTTCGTGCCAACATCATTTCTGCTGAGAAGTCAGACGAAAGCCTACAGGACTTCCCTCTGAACTTTATATTTGCTTTGAGTCTCTCTGCTTTTAAGAGTTTCTGCTTATGTTTCATTTTGTTAAGCTTGATTATAATACGTCTTGGTGTCTTTCTTTTGGGGTCTATTTTTTGTGCCATTTGATATACATCTTGGATATCTATGTTCTCTTCTTTCGTAATTTCAGGGAAGTTTTCTGTCAGCAACACGAGAACAATGCTCTCTGTGTTTTCAGGTTTCCCTCCCTGTTCAGGAACTCCAATTAATTGTAGATTACTTTTATTGATAGAGTCTCACATGTTTCTTAATGCTTCTTCATTTTCTGTGTGTGTTTCTTTTCTCTGGTTTCTCCTCATATGTGCTGGTGTCTGTAACTCTGTCTTTAAGGTCAGTAAGTCCAGCTTCCATTTGTTCAATTCTGCTGTTTTGGCTTTGATCTGAATTGTCTAATTGTGTAATTTTGTTATAAATCTGTCAGATATCATAATGCTGATGTTCCATCAGTTAAAACAACTGGCTTAAGTTTTTGTTTTCCTCTGCTTCAATTTGTATAATGTCTAGGAGTGTTCTATATATAATTCTTTTCTACTCAACCACTGATAGTTTCAGAAAGTCTTCTTCATCTGGGAAGTTTTTGATTCTTTATTTTGAGAGTGTTCCAGAGCCTTGGTGGGTTGTTTCTTTAAATGGTTTGATATTGATTGTTGCCTTCATGTCATCTAGAAGCTGTTTGGTTTCTCTGGTGTTACCTCAACAGGAGCTGAGGTGTAGTTCTAAGAGGGGAGTTGGTCACCAGCTGCCTCTGTGTGCTCTGGTGACTAGCCCCAGGTGGACTCTCTAGGTTGACAGGCTGTGCATTCTGGCTGACAAAGACAATGCCCTTCTCATGACTGGTTGTTGGCTGGTCATATGATATGGGTCAGTAAAGGCTGGAAGAGATGTCTTCAGGCTGCACTGCAATTATTTCTCTAGGCAGTATTATTTTAAAAAAGTAATAGCTCACCTGGCTTTGGCATCTCACAGTTTCCAAAATCAGTCAGGCCATTAGGTGTGGGGAACCCCTCCTTCTGGCTGACAATGGAGGCACCTCTTTCACTGTCCCCAGATGATATGATGTATGTCAAAGTAGGGGCAGGTTATTGGCCTGCTGTCATCCCCTTCTGAGCCCTAGCCATAAGGCTACAGTGTGCTAAACACAGCTTTTCTGCTGGAAAAGCACTCCCCAGGCTGGCACTGCCTCTCAGCCTGGGAATTAGCCCCTGCTGAGGCGTCTGGTTGATTAATTCCACCTCCTATTCAAACAAGATGGTGTCCCTGTCAAGCTGTCCTTTCCACCATGAAATAGCCAATTCTATGGGAAACGTCCATAAAGAGGTGGTAGAAGGGCTGTAATGCTCTGAGGCCAGAGCCAGGCTCTCGAAATGTGGCTATTCCACCTGCTGATCAGATCAGCACTGTGCATCAATGTAGCCGTCAGTTAAGCCCATCTCTCGCCTGCCAGCCAATAGAAGGAAACAAAGAGTGAAAAACACCAGTTACCTTCAGTCCACAGGAGCCATCCTAATTGGAGTGGGCATAAGTGAATGACAAGAAGTTTCCCCATTCAGTGGCATGTAATCCAAAATGACAGCCCTATTCAGTATCCTAGAGCTCACTGGGTGTCCAGAAACCTCCTTTTAATTATCAATCCAGGCCTTAGTTTTCAGAGGGAATTGAAGAGACCTGTCTCTAGTCCATCATCTTGACTCCACCATCCAGTATCTTTCTGATGATGTTTTAAGCACTGTGCCTCTTGATAGATTGGTTAGTATCATGCACTCAGAGAGAGAGAAAACTTTGTTTGAGACCGAGCTTTGCTACTTGTTTTTAGTGTGATCTTGAGCAGTTACTTCATCATGTAGCTTCAGTATCCTCATATGTTGGCTAATACAATAGGAGTGTATGGTGATATCTAAACAAAATAATACATTCAAGCATTTAGCTTAGTTAGGTAGACAGTAATCACTCAGTGAATGTAAGCACTTGGTAACTGCAGGTGAGGCAGAAAGCACATAGGAGGGTAATGAAAGTAAGGAACATCATTTATACACGATGGAAAATTAAATGGGATTGCTCTGCATGCATTAGAATGCATTACAAAATACTGTGAACAACTTTGAAATGGGTAAAAATGGTTTCTGGGTGTCCTCTACCTTTCTGGGTTATCTCCACTTTTCATTGCCTTCAAGTTATTTTATAGCCGTATAAATTATAGAAAAGAATTAGTAATATATATGATTCTTGTCCACAGAAATGCAAATGAATTGTGTCCAGTGGAGGTGCAACCTATTTGTAAATTCATTTCAACATTTCTGATTGTCTTTTTGTGTGTATTCTTTGAATTCTTTGAACTGGCTTGGACATCTTACTGGTTCCTTCATTAAATAATTAATTAAATAATATCTTTATACACAAACTCATATTAGTGTGACAGTCATGACTTCACCTTTAAAAAGTATGTGCTAGCAAAAGTAAAGACTAATTATTATATGCCATCCTTCAATTAGATGAAGACAAACTATGAAGAATATTGACATAGAGAGAGCAGTTACTAAAATAATTAGAAGGATAAAGGTAAATGACTTGATAAATATTATTAGACCTGTATCATATTTCCAGTATGATGAAAAAAGAAATGTCCAAAATTTGAACTGTTACAAGCAGTGTTTTCCACGCATGGGCTGTGAAACACAAATATCTTTTAAAAAATGTTTATAAAAATGTTCTAAGAAAAAAAAATACATAAAAATCCCAATTTCAAGTTACTATGTCAAAAGGCTAGGCTAATCTAATCTAAACAGATTTTTTTTTTTTTTTTTTTTTTTACTGCAAAACATCTCGGAGTCTTCTGTAAGTGAAATGAATTGTTAAACATTGAAGAAAGAGATACAGTAAACCAAACTTATATGACTGTGGAACCTTTCCTTCTCTATGTTTTTTAGTATCTATTGGTATTGACTTTCCTCGAGACACACATTAGGTGAGTTGATTTGTTTACAATGTTATTTAAAGGAAGAAGTGAAATTTCCAGCAAAGAAATCATGCCAAAAGCCAAGTGCCATCTAAGAAATCATAGGGGCATTCTAATAGAAAGAAAGGCTTGGATGGCTCTGTCATCTGGTTTCCAGGGCTCCTTCACCCATGTGAGAGGATAAGCTTAGCTGTCAGTGGTTTCCACAGGAATAGCAGCTGATGGAAGGAACTAGCCACTGGAACTTTATCATTTACAGGATTGCCTGGGTTCCGCTGTGACTCTCCACATTGACAAGGTACAAACAAGACCATAGATCTTTTCATACATACTGCTAAAAGACATCATACTTTTATATTTCAAACCTAATATGTGTGCCTAATTTCAAATTGCTCTAGTATAGCTAAGTTGAGTCATTGCTTAGTGTTTAAAGCCAATATGCCTCAAATAATTTAGAGAATCATTTGACTAACAAAAAAGGAAATTGAGAAAGTAGTTTTTGATTTATGCCTCCAACCATTTTGTCCTGGGATCCCCTAAAATATATCTGGATAAAAAATGTTCTGTCTTGTGGAGAATACATGTAAGTCTTCAATACTGTATTGCATTACTTTTGAAGATCTACATTTAAACTGCTAACTTAAGGAATTCAGAACGTTTTAGTGTTCTGTTTCTTCAGTGGCTTTTTTTTAAAAAAAGCTTTTATTAGAGTACTAAGACAAAACTTATATACATCATTATCAAAAGGTAAAAGGATGTGATTTCTTCATAATGCAATGTTCAAGATGAGATCTTTATGTGTTTGTCATTACTTGAGGTAGCAGTGTGTAACAAAAATGTAGGAGGAGACATTTTTTCCTTAAAGCAGCATCTAGCCTGCTGACGATTTAATAGGAGATACGAATCAAGAACCGTTGGAAAAGAGTGCAATGGACAATGTAATCAAGGGGGAAGTTGAATGAATATTGTAGGACTACATTTAAGAAAGAAATCTGTGTAGGTTGGAAATGGGAAAATGTGAGTAATAGGCTTTAAAAGAGGAAGAGGATGTAAGGAAGAGGAACATTCCGGGTATATCATTCTAGGCAGAGGAATTAGCAAATCTGTATGTTGTGGTGTAGCAGGAGGATACCCATTGCCTTCAAGTTGATTCTGACTCGTAGTCCCTTATAGGACAAAAGTAGAACTGCCCCACAGGGTTTTAAAGTTGAAGCTGGTAGATTTGAACTACTAATCTTTTGGTTAGCAGCTGAGTTCTTACCCATTGTGTCACCAGGGATCCAGAAGGAGGGTAGCGAGAAGGAAGATAGATAGATGATAGTTTTGGGGGGTTTTGTTTTCTTTCTGGAAAGCATTTTATATGAAGAAAAAATAGCAAATTAGTGAAGATAGGACACAGTGAAGTCAGGTAGGAAATACTGAAGAACTTTGACATATAGCCTTATTATTCTAAGCCAGTTACTTTCATGGATCTTTTGGTAAATTGCATCAATTTCAAAAGGAATATCATTGATTATTTTAATATATTTTTTGCATGTGTTAAAATCTGACTAATTTAGGTAAATGTTCAGAGATATAGGTCTACTTATTTGATTTATAGATTGTAGTGCATTCATAAAGAAAAACAGCTTTATTTCTTTTCTGTAGTTATAACAATAACTATATAATGATGTGTTGTCTAAAGTCTCCTAAATTAACTGTTTTCTTAGAATGATTTATAATTATATATCTTTTTCCTAAATGATGCTTTCCTAAGGAAAGACACTTTAAAATGATAATTCTTTTTAAGTGTTTTTAATTATCTTGTGTACATCTTGTTTTACTGTTAATTGGTTAAGCAAATCTTTTCCTTATTATGTGGAGTTCAAAGTGAATTGCATCCCAGCTGTGCTGGATGTTTGCTGTTTGCCCCTCTAGAGACACCCTCTATTGCCTGCATCCTGCTTTGTGCCCCAGAGACTGATTTTGAAATCCTGTGTCAACAGGCCCCCTTACTTTCTGGCTTCTGATTGGGTTTTGACAATGAGCAGCACCACCAGAAACCCTGAAGGGTGGGAATAGGGCATATTCAGGCAGCCTTCCTCTCTTCCTTCAAATTCTCTCTTTTGCAGTTAGGTATGTTCTGGTATTGAAGGTGAGGGCTTCTCTCCGGGGGAGGTCCTTAGCTATTCTGTTTCCAGGACTTGCTTTGCGTCTCCTAGACTGAAGAGCAATGGCTTTCTGCAACTGCTAGCCAGCAGTCACACACCATTCCTTGTTAGTTAGTTTTAACACTAGTTGCATCTTTGTTATGAAATAAATTATGGAATAAATTATATTCCCCCAAAATATATGTTAGAATCTTAAAGCCTCTATCTATGGATGTGATCTTATTTGTAAATGGGTTTCTTTGTTATGTTAATTGGGTCATATCCAAGTACGGTGGTTCTAAATTTAATCATTTCTGAGTTATGAAAAGAGCAGATTATTAATACACAGGATTTCATTTTATACAAGTTTCAGCTTTTGTAGGTTTTACTGTATTTATTGTAAAAAAAAGAATTGAAATAGAAACTCTGATGGAATAATAGTTAAGTGTTACAGCTGCTAGCTGAAAGTTCAATGGTTCAAATCCACCTGACACTCCATGGAAACTCTAAGGGGGTAGTTCTACTCTGTCCTATAAAGTCACTATGAATAGGAATTGACTGACAGCAGTAGACCTGACATCAGTGTACATGCAGCTTAATCTTCCTTGTAATCAGTGTGGGTTATCTATTGTAATGGGATCTGATTACATCAACTGTATTAATTAACAGTCATCTGAAACCAAAAACCAAATCCAGCACCTTGTGAATTCAAACTGCTGACCTTTGGTTAGGAGATGTAGCACTTAACCTTTACACCACTAGGGTTGTAGCTGTCAACGAGTCTGATGGGAAATACACACACACACACACACACACACACACACACACACACACACACACACACACTTGTGATTAGTTTCAAGTTAAGTAGTAAGTTCAGATGTCCTAGAGTTAAGTTTATTGAGCACTTTGTTTCCAGAAGTTAGCTATACCTTAGGATGACACAAAATACAACTCAGCAAATCACAACATTTGCGAATATCTATTAGTGGTACTTTTTATTTTCCTTTTGGTAATCTCAGAATTAGAAGATAGCAATGAGATGGAAACTTGAAGTTTTTCATGGATATACAGACAGAAACATTGCACAATGTTCTGTTTTACAGAATGTTGTTTTTGTGTTACAGAAACATTATAGCTCATCAAATCACTTTTCTACTTTATAAGTGTCCCTAGGTGACCTACAATACTCAGTAGTAGTTCATACTCAACTACTAACCAAAAGATTGGTGGTTTGAACCTACCAAAATGTACCTCAGAAGAAAGGCCTGATAATCTGTTTCTGATAAGATTTGTTGGTGTTTAGTTGCTGAAAGATCACTTCTGACTCATGGCAACCATCTGTGTTGCAGAGTAGAACCGCTCCAGAGGGTTTTCTTGTCTACAGCCTTTACAGAATCAAATTGCTGGGCTTTTCTTCTGAGCTACCTTTGGGTGGGTTCAAACTGCTGACCTTCAGGTTAGTAGAGGCAAACAAACCATTTGCGCACCCAAGGATCTTTCCCTTAAGTTTACAGCCAAGAAAATCCTATGGAGCAGTTCTACTCTGTAACACACAGGGTCATCATGAGTCAGAATCTACTCAATGGCAATGGATTTGATTTTTAGTTACAAAGGGATGAGAAAAGGACATCCTTACAACTGTGCCAATAAGCAACATCATGATAAACAGAGAAAAGATTGAAATTTTCAAGGGTTTCACTTTACTTGGGTCTACAACCAATATCCATGGAAGCAGAAGTCAAAAAATCAAAAGACTTACTGCGTGGGACAAATCTTCTGCAAAAACGTTCTTTAAAGTATTAAAAAGCAGATGTTATCTTGAAGACTAAGGTGCAACTGACCCAAGCCGTTGTGTTTTCAATCATCTCATATGCCCGCAGAAGCTGGATGATGAATAAGGAAGACAAGAAGAAGAATTGATGCTTTTGAGTATGGCGTTGGCAAAGAATAGTGAATATTATGGACCGCCAAAGAATGAACAAACCTGTCTTGGAAGAAATACAACCAGAATGCTCCTTAGAAGTGAGAATGGTGAGGCTATGTCTCACCTACTTTGGACATGTGGTCAGAAAGCATCAGTTCCCGGAGAAGAACATCATACTTGTTTGGTAGAGGGTCAACGAAGAACAGGAAGACCCTCATTGAGATGGACTGACATAGTGGCTACAACAATGGGCTCAAGTGTAACAGTGATTGTGAAGATGACACAGGACTGGACAGTGTTTTGTTCTGTTGTACACAGAGTCATTATGGATGGGAATTGACTCAATAGCGTCTGACAACAGCAACAATTATTGGGTGGAGACAGTCAATCAATTTTCACTAAGGTTCATAAGAAACGGTTTAGCAAATGACAAGGACATCAGCCCTACTCAGAATTTGTGTAAGTTATCACCACTGAGCTAAATACATAATATAGTTCTCCAGAAATTTTAAACATGAAAGGTAACAGACCTCATTCCCCACACATATAGATTTAGTATAAAATCTCATGAAAATAAGAACAGCAGCAGGAAACAAATGCAATTAGCAAAGGAAGCATGGGTAAACAGTCAAACTCATAGCCCTTATGCATTAGCTCAATGATTTATTTCAAATTTCAATTTTCAATTCATGTCTCCAGGTGTTCTCTACCTCCTGTCTAAGATCTAATTTTTTCTCGTGGAATTATGTGCCACTGGAACATCAGAGAAAATAAAATTTTACCTCCTTAAATTGTTTGCAGCTTCAAAGAGCATAATACAGGGTTATTTTTATACAGAATGTCCTGACATTCACCTCCAAGAGCAGTTTTCAGGTTTTTAACATATTACAGCTATTTTGGGCCTTATATAAAGCTTATCATTTTAGGAGTTTTCAGTGTGCTCCCAAGATAAACTCATTAATCCCTGTGATGGTTAAAATTGTGTATCAGCTTGAATGGGACATATTCTTGGTGTTTCAGCAGTTGTATAATGTGTGATCACCTTCCTGTTGACATTTGACATGTGGTTACCCCCATGATGGAATCTGAAGAGTGGTATTGGTAGGAGCAGGGACTGTAGGGGCTTCCTATGCCCCAAGCCTTCATGTCTTTGCCCTTTGCTGCCCACTTTTTTCCTTCTTGTTTGCCTTGCAGAGGTTGTGGCCTTGTTTTGGATTCAGCAACTGCCTCTTGTCTGACCTCTGGTTCTTGGGACTTGAGCCAAGGACTTATCTGTCCATCTTGGGATTCATTGACCTTCACAGCCTGCAAGCGGTAGCCTGCTCCCTAGCCTGCTGATCTTGAGTTCACTAATCCCTGCAGCTACACGAATCTGGAGAAACCTTGCAGTCTTGTCTGCCAACTTGAGATTCATCCACCTTCACAGTCTGTGAGCAGGAACCCTGTCTCTGGCATGTTAGTTAACCTGGGGTTCCCAGCTTCTGTGGCTGCTTGAATTGGGAGAGATATCTATCCTGATCCAGAACTTGGCACACTCAAGTTTCCTACAGTTGCATGAGCTTTTCCCTTCAGAGCTCTCTTTCTCTTTCTCTGTGTATTTATACACTTGACTGGTTTTTCTTCTCTGGAGAACCCAGTCTAAGACAATCTTCATAACAGTATTTAGAGGGTACCTTCATTGTCACGTAACAGAAAAAAACACATAATGTTTGCCATTTCCTTGAGAATTAATGTTCAGCACATGACAGAATTCTGTGGGGTCTGATGATCAGTTGTTTATTGAAACTCTAAAATATTGACTCTGTTATTTTACCACTAGAATACACCAGGTTTTCTTAGAGAGACAGTCCAAATAAAAGAAAAAAGTAAACAATAGTATCTAGGATACTGCTCTTTCTATACATACCCTTGTTTTTATTAGTTGTTGTTGAGTGAGTTCTAACTTGTGGCGAACTTCTGTGTGCTTAACTGTTTGAGGCATCTAGGGAATCCTATCTACTTTGGAACCCATTGAAACAAATAGACTAAATTATCTGCCTCTATATTACTAATAATATCAGGTCATTGTTTAGCTCTACAGAGTTTCAAAATATTCTCAAACATGTTTGAGGTACTCATAATTTCTTTTATGTGTAGATTATTGAATTACAGTCTTTAAAACTATAATTTCTACTTTATATTTTTTGCTTACACCATATTTTCAGACACCATCTTTTATTTTTGAGAGTTATGAGGCAGAATCTTAGATATTCTCTACTTTCTTACTTTTAAACCCCCGTATTATTGTAGAGGACTTCACATCTTCTCCAAAGAAGATTATCACATAAATCTGTTGTCAAATTTTTTTTATCACAGACACATGGAAACAAAACAAACATACAAAAAAGAATAAAAGAAAACAATCTATAAATCTACCTCATATTCTAAATGGTGATAGATACAAAGAAAGTCATCATGTGCCAAACAATCAAGTGCCTCAGTTTAGCTTCAGAGCAATTTCTCACAACTTCACAGGATGTCTGTGGATCCTGAGACCATCAACATCTTCAGTCAGCAACATTAAAAAGGAGATCATCAACACCTGTGTGAAGAGCATACGAGTATTTCCATTTTAGAAAAAAATTTGGAAGATGGAACCACTCTATACCAAACTTGCTTATACACTTAATTACTAATTTTTAAGAAAAAGAGAAAAAAGAAGCTTTAGGCATTTGTCAAGATTCATGAAAATTGAATAAGACATTAAGATTGTTATTTTCTTTAAGAACAGCTTTTAAGAATAAATGGGACTATTCTTTTCATAAATATTTCTTTCCAAATACTATCTATTGTGCTATGAAAGCATTATAAAATGTGTTACTTATAATACTGTGTTACAAATAACTTTAGGGAAGCATTTACATTGAATTCTTTATTTCTTAACTGTAAAGTGGCAGGAAAAGGGAAGAGAACAATGTATACCATCCCAGCCACTGTGACAGATTATATACTTCAGTACTGCCACTTCTATTAAAACAATATCTCTGTATTTAAAATTTACACTTTTTCATCACAGTCAAGGAAATGTATTCATGAATACCTCAATAAAAATTAATAAAAGATGTGTTCCAATCCAGATTGTGAGTTTCTGTTTTATTTCAGATCATTTGAAAGTAAAATAATAATCAGAGCTAGCATTTATTAATATCTCTTTGTGTTCCAGGCATCTTAAACAATATTCATCATTTCACATCAGCACACACTACCTGACCCACCCACTGCTGTTGAGTCGACGCCAACTCACGGTAACCCTATAGGACAGAGAAGAACTGCCCCACAGAGTTTTCAAGGAGTGTCTGATAGATTTGAACTGCTGACCTTTTGGTTAGCAGCCATAGGTCTTACCTACTACCCCATCAGGGTTTCCAGTTCCTTTAGGGGACAGGTATTACTATTCCCATTTTGTGGGTAAGACAGTTGCCCAAGATATATGGAAATTGAACAGTTTCCTAAGGATAATAGAATAGTGATAAAGTATGATTGAAACTGTGGCCTGTGTAGTCCTGCAGCCCGTGTTTCACCAGCATTCAATAGAACAGACTTAGCACTTTCAGTACAGTTTCCTTGGCATTATTTCTATTTCCGAGCCATGTTTGTCAAAGTCCCATGCTACTTTTTCCAGTGCTGCTGCGTATTGCCTCATATATGGAGTAGTAAGTAGTGAAGCAAGCAGAGAAAAAGAAGTAGCTTTATTAGTTAAAATAGCTAACTTTGGATATTTCGCCTTCTTGTTTGAAATTGTGGAATGGATTTTAGTTCATCAATAGCTAACGTGACAAAGCCATACAAAAGACTTTAAAAACAATGATGAGACTAAACTGGAATCTATGTTAAGACATTAAGTATTTACATGCCTGATTCATGAATTCATTTTTTCCGTAAATCTAGAGCTCTCTCAAGGGTACCTTGATGTCTCAAAAGGTTAAGCACTCGGCTACTAATCACGGATGGTGGTTCCAATCCATCCACAGGCACCTTGCAAGAAAGCCCTGGTGATCAGCTTCTGAAGGATCATAGCTACTAAAGTCCTACAGAGCACTGTTCTACTCTGACATACATGGGGTGGCCATGAATCGGAATCCACTTGTTGGTAACTGTTACTGCTATAGAGCTCTCCTTGAATAATTCTATGAAGTACATGCACTTTGTGTTGTTCTAACCATGAAGGCATCCCCCAAGAGTGGGTGCAATAGGGATGCATCATAAAAGATAGTGAAGTAGAAGTCCAAGAGCAATTTCCTAGTTTCATTTCCCACCCTGTTGGTTCTAGCATCAGTTTAGTATAACACTTTCTACATAAAGCCTTTCTTCTAAAATATGTTTACAAATCTAAAGGCACCTATATCTCAAGCTATTGTTTTATTGAAATGAAAAATGAATAGCAGCATTAAGAGTAGATCCTGACTTTGGATTTAGTAGAGGCCATATGCACAGTTTTACAGAAGGCATCTCAGAGACAGCATATGCTTTCAAATGGACAGATCTTTAGGAGAGGATTGCATGAAATGCTGAAGAAAAATGTGTTCTCTAAAAATATTGTTATCCCATATGAGTGTGCAGGGGTAAGGTGATTTAATCTTGAAATGTACCTTTATAGAATAGATAATAAGATAGCAATATCTTTTTTTTAGAAAGCTTCCTTTTTCTATATGCTACACTTCTTTGCATTTTTAAAGTTTATTCTACCTGCACATCCCACTTCTTTTTTTTTTATTATGACTGAGTGAAAATGTACATTCCCGTATAAATTTACATGCCCGCCTATATGCAGCTTCCACTGCTCTCCCTGTCCGGTGACTGCACACTATTCCTCTCTGCTCCATACATGTCTCATCCTCCCAACAGTCTCCTTTCCCCTCCTCTCCACCGACTTATCATCATCATCACCTACATTTAGTGAACATCATTTATACCTGCATGAGAATATGAAGAATATCCAGTCTTTTCTTTAGTTGCTGTGATGTGGTTGGAGAGAAAGATCATTTACATACATGAGAAATAGCCTAAGGAAGTATCTCTTAAGAGCTTTAATGTGTATGATAACTATAAGACCTGAGATTGCTCTTTCTGCTTTCTTTTGTTCATGGTAGACATTGCTAATCCATCAGGACAGTTTCCTGCTGAGTCTGGACACAAGGAAGAATGAGTTTCATACTGATCTACAGAGTGGTGTTACTTATGAATTACAGTATCATTGATTCAGGAATCATCTTGAATTGGCTTTTAAGATGAAAATAATTGCCATCTCTATGCAGTCTTAGTCATCTAGCGCTGCTATAACAGAAATACCATAAGTGGATGGCTTTAACAAAGAAAAATGTCTTCTCTTACAGTCCAGTAGCCTTCAAGTCCCAATTCTGGACATCAGCTTCAGGGGAAGGCTTTCTTTGTTGGCTCTGGAGGAAAGTCCCAGTCATCAGTCTTCCCACTGATTGAAAGGTTCTGAGGTGCAGGGAACCTGGTCCAAAAGACGTGGTCTGGTCCCGGTACTGCTTCTTTCCTGATGGTATGACATCACCGAACTCTGTGCTGGCTTCCCTTTCCTTTGTATCTGAAGAGATTGCCTGAAGGTGTGATACACCCTTATGAACTGAGTCCTGCCTCACCAACACAATTGCCACCCATCATCTCTCATTAACAGCATAGAGGCAGGATGTGAAATATATAGAAATACCACACAATACTGAGAACAATGGCCTAGCCAAATTGCTACACACATTTTTAGGGAAACACAGTTTGATCCATGACAGATGCTATGTGTTGACTGTGCTTTTTCAGTGCCATCAAATCAGGTCTGATTCATAGCAGAAGGAGATGTTTAGTCCTGCACCATCTTCACAATCGTTGCTATGCTTGAGCCCATTGAGGCAGCCACAGTATCGGTCCATCTTTTGAGGGTTTCCTTCGTTTTTGCTGACCCTTTACTTTACAAAACATAATATCTCTTTTCAGGAATTGATTCCTCCTAATAACATGGCCAAAGTATGTGAGATGAAATCTCACCATTACCACTTCTAAGGCACATTATGACTACTTCTTCCAACACAGATTTGTTTGTTCTGCTGGCAGTCGATGGCATATTCAATATTCTGTGTCAATACTGTAATTCAAATGTTTCAATTTTTTTTCTTTCTTTCTTTTTCCACTGTTTAGTTTTCACATACATATGGAATGATAAAAAATACCATGGCTTATCAGGTATGCTTCAGTAATCAAAGTTCCACCTTTGCTTTTAAGATTTTAAAGAGATTTATTCTTCAGATTGTCCCAATGCAACAAGTCATTTGATTCCTTCACTGCCTCTTTCATGGAAGTTGATTGTGACTTCAATTACAGTGAAGTTCTTGACAATTTCAATCTTTTCTCCATTTACCATGATGCTGCTATTGGTCCAGTTATGAGGATTTTAGTTTTCTTTATACTGAGGTGCAACTATGCTGAAGACTGCAGTCTTTGATCTTTATCACAAACACTTCAAATCCTCCTCATTTTTACCACCATTTTTTTATTATGATTAAGTGAAAGTATACAGTCCAAGACAATTTTGCATATCCACCTCTCTACAACTCTATCTGCTCTCCCCACCCTGTGACAGCACACTCCTCCTTTTCACTCTTTACTACCAGTATCCTCCCAGTGAACATCTATCTTCTCCTCACCACTGTCTCCTCTCAAAGAAACTAGTAGGACAGCCTTCTATAACTGTATAAAACCATAAAGTACACACGTTACATGTTCACTCTGGGTCCTTGAGTTCAGTCTGAAGTGTTGACCTCAGCACTGATTTCAGGTCTGGGGAGCAGCAGGTCTAAGAGCCATGTTCCCAAGGGACCCTCTAGATTGTTGGATCATCAGTTCTGGTCTTTTAGTAGAGTTCTTGATCTGTACACTTCTTTTTCTTGTGTTATATCAGAGACTCTACATTGTGTCCCCTGTCAAAACTGTCTTTGGTGGTGGCTAGGCACCTTCTTGTCACATCCTCAATTTTGCAACTAAGATCATGTTTTCTGAATATCACAGTTTGTTAATGAGTCTTCTAATTCTGAAGTTGTGTTCTTCTTTATATAGGTACTCATATTATTTGTTTAGCATAAAGACTGAATAAATATGGTGAAAGAATATAACCCTGTTGTACACATTCTCCAAATATAAACCACACATTATCCCTCAGTTGTTTCACATGACTGCCTCTTAATCTATATACAGGTTTTTCATGAGCAAAATTAAGTGTACTGGAATTCTCATTCTTTGCAATATTATCCATATTTTGTTATGATTCACATAGTCAAATGCTTTTTCCAAAACAAAACAAAACAACCACTGCAATTGAATCATTCTGACTTGTAACAATCCTACATATAACTGATAAAACTCAGTTAGACATCTTTCTGGTATTCTCTGCTTTGAGTAAAGAGACATCTGACATTAGCAGTGATGTTCCTGGTTCCATATTCTCTCTGAATGCAACTTGGATATTTGGTAGTTTTCTGTCAATGTACAGCTGCACCTTCAGTAAAATTTTGCTTGCAGACGGCACTTGGCTTGGCAGTGTTATGAGGTTATCCAATGATTTCCCCATTCTGTTGGAATGAGTGCTATGTGGTGGTTCAGTGACATTATAGCTATTCAAGAGAAGGAGTAGAGAAAAAAATTACTAGAGAAGTTTTGAAATTACTTTGCCTTAAAAGAACAATAAGATGTAATCATAGAACAAAGATGTAGAGCATTCTAGATTAGAGAAAGACATGAGCCAAGAGTGTAGGTGTTCTCAGTTGTGGTTCATTCATGCAATACTTAGTATGCAAGTGAGATTGGAGGAAAAGAGACTAGATAAGTGGAAAAAAGACTAGAAGACATTCCACTGATGAGATAGGATAGCATTTCATGTTACTAGCATACATCTTTCTCAAGGGAGAGTTCTCTACCAGATGTATTGGTTTGGGAATATTGCAAACAAAAACCGTAATCATGAGGATTAGATGACACAGTGGTACATGTAGAGCATGAAAAGTGTATCAGTCTTTATGGAACAAGAGAGGACTCTGTGAAAGAGACCAAGGAGCAGAAACCAGGAGAACTGGTAGTTGAAATGTCTGGAGAAGACTTTCTAGAATGAAGGGATGTTCAACAGTGGCATTCAGAGGTCCCTAAGAATGAGAATGGAGAAGGGTCATTGGATTTCACAGCCAACAACTGGAGCAATTTCTGTATAAAAGTGGCAATGGAAGATGTTGGGTATGAAGAGAAGGATGGAAGCCAATCTCTAGAAGGAACTTAAAAGAAGTACAGGCAGTTCCATTAAGGATGAGACCTATAGGGTGGTGACTAAGAGACAGTGAGTTTTGTCATTTGGCTTGACTTTTGTTAAACATGCAGAAACCCTTAGCATGTATAAAATGACAGGCAGTCAACAGCGAAGGGGAAGAAGGATATCTAAGGGAGTGGGACAATTGATAGGAGGGTTCCTTGAGCAGGTAGTAGTCCCTGGGACTTAGCAGAAAGTTTCTGGGAACGGAAGAATAAAGACACAAATTTCATAAGCTCTTAAAAATGTGTAGATTATGTCAAGCTTTGTAATCTTCCAAATTTAGATTTTTCCCATATTTCTCTGAGCTTGTATGTTCAATTGTCTTTAGACACTTATACTTGGCTATCAAAAAGTTACTTAAAATTTAATGTGTCAAATGCTGAGCTCTTGCTTTTCTTCTCTGTCCCCAAATTTACTGTTTTCTTCAACTCAGGGAATGATAGTGCCAAGCACTCAGTGATTCAGGCTGTAACGGAGCTGTATGAGACTCCTCAGTCTTCCTTAATAAAACCACATCTAACGAATCACTAAGATCTGTTGATTCACCTCGTACTTATCTCTGTACTTTGTCTTCTCCTTCACTGCTGATAACTTATTTCTGGCCAAAATAAACTCTTTCATTGACTTCTGGAACAACATTGTGACCTTCTTGCTTCAGTTTCACCAGTCTTCTCTAATTTGTTCTTTCGTGCAAGATACTCTTTGCAGGATAGGGTCATCCCAGCGCCAGCATGGGGAAAAAAAAAAAAAAAAGCAGTAACTGGCTCCTTGTAACCATATTTAACTTTGAAAATTCTATCAGGTGTTAAGTAGGGTAACGACTTCCCTCTGATCCTGGAAAAATTTACAAGATCTTTCACCACTTCACTTGGGTTTACTACTGTCATCTCACCTCTCAAATTTTCAGTGATTCTCTAGGGTACATGCTTAGTCACGTATATGTGCAATTAAATTCCCTCTCATTAAGTAACCAACACTAATACTTAGGCCAAAATCTAAAAACAAAAAACACTACTGTCAAGTCGATTTTGGCTAATAGTGACCCTATAGGACAAAATAGAACTGCTCCATAGAGTTTCTAAGGAGCACCTTGAGGATTTGAACTGCGGTTTCCAATACATTTTTTTCTTGACATTTTTCTTTTCCCTGGTAAATTCTGCTTCTCCTTTTTTTTTGCTACTCCATGTTCATTTTCCACACTGGTCTGTCAGAGGACTTCCTTGTCTTGGTATAGTGCCATGTTAACTATTTACAGATAATTCTTAATCTTTGCTTCTGTGGTTACATGAAGTTCATTTTTAATGCTGAGTTTTAATCAATGGAAGTTCCTACAGAGGTGCCATTTCTCAGTTATACTCTGTAAAATGCTAGCCCTAATTACTTATTAGCTTTAAATGGATTCTCTCTCTGCTGACATGACTAACTTTTTGAGTTTTGCTCCTGGGCCCTTGATCACCCAGAGGAGAGAGGTGTTATCTTCTTTCACATGAAGATTAATTTCTAAGACAAATTTGAGCTGCAAACAGTTTCCTTCTGGTCAAAAATAAGAATTTTTTTTCTCTGTATCCCATGTAACTCCCTTAAGCTACTCCATTCTGCCACTAACAGGTTACAAAAATCACTGTTACTTTAATGTCTGTAGTATGACCTCAGTTACAAAGCACAGTCATTATGGGATCATCTGCATTTATAAACACTCTATACAGATGTATGAAAGTAGTAATACACAAGTTGCATGATCTGTTTGTAAAACAGTGAAATAAATTCAGGATGCTAAAAAAAGAAAAGTCAAATACAGTGTATTGGCGATATGGCAAAGCTTTTTACACATTCTTTAAATGAAATCTCTGTAGTTACGTAGTAAGAGAGTTCTACTTCTTTCAATTTCTTACCTGCCATCTTCTTGCCTTTTCTATGGCTCTGCGTCTTAGGGTGAGAAAAGCATAATATGGGAGTGAGCATTAATTTATTATTGATTATGTAGAAGATAATTATATGTATTAGTCATCTGAAGTGGCTGGTTGATGCAAACAATTAACATCTCTGGCTGCTAACCAACAGCTGGAGAATCAAGTCTGCACAGAGGTGCCTCAGAAGATAGATATGGTGATTGACTTCCAAAAAATCAGTCATTGAAAACCCTATGGAGCACAGTTCTACTCTGACACATATGGGGTCGCCATGAGTCAGAAATGACTCAGTAGCCATGGGTTTGGATTTGAATTGCAGGTTAGCACAGTCAGTGATAAAAGCATAATTCCTGCCCTACAAAGCAATAGTTAAGTAGACAAGAATAATAGTTGTTTTCCAGAAAGCTACAGCATTGTACATGAAAGTTGAAGATACTGGTAAAAAACAAAGCAAAGCAGAAACAAGACAGCCTTTGAAAGGATCCTGAAGAACTTGGAGAAGAGACGTATTTAGAAAATTTGGATGAGCCTAAAGCATGAGTGGTGGGTATAGTTACACAGTGAAGTGACTACATTTAATGTTGCAAAGGCAGGCAGTTGTACGTGATAACTAGAGTGGGTAGTTCCAGGGTAGGTCGATAGGAAACCCAAACCAAATCCATTGCTATTGACTGGATTCTGATTCATAGCAACAATACAGGACAGAGTAGAACAGATCCATAGGATTCCAAGACTGTAATCTTTATGGAAGCAGATTGCCACATAATTTTCCCTCAGAGTACCTAGTGGTTTTGAACTCTTGACCTTTCATTTATCAACCTACAGCTTAACCATTGTACCACTGCGGCCCCTTTATGGATATGAGAGGGGTGCTTAAGTCCTTGGTGACAGAAAATTATATCTTCTTTTCATTTCTTTTATTTTGACCTCTTTTGTTTTCTTTTACTAGCTTATTGTATAAATGCCTCAAGGTTCTAGGTTTGACCTATATAGAAATTGGAAATTTACTGCAGATCAAAACCACTGTGAGACACCATCTGATTTCAGCATTACTGGCACCAGATCACAAAAACAGGAAATAACAACATTGGAGAGGCTGTAGGAATATCCAAACGCTTACACACTGCTAGTGGGAATGCAAAATCATACAGCCATTTTATGAAACAATGTGGCACTTCATTAGAAAGCTAGAAATAGAAATACCATATGATACAGCAATCCCATTGCTAAGAATATATCCTAGAGAATTGAGTCATCGCATGGATAGATATATGCACGCTCGTGTTCACTGCAGCATTGGTCATAAAAGCAAAAAGTTGGAAACAATTTAGATCTCCATCACTAGATGTACGGATACACTGTGATGTATATAGACAATAGATTATCATGAAATAATAAAGAACCATGAACAATCTACGAAGCATCTCATAGCATGGAAGAAACTGGAGGGCATTATGCTGAGCAAAATAAATCAATCACGAGAGGACAAATATCGTATAAGACCAGACTTGCGGGAGACTGAGAGCATAGCCCCGGAAATCCTTTCCGGTTAGTAATGAAATTATCCTCAGGTTCACCTTTGGGCCAAAGATTGGATAGACCCATAAACCAAAACAAGACCAAAGGAATGTGCCAGCCTAGGGACAAAGACAAGAGGGCAGAAGGGGGCAGGAAAGCTGGTTATAGGGATTCCAAGGTTGAGAAAGGAGTGTTGACTTGTTTGGGATTGTTAACCGGTGTCACAAAACAGTGTGTTTATTAATTGTTTAATAAAAACTGTTTTGCTCTGTAAACCTGCAACTAAGATACAATTTTTAAAAAAGTTGCAATGGAAAGCAGGAAATCGGAAATTTACGTTATTTATGTGCCAGGCTGTTCAAGTACCTTACTACAACAAGTTGTGTTGTCTTATTAAGAGATTATCTTCCAATGCATCTGTCATGGATTGAATTGCGTCCCCTCAAAAGTAGGTGTAATCACGTGTCTGGGCCGTGATTCTCAGTATCTTGTGACTATTCTCCATTTTGCGGTTTTCCTATGCTGTACGTGGGACTGTAAATCCCTTTATAAGATCACTTCCCTGCTTCACTGTAAAGGGAGTTTTCCTGGAGTATGGCTTGCTCTACCCTTAATCCTTTCACCCTGCAAGAGGTAAAAGGAAAGAGAAGCAGGCTGAGAACTGGAACCTCATACCATCGAGAACGCAGCACCGGGAGAAGAGCACGTCTTTCAGACCTGAGGTTCCTGCTCCAAGATTTTCCCTGGACAAAGACTGATACAATACCGAACTTTCCTCCAGAGCCAACAAGGGGGGAAACCTTCCCCTGGAGCGGACACTCTGAATATGGACTTGTAGACTATCAGACTGTGTAAGAATAAATCTTCCTTTGTTAAAGCCATCCACTCTGGTATTTCTGTTAGAGCAGCCCTAGCTGAATAAAACAGCATCCAAAAAATGTATTAGGGGTCAACTAGATGAGTCCAGAGTTTGAGGCAGTGTGAAAAAATTACTTCTGCTGCAGAAACAGGTTCAACATTGTGATCCCAACTTCTTCCTCTATTTCTCCTTCTCTTATTTACATTTTTTCTTTCTACATTTTACACTCCTCTTTCTTTTACATTTTTTATTTATTTTTATTTTTTTTAATAGACACAACCAAACAGACCTACCCTCACAACTTCTACATGAACAATTCATTAACATTGGTTACTGTTATGGATTGAATTATGTCTGCAAAAGACTGTGTGCAACAATTTGGCTAGACCGTGATTCCCAGTATTGTGTAATGTTCCTATGCATTGTAAATCCTGCTTCTGTGATGTTAATGAGAGAGAATCGGCAATGGTTGTGTTAGTGAGGCAGGACTCACTTTATAATAATGTATTGTGTCTTGGGAAACCCTGGTGGCATAGCCGCCAAGTGCTGCATCAGCTAACCAAAAGACTGGCAATTCACATCTGCCAGGGGCTTCTTGAAAATGCTATGGAGCAGTTCTGCTCTGCCTTATAGGGTTGCTGTGAGTGGAATTGACTCAGAGGCACTGTGTCTGGCTTTTTATTGTGCCTTGAAACAGTCTCTTGGGATATAAAGGAAACAGAAGCCAGTAGAGAGTTGGAGACCTCATACCATTAGGAAAGAAGCAGTGTCGAGATTACAGCTTGTCTTCTGGACCTGGGATCCCAGTGTCTCAGAAGTTTCTAGTCTAGGGGAAGATTGACAATAGGGACCTCCTCCACAGCCGACAGAGAAAGACTTTCCATGGAACTGATGACCTGAATTTGGACTTGTAGTATACAGGACTGTAACAGAATAAAATTTCTCTTTATTAAAGCCATCCACTTTAGGTATTTCTGTTTAGCAGAACTAGATTACTAATACAGTTACATACTTCACATTGTGTCAGCATTCTCTCTGTGCCCATATTGTTTTCTCATTATTGATTTGGGGTCCATGTCCCTTAAAGCACTTACTTGTGTTTAGGTTGACTCTTGTCAGTGTACTCTTACATAGATAATTCTTTATAAAAATACTATGGTCAAAGTCAACACTCGATAGTAACTGGGCTAGCCTGTTGTTTATTCTAAAGATGGCTTCATGGAATACTTTTGGTTTACTGTTTAGAGACGATTTTCAGGCATTAGATTTAGAGACTTTCACAGACTCAACAGATCCAGTACGTCTGGTTTCTAAGTGCATTTGAAGTTCTATTTCACTATTTTCTCCTTGATCCTTAGTCCTGTTGGTCCTTGATCAAAATGCTCAATAATGGCAGTTAGGAGGTTGTAGTTTATGGAGGCAATTAAACCTACCATTCATTTCTTTCTTTGATTCCTGCATCTCCTACTTCTTCTGTTGCAGCTAAATGGAGACCAAGTGTTGTATTAAAGTGGCTTCTCACAAGATTATAAAACTTCAAATACTGTTTCATAAACTGGAAGGTAGAGCAAAATGTCTAAAATCAACTTCAGGTCAATTGGCTAGATAGATCTATAAAGTTACTATCTGAACCTTCAAATCAAGAAAACTAATCTCAAGAAGTGTTTATCTAAGTAGTTATAATAGGTGCTCATGGTTATATATCAGCTTGGCTAGGGATAATTTTCAATACACCAGGCTCTCCTTGGATACTCTTTGGGGCAGTTCTACTCTGGCCTCTAGGGTTGCCATGAATTGGATCCAACTCAACGGCACTGTTTTTTTTTTTTTTGCCAGATATTAAATAACCATCTTTTATTTTTGCGATCTTATGTGAGCAGGCAATCATTTAAAAGATCAGTAGGTTGAAAGTTTATCAGCTGAAAGCCAATCAGTTTCCTTGGGGGTATGGCCTGCATTCAATATATATGGACATTCAGGCAAAGTTCTCTCTGGATCCTGCACATAGCTCTTTATCCTCTGACCTCTAGTTCTTGGGATGTGAGCCTGCAGCCTTCTACCTGATCTTTAAAATTTGAGTTCATCAACCTCTGCAAACATGGAGTGTGGGAAAAAACTACAACTTGATACCTGTCCCACAGATTTGGGACTTGCCAGCTTCCACAACTGCACGAACTATTTATTTGAGATCTCTCTTTAAATGGAAACCCTGGTGGTATAGTGGTTTAAGTGCTCCAGCTGCTAATCAAAAGGCTGGCAGTTCAAATCAGCTAGGTGTTCCTTAGAAACTCTATGGTGCAGGTCTACTCTGTCTTGTAGGATTGCTATGAGTCAGAATCAACTCGATGTCAGTGAGTTTTTTTTTTTGTTGTTGTTGTTGTTCTCTCTACATATCTACACTTTGCTGGTTTTACTCCTTTGGAGAACAAAGGCTAAAACAGTTCTCTATATGTATTTTTTAATGTACTTATCTTCTGTCATAAGGAAAACTGGAAGAAATTAGGCATACGATTTAGATTATTTCTTCTAGATTATTTGTAGAAATTTGATTTTAGTTAGTAATTTTAAAATGACCTCAGTAATTGGCTCTGTACCTCATTTCAACCGTTGGCCCTGTCAATCCGTTTTCTGATGGGCAGGAAACCACGTCACTACAATCAACACTACAATTAAGAACACTTCAGGAGGGCTCAGTGGAGCACTGATGATTAAATTGGTCACATTTATATTCTGGTTTTAAATTAGTCTGTTCAGTCACTGTTGGGACCGCTTGCTTGATTATTGCTTATGCAGTATCTATTTTTAAGATAAATGTGAGGATTTGAATTTTTAGTAATGGCCACTTGATACTCATTTTCATACTAAATATTTGTTACAAAGGCTATTTTTGACAAAGATATGTATTTTAATAAATCAAAATTTTGGTTACAATGCATATTGGTTATCTTTCCTTTATTGCAGTTCTCAATAAGGAGCACATTTGCACAGCCATGGATGGAAGAGGCTTATTATAATCATTTAGGTATTTTCAGCAAGATATTCATAGGTGTTATTTAAAAAAAATGGTTGTGAGGTCAAATAAATCTGGAAATGCTAGTTTTTGCAAAGATTTCACAACTCTAAGACTTTTCAAAGCTTTTAATATGCTAATATCAGTTTGGGTCTCTAAGAGGGGATTATAGGATGGTGAGTTCCTCCAACTTGTCTGGCTACAGAAATCTCTTTTAATAGAACATTTATCAGACTACCACAGTGAGCATACATTGGAGAATGCTGAATTAAGCATCCACCAGCCTAAATCCAGTCATTCAATATTTAATGCTTACCTATCACCAACCATGCACGAGGTAGGTGATAGGCTGATGCTGCTTGACTTTGTTGCTTGAAAAATATTTTTAAGTTGTGTTATTTCCTAAAATGCCTCCATTCCGTAAAGGTATCTGAGATCCAGATCTTTGACAAAATTGTCGATTTGGCAATATTGGCCTCCGTCACTCGTTATACTCTTTATAATACTTTTCCCCATCTTCGCTGTAGTATGTCCTTGCTCTCCATGCTTGGTATTACATATTCCTCTTCTTGCTTCAGATTTTTCAGAGTCACCTAGTGACACCCTTTATAGGTCTATTTTATCACTGAGGTACTTACTGTGGGTCATGAATGCCTGCTTTCCCTTCGTCATAATATACTTTCTATCGTGTTCCAAGTGACTTCAAATGACCTTCTTAATAACATGCCATGCTTTCGTGACTGTTAATTAACTTGAAGTGTGGACATTGAAGAGGGGAGATAAGGATATCTGTGCTCATACTTTAATAAAAATGAATGAGTCTTTAAGCTGGGATTTCAGCTGGGTAACAGACATTCTTGATCACTGTCATTGTTAGTTTCAAGTGTTAACTTGACTAGGCTATATTTTCCAAGGGTGTGGTCAAACATTAGACTAGTTGCTGTCCATAATGCAGTCTTAATGCAGTGCAATGCAACCAGTCACCTTCTGTATTGCAATGCAATGTAATGTGATCAATCAGTTAAACACAGAATTTTTTTAGGGTGAGTTCTGCTTCTATATTAACAATAAGATATTTTAGCAGATCTCACATTTCCTCTTTCTTTACTCTGTCTTCTTTCTATCACCTGGTCTAAGGATCTTGGTGTGCAAGCCTGCAAATTGACCTACACATTTTGGTTTTTCCATCTTTCTACCATACAGCAAGCCAGAAGGTGTCTCTAGCCTATTTCCTGACCTATGGATTTTGGTCTTTCCAGCCCAACAAATATGTGACACAATTTCTTGAAGTAATTCTTTCTCATCTTGCTTTCATTCCTGCTTCTTCTCTCTCTCTCTGTTTATACATGTATACACACTTATGTAAACACATACATATAAAGATAGATAGTTACCAAACTCCAGAAAATCTCAGTTAGCCAAAGCCAAGTGCCGTCGAGTTGGATTCGACTCATGGCGACAATTCACAGTACAAAGAGTAACAGAACTCATTTTTTTCTAGAATTTAATTTTACAAGTTTAAGACACACTAGAAATATAATTAAACGACTTCAAACCCCATCCTAAATTTCATTAAGTAGTGAAATACTTACAAAAATCTAGTTTTAAAACAATGAGTTGGAAAATAAATAAGTACCCAACAAATTAGAAATACTTGGTAAAATATGACACTCTGTTAAAAAAAATTTAATTTTCGGAAAACATTTTAAAATTTGAATTAAATGCAAATAGGAATGTTTATATGTATTCAGATTGCATATATAATTGTCAAACAAAATTAACCTGAATATGCAAATAGTGTACACTAAGACATCCATCGAACTATAAATCAATACCTCAAGACAACTTTTTAGTTGACCTCAGAGTTCTAATTTTACTGCTTACCTAGCAATGTATCCCAAACAAAATTACATTCTGGATTTTTTTTTTTTTTGGCTTAATAATGACACAAAATGTAATAACAGACTTAGTAACATGAGGATATTTAGTATCTACCAATGTCAGCTTTTTAAAACTCCTTGAAAATAATGTCCCCAAATTCTTACACCAGAGATTATTCTGTATTTTTATGAGTTGTGTTGTTTTTATTTTATTTTCAAAAGACAAAATTATTCAAACAAGAAGACATCAACATTACTAAGAACTTCTTTTATTCCATATATATTTACTTATTTGAAAGAAATTAGTTCATTAAAGATAGTAGTATAAGAAGTATTCCTGTACTTATATTTTAGATGCATAAAGCAATGTAATAGGTAATAAATTAATGGCTTCATATGCATGTGAAAGCTAGAAATGATAAAAGATGATCAAAAAAGAACTGACATTTGAGTAGTGATCTTGGAAAAGAATATTAAGTATAATATGAACTTCTAGAAGGTGGAACAGTTGAATCTTGGAAGAAATAGCATCAGAATGCTCCTTAGGAACAAGAATGGCAAGACTTCATCCAGCTTATTTTGGACAAATCATCAGGAAAGACCAGTTACTAGAAAAAATACCTCTTGCATGATAAAGTAGAAGGTAACAAAAAAGAGGAAGACACTTAATGAGATAGACTAATACAGTGGTTTCAACAAGGGCTCAAACCTAGCAACAATTGTGAGGATGGCACAGATCATGGTACTATTGCATTCATTACACACAAGGTTATCTTGAGTTGGAGCTGACTCGATGGCAAATAACAGTAACAAGCAGTACATTACTACATATAGGTTTACTCACCTTAAGTTTTCTCACAATAAATGGGTTTATTAGATCTTTTTTCTTTTCCATCACCTTCTCACTAAAGTGGTTTATTGGAACAGCTCTAAAACTTCTGTTGCTTAGATTTTGTGCTGAGATTTCAGAAACTTTAGCAGAATGGGAGATATTTTGAGTAATACTTGTTATTTTCCAAAACTGAAGTGAATTTCTGCTCAATATTATAACTTTAGAGAATCATGATACTCAGCAAGCATAGCATTTTATAACATCATTTGCATGAAACCGAAATGCCATACTTGCTGAGTAATTTTTTTTCTTCTGTAGGCTCCTTTCATAGTACGTTCTTTGTATCTGTATAACCTGATGTATAACATTGTTTCATAATTTATTGTTTAAACCTGTACTTACATTTCCTTTTTACCTAACCAAAATTCTTTTTCATCTCTAGTTCACAGCACAAATGTTGGCACGTAGCCAATCTGTAAAAGTTGATGTCTTAGCATTGCTGTGGAAAACATCATTCAGACTGGAATATCATCTAAAATATTTTGATGCAAATAGATGTCATTTCTAATGACCGCAATGTTGTAATTTATTCACTATCCTTAGAGCTTAGCACATCACAGATAACTAAATTGAACTTTAAATTGTATCTAAAGAGAGCGTTTTGTGAAAATGGCATCAGCAAACAATTCCCATTCTTTTCTGCTTCATCTTCTCCCTTTTATTTTTTTCCCACTTGGTCAGTAAAATGACGGTATCTTTTTGCTTAATCCTCATCATCAAGGAGACGAGGCAGGTCTTAATGTCTTGACTTGATGGTTGAAAAGATTAACCACAAAAAGATTGTGAAGTCCAAAAGTCACAGTGCCAGAGCTTGTTAATTGCCCTACAATATCATTTTCCCATTCTTCTGCACAAACAAGATTCTCATTAACTCAGAATGTGACTCCTACTTAATGGCTACATTTCCCAGTTTCTCTTGCAGGGACGTATAGTCTTGTGATTAAAGTACTGGCCAGCTGGAAGGAAATAGAAGTGATATGTGCAATTTTTGAGTCACATCTTTAAAAGCAAAGGATGCTCAGTTCTGTCTTCACTGACTGGTACATGAAATAGGGCTGAGTCATCATTGGCTACCTGGATGTCATAATAAAAATATGTAAAACATTGCCCTGCATAATTTCATGTACGGTCACCACCGTATTAGCTCAGTTTTTCTTTTCTTTGTGTGTGTGTGTGGGATATATATGAACTCTTACCTCTTAGAAGACATTATTGTATGTCTCTCACCTGCAACACCTAACCATATCAAAGCTGAAATGGCAGATTTACAGAGAAGACATTTTTAATAAACTAACCAAATTAGTTGCCATTGAGTTGATCTGGGCTGATGGGGACCCTGTGTGTGTCAGAGTAGAACTGTTCTTCATTGCATTTCCAATGGCTGATTTTTCAGAAATAGGTTGCCTTTTTTCTGAGGTACCTCTCAGTGGACTCAAACCTTCAACTTTTCAGTTAGCAGCTGAGAGCATTGACCATTTATGTCACTGAATTTGTTTCTAATAATGGCTTGTACAAATAGGCTCATTTTTGTGAGCCAAGACAAAAAATGAAACTTACTGCTATCAAGCCAGTGCTGACTCATAGTGATACTATAGGACAGAGTATTACCAGACAAACTGCAGATTCACACCACCTTCCAGGAAGCCAGTCTCTGAGATAAGAGGTTGGGTTAAATAATCAGGGGGCATTCTTGTCCTCAGAGCCTGTCCGAATTTGCCAGGCAAAGTCAGAGTTTTTAAAGGGAGATGTTACATGCCAGTGCAGGGGTAGATGTCAGGGAAGAAACAGCGTAGTTATTTGAGAGGGTGAGTATCCATCCCGGGTCAGGCCTCAGGGGTCCAGGCCTCAGGAACTGGGGTCCAGAGACTCTCAATTGTCACCTGAGCAGGGGGTTGTCAAACTGGTGCCTCCACTTGTTTGATGATCCTAAGAAGAAGGCTGTAAAGTCTGCAAAAGTTTTATCTCAGTGGCTTCTGTAAGTTAATGTGTGATTTCCTGCCTGAGCCAGGTAATGTTAGGAAGCCAGAAATTGAAGGAAAAATTGGTAAATAATTAGTCCTAAAAAACAGGTGAAGAATTAGTCCTGACTGCCTACTTTAGTTCCCTCCGTTTTTGAAAACAGAGTTTTTCAGGCCTCCATTTTCAAGAGTACAAGTGCCCTAGAGAGTTTCCAAGGCAGTAAATCTTCAAGGAAGCGCACTACCCCATCTTTCTCCTGGGGAACAGCTGGCTGCCGTTTCCAAACGGGGACGTCTGTCTACCTTAGCAGCTGAGCACTTACCCACGGCACCACCGGCAGTCATTACGATAGTGCATATGAATTTTGAGAGCTTCCCAATACATAGAAGATACACTTTGAAATTAACAGAATTGTATTTTTTTCACTTCTGTGTTAATTTAAAATGTTTATTTTTGTCTTTTTATACAAATTAAAATAGCAGTGACTTCCTCATTTGTTCCTACTCTATATTCTCTTAAGAATTCATATTATGCTTAAGATTTTCCTTCACATTCTTTTACTGTACTTCCTTCGAAGTGTAACATTTAGGATAAAAGGTGTCCTCATGCTGGTACTCATTTTGTCTCATTGTTTGATGTTTACAGTGACTACTGTATAGTTTGAAAAGTAGTAGTGAGAATTTATTGGACTTTTCCCTCTCAATGTAGAACAAGAAGTAATCAAACATGACTCTTTGGGGAGGATTATTGTGATATGAGTATCCAACATGGCAGTGCCGACAATTTGCTGGAAGATTTAGCTTGACAAATAAAAATCAACTTTCTGTGGGATTGTGGAAGTCATGGTGGACAATCTTTTTAATAAACACAAAGCCTAAATTTTTCCAGTTCAGTAGTTTTTTCTCTTAAAACAAAAGCAGTAGTTTTGCTAATTTAAATACTTTAAATCAGATAGAAGCATATTCACTAGCTTGATATTTCGTTTGCTTTGCAAGATTAAACTATTTAAGGTTTACTTAGGTTTGGGATACATTTTAGAAATAGACTCAGTCACTAGGAACATGATTTTACTTTGTGCCATTTAAGATAGTATACTTCATTTTATTATAAATACGAGACAATTATAAATAAGGAAAAGGTAGATATGTTTGATAATTTGATTTTTTATTCTGAAAATCCTTAGAATATTAATACACTTAATGATAAATCTGTTTCATTAAATAATGAAAGCTCTATTACAAGCACTTTAAAGAAATGAGTCATAAAATAAATAAGTATCCCTAAACAAAATACATGATAAACTATGCTATTCTATTAAAATATTTATTAATATTAATATAGAATATGAGTACATTCAGTGTAAATGCACTACTTCATTACCCCCCCAAAAAACAGTGTCATCAAGTCAAGTCTGACTCATACTCTACAGCATACAGTAGGACTGCATTAACCATGCTATTAAAAAAAATGTGTATATGTGTATGTGCCCCAGGGTCGCCATGAGTCTGATCCAACTCGACGGCACTTGGCTTTTGGCTTTGGTGTGTGTATATATATATATGTAATTCACCTGGTAATCACTAATAAACTTTGGATTCTATACATTTGGCTATTTCATGTAAGTGAAATCACACAATAGTTGTCCCTCTGTTACTGACTTACTTCAATCAGCATGCTTTCAAGGTTCATCCACGTAGTATAGTGTATCAGGACTTCACTTGCCTTTGGGCCAAGTGAAATTCTGTTGCTGGTATCTTTTGTTATTAGCCTTTGATAGTACCTCATGTTTTTGCACTTTGTAAAATAAAAATACACCTCAACTTTCTTGAACCTTTCCTCTCCTCCATTGTCTAAACACATCTTTGTCTCTAACACTTTTATCACTTCATCAAGGTTAATAGCTTCGAGAACCATAAGCAGACCCTGAAGGCTTTTTTCCACAGCTTAACAAAAATATTTAAGAATCAATAATATGCATATTATGGCTGCAATTGGAATCAGGTAGTTTTCAAAGATTTCATTTCCTTCTCTATAAGTACAGGGCAATCTGATAATTTGTTCTGACTGGTAATGTCAAATAGATTCTCGTCTTATATATCCAGTTACATGAATGCCTGCCAAATTTCACTTGGGCTGATAACTGACTATTGTTTGGAGTTTATCTTTGCTTCTTGTTTTCCCTTACATTTCTGTTCTTCTTGCACAATTTGCACCTTAGGCCCCAAATTTTAGATTTTTATCATATACTGTATTCTCTCAAGCCTGCTTCTTTCCCGCTTTACAAAGACATCTCTTAAAGAGGTGCCCCTCGCCCCATCCTGCTGGAATCTGGCAGCACCCATCTTCGAGCTCTCCTTAATTTCTCCCTGGTGGATCCACTATTATCTCTCTTTTGTTGCCTTGCTTCTATATTTTTTGTAGGGCACTCTCGAGTCTCTAAAATCTTGCACTTGAAATATACACTTCTTAAAATCTTTGCATGCCAGAAATTTTTATTCAGCATTCACACACAAATGCAGGTCTGGCCTACTAGAATTCAAATGCCAGGGAGTTGGCTTGTTTTTCATTCCCCTCAGGAAGCTTTTAAGATTTTCATTTTCTCCTTGACGTGAGATGTCTAGATGCAGATCTGTTATTTTTCTCTGCAGTAGGTGTTCACTGAGATATTTTCAGTTTGAAGACTTGTATCTTCTGGTTCGAAGAGAGCATTTTTTACTATTTCCTCAACATTTTATTTCCCTCCATTTACACTCTTCTTGTGGCACAGAGACTAAAGTGATTGTCAGCTAACTGAAAGATTGGTGGTGCAAAACCACAAGTGGCTCTGCAGGAGAAAGATGTGGCAGTCTTCTTCCATAGAAATTAACAGCTTTGGAAACCCTGTGCGGTCACCATGAGCCTGACTCTACTGGACCATAGTGGATTTTCAACTTTATTCGTATAGTATTAGACCTTTAAAATTGATTTTCTATGTGTCTTACCACATCTTTAGCCTTGTATATTAAAGAGAATATTAAGAAGGCCCTAAAGATTCCTACCCTACTGTGTGCAAGTCCCTCCTCTTGAGTGTGGACGAAGCCTTCAAATATGATATTATAATCATTCTCTTTGGCCCCTAGGGTCACCATATTGACAGCACTTGGCTTGGCTTGGCTTGGTTTGTTTACCCTACCTGGTAAAGGTAATCAATAGTAATTCTTGTGATTATGCTTCCATTATGTAAGACTCCTTCCTGACAAACTGGAGAGAAATTCCAACAGCTTTGAAGAAGTGAGAAGCTTTGTTCTGAGAGGGTCATGTGAGTTGGACCTAAGGGTGGGCTCAAGTAGCTGTGAGTGACTCCTGGCCATCAGCCAGCAAGTAAAGTGGGGCCAAGTCCTATAACTGCAAGGACCTGAATTCTCCCAACAATTTTAAGGGGTGGGAAGGACCTTGAGCTCCACGTGAGAATCCATTGACCTATTTTAGTTTCTCCTGTGCCTGAAATCTTGACTTATAGAAGCATGAGATAATGAATGGGTGCTGTGCTAAGCCATAAGCTTGTAGTAATTTGTGATGCAGCAATAAAAGACTACCGCACCTTACATTTTTTGCTCTTTATTGTGACAGATCAATGGGATTTTATTTTAAAATTTATTTTTATTTTTTAAAAATAATATTTTAATACTAAGAGTTCTGTTCCTTTTTACAGCATTTCTTTTTCTCTTCTTTTTAAAAAGATATAATTCTTTTTGATCACTTTGAACAGATGTAAGCTGTTTTCAAGTTCTCTCAGTAGCCCTAATGAACTCTTCTTTTCAGACACAGTTTGGTACATTATTTCCATGTGGTTGGATCTCCTACTATGTTTAGTTATGACTGGCTGTCAGATCACATTTCAAAAGGAGTTGGTTGCTAATGAGAGTTTCCTCTCCTTTACAGCCGCTTCCTGAAGGTCACTCCGAGATTCACTCTCTTGAGTGAGAAACGTGAGGGGGTATCTATTGAGAGGCAAAGCTGACCATGTTCGTGAATTAGCCACACTTTTAGAGTGGGAAGGCTGTGAGTCAACTCTCAGTCTGTTGGAACTATAATTGGCTGAACAGGAGGAGCTTACTCCGTAGTGTTCCTATTCACATTATGACCATAGTTTCAGTTTCAAACCATTCAATATCATTAGAGATCCTCCTTTAAAAAAAAGAAACAGGTTTTAAGTAACAGATGACTGGACTGTGCATGGCAATGGGCATGAGCTGGATGGTTGATGATAATGCCTACTGGTAGTATTTTTCTGTCTACAAATCTTCATTTATCTGCTCACTTTTTTCCATCTCTGTTTATTTGACTTCACTTCATTGTACAACTGAAATAATGGTTTAATTTTGCATAGCTTACCCTTGCTTCACTTTATATTTATGCACTTTTATTTTTCTGCCTTCCATATGTACTTGCTCATAAATATATACATAAACTGTATATGTACATACATACATGTATACCATATATACACACACACACATATATATAGGAAGCCCTGATGGTGTTGTGGTTAAGAGCCATAGCTGCTAACCAAAAAGTCAGCAGTTCGTCTCTACCAGATGCCCCTTTGGGGCAGTTCTACTCTGTCCTATAGGGTTGCTATGAGTCAGAATAGACAAGGTGGCAATGAATTTATTGGTATACACATGCACACACATGTATGTATGTATTCACTCAGTCAGAATTGACTTGATGACAATAGGTTTGCTTTTCTGATTTGTGTATTTATATACTAGTTTTAGTAGATCTTCCAGACTAAGATAGATTGGGAAGAGGGACCTGGAAGGCTATTCCTAAAGATTTTGTCAAGTAAAGTTTTATGAATGGCCGCAGAACGTTATCTGATGAGAAGATGAGTTTTCAGGTTGGGAAGCACTCAAAATACAACTGGAGAAAAACTGCCTCCTCAGAGTAGAGTCAACCTTCGTGATGTGGATGGAACCCAGCTCTTGAGGCCATTAATAATTGGAAAGTGGAATGTATGAAATATTAATCTAAGAAAATCAAAAGTGTCAAAAATTTAAAAAAATCATAAAGATCAGTATATTAGGTATTAGTGAGCTAAAACAGGTAGGTACTGGCCATTTTAAATAGGATAGACATATGGTTTACTGTACTGAGAATGACAAATTGAAGAGGAATGTTGTCACATTGATTGTGATGAGATCTATTCTGAAATATAATTGTCAATGACAGGATAATATTCATATGTTTGCAAGGAATATCAGCTAATAAGACTACTTTTCAAATTTACACACTAGCCACTAGGTCAAGGGGGAAGAAACTGAAGATTTTTACCACTTTCTCTAGTCCAAAATCTATCAAATATACAGTCAAGATGCACTAATAATTATTGGTGATGGGAATGTGAAAGTTACAATCAAAGAACAAGGATTGGTATTTGGAAAATGTGGCCTTGGTGATAAGACATTGGAGCTAGAACAATAGAATTTTGTAGACAAAAGATTTATTTGTTGCAAATACCTTTTTTCAATGGTATAAATGGTGACTATATACATGAACCTCAGCCAACAGAATACACAGGAATCAAATCAACTATGTCAGTGGAAAGAGACAGCAAAGAAGCTCAGTGTCATTGTCAGAAAAAAGCCAGGGAGTGACACATAACAGGCCATCAATTGCTGGTATGCAAGTTCAGCTTGAAGATACGATTAAAATCAGTTTAAGATGCAACCTTCATTTAGAGACTGTCTGTAGAAAGGATTTGATTCACTGAATAGTAATGACTGAAAACCAAAGAAGTTTTGGGAGGACATCAAGGACATCGCACATGAAGAAAGCAAAAGATCTTTTAAAAAGACAGGAAAAAAAGACAAAACAAAGTAGATGTCAGAAGAGACTCTGAAACTTGTTACAGAATGAATATACAGTAGCTAAAGGTAATGGAAGAAATGATTGTGTAAAAATAGCTATATGGAAGATTTCAAATGGCCGCACAAGAAGATGGAGTATTCTCATAATGTACAAAGACTTGGAGTTAGCAAACCAAAGGGGAATAATGCGCTCAGCATTTCTCAAGCTGAAAGAACTGGAGAAAAATTGAAACCTCAAGTTGCAATGTGGAAGGACTCTAGGGGCAAAATACGAACAACATAGAACATATGAAAAAAAAAAGACCACAGGAATAAACAGTCACTTTATCTAAAATAATTGATGGACATTCCATCATTTCAGTAGGTAGCATTTGATCAAAAACTTATGGTACTGAAGGACGGAGTCCAAGCTACACTGAAGGTATTGGCAAAAAGCAAGACTTCAGGAATCAACAGAATACCAACTGATGTGTTTCAACAAATGGATGCAGTGCTGGAGACAATCATGTATGCCAAGAAAATTGTAAAACAGCTACCTATCCAACCAACTGGAAGAGATTCATATTTGTGCTCATTTCAACAGAGTGTGGAAATTACGGAACAGTATCATGAGTATCACACACAAGTAAACTTTTGCTGAAGATCATACAAAAGTGGTTATAGCAGTACGAGGACAAGGAACTGCCGGAAATTTGAGGTGAATATAGAAGTGGATGTGGAATGACAGACATTATTGCTGATGTCAGATCATGGCTGAAAACAAAAAATACACGAAAGATGTTTACCTGTGTTTTATTGACTATGCAAAGACATTCAACTATGTGGATCATAAACAAATTAGGGATAACATTCTAAAGAATGGTAATGTCAGAACACTTACTCATGCTCTTGAGAAACCTGTAAATGGACCAAGATGTAGTTGCTCAAAAAGAACAAAGGGACATACTTTGTAGTTTAAAATCAGGAAAAGTCCTCATCAGTGTTATATTTGTGTCATACTTAATGTGTGTGCTGAGCAGATAATCTGAGAAGGTGGACTATATAAAGAATGCGGCATAAGGATTCAAGCCAAACTCATTAACAGCCTCAATATGCACGTGTCACAACATAGTTTGCTGAAAGTCAAGAGGACCTGAAGTACTTAGAGATGAAAACCAAAGACAGCAGCCTTCAGTATGGATTGCACCTCAACGTAAAGGAAACAAAAATCCTTACCACTGTATGATTAAGCAATATCATGATAAACAGAGGAAATATTAAACTTGTCAAGGATTTCATCACAGTCAATGCCATGGGTAAATTTGCTGTGAAAGTCTGTACTACGATGTTCAAAAGCAAGGATGTTACTTTGAGGACTAAGATGTGCATGAATGAAACCATGGTCTTCTCAGTTGTTTCATATACATACAAAGCTGGACAATGAACAAGGAAATCTGAAGAATTCATGCTTTTAAATTACAGGGTAGGTGAATAATACTGTATATATGATGGACTTCCAAAAGAATGAACAACTCTGTTTTGAGGAAGCAGAACCAGAATGTTGCATAGGAGGGAAGGTGGGGAGATTTCATTCATGTGTCTTTGACAGCTTACCAGGAGAGAGCAGTCTTTGGAGAAGGACATCATGCTTGGTAAAGAGGAGGTCAGTGAGAAACAAGATGAGCCTCGATAAGACAGACTGCCACAGTGGTTGCAAGGCTGAATTTAAACATAGCCATGACTGCAGGACCACGCAGTGCTTTGTTCTTTTGCACTAAGAGGCAGAACCTTAACCGAAGGCATCTAACAACGCCAGTAGGTTCTTGTTTGTTTGTTTGTTTTGTCTTGTTTGTTTTGCCTATGTAGATGTTGGTAATTTAAAATAGATGTTCTCTTTCTTTTCACTCAAGATGGTTTTCTAGATCATAACATTTCTACATGTATACAAAGTTCTGCATACAAATGCCTTTGCATACATAACTTCAAAACCCAAAATCACTGTCGTTGAGTTCATTCCAACTCAAAGCAATCCTGTAGACAGAGTAGAACTGTCCCATAGAGTTTTTAAGGAGCACCTGGTGGATTTGAACTGTCAATCTTCTGGTTAGCAGCTGTAGCATTTAATCACCATGCCACCAGAGTTTCCATATGTAACTGAGGCACAGACGTATAGGTGGCTATTGTACCACAAAGAGAGATATTGCCTGAAAAATTGAAACCACGTAGTCTAAATAAAACTAAGAGGTACAGTAAAATTAAAGCCTGATGATACAGTTTGAACCCTGGATCCCAGCCAGGTCTCAAGAGATGTACCCTTGGACTTTGTCGTTACTTGAACTAACATGTTCTCATTTTGTTTAAGTCAGTTTGTATTGAAATTCTGTCATAAGCCCCATGAAGAGCCCTAGCATTACATGTTCCAAACCTTATATAATTCAACCAGAAACAAATGGATCTCTGAATTATAAACCATACTAGTGTTTCATCTTAGCTGCTAAGTAGAGATGATGATGTCAAATTGTCTACTTTTTACAGTATGATTTATACTACTCTTGGAAAGCATTAAAGTAATCTATTCCTAAATAATTTAAAATTATTTTAAGATACATTGTCAACTGTGTATGCATGTATTTATGTTATACAATTTAGGGACTAAAAAGGGTTTTCATTTGCGACCATCTGCCTAATGAATGCCAAACACTGAGGTTTTGCATTAGACACATATACCATAACCATAAATTTTCTTCCCAATCTGAGCACTACATCTGACTATGTAATCATCTTCAAAGTCAAAATAAAATCTTTGATTTTATTTGTGCCTGTGTCATCAACAAGCACCTGTGATATCTGAGGAAAGTACGGTGTTGCTTTACAAAATGTCATTCTTCCCATCAAGTCCCTTCTGATTTTTCTTTTCTGTAGATCATCCTCTGGAATTGGAGGGTGTATCTTTCTAAAAGAAAAGAAGTATGTTGTCACCTGCCACTCCCGAGTTTTCTTTTGTATTTTGAGTGTTGGTTTCTTTTTATCTTTATCGTTTATTTACAAATATCAATTTATGTGCTTTTCCTTTGTTGTTCAACAATTCTATATAGTATCTACATAGTCATAAGTAGTGTTATGTTTCTCTATGGAGATTGTTACACAGTCAGAGATGAAATTACCCATACATACTGCTGTTTGTTTCGAATGTATAAGCTTTTAAGTACGCTTACTTTGATTATGCAAAAGAACTTGAAAGTTTGTCTACAGACAACATTAAAACTTATTATTGTTTTTTAATATAATTGTAGCTCATTCTTTGCCAATCACTATTGCATGGCTTTCCAGTATTTTGTTTCTTGGATACAATGACCTCTTGTATTGTAATATTCATCTTTCACAAGTTATATATGCTTTTATATCATCATTGCTGTTAGGTGTTTTTGAGTCAATTCTAACACAGAGGGATCCTATAAAACAGAGTAGAACTGCCCTCTAGTGTTTCCTAGACTGATCTTTATAGGAGCAGATTTCCACGTTTTTCTCCTGCAGAATTGCTGGATGGATTTGAACTGCCAGTCTTTTGGCTTTTAGCTGAGTGCATATCTATTTCCCCAACATAGTTTTTTATTCACTTATATAAGTATATGTTATTCTCAAATAATGATTTTTTGAGACATTTTAAAGTAAAGATTGGCCAGCGTGATGGCTATAGTACTGCAAGTCCTGCTAAACCTTCTGTCTTGTACGTCATCAGTAAGGGACCCAAAACATGGCAGCTCACAGCACTCACGGCTTCCATCGTCCTTTGACTTTTTATGTTCTTCTGCTCTCCTCAGGCTTCACTGTAGAAGGACTTAACCTCATTCTGGAACTGGATTGCCCCATGGTAAATGTCATATACTGACAAAAACTGTCTTGTGAGTTTCTTTGGAATAAAATCTAAAAAAAAAAAAAAACCAAAAGCCCGTTGCTATCACATTGATTCCAACTCATGGGCACACCACGTGGGTCAGAGTAGTACTGTGCTCCACAGTGTCTTTAGAAGTTGATTTTTCTTCCAGAGCTTCCTTCTGAGGTGACTCCAGTAGACTTGAACCACCAAACTTCTGTTTATCAACTAAGTGTGTTAACCATTTGCAACACCCAGAGAGCTAAATGATTTTATTTATTCCTTTACTCGGGAATTCAGTCACATTTGGTAAACAGTAGATGAAAAAGATTATGCTGATTTTTTTAAAAAATGGTGAATTTAGGTATATTACTTTTGGTGTTTCTGCTCCCCAAAGGGGCATTTGCTATATTTTAAATACATTTCACTGTTTTTCTGATATTTGTACTTCTTATTAGTAGAGTTCTTTTTTCATCTAAAAAAGTGACAATTAGGAATGTATCAGAATAAGGTCAGCAACACAATGCACAGTTGCAAGCTGAGAGAATCCTGCACTCATCAGGACCTTCTGCTTGAATCTCTTAACCCTTGCTCTCTTACTATGAAAACTTTCTTTATCCTTTTCATGAACCAATTATTTTTTGCTTTGAATTTTTGTTTATACCATGTGTTTTCATTAAAGGAAGGCCGCTGAATCACTGAGTGTGTCTGAAGTGAAAAATTCACACAGTGTGAATTTGTTTGATTGTCCGTTCCCACAAGCCTACCCTAAATGCAAGGTGGTCCCTATAAAGTGCCAGTAATTATACACCCGAGTTCCCGCCAGGGTCTATTGGAATGCATGTTTAACAAATAAAAGTTTTCAGAATGTTTATTGTCCTATCAGACATTCAAACACCTCATATAATAACCTTTAAAAACAGTGATTTGCAGCACACACCCATTTATTCAGTTTCAAACAGTCATAAAGGCGCTTGCCTTGTGGCAGCACACAAGTACTTGGTCCCTAGAGGCACCCATGAGCACAAAAAATTTTCAGAGTTCCCCAGAAGAGGAAGGAAATAGTTCTTTTGCTACTTGGCTCAGTCTTGGCAGTACAGGAGCCCTTTGATCATCATTTTATGGATTTATGATTCTTTACTCCATTTTAGCGATCACCCCTTTAGCCCAGAAAGTACCCATCCTTCCCTTTCACCTAACTGCAATCCTTTTCATACTTAAGGTGATGCTAACATTGTTTTCTTCCTATAAAGACTTCTCCAACTTTTGAAATCAACATGGCTCTTACCTTCTTTAAATTTTTATATGATAATCAACCAGTTTAGGACTAAATTTTTCTGAAGTGTTTATGTGTTGTGGTGCACATAGTTCTAGAAGGCGGTGGAGATAATTGTTTCTTCTGCTAGCTCATAGCAAAATAATGAGCATATAGTAGGTTCTCAATAAGTATTGATTACTTAGAAGTTGAAGCAATTCTAATGGATGTATAAATTCTCTTGTTTCTGTGTAGAGAAAAATTAACAACCTTTAGAAATGTTAGGTCCAACAGAAGTTAATCTAACTTTTGGCTCTTTTAGCTGTTTTATAATTATTTATATTAGTAGGCTCGGTTTATAGAAAGATAAATTGTCCCTCTATGCTGGTACAACCTAAAAGTATTCAGTCAACTAATTTTAATCAAATTACCTTCTAAAGCTCTTAAGCTCTTGCTTCTTCATGGATAACAAAACCGAGAGATTTCTCTCATTTTATTTTCACATTAATCATGCTGTTTTATCATAAGAGATACCCAACTATAATGTTACTTCCCTTAGTCAAGCATTCAAAAAAGAATAATATAAACATTAAAAACATAAAGATCAAACATCAAGTCAATTCCAATTCCTGGTGACCCCAAGCGTTTAACAGAGTAGAACTGAGTTCCATGGAATTTTCTTGGCTATACTCTTAACAGTCTAGCCTGAGACACTGCTCTGTGGGTTCAAACTGCTGAACTTGTGGTTAATAGACAAATACAACTGTTCATGCCATCAGAGGCTCTGGGATACAGTTATTACCTGGTGTAGAATTTAGTTTAGAAATACTGTTTAGAAGTTTGGCAAGGCTGTATAGGATCTCTGTGAGTTAAAACAGACTTGATGGCACCTAACAAAAATAGCATGCCTGTTTATGGAGCCCCAGTGGTGCAAGGGAGCTCTGGTGGCCCAGTGGTTAAGAAGTCACCTGCTAGCCAAAAAGTTGGCCGCTGAAACCCACTAGCCACTCCTTGGAGACCCTACGGGGACTTCTATACTGTCCAGTCAGAACTGACTTCACATGAATACATTTTGTTTTCTATTTTTCATGCCTATTTAACAACCTTTATTTTCATTAAAATAAAGGTAGAATGTATTTCTTACTACTGAAACTAGGCTTTAACTGTATTTTCCTCTAGTTTAGAGTAAGACATTTATTTGAAATAGGCATACATTTCTTTTTCTGGAAAAATGAAGACTGTTGAAAGTCATGCTTTTCCTTGACATCTGCTAACTCCGTCAGGCAGTGTTGGAACCAGGAAGATCTGGATGTGAATCCTAAACTCACTGCTGACAGAAGTAACTACTTGGCCTTTGCTTAATTCTAGAAGTTTAGAATTTTTTTTTTGGTCTGTTGGGACCGGAAATGTGTGGGCTCATCCTACAGAATGTCTCCTTAGGTGTTTGCCCTTCTATACCTCGCTGTAGCTCATGACTTAGCGCAGCAATCACTTTTTTGCTCATAGGTTTCTAGGAATTTGAATTAAATAGCTAAGTCTTGTTCCTGACACTTCGTTTTATATCAGGCTGAAAAATACTGGTGTGGAAAGGTTAGCAATGTGCCGATGAAATTAAACCAAAGTATTTATATTAAAGTATTTGTATTATACACACATTAATTTCCGCAGAAAGGAACATGACCCAGATGCAAGTGTTGATGCTTTGGAAATGTTTAATTTGCTCGCACATTTTTAAAAAGTTAATTTCAGATCACAGTGGTGCTTCCCAAGCATAATTTGAAATGTTGGAAGTTATATCCATAATAGCTGGCAGGTTGATCACAAGAAAAATTGGAATGACCTCACAAATGTGCTGCTCTCAACTAAGACAACTGATATATCACATTTATAAGATTTAATCAAGAAGTAGGTACAAGGACTGGATAGAAAAATGAAGTACTGGTACCTAACAAAAGTCTTTCAAGTCCAATAATGCGTGCATCTAATTATGATCTCTGCCCTGATTTGAATGTTGGAAGCAAGTAAAGGTATTGGATGCATTGCTGTTAGGTCACTATAGAGAAACAAATGGAAAAGTTCATATGCCCTTCAAAATGGCCATGGTTAATAAAATACCCTGGCCTGGCCTCTCTCAATCTGCCTGTACCTACTACACGTTTTACTTTGAGGCCAAGATAAAGAAAGGCTTATAGTACAGGAAATGATAAAGAAAAACAAAGATTCAGAAAATTATAGTAAGGAAATAATATTTTAGCAGCTTAAGACTTTTGGAAAGAGGTGAGGAAATGATTTAAGACAGTCCTCTGACAGTTATTTTTATTTAGTTTATTCTGGTCTTATGCACAGGCTTTAGAAGAAATTCATTTTGACACATTTAAGAGCACTAAGATATAAAATGCTGACTTTAGCATTTACTGCTTGGACAAGTCCACAAGCTATGGCACTTTTCATGGTTCCATATTGCCTAAGTAAATTGTAATATAGTTGACAAAATAATAAGTCAGTATAGGGGTGTTTCCCTGAAGGATGGATCACCTCAAATTGAGCATCTCTGCCACCAAACGTTTTTATGGCAGTTTTGAAAGGCAGTATTTTTCGGTAACACAACATACATATATCTTTTTCACATACGTATTTTCATACACACACAATACATAATACACACATGTCATTTGAGAAAAACTGGTTCTCAGTGCCATTGGGCTTGTTTCTCAGTATTTAAGAAAGACAATATAGAAAGTGATTATTCTGCTCATGAAAACACAAATAATTGTGCTCCAGAATTGAGCTAGAAATACTTGCCAATGAATTTATCACTTACCTTATTGCATCAATTCCTTTGCTTTGTTTCTATTCTCTTGCTACTAGGCACCTTGCTTTATCAAAAACCTTAAAAGAAAAAATAAAATGTTACATTCAGTGAAATAGCCAAGTATCCAATTAATGTGTGAATTCTCGAGAAACCAAGGAGGCCATAAGATCATTGGTTTCTTTTTTTGCTCATTTCAATCACTTTATTGTTCAAAGTTAAAATTATTATATCATCTTTTGATGCTTATAAATACATGTGGCTATGGTATATATGTATATATATGATCTATGTGGATATAATATATAGATGTATATGTGTGTGCACATAGGTGTACACGTATGTATGTATATATATCTGTACACACACACACACCCCAAATCAAACCCAATTCCAAATCGCTGGAAACCTATAAGACAGAATTGAACTGCTCCATAGGATTTCCAAGGAGTGGCTGGTAGATTTCAATTGCTGACCTGAGCTCTTAACCAACGCACCGTTAGTGCTCATGCAGCCAACAAGAGACTGAGGGCATCATGCTGACAGATTGAGTAATGCTGCTGTCAGTCACGTGAATTTGGAGACAGACCTTTCCCCAGTGGAACTGCTGGTGAATTTTCAGCAGAACATTCAGCTAAATGGTGTATGGTCACCTGACCTACAGAAACTACGACATCTAAATGCATATTGTTTTAAATTCCTAGATTTGTGGCAATTATATTATACAGCAACAGATAAGTAATCCAAATTTTGGTATCTGGAAGTGTAATACTGCTATGCCTAAAAATGTGGGAGTGTCTTTGAACTAAGTGGTTGGCAGAAACTGGAAGAAACTTGAGGACTATGATAAAGAAAGCCTAGGTTTCCTTAAACAAACTTAGACTTCGAGGCTGCTTCTGGTGAGGGTTCCTCCAGCCACAGTATGGCGTTGAAAACTTGAGAAAGAGGGGAACATGTTATAGGGTAGCAGAAAGGTGAGTGAAATTTTTGTCCGCCATTAAGTGGAAAGAAGAATGTGTAAGTAATGAGCCTGGTCATTCAATGAAGGAGATTTCCAAACAAAATTCTGAAAATCCTCCCTGTTCTCCTTGCTACATAGTAAAATGCAAAGAGGTAACAGAGAATAACCAGAACTTGATTTTGAAATTTTCAGCCTCTCTGGATGGCAAAAGATTTTAAAGTGAATTAATGACCTTCAAGCACAGTCAGGAATCATCAGTTAAAAAATGCTTTCTCCTTAAATGTAAGGTACATATAAACTTGAAATTACTGTGGAATGCCACAAAGATAGAACTTGTCTGTAAAGTAAGATACAAAATGAAACAAGAGCTGACAGATAGGGAAACAGCTGAGTACTGATTAGAAAGTTAAATCCCTGAATCTGCCTGTAAATCTTCTATTTCTGGATTTGTACTTACATGACTCATTAAACACATTTGATTTTGTTTCAACTAGTATGAGCTGTACTTTTGTCACACAAAATTAGGATTAAAGAAAAGCAAACAAAAAGAAGAAAAACAACAAAAAAGTGTGGTAGTAAGGAAAAACAAAAGTATAAAGGTGTGTGTGTATTGATGTAGATGGATAAAAAAGTACTGACAGTCTAATGTTATTGCTAGGTACTGTTGGAGTGGCTCTAATACATAGTGACCAACTGTTAAACACAACAAAACTGCCTGGTCCTGTACCATGCTCACAATCATCACTATGCTAAAGTGCCTTGTTGTAGCCACTGTGTCAGTCCATCTCCTTGAGACTCTCTCTTTTTGGTTGACTCTGTATCAAGCACATTGTCCTTCTCCAGAGACTGATCCCTCCTGATTATATGTTCAAAGTATGTGATATGCAGTTTAACCACCATTGTTTCTAAGGGACATTCTGAGTATACTTCTTCTAAGACAGAGATGACAATCTGTGGTATATTCAATATTCTTCACCAGTGCCACAATGTGAAGGCATCACTTTTTCTTTTGTCTTCTTTATTAATCATCCAGCTTTCACATGCACATGAGGCGATTGAAAACACCATGGCTTGGTTCAGGGGCACCTCAGTCTTCTAGGTGATGTCTTTGGTTTTCAACACTTTAAAGAATTCTTTTGCAACAGTTTGCCCAATATAATACAATGTGTCTTTTGATTTCATAGTTTAGGGAAGCAGCAGTCAAGAAATCAAGAGACACATTACACTGGTCAATCTGCTGCAAAAGCCTTTAAGTGTTGAAAACTGAAGACATCACCTAGAAGACTGGAGTGCCCCTGACTCAAGCCAAGGTGTTTTCAATAGCCTCATATGCTTGTGAAAGCTGGACAATTAATAAGGAAGATGGAAGGAAATGTGATGCCTTTGAATTGTGCTGATGAAGAATATTGAATATACTATGGATTGCTAAAAAAACTAACAGCTCTGTCTTGGAAGAAGTACAACCAAAACATTCCTTAGAAGCAATGATGGTGAGGCAGGTGGAGTCAAGATGGCAGACTAGATACATGTCTCTGCAGTAACAGTCCTTCCAGATGGAGAGGAAGTTAATAAGATATGTAGCAGTTAAAACTGGTTTTAAACATAGATTATTATGGGGAATTATAACAGTAGACACAAAGCACTATAAAGCCTCAACGTATCAAATCAAGAAACATAATACAGGAGTCTCAACAAACACAAAACCAACACCAAAAGGGGTGAAAAATCAACCCATAAAGAAGAATGTCCCAGAACAGAATAGTAAGAGCAACAGAGAAAACATCAACACAAAAATGAATACATCAAAATGACAGCACTAAACACATGCCTATTAATAATTATGTTGAATGAAAATGGAGTGAATGTCCCAGTCAAGAGACAACGAGTGACATTTTGGATCAAAAGACACAACCCATCTAGATACTGCTTAAAAAAAACTCATCTTAGACTTAAAGATATAAGCAAACTGAAAATTAAAGGACAGAAGAATATACACCAAGCTAATAATATACAAAAAAAGAGCAAGTGTGGCAATACTAATCTCAGATAAAATAAATTTTAATGTAAAATCCACCATCATGGACAAGGATGGTCACTCTTTATAGATGAAAGGTTAAACACACAAGCAGGACTTAACAATATTATATTTGTGTATCCAATACTAGAGCATCTAAATACATCGTAGAGACACTGACTACATTAAAAAATAATATAGATCACTCCACAATAATAGTGGGAGACTTCAACATTCCATGTTAAGTACTGGACAGATCATCTAGAACAAAGCTCAGTAAAGCCATAGTTAACCAACTAGACCTCATAGACATGTACAGACCTTGCTATCCATCAGCAGACAACTACACCTTCTTCTCCAGTGCACTTGGAGCATTTGCCAGAATAGACTATGTGATAGCACATAAAGCAACTCTCAACAAAATCCACACCATTGAATTATTGCAAAGCATCTTCTCAGAACATAAAGGCCATAAAAGTCAAAATGAATAGCAGAAAAAAACATAGATTGAAACTGGAATTCAAGGAAACTGGGTGACCTCTTGCTCAAAAAGCTGTGGGTTATAGAAGAAATCAAAGATGAAATAAAGAAATTTATGGATTCCAATGAGAATAAAAATACTACCTACCAGAACCCATGGGATACAGCCAAAGCAGTGCTCAGGGGCCAGAATATCTCTACAAGTGCACACATCTGCAAGGAAGAAAGAACCCAAAGAATTAACTGTATAGCTTGAACAAAGTACAACTGTATAGCTTGAACAAGTACAAAGAGAAACAGAGGAACCCGTCAGTCACCAGAAGAAAACAGATCATAAAGATTAGAGCAAAACTAATTAGAGAACAGAAGAACAATTGAAAAAATTCAAAAGACCAAAAGCTGTTTTTTTGAAAAGATCAACAAAACTGACAAACCATTGGCCAAACTTACTGGAAAAAACAAACAAACAAAAAAAACACACAACATATAAGACAGGAAAGGAAACAAATAACCCGATTAAGAAATGAGATGGGAGATGTCACAACAGGTTCAACAGAAATAGAAAATATCGTAACACAGTACTATGAAAGACTGTACTCTAACAGATTTGAAAACCTAGAGGAAATAAGACAAATTCCTAGATTCACATCACCTACCAGAACTATCACAAGGTGAAGCAGGACAACTTAATAAACCCATTCACTAAGAGATTGATGATTCAACAAAAAACTCCCAATTGAATAAAGCCCTGGACCAGATGGCCTCACCAAAGAATTCTACAAGGCTTTTAGAGAAGAGTTGCCTTCAATACTAGTGAGACAATTTCACAGCATAGAAAGGGATTGAATACTCCCAAGTGATTAACCACATAAATAACATAAAAGACAAGAATCACCTGATTTTGTCTGTTGATACGGGAAAAGGCGTTTGATAAAGTTCAACACCCATTCATGCTACAAACTCTCAACACAGTAGGAATAGAGGGGAAATTCCTCAATGCAATAAGGGGCATCTTTACAAAGCCACCTGCCTACATTATCATTAATGGAGAGAGACTGAAACAATTACCCCTGAGAACGGGAACTAGACAAGGATCCCACTCTCACCTCTCCTGTTCAGCATTGTACTAGAAGTTCTGGCCAGAGCAATTAGACAAAACTATGAAATACAGGGCTTCTGCACAGGCAAAGAAAAAGCAAAAATCTCCCTATCTGCAGATGACATGATTCCATATGCAGAGAGTCCTAAAGAATCCGTAAGGAAATTACTCAAACTGATAGAAGAGTTCAGCAAAGTCGCAGGATACAAGATAAATGTTGAGTTCTGCGGGTCCCTGCAGCTGCTCAGTACCGATGAAGAGTGCCACACAGAAGCACTGGTAGTGAGGAGGGAAGCTGGTATCTCTGAAGCCCCAGCAACAACTCTTAGGCATCAGGCAGTTCCCTTTTATTTAGTGAACAAAACAGGTGTATGTGCAGTAAAGCAGACATTAATTTGAATAGGAGGTAGGTAGTTCCTCACAAAGTAAATAGGTGTCTTCCTGTCTAACTAACATAAGAAAGGCCACTTCCTCAGGTGAATTCACCTCTCCAGGAGGTAAAGTACTTAGGCTTGGGCCTGGGTATCAGCATCACATTCAGCAGGCCAGACCCATTCTTTGGGAGGGTCATACATTCCAGCCCTTTGCAGCTCTTCTGCATTCACGCATTCCAGACTCACAAGTCCGGCATCCAGGCCACAATATTGCTCTGTGGCCAAGTTGCCCACAGCCCGAGCTGTGGTCATGTTGCCCACAATAAACATAAGGGAATCAGTAAAATTGCTTTACAGTAATAAAGAGATTGTTAAAGAAGAAATTACCAAATCAATACCATTTACTATAGCCCCCAAGAAGACCAAATACCTAGGAATAAATCTAACTAGAGAAACAACAGGCCTATACAAAGAGAACTACAAAACCTTACTATAAGAAACTAAGAGAAACATAAGGTAAATGGAGAAACCTACCCTGCTTGCGGACAGGAAGACTTAACATTGTGAAAATGGCAATTATACCCAAAACAATCTGCTTATACAATGCAATGTCAATACAAATTCCAGTAACATTTTTTAATGAGATGGAGAAACAAATCACCAGCTTTGTTTGGAAAGGGAAGAAACCCTGGATAAGTAAAGCACTACTGAAGCAGAGCAACATACAGGGAGGCCTCTCACTACCTGACTTTGGAACTTATTACATTGCCACTGTAGTCAAAAGAGCCAGGTACTGGTACAAAAAGATACATATAGATCAATGGAACAGAGATTGAGACCCCAGAGATGCCACCATCCTCCTATGAACAGCTGATTTTTGAAAAAGCCCTAAAATTTTAACCTGGGGTAAAAACAATCTCTTTAACAAATTCTGCTAGTAAAATTGGGTATCCATCTGCAGAAAACTGAAACAAGACCCATATCTCATACTTTATACAAAAACCAACTCACATTGATAAAAGGCCTAAACATAAAATCTAAAATGATAAAGCTCATCCAAGAAAAAATAAGATCAACAATGGTGGTTCTAATATACAAAATAGAAAGACTTCAAAATCTGACAAAGAAAGCACAATTCACGGAAGAGAAAATAGTTGAATGAGAACTACTAAGAATCAAACATTTTTGCTCATCCAAAGATTTTATCAAAACAATTAAAAGAACGGGAAAAAAATATTTGGCAGCTATATGTCAGACTGATGTCTGATCTCCATAATCTACAAGCTATTAAAAATATCAACAAGAAAAGGATTAATAATCCAATTAAGAGATGGGTGAAGGAGATGTATAGACAATTCTCTAAAGAGAATATCCAGTCAGCCAAAAGACGCATGTGGAATTGCTCATGGTCATTAGCTATTAAAGAAATTCAAATCAAAACTACGATGAGATATCATCTCACCCTAAGAAGATTGGCCATGATCCAAAAAACACAAAGTAACAAATAGGGGAGAGGTTGTGGAGAAATTGGAACTTGCCTACACTCTTGGTAGATTGCAAAATGGTGCAATCTCTTTGGAAAACAATCTGGCACTTCCTTAAAAAGTTGAAAATAGATATACCATTTCACAGCAATCCCACTGCTTAGAACATATTCTACAGAAGCAACGACATTCACAGTAACAGATACCTGCACGTGAATGCTTATTGCAGCACAGTCCACAGCAGCAAAATGATGATATCAACCCAGATGTCCAACAACAGATGAATGGATAAATAAACTATAGCATATAGACTCAGTGGAACACTATGCAATGATGAAGAGCAAGGATGATTTTAGGGAACAACTCATAACTTGGTTTCAATTGGAAGACATCATACTGAGTGAAATCAGTCATGGCACAAGGACAAATATTGTATGAGACCCCTATGATAAGGACTTGAAAACAGACTCATGTACAGAAGACAAGACTCTTTGACTGCTGCAAGGGAGGGAAGGGAAGAAGGGAGAGGGCTAGTTATAGATTAGTTAGCTGATAGAAATTTAGTTGGGTGAAAGCAGTGACAGCACACATTAGAAAGAAGATCAGCTTAACTGGGCTTCAACATAACATGATTATTCTTCCGATCTTAACCCAAATTGCAAGGACAGAATAGCAGGTGTGGGGGTCTGGGGACCATGATCTCAGGGGACATTGTGGCCAATTGGCATAACTATCCTATTGCTAAGAGAGTCTTCCGCACCACATATTGGTGAGCAGCATCTGGGGTCTTAAAAGCTAACAAGCTGCCATCTGAAGTACTCCAAATGGTCCCACCTCAGCAAGAACAAGATGATCACCAAGACAAAAATGACACGGGAGAAAGAGAACCCAGAAGACAGAAAGACTGGTGGTGCCAGGCTACCACCAGTGACAGCCATGATGGGGCTCACAAAGTTGAGTCTCAGTGGCAACACGAGAATAAAAAGGGGTACACTCTGAGAACACCACTAAAAGACTGAAATTGATGGTCAAAATGCCTCGAGGCTCCCCTGGAAGAAAGGCCCCTGTTCTTGATGCTGCCTCTGTCCATAAATTGTTACTGAGGTCAACACCTCGGACAGGAATAGATTGGACTCGGCTACCCAGAGTGAGTGATTTGTGTGTGCACCTTATAATTCTAGCATCTATAGGATATTGTCCTACTGGTCTCTTACTAGAGGCCAGTGGAGAGGGTGGAGAAGACGGGACAGGAGATTGTTAAGATGATACGACATGTATAGAACAGGAAGGAGGAATGTGATGTCACCAGGCAAGGAGAGCAGCAGGAGTGGCACATAGGCAGATGTGCAAATTTAAACTGGATTCTACACTCTCAGTCACAATAAATACATAAAATAAAATATAAAATGAAGAAGAAATGATGGTGAGTCTACATCTCATGTATAAGGTCACTATGAGTCAGAATTAACACGATAGCAGTGTTTTCTGTTTTTGTTTTTTTTGCTTTTGCTTCCATGGGTGTTAAGAATCCAAATAAAATGAAAACCTTGGTAAGTCCAGTATTTTCTCCATTTATCACGATGTTGTTTATCGGTCCAGTTGTGAGGATTTTTGTTGTCTTCATGTTGCGGTATAATACATTCTGTAGGCTGTAATCTTTGATCTTCATTAGTACTTCAAGTCCTCTTGACTTTCGGCAAGCAAGATTGTATCATCTGCACAACGTACGTTGTTAATGAGTATTCCTCCAGTCTTGTTCCTCTTCTCAGAGTATTTGCTCAGCATACAGACTCAGTAGTTATGGTAAAAGGATCCAACACTAATATAGTCCTTTTCTGACTTGAAACCATGCAGTGTCCTCTTGCTCTGTTCAAATGACTGCCTCTTGATCTACATACAGATTCCTCCTGAGGACAATTTAGTGTTCTGGTATTCCATTCTTTACAATATTATCCAGAATTTGTTATGCTTCACACAGTCTGATGTCCTTGCATAGTCAGTAAGACCCAGGTAAATATTTTTCTTGTGCTCTCTGCTTTCAGCCAGGATCTACCTGACATCACCAATGATATCATTGCTGGAACCGAGGATATCACTTGGTCTCCATCCAAGTCCCTAAAAATATTCTGAATTCACTAGCTTCGGAGTTTTTAAAGAAACAGAGATAGGTTATGAACTAACAAAACATCATATAGTATTCAACAAGTGTTTAGAATGTTAAAAATGTTAAAAGTTATTTAAAATGTTAGATTGACTATTCAGGAGGAGTAAAAGCCAATAATAACCTGTTTTAGTCTAGTGCTTTTAACAAAACCCTGATTTTCTGACACGCTATTTCTAAGAAATATCACTATCTCAGCTTGCTATTCAGTGAAAGATTTGCAGTATCTTTTACATTTAATGTCTTCCTGCTTTTTATTCTAAAACTTTGTCCTCCTTTTTTTTTTAGCATAATAAAATTAAAGGAAAACACACACATGCACAAGGAAAGTCATTATCCTGTGTTGGAGTCAATGCTATCATTGCTATTCAAAGGCAGGAAGTAATCAGTTGTTAGCTTGCAGCCAAGGAAACTGTTATATTTGTAATGGAAGGGAAAAAAAAAAGCCAAATGCAAGTAATGTACTAGGATTTGAAAAAAAAATGGCAAGAGAAAAGAATAGGATCATTCTTTCTACTTGATTTTTTTACTTTCACTGGATGCATTCAAACTACTGTACTTCTAAATTGCAGCAGACGGATAGATATATTAGAGGAAATCCATCTATCAGTGTGTTGAGACAGCATGTTAAGATTTCCAATCTGATCAAGTGTCATTCTGTTTATGCTATACAAAATGTTGAATTATATTTTATGCAAATTGATAGGAATGCTTCCAGTTTCTGAAAGAATGTGTTCTCTTGTTCATTAATTCATGCATTCAATAAATATTCACTGAGTGTATGTTTTGAGGTATTTTTCTATATGCTGAAGGTAACAATGTGCATAAAATAGACAATGCTCTTGTATACAAACTGCAAGATAGTTTAGCTGCAAGTAGAAAGCTTATACCCCAAACCAAACCATACCCAAGGTGATTCCAACTCATAGCAGCCCTATACAACAGAGTAGAACTGCCCCATAGAGTTTCCAAGGAGTTCCTAGTGATTTTGACCTTCCAACTCTTTGGTTAGCAGCTGTGAAACTTAACCACTATATCACCGGGATTTCCAGAAAGTATATAGGATATTGAAACTCAGTCTTTGGCTAAAAATCAATTATACTTGCAGTTGCTGCAAAACTGTTAAACAGATTTCTCCCCAGATTGTTTTTTAAAAATGTTATTGTGCTTTAGGCAGAAGTTCATAGAACAAATCACTTTCTCATTAAAAAATTTATATAGAAGCTGCCCTTGCCCGTAAATTATAACGAAGATCCACTCTTCAGACATGAATGGATTGGACTTGGCAATGCAGAGTGGCCATATATTAGATGCACTTTATGGTTCTGTGCATCTGTAGGATATGACCTGGCTGACCTCTGGCTAGAGTAAGGGGAGTGGGTAGAGAGGAGCGGAAAGGAGACTCTTGGGAGGATGAGACATGTATGGAGCAGAGAGGAATAGTGTGCTGTCACTGGGCAGGGAGAGCAGTGGAAGCTGCATATAGGTGGGTATGTAAATTTGTATGGGAATGTGCATTTTCACTCAGCCATAAAAAAATACATATATATAGAAATTGTTTTGTGACATTGGTTGCCATCCCTGGAAAGTGTCAGCACTCTTCTCCCCTCCTTTTCCACCACATGTTCCCTGTGTCCATTCCTCCACTTTTCCTGTCCCTTTTTGCTTTCTTGTCTTTGCTTTTGGCAAGGCTTGGTCATTTGGGCTCATACACTTGATCAAAATAGGAAGCATGTTCCACACATGTGTTATTGTTTGTGTTATAGTCTGTCTAAATCTTTGGCTGGAGTCCTGGGGATGTAGTTGTTAAAAGTTCGTCTGCTAACCAAAAGGTCAGCAGTTCTAGTCCACCAGCCACTCCTTGGAAATGCTGTGGGGCAGTTCTACTCTGTCTTATTGGGTCATCATAAGTTGGAATTGAGTAGATGGCAACTGGTAATATTTGGTTGAAAGTTGGAGTTCAGGAGTAGCGTCAGTTCTAAGTTAGCTAAGTGTCCAGACACCTGCTTCCGGGGTTCCTCCAGTCTGGTCTTTGTGTGTGTGTGTGTGTGTGTGTGTGTGAATTTTAATTATTTCATACTTCTTTTCCCCCCCATTGTGTCCAGTACCCTTTACTGTGATCTCTGTTCGGTGTGATCAGTAGTGGTAGCCAGATACCATCTAGGTCTTCTGGGCTTAGGCAAGTGGAAGCTGTGTTTCATGGGGTCCGTTAGTCCTTTGGACTAACGTTTTCCTTGTATCTTTAGTTTTCTTTAATCTTCTTTGCTCTGGACAAGATGAGACCAAATAGTTGCATTTTGAATGGATGTTCAGGAATGCTATTAAGACCCCAAATACTGCTTACCAAAGTAAGAGATAGGCCATTTTCTTTACAAACTGTATTATTCTAATTAACCTAGATATCCCCTGAGACCATGGTTGCTAGCCCTGAGCCCCAGGAATCCAGTCCTTCAAGGTATGTGGATGGTCTAAGAAGTTTCTGACTTTAATTTGATCAAGTTGTGCTGGCTTTCCCAAACACTGTGTACTCTATCACTTCACCAAACTTAACACTTGTCCACCACATAATTAGTAATTTTCTCCCACTTGTAACTGTCAAAAATATTTTTTGATTGTATATAGAACTTCTCTCGAGTTTTTACAATAGTGACCTCATAAATATTTGTCCTTTTGTGATTGACTTATTTTATTCAGCACAGTGTCCTCCAGATTAGTCCAAGGTATGAGATGTTTTGAGAATTCATTATTGTTCTCTATCACTGGGTGGCATTTCGCTATGTATATGTACTTCGATTTGTTTATCTATTCTTATGTAGATGGACACTTAGGTTGTTTCTGTTTTTGTTATTGTGAGTAATGCTGCAATGACTATGACTATGCGTATATTTCTTCAAGCAACGGCTCTAGAGTGTATTTCTAAGAGGGGGATTGCTAGAATGTATGGTGTTTCTATTTCTGGCTTTTTAAAGAGGCACCGTATCGCTTTCCATAGTGATTATACAATTTTACGTTCCCACCAGAAGTATACAAGTGCTCCAGTTTCCCCATACCCATCCTAACATTTGTTTTCTATTTTTTTGATTAGTGTCAGTAATGTTAGAATGAGATGGTATCTCATTTCAATTTTGATCTGCATTTCTCTAATGACTAATGATCAGGAGCATTTCCTCATGTCTGCTGGTTGCCTGAACGTCTTTTCTTTAAAGTGTCTGTTCATTTTCTTAAGAACTTTTTTTTTTTAAATTGGATTGTTTGTCTTTTTGTTGTTGAGATGTTAACATAATCTATAGATTTTAGAAATTATACCCTTGTGAGACATCTGGTAATCAGAAATTTTTGCAGCCTGTAAGTTCTCATTTTACTCTTTTGGTGATGAACATAGTGCTTAATTTTTAGGAGTGTCCAGTTATCTAGTTGATCTTCTGAATTTGTGCATTGTTAGTCATGGTTCATATTGTATTTATGACATGTTCTAGCGCTTGTAGCATTGATCCTATATTTTCTTCTATATCTTTATCATTTTAGGTTTTATATTTATGTCTTTCACTCATTTTTAGTTAGTTTTTGCAGGTGGACATTTAGTTTTGCCAACACCATTTGTTAAAAAGACCTTCTTTTGCCCATTTAATGGACTTTAATCCCTTGTCAAACATCAGTTGATAGTAAGTGGATAGATTTACACCTGGGTTTCCAATTCTGTTCCAGTAGTTTGTGTGTCTCTTGTACAGGTATCAGGCTATTTAGACCATTGTGGCTATACAGTAAGTTCTAAGACCAGGTGTAAATCTTGGTGCTGTAGTGATTAAGTGCTACAGCTGCTAACCAAAAGATCGACTTTTGAATCTGCCAGGTGCTCCTTGGAAACTCTGTGAACAGTTCTATTCTGTCCTATAAAGGGACACTGTAAGTCAGAGTCATCTCAACTGCAGTGGGTTTGGGTTTGGGGTAAGATCAGGTGGTGTGAGGCCTCTTATTTTGTTCTTTTTCTTTGTTTATGCAGAGCTTCTTTCTATGCAAAGTTGTTGATTTGTTAAAGAATGCTGTTGGTATTTGGATTGGTATTGTATTATATATGTAGACTGCTTTGGGTAGAATTGACATTTTTGCAATGCTATGTCTTCCTATGTATAGGTATGGTATGTTTTTCTGTTTATGCACGTCTCTTTTCGTTTCTTGCAATAGTCTTTTGTAGTTTCCTTTGTATGTCTTTTCATCTCCGGTTTGATTTATTCGTAAACATCTTGTCTTTTCAGGGGCTATTATGGAAACACTGGTGGTGTAGAGTTTAAGGGCTACAGCTGTTAACCAATAGATTGGAAGTTTGAATCCATGAGGCACTTCTTGGAAAATGCTATAGGGCAGTTCTACTCTGTCCTACATGGCTGCTATGCATTGGAACCAACTCAACAGCAATGGATTTCATTTTGGTAGGGGCTATGCTACAATACTGTTTTCATGATTTCCTTTCAGAGTTCAATTTGTTGGTATATAGGAATCCAACTGATTTTTGTATGTTAATCTTGCTGCTTTGCTGAGTCTTTTTTTATTAGTTTCAGTAGTTTTCTTGTGGAATCTTTGGAACTGTCTATGCATAGGATCATATCATCTGTGAATATAGTATTACTTCTTCCTTTCCAGTTGGGATGTCCCTCATTTATTCATTCACTTCTTTCTCTCTCTTCCTTCCTCCCTTACTCCTACCCTTCTTTCCTCCCTTCCTCCCGTCCTTCCTTCCTTTCTGTCTCTCTTATTTTAATTATTGTTGTAGCTAGGATTTCCAGCACAACACTCACTAGCAGTGGTGATGAAGAGATTCTTGTCTTTTTTCCATTCTCAGGTGGAATGCGTTCAGCATCTCTACATTGAGAATGATGTTGGCTGTTGGTTTGGTATAGACGCCTTTTATTATGTTGAGGAATTTCCCTTTTATTCTTATTTTATTGAGATTTAAAAAAAAAATCAGGAGTACTTGATTTTGTCAAATGCCTTTTCTGCATTGATTGGGGTAATCATATGACTCTTTTCTTTTGTTTGTTTGATTGATTTCCTAATGTTCAATCACCCTTTCTTACCTGGTAGGAATCCCATTGGTTGTGGTATATACTTGTATGCTGAGTTCTATTGGCTAGAATATTGTTGAAGATTTTGCATCTATATTGATGAGAAATATTGGTTTGTAATTTTGTTTCTTCATGGTATCTTTGCCTGGCTCTGGAATCAGGTTTATACTGGCTTCAGAATGAATTTGGGAGCATTCCTTCCTTTTCTATCCTCTGAAATACTTTGGCTGGTACTAGTGTGAGTTCTTTGAGTGTTGAGCAGAATTCTCCACTGAAACTTTCTGGACTAATGTTTTTTTCTTGTTGGGAGTTTTTTTTTTTAAGTTACCTTCCATCGCTTCTCTTGTTACGGGTCGTTTAGATTTTTCATCTCAGTTTGTGTGAGTTTTAGTAGGTACTGTGTTTCTGGAAATTTGTCAACTTCCACTACTGTTTCAAATTTGCTGGAATACAATTTTCTTAGTATTTTGTTATGATCATTTTTTTTTTTTTATTTCAGTTGGGTCTCTTAATGTCTGCTATTTCATTTCTTATTTGGGTTATTTACTTCTTTCATTTTCTTTTTTGTCAGGGGCGAAAAGAGACTGCACCATAAAGATGGCGTTTGCTATCAGGAGCTCCTCCCCGAGACACTCCCGGTCTGATGATTAGCCTGCTGACGCAGTTCCTTGCTGGTGCGTGAAGGGCTCGTGATTAGCTTTCTGATTGCTGGCCTCTAGAGCCCATAGCCACTCAGCTTCTCTTTGCAATGCTATGTTTTGCTCGTGCACTGCACATGAATCAGCTGTGCCTTATGATTGGTGAGATTGGACTATATAATGGGTGAGGGACGCTGTAGAAGAAGAACAAAGAAAGTAGAACAAAGGAAGCAGACACAGCCTTGGGAGCTGCAGCTGCCGCCATGTCCCTGAACGCCGCGGCGCAGCAGGAGAGCGAGGAAGAAGGACATAGGAAGTAGAATAGGAAGTAGAATAGGAAGAAGAATAAAGCAAGCAACTTGCAAGGTGGCTCGTATCCGTGTGTCCTGTCTTCTTTCCGCGGGCGGACAGTTAGGCAGCGACACTTTTTGGCAGTTTGACCAATGACTGGTTGATTTTGTTGATCTTTTCAAAGAACTAACTTTTGATCTTGTTGATTTTGTTTGTTTTCTATTTCGTATTTTATTTTATTTCTGCTCTAATATTTATTATTTCATTTCTTCTGATGGCTGTAAGTTTCTTTTCTTCATCTCTTTCTATGTGCTTTGTTATCTGCTAACATTTTGTTTTTTTGATGTGTGTGTTTGTTTCTATAAATTGACCTCTGAGCACTGCCTGGTGGCTCCCAGGTTAAGAGCTCAGCTGCTAACCAAAAGACTGGCTGTTCAGATTCACCAGCTTCAACTTGAAAACCTTATGGGGCACTTTTACTGTATTCTATAGGATTGCTATGAAATGGAATCAACTTGATGGTGACAGAATTTTTGATATAGAGCAATGCCTTTGCTGTATTGGATTTGTTGTTGTTGTTCTCTCTCTTCCTGTTATTGTTTCCTACTACTATGTTCTTGTGATCAGAGATGATGTTTTGTATTATTTAGATGTTTTGAGGATTGCTGTGTGGCATAAAATATGGTCTATTCTGGAGAATGTTCCACTTGCATTGGAAGACAATGTATACTTTGCTGCTGCTACATGCAGGGTTCTATACTCTCATGAGATCAATTGATTGTTTGTGACCTTTAGCTCTTTTGAAGTTTTGCTAAATTTCTTTCTGGATGTTATGTCCTTTGTTGAGAGTGACATGTTGTCTCTTTCTCTTTTCCATGCTGCTGGAATTTGTTTTATGTGTTTTTGAGCCCTGTTCTTGAGTGCATAGATATTTACAAAGGTTATGTCTTCTTGATGGATTATGCCTTTAATCATTACATAATGTTCTTTGTCTTTTGTGATTGCTTTTACCTTAAAATCTATTTTTTATGAGATTAATATTTCCACTCCTGATCCTTTGTGGTTTCACCCTGTATATAAATCAAAAGGCAGTTGTTTGAACAGAAAAAGGGATATTGCGTGGTTTGAAGTCAGGAAAAGGGTGTAACAGAGTTGTATCCTTTCAATGCCTATTAGGCTGTATGCTGAGCAAATAATCTCAGAAGCTGTATTAGATGAAGGATGAGGCACCAGGATTAGAGACAGATTCATTAGCAATGCTTGATATGTAGAAGACACTACCTTTCTTGCAGACAGTGAAGATTACTTGAAGCACTTATTGATGAAAATCAAAGACCACAGCCTTTAGCATGGATTATACATCAATACAAAGAAAAAAAAATCTTGTCAACTGCAGAGTGGTTACCTCATGATAAACAGAAAGAAGATTGAAATTGTCAAAGATTTCACTTAACTTGTATCCACAATCGACACCCATGGACACCCAGCAGTGAAGAAATCCAAAGGCACATTGCTCTGGGCCAAGCTGAGGCAAAAGACCTCTTCGAAGAGTTGAAAAGCAAAGACATTACCTTGAAGACTAAGCTGGCCTATCTAAGCCACGGTATTTTCAATCACCTTGTAGGTATGCGAAAGGTGAGCAATGAATAAGCGAGACCAAAGAAAGATAAATACTTTTGAACCATGGTGCTGGGGAAGAACCTTGACTATACCACCAGAAGAACAAACAAATCTGTTTTGGAAGAAGTACTAACAGAATGCTTTTTAGAAGCAAGGCTGGCAAGAGTATATCTCATGAACTTTTGAGATGTTAATCAAGAGGGATCAGTTCGGAGAAAGACATCATGCTTGGTAAAGTAGTGGGTCGGTGAAAAGAGAAAGACTCTCAGTGAGATGGATTACACAGTGCCTGCAGAACCAGGCTCACCAATAACGACAACAGTGAGGGTGCAGCAGCACCAGGTAGTGTTTCATTCAGCTATACATAGGTTGCTGTGAGTCTAAAGCAGCTGAACAGCATTTAACAACGTGATTTTTAATGTATTTATGTTTTTATGTCTTACATGTGTCTCTGATGGACAGCACACCAATGAGTTGTGTTTTTTTCTTCTATTTATGCATCCTGACATTCTCTGTCTCTGAGTAGATGCTTTTAAAGCCATTTCCATTCAGTATGATTATCAGTAAGTTTGAGTTTGTTGCTATCATACTGTTGTGGTTTTTTTTTTTTTTTTGGTGATGCTGATGTTTTCTCTGTTCATCTTGTTTTCCTCTCCTGAGTTTCTGTTTGTATGTGTACACGTGTGTGTGTGTTTTCTTTCCTTATTATAAATTTTATCTTCACTGAGTCTATGTTTTTCTTTATATTTTCACAGTAGTTTTCTTTGTGGTTACCTTAAACTTTACTCTTATCTTCCTAAATTAGAATTAATATATTATTACTTGATATTACCTTGCCCTCCTCTCCATTTAAATGTTCCATACCTACACCATTTATTCTCCTTTTTTATTTTGATAATGTTGTCATTTACAGAATTACCTATCTTTTATGCTGTTTTAAGTTCACTGTGAGTCAGAATCGACTCAATGGCGCTGTGTTTGGTTTGTTTTTGGTTTTATCTTTGTTTTATTATTGAGAATATTTACATAGGTTTGTATCTAGCTATTGTCCTATGTCTGAAGTTCTGGTTGTTGCCTGATGTTGTTCTCCATCTGAAGGGCTTCCTTTAACATTACTTGTAAGGATGGTTTGTTTCTTATGAATTTCCTTAAGTTCTGTTTATCTGCGAATGTCATAATTTGACCACTGTATTTGACAGAGAGTTTTGCAGGATATGTAATTCTTGGTTGACACTTTCTATATTGATTGTATGTTAGTTTGTTTCCTTCTGCTTTTTGTGTTTTGTTTTGGTATGTCTAGGTAAGAGGGCTGGGCTTTGCTGTTTGCTCATCTTTGGGTACAATAGCTCTTACTATCTTTTCCAGGTGAGCAGGACAGCAGGAGACAGGGTGAACTCATTTCTCTGAGACTGGTTTGGTGAGGTGATGGAGGATGGAATGAATGGATAAGGTCTACCTACTGATTCTAAAGCAGGGGCATTTACATTCCCTTGATGGATTGAACAGATAGTTAGATGGGCCTGTTTCCCACCTTTCAGCATCTGGTTATGAGACAGGAGGGCAGATGTGCTATGAGCTGAGTGTAGTAGCAGGTGTGAGCACCAGAAATGCTCTAGCTACAATGGCATAGCAGCGTCTTCCATGAAGGGCAGGGAAGTGGCATAAAGAGTTAGGTTGGGGAAGAGAAAGAAAAGAGAAACAAAATGTAGTCAGTGTTGTGGGTAGTGTAGACCTGGGGGCCAGCAGGAAGAAAGGAGATAGCGTATGTTGCTTGGTGGAAAAGAGAAAGATGAGAAAGAACTAGATACACACACTGATGGCTCAGTGGGGTCTAGGGAGTGGAGGCAGGATTCAAAGACTAGTGAGAAGGGAGGAGAGATGGTAGACAATGCTACATATGAGGGAATAAGAAAACAAAGAAACAAAAAAGTTAAAACGAAATGGTAGGGTGTTAGGAGACAGTTGGTTGGAGCAGGGCTGCCCAGGGTAATGGCAGTCCGGCTAATGATTCTCTAGCTGCAGTGCCATGGTGGGAGTTGGTGAGAAGGGGAGGTGGCTTATGTGGCCAGGTTAGAGGGAGAAAGAAAAAGAAGAAAGAGGATGGGGGGGGGGGGGTGGAAACACACAGCAGAAATGTTGGAGGGGCTGTGGGGTGTGGTAACTTGTATTATGGATCTGGCAGCACCAGGATGTGTATTGGGGGTGGTTCTTACTTGTTGCAACTCAGGGATAAAAAACTATATGAAACATTGCATGGGAGAAGAAACTCATAGAAAGCAGGGAACAAGGAGTAAAGTGTTGGGAAAGTGTGTTTCTCTCTTTACCACATGCTGTGTCTCTTGTTGGGAGCTCTGACAAAAAGGTAAGTGTTGGAAAATCATGTTTCTCTGGTTAACAGGTTTTCTGTCTCTTGTTGGGAGCTCCATGTAGTTGTTTTTCCGTACTCCCTATCTGGGGTAGTTGCTGGCTGTGTTCTAAGATGGTGACATTTTGTCATGTTAGTTGATAAGGGAATTCAATTCTGTATATCTCCTTATTCTCTTAATTTTGTCAGTTTCTTCTTCCATTTGGTGTTTGTTCTGGTTCTATATTCTTTCATTTTATGTTTGGGTTTCTGTGATCAATGTTTGTATCTGTTTTACTTAGTTTTTCAGGTCTCTGCTGCATAGGGGTGGTGTGGTTCATCCACCTAAGGTACCAATTGGTTCTGCTGCCTTCCCTGTTCAGTACTTGATTAATCATTTTCTAAATCTTTTATCTAAATCTTTTTTTCTTGTGATTAAGAGAAAGTATGCAATACAAATTAATTTTACATGCTCAGCTGTCTGAAACTCCTTTTGCTCTCCCTACCCAATGACAGCACACTCCTCCTTTTTGTTCTATACTTGTGTCCTCTTGCCAATCTCCTGTACTCTCCTCTCGACCTCTTCTCTCCCGCCTAGAAAGAGACCAGTAGGACAGCATACTATAAATGCATAGAATCATAAAGTACACTCATGATATGGTCACATTTTGTCTTCGAGTCCATTTTTGTCCAAAGAGTTGACCTCAGTAGTGTTTTCTGGTCAGGAGCAGCAGCAGGTCTAGAGGCCACACTCCCAGGGGATCACTGAGGCCATTGGACCATCAGTTGTGGTCTTTTAGTAGAGTTCTTGAGGCACATCTTTCTTTTTCTCATGTTGTTTCAGGGACTCAACATTGTGTGCCTTGTCACAGCTGTCTCTGGTGTTGGCTGGGCACCATCTGGTTCTTCTAGTCACATGTTGATACAGTCTCCCATTCACATAGGTCCTTCTGTTTCCTGAGCTCTTGTTTCCTTGTGTCTTTGTTGTTCTCAATGAATATCTATTCTAGATAAGTTGGGACCAGTTGGTAAACCTCAGATGGTGGCTTGCTAGCTTTTAAGACTCCGGACATGATTCACAAATAGAGCTGCAAACGACTCTTTTAGCAACAGGCTAGTTATGCCAGTTGGCCTCGTCCCCTGAGAGCGTGGTCCCCAAGCCTTTGCTCTTGCTACTGTATCCTTGCAATCTTGCGTTGAGATTAAAAGAGCTTTCAGTTTATGGTGAAGTCCAGTTAATTTGATCTACTTTGTACTGTGTGCTGTCACTGCCTTCACCTAAGTAAATTTCTATCAACTATCTAATTTATGACTAACTTTCTCCCTCCCTTCCCACCCTTGTAACCATCAAAGAGCCTTTTCTCCTGTATATAGGTCAATTTTTAAGTCCTTGGAGTGCCAAGGCCAAGTGCCGTCAAGTCGGATCCGACTCATGGCGACCCTAGTCCTTAGAGTAGGGGGTCTCATACAATATTTGTCCTTGTGCCTGCATGCCCATTCACCCTCGTCAACATCACAGAGGCAAAATTCACAATACATAGGAAGAATCTCACCATATTGGGACTCAAAGCCAAGGCAAATCAATACATACATTTTTGGGGGGAGACAATGCAACCCATGACAGATGGTATCTCATCAAAGTTTTGATTTGGATTTCTCTGATAACTAATGATCGTGAGCATTTCCTCACGTGTCTTTTGGCTTCCTGGATGTCTTCTTTGGTGAAGTGTCTGTCCATCTCCTTTGCCTATCACTTAACTGGATTATTTACCTTTATCTTGTTGATATTTTTCAGTACTTCGTAGGTTATAGAGATCAGACTTCAGTCTGACATGTAGTTGCCAAACATTTTTTCCCATTCTTTAGGTAGTCTTTCAATTCTTTTGTTAAAGTCTTTGGGTGAGCAAAATGTTTGATTCTTAGTAGTTTCCATTTATCTATTTTCTGTTGATGGTGTTTTGTCAGACTTTGAAGTCTGCCTAAGCTGTGTATTAGAACATCCATTGCTGACAGTTTTTTTTTCTTGCACGCTCTTTATTGTTCTAGGTTTGATACTTAGGTCTTTGATTCATGTTGAGTTAGTTTTTGTATAAGATGTGAGGTATGGGTCTTGTTCCAATTTTTTGCAGATGGATATCTGATTTCGCAGGTACCATTTCTTAAAGACATTACAGTCTTAGGGTCTTTGTCAAACATCAACTCTTCATAAGAGGATGGTGGCATCTCTGGGATATCAACTCTATCCCATTGGTCTATATGTCTTTTTTTGTACCAATACCAGGCTGTTTTCACTGCTCTGGCAGTGTAATAGCTTCTAGGTCTGGGTAGTATGAGGCCTCCCATTGTGTTACTCTTCTTTAACAGTGCTTTATTTCTCCGGGGTTTCTTCCTTGTCCAAGCAAAGTTTGTGGTTTGTTCCTCCATCTCATTAAAAAATGTCACTGGAATTTATATTGTGATTGCATTGTATATGTAGATCACATTGAGTAAAATAGACATTTTCACAATGTTAAATCTTCCTGTCCGTGAGCAGGGTAGGTTTCTCCACTTATGTAAATCTCTTTTGGTTTCTCACAGTAAGGACTTATAGTTTTCTCTGTATAGGTCTCTTATTTCTCTAGTTAGATTTACTCCTAGATATTTTATTTTCTTGGGGGCTATAGTAAATGGTATTGATTTGGTGATTTCTTCTTTGATGATCTCTTCATTAGTATAAAGAAATCCTACTGATTTGTTTATTTTTATCTTATATCCTGATATTTATTGAACTCTTCTATTAGTTCCAGTAGTTTACTTAAGAATTCCACAGTATTCTCTGTATATACCATCACATCATCTGCAAATAAGGAGGTTTTTACTTCTTCGTTGCCAGTACAGATGCCCTCTGTTTCTTTGTCCTTTCTAATTGTTCTGGCTAGAACTTCTATGACAGTGTTGAAGTGGTGACAGTGGGCATCCTTGTCTAGTTCTCATTCTCAAGGGGAATTCTTTCAATCCCTGTCCATTCTGGGTGATGTAGGCAGTTAGCTTTGTGTAGATGCCCCTTATTGCATTGAGGAATATCCTCTCTATTCCTACTGTGCTGAGAGTTTGTAGCATGAATGGGTGTTGGATTTCGTCAAATGACTTTTCTGCATCAATTGACAAAATCAGGTGATTCTTGTCCTTTGTGCTATTTATGTGGTTGATCACACGAATTGTTTATCTGATATTGAACCACCCTTGTAGTCCTGGTATGAATCCCACTTGGTCATGATGCCTTACTTTTTTGATACTTTGTTGAATTCTATTGGCTAGGATTTTGTTGAAGTTTTTGGCATCTAGGTTCATGAATGATATTGGTCTGTAATTTTCCTTCCTCTGAGTTTTTTTCCCTGGCTTTGGTATCAGGGTTATGGTGACTTCATAGAGTGAATTTGGGAGTATTCCATTGCTTTATATGCTGTGAAATAGTCTCAGTAGTATTGGAGTTAACTCTTCTCTAAAAGTCTGGTAGAATTCTCTGGTGAAGTCATCTGGGCCGGGACTCTTTTTGGTTGGTAGTTTTTTAAATAACTTTTTCAATTTCTTCCTCTGTGATTGGGTTTTGTGTATTTCTGGATATGAATCTAGAAATCTGTCCATTTCCCAGAGGCTTTCAAATCTGTTAGAGTACAGTATTTCATAGTATTCTGTTATGATACTTTTGAGTTCAGTTGGGTCTTTGTGACATCTTGTGTCTCATTTTTTATTCAGGTTGTATGTTTCCTCTCCTTTTTTTCTTTGCTAAGTTTAGCCAATGGTTTAACAATTTTGTTGATCTATTCAAAGAACCAGCTTTTGATTTTGTTAATTTTTTCAATGATTCTTCTACTCTCTAATTCATTTAGTTCTGCTCTAATCTTTTTTTTTTTTAATTTTTATTTTTATTTAACATAACTGAGTGAAAATGTCTGCTCTAATCTTTGTTGTGTGTTTTCTTCTGGTGCCTGAGGGGTCTCTCTGTTGCTCTCTTTCTACTTGTTCAAGCTATAAGCTTAATTCTTAGGTTTGAGTCCTCTCTTCACTCCAGATGTATGCATTTATAGTGGTAAATTGACCTCTGAGCACTGCTTAGCTATATCCAGTAGGTTCTGGTAGGATGTGTTCTCATTCTCATTTGATTCCATAAATTTCTTTATTTTGTCCTTGATTTCTTCAATAACCCATGAATTTCTGAGCAAGGTGTTGTTCAGTTTCCAGAAGTTCAAATTTCTATCTATCTACTTTTTTCTGCTATTGATTTCAACATTTATAGCTTTATGGTCTGAGAAGATGCTTTTCAAGAATTCAGTTGTTTGGATTCTGTTGAGATTTGCTTTATGTCCTAACACGTGGTCTATTCCAGAAAATTTTCCAAGTACATTGGAGAAGACGGTGTACTTAACTGTTGATGGGTAAAAAGTTCTGTATATGTTGACGAGGTCTAGATGGTTAATTGTCACAATAACATCTTCTGTATCTTTACTGAGCTTTTTTCTGGATGATCTGTCCATTACTGAACGTGGATTGTTGAAGTATCCAGCTATTATTGTGGAGCAATCTATCTTATTTCTCAGTGTAGTCAGTGTTTGCTTAATGTATTTAGATGCTCTGGTATTAAGTGCTTAAGTATTTAATATTGCTATGTCCTGCTTATGTATTGAACCTTTCCGCAACAGTGAGTATCCTTTTCAACAACAGTGAATTTTACATTAAAGTCTATTTTATCTAAGATAAGTATTACCACCCTTGCTCTTCTTTGCCTGTTGTTAGTTTGGTGTATATTTTTCCATCCTTTGATTTTCAGTTTGTCCATATGTTTGAGTCTAAGGTGTGTTTCTTGGAAGCAGCAAATAGACAGATCATGTCTTTTGATCCAGGATATCACTCACTGTCTCTTTATTGGACCATTCTGTCTGTTTACATTCAGTGTAATTAGTGATAGGTATTTGTTCAGTGTTGTCGTTTTTATGCCTTCATTTTTGTGTTGTTGATGTTTTCTCTGTTGCTCTTAATATTCTGCTGTGGGTCATTCTTCTTTATGGGTTGACTTTTCATCTTTTTCAGTATTGGTTTTGTGTTTGTTGAGACTCCTGTAATATGTTTCTTGTTTTAATATGTCACATTGCTATTTTGCTTCACAGCTACCCTTATGATCCCACTTATTCTTCTAAGTTTATACCAGACTTTAACTCTTGTGTATGTTTTTAACTTCTTCTCCATCTGAAAGTACTATAACTACTGTAGTACATCCTTCTTTTTAGTGTGATGATGTCATAGTTTTCATATTATGAACACTGGTTCCCTTCTTTTAATATTGTAGGTTTGACTGAGCTTTGTGACTTCCCTACCTGAGTAGGATTCTGGATGCTGTGTCCTGTGTTGCCTCCTTAAGTATGCACTTAGTGTTTTTGATTTTCTAAGCAAGGAGCTTCTTTTAGTATTTCTTGTAGTTTTGGTTTGTTTTTTACAAAGTCTCTAAGCTTCTGTTTATTTGCAAATGTCTTAATGTGATCTGTGTATTTTAGAGATAATTTTACTAGATATAAAATTCTTGGTTGGAAATTTTTCTCCTTCATTACTTTGAATGTATTATCACACTGCCTTGTTGCCAACGTCACTTCTGCTGAGAAGTCAGATAAAAAAAACCTGCAGGGATTCCCTCTGAATGTTACCTTTGCTTTAAGCCCTGAGGCCTTTAAGAGCCTCTGTGTATGTTTCATTTTATTAAGCTCGATTATAACATGTCTTGGTGTCTTTCTTTTGGAGTCTATGTTTTGTGGCGTTTGATACACATCTCAGAAATCTGTGTTCTCTTCTTTCATGATTTCAGGGAAGTTTTATGTCTGCAACTCTACACTAATACTCTGTGTTTTCAGCTATCTGTCCTAGTTCAGGAACTCGAATTATTCATAGATTATTCCTCTTTATAGAGTCCTACATGTTTCTTAATGCTTCTTCATTTTTATTACTGCTTTTCTCTGGTTTTTCCTCATAAATGCTGGTGTTTTTTGTGTTATACTCAAGTTCACCAAATCTGGCTTCCATCTCTACAGTTCTGCCCTTTTGGCTTTGGAATGAATTGTCTAATTCTGTAATTTTATTTTTGATCTGCTGGATTTAAGATCATTGATGTTTCATCAGTTTGGACAGCTTACTTAATTTTTCATTTTGTTCTTCAGCATTCTGTTTGATTTCTAGGACAGCCCTATACATAACACTTTTGTATTCAACCTCTAATAGTTCCATAAAGCCTTCTTAATCTGAGAAGTTTCTTGATTCTTTATTTTGGAAGTTTTTCAGAGCCTTGGTGGACTGTTTCTTTAAATGGCTAGCTATTGATTGTTGCCTTCATGCCATGTAGAAGCTGTTTGGTTTCTCTGGTGTTACCTCAACAGGAGCTGAGGTGTAGTTCTAAGAGGTGAGTTGGTTACCAGCTGCCTTTGTATATTCTATTGACTAGCCTAATGTGGACTCTCTGGGGTGATAGGCTCTGCCTCCTGACTGGCAAAGATGGTGCCCTACTTACCGAGTCACTGAGGGGCCCTCAGCCCACACTATGATGTGGGTCATTGAATCATGGAGGAGATGCTGCTGAGCCACTCAGCAGACAGTTCTCCATGTGGTCTTATTTTAAAAACGTACTTTACTGCTGAGTGAGGAGCTGTCCCACAGCTGCTGAAATCAGACCTTCAGGTGTGTCAGACTCCACCTTCTGGATGACAACAAAAGCACCTCATAGGCCATCCCAAGATGTGATGACATGGTTCAAAGTAGGGAGATGTTACAGCCCTGCTGCCGTCCTCTGTCAGGCCCCACACATAAATCCAGATATTACCACCCTAAACACAGCTTTTCTGCTGGAGAAGCACTCTGCAGATAGGGGCTGCTGCTCCACGTGAGAATTTACCCGTATTAAGACCTCAAATTGGGCAACTGTGTTTTGCAGTTAACCAAGGTGACATGCTTTCCTAGCTGCTCTTCCTGTTATGAAACAGCAGAATCTATGGTGCAGCTGAGAAACAAGAGGGTGGAGGGGCAGTGTGTCCTCAGTCAGCAGCTGGGCTCTCAATATGTGACTATACCAAACACAGTCTCTATGCTGCACTATATGCTCTTAAGCACTGCGTGTCAGCATAGTAGCCACCTCACTCCCAGTCCCTGCCTCCTGGGTGACAAAGAAGGTATCAGCAGTCATAGTCATCCCAAATGGTTATTCAGCAGAATCAGGACTCAGCATGCTATTGCATTGTCTTTGAGAGAGCTAGTCACCTAGTTATCAGCACTTAGTCCAATCTGACAACCCTATGCCAGATACTAGAGCTCCCTGGTTGTTCATGCTACTCTATTCAGTTATCATTCCCATCCTTAGTTCTCAGACAGAATTGAGGAGAGTTGGTCCTGACCCCCTTATCTAAATCTTTTGCTGTTTCTGTGTTAGTGTTCTCTTTAACCTCTACTTTTCCCTTTTTAATTCTCATACACGACCCTCTGGATTCTAAGTCTCATTCATTCATGCAAAATCACATATTTCAATCATGCTTTTATAACATGGATTTCTTTTGATAGGAAGGCATATTGTAATCTACAAAGTACAAGATTAAACAAACCAAAGTAAAAAAACGAACAGTTGTTGTGGTGCTGATTCTGACTCATGGATACCTCATGTGTGTCGCAGTAGAAATATGCTCGAGGGAGTTTTCGATCACTGATTTTTTTGAAAGTAGATTACCAGGACTTCCTTCCTAGGACTCTCCTGTTGGATTCAATCTTCTAACCTTTCAGTTAATAGTTGGGTACTTAGCTGTCTGTGCCATCCAGGGAATCAAGACATGGGCACAGTACTATCACTCTCATATTATGGGTGAAAAACTGATGATCATATTGAATAACTTGCCTGAAGTCATGTGGCTAATACAAAAAATTGTCAGAATTTAAATACAGGTGTTTTTTATATCAAATTCTTACCCTATCGCTTATACACCCATTGTGTTTGGGGTGCATATTTACTAAGTGGGGTGTCCCTACCCTGATTTCTGGACCTCCTGGATAAACCCATCTGGTCGCTTCCAAATGTTATTATAGTAAGGAGGTTTGCTTTGGATTAAAAATTAAGTACTATTTAGCCTAAAAATATAATGCATATTTCTAAGTCATATTGTAACTTCTTTCCTAGATAGTGTTATTATTTCAGCATTTTAATGTGTAAACTGAAGGGAGACTATTAGAAAGTTTTGGTCATAATTTTATAAATTTTTAAGTAGCATACAGCTGACTTCAGAAGTGGCAAATGCTGTATAATTGCTGGGACCAAAACCAAAACCAAAGTACTGTAACACAGGACAAAACATGATTAAAAGGAAGGCACAATGATCATAATAAAAGTGCAGAGAAACACAAATACATAATATATAAATTGTGTATTACTGTAATAGAGATGTTTAAGTTATTTAAAAGTACAGAGTACAACATGGTAGTGTCTTATATATGACACATAAAAGAATGTCAGTACATTATACAAATTAAGAAAAAGTTATTTTGAACCTGTTTCACTTAATGACCTAACAATATAACCATTTATTGTCAAGTGAGATACTTTGTTTTGTAAAATTTAAAACCAAAATAAAACAAACCCCTAGTCTTTGAGTGTGTTCTATCTCATAGAGACTTGGTAGTACAGAGTAGAGCTGCCTGTAGGACTTTCAGTGAGTAGATGGTGGATTCACACTGCCAACTTTTCCGCCAGCAGTCGAACTCTTAATCACTGTGACACCAAGCTCCATGAAAGTTAAAGAGGCAGTTAATTTGTGGTAAAAATTGTGATTTTCTATAAAAATGTACTAGCAGACTTTGTAGCCATTTCTTAGAATCAACAGATAGTGAAGTCACTAGTACAATGATGTTTCACTACATGTTTTAGTCTAGATAATTATGCAAAGGGTGTTATGATATAAAATTTTGCAAGTAGATTGCCAGACCTTTTTTCCATGGTGCCTCTGAGTGTGCTTCAACGTTTAATGTTTTGGTTAGCAGCCAAGCATATTAGTTGTTTGCACCACCAGGGGCTCCTATTTACAAATTAAGCACACTGACATTTTTCCAATACCATTTAAGACGTGAGTAGTTGAAGGTAATGTAACTCAGAAAAGTCAGCCATTGTAAACTCTACAGGCCCTAGTTCTGTTCTGATGCACATGTGGTTGCCTTGAATCAGAGATGACTGAATGGCAATTGTTTTTCTGTTTCTAATGATATATAGACTGGAGGACAGTAATAGAATGTGAAAGTTATCTAACAATATCATTAACATCACACGCAAGCAAAATTTTGCTGAAGATCATTCAAAAGCGGTAGTAGCAGCTCATCAACAGGGAACAGGCAAAAATTTCAGCAAGATTCAGAAGAGGGTGGAACAAGGGATATCTCTGCTGATATCAGATGGATCCTGGCTGAAAGCACAGAATATCAGAAAGATGTTTATCTGTGTTTCATTGACTATGCAAAGGCATTCAACTCTATGGATGATAACAAATTATGGATAACATTGCAAAGGATGAGAATTCCAGAACGCTTAATTGTGCTCATGAGGAACTGTTCATAGACTGAGAGGCAGTCCTTCAAACAGAACAAGGGGATACGGATACTGCATAGTATAAAGTCAGAAAAGGAGTATTACAGTTGGCTGAATGCTTTCACCATAGTTACTTAATCTGTACACAGAGCAGATAATCTAGGAAGATGAATTTTATGAAGAGCAGAGCATCAGAATTGGAGGAAGACTCATTAACAACTTGTGATACACAGATGACATGACTTTACTTGGTGAAAGTGAAGACGACTTAATGTACTTATTATTATTATTATTTTTAATTGTGATTGAGAGACTGTGCAATCTGGTTTAAATTCACATGAGTGCCTATGTGCAGCTCTTACTGCCTCCTTGCACGGTGACAGCACTCCCTTCTGTTTCATAGAAGTCATATCCTCCTAATAATCTTAAGTCCTTTCCTCTCTACCTTCTCCACGCCCTTCTAGTAAGATGCCAGCAGGACAACATCCTATAAACGCATAAAACCATAAAGTGCATGCATGATATGGTCGCTCTATGTCCCTGAGTCCAATCCATTCCTGTCCAAAGAGTTGATCTCAGTAATGATTTATGATCAGGGGCAGTATCAGGTCTAGGGGTCATGCTCCCGGGGAAACTCCCAGACCTTTGGACCATCAATTTCGGTCTTTCAGTGGAATTCTCAGGGTGTACTCATTTTTATTCTTGTATTGCCACTGGGATTCAACTATGTGAGCCCCATCACTGCTGTCACTGGAGATGGCTGGGCACCATTTGGCTCTTCTGGTCACGCATTGATGTAGTCACCCATTTGCATGGGTCTTTCTGTCTTCTGGGCTCTCTTTCTCCCATGTTGATTTTCTCCTTGGTGATCATCTGTTCCTGCTGATGAGAGACAATTTGGAGTACCTCAGAAGGCAGCTTGCTAGTTTTTAAGGTGCCAGGCTCCACTCACCAATATGGGGCGGAGAAAACTCCCTTAGCAAAAGGCTAGCTATGCCAATTGGCCTCAATGTCCCCTGGGAGCATGGTCCCCAGACCCCCACCCCTGTTACTCTGTTCTTGCCCCACTGAGTTAAGATCGTTAGAGTTTTCAGGCTATGTTGAAGTCCAGTTAAACTGATCTTTTTTTCTAATGTGTGCTGTCACTGATTTTACCCAACCAAATTTCTATAAACTATCTAATCTATAACCAACCATCTTGCTCTCTCCCTCCCTCCCCTCTCTTTCAACCATCAGAGTCTTTTCTTCTGTATATGACTCTGTTTTCAAGTCCTTAAAGTTAGGGTCTGATACAATATTTGTCTTTGTGCTACTAATTTTGCTCAACATAATGTCTTCCAATAGAAACTAGGTTATGAGATGCTTCCTGAAATCATCATTGTTCTTTATCATTGCATGGTGTTCCACTGAGTATATATACCATGGTTTATTTATCCATTCTTCTGTTGATGGCTTCTGGGTTGATTCCATCTTTTTACTATTGTGGACTGTTCTGCAATAAACATTCTTGTGCATGTATCTCTTCATATGAATGTCCTTGTACCTGGAGGATATATTCTAAGCAGTGGGATTACTGGGTCACCTGGTACGTTTATTTCCAGAATTTTAAGGAAATTCCAGATTGTTTTCCAAAGAGGTTGTACCATTTTGTAATCCCTCCAACAGTGTAGTAGGAGAGTTTCAATTTCTCCACAATCTCTCCAGCATTTGTTGTTTTGTGTTTTTTGGATCATGGCCAACCTTGTTGGGGTGAGATGATATCTTTTCATTGCTTTGATTTGGATTTCTTTAACAGCTAATGATCATGAACATTTCTGCATGTGTCTTTTGGCTTTCTTGTTGATATTTTGTAGTACCTTCTAGATTACGGAGATCAGACCTCATTCTGACCTACAGTGGCCAAATATTTTTTCTCATTCTGTAGGTGTCCTTTTAATCCTTTTCATAAAGTCTTTTGATGAACAGAAGTGTTCAATTCTTAGTAGTTTCCATTTACCTGTTTTTTCTTCTGTTGATTTTGCTTTGTTTGACAGATTTTGAAGTTTGTTTAGGTTGTGTATTAAAACTTCCATTGTTGATCCTATTTTTTCTTGTGTGAGTTTTGCCATTTTAGTTTTGATATTTAGGTCTTTTATCCAGTTCAAGTTGGTTTTTCTATAAGGTGTAAGATATGGGTCTTGTTTCAGTTTTGTTGGGATGGATATCCAATTTTGCAAGCACCATTTGTTAAACAGACTACTTTTACCCCAGTATAAAGTCTCAGGACCTTTGTCAAATATCAACTGTTCATAGGAGGATGGTGGCATCTCTGCGGTCTCAGCTGTGTTCCATTGATCTATATGTCTCTTTTTATACCAGTGCCAGGCTGTTTTGACAACTGTGGCAGTGTAATAGGTTCTAAAATTGGGTAGTGAGAGTCCTCCCCGTGTGTTCTTCTTCAGGAGTGTTTTACTTATCCAGGGTTGAAGCACTTATTGATGAAGATCAAAGACCACAGCCTTCATTATGGATTACACCTCAACAGAGAGTAAACAAACTTCCTCATAATTGGACCAATAAGCAACATTATAATAAATGGAGAAAACACTGAAGTTGTCAAAGATTTCATTTTTAAAAAATATAAATTTTATTGTGCTTTAAGTTAAGGTTTATAATCCAAGTCAATTTGTTGTACAAGAACTAATGCACACATTGCCATGTAACTCTAGCTGCTCTCCCCACCCTGGGGTAGCATACTCCTCCTGCCCACCCTGTATTTCCCATGTCCATTCAACCAGCACCTGTCTCCCTCTCCTTCTTATCTGACCTCTGGGCAGAAACTGTCCAGTTAGTCTCATGTATCTGCTTAACACAAGAAGCATACTCTTCACCAGTATAATTATGTGTCTTATGATCCATTCCAATCTTTGCAGAGTCAGCTTCAGGAATGGATTCAGTTCTGGGCTAATAGAGAGTTCAGGGGCCATATCTCACAAGGACCCTCCCATCTGTTGGACAATCAAGTCTAGTCTGCTTAATATATGAACTCTGGTATATTTTAATGGAGGGCTGTCTATCACCAAAATGGATCTTCGACAGCAGTTGTTAATTTCAGGTACTGTGACTGAAATGAGGAATTTCAAACATTATAGATGTGGAAATCTTCCAGTGGTTCCTTAAATAGGAAACTCTCAAGCTTGGCTGATTTTCAGAGTCATGTGGGAAGCGTTTTTAAAAATACTATTTGGACTTCTCTCTAGAACCACTAAATTTGAATCTCAGGGTGGAATGGTACCTAGAAAGGGCTAGTTGTAAAAATAACACAAAAAGCTCTTCAGGTTGATCTGATCACTAGTCAACACTGGAAATTACTTTTTTTTTTTTTATTATGTTTAATTGAAAGTATACAATTCAAGTTGGTTTTGCATGCTCACCTCTCTGCAGCTCTATTTGCTCTCCTCACCCTGTGACAGCATATTCTTTCTTTTCACTCTTTAATTTCAGTATCCACTTAATGAACACCTGTCCCCTCTTCTCCAACTTCTCCTCTCCCCTCTAGGAAGAAACCAATAGGAAAGCCTCCTATATAAGTAGGAAACCATAAAGTACACACACCACATGCTCATTCTGTGTTCCTGAGTCCAGTCCATTCTTTGTCTGAAATGTTGACTGTAGTACCAGTTTCAGGTCTAGGCTAGCAGCAAGTCTAGGGGCCAAATTCCCAGGGGACCCTCCAGGCTGCTGGATCATTAATTCAAGTGTTTTAGTAATTCTTGATCTGTGCACCTCTTTTTCTCATGCTACATCAGAGACTCTACATTGTGTTGCCTGTTAGGGTGATCTTTAGTAGAGGCCAGGCACCATCTGGGTCTTCTGGTCTCATGCTGATGTAGTCTCCCAATCATCTGGGTCCTTCTGTCTTCTGGGATCATTTTCCCTGTGTCTCTGAAGTTCTTGGTTGTTATCTGTTCCAGGTGGGTTGGGACCAACTGATGTTCCTCAGACGTCACCTTGCTGGCTTTTAAGACCCAGACACCACTCACCAATATGGAGTGCAGAAGATTCTCTCAGCAGAAGACTAGTTACGCCAGTTAACCTCTATGTCCCCCAAGAATGTGGTCCTCAGACTCCCGTAATTGCTACTCTGTCCTTTGAAACATTGGGTTGAATTTAGAAAATCTTTTAGCTTAAGGTGCAGTACAGTTATGCCAACCTGGTTTCTATTTCATACTGTCACTCCTGTCCCCTAACCAAATTCTTATCTACTATCTAATCTGTGAATAACCCTCTCCCTCCCTCCCCACCCGCATAGTCATTAAAGAGTCTTTGCTTCTGCGCCTCAGTCCTTTTTTAAGTCCTTGTAGTCATGGTCTTATACAATGCTTGTCCTTTTGCAGCTGACTGATTTCAATCAGCATAATGTCTTCTGGTTGATACCAGGTTATGCGATGTTTCCTAAAACCATCATTATTCTTTATCATTGCATAGACTTCCATAGTGTATATATACCATGGTTTGTTTATCCATTCATTTTTTGATGAGCATATAGGTCTATTCCATCTTTTTGCTATTGTGAGCAGTGCTGCAATAAACATTTTTGTGCATGTACTTGTTTGTGTGACAGCTTTTATTTATGAAGGATATATTCTAAGCAGTGGGATGGCTGACCATATGGTATTTCTATTTTGAAGAAAGCCCCGAATTGCTCTGCAAAGACATACCATTTTGCATTCTCACCAGAAGTATACAAGAGTTTTAATCTGTCCACAGCCTTTCCAGCATTTGTTGTTTTGTGTTTTTTGGAATACTGCCAACCTTGTTGGGGTGAGATAGTATCTAGTTGTAGTTTGACTTGGATTTCTATAATGGCTAATGATCGTGAGCAATTCCTCATGTGTTTTGTGGCTGTCTGAATGTCTTCTTTGGTGCAGTGTCTGTCCATACCCTTTCCCCATTGTTTAATTTGGTTATTTGTCTTTTTCTTGTTGATATTTTGCAGCACCATGTAAGTAATGGAAATTAGATGTTGATCTGATACATAGTTGCCAATTTTTTTTTCCCATTTTGTAGGCAGTCATTTAACTCTCCTGGTAAAGTCTTTGAATGAACATAAGTGTTTGATTTTGAGTAGTTTCAATTTATCTATTTTCTCTTATGTTATTTGCACATTATTAAGATTTTGTAGTGTGTCTAAGCCTTGTATAAGAACTCCCATTGTTCTCCTTGTTTTTTCTTCCATAATCTTTATCATTTTGGATTTGATATTGATGTCTTTGATTGATTCTGAGTTAGCTTTTGTGTAAGGTGTGAGATATGTGTCTTGTTTTGAAAATAGATATCCAATTTTGCCAGGGCCATTTGTTAAAGAGAATGTTTTTTACCCCAGTTTACAACTTTTGGGACTTTGCTGAATATCAGCTATTCAAAGGAGGATGGTGATATTTCTAGATTCTCTGTTCCATTGGTCTATATAACTATGTTTTGTATCAGTAACAGGATGTTTTGACTACCACAGCAGTGTAATAGGTTCTAAGTTCATATAATGTTAGGCCTCCCACTGTGTTCCTTTTCTTCAGTAGTGCTTTGCTTATCCAGCATTTCTTCTTTTTCCAAACAAAATTAGTGACTTCTTTCTTGTCTCATTAAAAAATAACATTGGAATTTGTACTGAGATTGCATTACAAATGTAGATCACTTTGGGTAGAAGAGACAGTTTCACAGTGTTAAGTCCTCCTATCCATGAGCAAGGTAGTTTTCTCCTCTTACGTAAGTCTCTTTTGGTTTCTTCCAATAAGTTCTTTTAATTTTCTCTATGTAGTTTTTTTCTCTGGCTAGATTTATTTCTAGTTATTTTATCTTCCTTGGGGCTATTGTAAACAGTACTGATATGATGATTTCTGCTTTGATGATCTCTTTGTTGGTGTAAAGGAATCCTATTGATTAATTTTTGTTTTTCATATATCCTGATACTTTTTAGAATTCTTCTATTAGCTCCAGTAGTTTACTTATGGATTCTTTAGGCTTCTCTGTGTATATGATCATATCATCCTCAAACAGGGATACTTTTGCTTCTTTACAGATGGATGTCCTTTATTTATTTGTATTGTCTGATTGGTCTGGCCAGGAGCAATAGTACAATGTTGAATAAAAGTGATGGTGACATCCTTGTTTGGTTCCTGTTCTTGTAGGGAATTCTTTCAGTCTCTCTCCATTTGGAATGATGTTGAAGGTTGGTTTTGAGTAGATGCCCATTTTTGTGTTCAGGAATTTTCTTTCTAATTCCTATTTTATGGAGAGTTTTTAACATGAATGGATGTTGGATTTGGTCAAGTGCCTTTTATGCATCAATCAATAATGTCAAGTGAGTCTTTTCCTTTGTGTTATTTATGTGTTTGATCTTATTGTTTTTCTTCTGTTAAAGCAACCCTGCATCCTTGGTATGAATCCACCTTTGTCATGATGAATGATTGTTATTACTGTTTTTTTAATATGTTGCTGAATTCTATTGGCTAGGATTTTGTTGAAGATTTTTGCATCTAGGTTCATTAGTGATATTGATCTGCAATTTTCCTTTTTTGTGGAATCTTTCCCTGGATTTGTTATCAGAGTTATGCTGGTTTCATAGGATAAACTTGGGCTGTTCCGTCCTTTTCTATATTGCAAAATAGCTTCAGTAGTACCAGAAGTAACTTTTTTCTAAAAGTCTGGTAGAATACTCCAGTGAAGCCATCTGGACCAGGCCTTACTTTAGTTAGTAGTGTTTTGATTACTTTTTCAATGTCTTCTTTTTTGATGAGTTTTAAAATTGTCCTTTTCTTTGTTATAATTTTGGTAGGTGATGTGACTCTAGAAATTTGTCCATTTCCTCTAGGTTTTCAAATCTGTTACACCACAATTTCTAGTAGTATTCTGTTATGATACTTTTAATTTTGGTTGAATCTGTTATGGCATCTCCCATCCCATTTCTTATTCAGGTTACTTGTTTCCTCTCCTCTTTCTTTTGTCTGCTTAGCCAATGGTTTATCAATTTTGTTGATCTCTTCAAAAAACCACTTTCTTTTTACATTGACTGATTTCACTCAGTGTGATCTCTTCCAAATGAGAACATGTTATGATATATTTTCTAAAATCTTCATTGTTTTTTATCATAGCATAATGTTCCATTAAGTACATGTACCGTAGTTTGCTTATGCATTCATCTGTTGACGGGCATCGGGGTTGATCCAACTTTTTGCTGTTGTGGACTGAGCTGCAACAAACATTCATATACATGTGTCTGTTTGTGTGACAACCTTTATTTCTGGATAAATTCCAAGCAGTGGAATTACAGGATCAAATGATATATCTATTTCCAGCTTTTTAAGGAAGTGCCAGATTGTTTTCCAAAGAGGCTGTATACCATTTTGCAATCCCACCAGCAGTGTAGGAGAGTTCCAGTTTCTCCACAGCCTCTCCAGCATTTGTTGTTTTGTGTTTTTGGATCATGGCCAACCTTGTTGGGGTGAGATGGCATCTCACTGTAGTTTTGATCTGAATTTCCTTAATAGCTAATGATCATGAGCAATTCTACATGTGTCTTTAGGCTGCCTGGATATCCTCTTTAGAGAAATGTCTGCCTATGTCCTTTGCCCATCGCTTAATTGGATTGTTTATCCTTTTCTTGTTGGTATTTTGTAATATCTTATAGACTTTGGAGATCAGACATCAGTCTGACGTATAATTACCAAATATTTTTTCCCATTCTGTAGGTGGTCTTTTAATTCTTTTGGTGAAGTCTTTGGATTAGGAACAGTGTTTGATTTTTAGTAGTTACCATTTATCTATCTTTTCTTCTGTTGACTGTGCTTTGTTTGTCAGATATTGAAATCTGTCTACATTGTGTATTAAGAGTTCCATTGTTGATCCTATTTTATCTTGGATGAGACTTATCATTTCAGATTTTACATTTAGGTCTTTTATCCAATTTGAGTTGGTTTTTGTATAAGGTGTGAGATATGGGTCTTGTTTCCATTTTTTTTGCAGATGGATATCCAATTTTGGCAGCACCATTTGTTAAAGAGACCCTTTTTACCCCAGTTTAAAATCTTGGGGCCTTTGTCAAATATCAGTTGTTCATAGGAGGATGGTGGCATCTCTGGGGTCTCAACTCCGTTTCATTGGTCTATATGTCTCTTTTTGTACCAGTACCAGGCTGTTTTGACTACTGTGGCAGTCTAATAGCTTCTAAAGTCAGGTAGAGAGAGGCCTCCTAGTGTGTTCTCCTCCTTCAGTAGTGCTTTACTTATCCGAGGTTTCTTCCCTTTCCAAACAAAGATGATGATTTGTTTCTCCATCTCATTAAAAAATGTTGCTGGAATTTGTATTAGGATTGCATTGTATAAGCAGATTGCTTTGGGCAAAATAGACATTTTCACAATGTTGAGTCTTGGTATCCATGAGCAGAGTAGATTACCCCATTTATGTAAGTCTTGCTTAGCTTCTTGTAGTAAGGTCTTGTAGTTCCTTAGTAAAGATCTCTTATTTCTCTACTTAGATTTATTCCTAGGTATTTTATTTTCTTGGGCGCTATAGTAAATGGAATTGATTTGGTGATTTCTTCTTTAATAATCTCACTGTTGGTATAAAGGAATCCTACTGATTTACTTATGCTTATCTTTTATCCTGTTATTTTGCTGAACTTCTCTGTTAGTTCTAATAGTTTATTTATGGATTCCTTTGGATTCTGTGTATAAACAATCATATCATCTGCGTATAGGGAGGTTTTTACTTCTTCATTGCTGATACAGATGCCCTTTGTTTCGTTGTCTTGTCTAATTGCTCTGGATAGAACTTCTAGCACAATGTGGAATAGAAGTGGTGAGAGTGAATTTCTCTATCACATCTTTGATTTTGTCTATAACCCATGAATTTTTGAGTAAGATGTTTTTCAAAAGTTTGAATTTCTACCCATGTTTTCTTCTGCTATTGATTTCAGCTTTTATGGATTTATGATCTGAGAAGATGCTTTGCAATAATTCAAATGTTTGAATTTTGCTGAGACTTGCTTTATGGCCTAATTTGTGGTCTATTTTGGAAAATATTCCATGTGCATTGGAAAAGAAAGTGTACTTCTCTGTTGTTGGGTAAAAAGTTCTGTATATGTCTATGAGCTCGAGTTCATTAATTGTCACAATAAGATCTTCTGTGTCTTTACTGAGCTTCTTTCTGGGTGATCTGTCCATTACTGAAAGTGGAGTGTTGAAGTCTGCTACTATTATTGTGGAGTGATCTATCTTATTTTTCAGCGTTGTCAGCCTTTGTTTCATTGTATTTAGACACTCTGATGTATTTAATATTGTTATATCCTCCTTATGTATTGAACCTTAAAATAATAGAGACAGTCTTTGTCCACAATTATTGATTTTACTTTGCAATCTATTTTATCTGAGATTAATGTTGCTACTCCTGCTCTTCTTTGCATGTTGTTAGCTTGGCTTATATTTTTCCATCTTTTGATTTTCAGTTTGTTCATCTATTTCAGTCTGAGGTGTGTTTCTTTTAAGTAACATGTAGACAGATCGTGTTTTTCAATGGAACTTATCACTCTCTGTCTCTTTATTTGTGCTTTCAGTACATTTATGTTCAGTATCATTATTGATACATATGTATTTAGTGTTGTCATTTTGTTGTTGACATTTTTCTTTGTTCCATTAATTTTCTCTTATGGGTCATTTTTCTTTATGGGTTTTCTTTTCATTCTTTTCAGTGTTGGTTTTGTGTCTTTTGAGACTTCTATATTGTGTTTCTTGTTTTGATATGTAGTATTGTTAGTTTGCTTTGCAACTACTGTATAGTTCCCTTCTAATGTTCTAAGTTTAAATCAATCTTTAACTCCTTTGCATCTCCTCAACTTCCTCTCCATCTGAAAAGTCTATGAATACAATAATATGTTCCTTTTTGTAGTGTAATGTCATAGTTTACATGTTGAACTCTCTATTTCCTTAATCTTAATATTTTAGCTTTGATTGAGATTTATGACTTTCCAAACTAAGTAGGGCTCTGGATGCTGTGTCTTGTACCACATCCTTGAATGTACATTTGATGTTACTGATTTTCTAATCAAAGAACTTTCCTCAATATTTCTTTTAATTTTGCTTTGGTTTTTGCAAAGTCTCTAAGCTTCTGTTTATCTGAGAATGTCCTAAATTCTCTGCCATATTTGAGAAATGATGTTGCAAGATATATGATTCTTGGTTGGAAGCTTCTTTCTTCAAGGCTTTGAATGTATCATCTTATTGTCTTCAAGCCAACATGGTTTTGGCCAAATAGTAGGAACTCAGTCTAATGGACTGCCCTTTATGAGTCAGTTCTAGTTTAAGCCTAGTTGCCTTCAAGAGCCTCTCCTTTTGTTTCATTTTGTTAGCCAGCCAAGTGCCATCATCTAAGCTTGGTTATTATATGTCTTTGTGTCTTTCTTCTAGGATCTGACTTTTGTGAAGTTCAATAAGCATTTTGAATCGCTATCACTTCTTTCATGATGTCAGGGAAGTTTTCTGTCAGCAACTTTTCAACAATTCTCTCTGTATTTTCTGCTACCCTCCCTGTTCTCAAACTCCAGTTGCTCATAAATTGTTCTTGATAGAGTCCCACATAATTCTCATTGATTTTTCATTTTTCTCCATTTTTTTGTCTTATTTCCCCTCATAAATGCTGATGCCAGTTGCTTTATCTTCAATCTCTCTGAGTCCACACTCCATTTCCTCAAACTTGCTCTGTTGGTTTTCATTGAATTGTATAACTTTGTAATTTTATTATTGATCTGCTGAATTTCAGATCGCTATTCTGCTAGCAATTCACATAGTTTGTTTGATTTTTCATTTTGGCCTGCTGTACTTTGTCTAGTCTCCATCCTGAGACTTAGAAGGACTTTATGTATAATTCTTTTGTTTTCTGCCTCCAAAAATATCAGGAATGCTTCCTCACCTGGCAAGTAGTTACATTCTTTATTTGGAGGGCTTTCTGGAGCCATGGTGTTCTGATTCTTCAAATGGTTATATATCAATTGTTGTCTTCAAGTCATGAGAAAGCTGTTCAGCTTTTCCAGTGTTGCATCAGCAGAAGCTATGGTATAGCTAAGAGAAGGGGTGGGAAAAAGGCACATTCTCTAGTGAAGCTATCTTAAGTAGAGCTTCTCTGTTCAGACAGATGCTCTCCAGTCAGGCAGTGCTTCTTAGTGAGGCAACCTGCCCCAGCTGTACCCTCAGATGCAACAGGCCCCACCTGCCAGCTGACAAAGATGGTGACCTACTTGCACAGTCTCTCTTGAGGTGTTACAGCAGATACTATGGAGTAGCTCAGAGAAGAGAGGGGAAAAGCACTGCTGCACTCGGCTGCCAGCCACTACCACATTCTCTAGGTGTAGTCATTTTAAAAACTGCTTCTCTGATGAGAGAGGCGCTGTCCAGTCAGGCACAGCTGTTCAGTGTCACAGTCAGCCCCAACCAGGCCCTCAGGCATGGTAGACCCTGCTTCTCTGTTGATAGAGTCCTACATATGCCACCACTCCTACGCTGCATCAGTAGAATCTATGGCAAAGCTCAGCAAAGAGAGATGGGATGAGTGTGGCTGCACTTAGCCACCAGCCATCACTGCATTCTCCAGATATGGCTGTCTTAAGTACAGTCTCTCTGCTGAGAGAGATAATGTCCACTCAGGTGCTGATGCTCAACATATTAGCCAGCCCCCAGCTAGGCTATCAGGTGCAGCACCCTGAGTACCAGTCCAGGCTGAAAAAATGTCATCTGTACCTGTTAGTATCTCTGCCACCATGTCAGCAGTATCAGAATCCTTTCTGCTGCTGTCTCATCTATGACAAATGTAGTTTTTCCCTTCCTGTTACCCAGTCCAGTCTCACAACTTTCTGCCTGGTCTCGGAGTTCCTGAAATGTCCACTCTGTTTTGTTCAGTAGTTTTTCTAGGCCTTATTCCTTAGAGGATATCAAGGAGATGTGTGAGTAGTCCTCCATCGTGGCCCTAACTCCCTCCAAAGATTTCATTTTGCTTGTATCCACAGTCAACAGCAGCAGTCAAGAAGTCAAGAGACACACTGTGCTAGGCAAATCTGCTGCACAAGACCTCATTAAAATGTTGAAAAGCAAATATGTCACTTTGAAGACTATGGTGCACCTGACCCAAGCCATGATATTTTCCATTGTCACATACAGGGCCCGACAATTAAGCCAGTGAACTTAATTGTGTTAAGTACTACATGCCTCCTTGCTGAATATCATTGTGGCCACCTTCAAAGTACTCCACTTGGGAAGCTGTACTCTGATGCCAGCATCTTGTCCACCCTTCAAAGCAATTTTGATATTCTTTCTGGCCATTTCACACAGTGGCACAATGGCAAGTTTGTGAACTTAATTGGATAATTGTGAGGGAATTTTTAGCCAATAAACAAATAACTGTATTGGAACACCCTCCCTAGTCGTCAGATCTGGCCCCCAATGACTTTTTCTTTTACCTGAAGGTAAAGGAAATATTGAAAGGAAGACATTTTGACGACATTCAAGACACCAAGGGCAATGCAATGACAGCTCTGATGACCATTCCAGAAAAAGAGTTCCAAAATTACTTTGAAGGGTGGACTATGTCGTGATGTCAATACATAACTTCCCAAGGGGAACACCATGAAGGGGACCATAGTGATATTCAGCAGTGCAGTATGTAGCACTTTTTCTAGGGTGAATTCATGAACTTGGTTGTCAGATCTCATACACACGGATATGAAGGCTAGACAAAGAATAAGGAAGACCAAAGAAGAATTGATGGCTTTGTATTATTGTGACATGGACTACTGAAGGAATGAACTAATCTGTCTTAGAAACATGGATGGTGAGATTTTGTCTCACATACTTTGGATATGTTATCAGGAGACTTCAGGTCAGCCAAACAGAGGAAAACATTCAATGAGATGGACTGGCACAGTGGGTACAATGATGGGCTCAAGAATAACAATAATTATGAGAATGGCACAGGACTGGGCAGCACTTCTTTGTGCTGTATATAGGGTCCCTGTGTGTCAGGACTGAGTTGATGATAGCTAACTGTAACAACTACAGAAGTGTCGCAGTCTCTACAGAGAGCCTTATTAAATGCCAAAGATCTCTCAAAGTTGACCTTATTTACTCTTCAAAACCACCACGTATTATAGATATTATCATTTTTGCATCATTGATTTAGAAAAAGCTCTAATTCAGTTCGAGAAAATCTTTTAAGTCACACAATCAGTAGTAATGAAATCACAGTTTGAGTCTGGTTCCACCTGACCCCATTCATCCCAAGTTTACAGAGTTATAAAAGATCCACAAACTGGAGAATAATGGCAGTCACAATACAACTATACTGTAATGCCTTTTAGAAGGTACGCATGAAATTGCTGGAGGACTGATTACTAAACTGCTCTACAGAACCCCATGGCTTCAATGATGAATTTTCCAACAAACAGTAAAGAACTCAACAACTTGAGAAAAGAGTTCATCATTTCACAAATGGGTGCTGGGTGCTTTCAAGCAACTGTGTTTGAAAAAAGAATGAATTCTGCTACGTATAATTTGAAAACCATTGCTCTAGCTCAGTAGAGAATAGAAGTAGAAAATACAGGATTAAACAGTGGAAGAAAGCTTCCTAAATGGAAGATATATAGTATTTAAGGTTCAGTTTCAAGATTGTACCAATGGATATCTTTCAGATTGATCAGAACAGAGAACAACGAAAGGACTACTGAGATGCACCAGATACCCTAACTGTGGGCATTATTGCTTGCCTTACTAAGTTTTCCATTCTCATCAGGGCAATAGCTACTACAAATATAGTCATGTTTTTGGAAAACATTGTAGCAATGACTATGTCAAAGTGATTTGAGCGGAGTATGTCCAGGTGAAGTATTATCAGCCAGGAGAAATAGAGTCAAAGTGAACTTTGACATAGGTAATCAAGAGAGACAGTCTCATAGATCCTGCTAAGTACTTTTCTCTTACCATTTTGCTGGGATGTCAAGGCATTCTGAATTTCCATCACAGTAACATGTGAGCTCCTTCTGGTCAGAGCTAGTTAACATTCCAGCTAATTTGTCACTAATGTCTTTTAGCTTGTAGATGATGTAAATGCAGATTGAAGAGTTTCTAGAAGATAATTGATGACAGTAATATATACATATCATTAACTAACAAAACATTGCTGCCGAGTTGATCCTGACTCAAAATGATCCCATAGAATAGAGGAGAACTGTTCTGTCATGGATTGAACTGTGTCCCTCCTAAAAAGTGTGTAGCAATTTGGCTGGGCCATCATTCCCAATATTTTGTGATTTTTTCCCGTGCTATATATCTTAATCTCTGCCTGTGGCTAATAGATACGATGATTATGTTAAAAGAGGATTAGGGTGGGATTTGCTAAGAGAGTTTTCCTGAAGTGAGGCTTATACCACCTTTTATCCTTTCATCCTATGGGAGATAAAAAGAGAGGGAAGCAAGCAGAGAATGGGGAACCTTGTGCCATCGACAAACCAGCACCTGGGAATGGAGCATGTCCTTAAGATCTGGGGTTCCTGCATCAAGATACTCCCCAATCAAAGACTGTTAAAGCACCAGGACTTCCCTCCAGAGCTGACAGAAAAGGGAAGGCCTTCCCCTGGAGCAGACACTGAGAATTTGGACTTGTAGCTTACTGAACTGTGTAAGAATAAACTTATCTTTGTTAAAGCCATCCACTGTGTGGAATTTCTATTAGAGTATCACTAGATAAAATGTGTCCTGTATGGTTTACCAGGAGTAGCTGGTGGATTTGAACTGCCAACCTCTTGGGTAGTAGCTGTAGTTCACCATGACTCCCAAGTACTAGGGCTCTACACATAGCCTTATCTGTGTATATTTGTCAAAATCACTGTCTTCTAGAAATAATCTAATGAAGTTTACTTCACAGGTTAAAATGTCTAACTTAACATAATATTCATGCAGTATACTTGTCTAAGAATGAAAAAAATTGTCAAGCTAATCATTTATCATATTACATTTCATTATGTATCTTGTGACCAGTTACACTAATAATTATTTACATTTCCACATGGACTTTTTGAAAAATAAGAGCACATTGCTATGTTAAATAGCCAGAACACATTCAGTTTATTCTTGCTAAATTGTAAGCCTCTCAGGGTTGTGGACAATGTCTTTGTGTTTTCTCTGATATCTACACAACAGCCCCTCAATAATTTTTGTTGAATTACATCAGCAATATATAGGCACGTATATAGGCCATTCATAAATTAACATCAGCGAAATTAACCCCATCAAAATGATGCCAGCTAATTAGGTTGATTACTTGTATAAGTAGAGGATGTATAAAGTGGCAGTAAGGGCAAGCATGGGAATATAATTAGACAGTCCTCGCTCTGCCATTCATTATTTAGCTGTGAGATGTTGGACTCTTAATTTCAAAGCTTTAGTTCTGTCATCCATAAAATAGGATAAAATAAGGCCTACCTCATAGGATTGTTGGAATAATAAGTATTTTATAATAATGCATGTAAAACAGAACAGTGCGTGTCCTTTAGGTAATTATTAGTTTAGGAAAAAGATGTTAAAACCCTGAAAAGATTGGGATAGCAAATTCTTTGACTTAATTAAGTGTGCCTTCTTATCCCATATAACTGGTGTGACTAAATCTTCTTTTGCTTCACATTGCTTTAAAACCACTTTTGTACTTGGCAAAATTTTCTCTATACACAAACAAATATTAAGAAAAGCACAGAAAAAATGGCATTTTACTTAAGTTGTCAGAGGAAGATGAAGAATAGAATCATAAATCAACCTACACAGCACAACTGCAGTCTATCCACCAGTCAGGCAACCCTTTAACCATTTTTGTTTTCACCACTTGCCCAGGAGAGCTGCCTTATTCTTTTTTCTTTTTCTCCTTCTGCTCTCCAAATTCTTTAGTTTCTTCAGCCAATTTCATCCCACCCATCTTTTGTTTATAAATCAGGCAGCTCAATAACATGCAGAAAAGTGGAACCAAGGTAAACAAACTAGACTGTCTATTGCTTCTCAAGAAAATCTTCAGTCAGCAGTTGTTGAAAGAAGGACTTCGTCTTTCTGTACAAACAAACAAAAATGAAACATACCGGTTACAGTGGTGTCAATGCCTGCTAACAACGTCCATATTTGTCAGAGTAGAAATATGCTTCATACAACTTTTGGTGACTAATTTTTTGGAACTGGAGAGCAAGGCTTTTTTTCTGAGGTGCCTCTGGGTGCTCTCAAACTTCCAGTCTTTCAGTCAGTAGCGAAATTCTTTAATCTTTTGTATCATCCAGGAACTCTCCTCTGTACACAGAAGTTCTAAAAGGACTGCAGAGGGTGTTAATTGCCTCTCTGAATTGATACCCCTATAACCTCAATCATGGATCCCTGCTGCCTGTCCGCAAAGCCAATACTGAGACAGGAGGTGAGGTGATTCAATGAGGATGTTTATTGAGTGCCGACAGAGGCAAGGAGAATCAGCTCCTCCAAAGCTTACCTGCATGCATAGGTTAAGCCTGGAGGTTATGTAGATAGATGGGGGTGGGGGTGCTGGTTAATATTTTTCCTGGTCCACGCAAATAGTTTGATTTTTCAACAATATTTTTTGTGGGGATCTCCATGGCTCCAGAAAGTTGGGGCTTGATAATCATCCAACTACCATGTGATTCGGTTCAATAACTGCAAGGGTATAAACAGAACAATTAAACAATGTTTCTAAGAGGAAAGAATAGCCATGTGACTTATGACCAGTACAGGGTAAATTCTAACGGATGGGGGAGAAGATAGTTCTCAGGACTTAATGTTTATAGCGTGGTTGTCTTAACTACTGTTTGTAGCAAGATAGAGTCGGGATGGCCAAGGGCTTCTTTCAGTGCACAGCTCTCTGTCAGTGCACAATTTGCACAGCTACACTCAACGTTTCTGCTTTTTAAATAAGGGCACCCGTCATTTACAGTGCATCCGTGGGTACCCAAAGACTACATACCCCAGCTTCTCTTTCAGCAGTTGCAGTACAAAGACCAAGTGCAGCCCATGGGACGTGAGTGGAAACGAGCAGGGACATCTAGGTCAGAAGAATAGAAGCAAATAAAGGCATTTAGGGGGATATTGTTAAGTAAGCGGAATCCTGGTGACATAGTGGTTAAATGCTGTGGCTACTAACCAAAATATCAGCAATTCAAATCTGCCAGCTACTCCTTGAAAACTCTGTGGGGCAGTTCTGCTCCACCCTATAAGGAATTGACTTGATGGCAACCCATTTGTTTCTGTGTTTTTGGTTACACAGGGATTTGTCACTTGTGGGAAGAGAGGTACAAAAATCAGAGGAGAAGGAGGTAGTGCTGTGAAATAGCTTTTTTTTTTTAACAGCTAGAATGAGGACCATCGACATCATAGTGGGGATCTCACTGTGCCATGGGCAAAAGAGTGCAGAAGGAACACTACACTCAGTTTAACAGGCCCCCTACCCAGCTATGTTCACTAGACAAAATATGTGCAAATGAAACACAGTAATTAGAAGTTTGGCTTCATGTGATCTGCCTAGGTCTACTTTTAAAGCAGAGCTGGAGAAGAAATTGGGAGCATTTTGTGTTACAAGGGATTGAGTCAAGGAAGGGAAGCATTTGACTTCTGCATAAAAAAGGAAAGGAAAGAAGGGATGGAGGAAGGGAGGAAGGAAGGGAGAGAGGAAAGAAGGAAGGAAGGCAGGCAGAGGAAGTGGGGAGGCAGTCCAAATCTGTTAACATGGGGTTGATTCTGACTCAAGGCCCTCTATAGAGCAGAGGAGAACTTCCCCATAGGGTTTCCAGGGAGCAGCTGGGGGACTGCAACTGCTGACAGTTTGATTAGCAGCAGAGCTCTTAACAGCTGTACTACCAGGGCTCCTTACTGACTAGTATAGGAGGTTTTGATCTTGCATGTGTGAGTTTGACAGACAGTCTGGGTACTGCAAGTACCCAAGTGAGAGAAGATAAAAACCTATGGAGTTTTGCTTGCCGTCACTGCTGCCTGGAAGGAAACTCCAGCAACCATAAACCCAATGCTAGGCAAATCAAAGGCTCCCTCCTGGTGTCCTGTGAAGCTTGGCCTGGGTTCAGTGCAATATAGGTTCACCATTCCCACGATTATTCTCTGAGATTTCCTTACCTCAAGGGTTGGGCTAATGAAGGATAGAGGTGGACAGGGAGAGTGACACAGGGAGTTAACAACCTGTGGTGCAGGTAGGGATCATCTTTGTGGGGACAAGTCACAGGAACAGCTACAGAAGAACATGTTACAAAATGCTCATAATTTTGTTTCTACATCAGGGTAACAGTAAATACTGAAAAGGGTGTACTCCAGTATCTCAGCGGTTTATCACAAGAGTTTACTTCTCACTCAGGGGAGGTCTGGTTGGGGGTGGTGCAGGCCATAGGAGGGGTGGGATGCAAAGCAGGGTGGTTATGGACTCTGTAATCAAACAGCCTGAATTCAAACTCTAGTTCACCACTGACAAATTCTGTGATCTTGATTAGCCTCATTATGTTTTGATTTTCTAACTTGTAAAAATAATAATTTTAAATTATGATATCAGAATAAAATAAGCTAAATAGCAACCAGGAATGATAGCACCTAGCTTGGAGAAAAGTGACAATTAAGTGAGATACTTAGGCAAAGCACTTAGCACAATATATGACACATAAGAAGCACTCAATGCAGCTAAGTTGTTATACTTTCTATTAGGGAAAATAATTATACCTATGATGCCAATATTTCCATAATTTTATTATCGATTATTATGATCTATTACTTACCCCTGTAACAGCACTGGAAACTGTGTTGGCGTGGTGGTTGAGTGCTATGGCTGCTAACCAAAATGTTGGCTCTTTGAATCCATCAGGCACTCCTTGAAAACTATGGGGCAGTTCTACTTCCTCCTATAGGGTTGGTATGAGTTGGAATTGACTTGACTGCAGTGAGTTTGGTTTTGGTGGCACAGTAGTCTAGTGCTTGACTACTAACAGGAGGGTTGGTGGTTCAAAATCCTCAGACACTCCCTAGGAGAAAGAAGGGCAGTCTGTTTCTGCTAAGGATTACAGCCTAGAAAATCCTGAGGGGCAGTTCCATCGTGTCCCATAGGGACACTGTGAGTTGGAATGGACTCGATGGCAGCAGGTTGTTTTTTTTAAAAAACAAAAACAAGAACAAGAACCCTCAAACTGAGCTGTTCATAGTTAAACTGGGGGTGGGGGGGTGGGGGGGATCCAGGAACAGATTTTTAGCATCCTTAACCTTACATCTTCTGTCAGTCTGTATGTCCTCCTGCATCCTTAACTCTGATGTATGGTGTGAAGATTCTCTTAGGGAAAACAGAGAGGGCAACACTAGTTACTGATAAAGTTGTTTAACACTTCACTTCCTCCTTCTGACAGGCCGATATCTTCTTCATTTCTCAAATTGAGTACTGTAATTTCTTTCTCTTGATGTGAATCACATTTCATAATTTACACATTTGAGGATGAGGATAAACTTTTATTTACTTCAATTCAACCCATATTTATTGAGACTTAGTGTGTGCCAATCATACCAATTGCATCAGTGAACAGCTGTATGTTATTGTCCTGCGGAGGTTATATTCTAGGAGTGGGGAGCTTGTCGATAATAACTGATGTAAGTAAAAAATAAGTAACTTATGAAGTATGTTTCTTGTTATTGCGAAGTGCCGTTGAGTTGCTTTTCAACTCGGATGACCCAGTGTGATCAATAACTTCCCTGTAGTGTTTTCTAAGCTGTAGTCTTTACTAAAACAGATCCTCGAGTCTTCCCACCGCAGAGGCACTGGACGGATATGAACTGCTAACAACTCACTTAGCAGCTGAGCACTTAACTGTTTGCACCACCAAAGCTCCTCATGTAACATGCTAAAGTGTAATATATGCTAAGAAAAAAGTAGAATAAGATAAAGAGTGAGGGGTGGGATTTAATTGCAGTTTAGATTATATTGATCAGTTGGGCTACACTGAAAAGGTGATAGTTTGAATAAAGATCTAGATAAAATAAGCAGGTTAGTAATATAGGTAACTGAGGGAAAATGGTTTCTGACAGAGGTCACAGCTTGTGCAAAGGCTCTGTGCAATGCACATGAATGGCTATCCCACAGGGTTATTGTCAGGGTTAAGTGAAAAAAAGGCCATTGACACCCTTGTGGTAGATGGTGAGATAAACTACCCAATTCCTCCTTTAAGTAAGAGTTTGCTTCCCAGGCTGAGGAGGTGTCAACAGACTCTAGCCATGAGTCCTTTCTGCGTCTGTTTCAGCTGCAAATAGTCATCTTACCCAACTAGGACAATCTGCACTGAGGACTGAGAGGTACAGATATGGGCCATCTTTGCTCAATGAGGGACATGATGATGGCCCTGACTCACTCCAGAGCCTCCCTCAGGTTAGGTGAGGCTTTGTCCACCCTGGGGAGAACATGATCTTATTCCTCAGTAGAATCCTGCTCTCTTGCCTTCCTTTCACAGCTCTTACATAAACATAAACGAATTCTGTCTCTGAGTCTACTTCCAGAGAACCAAATCTGTAACTACACTAAATTAATGTGTCATTGTAACAAAATGGAAACACCAATTAGCTTTGAAATTTCATAACTTTCTGGAGGAAGAATTGCTTGGTAGGAAGTTCATAGGCTGAATTACAGTCTTTGCACTAATTTACTGGGTGCTCTGACAGGTTTCTTAAACTATTTGGTAATTGCCTCATGTAGAAAATTGGACTTATCATTTTAACTTACATGATTTTTGTATGAATTAAATTATCTAAAAAGTTATCTTAAGTTCTGTAAGTGTCTTAGGAGCCCTGGTGGTACAGTGGTCAAAAGTACTTGTCTGCTAACTAAAAGACCAGGTAGTTTGAATCCACCAGCTACCCTGTGGGAGAAGAATGTGGCAGTCTCCTTCTGTAAAGATTTACAGCCTTGGAAACCCCTTAGGACAGTTCTACCCTGTCCTATAGGGTCACTGTGAGATGGAATTGACTCAGTGGCAGTGGATTTTGGATAAGTGTGTTGCACATAAATTTTGGGAAGAATATAATCATTGCAATTATTTATGTGGAAGCCCTGGTTGGCATAGTGATTAAGTGCTCCATCTGTTAATCAAAAGGTCAGCAGTTTGAATTCACCAGCTGCTCCTTGGAAACTCGATGGGGCAGTTCTACTCTATCCTGTAGGGTTGTTACGAGTGAGAATTAATGGCAGTGGGTTTAACTGCCTATGTACGTGCCGATTGCGTTTTTGAACTTTTATAATAGATGACATACAATGAATTTTACAAGGTGAATCTAGGCCCGTGTAACTGGAATCTAGGCCAAGAACATTACCCAGATTTCAGAAGTTACTCTGTTTCCAGTCACTGGCACCGGAGATTAATTTATGCTTCTGATTTTTATAAAGATGGAATCAAGCAATATGCATTCTTTTGTGTCTGGCTTCTTTTGTTCAACATTGTGTTCGTGAGATTCCACTTATGTTTTTGTGTACAGTTGTAGTCAACTCATTCACATTGCTGTATAGTGTTCCACAGGATGAATATTTTACAAGTTATTTGTCTCTTGAATTGCTAATGAGTGCTTGAGGCCACTGCAAGCTTTATTGGTATGCATAGTTTATATAGGTAGTTCCCTGACTGATGCATTATCTTAGTTAAATGATGAACTGCACTTATGACTGTCATCTATTTTGTTTTTGTATGTTTTTTATCCATAGTAATATGTGCTACATATAAGGTTACATCTCATAATTTGGTGATGTTATCATTCCAAATGATCCCAGAAACTTGATATTAAGATTTAAAAAGATACTAATAATAAAAAACAATAATAATGAAAACTAAAAAAAAAATGAAGTATTCAGCCTGTGGTGGAACTAAGTTACAGTGAAGGTGATGGAAGACAACAATGTTGTAAGTCAAGGAACTACTTGTTTTTATAGTTGGGTGAATAAATGCATGAGTTTTTTCTTGGGTATTTCCTAAAAGTGAAATAGCTAAATCATAAAACATGCACATATTTACTGGATATGGGCAGTTTTCTACAGCCATTTAATTTACCTACTTACACCCCCGCATGCAGTGTATGAAACTTCAGGTAGCTCTGCAATCTTGCCAGTATTTGATATCATCTTTTTTTTTTTTTTTAATGAGGGTATCATATGCGGTCCGCCAGTTAAGTTCATGAACTCGTTCTAGGAAAAGTGCTACTGCCTCATTGCTGAATATCACCACAATCCCTTTCGAAGTACACCCCTTGGGAAGCTATACACTGATGCCAATGCATAATCCACACTTTAAAGCAATTTTGGAAGTTTTTTTCTGGAATAGCCATCAGAGCTGTTGTTGTGTTACCCTTGATGTCCTGAATGTCATAAAAAAAGTCTTCTTTTCAATATTTCCTTTCTCTTCATGTAGAGAAAAATGTCATTGTGGGCCAGATGAGGTGAATGTGTGTGTGTGGGTGGGGTGGTCCAATATAGTCATTTTTCACTGACCAAAAACTCCCTCACAGACAACTATACAACTAAGTTCTTGAATTTGCCACTGTGCTGCTGTGTACAATGGCCATTCCAGAAAGAGTTCCAAAATTGGTCTGAAGGATGGACCAGATGCTGGCATCAGTGCATAGCTTTCCATGAGGAGTACTTTGAAGGCTACCATAGTGACATTCAGCAATGAGGTATGCAGCACTTTTTCTAGGTTGAGTTCATGAACTTAATTGGCAGTCCTTATATTGTGGTTTTAATTTGCATTCCATGAAATGTAATGAAGTACCTTTTTAATACATCTAGACTGTATATATGTAACCTCCTTAATAAAGTTTCTGTTTAACTCTTTTGTTCATTTTTTTTGTTAACCCACTGTTATCGAGTTGATTCCTACTCATAGCAACCCTAAAGGTTAGAGTAGAGCTGCCCCATAGAATATTACTTTTTCTTCCGGATCCGACTTGATGGCACTTGGCTTGGCTATTATTTTGTAGGAATTATTACATATCCTCAATATGAGTTCTCTAACATACAGATTAGAGATATTTTTTCCTACTCTATGACTTGACTTAATTCTCCCTTTAAAACATCAGGGAACAGTCATTAGAGCTGTCGTTGTATTACCCTTAATGTCCTGAATGAATGTAATTAAAAAGTCTCCCTTTCAATATTTCTTTTCTCTTCAGAGAGAGGAAAATGTCACTGTGGGCGAGATCAGGTGAGTAGGGAGTGTGTTCGAATACAGTTATTTGTTTACTGGCTAAAAACTCCCTTACAGACAACTATACAACCAAGTTTGTGAATTTGCCACAATGATACAATTTAACATTTTTGTTAAATAATTTTGTCTTTAAGTCGTATTTAAGATCCTTTGCTTACTCTAATGTCATGAATTGTTTTCCCTTATTTTCTTCCAAAAGATTTAACATTTTACTTTTCACAAGTATATCCATAATCTGCATGTAGCTGATATTTGAAGATGTTGTTAAATGAAAGTCAAGATACTTGTTTTACGTATATACAAAGTTCTGACAATTACATTTGTGAACTCATCCTAGAAAAAGTGTTACATAATCCATTGCTGAATATCACTGCAGTCATCTTCAAAGTACTCCTCTTGGGAAATTAGGTACTAATGTCAGTGCCAAGACCACCTTTCAAAGCAACCTTGGAACTCTTTTTCTAGAATGGCCATCAGAATCCTTGATGTCCTGAATGTCATCAAAATTTCTTCTTTTCAGTATTGTCTTTACCTTCTGGTAAAGAAAAAGTCACTAGGGACAGATCAGGCCAGTAGGGAGGGTGTTCCAATACGGTTATTTGTTTACTGGCTAAAACTCCCTCACAGACAGTGCCATGTGAGCTGGACCATTGCTGTGATCCAAGAGCCATGAGTTGTTAGTGAAAAGTTCAGTTCGTCTTTGTCTTTCTTAAGCAGCATTTTCAGCACTTTCTTCTCCACTTGGTTCACTGTTTGTCCATTTGGTACAAATTCATAATGAACAATCCATCTGATATCAAAAAAGGTTAGCAACATCATTGTGACTCTTGATTTGGATTGACAGAACTGTTTGGCTGTGGAGAATCAGCTGACTTCTATTGTGTACTTTGATGCTTTGTATTTTGGGTTGTATTTTGTTTCAGGTTGTACACCCAAGTTTCATCACCAGTGATAACACGGCCCAAAACGTCATCTTGTGTCTCCAAAAGGTCTTGGCAAACTTTGACTCTCCTTGCTTTTGTTCATCGGTGAGCTCTTTTGGGACCATTTTTGCATACATGATCAGTTAAGATTTTCCTAATTGTTTGTCTGTTGATGTCTACTTGGTCTGCTATGCTTCTCACAGTCAGTTGACAGTTTTGACACACAGTTTGAAGAGTTTTTGCAAAGTTTTCATGAATTCAGCTCTTTTAATCAATTCCGCCCTGACCTCTCTTCATCAGTTATGTTTTCTCTCACCTCAGAAAAATGTTTAATCTATTTGTACACTAACATTTTCTTCATGGCATGATCCTCGTAAATTTGGACTAACATGTCCCTAATTTCACTTCTACTCTTGCCAAGTTTAACAAAAAATTTTGTGTTTGTTTATTGCTCTAATTCAAATTCCAACATTCTCATGATGGCACACAAAATCACACAACAACAATAATGAATGCCACTCATCAAGACACTGCCAAACATTGACATGAACAGAACTTTTAGACACTGATATACAAAAGTTATAAAACCTTACTGAATTGTTTGTACAGTGCTCCCTATATAAGCGCACTGTAACAGATTCATTAACTTATCAGACCTCATGTGTGTATGTACACACAGATACTCATTTGATAAAAGATCTTCCCCACTTTATTGTAATGCTGTTTTTGTCATAAATCATTCATATATATGTATGTCTGTTTTTTTGACTCATTCTTCTAGTTTTCTAATTTATTTAATGTCACATAATTTTAACTACTATTATATTTGCTAATGTAAATTTTCCAGATTTGTCTTTTTCAAAATTATTTCCTGGCTGTTTTTGTCCCTCTGTATCACCAGGTTAAAAAAAATCTGATGGGAGTTTGATTGAGATTGTGTGGAATCAATAGAGCAGTTACAGTATTTACTTTCTAAAGTAGTGAGTATTTCAATCCAAAAAATGATATTTTACACTAAATATTTTAGGTCTTTTACTTAATAACATTTTATAGTTTTTTTCTGTAACAATCTTCAAATTTTTCATTTGTTTATTGTATATTTGATGATTTAATGCTGTTATGAGGAGTATCTATTTAGAAAATGAAGTTCTCTATTTCTTCATTGTTGGTCTATAGAAACGCAGTTAACGTCTACATATTGATCTATGTCCAATGATCGTATAATAATCACTCATTAAGTCTAGTAGCCTAATGTGGAATTTTTTTAAACATTTTTCTAGGTTTATAATCATATTTTTCTGAAAATAATAAAAGTTCTATTTCATCATTTCCTTTTAATTGCTTTTTTCTTGTTTTATTTCATTGGCAAGTACTTTCAGTACATTAATGGTATTACCTTGTGATACTGACTGTTCTTGACACACCACCAGTCTCACAGATTGAATCAGTTTTCAAATTGATATCAACTTCATGTAACAGAGTAGAATTACTTCATGGGTTTGCTAGACTGTAATCTTTATAAAGCATATAGACAGGTCTTTCATTATACTGCCCTGATTAAAGTAGTAGGGAATTGTTCCCTATCTTCTTATTCCTTTTAAAAGTTCATGTAAAATCACTATTATTTATTTTTTAAGTATTTAGAACAATTCACAAAATACATCACTAGGCCTTTTCTTTGAGTAAAAGCTTTCAAAAACGATTTCATCTAAAACAAGAAAAAGTATGCACTTTGTCCAAGCTACCATTTTTATTGGTGTAAAATTACTCACAATATAATTTACAATGTCTCCAGGCTTTGTAATTTTTTGTCTTCTAAATTCCTGATAGGCAATTTTGTTTTTCTTTCTTTTGAATTCAATTAGTCTTGCTAGGAGTTCATTTTAGTCATATGTTCAGATAATTTTTTAAAATTGCTTATTCTTATTTCATTAGTTTGTTTTTTGTTAATTTGATATTTCCTAAGTTTTACTTTATTTTGGTTTGTTTTAGCTGCTTAACCTAGAAGTTTAAATGGTTGTCCTTTAGAATTCTTTTATAGCAAGTAAATTTTGCTGTTGAGACTTGTTTTAGCTGTCTCCCAGAATTTTCAGTAGCTTGAGATTTCATTTAGTTCAAAATGTTTTCTATTTTTGTTTTTGATTTCTGCTTTGACATATGAGTAGTTTAAAATTATGCTCTTTAATTTCCAGAAATTGGAGATGTTTTAGTTATCTGCTATTGGCTTCTAGATTCATTTTACTCTGACTATAGAGCATACTCTGGCTGGATTCAATTCTTTGCTATTTGTTGATGCTTTTTTTATGTCCCAGCATGTGGTCAATTTTGGCAAAGGCTCTACATACACTTCCCTGGGTGTGAATTAGTTTGCTGCTGAATGTAGCCATCTATATGTTTCCATTGGGTCAATTTTGTTAAATATACTACTCAGATTTACTCTGTTTTGCTGATTTTTTAAAATTTTTATTCTGTCAGCTATTGGAAAAATTATGTAAGGTCTGCTATAGATTTGTCCTTTTCTCTTTTTAATTCTATTGATGATTGCAATGTATATTTCAGGCTATGTTATCAGGTGCCTGTAGATTTGCAATTCATCTGTCTTCTGTTAGATTTTTGACATGTGTCGTTTTGTCTGTAAGAATGTTTCTTGCCTTTAGATCTACTTTGTCTGTTCTTAATTTAGACAAACCTGTGTTTTGTTGGGGGGGTTAGATGTGTAATATATTATTGTATAACATTTTACTTTAGTCTTTCTCATATTTATATTTAAATTTCTTATATTTAAAGTGTATCTCTTGTAAAGTAACATATAGTTTATGTTATTCAGTCTGACATTTGATGTTTAACGTGAAGTATTTAGCTGACATACACTTAACACAATAAATGATAGAGTAGGTAAAGCTTTAGATTAGATCCTTAACTCAGTTATTTGTGAGATTTAAATGTGTTTCTTTAAAACAGCTTTTATTTCTACAAGTCCTGTAAATAGTACTCACTTTTAGATCCGACTCTATGGCACTTGGCTTTGGTTCCATATTTTGAATGACACAGGGCAGAATTAGGATATTAAAAACCTGAAAAACCCACTGATGTCAAGTCAGTTTTTTCTCTTTTCTAAAAATTCCTGGCTTCCTTTACCTGACCAAGGAAATCACACATTAAATTGACAAGAGGCACTGCAGGAAAAAAAAAAAAAATCAGCTTTTACAATTTCTTTAGATGCATCAGATGAGTGGAGAGGCAAGTGAAGATGCTAAATGGAGGTGCCAAGTGAGCTAGGCACCAAGTGAAGGGGTCAATAAAGACGCCAGGGTGGGATGGGTGGGGGCTCCTTGACTTATCTGACAACTGAGAGTTTCCTAGACTTCAGAACAGATGAAGCCTGTTCCAGGATGGATGTCCTTCCCAAATTGCTTTCACTGTTCTCCTTACCCAGCCCCCCTGTGTTGGCAAGGCATGTAGATTCTCCTTTAGAATACCTGACTTTGCCTGATCAACTTGGACAGGCTTTAAGGATAAGAATATCCCCCTCTTCCTTTGTATACTGGTATACAAAATAAACTTTTGATCACTCACCCAAATACCTGTCTCAGAGACTGGATTTTTGGAGGGCAGATAACAAGAATACAGAAGCTTGTCTGGTAACACATACATATACATTTGACATATAAAATTTTATGTAAATGAGATCATCCTAATACTATTTTGTTACTTGCTTTTAAAGAAACAAAACTAAACTATCAGTCATATAGTTATTTCTATGCAATTAACAAAAAGAAATGTTTTCATTTTTAATGAGCTTTCTAGAATTCCAAGATGAAACTATATTCAAATGTATTAAGGTACTGAAATGCATTATTAGCCACTTAGACCAATCCTGAAGTTGAGGGCAGGCTCTATAATCTGTTGTTTATTCAAGCTGCCTCTACAGTTGCATTTCAGGTTAAAGTGAAGTACCTTGCAAATGAAATTGGAATCCCAGATTTCAAGGTGGGTTTCTAAATTCATGAAAGACAATGACTTTTCCATGAGAATGAAAACCAGTGATAATGATAACAAGTGAATAAACTAAAATGGCCTATTTAGATATGAAAACACAATTTCTTCTGGTGACTTTTAATTGTTTACTTCTCTTTTAGTCAGCTAGTGTTGGTCTAACAGAAATACCACAGAGTAGATGGCTTTAACAAAGGACAGTTTATTCTTACACAGCCCATTAGGCTACAAGCCAAAATTCAGGATGTCCACTCCAGGGGAAGGCTTTCCCCCTTGTCAGCTCTGGAGGAAAGTCTGGTATTGCATCAGTCTTTGTCCAGGGAGTGTCTTGGCACAAGAAACTCAGGTCTGGAGAACATGTTCTTCTCCTGGTGCTGCTTTCTTGATGGTGTGAGGTTCCCAATTCTCACTTTGCTTCTCTTTCCTTTTATCTCCTGTAGGATGAAAGGATTAAGGGTGAGGCAACAATACCCCAGGGAAACTCCCTTTACAGTGGAGCAGGGAGGTGCTCTTATAGAGGGATTTACAGTCCCACCCTAATTATTTAACATACAACATAAGAAAATCACAAAATAGAGGACAATCATAAAATATTGAAAAGCATGGCCCAGCCACATGACTACACATATTTTTGGGGGGACACAACTCATTCCATGACAACTTTAAAGATACCAATTATCAAAAATTGTACTTCAGTTTAAGATTTATGAGAACAATAAAACATAACATTTTTCGTCCTCCAGTTTCAGGCATAGGGCCATTTCTTACTTACTGATTTCTAGATCTTTGTGCATTCATACTGTTTGGTTTCAACATGGTGTCCTATTTCTATAATGAACCCATTCAGTTCACTTAGTTGCACTTGATTTAGGAAAATTCTTACTTTAAGTGAAGTTTCCATGAGATCAGTTTTATTGTGGCAACATGAAATCCATTGAACAGGAAAAAAAAGAAAAAGAAAAAGAAACTGAAGTCAGCCACATGTAAGAAACATTGGTATAACACACTTATGAAAACCTGTTTGGGGTTGTATAGATTGCAAAAATACATAATGCGTAAGGTATTTGCACAAAAATATGGTATACCATACATTATGCTTTTACTTTTTGTGTGTTCTTTTTGGGAGTGTGTGTCTCTGTGTGTTTTTTTTTCTGTGTGTGTATTTTTTTTTAATTATGATTGAATGAAAATGTACATTCCCATGTAAATTTGCACGCCCACCTATACGCAGCTCCCATTGCTCTCCCTGCCCAGTGACAGCACAATCTTCCTCTCTGCTCCATACATGTCTTATCCTCCTAACAAACTCCTGTCCTCTCCTCTCTACCCACTCCCCTTCCTCCAGTTAGTGGTCAGCAGGACAACATCCTATAGATGCATAGAACCATAAAGTGAATCGATGATATAGTGACTCTGTGTTGCTAAGTCCAATCCATTCCTGTCCAAGAGTTGACCTCCATTATGATTTACGGACAGGGGCAGCATCAGGGCCAGGGATCATGCTCCCAGGGGAACTCTGAGGTGCCTGGACCATCAATTGCGGTCTTTTAATGGAGATCTCAGGGTGCACCCCTTTTTATTCTTATGTTGCCAGTAAGACTCCACTTTGTGAGTTCTCCATCACGGCTATCACTTGTGGTCGCCGGACACCATGTGGTTCTTACTGTCGTAAGTTGATATAGGCACCCACTAACGCGAGTCTCTCTGTCTTCTGGGTTCTCTTTCCCCAAAGTAGTTTTGGTCCTTGGTGATCATCTGTTGATGCTGAGTTGCGACCATTTACTATACCCTCAGATGGCAGCTTAGTACCTTTTAAGACCCCAGATGCCACTCAACAATGTGAGGTGCAGAGGGGTCTCTTAGCAAAATGCAAGTTGTAACAATTGGCCTTGATTTTGCCTGAGAGCACAGTCCCTTCCCCCCACCGCCCAGCTACTCTGTCCTTGCAATATTGGGTTAAGATGGAAGGAGTAATCATGTTATGTTGAAGTCCAGTTAATATTGATCTTCTTTCTAATGTGTGCTGTCACAGATTTCACCCAACTAGATTTCTATCAACTATCTAATTTAAACCCTCCCCCCTTGCAATCCTTCCTTCCCCAGCATTGCAGCCATCAGAGTCTTTTCTTCTATGCATGAGTCTGCTTTAAGTTCTTATCGTAGGGGTCCCATACAGCATTTGCTCTTTTGTCACTGACTACTTACACTAAACATAAGGTTGTCCAATTGACACCAGATTATGAGATGCTTCCTAAAATCATTGTTGTTCTTTATCACTGCATAGTGTTCCATTGAGTATATATACCATAGTTTACCTATCCATTCCTCTGTTGTTGGGCATCTGGTTGATTCCATCTTTTTGCTATTGTGGATTGTGCTGCAAAAACATTCTTGTGCATGTATCAGTTGGTGTGAATGGCCTTGATTCTGTAAGATATATTCTGAGCAGTGGAATTACTTGGTCAAATGGTATATCTAGATCCAACTTTTTTTTTCTTTTTTTTTTTTTTTAAATTTAAAATGACTGAGTGAAAATGTACATTTCCATATAAATTAACATGCCCACCTATATGCAGCTTCCACTGCTCTCCCTGTCCGGTGACAGCACACTATTCCTCTCTGCTCCATACAAGTCTCATCCTCCCAACAGCCTCCTTTCCCCTCCTCTCCACCCACTCTCCTTCCTCCAGCCAGAGTTCAGCAGGATGATATCCTATAGATGCATAGAACCATAAAGTGCATCAAATATATGGTCACTCTGCATTGCCAAGTCCAATCCATTCATGTCCAAAGAGTGGAACTTCGTTATGATTTATGGGCAAGGGCAGCATCAGGGCCAGGGGCCATGCTCTCAGAGGAACCCCGAAACCGCTGGACCATCAATTGAGGTCTTTTACTGGAGATCTCAGGATCACCCCTTTATATTCTTGTGTTGCCAGTGAGACTTTTTAAGGAAGTGCCAGATTGCTTTCCAAAGAGGTTGCACTATTTTGTAATCCCACCAACAGTGTAGGAGAGTTCCAGTTTCTCCACAGCCACTCCATCATTTGTTGTTTTGCATTTTTTGGATCATGGTCAACCTCATTGGGGTGAGATGGTATCTCATTGTAGTTTTGATTTGAATTTCTTAATAGCTAATGACTGTGAGCCTGTCTGCATGTGTTTTTTGGCTGCCTGGATCTCGTCTTTAGAGAATTGTCTGTCCATCTCCTTTGTCCATCACTTAACTGGATGATTTATCTTTTAATCACTGATATTTTGTAGTGCCTTCTAGATTATGGAGATCAGACGTTCTGACATATAGTTGTCAAATATTTTTTCCCGTTCTGTAGGTAGCCTTTTAATTCTTTTGATAAAGTCTTTGGGTCAGCAAAAGTGTTTGATTCTTAGTAGTTCCCATTTATCTATTTCTTCTTCTGTTATTTGTGGTTTGTTTGTCAGATTTTGAAGTCTGTCTGTGTTGTGCATTAAATTTTCCGTTGTTGTTCCTGCTCTTTCTTGGATGAGTTTTATTGTTTTAGATTTGATATTTAGGTCTTTTATCCAGTTTGAGTTGGTTTCTTTTATCCAGTTTGAGTTGGTTTTTGCATAAGGTGTAAGATATAGGTCTGGTTTCAATTTACTGCAGATGGATATCCAATTTTCCCAGCACCATTTGTGGAAGAGATTGTTTACACCGCAGCTTAATGTCTTAGGGCCTTGGTCAAATATCAACTGTTCATGGGAAGATGGTGTCATCTCTTGGGTCTCAGTTCTGTTCCATTGATCTATCTGTCTCCTTATGTACCAGTACCAGGCTGTTTTGACAACTGTGGTGGTGTAATAGGTTTTAAAGTTGGGTAGTGAGCGGCCTCCCAGTGTGTTTTGCTTCTTCAGTAGTGCTTTACTTATCCAGGACTTCATCTTTTTCCAGACAAAGTTGGTAATTTGTTTCTCCATCTCATTAAAAAATGTCACTGGAATTTGTATTGGAATTGCATTATATAAGTAGATTCCATTGGGCAAAATAGACGTTTTCACAATGTTAAGTCTTCCTATACATGAACGAGGTAGGTTTCTCCATTTATGTAAGTCTCTTTTACTTTCTTGTGGTAAGGACTTGCAGTTCTCTTTCTAAAGGTCTGTTATTTCTCTGGTTAGATTTATTCTTAGGTACTTTATCTTCTTCGGGGCTATAGGAAATGGTATTGATTTCATGATTTCTTCCTTAATAATCTCATTGTTGATATAAAGGAATCCTACTGATTTACTTATGTTTGTCTTGTATCCTGAGACTTTGCTGAACTCTTCTATGAGTCTGAGTAGTTTTCTTATGAATTCTTTAGGATTCTGTGCACCTATAATTATATCACCTGCAAACAGGTAGAGTTTTACTTCTTTGCCAATGTGGATGTCCTTTATTGCTTGGTCTTGTCTAATTGCTCTGGCTAGAACTTCCAGTACAATGTTGAATAGGAGAGGTGAGAGTGGGCATCCTTGTCTTGTTCCTGTTCTCAAGGGAAACTGTTTCAGTCTCTCTCCATTCAGAATGACATAGGCAGTCAGTTGGCTTTGTATAAATGGCCCTTATTGCTTTGAGAAGTTTGCTGTCTATTCCTATTTTGCTGAGAGTTTATAGCATGAATGGGAGTTGGACTTTACCAAATGTCTTTCCTGCATCAATAGACAAAATTAGGGGATTCTTGTCTTTTATGTTATTTATGTGATTGGTCACATTAATTGTTCTTCTGATGTTGAACCAGCCTTGCATCCCTGGTATGAATCCAACTTGATCATGATGGATTATTTTTTGGATATGTTGTTGTATTCTATTGCAAGAATTTTGTTGAAGATTTTTGCATCTAGATTCATGAGTGATATCGGTCTGTAGTTCTCCTTTTTGGTTGGATCTTTCCCTGGCTTTGGTAGCAGGGTTATGCTGGCTTTATAGAACGAATTTGGGACTATTCTATCCCTGTCTATACTGTGAAATACTCTCAGTAGTATTGGAGATAACTCTTCTCTAAAAGTTTGGTAGAATTCTGCAGTGAAGCCATATGGGTCCAGACTTGTTTTGGTTGGTAGCTTTTGGGTGACTTTTTAAATCTCTTCCTTTGCGATGGGTTTATTAAGATGTTCTGCTTCACCTTGTGATAATTTTGGTAGGTGATATGAATCAAGGAATTTATCCATTTCCTCTAGGTTTTCAAATTTGTTAGAGTCCAGTGTTTCATAGTATTCTGTTATGATATTTTTGATTTCTGTTGTATTTGTTATGACAGCTCCTCTCTCATTTCTTATTTGGGTTATGTTTCCTTTCCAGTTTTGGCTTGGCTTGGCTTCCTATTTTTCTTTAGTAAGTTTAGCCAGTGGTTTGTCAATTTTGTTGATCTTTTAAAAAATCACCCTTGGGTCTTTTCAATTTTTTCAATTGTTCTTCTATTCTCTAATTTGTTTAGTTCTGCTCTAATCTTTAGGATTTGTATTCTTCTGTTGCCTGAGGGGTTCCTCTGTGGTTCTCTCTTTACTTGTTCCAGCTGTAGAGTTAGTTTTTTGATTTGGTTTCTTTCATCCTTCCAGATGTGTGCTGTTATGGTGATAAACTGACATTTGAGCACTGCTTTGGCTGTATCCCATAGATTCTGATAGGAAGTGTTTTCATTCTCATTGGAATCCATAAATTTCTTATTTCACCTTTGATTTCTTCTACACCTCATGGCTTTTTGAGCAAGATGTTGTTCAGTTTCCATGAGTTCCACTTTCTATCTATGTTTTTTTTTCTGCTATTGATTGCTACTTTTATGACTTTATGATCTGAGAAGATGTTTTGCATTAATTCAATGGTATGGATTTTGTTGAGAATTGCTTTATGTCCTAACACATGTCTCTTCTGGAGAATGTTCCATGTGCACTGGAGAAGAAGGTGTAGTTGTCTGCGAATAGATAGAAACTTCTGTATATGTTACTGAGGTCTAGCTGGTTAATTGAAGCAGTAAAGTCTCCTGTGTTTTTACTCAGCTTTTTTCTAAACGATCTGTCCAATATTGAGAGTGGAGCGTTGAAGTCTCCCCCTATTATTGTGGAGCAATCTATCTCATTTTGGAGTGTATTCAGTGCTTCTTCGATGTATTTTGGTGCTTTAATATTAGGTGCATACATATTTAATATTGTTAAGTCCTGCTTGTGTGTTGAACCTTTCAGTAATAGTGTCCATTCTTGTCCATGATAGTGGATTTTACATTAAAATCTATTTTATCTGAGATTAGAATTGCCAAACGTGCTCTTGCTTGTTCATTGTTTGCTTGATATATATTCTTGCATCCTTTAATTTTCAATTTGTTCCTATCTTTAAGTCTAAGGTGAATTTCTTGTAGGCAACCTATGGATGGATCATGTCGTTTGATCCAAGATGTCACTCGATGTGTCTTTACTAGACTGTTCAGTCCATCCACATTCAATGTGATTATTGATAGGTGTGTGTTCAGTGCTGCCATTGTGATATGTTTATTTCTGTGTTGATGTTTTCTCTCTTGTTCTTATTAACCTGTTCTGGGACCTTCTTCTTTGCAAGTTGATTTTTCACCTTTTTCAGGGTTGGTTTGGTGGTTGTTGAGACTCCTATATTATGTTTCTTGATTTGATATGTTGCATCTTTACTGTCTTTTGTGGTTGCCCCTGTGACTCCCCTTAATAAACTATGTATAAACCCAATTTCAATTGTTAACATTCTTAGCAACTTCCTTTCCATCTGGAAGGACTATAACGACTGTAGTACCACTTTTTAATATGATGACATCATAGTTTTCATGATAAGATCACTGGATCATTTCTTTCACTATTATAGCTTTGATAGAGTTTGGAGCCTTCCCTAACTGAGTAGGATTCTGGGTGACGTGCCCTGTATTTGCATCTAAAATATAAAGTAAGTGGTTTTGTTCTTCTAAGCCAAGAGATTCTTTCAGTATTTTTTGTAGCTTTGGTTGGTTTTTACAAATTCTCTGAGTTTTTGTTTATCTGTGAATGTCTTCATTTCATTTTCATATGTGAAAGATAGTTTTGTAGGACATACAAGTCTTGATTGGAAGCTCTTCAAGGCTTTTAATGTGTCATGCCACTGTCTCTGTGTCATCATTGTTTTTGCTGTGAAATCCAATGAAAACTTGCAGGGCTTCCCTCTTAACGTTAGCTTTGCTTTGAGTCTTGCTGCCTTTAAGAGTTAATGCTTATGTTTCATTTTGTTAAGCTTGATTATAGTGTGTCTTGAAGTCTTTCTTTTGATATCTGTATTGAGTGGCATACTTTATGCATCTTGGATATCTGTATTCTCTTCTTTCATTATTTCTGGGAAGTTTTCTGTCAGCTACTCAGCAGCAATAGTCTCTGTGTTCTCAGGTGTCTCGCCCTGTTCAGGATCTTCAATTAATTGTAGATTGTTCCTCTTAATAGAGTCTCACATGCTTCTTAATCCTTCTTCATTTTTCTTGTTTCTTTTTTTCTGATTTCTCCTCATAGATGCTGGAGTCAGTAGCTCTGTCTTCCATGTCAGAAAGTCTCTTTTCCATTTGTTCCACTCTGTTGTTTTCTTGGCTTTGAATCGAGGTTTATATGTCTTTGATTTTGTTCTTGATCTGCCGGATTTCAGGATACTGCTGTTGCCTCAGATCAAACAGCTTTCTTAATTTTTCCTTTTGCTCTGCTGCATTTTGTGTAAGATCTATGAGGGCTCAATATGTAATCCTTTTGTATTCACCTTCTGATAGTTTCAGAAAAGCTTCTTCGTCTGGGAATTTCTGAGGTGCTTTCTTTTGCAGGCCTTCTGAAGTCATGAGTGATTCCTTGGTTATGGTTTTCTCCAGAGTTTGTGGCTTTTAGGGCATCATGTGAGTCAATAGAGGCTGGGAGAGATGATGTGTGTATGAACCACAGTTGTTTCTTTAGGCTATCTTAAAATGAATGGTAAAAACTATTTGACAACTTCCAAAGTCAGTCAGGTTTTCAGGTGTATATGTTCCTCTTCCCAGCTGGCAAAGTATGCACCTCTATATTGAACTCCAGATGTTATAAACTAGCTCAAAATACAGAAAGGCTACTGCCCTGCTGGCCTCTGCTGTCAGATCCCAGCTGTAGGTGCTACTGTGTAGAATACTGCTTTTCTTCTGGAAAAGCACTGTCCACGGGGAAGGCACTGCTTCCCAGCCCAGGAATTAGGTCCAGCTGAGGCTTCTGTATGGGTATTCCACCCCCCCAGTGGAACAAGATTGTGTCCTGCACAAGCTCACTGCCCTGCTGAGTCCACACTACTCTGTGGTGTAGGTGGAGACGCCAAAGGTGCCAAGATACACAGAGACCACAGCCTCTGTTGCCAGACCCTAGCTGTAGGTGACACTGTGTAAAATTTTGCTTTTCTGCTAGAAAAGTGCTCTCCCTTGGGCAGGCACTGCCTCCCAGCCTAGGAACTAAGTCCAGCTGGGTCTTCTGTTTGGGTGTATCCACCTCGCAATGGATCAGCATGACATCCCGCAGAAGCTCACTGCCTGGCTGGATCCAGGCTACTCTATGGCAGAGGCAGAAAGAGAGGCCAAAGGTGCCACAATGCACAGAGTGGAAAGCCGGGCTCTCAAAATATGGTAATTGCACTTGCCGATCCCACCAGCAGTGTGTCTGAGATTAGCGGCTAGTCAAGTCCCAGCTCCGCCTGCCGGCTAACACAGAGAATAAAAAATTAAAACAGTGAGTTAAATTGGTCAGTGCAAGCCTGCACTCATCGAGAGTCGGATCAGTGAAAGAGAAGAGGTTTTCTGTTCAGTGGTATGAAGTCCAAAGTAACAGCCCTATGCAGCACCCTAGGGCTAACTATGTGTCCAGAAGGCTCTTTTTAATTATCTATTCAGGTCTTGGTTTTCAGAGGGATTTAGGGAGACTTGTGTTTAGCCCATCATCTTGAATCCAGTGCCCTCTGGGCCTCTTTTTTAGTACTAAAAAACTTACAAACGTTTTTAATATTCTCTAGAAAAACCAAGCCAGGCTAATTGTTGAGTTGGTTCTGACTCATGGCAACCCACATGTTACAGAGTTGAATGGCTCCATAGGACTTTCTTGGCTGTAATCATTAAGGAAGTAGATCTGCAGGCCTTTATTCTGTGTCTTCACTGAGTGGGTTTGAACAGCCAGTGTTTAGCCACTAAGTGCAAACCATTTGTGCAACCCAGGAAATTATTTATTATTCACCATTTTCCTTCTGTTAGCTTGTTAGATGAATATCCTATTATTTTTGTTTTTCTAATAACCTTTGAGATTTTAGTGTGCATCCTTGACATGTTACAGAATAATATCAATGTTTATTCCTAATACATTTGAACTCTTTCATTCTATTTAACTTGCTTACATCACTTGCATTATTTTGTCAAACAGATTAAACTTAAAAATATTTTTAATTCCAAAAGTCATTGCAGTTACTATGTTATGCCATCAATATTTCTTTATGTTTACAAGCATGTTACCTTTTTTCAGGGGTACTCCATTCCTTTCTGCTTTTCTATTTTTTGTTTTGGTCTGGTAAAATTTTCCCTTCTTTTGAAGAACTACCTTTTAATGTAGCCTGCTTGCTGTGTATTCACTCATTTAGAACAAAATTTGAAAGCATTTTTTATCCACCTTTTTAACAGAGTATTTTGAAGCATAGGGAGTTCTATGTCAGCAGTTATTTGCTTTCAGTACTTTAAAGATGTTATCCCTCTAGGGTTGCCATAAGTTGGCTCCGACTTGATGGCACTTGGCTGACTTGGCTCCATTTTCTTCTCTTGAAGACCATTTTACTACTGAGAAGTAATCAGTTTTTCATTAGTATTATCCTTCCAAAACTGTATATCTGCTGTAAAGAATTTTCTTTTTAGCTTCAGGTTTCAGCAATTTTACAAAGAATAGACTAGATCTGGCTTTCTTTGTATTTACCTTATTTGGAGTTTGTCAAGCTTCCTGATCCTGTGGATTGATGTCTTCTTGTCAGTTTAAGAAACTTCTAGTTATTGTGTCTTTAATAATTCTTCTTCCTCATGCCTTCCCCCTTACCTTCTTGTACTCTAATTTCACGTGTACCATATTTTCTTCTACTTTGCCCAAAGTATCCTATAGCTTTTCCTTCCAGTACCTTTCTTTCTTACCATATTCCAACTTTAATTTAAAAAAGTTGATTATGAGTTTATTAATTCTATATTCTCTTATGCCCAATCTGTTAAATCATTCTAAAAGCCAAACCCAACCCACTACTTTTGAATCTATTTGAACTCACAGCAACCCTGTAGGGCAGTGTAGAAGTGTCTTACAGGATTTCCAAGGAGTGGCTATGCCACCAGGGCTCCTAAATCAATCTAGTGAAGCCTTAATTTTAGTTATAGGAATTTCACTGAATTTTCATAGTGTCTTTTATCTTATGTTATTTATTGTGCTTTAGATGAAAGTTTACAATCCAAGTTCATTTGCTATGTAAGAACTTATGTAACTATGTAAGTCTAGCTGATCTCCTCACATTGTGATACCATATCTTTCCACCCTGTATTTCCCATGTCCTTTCAGCCAATTCCTGTCACCTTCTGCTGTTTCATCTGGACTCCAGACAGGAGCTGCCCAGTTACTCTTATGTGTCTACTTAAGAAACATATTCTTTGCCATTATCATTTCCAGTCCAGTTGTTGTCTGAAGAATTGGCTGTGGGAATGGTTTCTTTTCTGGGCTAATAGAGAGTCCTGGGACCATGTCTTCTGGGAACCCTCCAGTTCCATCAAGTCTGGTCTATTTAATAGAGTTTGAGTGCTGCTCCCCATTTTTCTCCTGCTGTATCAGGGTCTGGCTGGCTTGGTATATCAGGGTCTTTTGGTTGTGTTCCCTGTTGGAGTAGTCATTGTTAGGGGCTGGGCACCATCTAGTTCTTCTGGTCACAGTCTGATGTAGACTCTGAGTTATATTGTCCTTTCTGTCTCCTGGGCTCATATTTTCCACTTATTTTTTATTTTTATTTTTTTGCTCCAGGTGGGTTCAGACCAATTGACGATTCTTAGATAGCCACTTTATACCAGTGAAGATCTCAGAGGCCTCTCACCAAAGTGGGATACAGGAAATTTTCTTTAAAAAGTTGGCATAAGAAAGATTTTAAGAAAATGTTTCACTGCTTTCATCGTTTTGCCTTTGGTTTATTTTTGTCTTTTCCCTATCTGGGTTGATATATAGTTTCTCTGTTCTGTTCTACATTCTAGTCTTAGGTTTTTCCCTAGTTATATCAATTTTCTAACCAAAGGACTCCCTTTAGTATTTCTTGTAATTTTTATTTGGTTTTTGCAAATTTCCTGAACTTGTTTATCTGGAAATGACTTAAATTCACCATCATATCTGAGAGACAGTTTCACTGGATATATAATTCTTGTGTGGCAATTATTTTCCTTCAAGGCTTTGTGTATGTCCTCCCATTGCCTTCTTACGAGCATAGTTTCTGCTGAATAGTCCAAGCTTAATCTTATTGACTTTCCTTTGTAGATGATTTTTTGTTGATCCCTAGACAATTTTGAGATTGTTGCCATCTTTAGTTTTGGCAAATTTGATTGTAATATACCCTGATGTCTTTCTTTTGAGATCTACCTTGTGGGGGTTCAATGAGTGTCTTTGAGAGATATCTTCTCATTTTCCATATTAGGGAAGATTTCTATCAACACATCTTTGACAGTACTTGCTGTGTTTTGTTTCCTGACCCCTTCTCCTGGAACTCTACTCACTTGTAGATTATTCCTCTTGATTGAGTCTCACAAAATCCTTGGTATTTCTTCATTTTTTAAACATTCTTATAGCTGATGTTTCCTCAAATATGTTAGTGTCATATGCTTTATCTTTAATCTCACTAATTCTACTTTCATCGTCTCAGTTATGCTCTTTCTATAGAGTTGTCTAATTCTGTATTTTATTATTAATCTTCTGAATCTCTAATTCCTATCACTGTGTGCTTCCTTGCATTCTGTTCAATTTGTCATTATGATCTGCTGCATTTTGACTCATCTTCTTTCTAATCTCTTAAGAGCTTTAAGTAATAATCTGTGTATTCTAGCTCTGAAGTTGTCTTCAGACAACTTCTAGCTTCTGTAAGTTGTCTTCTTATGGAAAGTTTCTTGATTGTTTTGTTTTGGGAGTTTTTTGAAAGCATTGTGGTCTACTTCGAGTGATTTGATATTGATTGTTATCTCTAAGCCATCAGCAAGTTGTAGAATTTATTTACATTTTATTATTGTGTTGTAATTTCTTGTTTTGAAATGTTCAAATAGGCTGGTTGTGTGTGATAGTTTGCTTATTGGTTCCTTTGAAGCTCTAACATCCTGTTACCAGGAAGTAGATCACCAGACTTTTCTTCTGTGGCATCACAGGGTTGGTTTGAACGGCTAGGTGACTAGAGCTATTACTAGGTATGTGAAACCAGGAGTTTGTTTACTTTTCTTGTATGAATTCAACTTAGGTGTTTAGGCTGTCAGTCACCAAGTGCATGATACAGGCTCTCTTACATTCCTAGATGGGCATGAGTGATTGTCATAGGTAGAAGTATCTGGCTGCATGTTCTTAAAAAGGCAGAGGGTTGACACCCATTCCTCAGTGTCTGTGAGGAAGGTATTTCCCCATATGCCTGAACCTAGGTGAAAGCACAGTTACTGTCCTGAATTCCCACTTGGATGAGTGGGCAGATTGCTTTTCTTCCCCCATTTGTTAAATTGTTCCTTCTCTGAGTCTAGGACAATGGTGCAAGGTGCACATGAAGAATCCTACTTCCAATTCCTCTATGGAGGCAGGGACAGTGCCTCCAAGCCATGGGAAATGGAGAGAGGTTTATCCCAAAGCAAAACTTTAGATCTGTGAGTGATAGGCTAGATGTAAGCCACTTAGCTTTTGAAGATCAAGTGCCATTTTTTTCCCCCCTGGTTCTGCTGCTCAGTCTCTTTCCATGGAGGATACCCTCCAAATGCCACTGCTCTACTCATCTTGATGGCTGAAGCTGATTCCTGGCAGGGCAGATGTGGCCAGTCCTAGGTACTACTAGATCTACTCTCTATTCCCCAATGTTCAATCTGATTTCTCAACTTTTCCTTCAGTGTTCAGTCCCCCTAGAATGTCACGTATAATCAATTTATTTGTTCTTTTGTGTCTGACTACTCTGCCATCTTGGCCCATAACTTCTTATACCAACTGTTGTTGAGTTGATTCTGACTCACGACGATACTGTAGATAGAGTAGAACTGCCCCATAGAGTTTCCAAGGACAGCCTGGCAGGTTTGAACTACCAGCCTTCTGGTTAGCAGCCATATCACTTAACCACTATACCACTGTGGTTTCCAAACTTGTTATATTGCTTCAGAGTTCTTCATCTTTCATAACTTTTTTCCACAATTTCCACACATTCTCCACATATCTTAACTGTGGAGAAAGTTCTTTTCAGATTGCTCCAATATTAAGCTAATATAGCTGCCAATCTGCTTCTGTTGTCTCATTTTCCTCATGGGAACTAGTTCTATTTTCCTGGCCAGTCATGGGTCAGTCCTCTTTTTCTCTTACAAACCACACTAAATTATTTTTATGAAGCTATACTAGCTTTTAGTTGATTTATTTTTGGGAAGTCAGTAAGTGCTGTCTGAAATCATTATTGAACACCTATCCCATAAGGCACTGCCAGGGATTTATTGGAATATAGAGAATAAGCTATGAGTAGGGATTTTTAGACCTTAAAATCTAATTAGAGAGTACAATATACATGAAATAATTATAGAACAATTATCAGTTTGTGTGGTAGTAATTATAAAAGTAATGTCTTAGGGAAAAGAGATTATTGTGGGAAAATCTCTCCATTTCCTGTTTCTAATGTGCATTCTGGCTATCCTTCTTCCAACATACATTAGTTTGTTCCTCTGGAAGTCCATGGTATATTTAGTATTCTTTGTCATTGCCATAATTCAAAGTCTTCAGTTCTGCTTGCATCTTCCTTATTCATTGTCTAGCTTTCACATACACATGAGGTAACTGAAGGTACCCTGACTTGGGTCAGTTGTACTAGTCCTCAAAGTGAAATTTTTGCTTTTTAACAAGTGCAAGAGGTCTTTTGAAGCATATTTGCCCAATGCAATTTGTCATTTGATTTTTACTTGAGACATACTATTCAAGGATTCTATGGGCAAAATATTGAATGATGCAAGAAGTATAAAAAAATAAAATAAAATAAAAAGTGGAAAGGATACAGAGTCACTAGATGAAAAAGAGTTGATCAGTATTTAGCCATTTTAGGAGGTAGTATAAGATCAAGAACCAGTGGTACTGAATGAAGAAGTTCAATCTGCACTGAAGGCACCAGCAAAATACATGGTTCTAGAAATTGACAGAATACAACTATGCCAGCCAGCAAAGTGCCGTCGAGTCGGATCCGACTACAGTGCTAGATGTGCTCACTCTTCCGTGCAAGAAGTTTTAAAGACAGCTACTTGGCTAACTGACTGGAAGAAATCCATATTTATGCCTAGTCCAACAAAAAGTGATCCAACACAATGTGGAAATTATAGAACAGTATCATTAACTTCACAAATAAGTAAAAGTTTGATGAAAATTGGTTAAAAGTACACCAGCAGTACATAAAGAGGGAACTTACAGAAATTCAAGCCAGTTTCAGAAAAAGATATGTAACAAGGGGATATCACTGCTGATGAGAGATCTTGGCAGAAAGCAGAAGATAGTAGAAAGATATTTACCTGTGTTTTGTTGACTATGTAAAGATGATTGTGTGGATCATAACAAATTACGGATATCATTGCAAAGAGTAATAATTACAGAACATTTAATTGTACTCATGCAGAAACTGTACATAGACCAAGAGTCAGTTGTTTGAACAGAACATGGTGATAATGTAAGGTGTGTGTCAAGGTTGTATCCTTTCAGCATGTTTGTTCAGTCTACATGCTGAGTAAATAGATTTCTAATATAGATGCTAAATTTGAATCTGTATGGGCGTCCCCTAGTTCTGTCTGTTTTTCCACGTCAGTCACTAGTTCTTTGTCTCTGTGTCTGCCTTTCTTGAACTAGATGTGATTAAATTAATTGGTTTAAAAATACACTGCGTATCATGCTGTGAATATTGGGTTTAAATACAATTGCAGTAGATTGCACTAATTAATTAATTGGGTTTTATTTTACAAGCTTGGAGTTAAGGATGCTTGAATGCAATATGTAAATTTATGTAGAATGTGCAAATTAGTATTTTGATTTAAACATCCTGGCACATAGAAAAAAATAAAATAGAACCCTGATTGTGGAAAGTTTAATATAAGGTAGATTTGCTTTTATCAGGGGTTGTATTATCACTGAAATAACTGAAAGGGGGCCTGGTTTGGTTGGGGCTGCTGTGCAGGGAAGACAGACTTGGAAACTTTGAACTCAGGAAATTCAAAGTTAATTTCAAAATTCATGCAGTTCAAATGATGAGAGATAGGAGAAAAGGTATTGATTGAAGGGAAGCTTTTCTGAGTTAGCTTTGAAGAACCCGTTTATACCTTAACTGATAGCTTCTCTTTCATTGCTTTGTCCTAGGGTTAGCCTCAGTTGTGTTCATTCACTCATCCAGCATTTAATGAGCTGCTGTAGCTTGCCTTGAACTTGTGATAAGATTGACACTTCACAGATTAGCAGAATCCAATCCTCTTTCTGGAGAGTTTTCTAACTTGGGGAGTATACATGTGCAGATAAATAATTATGATATTGTAATAACAATAGTAATAAATCCCTATTTGCTGTCAGCACTCTAGCTTGTAGCAGCGTTCTTCCCATTCATAGAAGTATTGTCTGGTAATCAAAAGTGGGCTCTTTATTTGATTGTCTGAGAATGCATTTGATGACAGCCAATGACAAGTAACAGAAAATGTAACTACAATAATTTAAACTGATAAATAGGAGTTGAGTTATCACACTATGGACAGTCCTAAAGTACTGCTTACAGGCCTTGATTCAGTGGCTCAGTAGTTCCAGTGTTTAGATCGCTTTCCTGCCTTTTATTCTTTACTTTTATGGTCCAAGATGGCTTCTCCAGCCTCAACTACCAAATCTGCTAAAGGCACACAGAATGGTGTAAAGAAAAGGGGGAACATGCTTTTTCTCTAGTAGGTTTATATTTGTGTGCAGGAGGGAGGTATTTCTCTTTACTCAGTCAGATTTCCCTTTAACCCACTTAGCCAAACCTGGAACATATGCTCTCATTTACAGCAGTCACTGGCCTAGAGCAATGCTGGTATATAGACTATCAGGATGGGAATTTATCCCTTGAGACTGGAACAGATGCTCACACAGATCAAGATTTCTCTCCTTTTGTTAACTACTGATGACAAAAGGTTGCCAGGTTAAACCTATTCAGAGGCACTGTGTCCTGGTGATCTACTTCCAAAATTTCACAACTTAAAATGCCCTATGGAGCACTTCCACTGTCTGCACATGGAGTTGCCATGGTTGGGAATTGATCCATTGGCATCTAATAACAGCAACTATTTGAATAAATTTTTTTGTAGCAGGGAAAATGAGAGATAATACCAGCTTTTGTAAAATTAATTATCTGTGTCTGCTACTCCTTTTACCTCTTAAAGAACACTAATAGAGATAATAACATAACATACAGAGACATTCCTCACGGACCCCCTCCTCATTTCTCTCGTTCTTCAGCTTCCTCTGGCCCACACAGTTGCTCCAAGGCTTTACTACTTAATGCTCTCCTAGATCCCCACCAGAAACCAACTCTTCTTTGCTGAATCCAGTGCTTTTGTCTCTTGGCAAATGTCAAAAATCTCTCCCTCTCTCTCTTTCGCGTTGCCATACTGCTCTTCCATTCACATCATCTTTTCTTCCATCAAATGGTTTTGTCTGTTATCTCATTCTGAGAAGCCTCATTTGAAGTTCTTTACTGAGCAGTGATCCTGTAGAAACATCATCAGTTCCTTCACAGCCTTCCTGAATGGTATTGGCTTAGTACTTAAATTCTTCATTACAAAGGATAATCTCAGAATGTATGCTTTCTCTTTATAGAGAGGAGTGGGAGGTAAAAGGAGAGGAAAAGCATACAATACGCAATTTGTCTCTCATCATGTGATAAAAGTTACAACTAGTGTTTACATGAACATCTATCAATTAAATTAAAGAATAAATTGATAAACTGAGAGAATGGATGACTGAACCCTTTTGGGGGTAAGAAATAAAATGACATGCAGTCCTGGAGATGTGGTAGAAGGAAGGTTTAAGATTCACTCACAAAGGAACCAAAGCTGTGGTATAAAACATGGCAAAATATTTTTTATATCATGTTCCCATCCAAATTTATTTATCTCCTCTCTTTTCACTTCAGCCACTCAATATTTCTAACTTTGTCATCTGATTTCTCTAATATTTTTCAGTCTTTAAGTATTTTATCAGTAAACAAATGATTAGATTCCTCTGTTCATTTCACTTCTCCTTATACCAGTTCTTAGTGAGAGCTTTTTTTACATCAAAAGGCTTTACAGAAAATAGAATAATTGAATAACACTCTTGTGTTTTCTACACCCCAAACTTTTAGACATGTTCCTTCTTAATTAAGTGTATTCATATGATTTTGAGTCTATGAAAGTGTGATATCATCTTGGCTAGTAGATTTGTATCCATTCCAAGAATTAATGTGACAATTTTGTAGAAATTTTTGACAAAATCTGGCTTTATTGATTTCCACATTGAAAATAACACAAAGAGGCTGGGACTTCATTGATTTATTCATGTGTTCACTTATCAAACAATTGTTGAATGAGTTTAATAACTACATGGAATGAGTTGAGCTCAAGGTGATAACAGAAACCATTTTCCTTCATGACCTATTCAAATCCCAACTGTAGATTAGGATTGCATGACCGAAATCTCATGGAGGCCTCATAAACATTGTAATCACTCTGAGATTAAAAGAAAAAAAATGTTCTATGATCACTGTCAGAACTGAGACTAACATTCTTCTGGTAACCAACGTATTCAATTCAGTGTCATAATTAAAATCCTGTACTTCTTAACCAATTTGATTTTCTTCCATGTCACAGCTTATTAGAAGACCTGGAAAACTATAATGCTTGCTTTCAGTGCTTGAGTTTAGGGACAAGGGGGATCAGGATAAGGGCATGCATTTGGAAACATCGGCATCCAACAGTGAGGACCTTAGTGTTTCCTTCGATTTTGTGTCCTTTTCTGAGATTTCCTTGATGAATAGCTCCGATTAAAAGTCTTACAAATGTGGCTGATACCTCTCATCTGGTTTGCTGTCCTACAGTCAACCTCACACAGATTTTCCATGTTGAGGTGTCATAGTCTGTACAAGATTCAGCCTAAACTCAGAGGGGAAAACTCTTCTATTCTTGCTTGCTATCTATACAAGTGTGGTTTGCTTTTCTTGCAGTCCTCTAATTCTCTCCTTTTTGGTCAGGGAGGTGATAGTGGCAGTGCTCTGTTTTACAGTTAATAGGAATATGTCACCTTCCAAAGCTGAAGTCCCTCCAAACTCTGGGGGCCACTTACATTTTTCCTCCTGAGGTTTGCTTGAAGCTCCTTTTATTTCTCTTGCACTGAAGGCAAAGAACCTTCATCATTACCTACATAGTTGTCTGAAAACTGATGTTATCCTCTCCTGGAAGAGGCTGGAGGTGGGTCATTGGCATGTTGAAGAGTATTGCAGATGTGACAGGCATAATGAAATGTCCTAAGCATGGCTTGCAAGTGAGGTCTGGTATGATGGGATAGATGTATCTCTCACCTCAGGGCCTCAGACAACTCTGAAATAGGATGAATTACATTTGGACTTTCTGTTTATGTTTTTATGCTAGAAATTATCTCTGGCATTGAAAGTACAACTTGAGCAAGACTCAGTTTCTCCTCTTTAGAAGCCTACATTTTAAGTGGCTGAATGAGACGTCTAAACAGATAATAGAAATAGAAGTGAAAAAGAGCTAAGTGACAGGCTGTCGGACACATTTCCAGTGCCACATCAAATCTCGTCAGCCCCACTTCTTACTTCGGCCACAGCTACATCAAACAGCTCTATGGCCAGCTTTGTCCAGGAGTAACCAGCAATGCCTTTTCTAAGGTCACGCCGCAAAACTCCCCTGGATCTTCTCTGACACCTCTGGTATACAATACTGTAAGGAATTTGTTGGACAGAATAGCAGGCTTAATGAAAGAAGGAAGGGTTAGTAAGCCGTGTGAGGCCACTCTTGGCCAGTAGCGGTGGGAGCCAATAAATTCTAGTTACTTCTTAACCTCCCTCAGGGAGACCTTCCTCAGGATCCTCAGCAGTCCCATGGGATGAACACTTTACCCATGGTAGAGCCCACTTGGTAATACAATCTTGTATGGGCTCTTCTTCCCAATTTCAGTCTCCTCACATTCCAATAAAGAATTTGCACTCAAGCCTCTGTCTCAGGCTCTGATTTCAGGGAAATTTTATAGCTCTAGACAAGCAGAGACAGAATAGTGCATAGTGGAGGGAGATGCTGACTTCAAAAAGTAAGCTATTCATTGGAAATAATTGACTTGCAGGATTGGTAAGCTTTTAATACAGATTTGCTAATGAGTTAATATAACTTATCCATAAATTATGCACACAAGACCAGCATGTAATTTTAAGGAGACAGTGAAAAATAAAAATATGGGGCACTTAGAAGAAAAAAAAATATAAAGAATCTCAGTATAGTAACAGCAGAGCATTAAACTTAGTGTGGGGTCTTTTTAAGTGGTCAGCCTTGTGTGACTGAGCTGGTTGCACACAAGTGAGTCTTGCCCTGAACCATCATTAGAAACTGCTAAAACATGCATAGTATTATCTCTTCCTTACTGCTCTGTTCAACATGACTGCACTGTATTTTTAGTAAACTCCATTCTTTGTTCCCTTGACATGAAGGCATGAATGAATGTCATGAGTGTGCAATTTACCAGTGTGCAGGGTGCAGCAGTGTGTTGTTTGTCAGAGTCCAGTATTCCTCCCATAGACCTCTGCTGCTATCTTTCTCTTTAAGACTACTGTCTTTTTCTTTCTTGAGTGTCTTCTAAACACAAGCAGACACTGTGTTAGGCACAGGAGGTAAAAATATTCCTGCACTCAAAGAGATTATAATGTTGTAAAGACAACAGATAGTGTTCAAGGTATAATAAGAGTATTTATAGAGGAAAATGTGAAAGGAAGCACATAGGATATAACTGAGCGAAGGACTGCAACAAAAGAGTTGGAGGAATAATAGCAATAAAGCTTTCTGGAGGGCCTAGGACCTGAGCTAAGTTTTCATGGTTTATTGGAGATTGTTTATGCTGTGAAGAGTTAGGGTTGGAGCAAAGTTGTCACTGCAGACGAGTTTCCATTGCAGAAAGTGGGTTGAATGGATGAAATGCGTGTATTAGGGCTTCAGCACTAGATAAAATAATAGACAATAGACTAGAGTGTAAATTGGAGATATGAATGTAGAGACTGTTGTGTGTTCTGATGAAAGTATTTAAATTTGTCCTATAACCCAACCCACTGGTGGTGAGTCAGTTCCGACTCACAGTGACCCTGTAGAACAGAGTTGAACTGCCCCATAGTGTTTCCAAGGAGTGCCTGGTGGATTCAAGCTTCTGAACTTTTGGTTAACAGCCCTAGCACTTAACCACTATACCATCAAGGTTTCTAATTTACCCTATAGTCGATAGAAATTTAAGCAGCTAAGTTACAAGGTCAGGTTTGTATTTTAAAAATACTGTTTTAGTGGCAATGAAGAGAATGGATTAGAGAGGGCAGGAGAAAGTAAAATCCGTTAGCAGTCTGCTGCAATATAAGAAGATGATTCTAAAAAAAAAAAGACCTAAACTAAGGCAATGGCAGTGGTGTGAAGTACAACAAAATTCTTAAGGAAGCTTTTAAGACCCCAGCATGTAAATTTATATGGGAATGTACATTTTCACTCAGTTATAATAATAAAAATAAAAATAAATATAAAAATAAAAATAAACTCTTAAGGAAGTAAGATGAATACAACTTTGATGTACTGGGCAAGGTTGTTGTTAGGTGCCATCAACAGAATGAAACACTGCCCAGTCTTGCTCCAGAATGGTTTTCATGCTTAAACCCATTGTTGCAGCCGCTGTCAGTCTACCTTGTTGAGGGCCTTCCTCATTTTCGCCGATCTTCCACTTTGCCAAGCGTGACTGATAACGGCAAGGTTAGGTTCCCTTAAAGCAAACCCTGAGACAGGGCTTCAGGTGTATATGATTATTAAGTTCATCACTGAGCTTTAGGTAGGGTAAAGACTGGAAAAGATACCACCAAAACATGGTGCAAGAGTTCAGCTCAGCCAGGAAGTTAGTGGGAACAATTGCGTCCAGAGACGATTTTCACTTCTGATGCCAAATTCAAGTTTGATAAGTTCCTAAAACCACTCTCCTCAAGTTCAGTATTCTCTAGAAGGATTCACAGAACTCACTAAAAGATGTTATACATGAGTTGTGGTTTATTACATGGAAAGATAGAGATTGAAATCAGACAAGGGAAGAAGCATGTAGAACAGAGTTCAGAAAAGGTATCAAATGTCCATCCCCATAGAGTCATTGATAGTGCTTACTTATCCTGGCCATGGTGTGTGAAAAACTGTAGAGCACTGCCAACCAGGGAAGCTCAACTGAGCCTTTGATGTCCAGAACTTTTATTGGAGTTCTGTTACAATGTGCCTACACAGATGATTGTTAGCCTCTAGCCCTTCCTGGAAGTTGGGCTGATACCTTTATCCTTCAGTCCCTTCAGAGGCAAAACTGATTATCACATGACCCAAAGAGCCTATCATAAATCAAATTGTTGGACTGGCAAGTAGCCAAAGCCTGCATGCAAACAAAAGCATTGTCACCAGTTATGATAATCAAAGGGCCTAGAGATCACCTTCTAGCAGCTAAGGATAAAGATTAAGCCTCTCTTTAGGGAAGATAAACTGCTCACTACAGGCATGATCTAGTGTAAATCTGAGCTCGGTCTAGGGAAAGACTCCAAAGCATAAACTACATGACATTGCTGAGGCAAGAAGAGAGAGAAGAGGGTGGTTTTTCCTGCTATTGGAGTCAATATTTGACTCTGAGCCTCTCTGGAACAGTCAGCTTCACCAAGAAGTGAATTCCCTTGACTAAGATTGTAGCTGAGATCTGTAGCAGCCAGTAGTTAGAACAGCATGGGCATAAGTACACTGTTGTCAGAAGGATATCGGGCAGAGTGATGATCTCTACTACAGCCTTGTACGTGATGACTTTCAGAGTTCTAACCTGAATAATACAGTGAATGATAAAATGTCTTCAGATGGGGAAGGAGAAGATAGGAAAGAGGAAGATTCAGCTTTTTTCTTGACACAATTTACAGGTCTGGGATGATTTACAGATCCAGGATCTGCCAGTTGAAGATATTTTGTTGTAGTGATCTACAGGGACCTGGAAAAGAGGATATTGTTTTGAGAGTCATCAGTGTTCAATTCATATCTGAAGGCCTGAGTAAAATTACTGTGGAAGACTACTTGGAATTAAAAGAGAAAATGGTCAAGGATAGAAAACAGGACAACCTATATTAACGTACGAAGAAGAAAGATAGCACCCTCCAAAGAAGGAGTAGTTCCTGAGAGAGTCACTGCATTGTACCAGAGAAGCAGGAGTTTGAAGAAGGTAGTCTCAATCAACACAGTAAAATCTTGTGAAAAGTTATGCAAGATAAAGATTGTAATGAATACTTTGCATTTAGAAACAGGGTTTTTGAATCTTAGCACATTCCGTACAATGCTGATTTATTGTATTTGGCTCCCATTTGCTCTGATGTTGATGCAGATGGGGAGTATAGAATCACTTTTCATTCTTACTTATGACTTCTTGTTCATGTTTGCCATTGCATTTACTCTTTCAGAAAACTGTTTTCTTCCAGCATCAATGCTTTGGATCATCTCACAAGACTACCCTCACTTCCTGATCAAGTAATTCCTGCTGGTAGGTCCAAACTTCTTCTTCAGAAATTGAGCTATATGGCCACCAACTGATTGATCTTACCTGTCAGTCACAGATTCATTTCTGTCAGATCTGTCCTGATGACACTGACTTGCTGTGACTTGTTATCTACATTTTTGGTATGATTGTTTAGACGTTAGGAAACCAACTAACCTGTCTATATTGGTTAATTTTCAACTTTTTTTTTGTCACAACTATGACTTATAAGGATGAAATCTGAGATTAGGCTCCAGGATCTCAATTGCTTTTCTTTTTTTGGAACACTTTATTGTGCTTTAGGTGATTGTTTACAGAGAAAATTAGTTCCCTGTTCATCAATTTATCCACAGCTTGTTTCATGGCACTTCAGCGACTTTTAGTCCTTTGCTTCCTTCTTGCATATTACATGAAATCTGAGATACATCAACATGGGTAAGTAATTAGCTGGTTCATTTGCCACAGGTTCTTTGGAAGACTGCTTGGAAGCAGCAGTTTAGAAATCAAAAGAAGCATTGCATTGGGAAAATCTGCTGCCAAGGACCTCTTTCAAATATTGAAAAGTAAAATGTACCTTGTAGACTAAGGCGTACCTGACCCAAACCGTGGTATTTTCAATCACCTCATATGCATGTAAAAGCTGGACAATGAACAAAGAAGACAGAAGAATTGATGTATTTGAATTGTGGTGTTGGAGAATAATGCTGAATGGACCATAGGCCACCAAAAGACAAACAGATCTGTTCTGGAAGACATACAACCATAGTGCTCCTTCGAAGCAAAAGTGGCAAGACTGCATCTTCCATATTTTGGACATGTTGTCAGGAAAGATCAATCCCTGGAGAAAGATATCATACTTGGTAGAGTAGAGGGTCAGTGAAAAAGAGGAGGACCCTCAGTGAGACAGATAGACACAGTGGCTGCAACAATTGGCTTAAGTCTAAAAATGATTGTGGACATGGTACAAGACTGGGCAGTGTTTTGTTCCACTGTTCGTAGGGTCGCTATGAGTCAGAATCAACTTGATGGCACCTAACAACAGCAATATTGCCACAAGGTTTCCAGGCTCCTTATTTGCACTGTTAGCAAGCTGTCCAACCTCCCCAGTGGGTCACCAACACATATTTGCATAGTCACATCCAATCATTTTGTGGAAGTCATTAAGACCATGAATGGCTAGAAGGACTACATTAATTCACTGCACTGCATGATTTTCATCACTTGTGTAATACTGATTTATCACATGACATTGTGGCTATCACTGTGCTAACCTTGAGTAAGAGAAAAGTTTATAATTTATAAAATCATTATCATTTCACTGGAGAGAAAAAATATATCTAGACTGTTTAAATACCAAACTAATATTTAAAAAAAAAACAAAAAAACATTCCAACCCATAGAAACCCTACAGGAGAGAGTAGAACAGCCCCTACAGAGTTTCCAAGGCGAGCACTTAACCACTACTCCACCAGGGTTTCCAAAACAATATAGTACAGGTAAATTAGCAAATTAGTATACACAGTACTTACAATTAAATAAATGACTTCATTCCTCTAGAGAGGGAGAAACTTCAGTCATTAATTATAAGTGAATACCTTAACTTTGCTTATGCATTGCAGAGACACCTCTAATGCACACAGAGTTTTCTTACTCCATTCTCCTAGATGAGGGCATTAGTTGACAAAGAAAACAAATTCAAGGGTGACAATGTTAGTATTAAGGCTATAATTGGGTTCCTGATATTTTCAGTTTAATCTCTCTTTTGCCATTTTGTAGTCTACTTGGCAGCATTGTGCAGCAAACAATGAAGTATGTTTTTCATTACTAGGACTAGTGACCCAAGGTCTTATTGTGACAAGTAAACTCTGATTCTGCAGGGGAAAAAAAATGCATTTCGCAATCCGTGAATCCATTTACTTAGTACAGTTACTTTCTGAGAGTAGTGTACAGTTTGACCTCTGTAGTATGTGGGTGCTTCTATTATCTGTTTGGGGGACAGCAAAAAGATGATAACTTACACCTGCTGAAAAAGTTTTGTCCTCATTCACTAAAGCGTGTAGCAAGTAACTACATAACACACACACATCTTATTGACATGGTTAAGTTTCTAACATCAGGTCATTGTGCAAAAGTTGGCATCATGTGAAAATGGAGGATGACCACATCGTTACAAAACTGCCACACTGTGTCATTACATAACTGACAAACTACTGAGAATCATAGCCCAGACAAGTTGACACACAATCTTAACCATCACAGCCAGCCTTCTTCCACCTCAGTATTCGTTACTGCCAGATGTATGTTGCTAATTGACAAAATCGCCAGAAGGTATTTTTTTTTTTTTTTTTTACTATTTTCCTAAGTGCAAAATGTCAGATAATGAAACAGTTGGTAAATAAGAAGTAGCTGTACTTTTAACATTTCTGATATGGGTAGTAAAAATCATTCATGGCTAGAATGTTTTTGTGGGCTCCCTGGGTAATGCAAGTGGTTAATGTGTTCTGTTGCTAACCAAAATGTTGAAAGTTTTGAGGCCATTCAGAGTCTCATGGAACAAAGACCTAACAGTCTATTTCTGAAAAATCAGCCATCGAAAATACTATGGAGCACAGTTCTATTCTGACACACATGAGGTCACCATGTGTTGGATTCGAGTTGACAGCAACTTTCTTTTTTCTTTTCTTCCTTTCTTTCCTTTTTTTTTTTTTTTTTGACTGTTTCTAGATGAAACAAATGTGAGCATCTGGCAAGCCCAGCATGGGTCAAAGTCCACAACTCTGAATGGTCCATCTGCCATGTGATGGGTTGTTAAGTTATGTAGTATAGCTTTTACTGCTATAGAAACCTTAGTGATGTAGTGGTTAAGTGCTACAGCTACTAACCCAAAGGTCAGCAGTTCAAATCTGCCAGATGCTCCATGGAAACTCTATGGGGCAGTTCTACTCTATCCTATGGGGTTGCTATGAGTTGGAATCAATTCAACAGCAGCAGTGGGTTTGGTTTGATTTTTTTATTGCAATGGTCTTGTAACATCTGCCCAGGTGATTGGGCCAAACTGTGTGATAGGCAAGTTGTGATCCACCAACAGAATTAGTCAGTTTTGCCTTGAAAGAGAGCCAGTTCCAAAGGAGAGAGAAGGGTCTTATCGCCACCAAGGAAGAATAACCAGCGGTAGAGAGCAAATCCTTTGGATTAAGGATCCCTGTGATAAGAGGTTCCCGGAAGCAGGAGAAGGATAGAGAGAGAGATTTGGAGAGAGAGAGATTTTGAGAGAGAGAGAGAGGGAGGAAGGAATAACTGTGAAGATGGTGACAGGCTGTGGCAGGAAATACCTGGCCTCAGAGACCTGGCAGCAGAAGACAGCTGAGTAGACTTCTTGGCCTGTGGGGACAGAAAACTGAGTGGCTTTGGGAAGAGGACTGGCGCCAAGGAGAGGTGTGCCTGGGAGTACAGTTGGGAAGAAGCTGTCTTGATAGAACTGTATCGTTTGTGTTCCTGAGTCTGAATTGTAATTGTTACTCCCTAATAAACCATAGTTGTGAGTACGGCCTGTGAGTTCTGTGTGGGCATTGCAAGGAGTTATGGAACCCCTCAGAGAAGTAGAAAAGGAAAGGGAGAGACTGTTGGTGTCAGAATTAGTAAAGGCGGTAGAAAGACTAGGTTGATTTGGACTCCACCTCATGGGAGTTAGCCTTGCACTGTTGATCTTGGCTATCCTACACCATTGTGGGGTTGAAGGGAGTGAGAAACTGCCACCACACTGTTTTTGCACCACCTCTACCCAGACTTAAGCAAGGATCCAGTTCCCACACTCACAAGATTGGCTCATCTTACTTCAGAAAATCACAGGGGTTGTCTCAGAGCAGGGCTAAAGACAAAAGGGCTTTATCAAGCTCACAGTAGCGAGGTCTGTGGCAGTTTTTGTGACTCGACGGCACTTGGCTTGGCACCAAATAATTATTTGTACTTGTGGCAAAGTTCAGTCCACTTTCATTGTAACATAACCAATACCAAGCTCACTGCCGTTGAGTTGATTCTGACTCATAGAAACCTTATAAGACAGTACAACTGCCCCATATGGTTTCCCAGAAGTGGCTGGTGCATTTGAACTGCTGACCTTTTGCTTAGAAGCTGAGCTCTTAAACATTGCACTTATGTAGCTATTGTTGTAGGCTGAATAATGACTCTCAAAGTTAAGTGAAGTGTAGACACAGTTTATTTGCCACAGTTCCTTTGGGACAATGAGTTGGGTATTTGATGCCCAAAGGATTTTTGGTAAAAAAGATTTCTCTTCTGGAAAAGACACACAGAGGATCTAAAATAATTTAGAAGAAAAGGTTAATTTCATATTTGAGAGCTGAGTTCAGGTTGAACTAATCAACACTTCTTATGTTTCCTGTTTGGGCATCTAGCTTGTTAGTATGAGAGACACAGAAATATAACACATGAACTTTGTGGTCAAGCTCTGATAGGAAATGGAACATTAATACATATGAATGAGAAACAAATAATAAAAGATCATCTGTTTTGAAATAGAACTGATTTTAGTGAATCTTTCTCCCTTGCATCCTCCAACTCCGCCATCCAAAATGTAGTCCTGAGGTTTAGACCTGTGTTTTTTGTATACAAATCTGTGAGAACTCAGCTGTTAGCTGGGTTTGGAGTGGAGTCTCAGAAGATGACCACATTTGTATAGAGGGATGATAGAGGAAGAGGCATTCCAGGCTGAAGAATCCATATGAGCAAGTTGTGACCTGGAAGTGAGAATATGTACATGGAAAGGGAAGAAGACCTTGTGCCTAAAGCAGAGGCTGCTTATTTCAAGGTTGGGATGAAGGAGTAGACTGGGAAGGGTCATGGGCCACATCTAGATTGAACACAGGCTACTAGACAGGTGTTGGGAATAGCTGAGTTTTCTAATGCCCTGGTGAAATGTTATTTTTAGAAAGTTAATGCCTAAAATGCCTTTATAAATGAGAGGTATTTAGACCATCTAAGCTGATTAGTAAGACATAGGTTGGGACACCAGTCTTCAGAATAGGGTTTGGGTATTGTGATTCTATGGAGACCTTTTAAGGGTGTTATTCTAAAGAGATTTATTTCCAAATCCTCAACTGGCATTTGTACTTTTTCCTAAAACTGACCTGCTGTTGAGGCGTCATGCTTGATCTCAGTTCTTACCACTCCTTTCAAAGTGGCTTTTCTTCCACTTTAAAAAAGAAAAACTTTCTTCTTATTAATCCAGAGTCACAGTCTGCTTGCTCTGGGGTGCATGAACCTCATGCCTATCAAACATGGAAATAATTTAAAATACTGTTGTTGATGAAAGGCTTAGAAATAAACCCTTTGGAAGATAAGAGTTTTCAGTGCATTTCTTTTAACAAATTAAGAGCTAAATCAGGGTGATGATTGACTATTAATTTTTTATTTTAGGTAAGTTATAGCTTTTTACATAAGACTTAAGGAAGGTTTAAATAATTGAGTAACAATACAGTATACAAATAAGACCTCTATTCTCAAGTATATTTGAAAAAAGCTTCTTTTTACACAGATACATAAGGAAAAAAAAAGTGATGCAGAACTACATCTTATTCTACTAATAATTAATATGTATCCACAGATGCATAAGCTAGTTAAAAACATCATCTTTCTCATTGAAAGTTGCATTTATGGTAGCATTTTACTTTGCTTATTTACTAATTATTTAACAAGTATCAAATGTGTTTATTTTTATTTTCATATTTTAGATGAAAATTTACAGAACAAACTAGTTTCTCATTAAACAATTAGTACACATAATGGTTTGCAACACTAGTTACCAACCCCACATGTCTCCTTCCTTGACCTCAGGTTCCCTGTTGCCACTTATCCTGTCCCCTCCTGCCTTATAGTCCTTGCCTCTGGGCTGGGGTATCCCTTTAGTCTCATTTTGTATTAAGACCTGTCTAATCTTTGACTGAGGTTCACCTTTCAAATGTTTTCATTTTGGTTGAATTAATTATATACTAATTTTGAATGAATTAATTTAAGTGAAAATATTTGGAGCATCATAGGGTATATAGAAAAAATTAGATGATCATCGATACAAGACTTCAAACATAAAAAAATACGTTACATTTAGATAAACTTCCACAAGGAAATGAAATCGAGGTATGAGCTCAAGGAGTTAAAACAGTGATGCCAAGAACAGTTTGTTCGTGTAATTTTTGATGAAGACTACCAAATTAGTATGGTAATTTTCCATTGGATACATACATTTAAATGAACTGGAAAAGTTTTATTTAAACAAGCCAACATTTGCAATATGCCAGAAATTACATTGTTTGTAACTACTTAGAGATGATGTTGAAAAATTTTAGATGTTAACTTAAAAATGTGTGAGTGGCTGAATAACTTTTAAAAATTATTTCAGAAAGCATATGCACAAAATGTCTAAAGGGTCTAGTCTTGAACATATATTTGCATGTCATTGTCTTTTACTTAGATTGTGTGTTTTCCTTTATCAGAAATAACAAAGTTTTCTAAACAATTCACTTACTTGCTTTTGGCACAAGACTTAGGTGAACATCAGTTACTCTATCTGGTGGCAACAGAAAAGGGGACAGAGGGGGCACTGGGGGTTCCAAATCCTCCTCGGTAACCCTCTTAGAGATTAGTAGAGGCAAAAAGGGGCCAAAGACTGGAGTCCAGAACACATGCTATGTGTAATAACTGTTGCTGTGCTTATCATTTGACAGTTTATATTTACTGCTCTTTTCAGCTATTTGTCATTCCGTAGTTTTATAGTTTATCTTCCAAATTAAATGCTTAGCCTTTGGAGAGCCTGGCTTTTGTCTTACACTCATTTTAAAAAAAGCGCCTAATATAGCGCCTTGCACACATTAGTGCACATCATATTTTTATATACTTAAATACCTTCCCATTGAAAAACAGTACTTGAACTGATGATTGGTGGAGGTGTCGAAGGAGACAGTAGAATCAAAAGTAATACCCTCATCTTGGGCAAACAAGTTTAGAATAACAATGGCATTGTTAACAAAAACCGAGGAACTGAGTAGGGAGCTTATTTGGGTATGTTGACTTTGATGTGGACTTAAGATCAGAGCCAATTAGAAAAAGGCACAGCCTTTAGGTCAACTGCTGTTGGGTTGATGAATTACATCTTTATGAGGAAAAAAAAAAGTCTTCCTTCTTCCATGTCTGGAGACAGGTCCCTCTTGACCTAGTGTTTTTGCACACTGCACAGACCACACAACTGTGCTTGTGTTTCTGCATGAGATGGGTAATTGATTGATAGATAATTAATTCCAGTTTCCTCTTCTTTTTTTTTCAGATCAAATTTATTTAAATTCAAAGATGAGAAATAAGCCCAGCTGACCTTTTTTACCAAGCATTGCAACATAAGCTTTTAACGACATTAGTCTTTTTGGTTGCAGTTTGAGTTCATTTTTTGCCTAAGTACAGGGCCAAAGTTTGTGGATTTATTAAGTGAGTAGGGAGCCCATCTGTGTGGGTCCACAATGGCAAGAACTGCCTGTAGAGATGATGATGTCTTTATAGAGGGTCTGTATAATCAGTGTTAAAATTTTATTTCCAAATCCAAAGTGTTCACATCTGGAGTTAACATCTTAGACCTCTCTGTCAACCAATGAAATTCTTTATAGAAACCCAACTATTGCACGCATTTTCCCAGTACTCTTGTTTTTTTTTTCTGCATAGCGACAGTATCTGCTATATTGATGTCTACATACAACTCTTTTTAAAACTTATTTTATTCTATGTGGTTTAATTTACTATGCAGTCTCAGGAATTCATATATTGTTATGTCATCACGTTATCTTTCTTGTAATTTGGTTAATATTTACCTATATTCTTTCTCTCTCTCTCTTTTTTGTTAAAATTTTACACAACAAATTAGCTTCCTATTCAGTCCCCTACCTCCATCAAGTTGATTCTGACTCATAGACAGAATAGAACTACCCCATAGAGTTTCCAAAGGGCACCTGACAGATTTGAACTGCTGACCTTTTGGCTAGCAGCCATAGCACGTAACCACTATCCCACCACGGTTTTCTTCTATTCAGCAGTGCACACAAGTTGTGCAGTGACGTTGGTTGCCGCCCCGCAAGGTGCAGTGTGTAGGTACTCTCCTCATTTCCTCCCTGTCTCCCCGATTTACATCCATCCAGTTTCCCAGCATCTGCTTGTCTTTTCATTACTGCTTTTGGGCAAATGTAGTTTGGTCTCCTATAGTAGATTTTTCTAAGGTGTACATTCCTGCCAGATGTTGATGTTTACTTTATAGGACAATCTACTTTTTGGCTGAGTACTGGGAAGAAATGAAAAAAAAAACAAAAAACAAAAACGGAAGGCAGTGAAGTTATAGTACTTGTTTTCCAGGTTTCTGTCAGAGTTAACTCTGTCGTGTCTCTTGGTTAAAGATGGTGGAGCCTTTCCCAGAGGTACTTCCCCAGGATTCACTCCTTTTAAGTTGAAGCAATGGCTCCCTTTCTTTGTCCTTTCAGATCTAGGGGTGGAAACTCCCCACCGCACTGCTCACCTCAGGGAACAGCATTATCTCCATTGGTTTATCTACACACTTCCCACACGTTTGTAAATAGTCCCTTTATTAAACCCATCTCAAGTCATCCTAACTTGAGCACACCATCTGTTGTCTGCTGGGACCCTGACTGATACAGACTGTAAATTGTGTGAAGATGTATCTGTCTAACTCACGCAATAAATGCTAGTTATTTTTAATACTGAATTGCAATAATATGAGCAATGTTTCTTCTTCCAATATCACCTATTATCACTTCATTATTCCCAATTAGAGTAGCTAGACTGCTGATATCTCTGCTTCATAGAAAGCTTTGTTACAGTCATTGCAGAGAAAAAAATTGTTGAGTGTATGTTAAATAGACTCCAAAGGACCTAAGAGTTAAGAAAAACTGTGATGAGTAAAGGTGGATCAAGTTGAGAAGGTAAACACATGGAGTCCCATCTCATTCATTCTTCAGAAGAGATGTTGTACCCTGTCCCCCATCCCTGTCATCTAAAAGGTAAAGTCAGGATAGAAGGGGTAGACAGAACCTCTGTAAAGGACTGAGTATCCACACAGAGAGAGGATTATGAACATGGAGGTGACAGGTTCCCAGAGGAAAAATTCTGATCTGTGGGATGCACGTGGGGTCACCATGAGTTGGAGCTGACTCTATGGCAATTGAACCTTATGTTTAGAACAGTTCTTTTAAAATATATCTTTCACCATAATGTACATATTTACTCATGATTTATTGGTATTTCTATGACATATAAACTGTACTAAGCTTTATCAAAGGAGGCTTGTGCATATAAATACATAAGACATGAGGAAGGACATGTGTGGCTTTACTGGCTTGTGTAACAGCAGCTAGTTTCCATTCATTTGAAAATTGTGACTACCTAGTTTTAATTCATACCTCAAATTTTAGTGAACTAGAGCCACCATTAGAGAATAGAAATAACTGTCAATTATGATACAAACTTTTGAAGCTCTTTAATACAGAGTAAGGTGGATATTGCTGAGTAAACCTGAGCTCAGGCTTTATTGTGAATTCTATTTATTCCTTCAATATAGCAACAAAAATAGTTTTCATTGGCTACCTGCCACGTATCAGAGACAGTGTCATTCATTCACTCGGCATACACTGTTCCTGACCCTCCAACATCCTCGAAGACAATGTATTATCCCATTGTACAGAAGAGAAAAATTGAAATTCAGAGAGATTGTTATTAGTTAGTTACTATTGTAGAAAACTGTAAAAAGTTAGTTTTCAGAAAATGGTTAGGGTAGTTGAATTTTGTTGGAATTTCTATTTATTTTTTATTTTTAAGGATCAGTCTTCTTTAGTGTTTAAAAGTACACAACTACTTGTCAGTAAAAGGAAACCAATCAACCAATGGCCACAGAGTTGTGTCCGACTCATAGTGACCCTATAGGTCAGGGTAGAACTGTCCTATAGTTTCCAAGGAGCGCCTGGAGGATTTGAACTGCTGATATTTCGATTAGCAGATGTAGCACTTAACCGACTATGCAACCGGAGTGTTTACTTGTTTAGTAGCACTAAAGTAAAGAATTCAATCCTTAATTACCAAATTGAAAGTCTTTTTTTCTCCCTATATTATACTGCCTCTCTACTAGTAAGCTGTCACATATATTCGCCTGAGCTGAAACAAGAATGTGTTTGTCACAAAAAAATGACTCAAATTATTTTGTGATTCTATAATACATCTGATTTTAGAAAGTAACAGTCTTCATATTTCCCTTTCCCCAGGCAGAAAGAGGTTCTGTACCTGTTAACAGAGCAAAACCACAACAATAACAAAAACAAAAGGACTGGGAGCACAGGGTCGTTGTAAACAACAAGCAGGCAATTTTCAAATGAATGGCAACTAGCTCTGTACTATTCCAGCCAGTGGATTTTGCTCCAAATTGAACTTTATTGCCTAAAACAAACCATTTTAAAAAATTGTTTAGCTTTCAAATGGAAGTAGAATATATGATAATCTTAGGAATTGACAAATTCCACAGCATTCCTGATGAATGTCCTCAAAGATGGAGCAATTAAACCAAAAATAATTATGCTTTTAGCAAATTGCAAGCCTTCATTTTTCTCTTGCCTACAAGTGCTCAACTCAAGAGTTTTGAGTTCTAGGCTTTACTTTACAGTTTTGATTCTCATCCAGAAAGCATTTGCTCTAAACTCTATATAGGAATGAACCTGTTTCAAACATGACATAGGCTCAATGTGTAATTCTGCATCTACTTTGGAAAACTTTGTTAAAACTTAAACAAGAGCAATTTGAATCTTGTTCACTCTGATTCAAAAAAAAGTAGCTCTAATACTTTTTTTATTTATTGTGAAAAGATCACTGTAAAATGTCATCTTATGGTAGTGACAAGAGGGAGCTAATTAGTGGTATTTTGGGTGACTTTTCTCCGTGATCTTATGACTTTACTTGTATGACAGGGACTGCTTAAGGCATTTTATTGTGTTGTAACATTCAGATCACCCTCACAAGGGACAAGAGAGGAGTGGGTAAGAGCTGCTTTCAGGAGCCAGGAAGGTATAGAAAAGAGAGCTAAGACCTAATCAGGGAGTAAAAGCAGCAAGATATGTTTCTCTCTGTGGCTTCTCCTTCTACATTTACATAATTTACAGGTATCAAATGATTTTATCCACAAGAAACCCTGGTAGTGTCGTGGTTAAGTGCTAAGGCTGCTAACAAACGATTGAAAGTTCAAATCCACCAGGTACTCTTTGGAAGCTCTGTGGGGAAGTTCTACTCTGTCCTACAAGGTCACTACGAGTTAGAATCAACTCAGTAGCAGTGCAGTTGGTTTTTTCGGTTTATATCATATAGTGATGTTTCATTTGGAGTCTCTTTGCCTAAAACATTAGGCTTTTATTTACTTTTTTAATAGGATAGAACAGAGCCGGAATCCCCCAGCCCATTCACTGAATTTATTTTTAAAAATAGGACTATCAAACTGTTGCAAGTTTGATGGTTCTAAAATTGCCTGATGGTCTCCTGAAACAATTTAAAAAAATAAAATAAATGAGATTCCTACCTGTATGTAAACACCAACAACAAAGATAGGTAGACAGAGTAGATGCAAGCACATTACTGCTGTGACATGAGGCTGATTCTGAGCGGAGACTGTTATCAAGTAGTAGGGTACAGAGAACAACAAGTTGTTAGAGGAATTGGCATTCAGAAAACTTACTGAGGTAGTTTAATTGAGTTGGCAAATTCCTGATAGTCAGTATTATGTCCTCTTTAGTGTTTAAAAGTCCACAGGAGCTTAAAGTATATGTAAACTCAACAGAGGAAGTTTTGCAAAATTTGCGGTCTGTGTTGCTTTGAAAATAACTAAGTTGAAAAACTTTTCTTTGTGGTGCTTCAATGTCTCTGGTGTTATAGTTTCAAAATATCCATATGATTTTGTGAAATCTGTTTGACATTACGAGTATGTTAATTTTTAGTACAGTACATAAGAAACTAAGCATGTATCTCCTGGTAAACATAAATAGATATTGTGTGTCTCGTTTCATGCACAGTAGTAAGAAAGGATCTTAAACTGACTAAAATATATCTGTTCAACATATTAAGATATGAGAGAGATCAATAGAAAGTGGTTTTAAAGGCATGGACAAAGTCAAAGAATTGGCAGTAGGGACTGTTTCCTGATAATAGACACAATTTATCTTTCCTGTAATGAAAACTAAACAGTAGTATAGGGCAAAGAGACTTCAGCAAAATTCATTGTTTAAAGTCTGTTGTTGGTGACATTGTAAGCTTTTCTATGTAGAAAATAAAGAATATTGCTCAGATGGAATTAATGTGCTGGACTGTGTAATACGTGTATTAATTCAGGCTAGAATTAGAGTGTGGTATTATAAACAGATTGTTTTAAATAAATGCTTTATTTTGACAAGAAACTGCCGAATGGCAACAGGTATTCGTTTGACCTTGAATTGAGCTTTAATGGTAAATGAAAAACAAGAGCAAAGAAGAGAGAAATGAAGACAGAGGGAACATCAGATGAAGGAGTGGTGAACAGAGAGTGAATTAGAGTAGATTTATGAAACACAGGGTAGATAGAAAAAGAGGTCCAGATAGAAAAAAGAAAGTTTATATTTTCACTCACTTTCGTCTCCTTTCCTTCTTTGTATTTTGCCATTTCTTGAATCAGTTAATATTCTTTTCACTAGCTATTGTGGTGGCCTGAGAGGCTGGTAAGATCTGTCTGCCTGAAACTATTGATGCATAATACATTACACAGAATACTATTCTTAGTGTCCTTTGAGCCTTGAGTTTCATTATCACTGGAGTACTTTGATAGCATTAGGCTACTTGATAGACATTGAGGAACTGTGCACACTGTACGCGGTTGCATTTATCTGTTTGTAGATTTACAAAGGTAGCCAAGCCCCCAACTTGCAATAGTAAACATAGATCCTATAAAGTCAAATTGTATTTCTTTCTCTTAAATGTTGTGTAGCTACATTTTTCATAATGTAATAGTCAAACTAAATATATATAATTATATAGCACAAATGAAGAGTTTGAATTATATAAACTAAGTTACAAATATCTATTCCCCTTTTTTCTGTATAGAAACCCTGGTGGTATAGTGGTTAAGTGTTACATTCTTTAACCAAAAGTTGACAGTTTCAATCCATCACTATGACTCAGAACCAACTTAACAGCTCTGAGTTTTATTCTTTCTATACAGATGAGGGTGTGTATTCTACAAAGACTAATACTAGTAGTAGTGAAGTGTTTCTGTCCCAAGCATGACATTTCCATACAGTAGTTAGATCAAGTTCTGTCCACAAGAAGCTATAACCTAAGATACTGCAATAGATTAGGAAAAAGCACAATTTTTAAAAAAGAAACTGTTAAAATGGATGAAATTGGGCAAAGATGATATAAGAAGAAATCAGAGGTTGCTATAAATTAAAATAATGCAAAGTTAGTGGTAAAAACCGTGAATTAAAGAAAATTAAAAATGGGGGAATTTAAATGAGCGAGAACTGGGTCACCAAAATTGTATAGTGTTTTATTACAGTGAATAAAAGTAAGCTTTTTCATCATATACATCTTGAATTCATTTTTACAAAGTGCTTTAAATTGTTAGATTATGCTGATGGCTCTGTGTTAATCTACCTACTATTTTGCACGTAGCTTTTAGAAAATCCTGCATATATTTTTGCACTAATTGGCTTGGGTACTATCTGCTGTTAAACTGAGGAAGTAAAGTGAGAGAAATGTCCCTCAAAGGACAGAAATTGTCCTTGACATGAGGTAAGCTAGTTACTGGTGCTTATCACAGCTCGTGACAGCATTAGGCTACCAGATATCAAATTCTGGTTTGTAGGTTTGAAGCCTACCTTCTGAGAAGCCAATGACTAATTAAAATTGATGATTTAAACTAAAAACAGAAACTAAAAATATCAGTTATAAATGAGCCTTCTCTATCCATTCTTTTCCTTTCTGCCTTTATTTTATTGTGTGTTTCACAATTTTGATGCCTTTTTTTTTAAAAGATGTTTGTGATAAAGTGGATAGTTCTTTATAATCAAAGAAACTTGAAGGGTTCATTAATCATCAACTTAACACTCTTCTCCAACAACACTGAAAGCAGTGAACAATCAGGTACTTTAATTAGAATTCCAAACTGTGGACAGGGGTGGACAAGCATTTACTTTACAATGCTATATGCTTTAGGAAACGTCAGTGGTGTGGTGGTTAAGTGCAATGTCTATTAAGCAAAAGGTCGGCAGTTTTAATCTGCTGGGTGCTCCTTGGAAACTTCATGGAGCACTTCCACTTTGCCGTATAGGGTCATTATGAGTCGGAATCAATTAGGTGGCAGTGAGTTTGGTTTTTGGTTACATGTTTTTGAAAATTTGTTTTAAAGATCTTAGCTACTGGGATTCTTGTTCCTACTTGCTACTGAAAGAATTTCTTCCTTAAAATACCCATGAGTCAAGTACTGAGTTGTAGAATTTTGCTATGTTTCCTAGAACTTGGCTTAGCTGGCTCCTAGAACTTTCAATAGAAATTAAATGAGGGTAACGTGATTTGAGGGTAGAGCCAAGTGTTCATTGAAATTGGTTTATTTCTGAAAATAAATTCTAAAACCATATTTTCTCCATATATTTGCAAACCAAGTTTCAAGGTAGTTAATATCATCAACACTGGGGAGTTTCCATAGCATACAACCTCTGCATTGCCTCAGAGATAAATCTTGTGGAGGAATAAAATGGAGCTTTTCAAATGTTAATGTACATATGAGTTACCAGAAAGCTTGTAGAAATTCAGATTTGGATTCCTTGGGTCTGGTGGGACCTGTAATTCTGCATATCTAACAAGTTCCCAAGTACAACCAATGTTGTGGTCTGAAAGCCACACATTAAAGAGCAAAAGAATAAAGGCAGAACTATAATATCCAAAACAGCATTGAATTTTCAAATATAATTATTGTTAAATGCATCTTTATTTGGCAGAACTTTAGACATTCTAAAAGAGGGAAGAGATTTCTGGGATATGTATATTTAGAAAGATATTTTGAAGCCAGGTGGAACCACATAGACTATAGCTGAAATTTCCCTCTAGAGTAAAATTATCAAGATTGTTTTTTCTGTTTAACAACTTTCTCTCTTTCTTGTGAACCCACGGATTCCTTAAATAGTTACAAGACCCCCTCCATCCCAGTTCCTTCTGCCTACCAGCCCTGGTGGTACAGTGATTAAGCACTGTGCTAGTAACTGAAAGTTTGACAGTTTGAACCCATCAGCCTCTGCATGGGAGGAAGGAACTGTGGTTCTGTTCCCGTAAGATTTCAGCCTAGGAAAACCTATGGGGCAGTTCTGCTCTGTCATGTAGGGTTGCTTGAGTCGGAATCTACTGTATGGCATACAGCAATACCAACAATTAGAAAAGAACAGTCCCTGGGTGGTATGAACATCTAAGTTCTGAAAGGTTGACAGTTGAAATCTACCCAGAGGCAACTTGAAAGAAAGGCCTGGTGATCCACTTCTAAAAGATCATAGCCTTTAAGCCCTAGGGAGCAGTTCTGCTCTGATAATATTTGGTGTCCCTATGAGTTCACATCAGCTTGAGAGCAAATCTTTTTTTTCTTTTTTTGAACTGAATAACAGAGATTTGGGGGCAGAGGTGGAAATCGTTTTGTGAGTCAATGATTTAAAAATTATGTGAGTTATGTGAGCCACTGTTTGTTTCCATGATATTTCCCAGATGACTACAGCAGGGTTGAAAGACAAAGAAGAAACTTCTTTGTATTACAAATGTCTACTTCTGAGTCCTTTCTGGTGGAGCGGGTCAACAGAGTATTTGATGGAAGCAGAAGCACAATATAGCTAATAACAGTCTTGTGTTTCTGTTTTTCAGTGTCTATTTGTTGGTCAGAGTTTAGGTTTACTACATAAAATATTCTCACAGCTAATTGACAATGATAGATGTTTACAACCTTAAATAGGAGGGCAGGACTGAGAATCAGAAGAAAAATCATAGCCTTTTAATGCTAACTTTGATTCCAGCTAGGGCCCCATCAGCACAGAGATTCTTCTCTTAGTCTTTATTCGTTTCCTCCTCCCATTTTTCATCTTTGAAAGGGTAGAGTAATAACTATCACACAGCAATGCTCTCTGGGAGAAATTATGGTTTTTTCCTAAGATGAAAAATATATGTGGAATGAACATCATTATTACTTTAATTTTAACCACATGCTGGGCATAAAATAGGTCATTATGTGAAAGTTGTTATTGTTAACTCAGAAATGGAATATGATAAGACACAAGTGAGAATGTATTATTTTGTAAACTCACAAGTACATTTTGTAAACATAGTGAGAATAGAAAATGAATTTCTGATATAATAATGCTGTTTGCAGGTTTAAAAAAACACAGAAAGAGATTTAAGTGTTTTAATGATCTTGGATTTTGACAGTTCCTGGGAAAGGAAAATGAGGGCCATCTAGATCACTTCATGGTAGACTCTTTAAAACTCTCTCCTGGATGGAAGGCATTCCAGAGAGAGAAGACAAGGTAAATGTGATGGTTAAAGTTCTGTGTCAACTTAGCTGGGCCATGATTCTCAATGATTTGGCAGTTGTCATGTGGTTTGGCTGTTGTATGATAATGAGATCACATCTGTGATGACATTTGATATGACGTGATCACTTCAGCTGTGGGATCTATTGTGAGTTGTCAGTTAGTTGAAAGGAAGTTTCCTTAGGGGTATGGCCTGTATCCAATATAGGTAGACTTTGTGGCAAGGGTCCCAGACTTTTGTTCACTCTGGATTCTTCAGTTGGCTCCTATGAATCTGACCTCTGGTTCTTGGGACCTGAGTTAGCAGTTTCCCTACCATCTTGCCTGCTGATCTTGGGATTCATTGGTCTTCACAGCCTGTGAGCCAGAGCCCTGCTATCATGGTTACATGAGTCAGGAGAAGCCTCCAACCTGACCGATGAAGCATTCCAGCCTCTACAACCACATCTCCTTGATATAAACTCCACTCTCTTTATGTGTTTATATATTGCATTTATATTTTCATACATTTTACTGATTTTCTTTACTGGAGAGCCTAGCCTAAGAAGATAGGTGAGGCCCAAAGAGCCCAGTTCCTTCAAAAAATCCCAGCCAAGTTATAGTTTCCCTGAATCTTGTGGATGACTCACATTTGACTATAAAGTGTGACCAAGCTGTGAGACAAGACATAGAATTCCTGGAGAGAAGAGGTTGTTACTTCCTTTAACCTTTTAGAACCACCTTAACACATATCTTTAAGATACAGAGTGATTTATCTTAGGAAAATGCTACTGGAAAGGCAATGCGTGCTATATACTCCTCTTTAAATAAGTACCCAAGAGCTCTGAAGCTAATCAGGTGACTAGATTTTATGAGAGGAGAGTGTACTAAAGGCCATTCACTGATTTGGCTAGGCTTGTATTGAATAATACATGTGGATATTTAAATTTAAATAAAATAAAAAATACAGTTTTAAAGTCAATCTAGCCTTATTTCAAGTTTTCATCTGCCATGTTTAGCTATGACTATGAGGATATGCAGATATAGAACATTTCTATGGTTGAAAACATTCTTTTGGTCAGTATTCGACTAGACTTTTGTGGGCCATTTAGCCTATTAAAGAGAAGTCTGAACTGTGGACCGGCCTGAAGTCTGACACAATGTCCACACTTCTCTTTTCCATTCTCATGTTCCATCTGCATCAACCAAATTCTTCACCTGTCACTTATCTTTCCATGTCCTTGAATGAGACAGAATCACTATAATCACCTCTGCTCCAAATGTTAGAGATGAACAGTAAGGATTTCATTTGAAGTGGGGTCCTGAAGTCTAGGCTGTTAACAGCAATAAGGTCTCCTCTGGTCAATCAATTAGTCATGCTGCCAGGGAAGCAATCAAATACAGCACGACTATTTGTCTAGCGATGTTTGGGCACAATGGAGATGGACTAGAAGACGTGGTTCTTATTTCGGAGATAAAATCTGAGGGGCAGTGACCTATAGTAGAAAAAACACGAGCTTGGCTTCCAGATAAATGAAGGGAGTATATCTAGCTCTGCCACTTTAACAATGAAAAGAGCATCTGCCCAAGGCATCAGGGCTCTTCCCTGGAGTGCTGAATTGGCAACTGGAGGGGGGAAACTTCTTGAGAGGAACCAGGTGGAAATCCAGGGTAGATACATCAGGAGGCTGGGCTTACATGTTTGTTACCAGGTATAGGATGAGTGATAGCTGGTTATGACAGATTCCTCCTTCTCACCTCTCATCACAGACATAGACAATCCTTCTTGAGGCAGTCAGTGTTAGCACAAGGATGCTGGGTCAGGTCTGTAAGTAACATTTTCCTATTCATGGAAGCATTGAGAGAAAACACTAAAAGACAATTTCCCCACTAGCTACAGTTCTTTCTCCTTATCCTTCAGTCTTCTAGATGACTGAAAAACAGCCAGCCAACTCTCCAGCATAACATCAGATCAGAGGAAATGAACACCATACAACTGGAGAAAAACGGGTCCCAAGATCATTCAGTCACCAGCTTGGGATGAATGGACTAGATTCCTGTGTGGAAAGCACGCCCTTCTGAAAAATGTGAAAATAATAACAACAATAATAATGTGGGGCTTATGAGAACTTTGTTAACAACAACAAAACATAAGTGCTGAGAGATGAAAAGTGCATGTTTCCATGTTGCTTTAGTCAGTGTAAGTTTTGGACCCAATAACATTTTATAAAATAAGGTATACAAGACAATATAGAAATGACATAGGATATAAAGCGTGAGAAAATATTGGGCCAAGAAATACATAATAATATAAAGTGGTTTGATATAATAAATAAAACATACTTTTCTTTTTGAAGAGTGGAAACGTTTATACCTTTTCTAGAGAAAATAAAGAAGAGTAATTAACCTAGGAAAATCAAGTTATATAAAAGTAAATTTCAGAAGCTGCTTAGAGAACGCAGAGGAAAAGGAAAGAGGCAAAAACAACGGATAGATGATAAATCTCACGACAAACAACAGAGATACAAAATACAGAAATTTGCCTGTTCTTTTTTTTGAAAAGAATCGAAACAAGTGACCTAGAATATGCAACAGTATTATGAGAGAAAACATTGCAAACTGAATAAACTTATTCTGTACATGCAAATAGATCATGAACCGTTAATTTTAACTGAAAAGAAACTGAATATTACCATTTTCTGATTAAAGTCTAAAAATTAAAATTAATATACTGTTAAATATCCTTAGTATAAATGCTATAAGTTTTAAAATGAAGATGCCCATTTTTTCTGCAATATAGCACTCTTTGCTTTCTTACTTCTGACTCTTGGAAAACGACTGACTAACAAAGTTGTTTTTATTTTCCACTCAAGTATTTTGTTAATGGTTCCCGGGGTGTCATGGATTGAATTGCATCCCCCAAGAACGTATGCGGCCACTTGGCTGGCCCTTGATTTCTGACATTATGTGATGTTCCTGTATGCTGTAAACACTGCCCTTAGGATCTTAATGAGGGAGGACGGGTGGCAGTTATGTTGGTGTGGCAGGTCTCAATGTGCAAGACTGTATTGTGCCTGGAAAAAACTTCTCAGGCTATAAAAGAAAGGGAAACAAGCAGAAATTTGTGGACCTCATACTACCAAGAAGCAGTGCTGGGAGCGGAGCATGTCCTCTGGTGAGGACCCAGGGTTCCCGAGACTCAGAAGCTCCAAGTCCAAGGGAAGATTAATGACAAAGACCTTCCTCCAGAGCCAACAGAGAAAGACTTCTGCTAGAGCTGACAACCTGAATTAGGACTTTTAGTCTATTGGACTGTGACAGAATACATTTTTTCTTTTCAAAGCCATCCACTTGTGATATTTCTGCTAGAGCAGCACTAGATGACTAAGACACTGGGTGAATATGTCATAAATATGTTGAAAATGTTTCCATATTCTGATCAAGTAGGTTTTTATTTGGCTTTAGCATGTAACATGCATCTACTGTTTGATAGTTTCTTTCATATAGAAGTCTACTTACAAGTTCCTTGAGACTGAAAGTTTTAAGTGCTTTTCTGTCTGTTCAACTGACACGATAGCTGGGACATAGTATGTGTTCAATAAAAGCTTATCATATAAATTAACTCTCATTATAGGTCCTTGATATTACCACATGTTTTGAATGAAGTCTATGATTTAACCAGACTCTCCATTTCAAGTAGAATGAAATGTTGCAAGGACACACCAGTTAGATAATAACTGAAAACACATCTCTTACTTCTGCTAGGTAAGTATAACTGATTGAGGCCCAAGCACCTGCACCTGTGGTTTGCTACCGTGTTTGCACCAAGACCATGCATCCCAGCTGTCTGCTCCTAGCCAATGACTGGGCACAGTGGTGGTTGTATGGTCAGCCATTGCTTTGAGATGCAGGATACTTCCTAGTGATAACTTTGACTTGAGGACTTCCAGTCAGCCTGGCTGAAACTTTCAAGGAAACTCTGTTACAGGTGAAAACTCCTCTTCCCCAATCCTCCTTCCTTCTTCTCTCCCTCCATAGATGTCAGACATGCATCATGTTCCCTGTCAAAATAAATCTCTTGTACAGCTAATCCCACTGTAGCACCTGCTTCTCACCAGATCCAGGTGAGTGCAGTGATGACCACTGCCAGTTTCTTTTCTTTTCAAGCAGTCAACATAAGACTTACTACATTTAATACATAAGCTTTTAGACTCAAATTCATCATTAATTGGTGTATCTCGTCACATAGTCAAATCGGGAAAAAAACAGTTGTGCCAAAGAATAAAATTTGTGTCTAAAATACCCTTGAAGATAGTATAATCTTTTCGGTGAAAATACTGGTACAAAGGCAGGAAATGTCAACACAATCACTGGGTAAAATACTATTCCTGTGATTCAGTGATTGCAGATTTCTCAGAGTATTTGGAAATGAAATTGAATGGGCATAGCTTTAGATTGAGAAGGATCTGAACTCAAATTATTAGTTCAAAGGTCTGAGTTCAAAGGAGAATGGATGGAATCTTGAGATTTCATGAACAGACCAGATCTATTGTTAATCCAGCCACTCAGACGTGATTTTCCAGGTCTTATTTCATGAAACCATCTTACCTAATCGAGCATACTGTCTCCAATTTACAAATCTTCACATATTTTTTAAATTAAATTACTTGGTGTTAAAGAGTATAATGACATTGGCAACAACTAATACCTGTACTGAACTTTTTGCAGTATAGATTATGTTTATTCTGACATGTTAAGAGAAAAAAAGTGCCAAATATTTTTTGTTTGACTTGATGGCACTTGGTTGGCTTATTTTGCAATATTTACATAATACAAAAACAAATTCATAATATTAAAAAATAAAAAATCTACAAAACAAAATGATTCCTTAGAATGCGTTAATTTTATAAACTTTCAAAAATATAAAAATAAGATTAGTGGATGTATACTTCCTCACATTTTTTTTTTTTCATTTTTCAAAAAAGTCACAGATGGCCTGAATCAGTGCTTCTTGTTCTAGGTAGGTGTGAGCAGTTGGAGATAAGTGAGTTGCTGATACCAGGGGAGATACATCAGCCTGCAGAGAAGCCCTATTCTTAAAGTGCAGTTGGACAGGAAGTCTGTGAAATCTGAAAAAAATCTCTTCAGTGATTTGCATATGGCCTCCTCTACACACTGGGAAGGAGCCCTGCTGGCACAGTGGTTAAGCACTCAGCTGATAACCAGAAAGTTGGAGGTTTGAACCCACCAGCTACTCTGTGGGAGAAAAATGTGGAAGTCTGCTTCCATAAATTAGAGCCTTGGAAACTCTATGGATCAGTTCTACACTATCCTATAGGGTCATTATAATTCAGAATCTATGCCAATGGGTACACCCTGGGGTGATGTAAATGGTTTGTGCTCTTCTGCTAACCTGAAGTTTGGTGGTTTTAATCCACCTAGCGATGCTGCTGAAAAGTGCCCTGGAAATCAGCTTCTGCAAAGATTACAGCTAGGAAAACCCTATGGAGTAGTTCTATTCTGTAACACACAGGTTTCCATGAGCTGGAACTGACTCAACGGTAGTGAGTTGTACACTGGGAAATGTTGGCCTAACCACTGTAGGAATAATCAGACTTGCATTGCCATACAAATGTAAACCCAGTACCATAAGCAACCTTATTCTTTGGGATAACATTGTTGAGATGGCTCCATTTCAGGAAGTAATTGAAGCAATTGTTCAATGAAAAGACAAAGTCTTGTTTACTTTATACTACTCGGAATGCACTTTTCTGTACCCAGGCTACATCTGCTAAGCTTTTTCATGGCAGCCATATTACTCTATTGTAATATGGGGGTTCACAGTTAAAATCATTGTTTTCCGTGCAGAAGAGCCAGATTCAGTTTTCAACCAACATGCCTCAATGTAGTCATCATCTGCCTGTCACAGGAGACTTGTATGTTGTTATGATGCTGGACAAGTTTCAGCAGAGCTTCCTAAATCTAGGAAGAAGGGCTTGGCAATCTACGGACAAAAAATCTAGCTGATGAAATACTATGGATCACAGCGATCCAATCTACAACAGATATCAAGGGTATTGTGGGACTAGGTAGTGCTGTCTCACATTGTACATTGGGTTGCCATGAGTCAGAGGTCATCTGCTGATAACTAACAACAGCAATCTCTAAAAAATGAGGGTAGGGTGTGATAATCACATTTAGGAGAAAAAAGGAAGTGAGGCAAGTGGTTTTGTGAAGCCCAGAGAACTTGCCTGTCACAGTGGCAACAACAAGACAATTTCTTCCATAATCAGTAGATAGTGATTTTCCTTTCCTCCCTTAGTTACTTCTCACCTTCTCAATCAAAACAGAATTTGTTGGACAAGCATTCTCTCCGCTGGTTGTATTGAAAAACACATCTTTATCTGTTAGTTGTTCCAAATTTTATCCAACTTTCCACCACCTTTCAACATATTTTGTGCCCACTACCCACTTCTGTTTGATTGCTGCCATTTTTACTCTGATTGCAATGTTTCTGCTCATGAAATTAACCTTTTATTCCAAACAATCTGTGCCCCACTGACAACCCATCAGCTTTTCTTCGTTTCTCTGCCAGTTGCTTTTTATTCTGTTCCTCCTACGTTTTGAACCTAAGAGTAAGAATTTCGGTTTATAAATGTAACACTACTGAGTTGCAAGACTTAAACTACTTGAAAAATGTACTTATCCTTTGGAAATCATACATGGAGGGGATTGCTGTATATTTTACATGAAGTCAAGGTTATGCTTCAGTATGATGGTAGGGGCTGAGAGACAATTTGGGAAAAGTTGAATCACGAAGCAAAGTTTGAAATTCTAGGGTTGCTGGTAAAACCCAGTATTGCCTCCTCTTATTAAAATGATGCTCTTTTTTCTTTTAACACACATAGTCATAATGGAATTCAGCTGCAACAACTTCCTTTCCTCTTACCCCTTCTAAATTGAAACATCCTGTGCCACTATAATGGATGGTAAAACCTGTTACTTAGAAGAGAGGAAAGACCAAAAAACCCATTGCTATTGAGTTGATTCTGATTCATAGTGACCCTATAGGACAGACTAGAATTGCTTCATAGAGTTTCCAAGGAGCACCTGACAGATTCAAATTGTTGATCGTTGATTAGCAGCCATAGCACTTAATTACTATACCATCAGGATTTCTGGAGGAAAGACAGAACTTGAAAATCTGGATAGGTTTATTTTCTTTTAAACATCTTTTTCTCTGATGTTTTAAAGATATGGCTGCTCATTCATTATGGTCTCCATATCCAATACTCTTCTTTAAAATACAGATCTTCTCTTGCTGTTATTTTCTTAGAGAAAAGTAGGAAGAATGACACACTAGATAACGCCCTAGATTGCTTTCCTGTGTAGCAGGAGCCAGCATGCTGTTTGCATTTTAGCTGCAATGGGTGAAGTCTACTTGCTTTCAATTATTCAAGCCCATTTATATTTTTCATGCAAGTTGGATAGGTTTATATTTCTATTTTTCCCATTCTGAAATTATATACTTTAGGTAAGTTATTCTGTCCTTGGACTAATTTCTGGACAGATAGCTTCCAAAGCCTAGCAAAGATTTCATATATTTCAAAGCCAGGAAACCCCTCTTACGAGGTAATCCTGCCGTTTTGCCTCTCAGCTTCTAGAAGCTTGTGCTACGTACTCTCACCTAGTGATGTTATATAGTCAGTAGATTTTCTTTTATAAAGAATAGTATTACCTAAAGCAAACTCCTTTTCAAATAAGTAATTTCATGAGTCACAGTTAACTGACAAAACATTTAAGAAAAGGAAGAGAAGAATCAAGAATTGATTAGCTGATTTCAATCCTGGCAGGCTGAACTGACCGACCTCTACTCCTGCTCTGTGTGTATTCACAGCACTAGCCAGTACGTGTGTTGGTCCACATTTGTTATTTATTTATTTTCACCCTGATGCGCTAGCACTGATTGCAACAATTGAGTGACTTGGTTGGCAGAGTAAACTGTGAAATAGCAAAAGTCTATGTCTGACTGTTCGTGTGGATAATATCAAGTCACATCAGCCATCTCCTGCCTGAGGCTATAGTAGCTAAGCCATACAGAGATTTTTTTTTTTCTGTCATTGATTTTTTTTTTTTTTTTTTAATTTCTCTGAAACCAGGATTGGAAGCCAGCAGTGTTGGAGTAGTGCCAGAACCCTGCTGAGTCAGAAGAAAAGGCTGTGAATAGGAAGCATATTGACCCAATTATTGGATGAAGTGTAATAGAGGTGATAGAACAAGCATCTAGGGTGTTTGCTCTGTGAAAGCTTTTAGAACAAGAGATTTGGGACAATGGATTACAAATGGAAATGGTGGTCACTGGCTAAGGAAGCCATTTCATTTCCTTTTGAATGAACATACTTTATAGTAGGGGCCTTCCAATTTCTAGACAGAACACAATGGTGGCATTCTCTGTGTTTGTTTGTTGTTGTTGTTTGTTTCTTCCCTACTGTTAATTGCTAACGCCTATATGAAATAGTAGATCTTCCAGCTGTTGTCTTTGAATGGAATGACTTCAGGAAACAATTAATTGGTGTTTTGCATTCTTCCTTTGCTTACATGATGGCTGCACATAAAAATTAAAAGAAAGACCTCAGAATATGTCCCAGCAAAATGTACCTGAATATTTCTTTAAAATTGTATATAACACAGAAGACTTTAGAAGCTACTCAACTTGCCTTGTGGAGATAATGAGCTTTGTAAATAGGGTCAGTCCCAGGGTTACAAATGAGATCCAGTTCTAGTTATTTTTAAGTTGAATCTGTAGGTTAGTTGGAACAGGTGCACATAGTTCTTATTTAACCTTACTTTAGTGTAAGGTGTAGCAGTTAAGTGCTACAGTTGTTAACCACAAGGTCGGCAGTTCAAATCTGCCAAGCACTTTTGGAAACTCTATGAGGCAGTTCTACTCTGTCCTATAGTGTCACTACGAGGTAGAATCAACTTGCTGGCAGTGGGCTTGATTTTATCTTTTTTGGTTTACTGCAAGAAACGGCTTAAAGCCTTTTCAATGATTTAAAAGCTTATGTACGTCTAGTTCAACTGGTATAATAGTCTATCAAGAAAATGTTCTATATTTTATTTTGGCAAGTAGCATCTGGTATCTTAAAAGCCTATGAGAGGCCATCTAAGATACTCTGCTTGTCTTCCCTCTTGGAAGCAAGGAATGATGAAGAACCAATTCATGGTATCTTCCACAACCTCCACCAGACCGAATCCAGTACAACTAGATGTTACCTGGCTACCACCAGTGGCTATTCTGAAAGGGATCACAATAGAGGGTCCTAGAGAGAGCTGGAGGAAAAAAGAGAGCAAAATACTAACTGACCAAAAAAAAAAAAAAGAAAAAGAAAAAGAAAAAAACTGGCTTGACAGAGACTGGAGAAACCCCAAGATTACGGCCCCCAGATACCCTTTAGCTCAGTAACAGAGTTGCTCCTAAGGTTCACCCTTCAGCCAAAAATTAGACAGGTCTAAAAAGCAAATGAGACTAAAGGGGCATAGCAATCCAGGGGTAAAGACCGGAAGGCAGGAAAGGAGAAGAAAGCTGGTAATAGGGTATCCAAGATTGAAAAGGAAGAGTGTTGACATGTTGTGTGGTTGTTAAACAATATCATAAAGTAATATGTGTACCAACTGTTCAATGAGAAACTAGTTTTGTAAACCATCTGAAATACAGTAAATAAGTAAATAAAAGCTGCATGGACAGAAAGTAAAGGTGATTGTAAGAAAGAATTTGTTTTGAGTAGGGACTGGTTCAGTAGTTTCAAACTGATGGAAAATTTACATCACATCATTGTCCTTAAGTCAGATGTTCTTAACCTGCAGACCACCTGTAAACACACTTCATGAGACATTAAACAGATACAGCTGAAAGCCTTGCTGTGTCCCCTGATCCATCTCCATAGCACTTATCCACATAGCTAATGTGCAAGTTTAAGAATCTTCCCTGGAAAAGCTTCGGTGTGGATGTTCAGCCAGATTTTTCCTGGTGAGTACACCTTCCTCTGTGTAGACATTGGGAGTTTTATGAAAAGATTGGGATAGTGTATTAATATTTTAGGAGGGCTTAGAAAAAGAACAGTGATCCCTAAGAACTAACATGTTTACAAAGAGCTAGTCGTGGAAACAACATCCAGTTTACCTTCTAATTATGAAAAGTGGGACATATACTTTACAAGGTCTGACAAGCGAATCCTTGAACTTAATTGTAAATTGCTGCATATTTCACTGTAGAATATCAATAACGTCACCATCAAAGTACTCCCCTTAGTAAGCTATGCACTAATACCAGCGCCTAGTTCACCCTTCAAAGCAATTCCGGAACTCTTTCTGGAATGGCTATTGCACGTGGTGGCACGGTGGCTAGTTTGTGAACTTAAATTGTATTGTATGCTTGCCTGTGAGGGAGTTTTTAGCTGGTAGACAAATAGCTGTACTGGTACTGGCCCCCAGTGACTTTTTCTTTACTTGAAGATAAAGGAAATATTGAAAGGAAGACACTTTGATGACATTCAAGGCGTCAAGCTTAATATGATGACAGCTCTGATGGCCAATCCAGAAAGAGTTCCAAAATTGCTTTGAAGGGTGGATTAAGCACTGGCATCAGTGTATAGTTTCCTGAGGGGAATACTTCCAAGGTGATCGTAGTGATATTCAGCAATGAGGAATGTAGCACTTTTTCTAGGATGAATTCATGAACATAATTGTCAGACCATGTACATCCTACTTGGGTAGAGTATTTGATCCTATGTTTCGACAGCAAGAAGTATGCAGGCATATTAAGAAAGATTCTGCTGGTCGAGTTATCATAGACTAGTAGTGCCAGTTGGAGCCTTGATGGCATAATTGTTAAGAGCTCAGCTGCTATCCCAAAGGTAGGCAGTTTGAATCCACCAGCTGCTCCTTGGAAAACCTATGGAGCAGTTCTACTCCACCCTATAAGGTTGTTCTATGCTGTCCTGTAAGGTGACTATGAGTCTGAATTGATGTGGCAGCAATGGGTTTGATTTGGTTTAACAGTGCCAGTTAATGTGTTAATAAATTGGAGGGGTAATATGTTTTTGTTGTGTGCTGTTGAGTTGAGTTCAACTTTTAAGGACCATATAGGACAGAGAAACTGCCCCCTAGGGTTTCCTAGGCTGTAATCTTTACAGAAGTAGATCACCAATCTTTTGTCTCCGGGAGCTGGTGCTGCTGTTGGCTTTTGATTAACAGCTGAGTGTTTAATCATTGTAAAACCAGGGCAGAACAAGGATAGACAGGTGTATAATTCAGGACTCATTCCTTGTTCTAGCCCAGTTAAGTTCAGTGCTTATAGAATTTTCAGATGATTGAAGGCTAATAGACAAGGTAACAGTAGTATTTTTGAAAGATTTCTACAAGAAAAGGTTTGATTGCAAGGAATAAGATTAAATTAACAGATGGTGTAATGTCCACATTTAGGGAAAAATGGAATAGCAGGAGGAAAGATTTCTGGAGGTCTTGTATGATAGTCATAGCACATTTGAAAATGACTTACAAATATCGAAACAGAATTTTGATTGAAGCCGTCAACTTGATGTGCTTGCTGGAAGAGCTAATGCTTTCACAAAGTGGGTGAACAGCTAAGGGTGCTAAACCTTCACACAGTGTTCAACTTAGCAGACTTAGAATAAGACCTCAAATTCTGGTTTTGGTGTCAAAAAGGGTACAAGTAACTCAGCAATTATTCTGAGACATGCAAAGTAAATTATGAGAGTCTTTCCAGATTTATTTCCTCACTTACTGTGTCTTGAGTAATTGCTATTGCCAACCTCAATGCCAAGTCCTCTTTTATAAGCATTACTTTACCACCGCTATAATCCTGTGAGGAAACCCTTTTGGTTAGCAATTGAGAGCTAGGCCTGCTAACCAGCTAACCAGAAGGTTGGTGGTTCGAATCCACCAGATGCTACTTGGAAGCTCCATGAGGCAGTTCTGCTGTGCCCTATAAGATCACTATGAGTCAGAATGGACTGTGAAAGGTAGTACTCGTATTCATCATCATTGCACCAAAGAGAAAACCAACACTTAGGAAGCTTAAGTGACTCTCTCAGGGTCCTCAAACTTCCAGATTACAAAACTGGAAATTTCAACCTGGCTTGGATGCCCTCTTCTTTAACCACTGCACTATGCAGCAGAAAGAACTATCCTCACTTCTACAGCTGCCGTGGACAGAAATGTAGAGCTACCAAGTCAGGGCCCTACATAGTCTGGCTCCCCCCTACGTTTCCAGGTGATTCCTTGTTACATCCTTTCACACATTTTCTGTTCCTGCCAAGCCAGATGCATGCCCTGCGTCATCTCACTTCCTGACTTCTGCTCATGCTGTTTGATCAGTCATTTCTCTGTACTTCTTTGCATCTCCAAGTTAAATTCTGCTTCCTTTATGCGGCCTTCCTGAGTCCTTAAAATAAATGCAGACAATCTTTGTGCTAAATCTCCAGGGTTTGAAAAAAACACCTTTGGTAACTAAGAATAGTCTTCTTAATAGTCATTTGCGCACATCTTTGTTCTAATAGAATAGTAAGCCCTCCAACAACAGAACTATGCCTTTTACCCTGTTTCCCAAAGCATTTGGTTTAGGCTTAGGCCTAACAACACCCAGTTGTTAAAAAAAATATTTCTTGAGTGAGGGTGTGTAATTGTATATGACTTTATTGTTCAAAAACATTTATATGTGTGTATTAGAGTGGATATTTCAGGTAGCACGTTTGTGAATGCCCTGGGGAGAGAATGCCTTCAGCAGTGTTACCAAAGACTCAGCTGGATGAAGTACCTGTTGAAACACATGTTGGCATCTAATGACTCGATTTGGAATTTGGTAACTGTATACAGGGAAAGCGGGGGAGGGTTAAGTTATTCAAGTCTGGTATTCCAATAGAATTCTGTTTCACTAGGGGTGAAATTTCATCTCATTTGTGTCAGAACTGGGCTTGTTTGGGAGCAGTTGAAGTCAGACTGGGAAAATTTAGCATTAGAAGTATAGATGTCAGTACCTGAGATTATCCTTACTTTAGAAAACATAAATGGAGTGTGTGGAGGGGTTTGAGGAAGACACAGATTTCTAAGTTAGAAGCATAATAAGATACGAGTATAAGAGGAAATCTCAGATTCAGTTATTAAATAATGTGGGGCATAAGCCTGTTGCATGTGATAAACTGAGGTGGATGCAAAACACAAAATTTAGGGTATCAAATCAGATAAAATAAACAAGCAAATAAACCAGTCTGTTGTCATTGAGTTGATTCTGACTCATAGTGAGCCTATAAGCAAAACAGAACTGCCCCATAGGATTTCCTAGAAATGACTGATGGACTCAAACTGCCAACCTTTTGGTTAACAGCTGAGCTCTTAGCTCCTATGCCGCTAGGGCTCCTACCAGGTAGGAGATTTTCAAACAGTCACTCAACAGTCTGTGATGAGATCAGGGGTTCTGGTATGGGTACTATGTGTGTCTGATTCCTAGCTCTGGCATTTCTTAGTCATGTGAACTTGGACACTTATATAATTTTCCTGAGTTTCAGTTTCCTTAATTGTAAAATTGGTACTAATTTTACAGGATTATTGCAAGGAGTAAGCAAGCTAATGTATGTAGAGTACTTTGCACATTGTAAAAGCTGTGTAATTATTATTGTCTATATGTTTTGAATAACAAAATTACATTAACAGTGGGTCCAGGTGAAAAATACTTGCATCTTTTTTTTTTTGTTAAGTTTATTGTGGCTTCTTTGGATACTAGCTTTGTGACTAGCTTTGAGTCGCAGCTTTTTCACCTATAAAATGGAGATATGAAATTTTGAATGTAGCCTTCAGTATTGTCTTAAGACCAAAAAACATAATTATTGGGCTGGTGGGTCCCCAGGGCTCTCTGTGGTAGCATGACTCAGAGCTAACCTTCTGGCTACCATACATTGTCAGCTTATATATAAAGAATCCATTTCTCTAGCTAGAGATTCATATTATCAAAATCAAGACTAATTTAGAAATGTAAATGCCAATTTATTAGTTTATAATAAGAAAATAATAATTGCCACGCAGGCTGAAGTAAGCCAGCATGCATGCCTGCTACATTTTTTTTTCTCACAGACAGAACAACAGGAAGAAGCAAAACTATAGTTAGAAGTTTTTGGTGACTTTGAAACATTTCGCTTCAAACATATCACTTCTTCCTGTGTCCCCCGTTTTCAGTGTGCAGCTGCCACATCTCATGAGTCAATTAAAAAGATCATGGGTTGGGTCAGGCAAACATTAGTCATCAAAGTGACGTTTTTGCTTTTAAATTTTTAAAGAGGCCTTTTGCAGAAGATTTGCCCAATGCAATATGTTGTGTGGAGTTTTGACAGCTGCTTCCATGAGTGTTGATAGTTGTCCAAATGCTTGAAATCACTGATACCTCCAATTCCTTCTTCAGGTACTATGATTTTGTTTCTCGCTGCACTCACTACTAAAAACCAATATTTGGCCAGCTAGGTGTGTAGAGACTAGGAGAAGGTTGATCTGATTTGACAAAATAAAAATACATTTGTTTCTATCTTATGATAATTTTGAAATCTTAGACCAGGTGGGCAACATTTATCTTATTTACCAATTCTTTGGAGAAAGCTTCTGAGAGAATACTTACAGTGAAAACATAGAAGAAAAATAATCTCTCCTGTCATTCAGAAAGCACTGTTTTCTGGGGAAGACATATAGGTACATGCTTGTTAAATGTATTAACATGACCAAAAGAAAACAAACAAACAAACAAACAAACAAAAAAACACACTGCTATCAAGTCCAACTCATAGTGACCCTATAGACAGAGGAGAACTGCCCCACAGAGTTTCAGAGCAGCACTTTGTGATTCTTCTGAACTGTCAGTCTTTCTGGTTAACAGTCATAGCCCTTAACCACTATGCCACCAGGATTTCCTTTAATGTGACAATACCTCGACGGCACTTGGCTTGGCTTGGACTTCTTAAATGTAATTTCAAAAATTAAATATAGATCATAGGAGAAGCTCCTTCTCCAAGCTGAGTGGGGTAACAGAGAGAGTGTCAGTGAAGGCTTCCCAGAAAAGCTCATGCTGTAACTCCCCTGGAGGCAAGCAGTAGATAAAACTTTGGTAGAAGAGAGTATATTTGATCTTCCTTGAAGAATGGATGTGATCTAACCTTGTGAAGACGGGGAAATGATTCACTAGGAAAAGAAGCTTACATATATAAATTCTGGTGAGCTTGAGGTAGTGCAAACAAATTGCAAGTACCTGATTTCAAAGAATAAATCCAACATTTACAAATATGATATTATTTACTCAGTGAATTGTTTTCTACAATGACTGTTTCTTTCCCCTTCTTTACTGGAATCCATTTGGTCAGGCAACTAGCTGATCAAAGGTGACTTCTGTGAAATAGCTGACTTAGACTGTAGATGTAGTTTCTGATCAAGAAACCACACAAAGTTGATGCATGTGAGGCTTGAATCTAGAATATTGTTCTCCTAGCAAAGCACTAAATAGCTAGGTAATCAAACCAAATTATACTCAGGATATAATCTTCATACCTGTTACAGCATCATGAAAGAATTTTTTTGCTGTCATTGTTTATTGATCCATTGCTTTATCTCTCTTTATTGTTCTATCTGTTGCAAAAGCTTATTTAGCCTAAAATTAGTCAAAAATGAAGTAATGTACAGCTTGATAAATAACTTAGAAGCTCCTGGGTTCCGTTCTTAGACATTTTTCTTCTGTTGTAAAATATTTTTAGATGGTTAGTCTTACTTTCCTTAGTGCTACCTATTTTCTCACTTATTTACATTTTCAATTGCTAGCAAATCAATGGCTGAGGTAAAAGCTTAATGAGTGAACATTAAAAATTGTAAAAGTTAGAGTAGATGAAATGGTCCACTTAGAAATAGGATACCATCACTAAAGAACAAAAGAAATGACAAAGGTGCAATATTTGATAAGACATTTGGCTGTATGGCTTTGCTTCAGATATTTTTAAAGTCTGTATTTAAAAGCTGGTAAGAAGAACACAAGGATGAAGATAAAAGTATCACATGTACCTGTGATATGCTCAGAAAGTCAAGAGAGAGCTGGAAAATGCTTTAGAAGAAAAAGAAAAAGTGAAAGATATGTGTAAGATCTGTCTGGAACAAGAAAAAGAGCAAAGGTTGGGGATCAACTTGTTGCTTGAAGCTGGTGGTTTTAACATGAACGGATTACACAGAAAATCTAAAGTAACTACTTAACACACACACACATATTCTAGATCAAGAAAACTACGGTTTTATATTTCCACATATATTGAAACCCTTTCAGATCCAACTCGATTGTGCTTGGCTTGGCTGGCTTCATGCCCAGCAGTACATATATGTACAAATATGGGCTTGTTCAGCCTCTGTGGCTTATTGGCAGGCTGCTCCATCACTGATAGCACATCCTGCTGCAAGGATGAGCTTTTATGACTGTTCAAAACTGAAGAAATGGGTGTATGCTGTGAACTCTTGTATTTACATGCTATTATATGAGGTGTCGAAAGTTTTGGTAGGAATAGAAATTCTGGAATTTATAATATGCTACATATATATACCAATAGACCTTGATGGGAACCCTAGGGTGTAAGTAGTGATGCAGGTAGGTACAGAAACCCTTGTAGTGTAGTGGTTAAGTGCTATGTCTGCTAACCAAAAGGTTGGCACTTCAAATCTGCCGGGCACTCTTTGGAAACTCTATGGGGCAGCTCTATTCTTACCTATAGGGTCACTATTAGTTGGAATCGACTCATGGGTGGTGGGTTTGGTTTTGTTTTTTTCATGTGTACCGCTCAATACTTAGGGTAGGTTTGGGAAGAGGAAAAGAAAAAGAAATTCTTATAACTTACAAAATATTCAGACACAATGATTTAGAATGCTTCCAGTAATGGCAACACATGCTATCCAGAAAAAATAGAAAGAAAACAGTTGGGTCACCAAAGGTTTACAGCTAGCTCCTGTTAGGACACAATAGAACTGTTCCATAGAGTTTCTGAGGAACTTCTGACAGATTCAGATTGCTGACCATTTGGTTAACAGACATAGCTCTTGAACTTATACTACCAGAGTTTCCTTTTATTATATAAACCAACCCACTGCCATAGAGTAGATTCTGACTCATAATGACCCTATAGGACAGAGAAGAACTGCTCTGTAGAGTTTCCAAAGAGCTCCTGGCAGATTTGAAATGCCGCTTTTTTGGTTAGCAGATGTAGCACTTCACCACTATGCCACCAGGGTTTCTTTTACTATGTATATATTAAAAAAAAAAAAAAAAACTGCTGTCGAATCAAGTTGGACTCATGGTGATTTTATTACATAAGGAGATACAAATTGCTCAAGTACACAAATTCCTTTATTATATTTCAGTATCACATTTTATCCATATTGGGTCACTTCAGTGAATGGTATCTATTATCAGTGTTGTGCCACCATAGTGCCATTCTGACTTGTAATTTTCTGAAAAAAAATAGTCTGGAACACTGTTTCCAGTATGATATTCTCCCCAAACAATTGCACAGACAATTGCACAGATAGACAAACAAAATGTGCATGTGTGGATACACACACTTATTTGCAAACATGATTTTTAGTTTGACCAGTGTCTATTATTACAAAATTGGGACATTATTATTATTGTTATTACTTTGTTCTTTATAGAGTTCCAGTTAAAGAACTCTCTCAGAGAACATTATGGGAAGAAATTGAACAGGATGACTCCATTCATATTCTTGGTCACTGTATTTAGGCCTACAGAGTGAACAGGTTTCATAAATATCCTGTCTTAGTCATCTCGTTCTTCTCTAACAGAAATACCACAAGTGGACGGCTAACACAGAAAAGTGTATTCTTACATAGTCCAGTAGACTAAAAGTCTGAATTTGCCAACTCCAAGGGAACATACTGTCTCCATCTGTTGGCTCTGGAGGAAGGTCTTCATGATGTATTTGTCTTTCTTTGGTCTGGGAGCATCCTGGTGCAGGAACCTCTAGTCAGAAGGATGCACTCTGCTCCCAGCCCTGCTTTCTTGGTGATATGAAGTCCTCAACTCTTCACTTTCTTTCCTTTCCTTTTGTATCCTGTAGGGTAATGAGTGCTGCAAACCACATTCCAGGAAAACTTCCTTAGTAAGGATGTTATAGTTCCACTCTAATCCTCTTTAACATAATCCAATCTATTAATCACAGGCAGTGATTAGAATTTATAACGCTGGAAAAACCACAAAATTGAGGGCAATCACACAATCCTGGGAATCATGGTCCGGCCAAATTGCTACACATATTTTTGTGTGGACACAGTTGAATCCATGACATACCGCCATGAAAGAATTATACCTGAGATAGGTTCTCTTCTGTGTTTGAATATGCCATCATTAGACAGACTATAATTTCAAGTACTAGCTACATGTTCATATAGTATTGATGACATTGAAATATTGAGTTACCTGATACAGTTGATTCAGATTTCACAACCCATCCCCCCCATCCTCCCCTCTATTTACTGTTGTAGTTCTATTTTAGGATCCTAAGCAAATCTTTCTCTGTACCTTTCAGAAAATTCTTTATTATTTGTTGAGCATTGATCACCGTGCTCTTGTTCCCATGGATGAGATGTCAGTATTATCCTGATTTGTAGAGTGTGTTTGCTGGAATCACCTTTCCTATCAGAAATGATGCCATTACTGTTCAGGGAATAGTGTATATTTCATGAATTTATGCTTCTTCTCTCATACATCACTGATAATAGTAGAGAACAAATATTTGTCTAAGATAAGAATTTGCTGTTTTAAAAAAATTATGATAGTTGTAATAGCAGGTATTTTGACATACTCTGTTTCATTAAGTCCACTTCAGCTTTGTTTGAAATCAGTTTTTAAAGCCGTTGGTAGTCCCTTTCAAAAAGAGAAACAAAGCACACATTCTTTAATGTAATTCATTGCCTTCCAGAGCAGACGATGGAAATGTATAGTTGTTATCTATTTTTTTGAGTATCTTGTAATTTACACATACAAATCCCACGGGCATATGTCACCAACAGATGGCGTTTATTAAAAATCCACACGCATTCTTGGATGGTTTAGGTATCATTCTGCCTGAAGACAAAGAAATGGATTAGATGACCCTTCAGGGTCATTCCTCTTTTAACTTTCAAGACTAGAATCTGGAGCTGTTTTGTTGCTTAAAATGTTTTTAGTTTGAACATGTGTACTAATCAAATATGTTTCCTTGTTAGTGATAAAATTCTAACTTGAAGCATAGTCATAAAAGCATGCAGTATGTTGGCTATTTTAATCAACCCAAAGAAGGGTGCAATGAGTTGTTAGCCTTAGACTATTGGGCCCAAAGATTGTCTGCAGCAGCATCTCCTTTTCCTCTGCCTTTTCTCCTTCTCTACAGGTTGTTCCAATTCTTTCTTCAGCAGACAGACTTCCTCCAGCCGGAGACGTGGGTCCAGAAGTTAATGTCTCTGTCATCAGAGAGAAAGAATTCCTTGCTGAAAGCTCTGTTTAGGAACTCTGAGAAAGGCTCTGATAGGCACAATCTGGATTGTGGGGTAATCGATGCAGCTCGTGATTCAGATGTTAAGATTGACTTCCTCAAGGTCTGTGCCCTTCACCTGACTGTAATTCTATTCATAGCAGGATTAAGAAAGCAAAATTAGATGCTTGGGATCCTGAGGCTGCCCCAATTCTTCCTCCATGCCAGTGATCTTACCACTTTAAGTGGCCGAGAAATAGTTTCAAGAAGATTGATGTTAAACTTGAAATTTTACTTTCCCCTAAGAGTCTGTCAGGACCGATTTCTTCATGCTGTGCTCATCCACGATCCCATACTTCACTAGGAGTCAAAGTCTCTCAGGACATCTGTGGTCACCTTGGCTATCACCACTTGGATTTGAACATCTTTTAATCTGAGTTAATCTCTCACACTAATTCTTAATTACTTATTTTCTTTGAACCACACTCCCTCCTCAATCACATACACATTATGCTTTTTGGAACTCATGTTCTGTTGTCATTAAATTTTATATTATCTTTAACTTCTTCTTTGAACATTCTTTTCACCTTATTGTCTTTTTTAAACTTGATGTTCCTTTGAGGACACAGATTTCTCTGTAGTCCTTTTAGGGTTTTTTGTTTTTCTCTCCCACACTCCATAAAACAGAGAACCTAGAGATGGTGTGGATGTCCTTCTTGCTTTTCTTACCACATCAAGAAGATCATTTAGCCTTTTATCCCCCTGACAAAACAGAGACTCTAACATTTTAAATTGCACGTTACAGACTATACATTTTGTAGACTTTCATTATTGACAGTTACATCTGTTTCTCTCTTTTAAGTAACCACTATACTCTCAGCTGAAACCCTGGTGGTGTAATGGTTAAGTCCCATAGCTGCCAACCAAAAGGCAGTTCAAATCTACTGGGTGCTCTTTGGAAACTCTATGGAGGTAATTCTGCTCTGTCCTACAAGGTAGCTATGAGTCGGAATAGACTCTGTGGCAACGGGTATACCCTCAGCATGTCCACTATTAATAGGTGCTAAGTCTAGGATCATCATATTTGCAATTACTTAACCCTTTAATATCTTCTGATCACTTGACCTGATCATTTGTTGTTGTTGTTGTCCGTTAATGCCCCTTATACCTTCAGTTTCTCCACTAGTTCATGTTCTACAGTTCATAAAAAAGTACCCTCTCCTACAAAAACCCAACTCCATTGCTCTTTTCTTTTGTCACAATACTCACATGGCAAAGCTTCATCCTCATTAAATCCATCTCTCTGTCCACCCTGTGGGGCAGTTGTGCTCTCCTATAGGATCACTATAAGTTGCAATCAACTCCAAGACAATGGGTTTGGGTTTTGGCCTACCATACGCCTGCACTAGACAAATTGAATGTTACTAAAGAATGTCACCCAAACTTGCTCACTGGTTTCACCTATGTTTATGAAAGTATATTCTAAGTGAGTTTTAGGGGTGCCTGAAAATTGTGTCCTACATCCCTATCGACTTCATCTCCCACTTTCTAAAAGGATATATGTTCATTTTTCTCTTTCCTCAAAGCCTCCTTGCTCATCTAACTAATTAACTTCTTTAATATTTCCTGGAAAGAGAAAATTAAAGAACTACTTTACCTTGTTCCCCTCAAATTGAACAACTAATTTGCATCTGCATTACTATCTTCTGCAATGCTGCTGAACATACCGTCTTCTGTCTGTCAATCACGTGTGGAAGCCTTCTGCTTGTACTGGATGCTGTGTTGCACTGCTTGGATTCATACTTCGGGACTAATCACTTATTCCACCAACTGGGAGTAAAGACTCATCAGCTCTCTTATCCCAACACAAGATTACTCTGAAGGGCCATCCGCTGTCCAGAGGTCCATGAGAAAGACTTTAAGACTGCATCACTGTTCAGCTCTACTCTCAGCTCAGTTTTACTTTCTTTACTCCTACACAGATTTTGATATTAATAGCACTTCCAAATAAATTTCTTCAGGCAAGTCTGCATCCCAGAGTTTCACAGGGAATCAACCTAAGAGGGTTCGCACCCGGTGTGGTCTGTAGAGACTAAATCTAAAATAGGATTTTGAAGGTGGATCATCTGGCAATGCCTTGCAATGAAGACTTATGAGGAAGTTACAATTGGTGGTAGGTAGAACGTAGGTAGCTCATGACATGGTATAGTGGCACAATTACTTAAGCAGTGTTTTAACTTTTCCTCATGGTTAATTGAGATGGGATTCACATGGAAGGAAATGCACTGGCAGGACAATTTCTCAGGTGCTTTAGAACTTGGTGGTAGTGGTAATTATAGGGACTACAGAATTTCATTGTAGCTGCTGGGAGCAATTGGTGCATTTGATAAGGACAGCTAATGGTGGGGTTTGAAAGCTAGATGGCTAACACTCCTCCTTGCTTGAAGATGATACAGAGAGCTCTGTCTTACCAAACAACACACCTTCGTTCTTTTAGGATATATGCTCACCCCACCTCTGGCCACTAGAAATACAGTAACTAGAATCAAGTCACACCATCAACTACTCAGGAATATGAGCTGCTGTGACCACAAAGGGAGGAAAGGAACTCTACCAGTAAAGAGCTATAGTGTCTAGTGAAAGTGCACTGGCAGGAGTCTGGAGATATGTATGGGACTGGATCATGAAACCGTTGGATCAAGAGGTGTTGACAGTATATAAGGTTATATAAAGCCTTGTTGTTGAGTTGATTTGACTCTATTGATCATACAGGACAGAGTGGAACTGCCCCATAGGGTTTCCAGGAAGCAGCTGGTTGGTTCCAACTGATGATCTTTTGATCAGCAGCGGAGTTCTTATCCAGTATGCCACCTGGGCTGTGGGGGCACTCCCCAGTGCTATAATATTTCATTACCTGGAAGGACTCTGGAAGAAAGTTAATGCAGGGCTAGTTTGGTTCTTGGAATCTTGGAGAATGTAATGGCCCTCACTAAGACTTACAGAAATACCAGAACTGCTATAGCAGATCAAGAAGCTGAAAGACACTGAAGATTCTGTGACCAAAGGTTAATCAAAAGATGACTCTGTTTAATGGGAAAAAATCCTGTTAATCGAAGTCCTAAGAAATGCATTGGTAGATGGTGGCACTGATGCCACAAAGAAGCTGAGCATTGATATTTTCTATAAGCAAAGGCTGATGGTAGGATTTGCTGTTACAGCATGGAGCTCATTGATAGCAAAGCAATTATAAGGCTTCAATATAACAGGTCAAATGACAGCATGGAACCATCAGTAGCAACAGAGTTTCCCTGGAAACAGATTCTGAAATGGAAAATTTAGGGAAGAATATTTGTTTTCTTGCTATCTGTCACCCATCAATAGGGTATACGCTAACTGAGATGACATCATCGCCTATCTTCCTCACTGATATATATTCAGTAAATAAAATAGTGTCTAGCACATAGGAGGCATTCAATAAACATTGTTAAACAGATAAGGTTATCATAAGAGGGTGTGAATAGGACAGACATAGACAGCACCATTGCTAGGGTCCTTGTCAAATTGTTAGGCTTTCAGATTTGTAACTCCTATGGCTTCTAAATAAAAGGTAAGCAAATCCACCGGGAACTCCTTGGAAGCTATTTGGGGCAGTTCTACTCTATCCTATAGGGTTGCTGTGAGTTGGAATTGACTTGATGGCAATGGGTTTTCTGGTATATGTTAAAATGTCTGACTGTTGAAAAGTGACTGAATACCTTTAAAATATTAGAAACAGATTTATAAATGGTAGACATTTTAAAAGCATCTGCTTTATTGTTAAAATGTGAAAACATTCACTTAAATTAAGCCCTTTATTGAGAAGAAATTTTATGTAGACAGTCAAAAGAAGGAATGCTACCCTGTGTTATTCAAGTATAGTCATTAGGAATCACATTGCAAGACTGGAGAACAGGTGTTGATTACTAGTCTTTTGGTTAAGGAGCAAAGGAATCTTTGGAAATTACTGAAGAAAGTGTTGAGATTTTTGATAACACCCGGTGTAAAGGGCTATAGGGAAATTTAAATCAGTATTTTCTGAACTGTATTCCTGAGAATATTAATTTTGTGAATAGCCAGTGCATATTAACATGACTATTATTCAAATTTACACATCCACCACTGATGCCAAGGATGAAGAAATTAAAGATTTTTACCGACTTATGAAATCTGATACTTACTGGTACTTGGAATATAAAAACTAGGAACAGAGATTAGAAAATATAGTCGATGATAGAAATGATGCAAGAGATCGCATGACAGGATTTTGCAAGACTAACAACTTTTTCATTGCAAGTACTTTTTTCCAACAACAAAAATTGTGACGATACATATGAACCTTGAAGTGTGGAGTACCTATGAATCAAATTGAGTACTACAACTATGGAAAGAGACCAAGGACAAGCTCAATATTATTAGTTAGAACAAGAACAGCGGCATCTAGGTTTATTCCATCTTTTTGCTATTGTGGACTGTGCTGCAATGAACATTTCTGTGTATATATCTGTTCGTGTGACAGTCTTTGTTTCTGAAGGATATACTCTGAGCAGCAGGATTACTGGATCTAATAATATATCAATTTCCAGATTTTTAAGGAAGCACAAAATTGCTTTCCAAAGAGGTTGTACCATTTTATAATCCCACCAGAAGTGTAGGAGAGTTCCAATTTCTCCACAGCCTCTCCAGCACTTGTTGTTTTGTGTTTTCTGGAACATGGCCAACATTGTTGGGATGAGATGGTATCTCATAATAGTTTTGATTTCTCTGATAGGTAATGATCATGAGCATTCCCTCATGTGTTTTTGGCTGCCTGGATATCCTCTTTGGTGAAGTGTGTGCCCATCTCCTTTACCCATTGCTTAATTGAATTATTTACCTTTTCTTTGCTGATATTTTGCAGTGCCTTGTAGACTATGGATATCAGACATTGGTCTGACATGCAGTTGCCAAATACGTTTTACCATTCTGTAAGTCACCTTTTAACTCTCTTCATCAACTCTTCGGATGAGCAAAAGTGTTTGATTCTTAGTAGTTCCCATTTATTTCTTTTCTATTGATCATGCTTTGTCAGATTTTAAAGTCTGTCCAGACTGTATATCACAACTTCCATTGTAGACCCTAGTTTTGCTTCCGTGATCTTTATCATTTAGGGTTGGCATTAAGTCTTTGATACATTTTGAGTTAGTTTTTGTGTAAGGTGTGAGATGTGGGTCTTGTTTCAGTTTTTTGCAGATGGATATCCAATTTTGGCCATACCATTTGTTAGACTGTTTTTACCCCAGTTTACAATCTTAGGGCCTTTGTATAGTATCAACTGTTCATAGGAGGACAGTGGCATCCCTGGGGTCTCAACTCTGGTCTTCTGGTCTATATGTCTCTTATTGTGTCATGACCAAGCTATTTTGACTACCGTGACAGTGTAATAGATTCTAAAGTTGGGCAATGTGGGGCCTCCCACTGTGTCCCTCTTCTTCAGTAGTGATTTACTTATCAGGGATTTCTTCCCTTTCCAAACAAAGTTAGTGATTTGTTTCTCTATGTCATTAAAAAAAGACACTGGAATTCCTATCGGGACTGTATTGTATATGTAGATTGCTTTGGGCAAAAAAGCCATTTTTACAAAGTTAAGGCTTCCTATCCATGAGCAGGGTGCATTTCCCCATTTATGTAAATGTCCTTTGGTTTCTTGCAATAACGTCTTGTAGTTCTCTCTTTATCGGTCTCATTTTTCCAGTTAGATTTATCCCTAGGTATTTTGTGGTTTGGGGGCTATAGTAAATGGTATTGATTTGTTGATTTCTTCTTTGATGATCTCTTTGTTGGTATAAAGGAATTCTACTGATTTCTTTGTTTGTCTTAAATTCTGATACTTTGCTGAACTCTTCTATTAGTTCCAGCAGTTTACTTATGGATTCTTTAGGATTCTTTGCATATACAGAGAGATTTTTACTTCTTCTTTGCTGATACAGATGTCTATTATTTCTTTGTTTTGTCTAATTGCCCTGGCTAGACTCTTTAGTACAATGTCAAATAGAAGTGGTGAGAGTGGGCATCCTTGTCTAGTTCCTGTTCTCAAGGGGAATTCTTTCAGTCTCTCTCCATTCAGGATGATGTAGGTGGCTCTCTCCATTCAGGATGATGTAGGTGGCTGGCTTTGTATAGATACCAGTTACTGCATTGAGGAGTTTCCCCTCTATTCTTATTTTACTGAGAGTTTTTTAACATGAACAGGTACCAGACTTTGTGAAATGCCATTTCTACATCAAGTGATAACATCATGTGATTCTTATCCTTTGTGTCATTTATGTGATTGATCACATTAATTGTTTTTCTGATGTTGAACCATCCCTGCATCCCTGGTATGAATCCTACTTGGTCATAATGAATTGTTTTTTTGATATGTTGTTGAATTCCATTGGGTATGATTTTGTTGAAGATTTTTGCATCTAGATTCATGAGTGATATTGGTCTGTAATTTTCTTTTTTTTTTTGTAGGATCTTTAACCAACTTTGGTATCAGGGTTATACTGGCTTCACAGAATGAATTTGGGAATGTTCTGTCTTCTTTTATGTTGCCAAATAGCTTCTGTGGTATTGGAATTAGCTCCTCTCTAAATGTTTGGCAGAGTTATCCACTGAAACCATCTGGGCCAGAACTGTTTTTGGTTGATACTTTTTGAATTATTTTTTCAACTTCTTCTTTTGTGATGCGTTTATTAAGTTGTTCTGCTTCTCTTTACGATAATTTTGGTAGGTGATGTGAATCTAGAAATTTGTCCATTTTCAAAACTGTTAGAGTCCAATTTTTTGTAGTATTCTGTTATGATACTTTTAATTTTGGTTGAGTCTGTTGTGACTGTCATTTCTGATTTGGGTTATTTGTTTCCTCTCCTGTTTTTCTTTTGTAAGTTTAGTCAATAGTTTAACAATTTTGTTGATCATTTTTTAAAAGAACAGCTTTTGATTTTGTTATTTGGGGCCTTTATTCTTCTATGTTGACATTTTCTTTGTTCCACTGAATAGTCTTTCTGGGTCACTTTTCTTTATGCATTTTCTTTTTATCCTTTTCAATGTGGGTTTTGTGTCTGTTGAGACTCATGCATCATGTTTCTTGTTTTGATATGTAGTATTGTTAGGTTTTTTTTTGTGCGTGTGCACCTCCTTTGGTTCCTCCTTTGTTCTAGTATTTAACTTCTTTATATCTCATTAACTTTGTGTCCATCTAAAAGGGCTATGAATACTTGTAATATATCATTTTTTATAGTATAATGTTGTCATAGTTTACATATCAAGCTTTCTATTTCCCTAATTTTAATATTTTAGGTTTGAATGAGCTTTCTGACTTCTCTAATTAGGACTCTGGATGCTGCGTCTTGCATTGAATCCTTGAGTATACACCATGTTATTAGTTTTCTAATCAAAGAACTTACTTCAGTATTTCTTGTAATTTTGGTTTGGTTTTTGCAGTCTCTAAGCTTCTGTTTATCTGAGAATATCCTAATTTCACCATCATATTTGAAAGCCAGTTTTTCAGGATGTATAATTCTTGGCTGGAAGATTTTTCCTTCAAGGCTTTGTGTCACCCCATTGGCTTCTTTCCAACATGGTTTCAGTTGAAAACTGAGAGGTCAGTCTAGAAGATTTTCCTTTGTGTCTTAATTTTTGTTTAAGCCTAGCTGTCTTTAAGAGCATCTCCTTGTATTTCATTTTATGAAGCTTAATTATAGTATGTCTTCGCATCTTTGTTTTGGGGTCTACCTTTTGTTTAGTTTGATGAGTAACTTCAGTAGCTCTCTTCTTTCATAATGTCAGAGAAGTTTTCTGTCAGCAACTCTTCAACGATTCTCTCTGTATATTCTGCTATCTCTTCTGTTCTGGAATTCCAATTACATGTAAATTGTTTCTCTTGATAGAGTCCCACATGATGCTTAATGATTCTTCATTTTTATTGATTCTTTTATCTTATTTCTCCTCATAAATGCTGGCATTAGTTGCTTTCCTTCAGTCTCACTAAGTCTGAATTCCATTTCCAAAGTCCTGCTCTTTTGATTTTCTGCTGAATAGTCTAACTCTGTAATTTTATTATTGATCTGTTGAATTTCAGATTGTTGATGTTCTAACAGTTCACATAGCTTGTTTAATTTTTCATTTTGCTCTGCTGCACTTTGTTTAATTTCCATCCTAAGATCTAGAAAGGCTGTATACATAATTCTTTTGAATTATACCTCTGATAGTTTCAGAACGACTTCTTCATTTGGGAAGTTTTTAAATTCCTTATTTTGGGAGTTTTCTGGAGCCAATGTGGTCTGTTTCTTTAAATGATTAGATATTGCCTATTGCCTTTGCTGTGTCAGAAAGCTGTTGAGCTTCTCTGGTGTAGTTCCGGCAGAAGCTATGGAGTAGCTCTAAGAAGGGAGTAGGGTAGAGCACTACTGGGCTTGGCTGCCAGCTGCCACTGCATTCTCTAGATGTAGCTGTCTTAGGCAGAGCTTCTCAGGTGCTGCTCAGCTTCATGGCTGGCTCAAGCTGGGCCCTCATGGGTGACAGCTCCACTACCTTGCTGACAAAGATGGTGACCTACTTGTGTTGACTCTTTGGAGTCATACCAGCAGACACTACAATGTAACTCAGAGAAGAAAGGAGGAAAGGGCACTGCTGTATTCAGCTTCCAGCTGCTGCTGTGTTCTCCATTAGTAGCTGTCTTAAGAAACAGCCTCTCTGCTGAGAGAGATACTGTCCAGTGGCAGCTAGCCCCAGTCAGAACCTCAGGGGTGCCAGTCCCCACCTCCTGGATGACAAAGCTGGTGATATACTTATGGGGTCTCTCCAGGCCATCAGCAGACACTATGGTGTGGCTCAGTGAAGGGAGGGGGAAAGGGCTCTACCACACTCAACTACCAGCAACTGCTGCATTTTCTAGGTGTGACTGTTAAAAATTGCCTTTCTGCTGAGAAGGGCAATATCTGGACAGGTGCTATTGCACAGAATGGCAACAAGCTCCAGTCAGGCCCTCAGGCATAGCTGACTGCCTCTCAGCTGACTAAGATGGCATCCTACTTGTGCCACCTCTTCTGTGCTGTGCCAGCAGAATCTATGGCATAGCTCGGAGAAGAGATGGGGAGAAAGGCACTAGTGAAATTGGCCACCAGCCTCTGCGGGTTTCTCTAGATGTGATTGTCTGAAGTACTACCTATTTTCTGTGATAGATACTATCTACTTATGCGCTGTAGCTCAGTGTGGTATCTGGCCCTCGCCAGGGTCTCCTGCTCAGCAACTCCAGTCCCAGTCTCCTGGCGTCTGTCCCTGTAAGCTTCTCTGCCACAGTGCCAGCAGAACTGGGATGGTGTGCACTGCTGTTTCACCTCAGACAAAGTTAACTTTCTCTTTCCCATTACCCTGGCTGTTCTCACAATCGTCTACCTGATCTTGGGGCTCCCAAAATGACCACTGTGCTCTGTTCAACTGTTTTTCCCAGCTTAGTTTTCAGAGGGAATCAAGGAGATGTGTGACTGGTTCACCATCTTGGCACCACCCCAATTTATCTGTGTTCTATTAATTACACGAAAGTATTCAACTGTGTGTATCATAACAAATTATAGGTAACACTATGAAGAATGGGAATTTCAGAGCCCTCAATTGTGCTCATGCAAGGCCTGTACACAGACCAAGAAGGAGTCAAGAATATATTCCATTGTTTAAAATCAGAAAAGGTGTGCATTGGTTTGTATCCTTCCACCATACTTATTCAAGCTACAAATAATCATAGAAACTGGACTATATGAAGAAGAATGAGTCATTAAGCTTAGAGGAAGATTCACTAACAATCTACATTATACAGATGACATAACCTTGCTTGCTGAAAGTGAAGAGAATTTGAAACACTTACTGATGAAGATTGAAGACCACAGCCTACAGTGTGAATTACACCTCAGCTTCAAGAAAACAAAAATCCTCACAGCTGGACCAGTAAGCAACATCATGATAAATGGAGAAAGGAACGAGGTTGTCAAGGATTTCATTTTATTTGGATCCACAATCAACTCTCACGGGATCAGCAACCAGGAAATTGAAAGGCACATTGCATTGGGTAAATCTGCTGCCAAAAAACTCTTTAAAGTATTGAAAAACAAAGTTGTCACCTTGAAGGCAAAGGTGTGTCTGACCCAAGCTCTGGTATTTTCAATTGCATCATATGCATGTAAGAGCATGACAATGAAGACGAAAGACTGAAGTATTGACACCTTCGAATTGTGGTGTTGGAGATGAATTTGACTATACCATGGACTGCCTTAAGAAGAGACAGATCTATCCTAGAAAAAGTACAACCAAAATGCTCCATGGAAGCAAGGATGGTGAGACTACATCTTACAGACTCTGGACATATTGTCAGAGGGGATCAATCCCTGAAGAAGGACATCATATTTGGTAAAGTTGAGGGTCAATGTAAAACAGGAAGACCCTTAAAAAAGATTGATACAGGGACTACGGCAGTGGGCTTAAGCATAGATACAGTTGTGGGCATAGTACAGGACAGGGCGGTGTTTCATTTGGTTGTGCATAGGGTCTCTATGTGTGAAAACTGACTTGGTGACACCGAACAACAACACAACAACATTTAATCTGTGTGCTGAGCAAATTATCCGAGAAGTTGGACTATGTGAAAAAGAGTGCAACATCAAGATTGGAGGATGACTCATTAACATCCTGTGATACGCGGATGACACAACATTGTTTACTGAAAGTTAAGAGGACTTGAAGAATTTGTTGATGAAAATCAAAGACCACAGCCTTCAGTATAGATTATGTCTCACCATAAAGAAAACAAAAATCCTCACTACTAGATTAATAAACAATGTTATGATAAACAGCAAATGCTGATGCTGTCAAGGATTTCATTTTATTAGGATTCATTACTAGTGGCCATGGAAGCAACAGTCAAGAAGTAAAATGAAATATTTCATTAGATATTTATGCTGAAGACTCTTTAAAGTGTTAAAAAAGCACAGATGTCAACTTTAAGAACCAAAGTGTGACTGAGTGAAGCCACGGTGTTTTGGAAATGAATAAGGAAGACGGAGGAAGAACTTTGAATTATGGTGTTAGTTAAAAATTATCGACTATATCGTGAACTATCAGAAGAACAAATGAACCTGACTTGGAAAAAGTACAGTCAGCATGCTTCTTAGAAGTGAGGGTGGCAAGACTTTGTTTCACGTACTCTGGATATGTTATCTGGAGGGACCAGTCCTTGGAGGTGGACACCTTGTTGGTATAGTACAGAGTCAGAGAAAAAGAGCAAGACCTTCAAAGAGCTGGACTGACACAGTGACTTGGACAGTGGACTGAAACACAGCAATGTTTGTGAAGATGACAAAGATCAGACAGTGTTTCATTCCGCTGCATGTGAACTCACCACGAGTTGGAGCTGAGTCCAGGGCACCTAACCATAACAACAATGCATGTTCTGTTTTCAAAGTGGTTATAGTTGCACATGAATCTGGTAAATGTTGCCCTAATATTTTATAGAGTTATATACAAAGTGAAAGAGCACATATAAACTACTTGGTCTTAAAAAAAGATTATAGCTGTTTATACACCTGGTGAGAGACCTGGTCACATAGTGGTTAAGAACTTGGCTGCTACCAAAAAGCTGGTAGTTTGAATCCACCATCTACTCCTTGGAAACTCCATGAGGCAGTTCTACTCTGTCCTATGGGGTCACTACAAGTCAAAATGGACTCAGTGGCTTTCTTTTATTTTTTTTTTCTCTAAGTACATCCAGTGTGTAGATGATTTACCACGACTCAAGTTTTTTTAAAAGATATCTTGTTGTTAGGTACTGGCCAGTTGGCCTCAACTCAGGATGATCCAAGGCACAATGGAACAAAGCATTGACCAGTCTTATACAATTCTCATAATAGGTTGCAGACCTAACCGTTATTATACAGAGAGTTTTTATTGATTAATTTTAGGAAATAGATCACTAGGCCTTTTTCTTAACCCACTTTAGTCTGTAACATCCACTGAAACCTCTTCAGCATCATAGAAACATGCAAAACTCCACTGACAGATGTTGAATGACTATGCATAAGAAGTACTGGCCAGGAATCAGACCTGGTGTCATATATGGAAAGCAGGTATTCTACCACTGAATCTGAATCATCAACACCTCATTAATATACTTAGAAATCACTGTTGTTGAGTAAATGCCAACTCATAACAACCCCATAGGACAAGATGGAATGGCCCCATAGCATTTCCAAGGAGTGGCTGGTGGATTTGAACTACTGACTTCTTGGTTAGCAGCCACATGCTTCACCACAGACTTACTAGGGTCCCTAGTATATTGAGAATGAAAAAAATTAAAGATTATTACTAGAAAATCAAAAATTAAGCATAAAGATAATAATTGAGCTTAGCTAAAGTAATTTTCAGTTGTTAAAGTGCTAAGTGTTCTGATATTTCTGGGATTCTCTTCTAGACACTGTAGGAGATACAGAAATCAATTATTATTTGTTTTTTGCCCTAAAGAATCTTATACTTTACTAAGTCCCTAGTGGTCATATATTCATATTACAAAAATTATTAGTAAAAGCATCACTGTACAAGAACATGTGCAACATTTATAGATTCTGTGCTCATTTAATCATACCTGTACAAAAGTAGTCATTTGTACAAAAGACCCAAAGTTGTATGTAGTTCAGGCACTATGGTCACCTTGGTATCAGTCTACCTAAATTTACCTAAATTTTTGTCACAGTATTTTAGACAAAAGTAATATTTTCCAAAATTTCCATTCTGGTCTTCAAAATGATTCCAAATATCACTTAAACCCTTCTAGCAAGATAAAAGAAAAACAAAAGTAAAAATCATCAAGCTTATTTTTGACTTACTGTCAGCAAGTGACCTGGCAGCTGGTGCCGCCACCACCAGGCCGTGTATGCGTACATGCGAGGCTTGTAGTCTACATTCCTCAACAAACTTGATCAGATTGTTCATTTCCATTATGATATGTGATAGAAAACAAATTAAAACATTGTCTCTTCTTCTTGGATATTTTTATTTTTAATAGATCAATATGTTGAAGAGAACAGTAGGATTTCTTTATAAATTAGTAGATGGGGAAGATGTTTAGAGAGTGTCTTAGAGAGGGCCCTAAGATTGTATTTAGAGCCTAGAATTATGTGGGCAATTTCTTTGATGCATATATTCTAAACTCACATTGAATTGATTCTCATTAACCTTAGTCTTGACTTGGGTGGATTTTTCTGTGGGGCATGCCTTACAAAACAAGGATTTATCTTCAACTTTTCAGAATAGAGAGTTTTCATAAAACGGCACTGTGGAAAACCAAGTAACTAGTAGCTAAGCAACCAGAAGCAACTGGAAGAAAGGAAAATTTAGAAAAGCCCAAGTAGACGTTATCTGTACCATATCTAGCATTAAAAGATTAAAAAGTATTAGCCAGTGTTTCATAGTAAAACTTGCTTGTGATACTCAGTGCCTATCACATAAGCCTTATTATGAAATTTATTTTATCAGTACATCTCCCAACAGCCTTTCCCTTTGATTTCTTGGACTCATTTTGAGAATTCACTTAGCTGACTGGCTCAGGCTGCCTTGGTAAGGCTGGTAAATTTGTGTTTTTTAAGCACGTCCACCCTATGATATAGTAGTGGACCTGGTGGAACCATTGAGCATCTGTAATAACCTCTTGATAGAAAGTATAATTGCCATCACCAGTGATGAAACTTGGACAGAGGCCGACGCATATCCAGCACTCTGCTGACTGGAAGTCAGCTACATCATCTGGGCTAGAGAGAAGGAACTCAGAGATGGTTGAAGGCCATTTGCTTGAAAGCAAAGCTGTGCACCTTTTAAGGTCACATGAGCTGTATTCAAATGTTTTATTTGGAGCTCTTTTTTTTCTTGTGACTTTAAGCCAATTCAAACTAACTTCTCAAAAGTGAAAACTAAAAACCAAAACCCATTGCTGCTGAGCTGATTCTGACTGACGGTGACTCCATGCGTTACCATGATTCAAAACGTAAGATTCTCTTGACTGTGATCCTTGTGACAGCAGAGCAGAAGGCCTTTCTTTTAAGGGAGCACTGAGTGGGTTCAAATTGCTAACCTTTAGGTTAATAGTTGAGTACATCATTTGTGCTGTCTAGGGACTTTATTTATAGCTTTGTCAAAGTAGTGATTTAAAACGTGTTGTTTCTGAATCTAAGCACATACATGCTGCTAGATGTTTGAAGCAAGTAAAGCATCATTAGTCCCTGCTTTGCTGTGTTGCTTGTTTCGTTGTTTCCTGTTGCTCCTATCCCTTTCTTCTCCTTCTTTAGTCAATGGTACCAGCACGAGTTTCCTCATTTTTCATGATATAAATCCAAGGAGAGATTGAATTCTTCAGCCCCAATTAAAAAATTTCCAGCGAAGTGCTCAGACTAGTTCCTCTTGGACCAGGTATGCTGTCTGAGTCAATGAACTCTGACCAGGGCATGAGGTCACAAATGGTATACAAGTTCTAACAGGAATCATGAAGCATGTGTGTCAGGGAAGGGGTGCTAGTGGAGTTCCCAGCAGTGAGTGTGGAGGAGAATCAACGATAGGGACCCAGCGGACCTCATCACATCACCACATTCTTTAGGTAAAGATGAATCACATCATTTTATTCTCTTTAAGAATATTAATAGCTGCTGCAGCCAGAGGTGTTATGTAAAGTGTATAATAGGCCGACATGGGGATTCACTTTCATCTCCCGCGTTAAGTTTAAAATCATTCTTCCTCTTGAAAGATTGTCCTATTTTACTGAATAAAGTGTCTAACAGTGCAGAGCAAATGCAGCCAATTGTACTAAGGAAACTCATTAAAGACTTAAAACTGCAGAAAGGCATAAACAGTATGTAGCCCCCCTCACTTACAAACACCTATCATGCCTAGTTGAAACAAACAGACAGACAGACAAAAAGTTGCCATGGAGTTTATTCTGACTCATAGTGACCCCATAGGCCAGAATAGAACTGCTCCATAATGTTTCTAAGGAGGAGCTGTCAACCTTTTGTTTATCAACTGAGCTTTTAAGTACTGTATTCCTATGACTCTATCATTTCTATAGTTAATGATAAGTAAAATGTGAGATTTCAGAGCAGAATGGACCTCAAATGAGAACTACATTTGTAAATACCAAGGAGTATACAGAAACCCTGGCGATGGAGTGTCTAAGCGCTATGGCTGCTAACCGAAAGGTCAGCAGAGCAAATCTACCAAGAGTTCCTTGAGAACTGTGGGACACTTCCGCTCTGTCTTTTAGAGTTGCTATGTATTGGAATTGACTTGATAGGTTTGGGTTTTTGTTTGTTTGTTTGTTTTAAAGAACATCCAGGTGGTTTGAAACTTATCATTATTTTGTTTTTTTCTCTACTACAGGCAAGAGAAACTAAAAGTGATATAAAATCTCTGTACTCATTGTAATTCACTTTGGATAAAAAGATATGCTAAAGATTTGTATGGTTCTCAAGAGTATGCTACATTCTTTCCAAGACTTTATTTTGTAACATTTATAACATCACAATTCACAGAACCCACTCTGGATAATTTTACATAATGCTATCTAAATAAATTAAATCATTTCAGTCATTTGGCTGTGAGGCCTAACACTCTGGTACTCATCTTGCGCAAATCAAGGAAGAATACTCTTGTTGAGCTGCAATTTAAAGAAAATTGTTTATATTTTGGAATGCTGCAATCTAGACTAAACTAAACAACTTTCTGGTTGAAGAGTGGTTGAGGAAAATTTGTATACCAAACAGAAAACACCAAATCTGTTGTCAAGTTAGTCACTGAGTCATTTCCCACTTGTGGAGATTCCATGTTTGAAAGAGTAGGACCGCTCAATAGGATTTTCTTGGCTATGATTATTTTTTACATTTTAGTTATTTTTACTTTCATCCTTTCAGTTTACAACTGAAGAATCTGAAGATCTGCCAGGACCAGGGGAGGTTTCTTGTGTAAGAGCGCGCATTTGCTTTTGTGGCAGAAAAGAAATGCTAAATCAGGTCTTCTGACTTCTAATTTAGTATTCATTCCTCCAAGCTAGTATTTCCTAAACTGTTCAACTGCTCTTGAAGAAACTTAAGTAGTCTTATCACTGCACTTCTGAACTTTTAATATGCTAGTATGCACAGTTTGACTGTAATCTTAACAGACTAATGGTGCTCCCAAATGCTACAGAGTAGAACTATTTTGTAGGATTTTCTTGGCTATAATCTCAAACAGAGAAGCTCTGCTGGCACGATGGTTAACACCTTGGCTTCTAACCAAACAGTTGGCAGTTTGAATCTACTAGCTGCTCCTTGGAAGTCCTGTGGCAAACTGTGCTATAGGGTCACTAAGAGTCAATGGCAGACTGTTTGTTTGTTTGTTTCTATCTTAACAGGCAGATAGCCAGTGTTTTACTCTGCAGTACCAAGGGGTGGATTTGAGCTGCCAACCTTTAAGTTAATATTTGAACATAAACCATTTTTGCCACCTAGGTTTGTATGAAGAAGATTGATTTTTGATAAGTTTTAGGTGGAATTCCTCTCACTAGGTTGAGCAGAATGATTTTAGTTGCAAGTGTAACCTGGGACAGAGACAATTATGTATGTTAGAAGTTTTCTTTTAACCTCTGTACTTTGGTTTTGTTAAAACTGGGAGAATGCCTTGGCTACAAGAGAATGTTTAACCAAACCAAACCTACTTCTGTTGAGTCAATTCTATCTCATAGTGATCCTGTAGAGTTTCTAAGGGGTACCTGGTAGATATGAACTGCCAGCCTTTCAGTTAGCAGATGTAGCGCTTAAGCACTGCTCCAACAGGGTTTCCAGAGAATGTTTACGTGATGACACGTAGCACTTGCCTATACTTCAATTCAAATATTACTTTATGAGTATAGTCGTGTCATTTGGTGAAAGAGACATGCAAGTATAAGAAGTATACTGACATAAACACAACATTCCGACATCAAAGGTTAACACTTAAAAGTTCAGCTTCCAAGTTATGTTTGGAAGAAAACCAGTTGTTTTCTACAGAAATTCGGGTAACAAATGTCCAGCTTTCATTCAAGTCAATGTTGTTAGGTGCTGTTGAGTTGGTTCCAACTCATAGTGACCCTATGAACAACAAAATGAAACACTGCTGGTTTTGCACCATGCCCACAGTCGTTTTTATACTTAAGCCTATTTTTGTGGCCACTGTGTCAATCCATCTCATCAAGGATATTCCTCTTTTTCGCTGACCATCCACTCTACCAAGCATGATGTCCTTCTCCAGGAGCTGATCCTTCCTCACAGCATGTCCAAAGTATGGAAGACACAGTTTTGTCACTCTGGTTGTACTTCTTTCAGAACAGATCTGTTTGTTCTTTTGGCAGTCCTTCATATATTCAGCATTCTTCCCCGACACCACAATGCAAAGGCATCAATTCTTGTTCTGTCTTCTTTGTTCATTGCCCAGCTTTCTTATGCATATGATACAACTGAAAATACTATGGCTTGGGTCAGGTGCACTTCAGTCTTCAAGGTGACATCTTTACTTTTGAATGCTGTAAAGAGGTCCTTTGTGGCAGATTTTCCCAAAGCAGTACATCTTTTGATTTCTTGACTGCTGCTTCCATTGGTGTTGATTGTGGATGCAAGTAAGTTGAAATCTTTGACAACCTCAATCCTTTCTCCATTTATGACCATGTTGTTTACTGGTTCACTTTAGAGGATTTTTGTTTTCCTGATGTTGAGGTGCAATCCATACTGAAATCTGTGGTCCTTGATCTTCATCAGTAAGTGTCTCAAATCTTCACTTCCATCAAGTAAGGTGGTGTCATCTGCATAAGGTAGGTTGTTGATGAGTTCTCCTCCAATCCTGATGCCTCATCTTCTTCATGGAGCCCAGATTCTTGGATTATTTGCTTGGCATACAGATTAGAAAGATATAGTGAAAGGGTACACGGATATTTAAGTGATATAGATCTTGTAAGGAGGACACTTTGTAGTTACTTTACCTATGAACCCAAATCAACATCTAGATTGTAGCTTGAACTCTAGGCTGTTCCATTTAAAACAGATTTGGTTTCCTTTTTCTTACATTGGCACTCAGGCAGAATGTTGTATTAAAAACAATGATCTGTATAGAGGTATAGATTATATTTCATGTTAAAATGTTTGCTGTTGACATTCTTTGGTTTTGAATTGGTGGCACATTTAGCTTTACAGAGGTATCCTAAAGTGAAGAATGGTTTAGTATTCTAAGCAGAAGAATGGCACCTTATATATTAGTGCATTTCACTCTTAGTTATAGAGTAGAAGAATGGAAGATTTTAGAATTCTACTTCTTAAGCCTCACACAGCAGCTCAACCATTCTGTGCATTTGAATCCCCATGGCATTAGCACAGAGCTTTCAGAACGTCACATGTAATCTAAAGATTGTTTTGGTGATAAGAAGCCTTCTTGAGAAGAAAAGGTTAGGTCTTGAAGCTTCCAACACATTTAACTCTGCAAAATGAAGATTTCTTTTTTCTTGTTGAAGTTTAGTGTTAGACCTCTTGAATACTTCTCTGCATACCTTAAATCAAAACACAAACAAACAAACAAAAACACTGCAGTCAGATTGATTCTCATTCTCAGCATCCTCATACAAAGTAGAACTATCATCATAGAGTTTTCTCACCAGTGGTCTTCATGGCACCTTTTAGTTGGTAGCTTGTACCAGCCAGGGACCTTTTCAAAAATAAGCCAGCCAAGCCAGGTGCCGTTGCTTAAGTTTACTCTTAGATAGCCTGAATATTACTCTTCCTACCTTAAATGGGTGAAAATTTTTCCTGTAGGCAGAGAATCCCATCTATGCTTCATTTCAGAACATCTGTGAACACGACTTCCCATGGTTAGCTAAGCATTGCAAGACCACTTTCCAAAAGGTTCTGATATTAATCACCCCACACTAAATAAACACCAAGCCTCTCTTCCATGAATGTAATTAAAATTAACATTGTTTCTGTTATTCTTAGATACTGTCAAGTTGATTCCAGTAGATAGCTATCCTATCTACAACAGAATGAAACACTGCCTGGTCCTGTGCCGTCCTCACAATCATTGCCAGGTCTAAGTCCATTGTTGCAGCCGTCATGTCAATCCATCTCATTGAGGAGCTTCCTCTTTTTTCCTTACAGTGTTTTGTCAAGCATGATGTCCTTCTCCAGGAACTGGTCCCTCCTGATAATCTCTAAAGTATATGAGGTGAAGTTTCGCCTTCCTTGCCTGTAATAAGCATTCTGGCTGTACTTCTTCCAAGAATTTGTTCATTCTTCTCAAAGTCTATGGTATATTCAGTTTTCTTTGTCAACACCATAGTCCAAAGACAACAGTTCTCCTTTGGTCTTCCTTATTCACTGTCCAGTTTCGTGTGCCTATAAAGCAACTGGGAACATCATGGCTTGGGTCAGGTGCACCTTAGTCATTAAAGTGATACCTTTGCTTTTTAACACTTTAAAGAGACTTTTTGCAGCATATCTGCCCAATGCAATGCATTATTTGATTAAAAGCACCAAATTTTGCTAGGGTGTTTTTGATGTTATGTTCTGTTTGATGGTGAAAGTTTCTTTCTCCGAAGTTTTTAAGTTTAAGTCTTTTACCACGATAAATTGAATTACTTTTATCTTTGTCTCTGGCTTGTCTAAAATGAAAAAGACATTTGGGAGTCTGTAATTTTTTTCTGTTGAAATGGAGGTATCCCAATTTGACCAGCCTCTGTACAGTGCATTCCAGTATTGGAAGGAATAGACAGGCTTCAGGTTATCATCACAACCTAACAACAGAAGTTACTTAATTGAGGCCACAAGGTTGACACTATCAAATGCATTCATTGCTTCCTTAAGCCTGCAACCTGAAATCGGTGCCAGAATTTTAAGTCATAAAATCTTCACTGATAGCAAGTGGAAAATTTTCAAAGCTGTGACAGGGGATTTCAGGAGCATTGCTTCTATTAATTTTGCTGGAAGTCTCATAACTAAGTCTTTATGCATTACTTTTAAGATTTGCTCAAAAATGTCTCAGCATACAAAGTATGGACAAGTTATTAATTATGATTTTTACTTTATAACATTATTAAACTGTTTCTAAGTAACCTAGCACTGACTTTCCTTCTCTATAAAAGATCATAAAATGCTTTCTACATAAACGAAAGATTTGCTTTTTGATAGTATGAACTTTCATGAAGAGTGAAAACTAGTTTTTTCACTGAGCGTGGCTGAGCTTAACCGAGTTGTCTGAAGTTTTTGGATGATAGAGCTAGTTGATATCCTAGTACTACGTACCATAGGACATAAAACTGAAAACTTACAAAGTCACATTTAGAGAACTTGGTAAGAAATGATAACATGGACTTCAGTTTTTAAGAGTGTATGATCAAATGAAGAATTTACAAATATAACTGGTAATCTCATGAATGAAAATAGGCAAGGAAGGTGGGGAAGTCATAAGGATGCTATTTCAAAGAGCAAGTAAGAGATGGTACAAATTTGAACGGAAGGGTCAAGAAGGGAAAGAAATAGACTGAAAGAACTGTTGGAGTATGGATTAGAGAAAAGAAGAGTCAGTGATGGCTGAGGTTTTCAGCATGCTGGACCAAGATATCACAGAAAATAGTAGAGACAGCAAAAAATTGAGCCAGAAGGCAATGATTTCTGTTATGGCTTAGAGAAGCTAAATATCTCTGACATGTGTGAGTAATTACTGAGTTTTGATGTTGTAACTTTAGATTTTGAAGCAGAAGCTCGTGTATTAAGGGCTGATAGACTCACCCAGAGGTATAAAAAAGGAGAATAACAATAAGAAGATTGGAGCTTCTTGGTGATGTATGATGTTAGGAAAGGAGTCAGGATGGAGATGGATAAAAGTGGCTAGAGTGATAGGAAGAGGACTAGGGAAAAGAGTAATCTATGTAAAACTATGGAGGAATTTTATCAGGGGTCCAAAAGTCAGAGTAGTTGATTTAGATAAGGTCATGTGTTTGGTTAACTATGATGTCAGTGATATCTTCATACAGAACATTTTCAGGGACCTTTGGGAACAATAACTGCAGGGGATTTAGGAACAATAACTGATAGACATGAAGAGGAATATAAAGAAGTGTAGGTGGTAGTATAAACTAACTTTCATAGATGTTTGGAAACAGAAAGGAGATAAAAGAGGTCATATATTGTTGTTACAGGTTGAGAAAAAGATTTCTTAGGAAGCAACTTAGATCTAAGAGTGTTTATAGGTTATACCAGAGAGTCAAGTGGAGAGAAAACCAACCCACCCACCCGCCCACCCGCCCACCCGCCCACCCGCCCACCCGCCCACCCGCCCACCCGCCCACCCGCCCAACCAACCAACCAACCAACCAACCAACCAACCAACCAACCAACCAACCAACCAACCAACCAACCAACCAACCAACCAACCAACCAACCAACCAACCAACCAACCAACCAACCAACCAACCAACCAACCAACCAACCAACCAACCAACCAACCAACCAACCAACCAACCAACCAACCAACCAACCAACCAACCAACCAACCAACCAACCAACCAACCAACCAACCAACCAACCAACCAACCAACCAACCAACCAACCAACCAACCAACCAACCAACCAACCAACCAACCAACCAACCAACCAACCAACCAACCAACCAACCAACCAACCAACCAACCAACCAACAAGCAATCTTTAGATAAAGGAAAATTTTAATGTTTCAGTTGATTCCAGCTTTAATAAATCATTAAGTACAATCTCTCATTTATAAAATCATGGAAAGGATGATTTGGATAACAAAAACTGCTCATAGGACTATCTGTGTAAGCAAGAATAGGTTAAAGTTTGCTGCAGAAATAATCCCTATTCCATAATACTATTCTTATGGAACAAAATGTATTTGTTCGTGCTCTTCATGTTTATTGAGGACCGTCAGGGACATTCACTGCTATCATTCAGAGATCCAGAGTGACAGAAGTTTTTGTCCTGGCTAGTTCCTCATGCACTTACACTGCTGGAAAGAGGAGCAGTATGAGTCTTTTGTTGGTTACAGCAGACGTGGCAGAAGTAGCATAGGTTACTTCTGCCCGCATTTCATTGGCCAAGCAAGTCCCACTGCCATATCCAACTTCGAATGGTCAAGGAAGTGTAACCTACCAGGTGTCTGGAAAGAGAACCAGGTATTTTGTGAATATATGTAATAATGACAACACTACCTAATGAGCTGAAAAGGGAACTGTGTGATTTAAGGGAGACAGATGAGGCAGAAAAATGGGTTGAATTAATCACATTATCCAATGCTGTTACGCTTCTTAAAATGCATATAATATTGAAATAATCTCATAGGAACACCTAGGAAAGGGAGTGCTTCATAACTGTTTCAGAATGCTTCTAATAAAATTAGAGAATTAGCCCTCTCTGATGTGTTAGTTATGATTATTTGAATACAACAGGAAAAAAAAGAACATAACAGTTGAAATAAAATGCATTTTATTTTTCTTATATGTAAAAGTTTGGATAAGAGGTCCATGACTTCCAAGATCATCGAGAATCAGATTCTACCTGGTCCCTTCATCAATTTTGGCATTTGACTTCCATTTTATGGTCCAAGATGCCTGTTCCACCTTCAGCGGTCTCAGCAGACTTCTAAGCAATAGGATACTTCCCAGAACTCTTACTACCACATGTGCTTATATTGCGTTGCTCAGAATTTAGATAACTAGGACTGGGCTCAGCCAAAGTCAAGGCCACTGCCACTGAGGCAATTCCAAACTCTATAGGCCAAAGTAGGACTGTTCCTAGATTTTCCAAGGAGCACCTGGTAGATTTGAACTGCTGACCTTTTTGTTAGCAGACATAGCACTCAAACACTATGCCACAAGGGTTTCCAAAGACTAACCTATGTGGTCTTTATTCTGGGTGTCCATGTGCCCAGATGAAATTTGTGAGTCCATTTCTGAACAAAAAGAATAGCATGGGTATTACATTACTGTCCATTTTGCATATATCGTGATTCCTGTATGTGTGTCCTTTTTTATAATTTGGGGTTCTCTTCTATTTCTAGCAATTCCCAGAATGAATGGAAAACAAAAATCCTGACAGATGGACCGATAAGCAACATCATGACAAAAGGAGAAAAGATTGGTGTTGTTAAACATTTTATTTTATTTGGACAGACAATCAACACCCTCGGAAGCTCAGGCAGGAAATCAAATAACATGTTGCACCGGGCAAATCTGCTGCAAAAAAACCTCTCTTAAGTGTTAAATAAGCAAAGATGTCACTTGGAGGACTAAGATGCTCCTGACCGAAGGCTTAGTAATTTTACTCATATACGTACGAAAGCAAGGCTATAAGTAAAGAAGACTGGAGAAGAATTGATTCCTACAAATTACAGTATTTGTGAAGAATGTTGAACATACTGTGGACTTCCAGAAGATCACACAATCTGTCTTGAAAGTGAGGTTAGTGAGATGTCATCTCACACACTTTGGACATGCTGTCAGGAGGGATCTGGAGAAAGACATCATGCTTAGTAACGTAGAAGATCAGCAAAAACAAGACATCTGTCAGTGAGATGAATTGACACAGTGGCTGTAACGATGGGCTCAAACACAGCAAGGACTGTGAGGATGGTGCAGCACGGGTCAGTGTCTCACTTTGCTGTACAAAGGGTTGCTGTGAGCTGGAACCTTCTCCACGGTGCCTAAGGATGAGGATGAGCATAGATAGGAATCAGGGAGTCCATGCTCCGCTTCAGAAATATGACAGACTCAAGGTACTTTTGAAGCTAAAATGTCTTCGGTAGCCTCTTAATTGGAGTAAGTCAACATTTTAAGAGAGAATAAGTGTCAGTATTGGTGCTAGGATATAGAATCAGTTTTTCATCTTGTACTTTGTGGCTACTTACTTATCAAAGTTGTTAGGTGTCACTGGGTTGATTCCAACTCATAGCAACCCCATGTACAACAGATTGGAACCCTGCCCAGTTTTGCCCCATCCTGACAATTGTGGCTGGGTGGCCCTGTGATTACCGCCGTTGTGTCAGTCCATCTTGTTGAGATTGTTCCTCAGTTTTGCTGACACTCCATCAAGCAAAATTTTCCATAGGAATGTGAAAATTACAAATGATATCATTAATATCACACATGAGTAGATTTTGTTGAAGAGCATTCCAAAACAGTTACAGCAGTACATCAACGAGCAAATGTCAGAAGAAATTAGTGCTGGATTCTGAAAATGAAATGGAACGAGGGGTATCACGGCTGATGTCAGAAAGACATTGACTAGATGTAGAGAATACCAGAAAGATGCTTTCCTCTTTTTATTGACTATGCAAATACATTCAACTCTGTGGATCATAACAAATTATGGATAGCATCACAAAGAATGGGAGTTTCTTACTTGTGCTCCCTTGGCCACTTACTAGCTTCATCTGACTGACAGCTTTCAGTGGGAAGTAATAGCTGGCTAGAAAAGGTTTAATGAATATTTTCGGCTGGCTATCACTTCAGCTAACAAGCGCTGGTGGTGCAGTAGTTAAATGCTTGGCTGCTAACTGAAAGTTCAGTGGTTCAAACACATGAGCTCCTCTGCAGGAGAAAAATGTGGCAGTCTGCTTCCATAACGATTTATAGCCTCAGAAACCATGTGCGGGCAGTTCTACCCTGTCCTGTAGGGTTACTGTGAGTCGGAATTGACACAATGGCAGTGGGTTTTATGACTTCAGCTAACAATGTCCTGTACTGGGACCCACTATGGAGTTGTTGCTATAGAGCTACAAAGAGATAGTGAATTGTAGAGAGTGACAAAGATCCTTCGTTTCTGCTTTACTCTCACTATGGGACACCAAAGACAGAATAGCAATTGCAGTCAAAAGAGAGAGGAGATAAAGAACTGCAGAGCTTCAAAGGAGAAGAGGTTGGCAGGTGTGTTTGACACAACATTAGACCTGGCACAGATTTCAGAAAACAGCATAGATATGTTAGTTTTCACTTTTGTTTCTTATTTATTCCTTGTTAGAGCCTTTCCACTTCTAACAGCAGATGTTGAAATTACATTATTATTTTGTTGGTTGTAGTAAAACACATTTGAATTCCAAGAGAGTGTATTATTCAGGTTGTAGATGAGGTGAGCATTGCCAAATCTGCATGAATTAAACATCTGGTAGCCCAGGGCTTGATGGAGTTCTAAGTCAGGGAAAGTAATAAGAGAATGGTTAGGAAACTGAAGTGACCAAGACTCAAGAGAATTTAAAGTGTCCCTCTATTGTATTGTGCTTTAAGATAATAATGACATAATGGAAAGTCACATCTAAAGTTTAAAGATCCTTCATCTAATTTAGAGTCAGATCATAGTCTAATTAAAATCATAAATAGAAAAAAAAAAAAACACCTGCTTTCTTTGAGCAGATTCCAATTCCTAGTGACACTTTGGGGGAGAGTAGGACTGTCCCATGGGGGTTTCCAAGGAGCAGCTGGAGGATGTGAACTGCCAAGATGGTTAGCAGCCTAGCTCTTAACCACTGTGTCAATTCTTTTTCTTTTATTATTTGATTTCTTTTTTCAAATGTGTTTAAGTGAAAGTACACAATCCAAAATAATTTTTCATGCCTGCCTATCTGCAGCTCCTTCTGCTCTCTCTGCCTTGTGACAGGTGACAGTACACTCCTCCTTTTCATTCTATACTTCTTGCATCCTCTTAACAGTCTACTGTCCCTTCCTCTCCATCCTCTTCCATTCCATCTAGAAAGAGACCAGTAGGACAGCATTCTATAAATGCATACTTGGTGATCATCTGTTCCGACTGAGTTGGGACCATTTGGTGTACCTCAAATGGCAGCTTGCTGGCTTATAAGACCCCAGACACCACTCACCAATATGGTGTACAGAAGACATTTAGCAATAGGCTAGTTATGTCAAATGATCTTGATGTACTCCGAGGGCATGGTTGCAAGACCCTGCCCCTGCTACTCCTTTCTTGCAATATTGAGTTGAGATTAGAGGAGTTTTCAGTTTGTGGTGAAGTCGTTAGGTTGATCTCCTTTCTACTGCATGCTATCACTGCTTTCACCTAACCAAATTTCCCTAGACTATCTAATTTGTGACCAACCCTCTCCCTTCCTCTCCACCATGGCAGCCATCAAGGAGTCTTTTCTTCTGTAACTAAGTCCCTTTTTAAGACCTTATAACAGGGGTCTCATACATTATTTGTCCTTTAGCCACTGTTTTCACTCAGCATAATGTCTACCAGTTGAAACCAGGGTATGAGATGCTTTCTAAAATCATCACTGTTCTTTATTATTATGTAGTGTTCCACTGAGTACAAGAACCACAGTTTGTTTATCCATGCCTCAGTTCATGGGCACCAGGGTTGATTCCATCTTTTTGCTATTGTAGACTGTGCTGCAATAAACATTCGTGTTCCTGTATCTGTTTGTGTGACAGTCTTTGTTTCTGTAGGATATATTCTGAGCAGTGGGATTAATGGATCAAATCGTATATCTTTTTCCAGCTTTTTAAGGAAGCATCAAATTGTTTTCCAAAGACGTTGTACCATTTTGCAATCCCACCAGCAGTATAGGAGAGTTCTCAGCCTCTCCAGCATTTGTTGTTTTGTGTTTTGGGGATCACGACCAATATTGTTGGGGTGAAATGGTATCTCACTGTAGTCTTGATTTGGATTTCTCTGATAGATAATGACACATTTCCTCATGTGTCTTTTGGCTGCTTGGCTGTCCTTTTTGGTGAAGTGTCTGTCCATCACCTTTGCTCATCTCTTAATTGGGGTAAATCAATTCTAAGTACAGGAAGGCAAGCAAAAATGAAGACTGTTCATGTTTTTTAAATTGATATTTCAGTCCACTACCTGCTGCCATCTTTAAATCTCATGTAATGTTATAAGCCCCTTTTGTTTTCATTTCTTTCTAAAGTTTGTTCAAGTTTTCATTTTTATGGGTTATATGATAAAACTCAATATTGATTATCTCCTTCTTTGTATTCCTGACCAACTCAACTGCTTTTTATAATTTTACAGCCTTGTCACAGCACCAAATTTATCTTCATGTTGGATGCCTCATCTTTCTGACAAGCAAAAAGAATTCAAAAATGATCTGGCAACAACCTGACCTCACACTTCATAGCCAAGCCAAGTGCCGTCGAGTCGGATCACACTTCATACACAACTATTTACACTTAAGTTGTTTTTAAAATTCATGTGACACAGTGTGTATCAGAAACCTATTTGAAACATTCAAAAATAGAATTTTATTATAGGATACAAAACCATCTTTTAAAGTTCAGGGACATACAACATCAGCATATTTGTTTATCCACAGCTTACAGTGGTCCTATTTTAAGTGGTGACACATTAATGAAAGGGAACTATTGTCCATGCCAAATCACATCTCTTTTTCTTTATACAGAAGGAAGCAATCTACTATTTTAGACAGTTGTTAATAAAAGGAAAAACCTATCAGTCATACGTATGACAATCAGTTTCTGTGGAATCTCTTGACAAGAAATTTTGACCACAATTTTGACCACATTGGTGGTAGCAGATTATGATTTGTAGTGAAGAAAGGATGAATAAAATCAAATAACACCCAAAGAATGCTACATTGCAAAATAATGTCAAGGCCCTATCTCATACCCACATCTTCAGCACTCTATGAATATGATTGCTTTAGAGATATATGTCTGTTAGCACCAGGATGTCATGGTGAATTTTTCCACTGATCCTGGGAGGAAACATTAATAGGTGAACACAGTATGGATACACTCCTTTATCCAGTTAGAAGAGCAAAATATGGAAAACCAAATCAAACTCATCGTCGTTGATTCATAGTGACCGCTAGAGACATATCCTTGGTGAAATCTGTGTGTATTCCTTCTATATGTTTTACATGTGGATATGTGAGCTTAAACATTACTGATGTGTGTAATAAGTCATAGAATTTCAAAGGATCCTGAACTGTAAGCTAACTCTCAACGTTTCTACAGATTCTATATGAGTAGAAGGAATTACTGGCTCTTAATAATAAGAGTGAACTAAATCTCTTCTTTTCTGCTTCATTCTGTTTCGGATTAATTAACGTTAGCTTGCCAGAATCTCAGTGCAGGCCATAAAGAATGGAAGGGCTTGGCATGTACCCTGTTTCCTCCACTGCATTAATTGAACTGTAAATGAGATTTTGGTCAATAAAATTAAACGTGCTGCCCAGAGCATACAAAGGGAGGCATGAGGAAAGAGATTCAAATGCTTAGTAATGTGAATTATGTGAACACAGCCTAAAGCTTCTCCCATAAATCAACTCAAATAATGTATAGTGTGTACTCCCTGTTGATCTGTTCCCTCATGTCATTTTACAAATCCTCAGGCATATAAAAAATAAATAATTTTCAACATCCAGTGCATTTCTCTTCTCCAAAACACATTACTACTCTCTGATACTGCTCTTAAAATCACCACATGATTTCAATATCTGTGTAAATCATGAAATCAAGATTACTCTTCCAGTACCCTGTGCTTTCAATTCTTTGTTTTCCTACCCTTCCGTGATCTTGTCTGACAACTTCTTTCAGTTTCTCATACTCATGACCTTACCCTACATCTTTCATTTCCATTAACTGACTTCCTCACAATTTTCATTTTAAGTAATCCTCACTCAAATTGCCAGCTTCTATTTTTTCAGTTCATTCCCTCTAGTGCCCTTACTTCATCAGTGTTTTTTATTTTTTTATAATTAACATAAAATTCATAGATTTTCACTTATCTTCACTCTTTTCATGTCCTCGTTTCTGTCTTCTGGTACCAATAACACATGTGTTGAGTGCACTCCTACTTATGCTAACCCACATGTGTCAGAGTAGAACTGTGTGCCATCTGGTTTTCAATGGTTTTGAAAATAAATCACCAAGCATTTCTTCTGAAGTGCCTCTCGGTGAATTTCAACTTCCATCCTTTTAATTAGTCAAGCATGTTAACAGTTTATGCTACCTATGGATTTCTCCTTCTTAAAAAGAAGAAAAAAGTCACATCCATTTTCACTGAGCTGATTTCAACTCATAATGACCCTATAGCATCATTATACCAAGCTGAAATTCCTTGGTCGCTCACAGTCACTCCTTCCTACATGACTTTGACTCCCTTGAGTTTTGTATCACTTCATTAGGCTCAGACTTACAGATTAAACTGTACACCCTCCAAGTACGTGTTGGAATCCTAACCTCTGTACTTATAAAAGTAATCTTGTATGGAAATAGGGTCACTTGTTATGTTAATTAGACCATACTCAAGTAGAACAGTTTCTAAAGCTCTTCACTTCTGAGTTATAAAAAGAGGGGCAAATTAGAAACAGATACAAACACTTGGCAGAGAGGTGAAGAGAGAGGATGGAAACGGACAGATGCCATGTGAGAACTGGCGATGTGTCAGGGAAAGTCCAGGAAGACACGAGGAGGGGATCCGCGTGGCTAAGACTTTTCGGACTTTAGACTTTTAGCTTTCAGAACTATGTGAAAATAAAATTCTGTTCTGTGAAGCCATTAACTTGTGTTAGTTGTATCACAGCAGCAATAGAAATTAGGACACTTGATCTACAGAACTTCAGCTCACTCCTGGCTGAATTCCTTGCTTTGCCTACTTTATGGCAGTATCTGCATTGCTCAGTGTATCTGAAGAAAGAGACATAACTTGGCTGACTAATCTCACTTGAAATTCATGATCTTTTTGATTACTAAGGCAGGATGAATCACAGAATGTCGTTCTGTCCTCTACTCTCCTGCACACATACTGCATACTTTCTTATCACCTCAAATGCCAGTGCCTCTTCTTCCTTCTCCCTCTCGGTAGATTAGTTTTCTTCTTATCCCACTGACAAAAATATTCTACCCACACTCATGTTCTGTGTTTGTGTCTATCTTACCAGCTCTATTTTTTCTACTACATAAGAACTATCTACATATCTGAGAAAATACATCTTTGCCATTTATGTAAAGAGGCTACTTAAAAATCAGAGTCCCATAAGTTGTCCTTTTTCTCATTGCCCTGTCAACTAAATATTCCCATTACCTGCAGCCATGCTGTTTTTCCCCTCTTGAAAGAAAGGAAGGAAGGATGAAATATAGAAAGCTTTACTTGCTCTAATTGTCCTGTCTTCTACTTTTCTTCACAGACAAACTACTTAAAATTTATTTATATTTATCCAATTTATTTCCTCTTTCTCTCCCTTGAACCCCTCCTCAAGCATATTGTTATTCTTCAAGCCCACAGGATCTGCTTATAGAGATCACTATATTATGCCCTCCATACATGTTTCTGGGTGGTGCAAACAGTTAATATGCAGGTCTAACAATTAAGTTGGCAAACTTGCCACCATGTGCCTACGCTGGAAGCACTGTACACACAACACCGTAAGGTTTCATAACCTCGGTATACCAATGCCTCACAGCTGTGCTCACATCAATGTGTGACGGTGTCTTGCTGACTGGTGTTCATTATTGTTGCATGCTTTTGTGCGCCATTGCAAGGATGTCACTGTTCGAATTAGAACAATGAACAAACATTAAATATCTTGTTAAATTTGACAAAAGGAAGTGAAATCATGGGCATGTTAGTCCAAGTTTATGAGGATAATGTCATGAAGAAAATGGCAGAGTACAAATGGATTAAATATTTTTCTGAGGGGAGAAAAAGCTTACTGATGAAGAGAGGTCAGGACAGCCAGTATCGAGCACAACTGATGAAAACATTGCAAAAATTCATCAGATCGTGCATACAAAATTTCAGCTGACTATGAGAAGCATAGTAGACCCAGTAAACAACAATAGAAAAACAGGAAAATATGAACTGAAAATCTTGGCATGAGAAAGATGTGTGCAAAAATGGTTCTCAAGGAGAGTCGAAGTTTGCAGAGACCTTTTGGAGTGGCAAGATGATGTTTTGGGCCGTGTTATCATTGTGATGAAACACGGGTGTGTTATTATGACCTTGAAACAAAGCATCAAAGTGCATGATGGAAGTCAGCCAATTCTCCACAACTAAGGAAGTTCTAAGAGTCAAAATGATTTTGCTAAGCTTTTTGATATCAGGATTGATCATTATGAATTTGTACCAACTGGACAGAGTTAACCAAATTTGCTATTTGAAAGTGCTGAAAAGGCTGCATGAAAAAGTTAGACAAAAATGACCTGAACTCACGGCTCTTGCATCATGACAATGCAGCTCACAAGGCACTGTCTATGAAGAAGTTTTTAGCCAGCAAACAAGTAACTATACTGGAACACCCACTTTACACACCTGATTTGGCTCCCAATGAGATTTTTCTTTACCTGATGATGAAGGAAGACATTTCGATGACATTCAATACATCAGGAATAATATGAAATAATATGATGGTGAAAGCCCCTTTGGCCATTCCAAAAAGAGTTCCAAAATTGCTTTGAAGGGTAGACTAGGTGTTGTTGTCTGTGCACAGCTTCCTAAGGGAAATACTTTGAAGGTGACCATAGTGATCTTCAACAACGAGATGCGTAGCACTTTTTCTAGGATGAGCTCATGAATTTCATTGTCAAACCATATACTCAGCAACTAATCAGAAGGTTAGTGGTTTGAATTTACCTAGAGGATTCAGATGAAAGGCCTGGTTCTAAGCTTCTAAAAATTTAGCCATTGAAAACCCTGTGGAGCACTGTTCTACTCTTAGATACATGGGTCACCATGGGTTGAAATTGACTCAACAGCACCAAGTAAAGTGAACTCCATGCTGCTAAATCTGATGATAATCTCTCAGTTGACCCAGATCATAACTCCCATCCCTGTGAAACAACTTCTTCACTTGGCTTCCAAGACATCACCAACTCCTGGTTTTTCTATGATCTTACTGACTATGCCTCCTCCAGCTCCATTTTTAGTAAGCTTCATCTCCCAGCCTTTTAACCTTGGCATGACCAGGGCTCGGAATGTAGGCCTCTGTCCCTTTCAGCATTCAGTCATTCTTTTGCTGATGTCCTCCATTTCTATGTCTATAAGCACCAAATTATGTTGAAGACTTCCATATTTTTCCAGCATGGACTTTTCTCTGAACTGCAGGTTTTAGTATCTGTGTAAATATCTAAGGCACAGTTATCTAAGGCACATCACTGTGTTGTGTCAATATATCCAAAATTGTACACCTGACCTGCACCCAGCAACAAACGTGTTCTTTCCTAAGTTCTCATTTACTTAACGACAGTTCAATCCTTGCAGTTTTTTTATGTTGAAAACTTACCGATCAATTTTGGTTATTCTTTTTCTTACATCCCCGTCCAATAACCAAGCAGTCAGCAAATACTGTCAGTTTTACTTTCAAAGCATATCTGCTTCCATCCTGGTTTACTCTGCTCTCCTATCTTGTCTGTACTGTTATAGTAACCTTCTAATGTCTTCCATCCTTGGTCCTCTTCCCTATTTCACTCTATACTCACTACAGGAGCCTGAGAACACCTGTAAAATCCTAGTCTTATTGTGTCCTTACTTTTCTGACAACCCTAGAACGGCTTCCTTGCCCAAAGTAAAAGCCAAAATATCATGGACACCTGTAGTCTCACATGACATATGCTGCATTTCCACACTGATCTTCTTTCCTATCAGTGTCTCTCTTACCTATTTGACTCCAGCTATTCCATCCTTCTTGTGATCATGTAACACAGGGGACAAGTGCCAGTACCACTGGGTCTTCGTTGTCATTGTTCTTTCTTTCTAGAATCCCACCTGCATACCATTTTGGATCTTTGCTCAAATGTTCTCTCTCAATGAAATTCATTCTGAGCAAATTGCAGACTTTCTTCAACACTCTCTATCTCTGTTTTTCTTCACGTTTATATTGTCTAATAGATTATATGCTTATTTACTTATTATTTTTCTTTGGTCAGTTTCTCCCCTGTTAGAATGCAAGTTCCGTGATTTTTTTTTCCTTCATTCATGTATTTGTTTGTTTTCTGTGTTTTTGTTGCTCTATGCCCAACACCCGGAATGATGTCTGCTGCATAACAGATGCTCAAAGTTTTGTGTGTATTAAATGACTTATTAGATTAAAAGCTAATATTTGTTTATGTATAACCAAAAACTCAGTGCTGTAGAGTCAATTCTGACTCACAGTGACCCTGTAGGACAGAGAGGAACTGCCTCATAGAGTTTCCAAAGAGCTCCTGGTAGATGTGAACTGCTAGCCTTCCGGTTAGCAGATGTCGCACTTAACCCACTGCGCCACCAGGGTTTCCCTGCTTATGTGTATCAGTGGGAAAAATATACTTTTGAACCTATGGCTTTTTAGGGGAAAAGTACATTTCGCAGTACTGAACCCAGGTCTGTGGCACTCAAATGTGAAAAATTCTGTTAGAATTTAGGGCAATCTTGTCACTGAAGGGAGCCCTGGTGGTGGAGTGCTTAAGCATTTGGCTGATAACAAAAAAGACTGCAGTTCGAATCCATCACATTCTCCTTGGAAACAGGGGCAGTTCTGCTCATTCTATAGGGTCACTAGAAGTTGGAATTGATTCAAGGCTAGTGGGTTTTTGCTTTTGTCCCTGAAGATAAAAAATAGTTTCTAAAGCATCCAGATATTTGTAAATATCAGCACCTATGCTTTGTTTATGCCATTTTTATCTTCCCTCCAACTTTTTTTTATTCTTGTCCTGCAACGGTTCTAGAGAGAAATGCTTCCAGTCAGAAACTTGGTAACAAACAACTTGTCTTTAATTCAGTCTGCTTGCTTTCCCCACAGAGGAATTAAAAGTACAAGTTCAGGCTCTTGGCAGCTCTGAAACTAGGATTCAGGGTTCTGTCTTATTTATTTTTAGCTGTTCTGATTATAACTGCTCCCTCTATCAAATATAAGGAAAGGTTATACTCAATTCAGTAGTGAACTCTAAACGCAGATACAGGAAATCAATTCTTAGCAAAGTGATTAGGTGATAACGGCATGTTTCAATGCAGAGTGGCAGTGGTGGAGGACACAGCGTTATTCTGATATGTCAAGTTGGGGATCAGAAGTAGTAGACTAAAACTTTTTATTACCCAAACTAAACTGAACTAAAGAAAGGTAGTGACTGTGGTGTCCTTACATTCACCCCTCCAGCTATGACACTTGCCTTACAATTTGCTCTTCCCTTATTTATAACATTTTCCTAACTAATCTCATTGTTCCCATCACCTCCATTTCTAGGTTGCATCAATCTGTGTTTAGGGAGCATCCTGGTGCAGGAACATCAGGTGTGAAGGACAGGCTCTACTCCTCATGCTACCTTCTTGGTGATATAAAGTTCCCAACTCTCTGTTTGCTTCTCTTTCCTCTTATCTCTTGTAAGAAAAAAGGATATAAGGTGGTTACAAGCCACACTCTGGGGAAACTCCCTTTACAGTGGAGCAGGGAGGTGACCTTAGGAAGGGATTTATAGTCCCACCCTAATCCTCTCTGACATAACCCACTCTGGTAAGCACAGACAGAGAGAGTAGGACTTACAGCATAAGAAAACTGTACAGTGGAGAGCAATCACAGAACACAGGGAATCCTGATGCAGCCGAATGACGGACTACACATATTTTTGGGGGCACAATTTAGTCTTTGACAGACACATTAACTAAGTGTCAATCTCTTGCTGTCTAGAACAACTGTTTTCCACTTTTTATTTTGGAAGGTCTAGGTACCTGAAGCTGGATTTCAGAGGTATGAGAGACAGGCTCTTGAGTATTTATTTCTTTCAAGTGACATTAGTCTTCCAATTGCCACACACTAGTGAAAAAAGAAAAAGTCCTAAAATACTTAGATTCGTTATCTCCAAGCTAAAAATGTGGAGAACTCCTTTCCAAAGATCCCTCAGGGCTCCTCTTATTCACTGCCGTTTGATTGCTAGCTGCTTTTATTTCATTCTACCTTCAGCTGCTGGAGAAGTGGAATGCTGTCATAATTCTCTTCCTTTTTGCTAAAAGAACCTTTATCCTAGAAAAGATCCTGCACTGTAGGTGCTTCTACTGAACCCTACACACTTTCTCATTGTTTCTTCTCGGGTACAGCTGGTTTGGGACACCCAACTTCGTAGACTTACTTGCTGCCGGTGACTTTCTAGAGGCCCCAATCCTATGTTATTTGTAACAGTAATCAGCTGTCTCATGGGATGTCCACCTAGGTATATGACACATTGGAATGCTTCACATTGCAAAATATGGCTTATTTTATGCAAAAGAAAGTCAGGTAAGTTTAGAAATGCCCACTTTAAAGCTTTCATTAAAGTAATCCACCAGGACTACTTAGTTCCATCCATAATGGATGCTCTTTTAGCAGAAGTCTGATACCTCTCCGCCCTGTGTACACCTGTTTTCACATCCTGATGCCCTCAATGCCTTTTCCATCTTGGGTCTTTTCCATAGCATTCCCATCTCACCGGGGACTTTCTGATACCTATTCCATGCCATCCCTGTAGCTAACAGGACATTTTGCCTCTCTGCTTCCCTAGCTTCCCATTTATACCTCCTGATTTTAAAATTCATTCTCTATGAAGACATCTGCACCTTCTAAGGTGACAATTAGCTAATTTGTTGTCTAACAGCTAATTCGCGCTAATAAAAGAAAGCCACAGGAGATAGCTCCTCTCACCCAGGGCTCCCTAGGCCTCCTTGAATAGTAAGTACATTTTATTTGAGGTCTTGTAGCTACAGTGTCCTACTTTTGTGGTCAAAATTGAAAGTGTAACTAATAGTACATATAATAATTTTAAATATATATTGAATACTCTCTAAGTGCCAAGCTCTCTGTTAAATGCTTCAAAATTCCCCCCTCCCTGGGTTCTTTATTACTATAGAAGGGTAACAGTCATTATGAACATCACTTTACTTATGCAAAATGAAATTATAGAGATGAAGTTACTTGCCCAAGGTCACACACAAGTTTGACATAGCATATCTGTTAATAATCCTCACATTTGCCCAGCTGGCTGGTGCAGAAAATTTAACTAATATTCCATGTGTCACAAAAGCAGTAAAAAGCAGATGTGGTTTTCAAAGTTCACTTTTCTGAAGTAAGATCCTTTAAATTTTTCTGAACACCAATTACTACACTGTATTATTATATTATACTATATATATTATGCATAATATATTTTGGATATACTATACTGTATTATTTTATATTATAAACCTTGTAAAAGGTAACAAGACAGAGATCTGCTTGGAAGATGAGAATGTTTTGTTTCAGGTTGTATCAGTTACCTCATAGCATAAAAATGTTGTGTCACACTCAAACACAAAACTTCAGAGACACACATGTAGATGTTTATTTGGCACAGAAGTCTGAGTCTAAGTGTTTAGCTGATTTGGGCTGGATTGACACACTCATTGGCAGTCAGTCATGAGTCATCTAGGCTGCCCTGCTCCTCTTGGCTAAACTAATGCGTGTCTGTTGAAATTGGCTGGCTGTGAGTAGATCTAGATAGGCTCAGCTGCAATGACTGCAGAAGCCTGGCTCTCTGCCGTGTGTCTATCATTATCCAGCAGGCTAGGCTTTGAATGCTGTCACGGAAATCTTAGAAGAGAAAGAGCAGATAAGCCGAGACACACAAGCACTTTTCAACATCTACTTTCTGTTGCGTTTGTTAAAATGTCATTGGCTAAAATGAGTCACACGGCTGAGCTCAGAATCAGAGCAGCGGGGTTCAATAAAGCTTATGGTGAAGGGTCTGAATGCATGCAAGGGTGAAGAACTGGGTCATTTTTTTTTTGCAAACTTCCATGAGGGTCTAGCAAATTTCTAGCAGAAACAGAAAAAGGATCTGATAGTTCTCCATTTCAACTCTTCTAAGGAAAGGCCACACTTTACAAAAGAGTGTAGCATTTCTTTGATATTGTCACTGCTCTAATATATTACCTAAATGATGCCAGCTCCATAAGCCAAGATTTACAGAAATTGAACATATGATCTTAGGTGATGTAAGTGTATTCTACTGTTAATCATGAACCATAAAATAAGCTTCCTATTTGTACAGTGCCAGAGTAATGCTGCCTGAATTTATAATTTTCTTTTTAGTAGAAGATTGGCCTGACTCTCTCAGCACCTAATGTTTTCATGGTTTACAAGTTTGCTTTCTAGAACTTGATGCAGCTGTTCTCTCTGAGTGGAAAGTCCATGGGGAAAGGTGTATAAACACTTAAAGCTTCCAAAAGCCATCACAGATCCCTGAAAGTCAGTCTTCAGCTTAATGTCTGGGTCAGAAGTATAACAAAGTTAGTTTTGGTAATTTCTCATCAGTTACAAGAGAGAATCGTTATCAACTCTCAGAAACTTGGTTTCAATCCAGTGGAGCTCTATGAGACTAAACTCTAAGCAGAGTCAAAATCCACGAGAACAACAAGCTCAACCCGGAGAACTGATGCTTACAACTAGATATGCCAAGCCAAGTGCCGCCGAGTCGGATCTGACTCATGGCAACCCTAGATATACATAAGGTATTTGTAGAACCAGTTAGCACAGTTTTATTTATTTACTTTTTGATTTGCTGGAACACAAAGACATTCCCAGCTACTCAGTCTGTTTCCTCAACTCAGGAGAATATAATGATAAATCAAGGCCATTCAGGTTAAATGCCCTCAACTTACATGAAATAGTCACTTGCAAAAATATATAGTTTTACTAAACTTTTATTTTACGGCACTTGGCTGGCAAACTTTTATTTCTCTATGGCAAAATTATGAAGTATGTTTCCATCTGTCTTGGCTATTTCATGTGCCCGCTTTTCAACTAATTTGTTCTCTCCTCTTCAGTTCTTCATGTTAATTGGACGATGGTCTTCCAATAGACATTGCTTCAAATCTCAAGGGGTTGCAAGATTCAGATCTATGTAGTTGGGTACACAGGGGTTGTGGGGGAAGGAGGAGGTCCAGGTACCTTGGGAAAGACTATTCAACTTTCCCCTCTGCACCCCTGTATTCACTATTTTTCATATGTGCCCTTGTAGGCCTCTCACTATACATGTGTTTCTTTAATTTACAGTCCATAATTTTTTACCATGTGCCTTTCTATTGTCCCCACATTTTGGCTCACCACCCCCATTTCTTTAGGCCATTATGTTTATTTATTATCCTTTATTCTGTGAGTAGAACTTATCTTCACTTTATAAACCAACACTTGAAGACCTTACCTTTATTTTTTCTGATCCAGGGCTTCATACTGGTTTGTTTCGGCTTGGATCCCTGCTGATAATTTGCATTTCCACCCCAGGTATACTGGATCACACTGCACATATGAATAAATTTTGAGAACAATCACTCTACTAGTGGTTCTCAGAATTTGTCCCTAGCTAGTAGCGTTAACATCACTTGGGAACTTATTGGAAATGTGAATTCTAAGCAAATGTTTGAATTGGAATGAAAAGACTAGAAGCCTTGCCCTGATCTGAATTGTATGGATACACAGAAGTCCAGCTCTAGTCTTATCTTCACTATCAAACCTTCATAATCTTTCCAGCTCAGGGAATCATCTTTCCATCATCTAGTCTCCAGGATAAATGCATATCTAGCTTTCATAGTCCATTCATTCAACCAGAATTCGTTAAGGGTTAGATACTGAGATTTACAAGTAATTACAATGAGAAATGCTATCATCCTTGTTTAATATGGATGTATAATTAAATGGCAATCACATAATAAAATAAACGTTTGGTTTCAAATTGTGACAAGTAAAGAGTATTAGGAGTTATAAGAATAAGGGGGCCTTTTTATGAAAGCTGATGGCACAGTGGTTAAGTACTATGTCTGCTAACCAAAAAGTTGGCAGTTCGAATCCAGCAGGTGCTCCTTGGAAACTCCATGGAACAGTTCTGCTATGTCTTATAGGTTCACTATAAGTCAGAAATGACTTGAAGGCAGTGGGTGTTTTGTGTTCAGGGACACAGACAAATCTCTGAAAAAATAATATTTAAACCGGACTGGAAGCTGGTTTAAAGGAGAGATACAAAGAAGATACTAGAGAGAAGAAAATGTATTTGGAGAACTTAGAGAAATAAAAAGAAGCTAGTATTGCTTAGAATCTAGAAAGTAATGAACAGTATTGTTGGATAAGAGACTGGCAGCCATATTAAGAATTTTGACTATTATCCCAGGAGCAAGGTAAAGCCATCTAAAATACGGGAATGATCTAATCATATTTGATTTATTTAAAAGATCACTCCTCCAATTGTGTGGAGAATGGGTATGGAGGGGTCTTGAGTGGAAGGAAGGAATTCAGGATTAGCCAGGTTATTACAATAGTCCTCCAGAGAGAAACTGAGAGTTTAAACCAGAGTGGTGCAGAGACAGAGGAGACAAAAAGCCGAGGTCTATTTTGGAAGATGAAGCTACAGAAGTTAGTGATGGATTTTAAATGAGGAATCATGAGGGAAATGGCCAAATCAAATATGCTTCCTCACTTTCTAAAACAGACAAATGGATGGATGGAAATATCATTTACTGAGATTAGAAAAAGCACAGGAGAAGCAGGTTTGGGAGAGATGATCATATGTCCTCTTTAAGGTGTATTTGACTTAAAATGATTTAGAATAATCCAAATGGATATGTCAAAAATGAAAATTGAACACTTAAGTATGGACCCTAGAGATAATTTCTGATCACTACAGTGACTCACATAGGTAAAGGGATTACTTTTTAACATCCCTCTCCTTTATATGACCAAATCATTTTCACTAATGATCTGACAAAGCAGATAATAAAAATAACTAGAAAAAAAACTACAGTGATACTTTTATTGACTATGTATACTAAAAATGTATTCCAATACACAAAAGGAAAGAAGTAATTGAGTATTTTTCAGAAAAAAAAGGAAAAGCGTACACCTATCTGTGAGGTCAAACATTACTTTAAAAAGATTTTTGTCTTTGTTCCTGCTTCCTAGGAAGTAACCTTTAAATTTTTGGAATTTCCTGCGTGACTGAAATGTCTTTGTTATTCATGAGAAGTTTAGACTGGAGTTGAAGGTTTCTGCTAAAAAGAGTCTCCTGTTGTTTGGAGGCCCACTATGCCAGAAAGAGGCCCCATGTGATCTCAGTCCAGCTACCAGAAAGGGGGCTGAAGGGTTATTTTAACCATGTGAACAACGATTTAGTAAACTATGTCTATATAATGAAAATGAATAAAAATTCAAGACACTGAATTTCAGGTGGGATTTTCTGGTCTGTGAGAGACATTTTGTTCTTAGAATGGTGACATACTTTAGGCCTCTCTTTACGTTGCTCCTGATTTGTGTCCTAGAAAATAAAACTGTAGTTGTAACTACAGAGCTTTTCTGAGTTCTCTGAGTTCTAGTGAGTTATCAAACCTGAGGGAAATGGTGGTTAATTCTGAATTTGTAGCCAGCAGGTGGCGGTCGTGAGAAACTCTGAAATTGCCACTGGTATCAGAAGTCTTGGGCAGATGTGGGAGTCTGGAGGACTGGGCCCTCTAATTTGTGAGGTCTGATCTAGCTCTTGCCGTTAAGGTCAGAGGAGAAAGAATCTCACATACAACTTACTGTCATATTACCATAATGCATAGTGACATTACATTATCTATTTTTGAGCCTTCTGCAAATTCATCAATTATTGAAACAGGAGGGAAGCTTTTAGACACTCTGTTTTTGAAAAAGGGAAGTTAAAATAGAGAGCAAAAATTTAATTCTCTTTGTAAAATTGACTTGTCTTTTCTCCTATCTTAAAAATTCCTGGCCCTGACAGGAAGTCACTGTGACTATGGAAATAATACCTTTATAGTTTTTCACAGCTTTTTAGAAACAGAAAAACTGATAAAGGAGCCAGCTGAAGACCAGCTGACAGTCAGGACCCCCAACCGAAAGCAGTCCAGATTCCTACATTTCAAAGGACTTCTGAGCCTCATAAATGGAGACCCCACTTCACCCCTAATCAATCACATTGTTTTCCTGGCAAGGACACCAATATCTGTATTTACATTTTGCATATGACCCCTGCTCCCTATAAATACTTCAACCTTACCTGACAAAATTTGAGTAGGACTTTGATGGAGAAATGTTTCCTGCTTCCAGTGTCCAATAGGACACAGTAAATGAACTTATTCTCTAATCACTCACCAAAACCTGTCTCAGAGATTGGCTGTTGGGGGCATGTAATAAGAACCTGGAGTTTTGTCTGGTAATGTTATCTTACTAAAACTGGCATTTTTTACCACATATTTAGTATACAGTATAGCCAAATCTGTCAACCAGTCTTCTTCCTGAGATAACTGACAAGCACTTTTTACTAATTATAATTTTGACAGAGTTAGTAGCTGTGGAAAAATTTATAACTAGCTCCTTAACTAAAACCCCTTTGTCCCTTAAGAATGTCAACACATGAAGAAAACTGTTACACTCCCTTCTGACTGGTACTCACAGAGACTTTGAGTTTGTTTTCCCAGGCTATTCTTGACTGATAACAGGGCACAGTGATGTCAATTGGCAGCCACCTGTTCCTGAAAAAAATGACCAGCCTGCAGAAGTCAAGGACAATTCGCTTGTAGACAAAGAAGTTGTGTATCCTTTAACCTCTCCTTCTCTGAACACCTATATGCCTGTAGGCCTTGCCTGCTACCTTTCCTTCTCTAAGCCCTCCTATAAAACTTGCCAGCCCAAACTGAGATGTCAAGATGTTTTTTGGGGTGCTAATCTACCATCTTCTCAGGTTGCCGGCAATCTGAATATGAGGACTGCAAGCTGAGTTGGCAAACTCATCCTAGGAAAAGTGCTTTGTATATCGCTGTTGAGTACCATTAGAGTCACCTTTGAAGTGTTCCACTTGGGAAGCACTGAGGCCAGTGCCTACTCCACCCTTCAAAGCAATTTTGGAACTTTTTCTGGAATAGCCGTCACAGCTGTCAATATTTCCTTTCAATATTTCCTTTACCTTCAGGTAAAGAAAAAAGTCACCAGGGATCAGATCAGGCTAGAAGGGAAGGTGTTCCAATGCAGTTACTTGCTTGCTGGCTAAAAATGCCTTCACAGACAACTACACAATTAAGTTTGCAGACTTGCCACCATGCCACCTTTTGCAATGGCCATTCCAGAAACAGTTTCAAAATTGCTTTGAAGGATCAACGAGGTACTGGCATCAGTTTATAGCTTCCCAGGGTGAGTACTTTGAAGGTGACTGTAGTGATATTCAACTGTGAGGTATGTAGCACTTAGAACAATTAAGTCCTTGGACTTAATTGTCAGACATGTAAGGGACTTTTAAGAGATTCAACCCCTGTTTCTATGCACTGGCTTAGTAGTGACAGGCAGCATTAGTCTGCAACTGGGATTTTTCCAGTAATAATTTCAAAAATTGTCTTTCAGAGAGACCTTGGCGCTGTGACACCCTGAACTGGGACTACTGGCCTCTAGAATGGACAGACAATAAATTTATGCTTTTATTTTTCACATAAAAGAATAGACATGCAAAGACATGTTAAGTGTGGCTTATTGTTAGGTGACATTAAGTCAGTTCTGACAGACAGTGAACCCATGTACAACAGAATAAAACACTGGCAAATTCTATGCCATCCTTGAGATCACTGCTTTGTTTAAGCCTATTGTAGCCAGTGCATCAAGTCATCTCACTGAGGGTCTTCTATTTTGCTGACTAGTCCCTCCTGATGAGAAGTCCAAAGTATGTGAGACAAAGTTTCCCATTGTCACTTCTAAGGAACATTCTGGCTGTTTCTTCCAAGAAAGATTTGTTCATTCTTCTGGTAGTTCATGGTATATTCAGTGTTCTTTGCCAATACCATAATTTAGATAGATCATTCTTCTTTTTTCTTCCTTATTCATTCAACAGTGTTGAATACATTCAAACAGCTTTCACACACATATGAGAGATTGAAAATGCCATGGCTTTGATCAGGTGTACCTTAGTCCTCAAAGTGACCCCATTAAACAACAACTCTAGAAATAATAATAATGTCTTTTTTTTTTTTTTAGGATTTATTCTAGTGGTTTTGGCATATTTCTGAAATTGAAAATCCATAAGCACAGAAGACAGTTGCCCAGGGTCACACAGAAATGCAGAATCGATATAACTCGAGTTCTGCTTCTTTACATTTACAGTTACTGTGCTATTGCTGGTTACTTGGAATCTAGTTTAAAAGGATAAGTATGCAGAACCATTGGATCTAGAAAGTATGTGTGATACAAATTCAAACTATTTTGAACCAAGATAGGATTATTTTTGAAGTCATTGCACATTTCTGAATCAGGATAAATCAGGGACTGAATGTATAACTTAGTTTCTCCTAAGTATTTCCCTTTAGAATGTATTGTTTTTTTAGACTGAATTTTATGAAAAACATAATAATTTAAAGCTTATATATAGTATTGAAATGCAAAACCAAAAACACAGTAATTGTTTAGTCTCCCATGTATCTGTCAGTTTGTGGTATGGTGGAGATTTAGCTGTTATGTGATACTGAAAGTTATGCCACTGGTGTTTAAATACCTGCAGGGTTATCCATGGTAGACAGCCTCTGGAGTGGATTACACTTCAACATAAGGAAAACAAAAATCCACACAATTGAACCAAAAACAGTATCATGATAAAGAAAAGATTGAAATCACGAAGCATTTCATTTTACTTGGATCCACAATCAATACTTGTAGAAGCAGCAGTCAAAAAAATCAAACTACATTGCATTGGGATATCTGTTGCAAAACTCTTCTTTAAATATTAAAAAAATATATATGTATCACTTCAAGGACTAAGGTGCACCTGATCCAGGCTGCAGTATCTAACTCACCTCATATACGTGAAAAAAATGAATAATGAATAACAAAAAACAAACAATTGATGCCTTTGAGTTGTGGTATCCGTGAAGAATGTTAAATGTGCCATGGACTGCCAAAAGAATGAAGATACCTTCTTCAAAGAAGTACAGCCTGAATGCTCCTTAGAAGAAAGGATGAGAGGCTTCCTCTCACTTACTTTGGACATGTTGTCTGGAGGGACTAGTCTCTGGAGAAGGACATCATGCTTGGTAAAATGAAGGGTCAGCAAAAAAAGAAAAACCCTCAAGGGGATAGATTGACACAGTGGCTACAATAATGGACTTAAACATAGCAACAGTTGTAAGGATTACATGGATTGGACAGTGTTTTGTTCTGTTACACATGGGGTCAGTATGGGTCAGAACTGTCTTAACATTGCTTAACAACAATTGTTTTCAAGTTAGTCTGACAACAAATTTTTTTTTCCCCAGAGAGGAGTGTTTTATCATTGATATTGTTTATACTGCCCAGCACATGGTGACAATAAAAAAGACTGATTTTTACTCTTTTTTATTATTTAAAATTATTTGTAAACAGTACATTTCTTTACTACCTACACTAGGGACAGACTCCCCTACTGTCACACTATTGGTTAGTCACTGGCCCACTTGATATGAATTTAGGAGTTGACAAATTATAGACAGCACTTAAACTTTTAAGAACGATAGAAGTTTTTCCAAAAGAAAGTTTTTAGTGAGAACAAAGGAAGAAAAGTATCAGGATCTCCAAACTTAGAAGTAGAATGGGAAGAGAGACAAATAAAAAAATGACAGGAGAAATTAAAAAAAAAAAAATTGAAAGAAAGCTGTGTCACTGAAACAATAAAAAGAGTGTATTTTGATAAGATAGAGGTGCTCATCTCTGTGAAATGAAACTGAAAACTTAAACACTAAGAGAGATGAAAAGAAAAATCATGATTTTAACAACATGGAGGTAATTACTGGCCTTAAAAAGAGTGACTTTGGCTAAGATGGAGGAGTATCTACAGTTACTTTCTGATCTTTCTATCAGCAAAGAACTAGAAAAACAACTGAACAGATTATACAGGGCATTCTAGGAGTCCTGAATATGAGGGGGAAAGTGGAGATATCAGACTGAGCAATGAGGAGGAGAGAGAAGGTCCAGAAGCAACTAGGATAGGCAGATTTAATTCTGCACCCTGCAGTGGAATCTGCTTCAGCCAGAAAAGTAAAGCCACACAGCACACTGGTGCACAGTGAAACAGAACAGCAGTGATATGAACAGAGTACATCTTTCCCAGTCAGGAAACTAGGCTTTGGGTGGCTGTACCTACAGAACTACAGAGGACTTTCAGCTGAGTGTCATAAGCTAAGTGTTAACAGACTCTTACAGACTCAAAATCTCTCCTACATGCTGTTTTCTTTCTCTTTCCCCAGCACTTCTCCCTTCTTCTCTGTTCTACACTGGGCACTAAACTCTGACACAGTACATGGGCTATAAGTGGGACATCTTATGCTCATGCCCTGAGTTGTTTCTCAGACTAGGAAAGGGAAACAAACAAACAAAAAAAAAACACTGTCATTGAGTCAGATATGACTCATAATGACAAAAGGGGGCTTGGGAGGGGGAAGAAAACAGTTCTACTGGATCACCTGAGCCAGAAATTCCCCCTATATTTCTCAGTGTGTTCACAGATCTAACCATCAGTAACATGACACTGGAATTTTTAAGATTGCAATAATTAATCTAGTTGAACTGATGAGCATATATGAATACTCAAAAACTAAATTAGTACACACATATAGATACATATAAAAATTAGAATACCCTAATCAAGCAAATAAAATTACTACCAAGCCAATATACCAAAAAAAAAAAAAAAAAAAAAAAAAAAATTACTTTCTGATGGCTTGGAGTCAACAATCAATTTCTAATCACCTAAAGCAGCAGTCCACTGTGACCCCAGAAAACCCTCAAAGAATTAAAAAAATTTCCAGAAGTAGACTTAAGTAAGTATCACAGGTAGAATACAAAAAAACTAATGCTTAGAGCTCTGAAAGATATATAGAAAGGTAGTAGGCATAGTGTAGTGGAGCATCAAGAAAAGTTAAACAGGCTACAACAAACACTTGAGCAATAATGATCTGAAATTCATTAGATTAACAAAAATTTATAGAATTAGACAATTCAATAGAAAGTCAAAGGAGCAGAACTGAAGCAATGGATGCAGAACTAATGAGACTGAAGACAAAACAACTGACATCAGCATGCAATCAGATAGAAGAATTAAAAAAATGATAAATCACTAAGAATTATGTGTGAGTGTATCAAGAGGAATAATTTACCATTCACTGGAGTACCAAAATGGAGGGTGGGTAGAGGAAATAGAATATGCAGAGAGAATTGTTGAAAAATGTTGACAGAAAACTTCCTTCATTTCATGAAAGGTGAGATGTCTATCTTAGATGCTCATGGAACTCCACAAAAGGTAGGCCTGGAAAGAAAGACACCAAGGCATATTATTACCAAACTTACCAAAACTAGAGACCAGAAGAGGCTTTTAAGAACAGTCAGAATTCAACAAAAAATAACATCAAAGGAGAGATATTAAGACTGAGCTCCCGTTACTCAGCAGAAACCTTTCTGGCAAGAAAGCAATGGGATGATACACAAATAGCCTTGAAGAAAATAAACTGCCATTCAAGAACCATATATCATGCAAATTTGCCTCTCAGATGTGATGGAGAAATTAGGATATTTCATGTAAGTGGGAGTTTAGAGAACTTACAAAAATCAATACCACATTATAAGAAACAGTGAAGGAAGTTGTTTGAACAGAAAATCAATAGCATCAGATAATAAACTCAAGGATACAATGCAGGGCAGACAATTCAGATATGAGCAAGGATAAGAAATCCATGAAATAAAGCTAAAACACTAAAAACAGAGAACTAGATATCTCAGTATGTAAATGATGACAACATTGTATCAAAAGAGGGACAAAATAACATCCTCATAGATCTTTCAGATGGACAGAAAGTCAATGCGATAAAAAGAAATTAAAGACTGGTTTAAATTTAAACTATTAAAGGCAAATAAAAAGGTAACTGCAAAGGAAAGTAACAATCTTACACAACGAAACAGGAAACAAAATCAAGAAGTCTCAGCAGATACAAAACCAACAACAATGAAAATGATGGAATTTGTACAAAAAGAGACAGATAGACCAATGGAACAAAGTAGAGACCCCAGAGATGCCACCATTCTCTTATGAACAGCTGATATTTGACAAAGGTCCTAAGATTTTAAACTGTGGTAAGAACAGTCTCTTTAACAAATGGTGCTGGCATAATTGAATATCTATCTGCAAAAAATTGAAATGAGACCCATATCTCACACCTTATACAAAAATTAACTCAAATTGGATAAAAGACCTTAATATAAAAGCTAAAACGATAAAGCTCATCTAGCATAAGATAGGGTCAACAATGGACATTTTAATATGCAATATAGACAGACTTCAAAATCTAACAAACAAAACACGTTCATCAGAAGAGAAAATAGATAAATGGGAATTAATAAGAATCAAACACTTTTGCTCATCCAAAGACTTCATCAAAAGAATTAAAAGACCACCTACAGAATGGGAAAAAATATTTGGCAACTCTATGTCAGACCGATGCCTATTCTCCATAATCCATAAGGTTCTACAAAATATCAATAAGAAAAAGACAAATCATCCAATTAAGCGATGGGCAAAGGAGATGGACAGACACTTCTCTAAAGAGGAGATCCAGGCAACCAAAAAGCACATGCAGACATGTTCACGATTGTTAATTATTAAAGAAATTCAAATCAAAATGACAGTAAGATACCACCTCACCCTAACAAGATTGGCCATGATCCAAATCTACTCTCCTTCACTGTTGGTGGGATTGAAGAATAGTGCAACCTCTTTGGAAAGCAATTTGGTGTTATCTTAAAATAATGGATATAGATATACCATTTGACCCAGTTATTCCTCTGCTCAGAATATATCCTACAAAATCAAGGCCATTCACACCAACTGCTACATGCACACGAATGTTCATGGCAGCACAGTCCATGATAGCAAAAAGTTGGAATCAACCCAGATGCCCAACAACAGAAGAATAGATGGGTAAACTTTGGCATATATACTCCATGGAGTACTATACACTGATAAAGAACAACAGTGATAGCAGGAAATATCTCTCAATTTGGTCTCAACTGGAGGACATTATGTTGTGTGAAACTAGTCAGCGACAGAATGACAATTATTATATGAGACCCTTACAATAAAAACTTAAAAGCATACTCACACCTAACAGAAAAGACTTTTTGACGGCTACAAGGGTGGAGAAGGTGGGAGGGTGAGAAGGCAAGGGGTGAGGGTTTAGATTAGACAGGTGTTAGAAATTTGATTGGGTGAAACTGGTGATAATACACATTAGTAAGAAGATCAATATTAACGGGACTTTGACACAGCTTGTATACTCCTCCTCTCTTAACCCAGTATTGTAAGCACAGAGTAGGTACACTTTCATTTTTTTAAATTTAATAATAAATAAATAAATAAGAAAATGATAGGGGGAAATAAAACCCATAAAGACTCAGCACAGACAAGATACCAGTTAACAAAATACCAAAAAAGGTACCAAAATGACAGCACTAAATTTTTACCTATCAATAATTACAGTGATTATGAATGTGTTAAATACACCAATAAAGTTATTAAGACTAGCAGAATGGATAAAAAAGCATGATCAATCTACATGCTGCTTGCATGAGACACATCATAGACTTAAAGACACAAACAAACTGAAACTCAAAGGATGGAAAAACATATAGCAAGCTAACACTGTTTAAAAAAGGAGCCAGTCAAGCCAAGTGTTGTCAGGAACAGCAGTATTAATTTCAGCTAAAATAGACTGTAAAGTAAAATCCACCACAGTGGAAAAGAAAGGTCAGTATACAAGGTCAAACAAGTTTGCACACTTGTCACCAGGCACTTACATTTGGCAGCACTATACAAACAACTCAGTAGGTTTTATAACCTTGATATATCAGTGTCTCACAGTGTGGTGGTGTCTTGCTGAGTGGTGTTTATTGTTGTTGTGTGTTTTTTTGTGCTGTCATGAGGAAAGAGAAAACATCACTGACGAAGAGAGGTCAGGGCAGCTGGTAGAATGATGAAAACATTGCAAAAATTCATAGAATTGTGGAACAAAATCATTGGCTAACTGTGAGAAGTATAGCAGACCAAGTAAACATCGATAGAGAAACAGGAAAATCTAAACTGAAAATCTTAACATGAAAAGGTGTATGCAAAAAATAGTCCTGAAAGAACTCACTGAAGAAAAACATCAAAAGAGAGTCAAAATTTGCCAAGACATTTTGGAGAGGCAAGGAGATGTTTTCAGCCATGTTATCAGTGGTGATGAAACATGAATGTACTAATATGACCCTGAAACAAAGTGTCAAAGTGCACAACGGAAGTCAGCCAATTCTCCTCAAGTCACAATGATATTGCTAACCTTTTTTGATATCAAAGGAATTGTTCATTATAAATTTTTACCAATTGGACAGTTAATCAAGTTTACTCTCTGTAAAAGCTGAAAAGACTACGTGAAAAAATTAGATGAAATGACCTGAAGTTTTTGTGAACAATCCACGGCTCTTGCATCATGACTATTGTACCAGCTCACCTGGAACTGTCTGTGAGGGAATTTTTAGCCAGTAAACAAATAACTGTATTGGAATACCCTCTCTACTTACCTGATCTGGCATCTGATAACTTTTTTTTATTTACCAGAAGATAAAAGAAATATTGAAGGAAGACATTTTGATGATATTCAGGACATCAAGGGGAATTCAATGACATCTCTGATGGCCATTCCACAAGAAGAGTTCCAAAATTGCTTTGAAGGATGGACTAGGTACTGGCATCGGTGCATAGCTTCCCAAAGGGAGTACATCATGACTATAGTGATGTTCAGTAATGAGGTATGTAGAACTTTTTCTGGGATGAGTTTGTGAACTTAACTGTCAGACCTCATATACTGCTTAAATGGTCAATGCATCAGGAGGACATAACCATATTAAATATTTATGTGCATAATGACACAACTTGTAAGTATGTCAAATTAACTCTAACAACATTGAAAAGTGAGACAGACAGCTCCACAATTATAGGAGACTTTAACATATGATTTTTGGTTATGGATAGAATATCCAGAAAGAAGCTCAATAAAGACAAGGAAGATCTAGACACCGCAATTAACCAACTCAATTTCATAGGCATATAAAGAACACTCCATTCAACAACAGACAAGTATATCTTCTTTTCCAATGCACATAGGACATTTTCCAGAATAGACTACACATTAGGACATAAATCAAGTCTTAACAAAATCCAAAGCACTGAAATATTGCAAAGCATTGAAATATTGCAAAGCATCTTCTCAGATCACAAAGCCGTAAACATTGAAATCACTAGCAGCAAAAGCAAGGGTGAAAAAAAAATCAAACCCGTGGAAACTGGATAACATTTTTCTCAAAAACTTCATGGATGCAGAAGAAGTTAAGGACAGAATAAAGAAAAGAGATCCTACCAGAACATATGGGACACAGCAAAAGCAGTTCTCAGAAGTCATTTTGTCTCAATAAACACATACATTCAAAAAGAAGAAAGGGCCCAATTGATGAATTAATCCCACAACACAAACAAGCAGAAAGAGCGCAACAAAGGAACTTCTCAAGACCAGGTAAAATTGGATAACAAAACTCAGAACAGAACTAAATGAATCAGAGGATATAAAAACAACTGAAAGAGCTGACAAGATCAAAAGCCTTTTTTTTTTTTTAAATACTAACAAATTACTAAACCACTGGCAAAACTGACAAAATAAAATTGGGGAGTAAGCAAATAACTCAAGAAATGAGGTGGATTATATCACAACAGAGCCAAATGAAATTAAGAGAATCATCACAGAATACATTGAAAAATTATACTCTAATAAACTCAACGGTTTTTGGCTAATAAACTCAAAAACCTAGAGGAAATAGACACGGCTAGAAACACACTACCTACCAAAAGTAACACAAACAGAAGGAGAACAATTTAATAAATCCAATCCAAAACAAGAAATTGAAAAAGTTATTTAAAAATTCTCAAGTGAAAAGTGTCCTGGTCCAGAGGGCTTCGCTGGAGAATTCTACAAAACTTTTAGAGAAGAGTTAACACTACTATTACTAAAGGTATTTTCAGAGTGTAGAAAGGAAAGAAATACTTTCAAATTCATTCTATGAAGCCGGTAGAACTCTGATACCAAAGCCAGGTAAATACAGCACAAAAAAAGAAAATTATAGACCCATATCTCTCATGAATTTAGATGCAAAAATCTTCAACAAAATTCTAGCCAACAGAATTAAACAACGTATCAAAAGAATAATTCACCATGACCAAGTAAGATTCACACCAGTGATTTTAGTCAACTAGTGCTGCTCTAACCTATTATGCTGTGATTAGATGGCTTTAACAAAGAAAAATTTATTCTTACACAGTCCAAAAGGCTACAAAGCTGAAATCAGGATGTCTCCTCCAAGGCAAGGCTTTCCTTTTTTTGTTGGTTCTGGAGGAAAGTCTTTGTGTCATGTCAGTCTTTGATCAGGGATCATCTTGGTACAGGAACCTCAGGTGTGATGGACGTGCTGTATTCCTGATGTTGCTTTCTTGATAATGTGCATTTCCCAGCTCTCTGCTTACTTCCTTTTCCTTTTACTTCTTATAGGTTAAAAGGGTGAAAGGCAATGCAAGCTACACTCCAAGGAAACTCTCTTAGTAAGGGTGTATGCAGTCCCATCCCATCCTCTTTTAACATAATCCTATCTATTAGCCACAGGCTGAGATTAGGATTTGCAGCATAAGAAAATCACAAAATAGAGGACAATCACACAATACTGGAAATCATAGCTCAGCCAAATTACTACCCACGTTTATTGGGGTACACAATTCAATCCATGCCACCAGGATCCATGGATGGTTCAACATTAGGAAAACAATTAATGTAGTCAACCACATAAATAAAACAAGAATCCCGAATTTAACAATTGAAGCAGGAAAGGAATTTGACAAATTTCAACAGTCATTCATGTTAAAATCTCTCAGCAGAATACGAATAGAGGAAAAATTCACTAACATAACAGAGGGGCATGCTGTGCAAAGCCAATGGCCAACATCATCCTAAATGGAGAGGATCTGCAAGCATTCACCTTGAGAATGGGAACCAGACAATAATGCCCCTTGTCACCACTCTTATTCAACATTGTCCTAGGGGTTCTAGCCAGAGTAATCAGACAAGAAAAGAAATAAAGTGTGTCCAAACTGGTAAGGAGGAAATAAAAGTATCTCTATTTGCAAAAAATGCAACTTTAAGCACAGAAAACCCTAAAGAATACAAACACGCACACACATGAATCCCTAAGTAACAGGAGAGTTCAGCAAAGTATCAGGATATAGCATAAATATAAATATGTCAATGGAATTCCTTTAAACTATCAAAGAGGAAGTCATAAAATCAATTATCATTTGCAATAGCCTCCAAGAAGAAAAAAGATCTAGAAATAATATCTGACCAGAGATGTATATATATATATATAAGATATATATATAAGACTCGACTGCAAGAAAGCAAAAGAGATCTACATAATTGGGGAAAACAACTTTGCCCATGGATAGGAAGACTTAACACTGTGAAAATGTCTTATTCCTCCCGAAGTGATCTATAGATACAACGCAATCCCAATACAAATTCCAGTGGGAATTTTAATGAGATGGAGAAACAAATGACCAACTTCACATGGAAAGGGAAGAAGCTCCAGACAAGTAAAGCATCATTAAAGAAGAAGACCAAAGTGGGAGGCCCACATTACCTAACTTTAAAACTTATAACACTGGTACTGGTACAACTGATACATAGACTAATACAACAGAATTGAGAATCCAGACATAAATTCATCCATCTGTGAGCAGCTGGTATTTGATGAAAGTCCAAAGTTCATGCACTGGGGGAAAACAGTGTCTTCAACAAATGGTACTGTCAAAATTGGATGTCCTTCTGCAAAGGAACAAAACAAGAGCCACAGCTCACACCATGCGTAAAAACCTACTTAAAATGTATCAAAGACCTAAATATGAAATCTAAACCAATAAAGATAGTAGACACAAGGTTGGGAGCTGTAAAATTTTACTAACAATGCACAAACACCAGAAGAGAAAATATGTAACTTGAAACTCCTAAAAATTAAACACTGAAGCTCATCCAATGACTTAACCAAAAGAGTAAAAAGAATACCTACAGACTAGGAAAAAAAAGAAAAAAAAGCAACCAAGAATCTCATCAGTGTCTAATCTCCATAATTTAGAAGGTACTGTGAAAGTTCCACAAGAAAAAGGCAAATAACCCAATTAAAAAAAAAAAAAAAACAAAGGATATGAAGAGGCACTCACCAAAGAAGATTTCCAAGCAACTGAAAGTACCTGAAGAAATACTCACCATCATTACTACTAGAGAAATCCAAAGCTAAACTACAGTGAATTATCTTCTCACCCCAACAAGGCTGGCATTAATCCCCAAACACAAAATAATCAATGCTGGAGGGGTTGTGGAGAGGCTGGAACTTGTCTACACAGCTAGTGGGAATGTAACTGGTACAACTACTTTGGAAATCAATTTTGCACTTTTTTAAAAAGATAGAAATAGGAGTACCATATGATCCGGCAATCCCACTTCTGGAAATACACTCTAGGAGTAAAAAAATGCCTATCTAGCAAATAGTTACAGCACAATGAATGTTTATTGCAGCATTGTCTACAGTAGCAAAAATGTGGAATCAACCTAGGTGCCCATCAATAGGTGAATGGATAAACAAACTATGATATTCACACAATGGAATACTATACATTGATAAAGAATAATGATGATTTTAGGAAATATGACATAGAGTCATCTGGAAGACTTTACGCTGAGTGAAATTAGTCATTTACGAAAGGCCAAATACTGTATAAGACCACTATTTTAAGGATACATGAAAAAGATTAAGCACAGAAGCAAATAAGCTGATGTTTACAAGACAGGGGAGGGCAGCAGAGGGGTATTTATAGATTAAACAGCAGACAGGAATTGAGTTATGTGAAAGGAGTGAAGCACGCTGAACTGTGCCAAAAGCTAAGAGGTTTTCTAAATCCTATCCGACATCTTGAAAGACAAGAGTAGATGAGGCAACAGTCTGAGGACCATGGTTTCACAGGACATCTAGGTCAACCGAAGTAACTAATTTTGTTTTAACAAAATGCTCTTCATCCCACTTTGGTGAGTGGCAACTGGGGTCTTAAAAGCTAGCAAACTGTCATCTAAGGAGCATCGATAGATCCTAACTCACCTAGAGCAGAGGAGAATGAAAGACATCAAAGACATAAGGAGAACATGAGCCCAGGAGACAGATGGGGCCATATGATTAGGAGACAACATCAGCAGAACTAAATGTTGCCTGGCCACCACCCACGACTGCCCTGACGGGGAACACACCATAGAGTCCCTGAAGTAGCTGGTGAAAAGTGGGGTATAGATTTAAAAGAGCAGACTTAATGGTTTGACATCTTGCAGGATCCCCTGAGGACGTGGCTCCTTGGACTCTCTGCTGGCCTAGAGCTGAAACCAGTACTGAAGGCAACTCTCCAAAGATTGGACTGGACTCTAAGACCCAGAGTGACACTGGTGAAATGTGTGCTTCTCAGCTTAAACATATACCTGAGGCTGTGGCAGCAGCTTCTGTCTAGTGGTGAGATGGAAGGATGGAGAGGAAGGGACAGAAGTTGGTTGAATGCATACAAGAAGTACAGGGTGAAAGTATGTGTGTGCTGTCACAGGGTGGGGAGAGCAGCTAGAGTGGCATAGAGACATGTGTGTGGGCTTTTGTATGGCAAACTTAATTGGATTGTAAACTTGCACTTAAAGCACAATAAAACTTTTTTTTTTTTTTTAAAGAGTAGTTTCATTAGACCCTTGAAAATTAGACTGGGATACCAAGAATTCCCAAATGAATTAATTAAAAAGTGCAAAATGAGTAAACCAGATCACTTTTTATTGACTTAGTAAAATAGCATCACACAGAATCAGCATACAAAACTCCACAACTTTGTCATGCAACAACTATGTTAGTTGCTCTCTAGTTGATTTCAGCTCATGGACATCACATGTGTGCAGGATAACGCTGCTCCACAAGGTTCTCAAGACTATTACATTTTGGAAGTAGATTGCCATTTCTGCCTTCCAGAGAGTCTCTGGGTGGGTTCAGACAGCCAACCTTTTGGCTAGTAGTTGAGGGCTTAACCATTTTCACCACCCTCATGTAACAATATCAATTAGAAAACATAATTTTAAAAATATATTAATCATAAAATACTTGGGTATAAGTCCAGCAGGAAATATTCAACTTACGTGAAGAGGTATATAATACTAAACTGAAAGACAAAAAGTAAGAATGAGGTAAATAGGAAAAAATATATAGTTAGATAGAAAAAGTAAAATGTTGTCAAATTCTCAAGTCTCCTCAAATTAATCTGTAAATTCAAAGCAATTCAACTGCAACTCCTCACAGGATTTTTAAAAATTTCTTTGTTGTACTTTAGACGAAGATTTAAAGAGTAAACTAATTTCTCTTTAAATAATTATTACACATATTATTTTGTGACATTGGTTGCTTGCCTTATGACATGTCAATATTCTCCCCATCTCAATCTTGGATTCCCCAGTACCAGCTTTCTTGTCCTCTTCTGCCCTCTCATCCTTTCCCCTGGGTTGGTGTGCCCATTTAATTTCCTTCTGTCTTATGGTACTGTCTAATCTTTGACTGAAGGGTGAGCTTAAGGAGTGAGTTCATTGCTGAGCCGTGAGAGTATCTGGTGGTCATACTCCCAGAATTTCTCCAGTCTCTATCAGATCAATAACTCTAACCTTGTGTATGTGTAAGTGTTAAAATTTGTTTCTACGTTTTTCTCCAGCTCTGTCCAGGACCCTCTATTGTGATGCCTGTAGGAGGAGTCAGTGATGTTACCAGGCACCATCCAGTTGTGCTGGACTCAGTCTGGTGCAGGTTCTGGTAGTGATGATCCGTTAGTGCTGTGGACTATATTTTCCCTTATGCCTTTAGTTTTCTTCATTTTCTCTTGCTCTAGGTTGGATGGAACCAGTGAAGTAAATATGGCTGTTCACACACTTTGAAGACCTCAGGCACTATTCATCAAAGTAGAATGTAGAACATTTTCTTTATAAACTATGTTATGCCTGTTGGTCAAGCTGTTTCCCAAGGCCATCTCCACAGCCCTCAGTCCAGTAATTCAGTCCTCTGGCAGTTTGGATGTGTCTGTGAGGCCTCCATGCCCTTGTCGTGGACAACCTGTGCTGGCTTCCCCAGTATTGTGTATTGTCTTACCCTTCACCCAAATTAACCACTTATCTATTGTCTATTTAGTACTTTTCCCTCCCTGGTAACCATCAAAGATTATTTCTTTTTGTGTATAAACTTTTTCATTAGTTTTTATAGTAATGGTTTCATATAATATTTATCCTTTTATTACTGACTTATTTGATTCAGCATAATGCCCTCCATGTTCACCCATGTTGCGAGATGCTTCTCAGAGTTATTAATTATCATTGCATAATGTTCCAGTGTGTTTATGTAGCACAGTTTGTTTATCCAGTTATTTGTTGATGGACACTTCAGTTGTTTCCATCTTTTTGCTGTTGTGAACAACATTGCAATGAACATGTATGTAAATACATCTGTTTGTGTAATAGCTGTTATTTCTCTAAGATATATTGTTAGGAGTGAGACTGAGTGACACCTTTTTTGCTACCTGAAGTGATTCTGATATACACTAGGAATATAAAATATGAAAAATAGCAGTTACGTATTTGAAACAGTACAATTGTGAAAGCTTGCCTCTACTAGATGTCAATTTATATTATACCCAAACTGACCCAAACCCAAGTTGATTCTGACTCATAGCGACCCTATAGGACAGAGTAGAATTGCTCCATAGGATTTCCACGGAGTGCCTGGTGGACTTGAACTGCCAATCTTTTTGTTAGCAGCGGTGGAACTTAACCACTGTGCCACCAGGGTTTCCAATTTATACTAGAGAGCTGCTATAATAAAACCAGATTTCTTGGCAATGGAAAATAAAATTGATCAGTGGAACACAATGAAAGCTCTGATAAGACACACACACACAGACACGTATATATGTAAATTTAATGTATGGATAACCTAGTACTTCAAGTTAGTGGTGAGAGGATGGTGTATATAACATCACCAGGGCACTGTCCCTCATACTCTCTTGGTCTGATCTCTCATGCCAACCAATGCCATGACACACAGTTATGTATAGATTTTAAGCAGTATATTAGCCACTTAAAGCAAGTGTACGCAGAGCATCTCTTGTTTCCTGCTCTGGTTCTTCTCTAATCCTCCTAACCAGATTCATTTGACCATGGTAAACAGGCAACAGGGTCTAATGGATGAATACATCTGTCTTTCAAGACTCAGGCAAATGGCTCTAAGCCACACGTCTTAAAGCGTCTCAGAAGGTCCACACAGAAGAAATAGTCACCTGAAACTTCGGTACACTGGACAATGTTTGTACGGGCCTTTAATCTTCTGTTGATGCTATGCTTCTCATTCCAGATTCTTCAAAACACATTTTCAAATTCATTACCTCTGTTCCAGGCTGCCCTTTTGGGAGGAATCCAAGTATCACAGACTGAATTGTGTCTTCTCAAATAATGTGTATAGCAATTTGTCTAGGCCATGATTCCCAGTATTGTGTGATTGCTGTTCATTTTGTGATTTTCTTATGCTGTGAATCCTAATCTCTGCCTGTAGTTAATAGATTGGATTGTGTTAAAGAGGATCAGGACTGGGCAACAACATACTTACTAAGGGAGTTTCCCTAGAGCTTGGCTTGCACCACCTTTTATGCTAAAAGAGATAAAAAGAAAGAGAAAGGAGCAGAAAGATGGGGACTGTCATGGATTGAACTGTGTCTCCCAAAAAATGTGTGTTGCAATTGGACTAGGCCATGATTTCCAATATTTTATCATTATCCTCCATTTTGTGATTTTTTTATGCTGTATGTTAAAGAGGATTAGGGTGGGACTCTAAATCCCCTCCTAAGATCCCCTCCCTACTCCATTGTAAAGGGAGCTTCCCTGGAATGTGGCTTGCACCACCTTTTATCCTTTCATCCTGTGAGAGATTTAAGGAAAGAGCAACAAGCAGAGAGTTGGGAATCTCACAATATCAAGAAAGCAGCATCAGCAGAGGAATGTGCCCTTCAGGCCTGAGGTTCCTGTGCCAAGATGTTCCCTGACCAAAGACTGGTGCAACACAAAGAATCTCCTCCAGAGCTGACAGAGGAAAAGCCTTCCCCTAGAACAGACACAGAGTTCGGACTTGTAGCCTACCAGATTGTGTAAGAATAAACAATCCTTTGTTAAAGCCATCCACTTTGTGGTATTTCTGTTAGAGCAGCACTAGATAACTAAAACAGAATTTGGTACCAAGGAGTGGGGTGCTGCTCTAACAAATACCTAAAATGTGGAAACAGTTTTAAAACTAAATGGCTGGAAAACTCAGAAGGAATGGAGAACTGTTAACACCGAATAAGGCACAGATGGTGAGAAGCAGAGGACGAGTGGCAGCAGATAAACAGCAGCAAAACCAGAGCAGCACCAGATAGCCCTGGAGCCAACCCACAGAGTGAGAGAGCTGAGTACCTGTGCACAGAAGTTTCCTGTCAGAGTCGGGTGCTTCCAGGCATTGAATCAGTGGAGCTAACCATGTTGACCCATGGAGCAGGAGAGCTGAATGCCTGCCTGCAGAAGGTTATGTGACAGAGTAGGTTGCTTCCAGGCACTTGAATTGGTGGAGCTACAGAGCTTCAGAACACTCACCCCTGCAGGGCAGGTGTGGGCCTGAGGCCCAGGTCACGAGGCCACAGGAAGCTCAAGTTAAAGAGACAAAGAACATGAGAAGCTGAGCTGAGCTGCCTCAGTTTTGAAAGCTATGGCCATGACCTCAGGGGTTTGAAAGGGTGGAGCCATGTCTTCCGGTGTTTCTAAGGGTGGGATTGCTACTGAGATGGGCTTAGGGTACACCTAAAGCTGAGGGGGCAGAGTTGTTGTCCAAGTGGGCCTAGAAGGCAGAGTTGTATACAGGGCCAGGGATCTCCCTCAGAATCTGGAGAGTGTGGCAAGTACCTTGAGTCTGGAGGGCAAAGTTAATGTGTAAGTTGTTTCAGAGACCAGAGGATTACTTTCAAAGCTTTGAGGGCTAATGTAATTGTTTTGCTGACTTGTTTGTTGCCTGTTCTGCCTTCTTTCTCCATTTGTAATGGAAATATCTAACTTGTATCTGTTTTGTCATTGTACCTTTGGAAGCAGATAGCTTGTTTTCTAGGTTTCATAGAACAGTTTTCATATGTTGGACTTAGAATTGATTTAAGATTTCTATCATCTGGGATAGACATGTTTTTTTTGCTATGAATTTTGCTATGATGGGAAGACATGATTTTTAGGGAGCCAAAGGGTTGAATGTCATGGAGTGAGCTGTGTCTCCCCAAAAATGTGTGTGGCCATTTGACTGAGCCATGATTCCGAATATTTTATTATTGTCCTCCATTTGGGCTTTCCTATACTTTATGTTAAAGAGGATTAGGGTGGGACTCTAAATACCTTCCTAAGGTTCCCTCTCTACTCCACTGTAAAGAGAGTTTCCCTGTAACATGGCTTGCACCACGTTTGCCCTTTCATTTTACAAGAGATAAAAGGAAAGGAAAGCAAGTAAAGAGTTGGGAACCTCATACTACCAAGAAAGCAGTACCAGGAGAAGAGTGTGTCCTTCAGACCTGAGTTCCCTGTGCCAAGATGTTCCCTAACCAAAGACTGGTGCAACACAAGGAATTTACTCCAGAGCTGACAAAGGAAAAAGCCTTCCCCTGGAATGGACATCCTGAATTCCACCTTGTAGCCTGTCTACTGGACTGTGTAAGAATAACCTTTCCTTTGTTAAAGCCATCCACTTTGTGGTATTTCTGTTAGAGCAACATTAGATGACTGAAACAGAAGCCTTGTATCATCAAGAAAGCAGCACTGAGAGCGGAGCACGTCCTTTGGACTTGAGATTCTTGCACCAAAATGTTGTCATACCAAAGAAAGACTGATACAACACAAAGACCTTCCTCAAAAGCCAACATAGAGAGACTCCATTCCTCTGGAGGTGGCATGAAGAATTTGAACTTCTAGCCTCCTAGACTGTATAAGAACAAATTTTTCTTTGTTAAAGCCATCTACCTATGGCATTCCTATTAGAGCAGTACCAGGTGACTAAGACACCAGGCTAAGTCAGGTGAGCTACTCAATAAACAATTCATTGCTGTGGAGTTGATTTTAACTCATGGTGACCCTATAGGACAGAGTAGAACTATCCCAAAGTGTTTCAAAGGAGCAGCTGATGGATTTCAATAGCTGATGTTTTGATAAGCAGCCAGGTTCTTAACCACTGAAACACCACGACTATATTCAATTAAAAGTGTTGAAAAATCAGCTCTGCAATAGAAAAAGGTATTTGTATACATAATTTCCACAAAAAATTTAAAAGCTGAAAGGTAAGACATTATGTGCTATCATGGATTTAACTGTGTGCCCCCCCTAAAGTGTGTGTGGCCATATGACTGGCCCATGATTGAAGTGTGTCCTCCCCAAAATGTGTGTAGCTATATGTCTGGGCCATTACTCTTTGTATTTTATGATTGTCCTCCATTTTGTGATTTTCCTATGCTGTATGTCGGAGGATTAGGGTGGGACTGTATATCCCTTCATAAGATCAGCTCCCTGCTCCACTGTAAAGGGAGTTTCCCTAGATTATGGCTTGCACCACCCTTTATTCTTTCATCCTGCAAGAGATAAAAGGAAAGAGAAGAAAGCAGAGAATTGGGAACCTCATACTATCAAGAAAGCAACACTAGGAGAAGAGCACGTCCTTCAGACCTGAGGATCCTGTGCCAAGATGCTTGCTGAACAAATACTGATGCAATACTGGACTTTCCTCCAGAGCTGACGGGGGAAAGCCTTCCCAGAGCAGATGTCTGCTCCTCAGAGCAGACATCCTGTATTTGGATTTGTAGCCTACTGGACTGTGGAAGAATAAACTTTTCTTTGTTAAAGCCATCCACTTGTGGTATCTCTGTTGGAGCAGCACTAGCTGACTAAAATATATGCCATAGAGTAGGTTGTAACTCTTAGTATCCTGTGTACAACAAAAGGAAACACTGCTCACTCCTATACCATCCCCACAATCATTGCTAAAACTGAACACACTGTTACAGTCACTATGTCAGTCCATCTCATTAAAGGTCTTTCTCTTTTTTGCTGACTTTCTATTTTGCCAAGCATGATATTTGTCTCCAGGAACACAGAATAAATAAATAATAAAGATGTGAAAGCATACACTTATGTTGTTGTGTGCCGTCCAGTCAATTCCCACTTACAGATAACTTATAGGACAGAGTAGAACTGCCTTGTAGGGTTTTCACAGCTGTAATCTTCAAGGAAAGAGCCCTGGTAGAGCGGTTAAGTGCTTGGCTGCCAACAGATGGTGTTTGAATCTACCAGCTGCTGCTTCTTAGGTGGAAGATGTGGCAATTTGCTTCTGTAAAGGTTATAGCTTTGGAAGCCTTGATGGACAGCTCTACCATTGTCCTACAAGGTGACTGAGTCAGAACTGACTCAGTGGCAATGAGCTTGGGTTAGTCTTTACGGAAGCAGATCACCAGATCTTTTCTCCTCTGAACTGCCAACCTGTTAGCTGTTGAACACTTAACCATTGAACCACCAGTGTTCCTTACATATACACACACACACACACACACTCACACACACATGCACACATGTACACAGACCCGCCCGCACTTCCCCTTTAGCTTTCTCCTGTACTGTGATCTCTTTGCTCTATTCTGTCAACGTGATTTCAACGTGATTTTGTTTACTATCTTCCAGAAATTTGCCAAACTAACCTGTTTGCTAAAGGTGCCATCTCATTTTCAGTGTTAGTACAGATGTATTCTCTTACATATACATCTTCCTTGTATTACAATTGTATTTTGAGTGGAAAATGGAAATAAATGGATGTATTTAGTTTTCCATTTGGACCCATAATATTCTCAATTTTTCATTAGTTATGTCTTTTGTTAACGTTATAGCACAGAGCTGTAGTAAGCCGTATAGTTTGCAAAGTTCTGAGAAGTACAATTGTGTCGAACTATAAAGACTTTTATTCACTAATGAAGCTAGTTTCAATTGTTTTGTTGAGGTAAAAATGTCACTAGGTACTGCACTGTCTTTTTTGTAGTGCACTAGGGATGGAAGATCTTAAGAGATTGTTTAGTTCCTGAGTGTCCATTGATGGCTTGCTGGTCATACTGTATGATCCTTGAAAGTCCCCTGAGACTATCACATTTTTTAAAACTACATGAATCAACATTTATGTATTTCTAGGCTAGCAGTTCCTGTCTGCCTGTCCATCTTTTAAAGTTGTGTACTGGCAAACTGAATTAATTAGTAATTATTATTCAGTTTAATCAAATGGAGTTTTGTAAATAACTTAAAAAAATGTACATAGAAAGGCATAATCCTCCATAGGCATTTCAGTGATGCTTTGATTGCATGTTTAAATTTACATGTATGCAATACACGCGTACCTAGGCTCACTATTTTAAAAATTAATGTGGTCTCAGTGGAACACTATTCAGTGATAAAGAACAATGATGATTATTTGAAACATCTCACAACCTGGAATAAATTGGAAGACATTATGCTGAGTGAAATAAGTCAGCTGCAAAAGGACAAATATTGTATGAAACCATTATTATAAGGTCTTCAAAAAGGACTTATGCACAGAAGAAAATACTCTTTGATGGCTACAAGGGTGTTTATGGAGGAAGATGGTTACTCATAGATTAGATAGTTGATAGGAATTCACTTAGATGAAGGGAGTGACAGAGTGCAGTAGAAGGCAAGTCAGAATAACTAGACTACACCATAAGCTAAAAGGTTTTCTAAATTCAACTCAATATTTCAAAGTACAGAGTAGCAGGGACAGCAGCCTAGGGACCATGTTTTCAGAGCACATTGAGGTAAATTGTTATAACTAGTCCTTTTTTAAGAAAGTCTTCTGTACCCCATATTAGTGAGTGTCATCTGTGGTCTTAAAAGCCACCAAGCTGCCATCTGAGGAACATATTGGTTCCAACCCACCTGGAATAGATAACAAGTGAGACCATCAAAGACACAAGGAAAAATGAACCCAGGAGACAGAAGGACCCATATGATCAGGAGACTACATCAGCATGAGACTAGAAGAACAAGAAGGTGCCCGGCAGCCATCAAAGACAGCCTTGATAAGGGGTATAATGTAGAGTCCCTGATGTAGCATGAGAAAAAGGTGTGCAGATAAAGAACTCTATTAAAAGACCGGAACTGATGTTTTAACAACATGAAGGGTCCTCTGAGAACATAGCCTCTAGACTTGCTGCTAGCCCAGAGCTAAAACTAGTACTGAAGCCAACACTCCAGACAAAGAATGGACTGGAATTGGGGACAAAGAGTGACGCATGTGGTGTGCATACTTTATGGTTTAATATATAAGTGAGGCTGTCCTACTGGTTTCTTTTGGGTGGGGGGAAGGAGAGAGCAGAGAGGAAGAGACAAGTGTTGGCTGTGCAAATACTGGAAGTAAAGAGTGAAAGAGAACAGTGTACTGTCACAGGGTGAGGAGAGCAGATAGAGTTGCAGAGAGGCAGGTACTTGGGGTTTTATGGGGAAAATTGACTTGGATTGTAAACTTTCACTTAATCACAATAAAAATATAATAATAAAAAAGTTAATGTGTCTATATTCACATAGATACCTGTCCAAGTGGTTGACCTTTGGACATTTTGTGTTCCTAATAATCAAAACCCTCTACAAAATATGTCAACCTCATCACCTAAAATGCTAAACATTTTCCCCAGATCTCACAAGCAGATCCTTTCTGTATGCCTTGTTTTCCTATTAAGGAGGAAAAAGCAAAAACAGACAGACAAAAACCCAGAAAAGTATATTTCTTTGCTTTCTTTATTCAGCTGTTGGTGTTTTTTCATGTCAGATGAGTGGTATTGAATTAAATAGGGAGTGACATAGAACTCTTAAGGCTATGTAATTTTTTTAGTTTTTATTGTGAAGTAATTACAGATTCACAGACAGTTGTATAGTACAGAGACTTCCCCTGGACCCTTAACTCAGCTTCATCAGATGCTTATACCTTATAAAATTTCAAAACCAAGACATTGACATTGACACAATCTGCATGTATATTTTTATATTTCACTGCATGTGTAGATTTATACGATGACCACTGCAATCATAATTCCATAATCACAAAGGTCTCCTTTTTTTGCCCTTTTATAGCCACTTCTTCCCGCTATCTCCCAACTTTTCCTAACTCCTTGCTGTTCAGTTCTCCAAATCTAGAATTTTATCATTGATGGTAAACAGAAACACAACTGCTATTTATATGTTGATTTCATATGCTGTGTGATTGCTGGACTCATTTATTAGTTCTAGTTCTTTCTGCAAAAAAAAGAGATTCCTAGAAGCAAAGCTAAGATGGCAGTCTAGATACATGTCTCATTGATTCCTTCTGAGAACTAAGACCTAGAAAAGCAATTGAAATGAGAAGTGTGAAAATTCTGGAAGCTTCAATATCAGCTGCATGGTCATGAGATTGGACCGTGCAACAAGGACAAAAAATACCTTGTCGGTGGCAAGACAGGTGGCAAGCACAGAGAGTACTGCTTCTGGTGCAGGGCCTGGAAGGATTACAGGTACAGATTCCTTGCTTGTCAACCAGGAGGCTGGGACTGGGTCTGCCAAATCTGTGAGCCTGGCACAGCCTGTTAATTTTGTGATTTGCAGTGCCTAAGTAAATAGTGTATCCTGTAGCAGAAAGACTTGGCTTTGGGACAGCCATATTTACAGTGACTGAGGGTGCCAGTGTCCCTCCTCCTTCTCTTCTCCAAGCTGTGCCACTGATTCTGCAAACTCACATAATAGAGGCAGCTCAGGCAGGATACCATCCTTCTCAGCTGAGGGTGGAATCAGCCTCACCTGTGGACTCAGCTAACACTAATTCTCAGGCTAAGCAACAGTGCCTGTCTGAATAGTGCTTCTCCCAGCAGACAAGCTGTTTTTAACACAGGGGTACCTAGAGAAAGTAGTGGAGGCCAGTGGCTGAGTATGATGGGGCCCTAACCCCTCCCTTGCTTAAGCCACTTTGTAGCGAGTCTGCTGACTGCCTATGAGGCACCATCTTTGTCAGCCAGGAGGTGGAGCCTGACATCCCTGAGGGCCCAATTCTTATTAAATGCAGCTGGTCAATGCCTCTCTCAGCAGAAAACCAGCATTTAAGATAAGAGCAGCTAGAAAACTGCAGCAGTGACTGTCAGCTGACTGTGGTGGTGCCTCACCACCCTTCACTGAGCCACATCATAGCATCAGCTGAGAATCCATAAGTTGGTTGCTGTCTTTGCCAATCTAGAGGTGGGGCCTGCCTCCACTGAGGGCCTGGCTGCTTTTGGCTGCCAGTGGACAGTGCCCCTCTTAGCAGAAAAAGCAGTTTTTAAGCACATCTGGAGAATGTAGTGATTCCTGGCAGCTGAGTGTGGCGGAAACCCTCCCTCATCCCTTCCCTGAGCTACATCATAGTCTCAACTGGTGTGATGCTGGAGAGTAGACCCAAGTAGCTCACCATTTTTATCAGTCAGAAGTCAAGGCCTGCCACCCCCTGAGGGCCCAGCTACGAGCATCCATCAAGCCCAAGTAGCACTGAGGAGCTTGATAGAGTCTATATTGTCAGAGAAGCTATGTATGTCAGCTGCAACTAGAGAATGGAGTGGCAGCTGATGACCAAATTAAGCAGTCTCCTTACTCATGCCCTTCTTAGACCTATGCCACAGCTCCTGTTGTTGCAACATCAGAGAAACTGAATAGCTGTTTGATGGCATGAAGACGACAATCAATATCTAACCATTTAAAGAAGCAGACCACCATTGCTCCAGAAAATTCCCAAAATAAAGAATCAAAAAACTTCCTGCATGAAAATTCCTTTCTGAAATTATTAGAGGTATAATACAAAAGAATTACATATAGAGCCCTCCTAGGGATCAAACAAAATGCAGCAGAACAAAATGAAACATTAAGTAAGGTATATAAACTGCTAGAACATCAATGCTTTGAAATACAGCAGATCAATAATAAAAATACAGAACTAGATAATTCGATGCAGAGCCAAAAGGATGGAGTGATGAATTGGAATTTGAGCTTGAGGATACGGCAGCTGACACCAGCACTTATTAGGAGAAATTGGATAAAAGAAACAAGAAAAATGAAGAAACATTAAGAAGAATGTGGAACTCTATCAAGAGGAATAACCTACAAGTAATTGGAGTTCCTGAACAGGGAAGGGTAGCAGCAAATACAGAGAGATTTTCTGAGGAGTTACTGACAGAAAACATCTCTGACACCATGAAAGAAGGAAACATAGATATTCAAGAGGCTTATTGAAAACCACAAAGATGAGACCCCAAAGGAAAGACAACAAGACATATTATAATCAGGCTCAATAAAATGAAACATAAAGAGAGGCTCTTAAAGGCATCTAGGCTTAAAACAAAACTAATGTCAAAAGGGAAGTCCTGTGGAGTTCCATCTGACTTCTTGGCAGAAACTATGTTGGCAAGAAGACAGTTGGATGACACATACAAAGCCCTGAAGGAGAAAAACTTTCAACCAAAAATTATCTATCGTGAAAAACTGGCTCTAAAATATGACAGGAAAATTAAAGAATGCATAGACAAACAGAAGCTTAGAGACTTTCCAAGAAACAGAACTACAAGAAATACTGAAAAAAGCTATTTGTTTAGAAAAACAATAACATCAGTTGTATACCTAAGAAAGCATTGCAGGAAGAGCATCCAGAATCCTGCTCAGTTAAGAAAGTCACATAGCTCAATCAAAGCTAAAATACTAAAAGTAGGGAGGCAGAGATTTTTTAACACGAAAACTATGACATCCTTACACTATAAAGAGGGATATATTACAGTAGATAATACCCTTTTAGATGGAGAGGACATTGAGATACACAGAATTTAAAGACTGGCATAAAATTAAAACACTAAGGGTGATTAAAGGGGTAGACATGAATCAAACTATCAATGCTACAGATCTAAACAAGAAATAATACAGGAGTCTCAACAAATACAAAACCAACACTGAAATGGATGAAACGTAAACCCTTAAAGAAAAACAATGCAGAACAGATATTAAGATGAACAAAAACAGTGACAACTCAAAAATAAGAGCACCAAAATGACAGCACTAGACACATACATATCAATAATTATACTGAACGAGTATGGATTGAATGCTCCAATAAAGATGCAGAGAGTCACAGCTTAGATTAAAAAACAGGATTAATCTATATGTTGCTTACAAGAAACACATCTTAGACTCAAAGATATGAATGAACTGAAAATCAAAGGATGGAAGAATATATACCAAGCTAACAGCATGCAAAAAAGAGCAGGAGTGGCAATACTAATCTCAGATAACACGGATTTTAATGTAAAATTCACCACCATGGGCAATGATGGCCACTATTGTTGAAAGATTCAATACATAAGCAGGATACAACAATATGAAATATTTATGCACCCAATACATTGAATAAATACTGACAACATCGAAAAATTAGATAGATCACTCCATATTAATAGTAGGAGACTTCAACCCTCCACATCCAGCAATGGACAGATCATCCAGAAAAAAAAGCTCAGTAAAGATACAGAAAAGCTTATTGCAAAAATCAACCAACTAGAACTCATTGACATATACACAACTTTTTATCCAATAACAGAGTGTGCCTTCTTTTACAATGTATATGGAACATTCTCCAGAATAGACCATGTATCAGGTCATAAAGCAAATCTTAATAAAACCCAAGCCACTGGACTCTTGCAAAGCATCTTCTTGGACCATAAAGCTATAAAAGCTGAAATCAACAGCAGAAAAAACATGGGTAGAAATTTGAACTCATGGAAACTGAACAACACTTTGCTCAAAAAATCTGTGGGTTATGGAAGAAATCAAGGACACAATAAAGAAATTTATGGAATCAAATGAGAATGAAAACACATCCTACCAGAACCTATTGGATACAGCCAAAGCAGTGCTCAGAGGTCAATTTATCTCTACAAATGAATACGTGTGGATTGAAGAAAAGCCCCAAGCTGAAGAATTAACTCTACAACTTAAACAAGTAGAAAGAGGACAACAAAGAATACCTTGGGCCCCAGAAGAAAACAAATAATAAAGATTAGAGCAGAACTAAATAAGTTAGAGAATAGAAAAACAACTGAAGGAATTAATAAAACCAAAAGCTGGTTTTTTTGAAAGATCAACAAGAGTGATAAATCATTGGCTAAACTTAGGAAAGAAAAACAGGAGAGGAAACAATCCAAATAAGAAACGAGATGAGAGATGTCACAACAGACCCAACCAAAGTCAAAAGCATTATAACAGAATACTACAAAAATCTGTACTCTGACAAATTTGAAAGACTGGTGAAAATGGACAAGCTTCTAGATTCATGTTACCTACCAAGATCATCATAAGAGGAAGTAGAACAACTTAATAATGAAAGAAACAATTGAAAAACTAATCAAAAAGCGACCAACCAAAAAAAGTCCTTGCCCAGATGGCTTCACAGAATTCTACCAAACTTTAAAGAGGAGTTAATCCAATAATACTCAGGCTATTTCACAGTACAGAAAAGGATGGGATAGTCCCAAACTCATTCTATGAAGCCAGCACAACCCTGATACCAAAGCCAGGAAAAGATCCCACGAGAAAAGAAAATTGCAGACCAATGCCACTCATGAATCTAGATGCAAAAATCTTCGATAAAATACCGCCCAATAAAATTCAACGAATTATCAAATAATAATAGTAATAATTCATCATGACCAAGTTGGATTCATACCAGGGAAGCAAGACTGGTTCAACATCAGAAAAACAATTAATGTGATCAACCACATTAATAATAAAAAGTATAAGAATCACTTGATTCCGTCAATTGATGCAGACAAGGTATTTGACAAAGTCTAACACCCACTCATGCTAAAAACTCAGCAAAATAGGAGTAGAAGAGAAATTCTCCAGCGTAATAAGTGGCATCTATGCAAAGTCAATCATCTACATCATCCTGAATAGAGAGATACTGAAAGAATTCCCCCTGAAAACAGGAACCCGATATGGATGCTCCCTGTCACGACTTCTATTCAGCACTGTGTTACGGGTTCTGGCCAGAGTAATTAGACAAGACAAAGAAAGGGCACCTGCGTCAATAAAGAACAAGTAAAAATATCTCAATTTAAAGGTGATAAGATGGTATACACAGAGAACTCTAAAGAATCCACAAATAAACTACTGGAACTAATAGAAGAGTTCAGCAAAGTATCAAGATATAAGATAAACATAAGGAAATCAGTAGGATTCCTTTACACCAGCAAACAGAACATCAGAGAGAAAATCACCGATTCCGATAGCTCCAAAGAAGATAAAATACCTGGGAATAAATCTAACCAGAGAAACAAGAGACCTATATAGAGAAAATTACAGGATCTTACTTCAAGAAACCAAAGCGTAAATGGAGTAACCTATCTTGCTTATGGATAGGAAGACTTAACATTGTGAAAATGTTTATTTTACCCAAAGCAATCTATACATACAATGGAATCCCTATACAAATTCCAGCATCATTTTCTAATGAGATGGAGAAAAAAAATCTCCAACTTTATTTGGAAAGGGAAGAAACCCTGGATAAGTAAAGTACTACTGAAGAAGGGGAACTCAGTGGGAGGTCTCACATTGCCCGACCTTAGAACTTACAACACTGCCATGGTAGTTAAAACAGCCTGGTACTGGTACAAGAATAGACATATAGATCAATGGAATGGAGTTGAGACCCCAGATATATTACCATCCTCTTATGAACAGTTGATATTTGACAAAAGCCCAAAGGGCATAAACTGGAGTTAAAAAAAAGTCTCTTAAACAAACACGTGGTGTTGGCATAATTAGATATCCATCTGCAGAAAAACTCAACCAAGACCTCTATCTCACACGTTGCACAAAAACTAACTTGAAATGAATTAAAGACCTAAATATTAAACCTAAAATGATGAAGATCAAACAATAAAAAATAGGCTCAACAATGGAAGTTCTAACACATGGTTTAGATAGACTACAAAATCTTACAAAAAATGCACAGACAGAAGAGAAAACAGATAGATGGGAACTACCAAGAACCACATACTTATACTCATCCAAAGACCTTGTGAAGTGAGTTAAAGTATACCTATAGAATAGGAAAAAAATGTTTGGCAACTTCATGTCCGATCAATGTCTGATTTCTATAATCAACAAGCTACTACAAAATATCACCAAGAAAAAGGTAAGTAATCCAATTAAGCAATAGACAGAGGAGATGGACAGGCACTTCAGCAAAGAAGATATCCAGGCAGCAAAAAGACACATGAGGAAATGCTCATGATTGTTAGCTATCAGAGAAATTCAAATCAAAACTACAGTGAGATGCCATCTCACCCCAACAAGGTTGGCAATAATCCAAAAAACAGAAAACAACAAATGCTGGAGAGGCTAGAAAAAATTGGAACTCTCCTACACTGTTGTTGGGAACGCAAAATGGTACAAACACTTAGGAAAGCTATTTGGCACTTCTTTAAAAACTAGAAACAGAAGTATCATATGATCCAGCAATCTCATTGCTCAGAATATATCCTACAGAAATAAAGGCGTTTACATGAACATATACATGCACACGAATGGTTATGGTAGCACTGTCTACAATAGCACAAAGATGGAATCAACTTAGGTATCCATCAGGAGAGGAATGAATAAACAAACTATGATGCACCTACTCAATGGAACACTATATGATGATAAAGAACAATGATGATTTTAGGACACATCTCATAAACTGGTTTCAACTAGAAGACATTATGCAGAGTCAAATAGGTCAGCATCAAAAAAGCAAGCATTGTATGAGACCTCTGCTATAAGGGCTTAAAAATAGATTTATGTACAGAAGAAAAGACTCTTTGATGGCTACAAGGGTGGGAAGGGAGGGACAGGGTTGGTCATAGATTACACAGCTGACAGGAATTTGGTTAGGTGAAGGGAGTGACAGCACGCAGTAGAGAGAAGATCAACAGAACTGGACTACACCATGAACTGAAAGGCTTTCTAAACTCACTATTTTAAGGTAGAGTAGCAGGACAAGAGTGTGGAGACTATGTTTTCAGATGACATCGAAGTCAACAGGCATAACTAGCCTTTTACTAGAAGAGTCTTCTGCACCCCATATTGGTGAATGTTGTCTGGGGTCTTAAAAGCTAGCAAGCCACCATCTTTGTGCACTAAATGCTTCCATCCTATCTGGAATATCTGGAACAGATGATGACGGAGAGCAACGAAGACATGAGGGAAAAAGAGCCCAGGAGATAGAAGGACCCATATGAATGGGAGACTGCTTCAACACAGCAACATAAGAACAAGTTGGTGCCCAGCCACCACCAAAGACAGCCACGATGGGGGACACAATGTAAACTCCCAAGGCAGCACAACAAAAAGAGGTGGGCAGTTCAAGAACTCTACTAAAAGACCAGAATTGATGATCTGAGAGCCGGGGGATCCCTGGGAACATGGCCCCTAGATATGGTGATGGTCCTGACTGCCCTAGGTCAACTCTTCAAATAAGAATGGACTGGACTCTGGGACATAGTGTGAGCATATAGTGTGTGTACTTTGTGGTTTCATACATTTATAGGAAGTTGTCTTACTGCTTTCTTTCTAAATGGGAGAGAAGAGGGTGGAATGCAGAGAACAAGTACTTGTTAAGAGGATGCCAGAAGTATAGAGTGAAAACGAGGAATGTGCTGTCACTGGTTGGGGACAGTAGATGGAGACACAGATAGGCAGACATGCAAAATTGATCTGGATTGTAGACTTTCACTTAACGGCCATAAAAAAAATAAAAAAAAAAGGATTCCTTCAACTTTTCTCTATAGGTCATCATGTCATCAGCAAATAAAGGGCCTTACAATACGGGTGTCTTTTTTTGACAGCTCATGGCAGTGATCTCTGTGAAGCCCTAAAGGCCATACTTAACACATTTTTTTTAATTTTAATTTTTATATTTTATTATGACAGTGAAAATGCACATTCCCGTACAAATTTACATGCCCACCTATGTGCAGCTCCCAGTGCTCTCCCCGTCCGGTGACAGCACACTATTCCTCTCTGCCCCATACATGTCTCATCCTCCCAATAGCCTCCTTTCCACTCCTCTCCACCCACTCTCCTTCCTCCAGCCAGAGGTCAGCAGGTTCTATGCATCTATATAGGATATCACCCTGTTGACTTAACACATTTTTTGATTAGTCTTGACAAATAGCCATGAGAAGTTACGTGATTCCACAATGTATAGAAATTATTGCAGTTCGTTAGCAAAATTATTACTAATGAACGCCAAACATTCTGTGCGTTACATGAAATTTACCATGTGCATAATCATCCCACTGAGAAAACAATTCGACAATTTAGTGAAACCTCTGGGTCTGTTACCAGTCATACAAAGTGTGTGTCAGTGAACTGTACATTCCAGTGAAAACATGGCCACCATTTGTCAGAGCAAGAATCCATCCCAATCAACTTCTTGCCAAACACAAGAACTAGGCCTTTTGTAGAACACAATTTGGCAGATTTTGCAGCTGGACTTGAAGCTTTACCCTTACAAAATTGTTTTAACTCTAGAACCGAAGTCTGATGACCACAGATTGCACCATACATTTGGTTTTGGCGGAAAAATCATCTTCAGCAATGAGGCCAATTTTTGGATGAATGGTTTTGTTAACAAACAAAGAGCTCACATTTGGAGTGATGAGAATCCAGTGGAGAGTCAAGAGCTTCCACTTCATCCCCAAAATGTTTCTGTTTGATGTGGGTTTTGGTCTCGGGGAGTCACTGATGCTTATTTTTCCCAAGATGAATGAAGAAAGGCTATGACAGTCAACATCTAAAGATATCAGGCTGTTATAACTGATTATTTTTATTCTCATTTAGAAGGTGCTGCAGCAGCCATTTAACCAAAGTTCTTTTCCATACATAGTGATATCAAATGTACTTTAAAATAATAAAATATTTAAAACTGTACCATTTATACCACTTGTTTGATTCAAGTTCAAAGACAGGACACCCTTACTGGAAGACTCTTTACAATTTTATTTCTTCCTTTCTAATCTGAATGACTTTATTATATTAAATTGTATAAGTAAGAGTGGACAGCTTTTCTTCCCAATCTTAGAGGAGAGCCATTCATTCATTCACTGTTATTTATAACACTAACTGCACATATTTTGTAGATGTTCTTATCAAGCTGATGAAGCTTTTCTCTTTTCTTATTTATTGAAGTTTTTATCATATATGGGTGTTAAATTTTGTCGGGTGGTTTTTCTGCATCAACTGATATGATCCTGTGATTATTTTACTTAATCTGTTCATATGGTAGATTACACTGGTTTGATTTTCAAATGTGTGACCGGCATTATATGCCTTTAGTAAACGTCATATGGTCATGATGTATACTTTTTGTATGATCTTGAATTACATTTGCTAATGTTTTGTGGAAACCTGGTGGCATAGCGGTTAAGAGCTATGGCTGCTAACCAAAAAGCAAGCGGCTTGAATCTACCAGGCACTCCTTGAAATCCCTGGGAGCAGTTCTTCTCTGTCTCATAGGATCACTCTGAATTGAAATGGATTTTAATATTTTGTGAGGGAATTTTGTGTCTGTGTTCATGAGGGATGTTGGTTTGTAGTTTTCTTCCTTTTATTGTACTGTCTTCATCTGATTTGCCAGCCAAGTGCTGTCGAGTCAGATCCATCTGATTTAGGTATCAAGATATTAACTTCAAAAGTATCAAGGTATTAACTTTGAAAGAATAATTTGATAATGTTCTCTTCTAATTTCTGGAAGCAGTTGTTTAGAATTGGTGAATCTGTAAAACTAGTGTTGCCTTTTTAAAATTTAGAATTTAGCAGTGAAACCATCTGGGCATAGAAATTTCTTTTTCAGCAGGTTTTAAAATTATGAATTCAATTTCCTAAATAATTACTAGGCTATTCAAGTTACCTGTTTTATACTGAGAGTATTTTGGTCATTAATGCTTTTTGAGGGCTTGGTCTTTTTCATTCAAATTTTCTATTTTATGTTTGTAGCATCTGCTTGCTATCTTTTTAATCTTTATGGTCTATAGTGATATACTCTGTTTCATTCCAGATATTGATAATATGTGTCTTATCTTTTTAATTGTCAGTCTTGCTAAAAGTTTGTCAATGTTACTGATCTTTTCAAAGAATCTTCTTTTGGCTATTATTAAATTTCATTTATGTCCACTCTCTCCTTTATTATTTCCTTACTCCTCTCACTTTGAATTTATTTAGTTTCTCTTTTTGTAATTTCTTGAGTTAGGAACTTAGATAACTGTTTTGACACTTCTTTTCTTGAGTGCATCCAAAGCTATAACTTTCTCTTGGCATTGCGTCACCTATAGCTCACAGATTTTGACATACTGTGTTTTCATTTTTATCCATTTTAATTTTTTAGATTTCATCTTTGAATCATGGACTATTAGAAGTGTTTTGTCTATTTTTCAAATGTTGAGAATATTGCGGCTATTATTCTGTTACTTATTTCTACCTTGATTCCATTTCGATTAGACATAGACTCTGATTTCAGTTCTTTTGAATGCCTGAGGCTAGATTTATAGCCCAGAATATGGCTACACTGGTAATGCTAAATGGCTGTCTGTCTTGGAATATGGTGTCTGTCTGCAGTTACATGAAAAGAAGGTGCATTCCACTGTTATGGAGTGGAGTGTTCTTAAAAATTAGTTGAATCTTGTTTGTTGCTGACGTTATGGAGATCTTTTATATCTGTGCTGATTTGCTGTCTAGATAATCTGTCATTTGTTGAGAGAGAAGTGAGCTGGCTGATTTTATATGTCAATTTAGCAGGCTATGGTGCTCAGATATTTGGTCCTACACTAGTCTAAATTTGTTGTGATGTAGTTAAATCAATTGGCCTTAGGTAAATCAGATTATCCTCCATAACGTGTGGGGGCCTCATCTAATTAGCTGAAGTTCTCAAGAGCAAGAGAATTTTCCTTAGGGTGATACTGTTTCTAGGCTATAAATAGACATCTTACTCAAACTCCCTTCCTTTTCACCTTTTCTCTATCTGGTATTTGACCTAAGGAACGTGGGGCACAGAGATGCAGGAACCTCCAATTTATTGACAGGCCTACAGATTTTGGACTTAAAAAACCAATAATTTGGACTTGACCCCCACAATTACGTGAATCAATTCCCTGTCTATCTATTTATCTACCTATGTCTATATCACCGCTTGTGTTTTTTCTAGAAAACTCTGAGACAAGAGCTATGCAAGTCTTCAAACTTAACTGGGAATTTATTTATTTCTTCCTTCAGTGTTATCAGGATTAACTTCACATACTTTGGGCTCTGTTATTTGGTGTATACACATTTAAGATTGTGGTGTCTTCTTGGTGGGCTGACCTTTTAAGATTTTAGAATATCCCTCTGTCTCTGGTAAATTTTTTTGCTGTAAAAGTTTTCTTTATCAAATATTTATGTAGCTACTCCTGGTTTCATTGGTTAATGTTTCTATGGTTATTTTTCTCATCTTTTACTTTTGACCTACCTACATCTTTATATTTGAAGTAAATTTCTTATACAAAAAAAACAAAACATCTCAAACCAATGCTGTTGTATTGATTCCAACCTATAGGGAACCTAGAGGGACAGAGCCAAACTATCCTGCAGGGCTTCCAGGCAGTGGCTGGTGGATTTGAACTACTGGCATTCTGGTTAGGAGCTGTATCATTTAACCACTGTGCCACCAAATTAGGTTATATATTTTAATTCATGTTGCCAGTCCCTCTCATTTAATTTTTATGTAGACCATTTACATTTAGTCTAACTATTGATATTTTAGTTTTCAGCATTGTCTTTTACTGTTTATTTTCTATTCATTCTCTCTTCTTTTTACTGCCCTCCTGTGAGATACTTGAACATATTTTAGAATTTCATTTCAATTTGTGTTTACCGCTTTTGAACGTATCTCTTACATAACTGTTATAGTGGTTGCTCTAGGTATTACATAATATGTATATAACCTATCCCATTCTATTAGTGTCATATCTGTTCAAGTGAAATGTAGAAACTGTATACCTTTATATATGTTTATTTTCACCTAATTTGAAGATAATTATCTTAAATATTTTCTCTACACACATGGAAAACTAGATCACATCATACTGTACTTTTTGCTTCAATCATGAAATGTAATTTTGAAAGCTCAGAAAGACAAGTCCACTATATTTTTGCTCTACTGTTCTTTCTTTTGAAAACTTCCATTAGTTATTCTTTTAGAGGGATTTACTGACAAAAGATTGTCTTAGTTTCCTTCCTTTGAGAATGTCTTGTTTTTCTGTTTTCAAAGAATATTTTTGCTGGATATAGAATTCTGAGTCGACAGTTACTTTTGTCTTTTAAAATTAAAAAATAATGTGCCACTTAGTTTTGACTTTCACAGCCTCTAACGAGATACGTACTGTTATTTCTGTTGTTTTAGTTCCTTCCTTTGCCACCCCGACCCCCAGTCAGAGGTAAGGCATTTTTCTCTAGTTGCTTTCAAGATTTATTTTTGTCTTTAGTTTTCAGAAGTTTGACTCTAAGTATCTTGGCATGGATTCCTTTGTTTTATTTTGATTGAAATTCACTTATTTTCTATGTGTGAATTTATGTCTCATGCCAAATTTGGGAAAATTTCAACCTTATTTCTTAGACTTTTTCAGCTCACCATCCCTGTCTGTCTATCTCAATCTCTCTCTCTCTGTATTTATATAATGACATGTAGATATATTTCTATTTCCACAGTTCCTTAAGTCTGTTATTTTTTCAGACTGTTTATCGTCTCTTGTTCAGATTGTTTGTTTCTGTTACTCTTCTATTTCATTGACTCCTTCTCTCTTTTCCATTTTGAAGTTGAGTGTGTTCACTGAGGATTTTTTTTTTCAGTACTGATTTTTTTAGTTTTAATATTTCTATCTCCTCTGTATCTTTTGTTGTTTTGTGGAGATGTTATAGTTTTTCATTTTTAAGTGTAATTGTAATTTATGATGGTTGCTTTAAATCCTGACCAAGAATTTTATAGCCAGCCAAGTGTCTATTGATTATCTTTTTTCATTTAAGTCATGATTTTTCTAGTTTCTTGGTATGACAAGCAATTTTTGTTTGAATCATGGACATTTGAGACTTTAACCTGTAGGATTATTTCACAGCACTTTCCCTGGCACTGCTCCAGTGAGGATGGCCTTGCCTATTTCTACCACAAAAACAAAACAAAACACATTGATGTTGAGTTTATTTCAACTCATGGTGTCCCAATAGGATATAGTAGAACTGTTGCAGGAGTGTCCAAGAAGAATCTAGTGGATTTGAACTGCCACACTTTGCATTAGTAGTTGAGTTTTTTAGTGCTGCATCACAAGGGCTCCGTTACTACTACAAGGAGGTAGAAATGCAGTTTTCCCTCTTGGTCTCCGTTTATCCTGGGGAAGGGAGGTTCTTTTCCTTACAGAGTAGGGATGGGAGTTTAGGTTCCATACTAGGTTTCTGCTGATACTGTACCCAGTGAGAAACCATGGATGCCTTGTTTCTTGTCCTACCTGAGACCTCTGAGATGTCATCATTACCTCTGGTTGGTGTTGAAAGTCCTGACTCTTCAGTAACCCTACTCTGACTCTGTCTCAGTGAGAAATTGGCAGAGATCCTTAATATCTCCAGGTGGAGGAGGGTGTCCGGACTGTCTTTGTAGTCTCCACTGATACCATAGTGGTATTACTGTGAAGGGAGATGAAATTTCCAGCTCCTTCCTTGGCCTTCTCTGACATGACCCTGGTAGAGGTATTGTTGTGCTTCACTGCAATTTGGAGAGAGGTTTAATGTGGCATAGTTCTGTCCAACATGACATATGCAGAGAACTGGGATCTTCTGGAATGGCTTAGGTAGAGGTCAGATACAGCTAGTTTTATCCATTATCCTCTTCCTCTTCTTTCTTCCTCAGTAAGATGTTATGACCGTAGATGTCATTTCGCAACCTTGATGGAAAGGTCAATATATAACAGACATTGAATATCTTATCTTAGGAGTTGGTAAACTTTTTCTGTAAAGTTTTGAATAATAAATAATATTCATGAACTACCATCTCTGTCATAGCTACTGAGTTATGCTGTTATAGCATGAAGGTAGCCATAAACAACACTTGAACAAATGGGTATGACTGCATTAAAAAAAAAAAAAAAAAAAAACTGGCAATAGGACAAATTTGGCCTATGAGTTCTAATTTGCCTATGACTGTGTTATATTATTCTGCAACTGAACAATGTCAGACTGAAAAACTCTTCTTGTCAAGGGAAAAAAATAAAACAGTTTTTGTTGAAGTCATTATGTTTGGGAAGAATTGATGCCTTTGAATTCTGCTGGAGAAGAATGTTACATGTACCATGTTGAGTGTTGAATGTACCACCAAAAGAACAAATGGATCTGTTCTAGAAGAAGTACAACCAGAGTGTTCCTTGGAGGCAGATGGCAAGACTGCATCTTACATACTTTGGACATGTTTTCAGGAAGGATCAGGCTCTGGAGAAGGACATCATGCTTCGTAGAGTGGAGGGTCAGCAAAAAAGAGGGAGACCCTCAACAAGGTGGATAGACACAGTGGTCCCAACAATAGGCTTAACCATAAAAATGATTGTGGACCTGGTACAAGACCGGGCAGTGTTTCATTATGTTGTATATAGGATTGCTATGAGTCAGAAGCCATTCAGTGGTGTCTAACAACCACCACCTTGTATTTGGGTAGTCTTATTTGTAGCTGAACATATTCCTGATCTAAAGCCCAGATGTAATATGTCCAGACTTCTCACTGATGTTATTGTGAAGGCAAGGAAATTCTAAAGTTCACAGTCGTTAAATGTTTGACAACTAGTCCAAGGCTTGGCTATATGAACATAACCAGAAGTGTCTCAGAATACAGGCCTGGTAGTTCTTTTTCCAAAAAATCATGGCCTTGAAAACCCTGTGGAACAGTTCTACTCTGTACACATGTGATTGAAATGAGTCAGAATTGACAAGGCAGCAACTAAGAAGAACAATAAAATTTCCAAAGAGTTACATTAGTAGTAGAAGCATTAAAGAAATGAGACGGTACATCCATGAATTTTCTACTTCATGAAATAGAACCACCACTTGCCAACAAGAAGATGGAGTATTCATTTGCCTATTCATCTTTCTCTGTCCCAGATAATTTAATTCACAAAAGTAGGCAACAGTTTTTTGTAACATGTATATTCTTGCTGCGTTGATTAGAGTTCTTTCTGTGTCTGCTCACTCCCACCCAGAAACATAAAATCCCAGTGCCATAGAGTTGATCCTAACTTATAAAGACCCTATAGACTGAGTAGAACAGCCCTAAGGACTTCTAAAGATGAAAATCTTTGTGGAAGCAAATTATCATGTCTTTCTCCCACTGGGTGGCTGGTGAATTCAAACCACCAATTAGTGGACAAATGCTTAGCCATTGTACCACCAGAGCTCCCCAGAAACACAGACATACAAATTACAATCTAGAGGAAAATCACAACTTCCAGAAATCATGAAGTAATACTGGGCACTGATAGATGAAGGCATGCTGTTTGCCTTTTTCATCATTCTCATTACATATCCCTTCCTAAATGTAATGTCCTCTAGCCTAAGAAATTTACATTAACAAAGCTCTCAGATTTTTATGTTGATGAAGTTAGCAAACACATTTTTAAGAATATAACAGCATTAATATACTACTCATTTTTCAGTTTCCCACACCGTGGGGGCTTGCACTTTGCTGTGATGCTGAAGGCTATGAAAATAATATTTCAAATACCAGCAGGGCCACTCAAGGAGGACAGGTTTCAGCAGGATTTCCAGACTAAGACAGACTAGGAAGAAGGATGCAGCTATCTACTTCTAAAGATGAAAACAAAGATGAAACATCGGTAGTTGGAAAAAAACAGCCTTAGTAATAGTAAGAACTAGAGATTGTATAAGAGAATTTTATAAGACCAATTACTTATTCATTACAAATATCTTTCTCACCAACATAAATGGTGACTATATGCGTGGACCTCACCAGATGGAATACAGATGAATCAAACTGACTAAATTTATGAGAAAAAGGATATAGAAAATCTCAACACTATCACCCAAAGCAAGGGCAGGGGTTGACTTCTGTTCCTATGACAATTACAGTTGAAGCTGAAGAAAATTCAGACAAGTACACAAGAGCCAGAGTACGATCTTGAAAGTATCTCGCCTGAATTTAGAGATCATTTATAGATTAGATTTGAGGATAGAACATTAATGACTGAAGACCAAATGAGTTGCTGAATGACATCAGGGGCATTATGCTTGAAGAAAGAGAGAGGTCATTAAAAAGGCGGGAAAGAAAGCAAAGACTATAGTGGATGTCAGAAGAGACTTTGAGAATTGCTCTTGAATGTAGAGTAGGTAAAGCAAATGGGAGAAATGATCATGTAAGGAAACTGAACAGAAGATTTCCAAGGAGAGCTTGAGAGTATGGAGTACAGTATTACAATGAAATGTGTTAATACCAGGGATTAGAAAACCAAAAGGGAATAACATTCTAGGCATTTTTTTGGACTAAAAAAACTGAAGGAAAAAAATTAAGCCTCAATTTACAATATCCAAGGCTTCTACAGAAAAATACTGAATGATGCAGGAAACATCAAAAGAAGATGAAAGGTATACACAGAGTCACTGTATCAAAAAGTGTTGGTTGACATTCAACCACTTCAGAAGGCAGCATGTGATCAAGAGCCTGTGATACCACAATTACAAAGTTGAAGCTGCGCTGAAGGCATTGGTGAAAAACAAATCCTCAAGAACTGACAGAAAACCAGTTGAGATGTTCCAACAAATGGATGCAATGTTTCAAACAGTCACAAATTCTATGTCAAAGAATTTGAAGGACAGCTACCTGGTAATCAACTGGAAAAGATCAATAGTTTTGCCTATTCCAAAGAAAGATGATCAAACAAGAATGAGGAAGTTATTGAACAGTTTTATTGATATTACATGCAAGTAAAATTTTGCTAAAGATGACTCAAATACAGCTGCAGCTATTGCTCAACAGAGAACTGTCAGAAAGAAATTCAAACCAGATTCAGATGAGGATGTAGAACAACGCATATTACTGCTAATGTTAGGTGGATTTTGATCAGAAGCAAAGAATACCGGAAAGATATTTACCTGTGTTTTGGTGACTGTGCAAAGCCATTTGACTGTGTGGATTGTAAGAAATGGTGTATAACATTGTGAATTATGAGAAATCCAGAACACTTATTTGTGCTAATGCTGAACCTGTATATAGACCAAAGGACAATTATTTGAAGAGATGAAGCAGATACTGAGTGGTTCAGAAAAGATGTGCTTCAGGGTTATATTATTTCACCATACTTACTTAATCAGCATCCTTTGCAAATTATGTGAGATATCAGACTATGTGATAATGAAAGCGGCATCCTAATTTGAGAAGAATTCATTAACAATCTGTGACATGCAGATGTCACATCTTTGCTTGTTGAAAGCAAATAGAACTTGAAGCTCTCACTGGTAAAGATCAAAGACTACAGCCTTTACATTCTAGATTATATCTTTACATAAAGAAAACAAAAATCCTCATAACTGGACCAATAAGTAACATCATGATAAACAGAGATAATACTGAAGTTGTCATGAATTTCATTCAACATGGAGCCACAATCAATGGCCACGGAAGCAGCAGTAAGGAAACTAAAGGATATATTTCATTGGGCAAATCTGCTGCAGAAGGACTCGTCAAAGCATTCAATTACAAAGATGTTACCTTGAGGACTAAAGTGCACCTGGCATTTTCAATCACTTAATATGTGTGTAAAAGCTGGCCTATAAAGAAGGAAGACTGAAGAAAAATTGATGTCTTTAAATTATGATGTTAATGAAGAGTATTGAATATATCACAGATTTCCAGAAGAACTAATGGGAGAAGTACAGACACAGTGTTCCTTAAAAACAAGGGCGACAAGACTTTGTCTTATGTACTTTGGACATGTTATCAGGAGGGACCAGTTTCCCCATGATGAGAAGGATGTCATGCTTTGTAGAGGATCAGAGAAAAAAAGAGAAATGCGAGGAGATGGATTGACACTACAGCTGCAATCAGGGACTCAACATAGCAATTACTGTGAGAATGGCACAGGACTGGGCATGTTTGGGCCAGAAGTATACAGGGTCTCTGTGAGTTGGAACTGACTGGAAGGCAAGTAACAACAATAATATTCATGTTGGTAAGGATGCAGTGAGATTATCAGACTACTTCTAATAGTTTAAAATGACACACTTTGGAGGTAGACACTTCACTAGAAAGGACCTCCAGGCAGCCAAAAGACACATGAGGAGATGCTCATGATCATTAGCTATCAGGGAAATCCAAATCAAAATTGCAATGAAATACCATCTTACCCCCAAAAGTTTGGCCAAACGCTGGAGAGGCTGTGGAGAGATCAGAACTCTCCTACACTGCTGGTGGTATTACAAAATTAGTATAGCCTCTTTGGAAAGCAATCTGGAGCTTCCTTAAAAATCTGGAAATAGATACATCATTTGATCCAGTAATCCCACTGCTTGGAATTTATCTTACAGAAACAAAAACTGTAACAGAAAAGACACATGCACAAGAATGTTTACTGCAGTAGTCTACAATAGCAAAAAGATGGAATCAACCTAGGTGCCCATGAACAAACCAATGGATAAACAAATTGTGGTACATATATTCAAGGGAACACTGTGCAATGATAAAAAAACAATGAAAATTTTAGGACACATCTCATAACCTGGTTTCAGTTGGAAGACATTATGCTGAGTGACAGCAGCAAAGGGACAAATATTGTATGAGACTCCTACCATGAGGACTGAAAAATAGACTTATGTACAAAAGGAAAGTCTCTTTGATGGCTACAAGGGTGAGGAGGTGGGGTGATGATTTACCATAGATTACACAGTTGATAGAGATTAGAAATTTTGTTCATTTACTTTATCCTCGGTGGGGGGGAGGCAGGAAAGTATCTAACTATAAACTTGTTCAAAGTGGAGAGACCTTGAAAGAATTCTAAACTTATTTTTGCACTGTATAAATTTCTATTATTTTTTAAATTGAGTTTTTGGAAATGAAGTAATTCTTTATAGCTGTATTTACAACTAATCTTATTGTATATGATAAACTTGCTTATATTTTTGTAAAGCTGTATATATGGTAATGTATTTATTTTATAAAAGCAAAACAAACAACAACTTCACAGTATTGTATCAAAGCTTTGAAAGAGTTCCTATGTTTTAATCCATTTATTGTATCTTGAGGAAGCTTTCTTCTGGAAGTAACCAGTATGTAAACAAAGTTTATATGTAAAGAATGCTCATTGTAACACAAATTTCAATATTGGTAAATTAGAAACATTCTGTATTTCAACAATAGATAGGTTGCTAAATTGAGTTTGAAATGTCCATGTAAAAGAATATTCAGTAAACATTCTAAAATATTTTTAATGGACAAAAGTAATACCTTAAAATGTTGCTAATTGGAAAATAGTCAATATAAACATTCAATAAGAAAAATATCCTTGTGCTCTCATTCTAGCTTTTGTTTTAATTTTCTTATGACTGCATTCTCAAATTCTCTTGTTTTCTGTATATTTCTGTTTTACAAACCTACCTAGGTGTTTTTATCTGCCTAGACCTTTTGTGATGAACAAGACACATGTGTCCCACATACATTTCCCTCCTCTAGGTTTATTGAGAAGCCACTTTCTATTAACACTTCATATGGCTGTCAGAAGACCTGTATAACTGTTTGAAGTGGTAGAAATGGGTGTGTGCTGCAAATTACTATTTTTAAAGGGTATTGTACAGTGCAGCGCATCCTGTAGGGTCATATGTTTGCCATTAAGCCTGTGCATGAGTCCAAAAGACATCTGTTTCCCAGAATCCGGTGGAACATATGTGTCCTACCAGCACTACTCCCTCTGGAGTCCAGAAGGACCTATGCATCCACTCCAAGTCCAGAGGAATGTATATGCCCCACCAATCAAATCTCCAGAGTCCAGAGGGACATACTCAATTCACATACACAAAATGATTCAGCATATATCCCATTCATAATATTAAAATAAATCAACAAAAGTTTTTTTTTTTTTTAAATTTGATTTGGTCATGAAAGGGATAGAAAAGACAAGAAGGAATTACAATAAAATATCAGCCACTACTATTTCTTGGGTGGTGGGATGACACGTAGTTTTAATATTTTCCTTATATTTGTTGCTTTCTGATTTTTATACAATGAGCAAACATCATAAAAAAATTAAATGCAGAATAAGTCATGATCCAAACAAATCTGTGTATATATGAAAAAATTTAGTTTGTTTGCCATTAAAAAGAATCTCTATTATTATGCCTCCTACAGATCTGGTCATTTTTATTCACAGAGAACAAACTCTTGACTTTGTTACCTTAGAACTTTTCTCTTAACGTTTCTCTTCCTTAGTATTTTAAGGTCAGAGGGAGGGGAGTGCGAAAAGCTTTTCCTTGATATAATATACTCTGCATCAAGTATTAAAAATAACCCAATATCGTTCATAATAGATGCACTCTTTAAAAATCACACAGTCTGATGTCACTTTACACTCTTGCCCATTGCTTTCTCCCATAGCATAAGAGTTAAAAACCCAGAAAAGATCCAGGGAATACAACTTGAGAACCTTAGGCATTCTTTCTTTGGAAGTAATTTATTCATCTATTTAAATCACTCCATTGATTATAATATGTATATAAATATTTCAATGATCGAGTGAAAATGTACAATCCCATATAAATTTGCACACCCACCAATGAGAGGATCTCACTGCTCTCCCTGTCCAGTGACAGCACGCTCCTGTTCTCTGTTTTGTACATGTCATATCCTCCTAACCATCTCCTATCCCCTCCTCTCTTACTGTCCCCCCCCCGCGTCCAGTAAGAGATCAGCAGGATGGCATCCTATAGTTGCATAGAACCAAAAAGTGCACACATGATATGGTCGCTCTGTGTCACCAAGTCCAATCCATTTCTGTCCGAAGAGTTGACCTTCATTATGATTTATGGACAGGGCAGCATCAGGGCGAGAGGCCATGCTCCCAGGGGAACCCTGAGGCCCCTGGACCATCAGTTACCATTTTTTAGTGGAGATCTCAGGGTGCACCCCTTTTTATTTTCACGTTGCCAGTGAAACCCAACTTTGTGAGCCCCATCACCACTATCACTGGTCGTGGCTGGGCACCATCCAGTTCTTCTGGTCACACGTCGAAGTAATCACACGTTCATGTGGGTCTCTCTGTCTTCTGGGTTCTCTTTGCCCCATGCTGTTTTGGTCCTTGGAGATCATCTGTTTCTGCTGAGTTGGGACCATTTGGTGTACCTCAGATAGTGGCTTGGCAGCTTTTAAGACCCTAGCCACCACTCACCAATATGGGGTGCAGAAGACTCTCTTAGCAAAACGCTAGTTATGCCAACTGGCCTGGAAGTACCCTGAGAGCATGGTCCCCAGACCTCCACCCCAGCTACTCCATCTTTGCAATGTTGGGTTAAGATGGGAGGAGTAATGTTATATTGAAATCCAGTTAAAATTAATCTTCTTTCTAATGTGTGCTGTCACAGATTTCACCCAACCAAGTTTCTGTAAACTAACAATATCCCACCCTTTCCCTCCCTCCCTCCTCACCCTTGCAGCATTCAAAGATTCTTTTCTTCTATGCATGAGCCTGTTTTTAAGTTCTTATAGTAGGGGTCTCATACAATATTTGTTCTTTTGTTGCTGACTATTTGCACTAAACATAAGGTCCTCGAATTGAAACCAGGTTATGAGATGCTTCCTAAAATCATCATAGTTCTTTATCATTGCATGGTGTTCCACTGAGTATATACACCATAGTTTACCTATCCATTCCTCTGTCGTTGGGCGTCTGGGTTGATTCTAGTTTTTGCTGTTGTGGACTGTGCTGTGATAAGCATTCTTGTGCATGTATCAGTTGGTGTGAATAGCCTTGATTCTGCAGGGTATATTCCAAGCAGTGGAATTACTGGGTCAAATGGTGTATTTATTTCCAGCTTTTATGTAAGTGCCAGATTGCTTTCCAAAGAGAATGCACCATTTTGGAATCCCACCAACATTGCAGGAAAGTTCCAATTTCTCCACAGCCTCTCCATCATTTGTTGTTTTGCATTTTTTTCGATCATGGCCAACCTTGCTGGGGTGCCATGGTGTCTCATCGTAGTTTTAATTTGAATTTCTTTTATAGCTTAAGATCGTGAGCATGTCTGCATGTGTTTTTTGGCTGTCTGAATCTTCTCTTTAGAGAAGTGTCTATCCATCTCTTTTGCCCATTACTGAATTAGATGATTTATCTTTTTCTTATTGATAGATTACAGAGATCAGGCATCAGTCTGACATATAGTTGCCAAATATTTCTTCCCGTTCTGTGGGTGGTCTTTGAATTCTTTTGATAAAGTCTTTAGATGAGCAAAAATGTTTGATTCTTAGTAGTTCCCATTTACCAATTTTCTCTTCTGTTGGTTGAGCTTTGTCAGATTTTGATGTCCATCTACATTGTGTATTAAAACTTCCATTGTTGATCCTACTTTTTCTTGGATGAGCTTTATAATTTTAGATTTGTTATTTAGGTCTTTTATCCAATTTGAGTTGGTTTTTGTATAAGGCATGAGATATGGATCTTATTTCACTTTATTGCAGATGGATGTCCAATTTTGCCAGCACCATTTGTTGAAGAGATTGTCTTTACCCCAGTTTAATGTCTTGGGGCCTTTGTTGAATATCAGCTGTTCATAAGAGGATGGTGTCGTCTCTGTGGTCTCAATTCTACTCCATTAATCTATCTGTGTCTTATAAAAAATATTTTTACATCTATTTATTTGATTACATTGTTGTAGAAGTTGGTACACAGGTAAAACAATTATGTTCTTTTACTCTAGTATGACTTACAATGTTGAACTAAAGAAAAGATGTGTGAATAAGCAAATAGAATGCAATTATCCAGTTAAATACACAGTAGAAGAGAAAGGATAAAATGAATGTATGTTCAGAATGTGATGATACATACAAATGAATAAAATGTAGCTAGTAGAAAATAAGAAAAAATTACAGATTTTGAGTAAGCCTGTTTTCATAAAAGTCGTGCCTAACCCAAGGCATGATGTTTTCTGTTGCCTCATTTGCATATTAAGGGTGGGCAATGAGCAAGGAAGACTGAGGAAGAACTGACATCTTTGATTATAGCATTGGCGAAGAACATTGAAAACACCATAAAGCACCAGAAGAAGGAAAATAATCTTGTCTTAGGAGTACAACCAGAATGCTACTTAGAAACCAGGATGGTGAGACCAGGTCTCACATACTTTGGACATATTATTAGGAAGGAGCAGTCCCTGGAGAAGAACTATGTAATACCAATAAGCTCAAAATTTAAAGTAGAGGATGAGCAAAAAGGAGGAAGACTCTCAACAAGATGGATTGATGCAGTGGCTTCAACAATGGGTTCATGCATAGCAACGTTTGTAAGGATGGCACAGAATTAGACAGTGTTTCATGCTATTGTTCTTAAGGTCACAGTAAGTAGGAACGGACTCAAGGGCCCCTAACAAGACCAACAACATAATAATTCAATAAAACACATAAAAAAGACTGTTGAATGGATGAATACTTCTACCATCATACTAAGAAAAGTATTTTTCTTCCTTGCTGTATCCCAGGATTCTGTACCTTCATGCTACTGAAACTTCAGACTGGGTAATTTTTTGATGTGGTGGCTTCCCTGAACACTGCAGGATACTAAGCAGTATCCCTCACCTAAAATGCCAGTAACAGTCTTCTCTCCTAGTCATGACCATCAACAATGTATCCTGACATTACCAAGTGTCTCCTTAGTAGCAAAACTGCCCCTGTTTGAGAATCATTGTTTTAACCCTTAAGAGCCCTGGTGGTGAAGTGGTTAAAGTGATTGACTGCTAACCCAAAGGTCAGCAGTTCAAAACCACCAGTGGCTCCACACAAGAAAAATATGGCAGTCTGCTTTGGTTAAGATTTACATCAACTTGATGGTAGTGAGTTTGGTTTTAAACCCTCTGAAATGTTAACTTAGCTATAGGCAGCTGGAGAAAAAATGAAACACAAGTTTTAATTTATCATGTTCAAAAGCCTGTTAAAGTTGACTGTGGCACCCAAGAAAAGGTCTGTACATGGCAATTGATGAGAGACTCAATGGATTCTCAGTATGGTGTCATAAAAGTTGCAAGACACTCTCATTAAATGTTATTGCTGTGTGCCATTGAGTTGATTCTGACTCACGGCTACCCTACATGACAGAGTAGAAATACTCCATATAGCTTCTCAGGATATAATCTTCATAGGAGCAGATCACCATATCTTTCCTCCTGTGGAGTGGCTGGTGGGTTTGAATTGCTGACTTTCCACTTAGCAGCTGAGTGTTTAAAGCCATTGCTATGCCAGGGTTCCGTTTTATATGTTAGCACCTAATAAATGCCATATAGTCGTTGCTGGCCCAGAAAAAAAGAGTCTCATTAATGGACTGTCATCAACTAAAAATATGATTATGATTTTCATATTTATACCTACTATTTACTAAAATCTTGATTGTTTTAAACAGTTGCCATATTTTGACACTGTACCTCTGACAGTTCAGTTATGAAAACTAGTATTTATTATGCTAGTGCTATACTGGGCAGTGGGAGAGATACAATCATTAACTCACTGTCCATTCTCAGCAGACAGCCATAGGCCCATTGCTTTATGGTCCCAGACTCAGACCAAATCCTTCATCTTCTATTTCAACCTACTTCATACAGAGTGCCTCTCTCCCTAAAGCCAAAAGCCAATCTACTGCCCATTTCTTATAGATAATTATGCTATATATACAAATTTATAAATATGATACACTATAAAAATATATCAAAAGCAAAACACAACCAAAACAAAAATTATTTACCCCTCTCCCTTCTTTCCCTATTTCTCTTTTAATTAGGGTTGCACTGATGAAGATGATTTTTACTCTGAGCAGGGCAGTGGATGGGTATATAATAGAGAAAACTTGAAAGATGGAATACAGTGCTACATAGAAGACAATTTATAAAGAAAAATATATTTGTGGTACAAAACTGAAGAGATGAAAAAGGTCAGGTATGAGCCAAGAGGCTGAGAGATATTTAGAAGAGGGATTATAGCTGAGAATTGTGGGACTTTGTGTTTTTAAGAAGTCAGTCTAAGGAGATTTCAATATAGTAGTTCATTAACAATAATTATTATTTAACACTCAAGCAGCAAACATTTAGAAGAGGTGCTTTGACAGCCATGGTGGGTGTGACTGTTAGCCCAGCTCTGTCAACTTTTTATAAGGAACACATCTCTGGAAACAATTCATGCTAAATCCACTGCCATCGAGTCAATGCTCACTCATAGCAGCAACCCTGCAGGACTGAACGGAACTGCTCCATAGAGCTTCCAAGGAGAGCCTGGAGGATTTGAACTGCTGACATTTTGGTAAGCGAACTGTACCACTTAAACACTATGCTACCACAGTTTCCAATTCGTGTTCATATGCGAAAAAGTTGGCCACAGGATGGGACTAAGAGCTTCCCACTCTTTTCTTTGAGCGCAGGGTTTCCTATGCTTATTTTCCCTGAATATATTTCACACATTGTCTTTTGGTACTTATCTTTGACTCTCAGATCTGATGAAGCAGCTTCTTCAGCTCATCCCCTCTTACTTGATTCTGGTAAATCTTGAAGGAAAAATACTCCCTGTGACCTTAGAAACTTGGATTACCAGGAACAAATTTTTTCCAGTCTTTCCATTGGGAGACTTTTTAGATATGGCAATTTGGGGCCTGGCTTGCAAGCTGAAGGCAACACATGGAGTCCTCGTTGTTGCTGTTAGGTGCCTTCGAGTTGGTTCTGATTCAAAATAATCTTATGTACAACAGAACAAAACACTGCTCACTCCTGTGCCATCCTCATAATCATTGTTATGCTTTAGCCTATTGTTGCAGGCACTATGTCAGTTCATTCATTTTTTCCCCTGGCCTTCTTTTTTAGCAAGCATCATGTCCTTCTTCAGGTACTAGTTTCTCCTAAGAACATGGCCAAAGTACATGAGATGAAATCTTGCCATCCTCACCTCTGCAGAACATTCTGGCTATGCTTCTTGGAAAACAGATTTGTTCATTCTTTGGCAATCCATGGTATATTCAGTATTCTGCTCCATCAGTATAATTCAGAGGTATCACCTCTTGATTTTCCTCGTTCACTTTTCAACTTTCCCATGCATGTAAGGCAAGTGAAATCACCATGGTCAAGTGCACTTTAAAGTACCATCTTTGCTTTACAACACTTTAAAGATATCTTTGGAGTCCTTATAACTGTAAAATTAGTGCTGTATTTATTATAACTCCTCCTGCATTATTCAAGATTCTTTTGAATTCTTTTGTCACTTTGCTAGATGATGGGGATGCAATTGAAACTCATTAAGCAAAACAAATAAATCAACAAAAAACCATTTTGTTATGAGAGGGCTTAATTGGCTCGTGTAAACTGGATGAAAATCTACTGTTCAATGACTTTAGACACCAGTAAGTACAGGGTTCTTTATCTCTCTCCATTTCTAAGACATAACTTTCCTGTATTCAAAACGAAGAAGATGAAGGTGAACAGAAATAGGAAAAGAGTCATTATCAACACTTCATGTTTCCCTTTTCTTCAGCTAAGAAATTGGATACTTGGAGTAAAAATCTTCATCCTGTGGCATGACCTAAATCATAATGCCTGGAGCATGGGACCTTAGTGCTCTTATTTGTATGAAGTTGCCATAGTTTTCTGTTAGCTGTTAACTATTAAACATAGTAGTATAAGGAAGTGTACCAAGAAATCACTTGGTTTCATCCTGACACCTTCCTTCTTTTGCTGGGAAGCAGCAACAATTCTTTTCCCTGTGATTGTTAAGAACCCTAACCCTAGCAACAGTATTATTTCTGTGTATCCTTTACTTTCAGCAGAACCACAGGTCCAAAATGGGTAGGAAGCAATCTCAACTTTCAAATCAAAAGTACCATCATTGAGTAAATTGTTCTCTAAAAGCCATAGCTTTCATTGAATCTTCAGTGTGTCATTTCATTATTCTGTAAGGTCAGCTGATTTTGACTGAGTTTCATATGAAATCAATGAAACCTGGGAATATCAGCTCAATTAAATACTTCTTTTGTGCACAGTGATTTCCTGGTCATAAACAATGCTGCTAGGACAAAATGATGGCACAGCTGGGTGGCAAGAAGCATATCTGTGTATCTATCATCTAAATATCATAAAATAGTTTTCCACCGTGATCATGTATTAGAATCACCTGGGGAGTGTTTTTAAAATTCCATTACCTGGGTCCTGTCCCATTCTAATTAAATTGAAATCTCTAGGGTATTATCTAAAATCAACATTTTAATATAATTCTCTTGGTGATTGCAATAAATAACCACAATTGAGAACCACTGATAGAGAGCAACCTCAGGAAAAAAAGGGGAAATATTATTTTTGCGTTGTTTAGAAAGTTGCTGAGAAACTCATGTGTGATAACCCATTGATGCCTAGTTGATTCTGACTCGCAGAGACCCTGTAGGACAGAACAGAACTCTCCCATACTGTTGCTAGGAGTAGCTAGTGGACTGGAACTGCTAACTTTTTGGTTAGCAATCAAGCTAATAACCACTGTGGCATTAGGGCTCACATTTGTGATAAGGTTACTGTAAATGAATATTTTAGTTTAAATGTTTATATAGAAGTTTTCATATTCAGAAATAGAATGATATACAGACATACACACACACAATTTCATGTAATTTTTTCCTAAGTATTTCAGAATACCCCAAGCCTGTTCATATGGTGTTGAAAGAAAATAGTTTTTCTCTTTGATCTTCAAATGGCTATCTTGGAAAAACTTATTTTTCAGTGCCGTGGAATCTCAGATGGGTGAATTTCCAATTATCTATTTATAAATGAGATTCTGACCTCACTGCAGGAAAGGTTATGCCTAGTGTGCTCTCTCAACCATATGGCTGAGAAAATGAAGTGGTAAGTTTATTCTTCTGAGATATATGTTGATGGCTCAGCTAATTAGTCTTTTCCAATATGTGTCACTGCTATTAGAAGACATGAGGCAGAGAAAATCTCTGGCTTTCAGTTAATAATACACCATGTTACTTTGAAATAAAACCAGGTAGATGAATTGGTAATCTTTATTAGGAGACACATGAGTAAAATCCTATAATTATGCATTCCACTGATTGGACCCCATTATTTTTACTAGAACTGGAGTATATTTATAGTGAAATTTAATATAACAATAGTTTATAGCTTAAATATGGTGGGGTGTGTGTGTGTAGCTGTAATAACTATTTTAATAAAAAATGCCTGGTTATACTCTGTTGGTGTGCCTAGCTTGGTCTACACATTCTGTTTCTTACAGTCAAGACAATTCTTGTTTGTACTCATATATGTAACATTCTAACCCATAGTTTGCAACCACTTCTGTCCCAAAGACCAATGAGACTATGAAGGACCTAAATCTCAAACCCAAGTAAACAAACAACAACCACAAAAGTCCATTGCTGTTGAGTCAGTTCTGACCCATAATGACCTTATAGGTCAGAGAACTGCCTCATAGAGTTTCCAAGGAGTGTGGAGTGGATTCAAACTACAGACCTTTTGGTTAGCAGCTGTGTAACTTACCACTGTGTAACCAGGGGACCCATGGAGGACCTAGAATGTGTAAATTTCTGGTTTATCGTTGTTACTGTAATGCTAGCACTGGTAAACAATATGCTTTCTTGCCTTCAACCCTTACCTTCGACCTACCTCAACTGACTGTGCCTGCTGACATTAAAACATTTGTAACAACCAATCTATTTCCACTTTGGAGAAAAATAATCTTCATCTTGATGTCAGCCCTGGCTTTTGGCAAATATAATTTTGTTTCATTTTCTTTTTTTCTAGTAAGTATTTTGAGTTTGATGATAGATTTTCAAATTCCTGTTTCTGTATGTCATCCCTGTTCTCTGTTCTTTTCTAGAACTCAATCTTTGGCCAGTTTGGTAGGTCTTTGGAAAGCACTACTAGTTTCGGCAAGTGTAATTTACTTTCCAAGCTGTTAAGAAGTAATTAACTACTTTAAATGTTATTCTCTCTTGGAGTTGAACTTTAGTTCGATTTTTTATATAGTAGCAACTTATGAATCACAAATTTTATATTTTGACAATATATTATTAATACACACAGAATGACTGTTGTTGTTGTTAGGTGCCGTTGAGTCAGTTCCGACTCATAGCGATCCTGTGAACAACAGAACAAAACACTGCCCAGTCTTGTGCCGTGTCCACAATCATTTTTATGCTTAAGCCCATCATTGCAGCCACTGTGCCAATTCACCTTGTTGAAGGCCTTCCTCTTTTTCACTGACCCTTCATTCTACCAAGCATGATGTCCTTCTCCAGGGACTGATCCTTTCTGCCAATACGTCCAAAGTATGTAAGGTGCAGTCTTGCCATCTTTGCTTCCAAGGAGCAGTCTAGTTGTACTTCTTGTAGAACAGATTTGTATGCTGTTTTGGTGGTTCATGGTACATTCAACATTCTTCCCCAACATCTCAATTCAAAAATATTAGTTCTTCTGTCTTCTTTGTTCATTGTACAGCTTTCCCATGCACATGATATGATTGAAAATACCATGGCTTGGGTCAGGTGCACTTTAGTCTTCAAGGCAACATCTTTTGAATAATTTCAAGAGATCTTTTGCAGCAGATTTTCCCAGTGTAATGAGTCTTTTGATTTCTTGACTGCTGCTTTCGTGGGCATTGATTGTGGATCCAAGTAAAATGAAATCTTAGACAACTTCAATCTTTTTTCCATTTATGATGATGTTACTTACTGGTCTAGCTGTGAGGATTTTTTGTTCTCTTGATGTTGAAGTACAATCCATACTGAAAGCTGTGGTCCTTAATCTTCATCAGTAAGTGTTTCAAGTCTTCTTCACTTCCAGAAACTAAAGTGTTGTCATGTGTGTAACAAAAGTTGATAATGAGTCATCCTATGATCCTGATGTCTCATTCTTCTGTGCAGAATCCAGCTTCTCAGATTATTTGCTTGGCATAGAGATTGAAAAGGTATGGGGGAAAGGCTACAGTCCTGACACACACCTTTCCTGACTTTAAACCATGCACTGTCCCCTTGTTCTATTTGCACAACTACCTCTTGATACATATACAGTTTATTTAAGAGAGCAAGTGTTCTAGAATTCCCATTTTATGCAGTGTTAGCCATAATTTGTTATGATCCACAGAGTCAAATGTCTTTGTACAAGGTATACTTCATTTGCATAAAATACAGTGTCTTCTAAAGTTCTATGACATTGTTGCCATTGCTAGGTGCTGAATCAATTCTGAGTCATGGTGACCTGAGGTATGCTGAGTAGAATTGCTCTATAAGATTGTCAAGGCTGAGACCTTTCAAGAGCAGATGACCAGGCCTGCCTTGCAAGATGCTTCTGAATGGGTTCAAACTGCCAGTCTTTTGGCTAGTAGTCAAGTCAGTAACTGTTTGTACCATCCAGAAGGTCCCGTATATCCATAGTAAACAAAAATATTTAAAAATAGATCATGATGTTATAAATCGAAAATATTGTAAATTAAAATTAAAATGTTCTAAATTATTAATAGAGTGCTGTTGTCTAAATTATCAAGTATGGAACCAGTGTCATTAACTGTCTATGACAAGGTAAAATGTCTAATAGGATTTGCATGGGCCAAACATCTTTCAAAGTTTTGTGCTTATTTTGCTTTTGTTAAATAACATGGTGTCTACATTTCCCTTTCATACTGGAATACTGATCTGTTTCCTGTCACACAAAAAGTATCACATGAATGATATTTTCCTGAAAATGTTAACACTTACCTTTTAATAAATAAAAATTAAAATAAAAAAAGACTTTAACATCCTTCATGGGAAGAATTTTATATCTTCAATGTTGAACTTACTTATGAAAAAAAGAATACTTAAAATGGAAAGGATTTAGGGAAATGAAGTTGGCATGGGTAGCATAAATAAAGTATAACGTTTTCTAACATTCATTCTGCCCCTTCTCTTTTAAGAGTTGTCTTATCATCTCTAGAATAAAGTTTTTAGCCTGATCGTCAGTGACATGATGTCAAGCTAACAACTCTAAGTATTTATAGTCAGGTATCTTATGTTCTTGTCCTCTCTCATTCTCAATCTTGACAGGACCAATACCTTTGGATTATATATATATATATATATATAATGTATATATTATAAATGTGTGTATACATGTGTATATATACTCATATACACATATGTGCATGTGTATATTTCTTTCTATATGTGTATGTTACTGTATTCTGTCAATTCTGATGCATAAGTGCCCCCAAGGTTTTACCAAGCTGAAATCTTTACAGAAGCAGATTGGCAGAACTTTTTTCTCTGTGAAATGTCTCATGAGTTTGAACGACTGATCTTTCTGCCAGCAGCCAAGTGCTTCAATCATTGTACCACCAGCACTTCTAAAAAAATTCATTGCCTCTGAGTAGAATTGCCACATAGGGTTTCCAAGGAGTAGATGGTGGATTCAAATTGTCAGTCTTCTGGTTAGGAGCCAAGCTATTAACCTCTTTACCACCAGGGCTCCATATGCACACACATGAGTGTGTGTGTGTGGCAGGGGGTGAGGTGGGGGGGTTACTTTTCTAAAGATGCATGCCTAGTCAGAAATTACTGGGAATACAATTCTGGTTAAACAAAATTTGATTCGTTAGTGATTCTGGAAATAAGAGAGACTGAACAACTTGAAGAAACCAGTAAAATGGTGTAAGAAAAGGCTTGTTACGGGCTTAGATCATGTTAATGTTTGGGGAAGGGTCTTGTGAATTGAATGCTCTCAAAGAGTGGAGGATATTCTGTGATTTGGTATATTAGTAAATTATTCTAAAAACGAGAGGGACAGAGTAAGGCTGACACCGTAACTGGAAAAACAACAGTTAACTCTGACGTCAGCTAGCAAAGGGCCATTTAAAAAAAAAAAAATGTTTTTCTTTGTTTTATTGGTTTTGTCTGTGCTGAGACATGATTATGAAGTGGTCTTGTTTTTGTCTTTTTCCCTCCTAGTCACAGAAAAACCTTTTCTGATGTTGCTGTTGTATGACATTGCTTACACTAGATAGGAAAAGAAAAGACCATGGTCTAGCTGTGGTACCAGGCCACTTTTGGGACATCCAGCTGACAGCTCTTGGGTTTGCACTGGCTTTTCTCTCTCTCTGTAATATATGTGTATGTAAACCTATTTTGGATTATCTATTGCATTGTTTTCACATTCTGTTCACTTTTAAGCGTTTTATTATATTGGAACCAAGTAGGACTACTTTAATTAGGGAAAAATCAGAAGAGCAATTAGGTAACTATATAAATTACATAAGTGATAGCATCAAATGACCACTAAATGACTTTTTTCAAATTTTTTATTTAATATAACTGAGTGAAAATGTACATTCCCGTATAAATTTGCATACCCACCTATATGCAGCTTCCACTGCTCTTCCTGCCTGGTGACAGCACACTATTCCTCCCTGATCCATACATGTCTCATCCTTCCAACAGTCTCCTTTCCCCTCCTCTCCACCCACTCTCCTTCCTCCAGCCAGAGGTCAGCAGGATGACATCCTTTAGATGTATAGAATCATAAAGTGCATCCAATATATGGTCACTGCATCGCCAAGTCCAATCCATTTCTGTCCGAAGTGTGGACCCTTCGTTATGATTTATGGTCAAGGGCAGCATCAGGGCAAGGCGCCATGCTCCCAGGGGAACCCCCAAACCACTGGACCATCAAGTGAGGTCTTTTAGTGGGGATCTCAGGGTGCACATCTTTTTATTCTTGTGTTGCCAGGGAGACTCAACTTAGTGAGCTCCATCGCAGCTATCACTGGTGGTGGCTGGGCACCATCTGGTTCTTCCGGTCCCAAGTCGATGTAGGCACCCACTGATGTGGGTCTCTTTGTCTTCTGGGTTGTCTTTCCCTCATGTCATTTTGGTCCCTGGTGAGCATTCCGTTCCTGTTGAGTTGGGACCATTTGCTGTGCCCTCGGATGGCAGCTTGGCAGCTTTTAAGACCCCAGATGCCACTCACCAATGTGGGGTGCAGAGAGCCCTCTTAGCAAAACGCTAGTTGTGCCAATTGGCCTCGATTTCGCCTAAGAGCATGGTCCCCCGCCCCCACCGCAGCTACTCTATCCTTGCAATATTGGGTTAAGATGGAAGGAGTACTCATGTTATCTTTAAGTCCACTTAATATTGTTCTTCTTTCTAATGTGTGTTATCACTGATTTCACCCAACCAGATACCTAGCGACTATCTAATCTAAATCTTCCCCTCCTCTCTCCCTCCCTCCCCTCCCTTGCAGCTGTCAAAGAGTCTTTTCTTCTATACACAAGTCTGTTTTTGAGATCTTATCGTAGAGGTCTCATACAATATTTGTCCTTTTGTCACTGACTACTTTCACTCAACATAATGTCTTCCAGTTGAAACCAGGTCATGAGATGTTTCCTGAAGTTATCGTTGTTCTTTATCATTGCGTAGTGCTCCATTGAGTATATATACCATAATTTACCTATCCATTCTTCTGTTGTTGGGCATCTGGGTTGATTCCATCTTTCTGCTATCATGGACTGTGCTGCGATAAACATTCTGGTGCATGTGTCTGTTGGTGTGAAAGGCCTGGATTCTGTAGGATATATTCAAGTAGTGGAATTACTGGGTCAAATAGTATATCAATATCCATTTTTTAAAGGAAGCACCAGATTGCTTTCCAAAGAAGCTGGACCATTTTGCAACCCCACCAACAGTGTAGGAGGGTTCCACTTTCTCCATAGCCTCTCCAGCATTTGTTGTTTTGTGTTTTTTGGATCATGGCCAACCTTGTTGGGGTGAGATGGTATCTCGTTGCCGTCTTGACTTGAATTTCTTTAATAACTAAAGATCGTGAACATGTCCGCATGTGTTTTTTGGCTGCCTGGATCTCTTCTTTAGTGAAATGTCTGTCTATCTCCTTTGCCCATCGCTTAATTGGATGGTTTATCTTCTTCTTGTTGATATTTTGTAGTATCTTACAGATTATGGAAATCAGACGTCGGTCTGACATAGAGTTTCCAATTATTTTTTCCCATTCTGTAGATGTTCTTTTAATTCTATTAATAAAGTCTTCAGATGAGCAAAAGTGTTTAATTCTTAATAGATCCCATTTATCTATTTTCTCTTCTGATGATTGTGGTTTGTTTGACAGATTTTGGAGTCTGTCCATATTGTATATTAAAACTTCTATTGTTGTTCCTACCTTTTCTTGGATGAGCTTTATCATTTTAGGTTTGATAGTTAGGTCTTTTATCCAGTTGGAGTTGGTTTTTGTATAAGGTGTAAGATATGGATCTTGTTTCAGTTTCTTGCAGATGGATATCCAATTTTGCCAGCACCATTTGTTGAAGATACTGTTTTTACCCCAGTTTAATGTCTTAGGGCCTTTGTCGAATATCAGTTGTTCATAGGCAGATGGTGTCATCTCTGGGGTCTCAGTTCTGTTCCACTGATCTATCTGTCTGTTCTTATACCAGTACCAGGCTCTTTGGACCACTGTGGCAGTGTAATATGTTCTAAAGTAAATGACATTTTTGTCTACTCTTTATTTCTCAGTTGTCTGGATTCAAAAGAAAGTTTACACAAAGCATATGTTAATATATAGACATGACAAAATTACCTGTGCTAGAAAATTTTTACACATTGAGCAGTGATTTACTTCAGCAATATAACGCCACTTATTATATTGCAATGACATTCTTGATATTAACATTACTGATTTTACAGTTTCATTTTTATTTAATTCATAACATTTTTAATTTGTAGTTGGGTAAGAACAATAGCAAGAGGTGCTTAGAATTAATTTTATGGTATACATATATAAAATACTGTTAAAATAATGATCTTTTGATTTTGAAAAAAACTTATGAAAATATTTCTGTACTCAGGTTTGATGAAATTACTAGACTGCATGCCTTCACCCCAGTACACCTGCACTTTCTATTTTCTGTGTTTTCTCATGTTTTATTCTGCCTGAATGACCACCTCTTTATCTTTATATCTTCAAATTTTGTACAACCTTTAAGGACCATCTTAACTGCCACCTACCCTTTCTCACCCCTGTAGTAGGATTTTATCCTTTCCTTCTCTATGCTTTTAACGTATTGGCATACTTAACGTACTGGCCACACACTCTGTTTTCTTTTATTTGTGTGGGTAGTAGTCTGTCTGCCAACTTGTAAACATCTCAGGATGAGGAACTTCATATGAATCACTAGCCACTGCCAAAACAAAAGCCACTGCCAGTGAGTCGATTCCAACTCATAGTGACCCTATAGGTCAGAGTTGAACTGCACCATAGAGTTTCCCAGAAGCCCCTGGTGGATTTGAACACTGACCTTTCAGTTAGCAGATGAATCACTTAACCCTATGCTTACTGGCTAAGTGCTATAGCTGTTAACCAAAAGGTTGACAGTTCAAATCTACCAGAAGCTTCTTGGATACCATATGGGGCAGTTCTGTTCTCACCTATATGGTTGCTACGAGTTAGAATTGACTTGACAACAACAGGTTTCATGAATCACTACTTTTCCTACATTGTTTTACTTAATTTTTGGCACACAAAATTCACTATATAAACATTATTTGCATAACATTAAAGTGATTGTTTAAAATTTTATAGAATTTATGAAAGATTTGTGACCTTGGGCCTTTACATGCATGTGAAAGCTGGACAATAAATAAGGAAGACCAAAGGAGAACTGATGGCTTTGCATTACAGTGTTGGAGAAGAATATTGACTATCCCGTGGACTGCCAGCAGACTGAATAAATCTCTTCTGCAAGGATAGCCAGACTGCTGCTTAGAAACAAGGACGGTAAGACTGTCTTATGCTCTTTGTACTTGTTATCAGGAGGGGTTAGCATCTGGAGAAGGACATCATGCTTGGTAAAGTAGAGGGCCAGCCAAAAGCAGGATGACTCTAGATAGGATGATGCAGTGGATACAACCATGGGCTCAAGCATTAGCAGTGACTGTGAAGATGGAACAGAACAGCGCAGTGCTTCATTCTGTTGTCAGTGGGATTGCTATGAATTGAAACTAACTCGACGGCATGTAACAGCAACAATTGGCATCACAACATCAATCTTCCAATGAAAAGGTCATGGCAATATAATAAACATCTAAGTATGTAATAAAACAATTGAAAAATTGCTTGCTGTAATAATAATAATCAGTTATGTTATCATGAATAATTATTGTGCAATGACTGCATGTCAGACACTGTTCTGAGCACTTAATATGTAAATATTGATTTAACTTCTCAATCAACCCTATGAAGTTGGAAACACTGTCTCCATTTTACAGCCAAGAAAATTGAGGCACAAGGATGTTAAGTGACTCACCCAGAGTCATATGTTTAATAAATAGTAGACTCAGTTTCAAAATTTAAGTTGGGCTTCATAGACCAGACAACTAATGACATAATTAAAGACATGAACCAAATTGCAAAACTACAATTTATATGTAAAATTTACTTTTCACTGTAAGGTTGTCAGGTGCTGGACATGATTTTTAAAGGATTCTGTATTTTACACAAATAAAATGTACCTTGTAAAAAGCCTCCATGTGAGGTTTTTCATCAGTGCCGCTAAGTAAATTTTTTATACGTTACTGTAAAAAAAAGGGGGGGGCAGTGTTCTTACAAAAACACCTTGGAGGAGGGAGGGGTGCAGCAGGGAAACAATGCAGGAGTGTACTAGTTTTGTAAAAACACAGTATTGTAGAATCTTATCAGGAGAACTAAAGTAGATAATCAGGAAAGTTTTCATTGAATTCTATATTTTAAAAATGATCTAGGCTTCATAATTTCCTTAGAATTAATGCACTTAATGTTTCTACATATTTCATACTGGACTACTATAGAAAAACTAATCATGACATTCAACTAAAATAAATATACAAATATGTTGCTATGAGATAAAGCTGAAAGCTCAAAATGCTTAAAGGTATCAAATAGTTAGAGATTGTTACAAGTCCCTATCAACTCATAAACTAATTTCCTTTGATGGAATTTTATAACACTGTCTATTTCTTGTTATGTGAAAATTCTATTTACAGTAAAATTCAAAAGCTTTATCATAGTAACTGGCAGCAAATATACTGGAGTAGAAATTTTACAGTGGGTTTTTTTTCTTTTCCCCTCCAGATGCAACATAGATGACTAACATTTAAGAGACTGAAATTGTATTGGGCGCTTCAATTATTAAATGACAAAAATGTTCCAAGGAAGATGATAAAGACCTTATTCAAGTTTGACTTTTGACCCGTTTGCTCATTTTTAAAAAATAATTTGTTTCCATGCAATGTCCTGTAAATTACAGATGACTGAGATTTATCAAAATAAGCTTAATTGGCATGTCATGGAGAATCTGGCCAGAACATTTTTGAGATGCTCAAATCAAGAGTAAATGAAACTTATGGAATGCCCCTCTACTGTATGAAATCTTACAGGAATGCATAATTTCACTTGTGTGTGAAAACCAGAAATAGATTACAGGAAGTTTAGGCTCCCAAAGATGTATCAGTAACTGGCTTATGGACAAGTGGTTTATGGACAAGTGGTTTATGGATAACTGTTTTACTGGATAATTAAGTCCACGAACTTAGTTGTTCTAAGTGCTACGTACTCACTGCTGAATACCACCGTGGTTACTTTCAAAGCATTCACCTTGGGAAGCTATGCACCAACGCCAGTGACTAGTCTGCTCTTCTCATCAATTTTGGAACTCTTTCTGGAATGGCCGTTGTGCACGATGGCACATTTGCAAGTTTGTGAACTTCATTGCATAGTTGTCTGTGAGGAAGTTTTTAGTCACTAAAAAATAACTGTGTTGGAACACCCTCCCTACTCACCTGCTCTGGCCCCAGTGACTTTTTTCTTTTCCCAAGGTAAAGGCAATACTGAAAGGAAGATATTTTGATGACATTCAGGACATCAAGGTAATAAATAAAACAACAGCTCTGATGGCCACTTCAGTGAAAGAATTCCAAAATTATTTTGAAGGGTGGGCTAGGCACTGTCATTGGTGCATAGCTCCTCAAAAGACATATTTCGAAGGTGACCATAGATGACAACTCAGCAATGAGGTATGTAGCACTTTTTCTAGTATGAGTTCCTGAACTTAATTGTTTGACCTGGTGTGAGAGCCAGACAACTATGCAATGAAGTTCACAAACTTGCCAATGTGCCATTGTGCACAACAGCCATTCCAGAAAGAGTTCCAAAATTGATGAGAAGAGCAGACTAGTCACTGGCGTTGGTGCATAGCTTCCCAAGGTGAATGCTTTGAAAGTAACCACGGTGGTATTCAGCAGTGAGTACGTAGCACTTAGAGAAGATTCAAACAACCCATAAACACAGTGATTTCCTCAGAAATTAAGTCCATCCAATTTACATAGCTAAGTTGTTCAATACTCCTATTTGGCATCTAAGTAATAGTCAAATCTACTGCCCTCAAAAAGCATTAGATTAGAATATTAGCCTTCGGTTGTCATGAAAATTTAAGATTTTGGTTGCTGTTCATTCCTTTCATCTTGGCTTTGTATATATAGGAAATCTTGGTGGTGTAGTGGTTAAACACTACAGCTGCTAACCAAAAGGTCAGCCATTCAAATCCACTAGGCACTTCTTGGAAGCTCTGTGGCTCAGTTCACTCTGTCCTATAGGGTTACTATGAGTCAGCATCTACTTAATGGCAATGGTTTTTTTTGTATATACATAAACTTTTAATCATCATAAATATTTAAGAATATATGACAGATTTTAAACATTGTTGTTAGCTGCGCTAGAGTCAGCCCTTGCCATGTGATGATCCCGAGTACAACTGAACACACTGCTGTGCCTTTCCCATAATCAGCTGATGATCAGACCACTGAGATTCATAGAGTTTTTATTGGTAGCATTTTGAAAGTGGATCTTCAAGGTTTCTTCGTAGCCCATCTTAGTCTGGAAGCTCTGCTGCAACCTGGTCAGCAACACAGTAACAACTAAACCTCCATAGACAGCCGAGCAGTGGCTGTTCATGAGATGCTCTGGCCAGGCATCAAAGCTGCCTCTGCCTCGTGAAAGGTGAATTGTATTATTGAATTACCTCTGATTTTAAACAGTTGTCTTTAAATTAATATTTTGGATACAAGCACATCTCTAAGATTGGGGGCAAGAAAAATAAGGTACAGAGAAGTTACTCAGTGTCATGCTGTTAATTATTGCAAGCACGACCTTAAACTTAAGTCTGCTGATTTTCTGGACAGTGTTATTGCTACCATATTTTATAGGTGCCATCTACTTTATAGTAAAATGGTGAAAACTCATTTAAGTAGTGTAGCTTTTAAATTGCATGAGAAGTTTCAGTTTAGGATAACAGAAAGAGTACTTTTCACTTCAAATCTATTGTTAGAGCCCACTGAAATAAAAGTATAGAAACATAAATGAAGAGAATAGTAAGAGGGTAATATCAAAGCATGGAGAATTTTGTCAGATATCTGGAAGTTAGAAAGAACATAGGAATGCATTAATGGAGAAAATGGAGCGAAGGACATCAGAGTTCAGAACATCTCCACGGGGGACTCCAGTAGCAGTGAGAACTGATCTGCTGTTAGAAACACAGAAAAACTTTAGGTAACAGTTGTAGTAGAGAGATTACTAATGAGTTGAAACAAAATGATTAATTCATCTTCTTTATATAGAAATGTTGATGCCTCTCCCCCTACCAGGGATTCATAACCAGGTCTCCCCCAAAGAGCCAAACAAACAAATCACTTTATCTAAAAATAATTTGAGAAAAGGTATGACCTCTAGATTGCTTATTTTGCTCCCATGTAAAGACTTCCTCATGCTGGCATTTGAAGGTGAGCACATCTGGCCATAAATTGAAGGCAACCAAGTGAGATGCCATGTGCCCTTTCCAGAAATGTTTCCCATTTAGGAGAAAGGATTATAGGGACATTTACTGTTTTATCTAAAAACAGAGGGAACTGACACTGATTTCTAATTTTAATTCTTAAATATTGCGGAATCAATCAGCAATTGCATATTGAAGTTTGTGTTCCCAAGATGCTGACTCTGAGATGAAGAATAGAGTGCACAAAGTCTATGAAGGAATACTTTTGTGATAAAAACCTGCAGAGTAAGTAAAGATGTCAGGATGAGGCAGAGGACAAGACAACACTGTGGTACAATCACAACAAGGACACAGGTGTCTCTACTGGGAATTCTGAGACAGGGTGGTTCTTCAAATTTGATGAGCAAGGGCTCTGGAGCTTTATATTCCAGCATTAGGTGGTGACTCAAATGAGTTGCATTGGTCAGAAGTCAAACTCAGTTCTCCTGAATAGAAGACAAGAATTCTACCAGGAAACTACTGCTACTCTTATATCATTTTTAACCAGTGTTAAACAAGGGTGCTCTTTGCCTAGAAAGGAGACATTGCCTCATCCCTCTGGAATGCTCACCACAAATACAACCATGGTAAAGAGCAGTCGTGGTCTTGTGTTGTTGGCATACCCAACAGGATGTGTAGTGTGAGGAAGCCATGTAGGACCGACTCTCCCAATAGGGAGACAAGATACTAATGGACATTAAAGGAACGGACGTAAAAGTCTACATGTAAAGTTCCAAAGTTATAAAAATTCAGAATGACAATGCAGCTCTCAAAGAGTGGAAAGAGGAATTCAATTATATTGACTCCTATTCTTTCATAATTAAAAACTAGTAAATGCTCTCTTGATGGTACCCACCACCACCAACGGCAAATATTGTCTAAAGCTATTAAATACAGGAAAAGTGATAAAACCTTATTATTTAGAGAAGTGGAGAAGATCATCTTAAAAACTAAGAACATAAAGAATTAAAAGAGGGTGACTTTAAAATGAGAAGAAAGTTGTGGGAAATGATGGTTTTCATTCTGTTTAAGTTCTTAACATGTCCATGTATTTTTATACATATACATCTTCCTGAATCTAAGACTTGACATATTTTTTAAGTTATCGTAGGAAAAAAGTTCTAGAAGCATCGTCTTCAGTCAGTTATAAGATAGCTGAAGTCACAGCATTCAAAGGTTAAAATTAAGAGAATCAAGCAGTTGTTTAGGAGGGAGAAGCAAGTTTCATACACAGCTAGCTAAGACTACCTCTGTTCAAATTAGGAGGCATTTTAAAATAATTAATTTAGCAAACTTTTCTTAAGCATCTGTGTTCAGACAGTGTTCTTAGTGATAGGAATAAAAGATGAATTTTTCTCTGATGAAATTCCCAGGTTAATAGAGGAGGAAACCAATAATTGTAAAACATCATGTTAATTTCAATGTCTAATTTTTAAGTGACTTTTTGATGATTATCAATTTGTATTTTAATTTAAACATCATTTTGTAACCTAAGTTAAACACGGAGCCTCAGATCACCTTTTCTCTTTCTGTGTTGAAAAGGTAACTTAGATTTTAAACCCTCAGTTAGTAGGAAATTGGCTAGAATATTGCTTGGAAGAAAATAAAATCTGCTCGTTTTCTTTTTATTTTTCTTAACCTTAATTGTTTCCTTTCGCTGTGGATAAATAGGAAGATTAATTCTCAGACATTCCTAAAGCTATTCTGGGCTCCAAATTAGATCAAGATGAGAGTTTTCTTCCTTATTACACTACTGCTTCCCGCTGGCAGAAAGTCTCTTGTCTCTGTCACTTGTCTATAGCATGTGCTGTCTGTCTTCCCAATTAAACTGAGAATCCCTAATATTTGTCATTCAGCAAATTAAGAAAATATCAGGGATTCACAACACTGGTTTACATAAAAGTATGTATGAGTTCTGTTAAGCAAATATTGCTGGATTTGATGAAATTTTCAACAACTTAATACCTTCAACAGGAAGGTATTAAGCAGGAACAATTTTAACAAATTATATTACAACATGATCAGAGTAGTATCTGTCAGACTGGATATTTAAATGCAGAAGAAGCATTCTGCGTAAGCGTTGTACTTCAGAGATTCTAGGTTATTGCAGGAGGAGCCTGTGAGGTGATTTGGTGATCAATGCCCATTGACTGATAATTGAAATCTAGACAATTACCTCTTTATGTGTCTACACCAAACTTTTTGGTGCCGCCTGAAACTCATGTGAGCGATATAATTGTTATTATTACTATTATGAATGTTCTTTAGAACATGAAGAATATTAATTAAATCCTAAGTAAAAAAGGTAGGATATAACACCATTACTGCAGCCATGAAAATAATGTATTTATGCATGTAAGCAAATACTGAGACTATATAAAAATGAAGTTCTGTTGTCTAGCATTATGAGTGGTAGCTTTTTTCAGATTTTCTAAACTTTCTGTAATGCTGTTTTATTACCACTCTAAACAACTTAAAGTGTTTGTTGCAGAAATTATGTATTTTATAATTTTTGTACCAGTTCTGGGGTCATTTGGGAGTTGATGGCACTTGGTTGGCTTTGTAGCAATAGGATAACTGGAGCATAATTCATGATCCTTCTGCTCTTTGGAAGTTGTGAGGAGCAGTCTTCAACTTTTTAGAGGTCCCTGAATGAGCTACTATATGTATGACAAATAAACATCTTTCGAGAAGTAGGTACCTTGTTAGATACGGTTTGTTTGAGCTGTCCGTGGGATTCCCACCGTAATGACATTTCTGCTACTAGCCAAGCCTGCCATCACACGTTCTGGAAACCCATGAAAGAAAAACCTTGATATATCAATATGATAAAACAATGGCTCACAAATAAGCAGACATTTTCTGACCCTAAATATTTCATAATTCAATAAATCAAATACATTAGCACAGCCATTGTATTTACTTGAGCCTTTAGATTTTTTGACATAGACTATGAGAACATGTATTCTGTTTATGCCATTTAGATGAATAGTGTTTCACAGCTACAGAGCAGTACACAGAAGAACATTAAGTACCATTAAGATCATTCAGAAATAAAATTTCTTTGTTTCAATAAAAGATTCTTTTGGGAATAGGAAGGATGGTTCAACAATGGCAAATAAGAACAGTTTTTAGATCCAATATTAAAAGTGAATAATCATGAATCAACAAATGATAAAAATAAATGTAGTGATTCATAAGTTTATGATATTTTAATGTTATGTTTATGTAATATAGCTACCTGAAAAGATTATAATTGGAGGCATAAGATCAAAAGGAAAATTTCAAGTCTTGAGTTTATTAATACCAAGCTTGTGAATTCTCTGAAATGAAAAGTTTCAGAAATGGCAATTTTTCAAAAATGTGATTTTATCTATGTAACCCTAGAAGCTAAAAGTAGGAAGACATATTTTTTATGTTTATGACAAATGGAGAATATAAAAGGAAACTACTTGAACTTCTTTTGTTGATGCTGAGTCATTGATATAGAGAAGGATGTGGGACTTTCTTTCTTATTACCTAAGGCCTGTTTGTCTGTTAACCTTAGAGGAGCAAACTGGTGTTCATTGTCTCAGAAACACATGTAGTTGGTCCCCAGCTCCATTCAAATTCATTGTTTTCTTTGTCAGACTTGTTTGCTAAGGCACACTCTCCAGCGTTCACGAATGTCTTTCCTGTATGCCAAATCGAAAGGAAAAACCAACAGCTGAACAACAAGACATTTGGCATATAGACATATATTTGGAAACTATACAAACAATAATTGCAGCTTTAGGCAACTTAGCTAGCTCTTTTCCAGATTTATATTGCTCATACCCAGCTTCAGCCTGGAGCAATGAACTTAACCCAGGAAAGCTCCTCCATTTCCAATGTTGCCACCATGTTCCTTTGACAGAGCAACTAATATTGTAACCATAAGAGAATTCCTTGATCGTCATGTGCCAACTATTTTGTGGAAATTTAGCATTCACTTAGTCTAAACTGGGCTCACTTCTGTGTTCTGAAGTAAACACACTTCTCGTGTTCACCAGCTTGAATAACAAGATAAAGCAGGCATCTGAGTTCTTTAAAAATGCTTGAAAAGTTTGGTTTCTCCACAATTTCAAATCTTCACTCTGGAAACCCTTGAGATCACAAAGAAGTGCCGCGTCTCTGAGAGTCCTTGATGTAAAGGAGCTTTGTTTTTTCCTTTGGGTCTTGTCACTGGCCACTCAGTCAGCACTGCCTCTTTTTGAAAACTTTGAAATTTTTCAACAAAAACAATTCCTAGAGCTTCAGCCTGCAGTGCCACACACCACAAGGCTCATACCCTAGTTCTCAACTAGGAGTGGGTTCCTCAGCCTCTGAGACAGACGTCCTTCTTCATTCTGCCTCTCCAGGCCTTACAAGGGATTCCTCAAACAATCCTTTTGTCTTTTGTTGTTGTTTGAAGCTGTCGACTGGGTTCTGATTCATAGTGACTCTATGCACAACAGAACGTAATGCTGGCCAGTCCTGTGCCTTGTCTACAGTCGTTTTGATGCTTAAGCACACTGTTGCAGCTATGGTGTGAATCCATCTTGTTGAGGGTCTTCTTCTTTTTCTCTAACCCTCCTTGCACTCTACCAAGCATGATGTTCTTCTCCAGGGACTGAGCCCTCCTGACAACATGTCCAAAGTACGTAAGACACAGTCTCAACAACTTCGCTTCCAAGGAACGCTCAGGTTGTACTTCTTCCAGAACACGTCTCTTCTTTTGACAGTCTATGATAATTCAGTGTTCTTCTCTAACACCACAATTCAAAGGCATCAATTCTTCTTCTGTCTTCCTTATTCATTGTCCAGCTTTCACATGCATGTGATGTGACTCAAAATACCATGGCTTAGGTCAGGTGCACCATAGTCTTCAAGGTGACATCTTTAGTCTTATACTTTAAAGAGATCTTTTGTGGCATATTTTCCCGGTGCAGTGTATCTTTTGATTTCTTGACTGTTGCGTCCGGGTGTTGACTGTGGAACAAAATAAAATGAAGACCTGCAACTTCAATCCTTTCTCCATTTATAACAATGTTGCTTACTGGTACAGTTGTGAGGATTTTTATTCTTTTGATATTGAAGTGCAATCTATACTGCAGGGTTTGGTCTTTGATTTTCAGCAGTATTTCAAATCCTCTTCACTTCCAGCCAGCAGGGTTGTGTCATCTTCATGATGCAGATTGTTAATAAGTCTTCCTCCAGTCGTGATTCCTCATTCTTCTTCACACAGTCTGGCTTCTTGGATTATTTGCTCAGTGTACAGATTGAAAAGCTATGGTGAAAGGATACAATGCTGATGCCCATCTTTCCTGACTTTAAACCAGTTTCCTGCTATTGCAGTTGCTTTTGAATGTCGTTGTCTTTCAGCCAAAGCTTATCAAGCAAATTAACTTCTGGTGGTACTGTCCATTTGGCTTATCAGATACTTTGAGTTATGTTCAAATCTCATTTTATGTTCAAGTTAACTACATGACTTTCATCAAAGTTTGTTTGTTTTTAAACCTAACATGTAATCAGCTGAAGATTGTTTCCACAACTTTAACTTGTGACAAAGCCATAAATGTAAGTTAGAAACTATAATAAAGATCACACTAAGAATCTCTCTACTCTTAAATGTGCTAGACAGCTAATGCTAGGTGAATTAAACAATGGGAAGAAAAAGAAATATAAAAGCAGAGCAACACAAACCTAGAAGGTGCATGTGAGTGGGTGTGATAATGATAGGCTACTACTCCTGACACCTTCAGCAGAGTCTTCAAAATGCATAACTAAAACTATCATACCATGGAAAGAAAGGCATACTTACAGGGCTAATAAGCTATCCATAAAAACTAAATTAAAATAGATGCTTTGACCAAGAATCTAAGATTATAGATAACTTTTTGTCTATCAACCATGAGTTTTAAAACTGACTTCCCTGTAAAATGTATACAACAAAACTACTTAGAAATCTTCTTATATTCTCACATATATCAAGAGTACCTGTTTGTGAGCTGAAAATTAAAGAATTTTTGAAGATTTTTTTTTCAAGTTATCTGGACTGTGAAATCCTAAGAGAGAGAATGTGTGTAGTTGTGCTAGTCCTGACCCTTAGCCTTGTGAAATGGACTTCAAGTAGACTCTTTAGGGAACTTGACACTTCCGGTATTGTTTGGGGACCACAGTGGACTGTAAGTAACTTCCACCTGGAGAATCCCAAGATTAAAGATTTTTCTGCATGTCTGGGTTTATCCAGGCCAAACGTGTCTCTTATGGACCAAGGGAGGTTCAAAATAAAAATACCTTTATGTTATCGTGATAGGTGATATCTAAAAGGGTGACCTGGAAAGACAAAGATATTCCAGATTAAGGAGGGAGAAAGAAACAGACAACCAACCAGAATCTAGATATGTTGGCCAGAATCAAGGCAATGACAATATCCCTTTCCAGATCCCAAAGATTTTTAGAAAGTCATGTTGGTCAAGCGAAGATGAATTTTATGAATCAATGCAGCAAAGAAGAGCACCATCTCAAAAGAATGTTGATATTGTCTCAGAAAGAGAAAGTAGCGAAGGATATACATGGGATTTAGAGCTTGAGCTGAGTGGTTTTTAAGGCAGAAGCTTGTTGGAACTGAGTGATGCAATAGCTTTAGACTGGAGAACAGAGAAAGATAGGGATCATAAAGCAAATCTGAATGCCAAAAAGCAAAAACAGAAAATAATTTGGTGCCTTAAAATTGATTCCAGCTCACAGCAACCCTGTAAGACAGAGCAGAACTGCACCACAAAGTTTCCAAAGAGTGGCTGGCAGATTTGAACAGCCATCATTTTGGTAGGCAGCCCAGCTCTTAACCATTATACCACCAGGCGTCCTCAAATCTAGGTGAGCAAGCTGTATACTGAAATAATCCTGACGGGTAAGCTGTTAGTAAGTACTTTTTTTTTCTTTTTCCCAGCACCATGCTTTTAAAAAAACTGGCCTAGTGCTGCTTACAAAAACAGCTGGGGGGGGGGGGCGGGGGATGGTGGGACTGTTGCCAAACAAAAGTAGAAGATGCCTGTTATTTGCATAAGGAAACAATGTACTGTATTAATGAGTTTACAGGCATCTTCTTGGGAACAAGTATTTCCTGGAGAAAGAAGCTAAATTAGATTTTATTTGTCTCAGCATTGTTTAACACAGAGACAGAAGATATATTTCAGTCCTCAGAAAGGGCAAATGAGAGGTGAACATAAATGGGATCAAACACAAAGACTCTACGAAATACAAGACAAACTGTCAAATATTTTTCCAGTTTTAGAGAGAAACCACAGTATACTTCAAGTCAAACATTCCCTGTCCGTCTATTCTTTTCCATTTCCAAACATTTTCAGCCGTTACTTTCCATTCTGTAGCCTGGTCTGTGTTACCAACAAAAGAGCAGAAACAACTGGACTATCTTCATTGTGACAACCCCTTGCATTTAAGAATAGAACTGTGCTTGCTGTACAGGGTTTTCAAAACTATGAATATTCAGAAACAGATGGCCAGGCTTATCTTCCGATGTGCCTCTGAATGGGTTTGAATTGCTAACTTTTTGGCTAGTAGTCCAATATTTAATAATTTGCCTCACCCAGGGACTTCTTACTCCCTATTCTATTACATAGGGAAAGATAAGTTAACTACTGGTTGAGAAAGTCTAAAGAAGTCTATAGTATGTCCTCTTCCTCTAAGTGCAAGCTTTCTTGTTATCCTAGGCTCACCATAAGAATACTACATTATAACATTAAGCAAATATTTGATAGTTTTGATTTTTAAATGAAAATACTTTTCATAACTGCTAAACTGGAATTTACCTAAAAGTGATCCCAAAAGTAGTGGCTTGATTTTATCCAGGATCACAAAAAGAACTGCTTCAATAGGGATATTGAGAGATAAAAAAACTATTGTGTATTGTTTTAGTTCCCTAGTGCTGCTATATCAGAAATACTAGAAGTGGATGGCTTTTACAAACAGAAATTTATTTTCTCATAGTGTAACAGACCGAAAGTCTGAAATCAGGGTGCCTGGTCTAGGATAAGGCTTTCTCTTTCCGTCGAAGGCCCCGTCTGTTTTCAGCTTCTATTCCTCAGTTCCTGGGGATCTTCATGTGGAGTAACATCTATCTTTCCCCATTTCGGCTTCCTCTTCTGTGCTTTATATACTCATTTTTACATCTCAAAGGAAATTGGCTTAAGATATACTCTACACTGATATGACCTCATTAACATATTGATATCTTTGAATTATAGTGTTGAATATGCCATGGACTGCCTGAAGAACACACAAACCTGTCTTAGAAAAAGTGCAGCCAAAATGCACCTTAGAAGCAAGAATGAAGAGACTTCATCTCACATACCTTGGACATGTTATCAGGAGAAATCAGTCCCTGGCAAAGGGCATCATGCTTGGTAAAGCAGAGGGTCAGTGAAAAAGAGGAAGAACGTCAATACACAGATTGACACAAGTGGCTTCAGCAGTGAACTCAAGCATAACAGTCATTGTGAGGATGGTGAAAGAACAGGCAGTGTTTAGTTCTGTTGTAAGCAGGATTGCTGTGAGTAAGCATTCACTTGACTGTGCCCAACAACAAGAGCAGCAGCAGCATGACAAAGAAATCCTTGTTTCCAGATGAGATTGCATCTACAAGTATAGGTGTTAAAATTTACAATGCAGTATTTGGGGTGATGAGAATTCAGTCTATAGCACACACCTGAGTTTCCAGTGTCTGTTATGGCTGCACAGGGCTCTAACGGGACGGAAATTTTCTGTGTGCTTCAGTTAGGAGATCATCATTCCATCACGTGTGGAAAGCTGTTGAATAAGTGCAAACACTGGAAAGAGACTTGGGAAATGGTTTTCAGTGAGTCATGTAAAAGTTGCTGTTGTTTTCAGTTTTTTTTTCCTTCCATTTGCTTTTCCCTACCATAGTACGAAGCTACCCTAAATCAGAATAACTATTTTGGTTTTCTAATCCAAAGAAAGCTTGTGCATAAAATTCAGTCTAAACCAATTAGGAGTTTTTATGAACAAATAAAACACTCTTTTCAATATTTTGTCATCAATGTTGTCAAATCACAATCAATAAACATCCAATTCTGGTGTCTGTAAATAGATGATGTGTGCAGACATAGAACAGGATCCCTGGTGATAGGTGTAGTGATTAAAGCTTCAGGCTGCTAACTGTTATAATACTCCTCATATACTGCTATTTGAAAATACTGAAAAGCCATTATGATATAACAGGCCAAATCCAGCTAGTATATATTAGTCTAGTGTGTTCTACATTGAAGAGGTTTTCAAATGAGAGAGAAGTTAGAATTTAAAAACAGAGATTGTTTTGCTAACCAATATGGTTATGTAGAACTTTGATGAAATTCCTCATCCACTATTTGTGGCCTACTTTTTGTATTTAAAACATGGAGTATAGTTATTGTTTATTTTTTAAAAAACAAACAAGGAAAAAAAAGAACCCTTGAGGTAACGACTACCTTCTTATTGCTGGTTTCTTTCCCTTAATTTTCATAAATTTTCTACAGAGCTGATAATCTGTACCTCTTAGAATTATAGAGAATCCCTCATAATCTGTACTTCTTACTTACAGAGAATGGCGAGGGGCCTGGGTAAGGAAAGACTGACTGGGGAAGCCAGTCAAATATCTGCCCTTGAATTCTAATAAATTTGTACCAGCACCAAGGCCCTGTACTTTTCATCCTCCATGGTTAAATTTTTCAGTAATTTGGGACATGATTTTGACTCCCAGGGTGGTTTCCTTCCACCAACACTAAGTATGGCATTGCACTTCTAGTTTGTACTGAATGTTAAAAGATGATTATAATATTGAGAAGGTGCTATGAAAACAAAACCATTTTTTCCCACATTACTGGAATTTAAGTTTGCTGTAATGTTTTCTGCAGAAAAAGAATAAGCAATACTAATGAGTAAAACATCTTTGGAACCCAGTTCAGCCACTTAAAACTTACGTGATTGTAAATCTCAGTGTTTTCCAACTGCAAAGTTGGGATAATAATGCTTGTTTTCTGCATTCTTTATGAAAAGTAAATGGTAGAGTGAACTGAAGAAGTGTGGCTTAACCTCTAAGCTCATAGGAGGTGCCTGGCAAAGGATATTTCTTTTGCCTGAAAAGTGATTTCCCTTTCAGCTGATTAATTGTTCTAATTTGGATAGTTTAATAACAGGATTTATAATTTTATGTACTTCTACTTATTTATGTTACGTTTTTCTCTCTAGTAATTAGTCTCTCAAAATAGTTTGTAATTCCTTGATAAACATCAGGAATAACTAAAATGAGTAGAGTACTTCAGCTGGTGCATTTGTAAAGTGTGGGTATGTGTTTTAGATTATTTCATACATTCCAGTCAGAGGCAGGTAACCTTGTTGCAGAGAAGAGAGGAAAGATCTCTCGGAGAAAGATTTCTCCATATATTCTTTGGCTACATGTGTGATTGCTCATCATCACGACCAATAAGGACATTCTCACTCAGTCAGCTCCTGTGTGTAATGCATCTGGTTAAGTTATATGAGGGAGGCAAAGCAGGAAAACGACTAGGAAAACCAATCATATTATTCTCTCATATTTCAAATTTAGGTAATTTAATTACAGGACACATACTTCTTTTCCTGCCTGAAAGCTTATGCATACTCCTTACAGGGTAGTTTGAGAAATGACTAGATCATTCTCCTCCTCCCTGGTTATTAAATTTTATTATGATAAAATACATATGTCATAGCATTTTCCATTTTAATAATCTTTAGGTATTTCAGTGGCATTAACTATGTTCACAGTGTGGTACAACCACCACCACTATCTATTTCCAAAAGACATTCATTACCCCAGACAGAAGCTCTAAACAGATTAAGTAATAACTCCTAATTTTCCCCTCCTTCCAGCACCTGGTAACTTCTATCTACATTCTGTCTGAATGCAGTTACTTATTGTTTATATTTCGTATACGTGGAGTCATATGTAGTCTGACAATTAAGTTCACAAACTGGCCACCGTGTGCTTAAGTTGGCAGCACTGTACAAACAACTCAGTAAGATTTTACAACCTTGGCGCATCAGTATCTCACAGCTGTGTTTGTGTTGATGTGTGGCGCTGTCTTGGTGAGTGACGTTCATTATTGTTGTTGTCTGTTTCTGTGTGCCATCATTAGCATGCCAGAGCAAATGTTAAATTTCTTGGTAAACTTGGCAACAGTGGAAGTGAAATAAGGGGACATGTTGTCCAGGTTTATAGGGATTATGACATGAAGTATACAAATGGCTTAAACATTTTTCTGAGGGGAGAGAAAGTGTCATTGATGAAGAGAGGTCGGAGAGACCAGTTTTGAGCAGAACTGGCAAAAACATTGCAAAATTTCATCAAATTGTGCATCAAAATTGCCAGCTGACTGTGAGAAGCATAGTAGACCAAGTGAACATCAATAGAGAAAGAGGAAAATCTCAACTGAATATCTTAGCATGAGATAGTTGTGTGTAAAAATGGTTCTCAAGGAGCTCACCAATGAATAAAAGCAAAGAGAAGTCAAAGTTTGCCAAGACCATTTGGAGAGGCAAGATGATATTTCACTGGTGATGAAACATGAGTGTACCAACACGACCCTGAAACAAAGCGTCAAAGTGCACAGTAGAAGTCAGCCAATTTTCCATGACCAAAAGTTCTGTCAGTCCAAATCAAGAGTCAAAACAATGTTGCTAACCTTTTTTGATTCCAGAAGAATTGCTCATTAAGAGTTTGTACCAACTGGACAGTTAACCAAGTTTTCTAGTTGGAAGTGCTGAAAAAGCTGTGTGAAAAAGTTAGACAAAAACAAACTGAATTTTTCGCTAACAACTCATGGCTCTTGTGCCACACAATGCACTAGCTCACACAGCACAGTCTGTAAAGCAGTTATTAGACAGGAAACAAATGACTAAACTGGAAGACCCTCTCTACTCACCTGATCTGCCCACAATGATTTTTTATTTACCCAAAGATAAAGTAAATATTGAAAGAAAATCATTTTGAAGACAGTCAGGATATCAAGGGCAATACAATGATAGTTCTGATGGTCATTCCAGAAAGAGTTCCCAAATTGCTTTGAAGGGCAGACTAGGTACTGGCATCAGTGCATTGCTTTCCAAGTGGAGTACTCCGAAGGTGACCATAGTGTTACCAGCAATCAGTATGTAGTCCTTTTTCTAGGTCAAGTTCATGAACCTAGTTGCCAGACTTCATGTATGTCCTTTTGTGTCTGGCTTATTTTACTTAGCATAATGTTTTCAAGTTTCATCCACATTGTAACCTGTAACAAAATTTAATTTTTCTGGGTGTCTGAACAGTGTTCAACTGTAGATATGCACCACATTTTAATTACCGACTCAACTGTTGGTAGACGTGTGTTCTTTAGTCTTTTAGCTATTGTGAATAATACTGCAATGAATACTGGTGTACAACTATCTGTCTGAGTCTCTGGCATTCAATTATTTTGTATGTATACCTAGGAGTAGAATTTCTGGGTCATAACATAATTCTATGTTTAAATTTTTGAGGAATCAATAAACTATATTCCGCAATGGCTGTAACATTTTTTCCTTTCTATCAGTAATGTTTGAAAGTTCCAGTTTCTTTGCATCCTCATCAGCACTTAAATATAACATGGAAGATTATAAAGCATTTAGAAAAAACAGGAGAAAATATTGAGGATCTAGGGATAAGCAAAGAATTCTAAATTGAAAAGCATAATCCATAAAAGAAAAAAAAATGGGTAATTGGATGTCATAAAAACTAGGACCTTTTCCTCTGAGGGAAAACTTTGTCAATAGGATGAAAACAACTACCGAGTGAGAGAAAATATTTGCAATCCACACATCTGACAAAAGGCTAGTACCTGGAGTCTATAAAGAACTCTCAAAACACAATGATTTAAAAAAAAAAAAAAAATCCAACTAGTAAATAGGAAAGACATAATGAGATATCTCATGAAAAAAGACTTATGTTGCCAAATTAGCACATGAAAAGCTGTCAAACAAGACTAGCCATCAAGAAAATACAAATTAAAACCATGTTGAGATACTGTTACATATCTATCGGAACAGCTGAAAAGAAAAAAGACAACAACACCGAATGCTGACAAACATATAGAGAAAGGAGATCACTCCTACACTAGTGGTAGGAATAGAAAGGTATATGTGCATTCTGGAAGGGAGCAGGCAGTTTCTTAATAAAAACAAAGATAAATAAGAAACTCTTTTCACTCTTGGTAATTTATCTCAAGGAGGAGCCCTGGCAACACAGAAGTTGAGTGTGTTAGACTTTAATCCAAAGACGGGCAGCTCTGCAGAAGAAAGACTGCCAAAAAAACTCTAGTGGGCAGTTCTATCTGTCATATGGGGTCACAATGTGTCAGAACCCAGTCAATGGCAGCCAACAATAATTCATTATAAGATGTGAAAACTTATGTTCACACAAAAACCTATACACAAATGATCACAGCAGTTGCATTTGTAATGTTCCCAAACATCTGGAAACAACCCAGACATCCTTCAACCAGTGAATGACTAAACAAACTACAGTACATCCATCCCATGAGACACTCAGCAACAAAGACAAATGAACTGACACATGCAATGACTTGGGTGAATTTCCAAAAACAAAAAGGATGCTGAATGAAAACGCCAGTACCAACAGATTACACGCCATATGATTGCATGTAGATAACATTCTTGAAATGACAAAAGATAGAAATGAAGACAGAGCAGTGGTTTTTAGGGAGGAGACAGAGTCAGGAAGTAAGTGGGCATGGTCATAAAAGGGCTCCCTGATGGAAACTTTCAGTGATGGAGTGTTCCATATCTTGCTGTATCAAGGTCATCCCCTGGTTATGACATTGTTTTGCAAGATTTTACCATTGGAGAAAATTGTTGAATTTTCTCTGTCTTATTCTTACAACTTCATGTTCATTTACAATTATCTCCAAATAGAAAGTTTGATAAAAAATAACTTTCACTTATAGTATTTCTATATTCAAATTATTAATACAATTTATATGATGTTCTTGGTTGTCAAGATAGACATTCCATGATTTCTGCAAATTTTATGGAACCATGAGTTTTAAGAAGGAGGCCACATTAAAAAGCAAAAAACTGAGAATTTAAGATTCAAGTCTGTACTCAAATTCCAATCAGATACAAGCATCAAATCCTTGCTATTTAAGATTTTAAACACAGGTGAAAGCATATCCATTTCAGACAGACCAGAATTGTACACTGTTTTGTATCCTTAGCTATATCCTTTTACCTTTTGATGGAATACTCTTAAGTGTCTGTCATTACACATTGCATTGATATTCTCGTTTCATAGGTTTTAAAGTCATTCAATCCCATTATCTCTTTTTATCTTCAAAAGATACACATGCAGTTGATAGGGTATACATTAGCCAAACCAAGTGCTGTCGAGTTGTACATTATCATCCCCATTTTTTTCCAAGAAAGGAAATGGAAGTCAAGGTGTCCATATTCTCACTTAACGAATTTCAGAATCAGAACTATAATTTTTTCTTTGAAGGAGTTTTTTTCTGCATGATGTTGGTTCCAAATATTAACTGCCTTTTGTTCTTACCTCCTTCTCATAGTTGTGGTTTTCAGACTGGAATGAGTGTAATCTACTTTTTTCTGAAAGGTGCCATTTTTCATACAGTATTGTTCTCCTTCTCTAAGCCTGTTAAAATCTGCTCTGACCACCTGCACCATTTCTTCAATCTTGGTTCTTAAGAAAGAGAGTCAGTTTTCCATAAACCAAGACATTCAGAAACATGAACTAATTTCTTTTATTATTATTACTGTAATTAAGTGAAAGCATGTAATCCAAATCAATTTTGCATGCCCTCCTATCTGCAACTCCACCCCTTCTCCTCACTCCTTGACAGCACACTTCTCCTTTTCACTCTTTACTTCTATTATCCTCTTAATGAACACTTGTCTCATCCATTCCACCTTCTCCTCTCACAGCTAGAAAGAAGCCAGCAGGACAGCATCCTTTAAACATATAAGACCACAAAGTACACATACCATGACCCTGAGTCCAGCCGATCCTTGTCTGAAGAGTTGACCTCAGTACTGGTTTCAAGTCTGGTCTAGCAGCAAGTCTAGACACCGTGTTCCCAGGGGACCCTCCAGGTTGTCAGACCATCAGTTCTGGTATTTTAGTAGAGTACTTGAACTGCACACCTCTTTTTCTCATGCTACACCAGAGACTCTATATTGTGTCCTCTATAACACCTGCCTTTGATGGTGCCTGTTCACCATCTGGTTCTTCTGGTCTCGTGCTGATGAAGTCTCCCATTCATATGGGGACTTGTTTACTGGGCTCATTTTTCCTTGTGCCTTTGATATTCTTCATGGCCGCCATGAGTCAGATCCGACTAGACGGCACTTCACTTGGCTTGATATTCTTGGTTATCATCTCTTCCAGATAGGTTGAGATCATGTGGTGTTCCTCAGATGGCAGCGTGATAGCTTTTAAGACTACAGACACCAGTCACCAACATAGGGTGAAAAAGATTCTCTTAGCAAAAGTCTATGTCATTGACCTCAACGATGTTCCCTGAAAATATGGTCCCCAGACCCTGTCCCTGCTACTCTATCCTTTGAAATGTTGGGTTGAGTTTAGAAAACCTTTCACTACCTGGTGTTGTCCAGTTATGTTGACCTGTTCTTTACTGCATGCTGTCACTCCCTTTACCTAACCGAATTCATATGGCATATCTAATCTATGAACATCCCTCTCCCTCCCACCCTACCCTTGTGGCCATCAAAGAATCTTTTCTTTTGTACCTAAGTCCATTTTAAGTCCTTATAGCAAAGGTCTCATACAATATTTGTCCTTTTGCAGCTGAGTGATTTCACTCAGAAGGTCTTCTAGTTGCAACCAGATTATGAGATGCTTCCTAAAATCATCATTGTTCTTTATCATTGCATAGTGTTCCATTGTGTATATGTACCATAGTTTGTTTATCCATTCTTCTGTTGATGGGTACTTAGGTTGATTCCATTTTTTCTTTTTCTTTTTCTTTTTTTTTTTTTTTTTTTGCTATTGTAGACAGTGCAACAAACATTCATGTGCATGTATCTTCAGATATATGCAATAATTTCTAATTTAAAAATACCAGAACTGGAGAAGCCATGATTTACTCCTATTATTTAGACAGAAGTTAGTATCTCTGACCTAAAAAAAAAAAGTGAATCTCATTGACAATACAACATTGTTAATTTTGAACTGAAGTGGATTCTATTGAAAGGTGCACAGAATTATTTCTTGTAAACAGGAATCTGATGACCAATTTTACTTAAAATGGTGAATCGAAGTCTTTTATTCCCCTTTATGGAATGACATTTTCCCCACTGATAGAAAATGAAATCTGCACTCGTAACTGTTTCTCTCTGTGTCCTACTTCTAGAAATCTCTGAGTTGAGAATTATGCACAATTACTAAAGTTTCCTCAGCTGATGTTTCTTGATTATTTTTTCTTCTTTTTTTTGTCTTTCCTTTTCCCTTTATTCCAGGTTCTGGTAGGAAACCGAAGGAATTATTAGCTTGGATTTTTGAGACTTAATATAAAGTAGAGGTGACATGAAAGTATAGTGACAAAATTAAACTTTACTTAAACCCTATGCTTCTGGAAAAAAGTAACAGCAAAAAAATCCCACAACCCTCCCTGTATGGTTTTAGATAAGATCCAAGGGTCACTTCCCATCTCTTGATTTTCTGTGACAAAGCTGGAAACAGACATTCCAAATTCTCCCTTTGTTTTATAACTGTCATGAACTGAATTGTGTTCCCCAGAAAATCTGTGTGGCAGTTTAGGTAGGCCATGATTCCTGATATTGTGCAATTTCCTCCATGTTGGAAGTCCTGCCTCTATGATGTTTAAGAGGGTGGATGGGCAGCAGTTGTGTTGGTGAGCAAGGACTCAGTGTACAAGATTGTTTTGTGCCTTGAGGTGGTCTCTCGAGATGTAAAGGATAGAGGTTAGCAGGAAAGTCTGAAGATCTCTTATCACCAAGAAACAGTGCTGGGAACTGAGTGTGAACTTTGGAAAGGGCTGAGATCTCTGAGTCTCAGAAACTTCTAGGCTAAGAGAAGATTGATGACAAGGACCTTCCTCTAGTGCCAGCAGAGAAAGCTTTTCCCTGGAGCTAACATTCTCAATTTGGATGTTTAGCCTACTGGACTATGACAAAATAAAATTTCTCTTTTAAAAACCATCCATTTGTGGTATCTCTGTTAAAGCAGCACTAGCTGACTAAGACAATAAGTGATTACCTGAGCTGTTTGTACTCCACCAATCTAAACAAAATATCTGTTGACCAAACTTTAGTTGAACTTCTCTACTTCTTCTGGGCTTCTGAATTGTGACCCACCTTCAGCTTAAACCAGTTGCAGAACAGAGAACAACCTTAGTGACCTTTTCTGAGAACACACGGATCTGAAGAAAGTACAAGTTTTGTTCAACTATGTGACCACACCAATTACTCATCCCACTTTTTGGCACCTTGTTCCTCCTTGTTTACCCTTCCCTAAGAGAACATTCCTTTCTGCCTGCCTGTCCTTCAAGTTGCTTGCAGATTTTAAAGCCAACACTTCTGTGGTCTTGAAAATAGTCCACTAACACTCTTACAATAGTCTTTTCTAAACAAAACTTTGGCAGTTGGAACCCATAGGGTGCTCGGAGGCAGGAAGATGCAGCAGTCTGCTTCTATAGATACTTACAGCCTTGGAAACCCTATGGGGCAGTTATACCCTGTTTTATAGGGTTGTTATGAGTTGGAATCCACTCAAGAGCAACAAATCTTTATTTTTTTCAACTTAATCTAGATTTGGTTTCATTTGTCAAAGAATAGTGTTTAAAAACAAAGCAAAACCGAAACCCTTTGCCATACTGTCTATTTTGAATCATAACCCAGTGCTGTTGAGTTGATTCTGACTCATAGCAACCCTGTAGAGCAGAGTAGAACTGCCCCACAGAGTTTCCAAGGAGGTCCTGGTGAATCTGAACTGCTGACATAGCAATCCTATAACACAGGGAAGAACTGCATGCATAATTTTCTAAGGAAATCTTGATGCTATGGCTGCTAACTAAAAAATTAGCAGTTTTGACCCACCAGGTGCTCCCTAGACAGTGTTCAGGTTATTAACAAAGAATGTTGAGGTGCCCAGTGGTAATCAACAAAAGCCAAGCCAAGTGCCGCTATGAATCAACAAAAGGCAGTCATAATACTCCCAGGCTTGGAAGATCAGGGTAAGAATGCACTTAACTATAACCTGCTTGAGAGCTGGTACTCTGGAATGGGAAAGTTTTGATATGGAAGGATGAGTTATGCCAAAGTAGATAATGGCAGGGAGGGAAAGGAAAGAATAAATCCCTAATTCTCTCTCTCCTCCTGTTGTCCTATCTCTTGCTAGTGTGTCCCAGCTGAAATTAGGCAAACAGCAGGACAGGAGGTCTGAATGACTTAGTTCTTAGAGGTCAGGTCCTCATTCTCACCCCAGGGCACAAAGCAGAACAGTAAATGAAGCTATGAAACTGGGAACAAAAGAAAAACTAGTACAGTTCCTTTTTGAAAATATCTGTATGTAATTGTATGTATGTATGTTGTAATTTTATGCATTTGTATTCAATTTGCATGTAGCAATAATGGTAGTATAACTTGAAGAACATAATAAATGTCACTGAATTGTATGTGTAGAAAGAGTCAATTCAGTGTATCTTTGGTTGTTTAGATTTTCACCAAAAAACAAACGAAGAGGGCTATGAGCTTTCTTCCAATCTAGGCTGTATCCTGTAATTGTTTGGGATATACGGTGATGAACTCAACACATGTGGTGTCTTTATTCAAGAATTTTACCATTTGATAAAGAACCATCAAAATAAAATATATGAATTAAAATTTACTACAAATTATGATGATAAGAATTAGATAGTTAAAAGCCATATTGGAAATAGGAAGTATTCTTGGCAAAAGGATTATCAATACAAAAGTCTTAAAACAGAATAGACGTCATATACAACTCACTGCTGTTGAGTCTGGTCTGACTCACAGAGTCCCTAAAGATCAGGGTAAGACTACCACATAGAGTTTCCAAGGAGCACCTGGCAGACTTGAACTGCCAACCTTTTGGTTAGCAGACGAGTACTTAACTCACTACGCCACCAGGGTTTCCTCATATATAAGACTGAGTTTTATATCCCATTAAGGTAACACCAGAGAAACAAAACAATCTCCAGATGCACAAAAAGCAATAAACTTTGGATAAGAACATAAAGAACTCATCTATGTCTTCAAGGTCCCCTAAAGAACCAAAGAACGTTCAAGGTAAAGAAGCCTTTCTGAAACTATCAGAGGGCAAAAACAAAAGGATTATATATAGAGCCCTCTCAGACCTTATCCAAATGCAGCAGAGCAATATGAAAAGTTAAGCAAGCTAATTGATCTGATGGAAAACCGGTACGATGAAATTCAACATATCAAGAACAAAATCAAAGACACAGAAACTTCAAAGCCAAGAAAACAGAATGGAACAAATGGAAAAGAGACTTTCTGACTTGGAAGACAGAGCTACTGACTTCAGCATCTATAAGGAGAAATCAGAAAAAAGAAACAAGAAAAATGAAGAAGCATTAAGAAGCATGTGGGACTCTATTAAGAAGAACAATCAATGATTAATTGGAATTTCTGAACAGGGTGAGACATCTGAGAACACAGAGAAAATTGTTCCTGAGCTGCTGACAGAAAACTTCCCAGAAATTATGAAAGAAGAGAATATAGATATCCAAGATGCATATCAAATGCCACTCTATGTAGATCTCAAAAGAAAGACTCCAAGACATATTATAATCAAGCTTAATAAAATGAAATGAACAGAAACTCTTAAAGGCAGCAAGACTCAAAACAAAGCTAACATTCAGAGGGAAACCCTATGGGCTTTTGTCTGACTTCTCATCAGAAATGATACTGGCACAGAGACAAAGGGATGACACATTCAAAGCCTTGAAGGAGAAAAACTTCCAACCAAGAATTATACATCTGGCAAAACTATCTTTCAAATATGAAAATGAAATTAAGACATTCACAGAAAAACAAAAACTCAGAGACTTTATAAAATGCTACAAGAAATACAAAAAGAAGCTCTTGGCTTAGAAGAACAAAACCATTACCTCCATATTTTAGGAGGAAATACAGGACACATCATCCAGAAACCTAATCAGTTAGGGAAGTCTCCAAATTCAGCCAAAGCTATGATATTAAAAGCAGTGATCCAGTGATCATATCATGAAAACTAGGATGTCATTGTATTAGAAAGAGGGACATACTACAGTCATTATAGTCCTTCCAGATGGAGAAGATGTTAATAAGACTTGCAGTAGTTAAAATTGGTTTAAACATAGGTTATCAAAGAGGATCACAGGGGTAGCTGCAAAGCACATTAAAGATGCAGCATATCAAATCAAGAAACACAATACCGGAGTCTCAACAACCACAAAACCGATGCTGAAAAAGGTGAAAAATCAACGCATAAAGAAGAATGTCTGAGAACAGAATCGTAAGAACAACAGAGAAAACATCAACACAAAAATAAAGTTATCACAATGACAGCACTAGACACATACCTATCGATATTTACATTGAATGTGATTGGACTGAACCCTTGAGTGAAGAGACAACGAGTAACATCTTGGACCAGAAGACAAGACCTGTCTATATGTTGCTTACAAGAGACTCGCCTTAGCTGTAAAGATAGGAACTGAAAATTAAAGGATGAAAGAATATATATCAAGCTAACAATACACAAAGAAGATCCAGTGTGGCAATACTAATCTCGAATAAAATAGATTTTATTTTAAAATCCACCATTGTGGACAAAGAGGGTCATTATTCACCATGGAAAGTTTCAATACCCAAGCAGGACTTAACAATATTAAATATTTATGCACCCAATATTAGAGCATCTAAATACATCAAAGAAACACTGACTACATACAAAAATGAAATAGATCACTCCACAATAGTAGCAGGAGGCTTCAATACTCTGTTCTCAATATTGGACAGATAGTTTAAAAAAATGCTTAATAAAGGCACAAAAGATCTTATTGCCACAATTAACCAACTAGATCTCATCAACATATACTGAATTTTCTATCCATCAACAGATAATGACAACTTCTTCTACAGTGCACATGGAACATTTTCCAGAATAGACAATGTCTTAGGACACAAAGCAAATCTCAACAAAATCCATATCATTGAATTAATGCAAAGCATCTTCTCAGACTATAAAGCCTTAAAAGTCAGAATCAATAGCAGAAGAAACATAGATAAAAACTGACATTCTTGGAATTAAAAACCCCATGGGTTTTAGAAGAAATCAAGGATGAAATAAAGAAATTTATGGATTCCAATGAGAATGAAAACACATTCTAACAGAATCTATGGGATACAGCCAAAGCAATGCTCAGCAGTCAGTTTATCACTATAAATGGACACGCCGGAAAGGAAGAAAGAACACAAACCAAAGAATTAACCCTGCAGTTTGTACGAGTAGAGAGAGAACAATGGAGAATCCTTCAGGCACCAGAACGAATTAGAGAATAGAAGAACAATTGAAAAAATTGAAAAGAACAAAAGCTGCCTTTTTGAAAAGATCAACAAAATTGACAAACCATTGGCTACACTTACTAAAGAAAAACAGGAAAGGAAACAAACAACCCAAATAAGAAATGAGAGGGGAATTGTCACAACAGATCCAGTAGGAATAAAAAATATCTTAACAGAATACTATGAAAGACTGTACTCTAACAAATTTGAAAACCTAGAGGAAATGGACAAATTCCTTGATTCCTATCACCTACCAAAATTATCACAGGGTGAAACAGAACAACTTAATAAACCCATCACAAAGGATGAAATGGAAAAAGTCATTAAAAACCCTACCTAGTAAAAAAAAGCCCTGGCCCAGATGACTTCACCACAGAATTTTACTAAGCTTTTAGAGAAGACTTATCTCCAATACTTCTGAGACTATTCCACAGCATAGAAAGTGGTGCAATACTCCCAAATTCATTCCATGAAGCCAGCATAATCCTGATACCAAAGTCAGGGAAAGATCCAATAAAAAAGGAGAACTACAGATCATTACCACTCATGAATATAGATGCAAAAATCTTCAACAAAATACTTGCCAATAGAGTACAACAAAATATCAAAAAATAATTTGTCATGACCAGGCTGGATTCATACCATGAATCCAAGGCTGGATCAGCATCAGAAAAACAATTAATGTGATTAACCACATACATAACCCAAGAGACAAGAACCACGTGATTTTGTCAATTGATGCAGAAAAGGCATTTGACAAAGTTCAACACCCATTCATCCTAAAAACTCTCAGCAAAATAAGAATAGACAGCAAACTCCTCAAAGCAATAAGAGCCATTTATACAAAGCCAACTGCTTATGTCATCCTGAACGTAGAGAAACCCAAACAATTCCATTTGAGGATGCCCACTCTCACCTCTCCTATTCAACACTGTACTAGAAGTTCTATCCAGAGCAATTAGACAAGATCAAGAAATAAAGGGCATCTGCATCAGCAAAGGGGAAGTCAAAATATCTCTATCTGCAGATATGATTGTATACACAGAGAATCCTAAAGAATCCATAAGTGAACTATGCAAACTGATAGAAGACTTCAGCAAAGTCTCAGGATACAAGATAAACATAACTAAATCAACAAGATTCCTTTATACCAATGATGAGAGTATTAAAGAAGAAATCACCAAATCAGTAGTACTTTCTATAGCCCCAAAGAAGATGAAATACCTAGGAATAAATCCAACCAGAGAAATAATAGACTTTTACAAAGAGAACTGCAAAATCTTACTACATGAAACTAAGAGAGACTTAGGTAAATGGAGAAACTTACCCTGCTCATGGATAGGAAGACTTAACATTGTGAAAATGTCTACTTTACCCAAAGCAGTCTATTTACATGATGCAATCCCAATACAAATTCCTGTCACCTTTTTTAATGAGTTGAATAAACAAATCACCAACTTTGTTTGGAAAGGGAAGAAGCCTCAAATAAGTAAAACACTACTGAAGAAGAAGAACATGCTAGGACGCCTCACACTACCTGACTTTAGAACCTAATACACTGCCACAGTTGTCAAAAAAGCCTGGTACTTGTAGAAAAAGAGGCAGATAGATCAATGGAACAGAGTTGTGACCCAAGAGATGCTCCTATCCTCCTATGAACAGTTGATAGTCAACAAAGTCCTTAAGACATTAAACTGGGGTAAAAATAATCTCTTCAACAAATGGTACCGGCAAAATTGGATATCCATCTGCAATAACTTGAAACAAGACCCATATCTCCCACCTTATACAAAAACCAACTCAAATTGGATAAAAGACCTATATATTAAATATAAAATGATAAAGCTCATTCAAGAAAAAATAGGATCAACAATAGATGTTTTAATACTCAACATAGACAGACTTCAAAATCTGACAAAGCACAATCAACAGAAAATAGGTAAATGGAAATCACTAAGAATCAAATTCAAAGACTTTATCAAAAGAATTAAAAGACCATCTACAGAATGGGAAAAAAATATTTAGCAACTATGTGTCAGACCAACATCTGATCTATATAATCTATAAGGTACTACAAAATATCAATAAGAAAAAGATAAATCATCCAATTAAGTGACGGTCAAAGGAGATGGATGGATACTTCTCTAAAGAGGAGATCCAGGCAGCCAAAAAACACACACAGACATGCTCACCACCATTAGCGATTAAAGAAATTTGAATCAAAACTGCAATAAGATACCATCGCACCCCAGCAAGGTTGACCATGATCCCAAAAATGCAAAACAACAAATGCTGAAGAGGCTGTGGAGAAATTGGAACTCTCCTACACTGTTGGTGGGATTGTAAAATGTTCCAACTTCTTTGGAAAGCAACCTGGCACTTCCTTAAAAAGTTGGATCTAAACATACGATTTGACCTTGTAATTCCACTGCTTGGAGTATATCCTACAGAATCAAGGCCATTCACACCAACTGATAAATGCACACAAATGTTCATCACAGCACAGTCCACAATAGCAAGAAGATGGAATCAACTCAGATGCCGAACAACAGAGAAATGGATAGGTAAACTATGGAACACTATGCAATGATAAAGAACAATGATGTTTTCAGGAAACATCTCATAACCTGGTTTCAACTGGAGGACTTTATGTTGAGTGAAAGTAGTCAGTGACAAAAGGACAAATATTGTATGAGACTACTACTATAGGAACTTAAAAACAGACTCATGCATAGAAAAAAGACTGAATGCTGCAAGGGTGGGGAGGGAGGGAAAGTAAGGGTGGGGTATAGATTAGATAGTTGATAGAAATTTAGTTGGGTGAAATCTGTGACAGCACACATTAGAAAGAAGATCAATTTTAACTGGACTTCAACATAACATGAATACTCCTCCCATCTTAACCCAATATTGCAAGGACAGAGTAGCTGGGGCAGGAGACCAGAGACCAGGCTCTCAGGGGAAATTGAGCCCAATTGGCACAACCAGTGTTTTGCTAAGAAAATCTTCTGCACCCCATTTTGGTGAGTGAGGTCTGGTGTCTTTAAAGCTGCCAAGCTGCCATCTGAGGTACACCAAATAGTCCCAACTCAGCAGGAATGGATGATCACCAAGGACCAAAACCACATGGGGGAAGGAGGACCCAGAAGACAGAGAGGCCCACGTGAGTGGGTGACTGCATCAACATGTGACCAGAAGAACCAGATGGTGCCCATCACCACCAATGATAGCCGTGAGAGGGCTCACAAAGTTTAGTCTTACTGGCAACACAAGAGTAAACAGGAGTGCACCCTGAGATCTCCACTAAAAGATGGCAACTGATGGTCTAGAGTCCTCAGGGTTCCCCTAGGAGCATGGCCCCTGACCCTGATGCTGCCCTTGTCCATAAATCATAATGGAGGTCAACTCTTCGGAAATGAATGGATTGGACTTGGCAACACAGAGTGACCATATCATGTGTGTACTTTATATGGTTCTATGCATGTATAAGATGTCGTCTTGCTGACCTCTTACTGGAGGCGGGGGAGAGTGTTGAGAGTATAGGAGTCCGTTAGGAGGACATGACACGTATAGAATGGAGAGGAACTGTGTGCTGTCACTGGCTAGGGAGAGCAGTGGGAGTTGCACATATGTTGGCATGCAAATTTATATAGGAATGTATGTTTCACTCAATCATAATTAAAAAAAAGAAAGAAAGAAAACCCTACGGTGAAGCTCTGCTGTATCAGATGGGTTTGTTCTGGGTTGGAATTGACTTGTTGGCAACCAACAACGACAAAAATGTTTAAAAGACGAAATTGTGATTGTGCAAAACATCAGCTGTGTTAAGGAACTGGATATTAAATTCCTTATGTATCTTAGTGGTGTTATGAGCTTGACAATTGTTAAAAATCACTAGTGTTTCAAACTGATGCTTACTAGCATTATCCTGGAAAGGTCCTCATTCTCTAGTTCTCTATTTCTCCGTCTATATGGGATTCCAGACAAGCTTTTCTGACTATCTCTCTCGGAAGAACAATGATCAAAAACTATAGCAGAATCTACCAACTTCAATTATAGTTTCTTTTTTTTCTTTGTCTTGGTTGAAAAACATATCCAAGTTAAGTGTAATGCATAAAATATGAAGACATTTTGAATATAGTAGAGACTTGAAATGCTGGAAAAGGTTCTCTATTTCCCCAAAGTTATCCTAAGACTTTCTCCAATATCAAATTAGAACACTTTTCAGATATTACCAAATATCTTGACTCATTTAGAATAACAACATAGACTATAAAGAGCTTCAGATGTTTTCTTGAAGGAACATATTAATCTTTTTTATTGTACTTTAGATGAAGGTTTACAGTATAAATGAATTTCTCATTAATGAAGTTAGTGCATGTTTTGTTTTATAACATTGGTTAACAAATCTACAACTTATCATCACTCTCTCTTCTCAATCATGGGTTTACAATTACCAACTTTCTTAACCCTTCCTGCTGTCTAGCTCCTGTCCCTGAGTAGATGTGCCCTTTTAGTCTCCGTTTGTTTCACAGGTCTGTCCAATCTGTGATCGAATGGTGAACCTCAGGAGTGACTTCATTACTGAGCTGAAAGAGTATCTAGGGGCCGTAATCTTAGGATGTCTCCACTCTTTCTTAGGTCACCAAGTCTAACCATTCTTATTGAGTTAAAATTTCATTCTACATTTTTCTCCAACTCTGGGACTCTCTGATGTTATCTCTGTCAGAGTAGTCAGTGGTGGTAGCTGAGAACTTTCTAGTTACAATGGACTCTCTGGTGTAAGACACTGTAGATATAGTCCATTAGTCTACTGGACTAATCTTTCCCTTATATCTTCAGTTTTCTTCTTCCTTGCTACCAAGGGAGTGGCTAGCGGAGTGTCATAAATGGCCACTTACAGGCTTTAAAGACATCAGAGACTACCCACCAAAACAGAATGAAGAACATTTTCTTTATAAACTATATTACACCAACTGAGCTACATGTTTTCCGAGATGAAAATGTTAATCTTAAATCTGGTAAAGACAGAATGAGAAATAAGTAAATGCTATTTATTTCTTCATCTTTCCCATAAATGTAGACGCAGAAATTCTAAACTGAATACCTTAAAGCAGAATCCGGCAGTGTATCTAAAGAGTAATGCCCAATTAGGGTTTATTTCAGAAACACACGTATGGCTCTGTATCAAGAAAAATATCAATATAATTCGTTGGGTCAAAATATTATAAGAGAAATATACCACAAATGGCAAAAATACATTTAATAAAAATCAGCAACCATTACTGATAACATTTCTAAGTAACATTGGGAGAGAAAAATATTTAAATAAAATATAATGTTTATTAAAATGCCTACCACGAACTTTATTTTAAAATACTAAAGTCATTTCATTAAAGCCAGACACAGTCCATGAATGCTGTCTATCGTTAATATTATCTAACACTATTTTGAGTGTTTGAAGCCATCAGTACAAACAAGGAAGTGTAGCACAATTTCCATTTTTTTTTTTTTTTGCCTCTGATGATATAATTACATATCCCCAAAGTCTAATAGAATCTAACCAAACTATGTATAATTATCAAGGGAATTTGACCAAAAAAAAAAAAAAAAAGATGAGTACGAGATCAATATAAAAAAAGAATTTTAGGTCATTGACAAGTAACAATAGCAGAAATGGGAAAGCAATTTCACCCACAATGATGAAAATAATGAGATTCCTATGAATAAATTTGTAAAGAATGGTACAAGAAACATATGATGAAAGACTATTAAAGTTTATAAAATAAAAACATACCAGCAAACTCTTATGTATAGCATTATTTTCCAGGATTAACACTTATTAACTCATTTGATCCTCATAAAATGCCTATAAGGCAGGCACTATTTTATTCTTACCTTAAAGATGTAAAAACAAAAATACACAGAGATCCTATGACTTGTCCAGGGACACATAGATGGAAATGTGAGGACAAGGAAATGAATACAGGTGGTTTGACCTCTGTCTGACCTAATGACAAAACATCGTCTTAAATAGGAAGACGTCCCACTACTGCTAACCACAAGGTCAGCAGTTCAAATCCACCAGGCGCTCCTTGAATACTCTGGGGGTCAGTTCTACCCTGGCCCCTAGGGTCGCTATGAGTCGGATCCGACTCGACGGCACTTGGCTGGCTAATACTACAGTAAGATCAGTTATCAGAATTCACATGCAAATGTAACACACCTTAAAAAGTAAGACTTACTGGTGTGACAATGTAAATTCTCAAGATTTATACATAAATGTGATGTACATTATCTCATTGGGGGCATATTGAATAAAATGATCTTAAACTTCATATGGGAGACAAAAATACCTAAGAAAAGCAAACCAAAGTTTGTTTTTCCCCTTAGAAAAGAGGAATAAAGAGACAGTTTGAATTACTAGATATTAAAACCATGTTTCTAGGTACTCTTGCAGGCTTTCTGTTAACCTTTGAGACCGGGCAAAAGAATTCTCTACAAACTAAGGCAACTGTAAGAGAATGGAGTTTTCTTGGGTGTTAGGGCTACTAAGCTTGCCAGATTCTTATTCCAAGTTATCTCAAGGTCAGAGTTGCCTGTAAAACATTTCCAGAAAATTGAATATTTGAAAATCACACACCAATGAAAATTTTTTTCTAACATGTCTTCTGATGGTTAATGAAACCTCTAGTACATATATAGGTAGAGAAATGTGAAGGCTTGTTCTAACTTGTCTTTAGGCTCTGTAGTATGATTCAGGGGTGCTGGTGTTGCAGTGGTTAAAAGCTCAGCTGCTAACCAAAAGATCAGCAGTTGAAATCCAACATTCCTGCTTGAAAACCCTGTGACTTCCTCAGTAAATTCTTCCAGTAATTTTCATTTTTGGCAAGATTGTGTCATCTGCATATTGAAAGCTGTTAATTATTCTTCCTCCAGTCATTATAAAAATCAAACACTATAGCTTTTGGTACAGATTACACCTGAATTACAGAAAATGTAAATCCTCACAACTGGACCAATAAAAAAAACACAATAAATGGAGAAGAAATTGAGGTTTTCAGATGTTTCATGCTACTTGGATCAATAATGGAAGCAGCAGTCATCAAATAATTAATTGATTCAGACAAATCTACTGCAAAGACCTCTCTATAATGTTAAGTATTGATAACTAAGGTGCTCCTTTCCCAAGCCATGGTCTTTTCAATTACATCCTATGTGTGCAAAAACTAGATAATGATAAAGGAAGACCAAAGATTTGGCACATTTGAATTATGTCAATAGAGAATATTGAGTATACCATGTACTGCCAGAAAAATGAACAAATTAGTCTTGGAAGATGTGCAAGCAGCACGCTCCTTAGAGGTGAGGATGGCAAGACTTTGTCCTCTTACTTCGGAACTTGTTGTCAGGAAACACCAATCTCTAGAAGAGGACAACATGGCTGTGGTAGTGTCAGCAAAAAAGAGAGAAACCTTCTGTGAAATGAATCGACGCAATAGTTACAACAATGGGCTCAAACATACCAAAAATTGAGAGGATGTTAACCGAGTAATGTCTTGTTCTAGTATATGTAAGATAGCTATGAATTAGAGTTGAGTCTTTGGCAACTTACAACAGACAAGAACACTAGAAAGTCATCGAAAGAATTAAAATACATTATCAAGTTCATTTTGTGTCTGCTTCATAGTGTTCAATTAAATGGTATTAGTTAATTAATCAATTAAACACTTGCATATATGCTTTTAAAATTCTAATATGAGTTAATATTACAGTATGAATGGTGTGAGTTAACAATGTGTCTTCTCTGCAGTATTGGTGAAAACGTCTAGTCAACTAGTAATACACTTTCTGTTTTTGTGTTCCCTTGAGCCAATTCTGATGTATAGCAATGCTATATGACAGAGTAGACTGCTCCACAGGGTTTCCTAGGTTAAGATCTTTTATTGGAACAGGTCTTTTCTCCTGAGGAGCTGATGGTGGATTTGAGGTGCCAACTTTTCAATTATCAATTAAGTAATTAACCATTGCATCATCAGGGATTCTTGGCAGTGAGGTAACATCTTCCAAACAACGACAGGCTAGGCTGTGAGACTCGTCATACTCATGTACGTATTTAGTTCCTTTGTTCATTCCTGGTTCATTCCTTGTGTGGCTCCAAATTATCTACTGATTGTCTTATTCTCCAGGTTACACTGTCACGGGTAGAGTTTTCTGTAATGCAGTCCCTAAGACACAGATTAGCCTGCGGGAAATTTATTAGGGAATGCTCTTAGTATCCACTATGGAAGGGAAGAGAAGAAAGCAGAATGTGTGCAAAAGAAGAAGAGCTGTGATGCAGTTTAGACAAATGCCTCAGCTGACCCCATGGAGAGCACTGGAGCTAAAATATCCCAAGAGTTATTTGATCAGGTATATGTTAGAGATGGGGGACAGTAAGTGGATGGGGACTGACCCTGGCAGGAGATGAAATCTTAGAAAAACCAGTTTTCTGTAGCCAAGACAGTGACCAAAGAGGACTGACAGCTCAGGATTGCCATCTGGTAGCAGTTACACGAACTAGATTTAATATCTATTATTCCTGAAGGGAAGTTTAGATGGTGCAGAGACCCCCCCCCCACACACACTGATCTCTAACTAACTATTATTAATATTAGGGTTGTGTATTAATTCCAGACTATGATCAACCTGCTTAGAAACCAAAAACCAAAACCACTGCCGTTGAGTTGATTCATACTCACAGGGTCCCTACAGGACAGAGGAGAACTGCTCTGCAGAGTTTCCAAGGTACACCTGGCAGATTTGAATTGCTGACTTTTTGGTTAGCAGATGTAGCACTTAACTACCAAGCCACCAGAGTATCCAATTTACTTATTGTTTCCTAAAATTAAAACCTGAAGGTAGAGTTTCCACATAAAGCACAGAGCCCTGGCAGTTAAGCCTGTGGACTTGACTGTTCCAAGCGCTGTACCTCCTTGCTGAGTATCACTGTGGTCACCTTCGAAGTACTCCCTTTAGGAAGCTATGTACCAAGGCCAGCTGAGTCCACTCTTTAAAGCAATTTTGGAAAGTTTTCTGGAATGGCTGTTGTGAATGGCAGTATGGTGGCAGGTTCGAGAACTTATTGTATAGTTGTCTGTGAAGAAGTTTTTAGACAGTAACAAATAACTGTATGGGAACACGCCCCTCCCCCCACCTGATCTGGCCTCCGGTGACTTTTCTTTACCAGAAGATAAGTGAAATGGTGAAAGGAATATGTTATGATGACATTTAGGACATCAAAGGTAATCGGACGACAGCTCTGATGGTCATTTCAAACAAAGAGTTCCAAAATTGCTTTAAAGGGTAGGCTAGGTGCCGGCACCAGTGCATAGCTTCCCAGGGGCACTTCGAAGGCGCCCTTAGTAATACTCAGCACTGAGGTAAACGGCGAACTTAATTGGCAGTCCTTGTAGTCATTAACTCTGGTGATGGAAACGGTTAGGCGTTTGGCTGCTAACCAAAGGTTGGTGATTCAAACCCGCCCACTAGCTCCCTGAGAAAAAACGCCTGGTTATCTACTTCAGGAAAGCTTACAGCCAAGAAATTGCAATGGGCAATTCTCCTTTGTCACATGACTGAAATCGACTCCACGGCACGCAGCGTCAGTGTCCCATATGAAAGGCAATAGATCTGTACTATTTCTTGGGGTGTATTTTCTGATCATTTCTGAAAACTTGCTTTTGAATCCTTTCAGAGCCCGCCTAGAAATTCCTTCATTATGGGAAGTTCAGAAGAGTTCTCAGCCTAGAAGACAGTAACTTTCTGTCTGAGTAGTCTCTGATAAACTCCCCGACTGTGACAGTCTCAGCACTCAAAAACTCTCCGTGATGTTTCCAATTATCTTTCCAGCAGCAGCAGTTACTCTCCTTGCCATTGCTCTGAGATTTTTTATCAACAATTTTAAACCAAACTATACGGAGCCCCTGCTGGCATAGTGTTTAAGTGTTACATCTGCTAACCTTTTGGTTAGCAATCCATCCGGTGGTTCGAATCCACCAGGTGCTCCGCAGAAACTCTATGGGACAGTTCTTCTCTGTCCTATAGGATCACTGTAAGCCTGAATCGACGGCACTGGGGGTTATAGAGAGCCCTGGTTCTGCAGTGGTTAAAAGCTTGGCTGTTAACCAAAATGTTGGGTTTGAATCTACTAACCAGTTCTTGGAAACTCTATTGTGGCCGTTCTCCCCTGTCCTGCAGAATCACTAGGAGTCAAACGTGACTCTACAGCAATTGGTTTGTTTGTTTTCATTTTTGTTTTATATGTAGGCTAGCTTTACAATTATAATGGTCCTATGAGTATTTTTTTTTTTTTTTTTTTTTTAATTCTTAGCCGGTAAGAATACAAGCAACTTCTTTTCAACAAGTTATAGATTCTTCCAGAGTCTTCGGTCTGTTAATTCTAAATCAACCTACCAAATAACACATCTGCCAACCTCATCTGTTTTCATTTTGCACATTTACCAATTTGCATATTCCTAGCTTTGGCTACTACTTATAGGTGGATAAGTAGCCTGAGTTCAAAATCTATGCTGAGTCCTAGACTGTACCTTAAGTTACACAGCTATATTTCCAAATTATTTCTGAGCGTGCACTTAGATTTCTAACATGTATTGCAAATTCAACATGCTGAAATAAAACTCATCTGTCATATCTTGAACACAGCCGGCTCACTTTCCTCAGTAGTTCTTAAAATTAACATTCATTGGAATCAACTCACTTGCATCTTTAAAATGCAGACTCTAAGACCGTATGTCTTGGTACTAAACCTGGGGTGGGGTCCAGAACCGTTTTTTTTTAAGCAATTCCTATGGGTGATTCGATAAAGCTAAAAGGGTCTGGCCTCTGCAATTTACCATCTGTCTAAATTTTGTGTCCATCTTTGGTAAAACTATCACCCTCACTATGATTTCCCCATTAAATTTATAATAAAATGTGTCACTATAAAAACCTTTTGTATAATTGGCTTTCTGTTGGAAATGAATATAAACAAAAGGTTTTGTGTTTAGATTGACACTGGCTAACATAGCATTTAGGATTACTGTAGCCAGAGGCTCTAGGAAACCTGAGGATGTATATTACCAAGAGACTGTAAAAATCTCAGTGAAGATTTTGATTTGTCTAAGCCATTGACATTGGTCATACTATAAACCAAGTGATGGCCAGTACTTCCTTGGGCTGGTTAAATTTTAGTATACTATATAGTTCATAAATACAAGTATGATAATCAGTATAGAGTGCCTCTAATAGTCAAGTGCTTGATTACCTAGGATGATAGGTCTGGCAATCTGCTTCTGAAAGATAGGAGCCTTGAAAACTCTATGGAGCAGCTTTACTCGGCTCACATGGGATTGCCATAAATTGGCATCAAATTGATGGCAACTAACTGCAACAATATCACTAGTAAGTATAATCTTACATGCTACCCTTAAATTCTCTGCTATAAGCAGATTACTAGTGAGCTAAAGACACTTCTAAAATATGACAAGAAAGGTTACCTGTATAGCTAAATAGCTGTTTTCAGATGAAACTGGAAAATATCTGAAGTGTGATTTAGTCACCAAGATGCTTTTGCAAAAAAAAAAAAAAAAATTTAAATAGTGGCAGAATTTTTACACAGAGAAGATACTTCTATACTGCACATTAATTGAAGTATTAAATAAAAATAAAGCTATTTGTAAATATTTTCAGTGGAAATGTATGTTTCCCAATGTTAACATGACCAAACATCTTGAAATGTTCTGTAGATATTTTAAAAGTTCCTTAAATACAGAAAAAACTCTATTTGTACATACTTACTCATGTATACATATATCCGACTCATCATATATATATATATGTACATATATATATATATTTATCTATTGGAAACCTGGTGGAAGTGGTTAAGTGCTAAGTCTGCTAACCAAAAGGTCAGCAGTTCGAATCTACCAGGGACTCCTCAGAAACTACGTGGGGCAGTTCTACTCTGTCCTTATAGGGTGGCTATGAGTCGGAATCTACGGGATGTCTGTGCCTTTTGTTTGCTTTGGTTTGATCTGTCTAACTGTGTCTATCACCTGTGCTTATCTAACTACTCATCTTCACTTAGGAAAGCTGAACCAAGAGCTACGCTTGTGAAATTACGGGACAATTATATTTTCCTCTTTATGATTGCACTTGTTTTCTAACTTTTCTAAAATAAATCTATAGTTCTCATCTAATCAAGAAAAGGTAATTGGAACTTATCTAGTCAGACTACGAAAAAGTGTAAGTTGTTCTTGATGGCATTTTACATTATAACATTGGAACAAAAGCAGAAGAAATACCGCCATTGAGTTGATTCTGACTCATAGGGACACTTTCTCCTGTTTTTGCTTTGTAAAAGATAACTATGCATAAAATTCAAATAAGTGAAAAGTAGTAAAGTCAAAAGAAATTGGTAGAACAAATTCATTTTTTTAAAAAATATGAAAAAGTATGAAACAGAAAGCAGAAAAATCAAACGTATAAAAAGGTTGAAACGACAAACAAAAAAGGAAACGTCTAACAACTCCAGCCAAGAAAATAAAGAGAAAAAGTATATGCACCAGTTCCTGAGTTTCAAGTGTTTGGGCTTGTGGACTTTATGAAGTCTGAGATTTTCAGTTACAGCCCTATATCAACATTTCTAGATCAACTCACTTCTTCTAATGACCTAGCTCTGATGCATTGTTATCTAAGGATTCTGTCAATTCTTTAAAGTCCTCCAAATTCTTAATTTGGGGAATAATGGTTAATGCCTAAACAAGATTTGTTCTGGAGCCACTGTCCCAAATTTCCTTCTCCTAAGGCCTCCATGGAAACCCTAGTGTCTTAGTGGTTAGTGCCACCTCTGTTAACCAGAAGGTTGGCAGTTAACATCAGCCAGGTGCTCCTTGGAAACTAGGTGGGGGCAAGTCTTATGGGGTAGCTATGAGACTGCATCAACTCAGTGTAATGGGTTTGTTTTGGGGGGTAAGGCCTCCATGTGCCAGAACTGACATTAAACCTCTGAAGTCTGTTTACTCGGGTGTTTCATTTTCAACCTGTTTTAGACAGAAAATTTTAACTTTATCTGGAGTGAATACATTTACTTATTCTGGTTTTACTTTATTTCAACTGATGAATCCTGTAAAATGATCTTTCATTAGCTTGTGATGAAATTTTTATATGCATATTTACTTCTACAAAGCAAAAAACAGGATTTTTTTTTTTAGATTTAGTCAGAAAATAACATTCATTTGAGAAGATGTCTTCTCAAGATGAGTCTTCCTGGTAACTACAAAAAATACAAAGACAGGAAGATTTTTACCTTTGACACGCAGTACAAAAAACCCTGGTGGCATAATGGTGACGTGCTAAGGCTGCTAACCAAAAAGTTGGCAATTTGATTCTGCCAGGTGCTTGGCAACTTTATGGGGCAGTTCTACTTTGATCTGCAGGGTCGCTGTGAGTCAGAATTCACTCAGTGCAGTGGGTTTTAGTATAGGCATGCTAGCCTCTCAGAATGAAAAAATGTTCTCTTACTGCTGTTGTGTTTTGAAGGGCAATAAAATACCACTGTATTCAGAACAACTTCTGTTCTGTTCTGCGCTCAGTAGTCTGAAATTCCTGTCATGCCACAGAGTTTAGATCACAGGATCGGTGACATCCCTCCTCCAAACAACCATCTCTAAAAGACAATTACACTGAATAACCATAGTAAACATTCACTTACTGGGTTTGCCCGCTGAACAGCTTACTTGTTTACCAAGCTGCGTCTCAGAATAAGAAAGAGGATAGGTCAGTTTCAGGAGATATGAGCAAGCATAAGAAAAAGCAGAGGTGAAACCAATCTTATACAATTTAAATATTTTGCCTGGGGCAACATCTAGTATATAGCCTTAAAATAACTCCATAATCTGTCAATATCATCAAAATTACTCAACATACTGAGAAATTAAGATTACTTTTAAGTGCAATTAGTTCCAGTCTAATTTCCCTTTATCTTAATTTCTTTTGTGTTGAGTAGTTTTGGATTGTTCCCAGGCATTTTAGAGATACTGCTGAAGAGAAATTTGAATGCAGATACAATGAAATATATTTACACGTTTTATAGTAGCTTTCAAGTATAGTTATGTTATTACTAACTGCCCTATAAGTTGGAACTGACTCGACGGCACTGAATTTTGGGGTTTTGTCCTATACGGTATGTAATAACTCTTAGTCCTACATAATTTGAAGTTTTGAGATTGAGATTGTATGACGTTGTGAACATCTTCTAGTGCCCAGACACTACGTGAGTAAGTGAAAGAGAAACTTCTAGTGTACAGACTATGTGAGTAAGTGAAAGAGAAACAAAGTTTAACATGTGCAGATCTAGCATGAACATCCTTCCAAATATTACAATTCATTTTTGAAGAAACTTGATAGTAGTTGTCACCAATATGACAAAAATCCTTAATAATAATAATAAACACATTTATTCAACTATGCTAGAGGAAAGGTAAAAATACGTTTCTCTTTTCTACTTAGAAAATGTCAGAAAACTGTTGTCATATGAAGAGAATACATTTTGTCAGAATATAGGAGAAAGTATCACAGAAATGTCCTACCAATTAACTGATAAAATACTATGTTATTTTACCGGACTTTGTGATACACATGGTACTTTTCTAGTTTTAAAACATTATAATTTGTTATGATTTATTTTGTCATTCTAAATAAATCTTTGTTTCTGTACTTCATTTTATAGTCATAATTTTGCTTTTTTTTTTCCTTAAAGAGAATCTTCAAATTGTATAATCTTTGACCTCTGCAAAATCCGGATCCACCTGATAATAGGTCTAAAGCAGAAAACATACAAATGAGTATAGGACATATTTATATTCCAGAAAGTAATTAACCTTGCCAGTGCTTCTTGGCTTGGTTCAAAGGACACTGGAGCTTGTATAAGGGGCTCTCCCTAGCCTATGAGAAGGCTCTTTATGTGTCAAAATAGCTTTATCCGATTGGACTTTATCGAGGTCCTACCAACTCATGACTCAGAAAATTGATAATTAAAGGGAAATACTGAAACATTTATCCTGAAGTATAACCAGGGTAGACAACAGCCTCCCAAATGAAAGAAAATTCCACACTGCTAATAGCAGCAGAAAGAATGATAAAATGAGAAAAATAACTATTCTTAACTCTTAACAAAATAATTGTTAGAGCCTTAGGTTTTCTTTGATCTGTTTCCAACTCTATCTGAAATAAACTGATCAGATTTTCATTACATTTTCCTGAGATTAAGAAGTGTTTCCTGTTTTCACAATTTTGCTCATTTTAATTGATAAGAGTGGCTGAAAATAGGAATTTGATGCATGTTTAATTCAGAATTCTATTAGAAGTCAATTTCATCTCTCTTTCTTTAATTCAATGTCAGTGATACTGATTTAAACCTAAAGGTAGTCTTAAATATATCCTTATTTAATTCTGAATTGCATATACCCAGTGCCATCAAGTCGATTCCAACTCATAGCGATCCTATAGGTCAATACAATTCTATAATATCCATTTTCATTTATCCATATTTCAAAACTACTTTCTCTGAACCACATTTGGCACTTACACAAAAACAAACACAAGCTGTATTATGCTTACCATTTTGTTAACTGACACACACAAAAATGAAATCTGTATGAAGACTATACGTATATTTTCAATGTTCAGTGTTTCTTAAAATGTAACAGCCTTGCATGCTGTTTATTTCCCCTGTGTGTATTAGTTGAACTATCTTACTATCAGCATGTAAAATCATACATCAAACTTGCATAACTCTTTTAAAGAACATCCTAGCCAATTCCTTTGAATACAGAAATGGAGAATCCCAACTTTTACAGGGATTCCTCACTTAGTGCAGTTTAGCTGTGGCCTGTTAGCAGTGGTATTTCTTTTTTTCCTCAAAGAATAGGCACTGCACTCCACTCAGTCTCAAAGATAATTACAGCCCAGAGCAAACAGAAGGCTTTGAGAGAGCTCTGGGAATAACTGGGCAATCCCTCACACAACACATGAGTTCTGGCTTAGGTAATCACCAAACAGGGCAAAGGAGGCAAAGTACGTGTGGTTTATCCTTTGGCAATGACCCATAAGTTAACAATTTTTTGAACAAAACTAGAGTCTCATTGACATTTGACAGACAGACAAACAAAACCCTTGTAGGTGTGTTTAAATTTATCATCCACTTGTAAAGTAATTGTATAAATACATACTTAATCATGCCAGCCTGGCTAAGAGTAGACACTTCGCCATCAGGTAGACTCCATTTCAAGACCCATTTCTGTCATTAATTTGTTTGACCAATTAGACAAATTTTGTTTGCAGGTGTAACATGCTCTCATATTTGGGATGTGGATGATAATATTGCCTACTTCACAGAGAAACTAGGATGTGTCAATAAGATAATATATTCTCTATTACACGGTCCTCATTCCATAAGTGGTAGAGCTAAGGCGAACCATGGCATCTTCAACTGCCTAATATGTGGAGGCAGAGCAACTGTACACTGTTTTCTATTGTACACAGAGTAGCTATCAGTCAGAACTAATTCAATGCACCTAGCAACAGTATTTTTATCATTATTTTTAAGGTAGAGCAGTATTAGCTAAGAGCTACTTTCTGCTTGAAATGGGAAGAATATTTTGGATGAATGTTAACAGTACCTGGGTGTTTGCCTAATCTTATAATTGCTTGGGATGTTTACTAAAGCGTAAGTCCACACGCTGAATAACTCAAGTTTAAACAACCACAGGTTTGGAAAGTGTATTTGGGATATGTGTTTAACAAGCATCTAAAGCTGTTACTATTCTAAGAGCAGTCTGAGAAGTAGTACTAGCATGTACAGAACTGAAAATTGATTGACTTATGATTATCTTGGAAACTCTGGTGGCATGCTGGTTAAGTGCTATGCTTGTTAACCATAAGATTAGCAGTTCAAACCCACCAAATGCTCTTACAAAACTCTGTGGGGCGCTGCTACTCTGTCCTATAGAGCTGCTGTGAGTTGGAATCAACTTCACTGCTGTAGATTTTTTTTTTTTAATATTTTATTGTGATCAAGTGGAAGTTTACAATCCAAGTCAATTAGTCATACAAACCCTGCTACATACACCTCTATGCAACTCTAGCTTCTCTCCCAACCCTGTGACACCACACTCCTGCTTTCCATCTTGTACTTCCTGGATTCATTCAGCCAACTCTTGACCCCTCCTTTCAACATCCCATGTCATATCTATATAGGAGCTGCTCCAGTGTCGTTCATGACTTATAATCTGGTGAAACTTTTGTATGAAGAGTTGTCTTTGGTACTGATTTCAGTTCTAGACTAGCAGTGAGTCTGGGAGCCATGTTCTCGGGGGACGCTCCAGTTTATCAGACTATTAGGTCTAGTCTCTTAATAGTAATAGATCTGCACCCCCATTTTTTCTCCTGCTGTTTCAGGGAGTCTACATCATGTTGCCTGTTACGGTAGTCATTGGTAGTGGTCAGTGACCATCTAGTTCTTCTGGTGTCATGTTGATTTAGTATCTGAATCATGTGCCCCTTTGGTCTCCCAGGCTCGTATTTTCCTCACATCTTTGATGTCCTTGGTTTTCCTTTGCTCCAGGTGGATTGGTACTAATTGATGCTCCTTAGATGGTAGTTTGCTAGCTTTTGGGACCTTAGATGCTACTCACCAAAGTGTGATGTAGAATATTTTCTTAAAAAAAAAAAAAGGAAAATTAAGTTACGCCAGTTAATCTAGATGTTCCTGAAAGCATGGTCCCTAGACCCCTGCCCCTGCTACTCTGACTTTCAAAATGTTGGGTTGTATTTAGAAACTTCTTAGCTCTTGTTATAGTCCAGCAGTGTTGATCTGCCTTCTACCGCATGCTGTCACTGCCTTCATTTAACCCAACTCCTATCTACTGTCTAAACCATGAGTACACATCTCCTTCCCTCCCCTCCCTGGTAATCGTCAAAGATTATTTTCTTCTGCATTTAGCCCTTTGCTCAAGATCTCATAATAGTGGTTTCATACAGTATTTGTTCTTTTGCATTAACTGATTTCACACAGCATAATGTCTTCCACATGACTTCGTGTCATCAGGTGTTTCCCAAGATGGCAGTTGTTCTTTATCATTACGAAACCAGAGGCTGAAAAAGCCTCTCTGTACGAGGAGTGCTCAAGATTAGGTGCCTGAGAGGCTTTGTTTCAAATCATCCTCAACTCACAGGAAAGGACAGGACCTCCATGTTCCACAAGTCCCACAGCCCCAGGCAGGAACACTAGGGTGGGGTCCTTAAAGGTACCACACAGATTCAGAGACCTATAGGTCTTTTGCTTTGGTAATTGAACTCTTACCTAACGATAAAAGAATTGGTCATGGGAGACAGGGACATAACTTGTGTTTGAGCATTCTTCTTTCAGATTACTGGCTAGATGATGTCTAGCACCACTTTGTTTCCTTGATGGCTGGTGATGGCTTGCCAAGTTGTGAAGCAGACAACTTCCAACCAGAGAACCCCTCACATGCCCCTCTCAACTGTCCTCATTGTTCTCTAGAAGACCTATGTGTGAGTACGCCCTTTGTTTCATATATAACTGTGATTCCAGCCTGCATAATTTCGACAGCCCTGGAGATTGGAATATGTCTGTCCCCCGTGTTCTAGCTGGCAGAACACAGTTAATAAAGTTGTTCTTTAATCATTGACCAAAACCTGTCTCAGAGATTGCTGTTTGAGATAGGTAATGAGATCCTGGAGTTCTGTCCAGTAACAATCACATATTCCATTGTGTGAATATGCCATATTTTCTTTATTCATGCATTTGCTGATGGGCACCTAGATTGAGTCCATCTTACTGCTATTGTGGACAGAGTTGCAATAAACATTACTATGCATGTGTCTGTTTGTGTAATAACAGTTATTTCTCTTGGATGTATTCCAACAGTGGGATTGTTGGATCATATAGCATGTCTATTTCTAGCTTTTAAGAAAGTACCAAGTCAATTGCTTCAGTTGTACCATTTTAGATTCCCACCAGCAATAAAGAATTCCAGCCTCTCACAACCTCTCCAATATTTGTTGTTTTGTGTTTTCTATAATTAATGTCAGCCTTGCTGGGGTGAGACAGTAATTCATTGTTGTCTTGATCTGGATTTCTCTAATGACTAGTGATTGAGAGCATTTCCTCATGTATCTGTAAGTGTCCTGGTTGTCTTCTTTGTTGAAGTACCCGTTCATATCATTTGTTCATTTTTTTAATTGCATTATTTGTCTTTTTTCTGTTGAGGTTTTGAAATACTTTGCAGATTGTAGAGATTTGCTGTCAATCAAGAGTCATGGTTGACAACTTTCTCCCCCAGTTTGCAGATAATCTTTTTACTCTCTTGATTAAGTTTTTTGATATGCAAAAGTCTTAGATTTTTAGAAGCTCCCATTTGTCAATTTTCTCTTCTGGTGTTTGTGTATTGTTTGTAGTATTTTGTAGTCTGTTTATGCTGTTTGTTGGGTGTCCTAGTGTTGTCCCTATTTTTCTTCCGTGATCTTTATGGTTTTAGATTTTATATTTAGATCTTTAATCCATTTGGAATTAGTTTTTACGTGTGGTGTGAGACATAGGTCTTGTTACATTTTTTACAGATAGATATCCAGTTCTGCTGAAACCATTTGTTGAAAAGATTTTTTCCCCAGTTCATGGGCTTTAGGCCTTTGTCAAACACCAGCTGCTTATAGGTGGATGGAGTTATATTTGGATTCGCTGTTCAGTTCTGTTGATCTATGTATCTGTTTCTGTACTAGCACTAGGGTGTTTTGACTACCGTGGCAGTGTATAAGTTCTAAAGCCAGGTAGAGTGAGGTTTCCCACTTTGTCCTTCTTCAGTAACATTTTACTTGTCTGGGGCATCTTCTCTTTCCATGTGAAGTAGGTGATTTGTTTCTTCGTCTCATTAAAAAATGCCTACAGAATTTGTATTGAGATTGCATTGTATTATACATTGCCTCGGGAAGGATAGACATTTTCATGGTGTGGTTATCCTATACGTGTGCGAAGTAGATTTCTCCAACTATATAGGTCCATTTGGTTTCTTGCAACAGAGTCTTGTAATTTTCTTTGTGTAAGTAGTCTTTTGCATCTCTCATTAGATTTAGGGGTGTTGCAAATGGTGTTGATGTGGTGACTTCCTCTTTGATGATCTCTGTTAGTGTAAAGGAATCCAACTGATTAATTTATGTTATTTTATATCACGATACTTTGCTGAACTCTTAATTTTAGTAGTTTCTTTATGGATTCTTCAGGGGTTTCTGTATATAAGATCAGATCATCTTACTTCTTCTTTACCAATTTAGATGCATTTTATTTCTCTATCGCACCTGTATGTCCTGGCTAGAACCTCCAGGACCAAGCTGAGTAAAAGTAGTGACAATGGACATTTTTGTCTGGTTCCTGTTCATAAGGGGAATGCTTTCAATCTCTCTCTATTTAGGATGGTGTTGGCTATTGGCTTTGTGTAGATGCTCCTTATTATGTTGAAGAATTTTCCTTCTTTTCGTGTTTTGTTGAGAGTTCTTAACATAAATGGGTCTTGGACTTTGTCAAACACCGTTTCTCCTTCAATTGACAAAATCAATCTATTCTTATCTTTTGTGTTATTTATGTGGTTGATCACGTTGTTTTCTTAATGTTGAACTATCTCTGCATCCCTGGTATGAATCCTACTTGATCATGGTAAATTACTTTTTTGACATGGGGTTGAATCCTTTTGGCTAGAATTTTGTTGAGGATTTTTGCATCTAAGTGCATGAGAGAAATTGGTCTGTAATTTTCCTCTTTTTCTGCTATCATTACCTGGCTTTGGTATCACAGTTATGCTAGCTTCATAGAATGAATTTGGGAGTATTTCCTTCTTTTCTATACTGTGAAATACCTTCAGTAATAGTGGGGTGAGCTCTTCTCAGAAAGTTTGGTAGAATTCTCCAGTGAAGCTGTCTGGGCCATGACTTTTTTTGGTTGGGAGTTTTTAAATTACCTTTTCAATCTTTTCTCTTGTGATGAGTTTATTAACTTGTTCTACTTCTCATTACACTGGGTTTTGTAGGTAATGTGTTTCTAGAAATTTGTCCATTTCCTCTAGGTTTTCGAGATTGTTACAATACAATTTTTCATAATATTCTGTTATTTATTTATTTTTTAAAATTTCAAGTAGGTTCTTTGTGACATCACCCATCTCCTTTCTTGTTTGATTTATATGTTTCCTCTCCTGGAGGAAATTGTTTATTACTTTTGTTGATCTTTTCAAAATACCAGCTTTTGCTCTTATCAACTCTTTGTATTGTTTTTCTAGTCTCTATCTATTTTCTTCTTGTGCTTAAGAGGTTCTGTTGTCGCTCTCTTTCTACTTGTTCAAGTGTAATTCTTTGATTTGGCCCTTAGCTTCTCTGTGAATGTGTGCATTTATTGATATAAGTTGACCTCTGAGCACTGCTTTTGCTATATCCCAAAGCTTTTGGTAGAAGGCATTTTCATTCTCACTTGATTCTATGAATTTCTTTATTCCATCCTTGATTTCTTCTGTATCTCAGGAATTTTTGAGTAAAGTGTTGTTCAGCTTCCATATGTTTGATTTTTTACCCTTGCTTTTTCTGCTATTGATTTTTACTTATATGGTTTTATGGTCTGAGAAGATGCTTTGAAATATTTCAGCGCTTCGCATTTTGCTAAGTCTTGCTTTATGACCTAATGCATGGTGTATTTTGCAAAATATTCCATGTGCATTGGAAAACAAGGTGTATGTGTCTGTTGTTGGATAAAGTACTCTGTATATGTCTATGAAGTCAAATTGGCTGATTGTGGCATTCAGATCTTCCATGTCTTTGCTGAGTTTCTTTCTCGATGTTCTGCCCCTTACTAGTGTGTTGAAATCTCCTACAATTACTGTTGAGCTGTCTATCTCACTTTTAAATGATGTTATGGTTTGTTTGACATATTTAGAAACTGTCATTGGGATGCAAACGTTTGATATGGTCACATTATCCTGATGTATTGACCCTCTAAGCAATATATAGTGACTTTCCTTGTCCACTATCGTGGAGTTTACTTTAAAGTCTATCTTATCTGTAACTACTATTGTGCCTCCTACTCTTCTTTGAGTTCAGTTAGCTTGGTATATATTTTTCCATCATTTAAGTTTTGGTTTGTTTGTTTCTTTGAGCCTAAGATGTGCCTCTTGCAGGCAGTGTATCACAGTTTTTTTATCTATTCTGCTACTCTTTGTAACTTTATTAGTGCATTTAACCTTTTTGACTTCAATGTAATTATTGATATGTATGAAGTTAGTGCTCTCATTTTGATGCCTTGTTTGGTGGGTTGTTGACAGATTCTTTGTTTCACTTAATTTTCTGTGCTGAGTCATTTTTCTTTGTGTGATTCCTTTTCATTGTTGTTAGCTGTATGTGTGCTGAGACTTCTTGATTATGTTTCTTGTTTTGATGTGTAAGATTGTTAAAATTCTTTGTGGTTTCCGAGATATGTACCCCCAAATTTCTGAGTTTAAAACAGTCTTTAATTTCTTTTTCTCACCTTAACTTCCTCTCCATCTGAAGGGTCTATGAATACACTGATTTGTCCTTCTTATAGAATAATGATGTCATCATTTATATCTCGAGTTCTGTGTTTTTCTATTTTTAGTGTTTTAAGTTTGATTTATTTTTGTGGATTCTCTTTTCATGTTGCAATCTAAATGCTCTATCCTGTCTTGTATCCCTAAGTATATGTCTGACATTATTGAGTTTCTAATCAGAGAACTTCCTTCACAGTTTCTCATAATTTTGATTTGGTTTTTGCAAATTCTCTAAACTTTTGTTTATCTGTGAATGTCCTAATTTCACAGTCATATTTAAAAGACAATTTTGCAAGGTACATAATTCTTGATTGGCAGCTTTTTTTTTCCACGAAGGCTTTGTACATGTTATCCCATTGCCAACGTCATTCTGGATGAATAATTGGATTCATTTGCAATGGCTGTCTTTTGTGTTATTTTTTAAGTTTTGCTGTCTTCAAAAGCCCCTCTTCAGCTTTCATTTTGTTAAATTTGATGATAATATGCCTCGGTGTTGTTCTTTTGGGATCTGCCTTGTGTGGAGTTCAGTGAATATCTTGGATAGGTGTCTTCTTGTCTTTCACGATATCAAGGAAGTTTTTTTGTCAAGATATCTTCAACCATTCTCTCTGTATTTTCCGTTATCCCTTCCCCTCTGCCCAAGTTTTGGAATTCCAATCAGTTGTAGATTACTCTTCTTCATAGAGTCCAACATAACTTTCAGTGATTCTTCATTTTTTAAAAATCTTTCATCTGTTTTTTTCCCTCTAATATGTTGATGTCACTTGTTTTATCTTCAGTCTTACTAATTCTGCTTTTCATTGCCTCAACTCTACTTCTTTGACTTTCTACTGCATTGTTTAATTCTGTAATTTTATCATTAATCTGGTAAATTTCAGATCACTGTAGCTCTAGTATTTCTTGCAGCCTGTTTAACTTTTTAGTATGCTCTGTCACAGTTTGTCTAATTTCTTTTTTAATGTTTGTCAGTACTCTAAAAGTTAGTCTTTTGTATTCTGCCTCCAGTAATTTCAGAAATTGTTCTTCATCTGGCAAATTTTTTAATTCTTCATTTTGCAAGTTTTCTGAAGCCATAGTATCTGCTTCTTTAAATGGTTTGGAATAGTGTTGCCTCCAAGCCATCAGAAATTTGTTTATTTTCAGTTATTGTGTTCCAATATATGTGTATATCCCTCTCTATATATTTTGGTCTTTCAGTTGTTCAAGTAGACTAGTCAACTGTGCTGTTTTGTTAATTTGAGCTGTAGAAATTCAGAAAAGCTGTCACCAGGTAATTAGAACTATCATTAGGAACTGGGGTTCTGGTGTCAATTTACTTTTCTTGTATGTGTTCAACCCAGGCACCAAGTCAGTTGGCACCCAAGTATGTAGAGTCTTTGGGGGAATACTGATTAGTGCAGACTCAAGTTGCAAGATGCTTGCTCTATAAAAGGCAAAGTTCCAGAACCTATGTGCTGAGAAAGAGGGGACTCCTACACTGAGAAATTTAAGTGGTCAACAGACTTAAGCCTGGGGAAATAATCTGTTTCTGCTGTGAGTTCCCAGCTCATTGGTGCTGCTTCAGGTACTACAACAGAATCAGGCACCTGGTGTAGCACAGAAAAGAAAGTAAGGAATACCAGGGAGAGGAAGAGAGTTAGTGCCCCAAAGAGTTTGGTCCACTTGCATCCACAATAACTTACCTTTTGTCATTCAAATAGAAGAGGGCTGCAATTTTGTTGGCGTGTGTGTCTAAAGCTCATCTTCTCCATTGAGAAATAGGCTCTTTGAATGCAGTGGTGTTAATGACACTGGTGCAGAGGGCACTAATTCAGTGTGTGGAATCCTGGCAGCACATCCTGTCTTGCCTTGACAACTCTGGACTCAAACTCACCTTTCTATTGGTCACCTTTTTCTCCTGACTTTCTCCCCAGTGTTCAGGTCTTCTAGGATGTGCTAACTAAACTGTTAAATTGTTTTTCTGGGTCTTTGTCATTAGAGGGATCAAAGGATGGCTCAGGCTTCTCCACCATGCTTACTGGATTTGTGATTTTTAATGGTTATCAACTTCTTTATACTTGGTTGAAAAAAAAATCAGCTTTAAAGTTACTCTCAGACACTCTTTTACTCTCACTCCAACATAAACAACAAAAATTACATTCTCCGAGTGCCAGCTTATTTCTGTTCTCACTTTTGAATGTTTAGTTTGTCCAGAATTTTCCCTCTCAGTTTTAGAGAAACTCTTCGCATGATGTAAAGGAGAGGAAAGGCAAAACAAAAGAAAGTCAGATATCAAAGATAGCAACATGCAGAAGGTCAGAAAAATGACAGTTTTCACATAAAATGACTTTATTTCTCTCTATTCTAGGGCCCAGTTTAAATTACATAATTTCTTCCACATAGCAAACTATTTCAATGCATTTACTTGTCTTGATGAGATGTGTTCTTGAAAAATGTCTACAAATTTATGTGCAGTGTATTTTTGGTTCATATAAAGATTACTGTGAAATACATTTTATTGTCTTACTTTTTTAAAATTGTGATTAAGTGAAAGTATACAATCCATACTCTCCTCTCCACCCTCTCCTCCCCTACTAGTAAGAGGCGTGTTGAACATCATCCTATACATGCATAGACCCATAACGTACACACACCATATAGTTACACTGTGTCTCTGAGTCCAGTCCATTCCTGTCAAAAGAGTTGAACTCAGTAACATTTTCTGGTCAGTGGCAGCATCAGATCTAGGGGCTATGCTCCTAGGGGAAGACTCAGACTGCCAAATCATCAATAATGGTCTTTAAGTGGAGTTAATGAGGTACACTCCTCTTTTCTATGTTACCATTGGGACTCAACATCGTGTGCCACATCAAGGCTGTCTTTGGTGGTGACTGGGCACCATCTGGTTCTTCTGGTCACATATTGACACAGTCACCCATTTGCCTGGGTCCTTCTGTCTAATGGGCTCTTTTTCCCTTGTGTCTTTGTGGTTCTTGTTGATCGTCTGTTCCATCTGAGTTGGGACTATTTGATATACTTCAGATGGCAACCTGCTAGCTTTTAAGACCCTAGAATCCATTCACCAACGTGGGATACAGAGGACTCTCTTAGCAATAAGTTAACTACTCCAATTGGCCTTGTTGGCCCCTGAGAGCATGGTCCCTGGACCCCACCTCTGCTTTTCTATCCTTGCAATATAGGGTTAAGATTAGAAGAGTCTTCAGTTTATGTTGAAGTCCAGTTAAGTTGGTCTACTTTCTATTGTGTGCTGTCACTGCTTTCACACAACCAAATTTCTAACAACTATCTAATCTATGGCCAGTCCTTCCCCTTTTTCCCCTCTCTTGCAGCTATCAAAGAGTCTTTTCTGCTATACATGAGTCTGTTTTTAAGTCCTCATAGCAGGGTTCTCATACAACTTTTGTCCTTGTGTGGCTGACTGATTTCACTCAGCATACTGTCTTCCACTTGAAACCAGGTTATATGATGCTTCCTAAAGTCATCATTGTTCTTTATCATTGCGTAGTGTTCCACTGAGTAGATGGAACATAGTTTGCTTATCCATTCGTCTGTTGTTGGGCATCTGTGTTGATTCCATCTTTTAGCTACTGTAGACTGTAGTGCAATAAACATTCATGTGAATGTACTTGTTCATCTGACTTCCCTTGATTCTGTAGTATATGTTCTGAACAGTGGGATTACTGGATCAAATAGCATGTCTATTTCCAGCTTTTCAAAGAAGTACCAGATTGCTTTCCAAAGTGGTTGTTCCATTTTACAATCCCACCAGCAGTGTAGGAGAGTTCCAATCTCTCCATAGCCTCTGCACCATTTGTTGTTTTGTGTTTTTTGGATCATGACCAACCTCGTTGGGGTGAGATGATATCTTGTTGCAGTTTGGATTTGAATTTCTTTAATAGCTAATGATCATGAGCATTTCTTCATGTGTCTTTCGGCTGCCTGGATATCCTCTTTAGTGAAGTGTCTGTCCATCTCTACACCCACTGCTTAATTGGGTTACTTACTTTTTTCTTGTTGACATCTTGCAGTACCTTGTACATTATGGAGCTCAGACATTGGTCCAACATGTAATTACCAAATATTTGTTCACATACTTTAGGTGTTTTTTTTTTTTTTTTGATTCTTTTGATAAAGTTTTTGGATGAGCTAAAGTGTTTGATTTTAATTACTTCTCATTTATATATTTTCTTTTCTGTTGATCATGCTTTGTTTGTCAGATTTTGAAGTCTGTCTAAATCATGTATTAAAGCCTGCATTGTTGACTTTATTTTTTTATTGCCTAATCTTTATCATTTTAGGCTTAATAATTAGGTCTTTCATCCAGTTTTCATTAGTTTTTGTGTAAGGTGTGAGATACGGGTCTTGTTTCAATTTTTTTGCAGATGGATATCCGATTTTGACAACAGTATTTGTTAAAGAGATTGTTTTTGCCCGTCTGGCAGTCTCAGGGTCTTTGTCAAATATCACCTGTTCATAAGGGGATGGTGGCGTCTCTGGGTTCTCAACTCTGTTCTATTAGTCTATATGTCTCTTTTTGTACCAGTACCAGATTGTTTTGACTACTGAGGCAGAGTAATATGTTCTAAAGTCAGGTAATGTAAGGCTTCCTCAGTAGTGCTTGCTAAGTGTTTGCTTATCTGGGATTTCTTCTCTTCCCAAAGAAAGTTGGTGATTTGTTTCTCCATCTTATTAAAAAAAGACACTGGAATTTGTATTGTGATTGCTGTGTACATGTAGATGGCTTTGGGTAAAATAGCCATTTTCACAATGTTGTGTCTTCCTATCCATGAACAGGGTAAGTGTCTCTTGGTTTCTTGCAGCAAGGTCTTGTAGTTCTCTTTGTATAGGCCTCTTATTTCTCAGTTAGATTAATTCCTAGGCATTTTATCGTTTCGGGGGCTATGGTAAATGATATTGATTTGGTTATTAATTCTTTGATGGTTTCTTTGTTGGCATAAAGGAATTCTACTGATTTATTTACATTTATCTTATATCCTGATACTTTGCTGAACTCTTCTATTAGTATCAGCGGTAGTTTCATTATGGATTCTTTAAGGTTCTCCGCATATACAATCATATCATCTGCAAATAGGGAGAGTTTTACTTGTTCTTTGCTGATGCAGACACTCTATTTCTTTGTCTTATCTAATTGCTCTGGCCAGAACTTCTAGTACAATGTTGAATACAAGTGATGAGAGAGGACATCCTTGTCTAGTTCCCATTCTCAAGGGTAATTCATTCAGTCTCTCTCCATTCAGGATGATGTAGGCTTTTGGCTTTGTGTAGATGCCCCTTATTTCATTAAGGAACTTCCCCTCTATTCCTATTTTGCTGAGAGTTTTCAGCATGAATAGTTATTGGACTTTGTCAAATGCCTTTTCTGCATCAATGAACAAAATCAGGTGATTCCTATCTTTTGTATCATTTATGTGGTTGATCTTATTACTTGTTTTTCTGATGTTGAACTAGACTTGCATCCTGGTATGAATTCCACTTGGTCATGATGCACTATCCTACTTGGTCATAATAAGTTGTGTTTTTGATATGTTGTTGAATTCTATCAGGTTGGATTTTGTTGAAGATTTTTGCATATAACTTCATGAGTGATACTGGTCTATAATTTTCTTTTTTTGTGGAATCTTCCCCTGGCTTTCATGTCAGGGTTATTCTGGCTTCATAGAATGAATTTGGGAGTATTCCATTCCTTTGTGAAATAGTCTCAGTAGTATTAGAGTGAACTCTTCTCTAAAAGTTTGGTAGAATTCTCCAGTTAAATCATTTGTGCCAGGACTTTTTTCAGTTGGTAGTTTTTTTAATGACTCTTTCAATCTCTTCCTTTGTGCTGGGTTTATTAAGCTGTTCTAATTCTCCATGTGATAATTTTGGTAGGTGGTATGAATCTAGCAATTTGCACATTTTCTCTGGGTTTTCAAATCTATTAGAGTACAGTCTTTCATAATATTCAGTTATGATACTTTTGATTTCATTTGGAACTGTTGTGTCATCTCCCATCTTACCTGGGTTAGTTGTTTCTTCTCTTTGTTTACTCTTGTCAGTTTAGCCAATGGTTTGTAAATTTTGTTTTTCTTTTCAAAGAACCAGCTTTCGGTTTTGTCAATTTTTTTTAATGGTTCTTCTATTCCCCTATTCATTTAGTTCTGCTCAGTCTTTATGAACTATTTTCCTCTGGTGCCTGAGGGATTTCTCTGTTGCTTTTTTTACCTGTTTAAGCTGTGTGGTTAATTCTTTATTTGGGGTCTTCTCTTCCTTCCAGATGTGTGCATTTATAGAGATAAAATAACCTCTGAGCACTGCTTTGGCTGAATCCTGTAGTTTCTGGTAGTATGTGTTTTCATTCTCATTTGACTCCATAAATTTCTTCATTTCATCCTTTATTTCTTTTTTCTGCTGTTGATTTCAACTTTTACAGTTTTATGATCTGAGAAGATGCTTTGCAATAATTCAATGGTTTGGATTTTGTTGAGATTGCTTCGTGTCCTAACACCTGTTCTATTCTGGAAAATGTTCCATATGCAATGGAGAAGAGATGTACTTATCTTTTAATGGATAAAAAGGTCTAGTTGGTTAATTGTCGCAGTAAGGTCTTGTGTGTCTTTATTGAACTTTTTTCTGGATGATCTGTCCATCACTGAAAGTGGAGTGTCAAAGTAAACTACTATTGTGGAGTAACCTATCTCATTTTTCAATGTTGTTAGTGTTTGTTCAATGTTATTTAGATGTTCTGGTATTCCATAAATATTTAATATTATTAAGTTCTGCTTGCATGTTGAACATTTCAACAATAAATAGTGATCATCTTTGTTTATGATGTTGGATTCTACATTAAAATCTATTTTATCTGAGATTTGTATTGCCACATCTGCTCTCCTTTGTACATTGTTGGCAACCCCAACTACTGGCTGACAACAGAAGTACTTATTCAGCCATCCACAGATGCTATGATGTAGTTTAAAGCAGGGAGGGGTTACAGCCCTACTGCCATCCTCAGCTGCCCCTCCACCATAAGATAACACTGTGCTAAACACACTGTTTCTGCTAGAAAAATGCTTTCCAGAGTGGCACTACTTCTGAGCTTGGGAATTATCCCCTGCTTAGGCCTCTGGTTGGGTGACTCTACCTCCCAGCTTACTAAGATTTTGTCCCAGCCAAGCTGCCCTTCCCTCTATGAAACAGCAGAACCTATAGCAGAGCTCAGAAAAGAGATGGTAGGGGAACAGTTGTGACCTCAGTCAGGAGACAGACTCTCAGAATGTGGTTATTCCATGCACTGTGTCTCTGCTTTGCTATGCACTTCAGCACTGCAGTTCAGCATATTTGCCAGCTCATACCATATCCCACCTCCCAGACAACAAAAAAAAAAAAAGAAAGGAAGGAAGGAAGGCAGGGAGGGAGGAAGGGAGGGAGGGAGGCAGGGAGGGAGGCAGGGAGGAAGGAAGGAAGGAAGGAAGGAAGGAAGGAAGGAAGGAAGGAAGGAAGGAAGGAAGGAAGGAAGGAAGGAAGGAAGGAAGGAAGGAAGGAAGGAAGGAACGAAGGAAGGAAGGAACGAAGGAAGGAAGGAAGGAAGGAAGGAAGGAAGGAAGGAAGGAAGGAAGGAAGGAAGGAAGGAAGGGAGGAAGGGAGGAAGGGAGGAAGGGAGGAAGGGAGGAAGGGAGGGAGGGAGGGAGGGAGGGAGGAAGGAAGGAAGGAAGGAAGGAAGGAAGGAAGGAAGGAAGGAAGGAAGGAAGGAAGGAAGGAAGGAAGGAAGGAAGGAAGGAAGGAAGGAAGGAAGGAAGGAAGGAAAAAGAGTCAGTACCTGTGGTCCACCCAAGCAGCAAGTCAGCAGCAGTGGGGCTCAGGGCACTCTGCCTCATCAGAAAGAGGTAGTTTCCCATTTAGTGATGTGTAGTCCAGTCTGATAACCCTACGGAGTATCCTAGGGTTCTCTGGATGTCCAGAGTGTTCCATTAAATTCCAGGCCCTAGTTTTCAGAGGGATTGAGGAGAATTGTATCTAGTCTGCCATCTTGGCTTCTTCTGTCCCTATCTTACATTGTTTACTAAATTCTATGTTTCTAAATTTCATTTGGATGCATCTATTTTGTGACTTCTAATTGCAGGATAATTCATTCCACATTTAACCACACACTTACATTGTTGGATGTTAAAGTTGCTATAAGATGTGTATACCCTTGACAGGCCTGTGGTGTAATTTAGGGATACACATGTGATTTTTGATTCTTAGGTCATAGGGTAGGCAAGTATTTATGTAGGCCACCTGCCAACTTTCTCTCTGGCATAGCTGCCTTGCCTGCATTTTCAACAGGGCATGGAAACTTCTCTAGCTGAAAAATCTCATCTACATTTGATACTTTCCGTCTTCCCAATTTTTGCCAGTGACATCTTTCTATTCTTTTAATTTGCATTTCTTTGATCATTATAGATTCTGCATTCTCCTTCAAGTAATGCTTAGTTTATCTTCTGGGGGGACAAAAAAGATGTAAGGAATACATAGCCACCAGGGCAAAAAGAATTGGGTGAAGTTTAGCCATTTCAGGAGGGAATAGGTTATCAAAAATTGATGGTACTGAAAGAAGAAGTTCAAGCTACATTGAAGGCACTGAAGAAAGACAAGGATCTAAGAACTAAAAAAAATAGCATTTGAGATGTTTCAACAAGAGTATGAGTCTCTGGAAGTGCTCACTGGTCTAGGTCAAAACCATTCTATGCTGAAGATAGAATATTGCTTGCTGAAAGAGAAGAGTATTTGAAGCACTTACTGATAAAGATAAAACACTAAATGGCCTTTGGTATGAGCTAAACTTCAACGTAAAACAGTAATTGTCACAACTGGACCAATAAGCAAAGTCATGATAAACAAAGAAAGTAATAGTGTTATCAAGGATTTCATTTTACTTAGATCAACAATCAAGACCCATGGAAGCAGCAGTCAAGAAATCAAATGACATAATGCATTAGGCAAATCTACCACAAAAGACTTCTTTAAATCTTTAAAAATTGGAGGTGTTACCTTGAAGACTAAGGTGTGTGTGACCCAACCCACAGTGTTTTCAATCTCTATTATGCATATGAAAGCTGAACAATGAATAAGGAAAGCCAAAGAAGAGCTGATGCCTTTGAATTATGACGTTGTTGAAGATTTCTAAATATATTGTGGACTGCTAAAAGAATGAATAAATCTGTGTTGGAAGAAGTACTGCCAGAATGTTCCTCATAAAGAAGGGTGAGGAGACTTCTTGATATACACTTTGGACATGTTTTCAAAAGGCTCCAGTGTCTGGAGAAAGACGTCACACTTAGTAACGTAGAGGATCAGCAAAAAAGAAGACTACCATCAATGAGATAGATTGACACAGTGGCTGTCACAATGGGCTCAAGCACAGTAATCATTGTGAGGATGGCCTGGGTCTGGGAAGAGTTTTGTTCTACCGCATATAGGGTCACTATGAGATGGAGCCAACTGCTCAATTTTTCATTTTCATTTCATTTCTGAAAAGCATATGTGATGTTCCTTAACTGAGTAACTTCGTTGGAATCTAACATCAACTTCACGCTTGCAAAGAAGCTGCAGTAGGTATTTTTAAAGGTTGTTTTCTTAAGTTGCAGTGCATCTCCTTTCTATAGACATTTACATCTGAGATTTTCTTACGGAATTTCTATCTCAGAAAGACATAAAGTTGAAAGGAGAGATTGTATGACCACAGAAAGTGCTTCAGGCATATCTTCCTCTAGAAAAAATAACAAAGAATGAAAGAGAATATGTAAGCTAGGGTCTTATCAGGGGTGATAAAATCCAGGAGAGAATAAAACTATATTGGGTAACCCTTAGGATGCCCAGCAGCCTGAATTACTTATACTATTACACAAATAGTCACAATTAAATATGAAAGTCCAAGAAAAAGCTGTCTGCCTTCACCATGGTTATCACACTCACATCAACTTTCTGAAGTTTTCTGAATCCTAAAATTAAGTGAAAAATAACTTTTAAATTGTTTGAGAAGTGCTTCAAAATACCTCTTGGGGATTATAAATACACAAAACTGATCTCAGCACCATACATGGAAGCAAAAAGAAAGTGTCATCCAGGCCAGTTTACACTCCACTAAATAAGAAAGAAAACTCATTCACTATTTTCTCTGCATAATTCTATGAATCCATCACTTGTCATTTATGAGCTCTTTCTGTATATTCATTAATTCCCCAAGAATTGACAATTTTATAATGCTAAATATTTCCAGATTTGACTAGTTCTGTCTATTTGTATGACTGAAGACTCTCTGGTTCAGGATCTTCTTGTTGCTTGATTGAATCAGCTCCTGCTTTAGCCTGGTGGTCTGGTTGTTAAATGCTATGGCTATTAACCAAGAAGTCAGCAGTTTTAATTATCAAGCACTCCTTGGAAACTCTATGAGGCAGTTCAACTCAGTTGCATAGGGTCACTGTGAGTCAGAATTGATTCATTAGCGACGTTTTTTATTTTATTTTATTTTTTTTTCTGAGCCTCCCAAACTTCCTCCATTTCTAGATCTTTCTAACACATCCTCTGTGATGTTGCCACTGTGTCTTGTGGGATTTCACTTCTGTAAAAAGAGAAATGTTCAGGTTTGTTAGTTTTTTGAAAGGTAGTCTTAGTGTAACACACAAATAAGAACACAAGACATTCATTTAGACCTATAGAATCAGGGTAGGTAAAAGTTAGTTTGATAGTTAAAATTCAAATTGTCAGTCTTCATGAATTTAATTTACTGAGTGGTTTCACCAGACCCTTCTTCTCTGAGGAAGTTCCTTGTAGCTGGGGCTTAACGGTTGGCAGTGGACAGACTCCAGCAATCTTAACCATTGGAGAATGTCAACTCTTGATAGACACAGGGTGCCATCCTGTCTTAACCTTTTTCTCACTGGAAGAATAAAAGCTCAGGACTTTTGTGTGGTTTAGTCCTTCTGTTCTCGCACAATGAGAGTCTAATGAGAGGTATCTAGCTCACATTGTTTCAGTGTAAATTATATCACAGTTTCATAACAAGGGGTGTACATTTGGGGTATGTAACATGCATAAATTAAGGGCCATGTCATACCATATCATAGCAAAACAGTTGTCTACAACAGGTTGCTGTTAGATGCTGTAAAGTTGGTTCTGATTCACAGCAACCATCTATACAAGAAAATGAAACACTGGTGGTCCTGTGTCATCCTCATAATCATTATAATACCTGAGCCTATTGTAACCACTGTGCTTATCCACCCTGTTGAAGGTCTTCCTCTTTTTCATTAAACTTCTGCTTAGAAAAGCACAGTATCCTTCTCTGGAACTAGTGCCTACTGCTAATATGTCCAGACTATAAGACAAAATCTCACTCTCCTTGATTGTAATGAACATTCTGGCTGTGCTTCTTTCAAAACAGATTTGTTCATTCTTCTGGCAGTGCATCATACACTCAGCATTCTTCACTGACACCATAATTCAAAGCTATTGATTCTTCTTTGGTCTTTTTTATTCTTTGTCCAGCTTTCACATGCATATGAGGGTCAGGAACACCTCATTCTTCTAGGTGATGTCTTTGATTTTTAACACTTAAAAGAAAAGTATTTTGCAGCAGATTTGCCAAATCAGCGTCTTTTGATTTCTTGACTGCTCTTATATGGATGTTGAATGTGGATAAAAGTAAAATAAAATCTTGAGAACTTCAATCTTTTCTGTTTATTATGATGTTGCTTATTGTCTCACTTGTGAGGACTTTTATTTGTTGAGATGTAATCCATATTAAAGGCATTTGATATTCATCAGTAATTGCATCAAGTCCTTTTCACTTGCATGAGGCAAGATTGTGTCACCTGCACTACAGGCTGTTAATGAGTCCAATCCTGTGCCCCATTTTTTTTTTTTTTTCATGTAGTCCAACCTCTTGGATTCTTTGTTCTACGTGTGTATTGAATGACTATGGTAAAAAGATAAAACCATGATACACACCTTTCCTGACTTTAAATTACACAGTATCCCCTTGTTTTGTTCAAATGAATGAATGCCTCTTGGTCTAAGTACAGGTTCTACATGAACACAATTAAGTGTTCTGGAATGCTTATTCTTCACAATGTTATCCATAATTTGTTATGAGTCACACAGTTGAATGCCTTTGCATAGTCAATAAAACACAGGTAAACATCTTTCTAGTATTCTCTGCTGTCAGCCAAGATCTATCTTACATAATATCCTTTGTTCCACATCCTCTTCTGAATCTGACTTGAATGTGTGGCTGTTTCCTGATGATGTCATGTTGCAACTGCTTTTGAATGATCGTTGACAAAATTTCACTTGTGTGTGATATTACTGATATCGTTAAACAATTTCTGCATTCTGTTCGGTCACTTTTCCTTAGGATGGGTGTAAACATGGACCTCTTTCAGTTGATTGACCAGGTAGCTTTTTTCCAAAATTTCTTATCATAGATGAGTGAGCACTTCCACCACTGCATCCCTTTGTTGAAACATCTCAAATGATATTCCAGCCATTCCTGGAGGCTTATGTTTCACCAGTGCCCACAGTGTCTTCAGTGCGTCATGAAGTGGCTGAAGGTAGACAGATTGTTTCTTTCTTTCTTTTCGTCTGTACAGTGACTCTTTGTTTTCCTTCTGTCTTCTTTTGATGCTTTCTACGTTACTGAATATTTTTCATATAGAATCTTTCACTATTGCAGTTTGAGGCTTGAATCTTCTCTTCAGTTCTTTCAGTTTGAGAAACCAAGCGTATTCTTCCAGTTTGGTTGTCTATCTAGAGGTCTTTGCACTTAGTATTATAATATTTTACTTTGTCTTCTGGAGCTGTGCTTTGAAATCTGTTCACCTCTCTTCATCATATTTTCTTTTGATGTTTAAGAAAAACTTGCAGAGTTTCTTCTGCCACCCATTTTGGTCTTCTCTTTCTTTCCTGTCTTAATGACATCTCACTTTCTTCATGTATAGTGGCTTTGATGTCATTCTGCAACTAGTCTGGTATTTGGTAACTTATGTCGAATGCCTTAAACCTATTTTTGAGACAGTCTCTGAACTCAGGTGGTACTGAATTACTTTGGTGCAGATTATACTTTGGCTCTTCTGGAGTTGTTCTAATTTTTTTTTGTTTCAACTTGAAGTTTAATAGGAACAATACAAATGGGAACAATACTAAGGGCAGTTGCCCTTGGGCCTTGTTCTGACTGTTGAAATTGAGCTTTTCCATTATCTCTTTCCACAGATGTAGTCAGTTTGATTCCTGTGCATTTCATCTAATGAGGTCTGTGTATATAGTTGCTCTTTATGTTGTTGAACAAAGCACTTGCATGAAGAAATTATTGGTTTTTCAAAATTCTACCATGTTATTGACAGCATTGTTTCTATTGCCAAGAACATATTTTCAGCTACCAATCCTTTCTCTTTGTTTCCAACCTTTGAATTTCTATCACCAGTTATTATCAGTATATTCCCTAGGGTAGCCATGAGTCAGATCCAACTCGATGGCACTTGGCTTTGGCTTGGCTTTTTTGGATGTTTCATTGATATCATGCCAGAGTAGTTTGTAAAAATCTCCAGTTTCTTCATCTTTAGCCTTAGTGGTTGCTGTATAAATTTGAATAATAGTCATCTTAGTTAGTCTTCTTTAAAGGCATATGCATATTATCCTATTACTGTGTTGTACTTCAGGATGTGTTGTAAAATGTTCCATTAGAAAAAATTATTGGGTATAATGAGGCCAAGTGGTGGACTGTATACACTTCTCTTCAATTCCCTCTGAGAATTCAGGCCTGGAATTATAACTGGATGGAGAAGTGAACATGCTTGGAGCCTTGGGACCTGGCATAGTATTCTCAGATTTCACTAGGCACCAGTAATGGCCTAAACTACCACTGATCCACACTCCTGCTGACTCACCGTATCAGAGAACTGCAGGTACTGGTGCCTTCTTTTTTATCTGGGAGGTGAGGATTGGACATGACTTGACATATATGCTGAACTGCAGCACTTGAGTATATTATGTATGGTGCAGCAGAGAGACAGCCCATGAGATAGCCACATATTGAGAGCCTAGGGGCCAACTGAGGGTAACACTGTACCTCCACCTTCTCTTTTCTGAGTTGTGCCATAGACATCTGTTTCACAGCAGGAAGGGCCGCTCAGCTGGGATGCCATCTTGGCCAGCTGGGAGGCAGTCACCTAGCCAGGGACCTTAGCTGCAGCTGGTTCTCAAGCAGAGCAGCAGCTTGTCTGGCAAGTGCTTCTCCAGCAGAAAAGCAGCATTTGAGACAATTTGTGTCTAGATTCATGAGTGGGGCCTAACAGAGGACAGCTGGAAGGCCCTAACCTCTCCTTACTTTGCACCACGTCATAATATCTGGGTATGGCCTGTGAGCTATTTTTGTCATCAGCTGGAAGGTGGTCCTTGCCACACCTGAGGGCCTGTTTTTGGAGCCAGCCAGCCAAGTTCTGTCAAGTCAGACCCGACTCATGGCGACTCTAGGGGTTTGGAGGCAGTTGCGTAGTTCCCCACTTAGAAGTAAAGGACCCTTTGAAATAAGATCTGGAGACCTGACTGCTGAGAAGCCCAGCGGCTTCTCCTCCACCCTTCACTGACTCACACCATAGGATCAGCTGATGGCCCCCACATTACTCCATAATTAAGACACCACTTTTGCTGGCCAAGAAGCAGAGACTGCCACCCTAGGGAGTCCACCTGGGGCTAGTCACTAGAGTACTTGGAGACAGCTGGTGACAAACTCCTCTCTTAGAACAACACCTCAGCAGCTGTTGAGGTAACACCAGACAAATCAACTTCTATGTGGCAAACAGACAATAGGCCATAGCTAACCGTTTAAAGAAGCAATCCGTCATGGCTTGTCATGGTTGGAATTGTGTCCCCCCAAAAATGTGTGCAGCCACGTGGCTGGGATATGGTTTCCAGTATCTTGGGACTGTCCTCCATTGTGTGGTTTTGCTAACCTTTATGTTAAAGGATTAGGGTGGGGCTGTGAATTCCTGCTGTGGGGGGAGTTTCCCTGGAGTATGGCTTGCCCCACCCTTAATGCTTTTAGCTTGCAAGGAATAAAAGGAAAAAGGAACAAAGGACAATTTGAGAACCTCGCTACCATCAAGCAAGCAGCACAGGGAGCAGAGCACGTCCTTCAGACCAGAGGTTCTTGTGTGAGGATGCTCCCTGGACAATGACTGATGCAATACCGGACTTTCCTCCAGAGCCATCAAGGGGAAAGTCTTTCCCTGGAGCGGACACCCTGAAAATGGACTTGCAACCTACCGGACTGTGTAAGAATAAATCTTTCTTTGTTAAAGCCATCCACTCTGTGGTATTTCTGTTAGAGCAGCCCTAGCTGACTAACACATGGCTCCAGAAAACTCCCAAAGAATTAAAAAAACTTCCTAGATGAAGAAGCCTTTATGAAACTATTGGAGGCTGGGTATAAAAGAATTATATATAGAGCCCTTCTAGAGATTAAACAAAAGGGAGTAGAACAAAATGAAAAATTAAGGTATTTGAACTGATGGAACATCGATTACCTGAAATACAACAGATCAATAACAAAATTACAGAATTAGACAATTCAATCCAAAGGCAAAAAAGCAGAAGTAAGATGGAAGTCAGACTTAGGGACCTTGTAGATAAAGCAACTGACACCAGCATATATGAGGAGAAATCAGAGAAAAGAAATAAGAAAAATGAAGAAGCATTAAGAAACATGTGTGACTCTATTGAGAGGAATAATCCACAATATTTGGAGTTCCTGAACAAGGAGGGATGGATAAAAATACAGAGTATTACTGTAGAGTTACTGACAGAATGCCAAAGCCACTGACAGAATACTTCCCTGAAATTAAGGAGAGAACATAGATATTGAAGACATTTAACAAATGCCACAAAAACCAGACCCCAAAAGAAAGACACCAAGCTGTATTATAATCAAGTTTAATAAAATGAAACATAAACAGAGGCTCTTAAAGACAGCAAGGTTTAAAGCAAAGCTAACATGCAGAGAGAAACCCTGTAGGCTTTCATCTGACTTTTCAGCAGAAACAATGTTGACAAGAAGGCAGTGGGATGACACATTCAAAGCATTGAAGGAGAAAAACTTCCAACCAAGAAAAACTTCCAACCAAAATTGTCTCTCAAGTATGACAGTGAAATTAAGACATTTGTAGATAAACAGAAGCTTAGAGACTTTGTAAAAAACCAAAGCTACAAGAAATAATGAAAGAAACTCTTTGCTTAGAAAAACGAAAGCATTAAGTATATACTTACGGAGACAATGTGTGACACAGTATTCAGAATCCTACTCACTTAGGGAAGTCAATAAGCTCAATCAAAACTACATTATTAAAATAGAGGAACCAGTGATCATAACATGAACTACACTAAAAAGAGGAATATATTAGAGTAGGTATAACCCTTTCACATGGAGAGGAAATTAAAAAGATATGAAGAAGTTAAAGTCCAGTTTAAACTTAGAAAAGTAAGGGGGATCTTTGGCATAGCTTCATAGAAAAATAACAATGTGACATATCAAAACAAGAAGCATAATACAGGAGTCTCAACAAACACAAAACCAACTCAAAAAGATGACAAGTTAACCCATAAAAGAAAGACCTGGAGCAGAATATTTAGAAAACATCAACAACACAAAAATTAATGACTCAAAATGGCAACACTTAAAAACATATCTATCAATAATTACACTGAGTGTAAACAGATAGAAAGCTCCAATAAAGAGACAATGAGTGACATCTTGGATCAAAATACATGACCCATCTTTATCATGCTTACAAGAAACACCTAAGAATCAAAGTATGAACAAACTGAAAATCAAAGGATGGAAAAATATATACTAAACCAACAACATACAAAGAAGAGAAGGAGTGGCAATACTAATCTCAGATAAAATACACTTTGTCCATGATTGTGGACAAGGATGGTCACTATTTATTGCTGAAATGTTCAATACATAAGCAGGACATAACAATATTAAAATATTGTTTATGCACCCAATACCAATAATATTACCAATATTATTTATGCACCCAATACCAAAACATGTAAAATCATTGAACAAACACTAACAACATTGAAAAATGGGATAGATTACTCCACAATAAATAGTTGGAGACTTCAACATTGCACTTTCAGGAACGGATAGATCATCCAGAGAAAAGCTCAGTAAAAAAGCAAAAAATCGCATTGCAACAATCAATCAATAAGACCTGATCAACATGTACAGGACTTTTCACTCACCAACAGATAAGTACACCCTCTTCTCTAATGCACATGGTCTCATCTGGAAGAGATCACGCTGAGTGAAATCAATCAGTATCAAAAGGATAAATTTTGCATGAGACCCATGTTATAAAGACTTAACAAGAGAATTATCCACAGAAGAAAATGACTGTGTTGGCTACATGGGTGGGTGGGGGGATTGAGGGTTTATCGTAGATGAGATAATTGATAGCCAAGATAACTGATAGATGTTAGAATGTTTATTCTTTTACTGTAATTAATAAAAAATAAAACTAAAAAACAAAACAAAAATACTTGGCAACTACATGTCAGACTGATGACTGAGCTCCATAATCTACAAGGTGCTGCAAGGTATCAACAAGAAAAATGTAAATAACCCAATTAAGTGATGGGCAAAAGAGATGGGCAGACACTTCAATAGACAGGACATCCAAGCAGCCAAAAATACACGAGGAAATGCTGACGATCATTAGCTATCAGAGAAATCCTAATCAAAACTACAATGAGATACTGTCTCACCTCAACAAGGTTGGCCATAATCCAAAAAACACAAAACAAGAAATGCTGGAGAAACTGTGGAATGATTGGAATTCTTGTAAAATGGTACAACCTCTTTGGAAAGCAATCTGGCACTTCCTTAAAAAGCTGGTAATACATACAGTATTTGATCCAGTGATTCGACTGCTTGGAATTTAACCTATATAAACAAAGGCTGTTACACAAATAGACACATGCACACAAATGTTTATTGCAGTACTGTCTACAATAGCAGAAAGATGAAATCAACCTAGATTCCCATCAACAGATGAATGAATAAACAAGCTATGGTACATATACTCAGTGGAACACTATGCAATGACATAAAACAATGATGACCTTAGGAAACATCTCATAACATGGTTTCAAATGGAAGACATACTGAGTGAAATCAGTCAATGACCAAAGGACAAATATTGTATGAGAGTCCTGCTATAAGGACTTAAAAATAGGTTTACGTACAGAGGAAAAGACCCTTTGATAGCTACAAGGATGGGGAGAGGTGTGGGAGCTGACCATGGATTAGACAATTGTTAGAAATATGGTTAGGTAAGAGCAGTGACAGCACACAGTAGAAAGCAGATCAACTTTACTGGACTTCACCATAACCTGAAAGCTCTTCTAATTTTAACCCAATATTGCAAGGATAGAGTTGCAGGGCTGGGGTCTGAAGACCACGCTCTCAGGGAATATCAAGGCCATTTGACATAACTAAACTATTGCTAAGAGAGTCATCTGCACCTCATATTGGTGAGTGGCATCTTGTGTCTTAAAATCCAGTAAGCTGCCATCTGAGGTCACCAAATGGTCCCAACACAGCCAGAACAGATGTTCACCGGGAACAACAAAGACATGAGGAAAAAAGAGCCCAGGAGATGGAAGGACTGTATCAACATGTGAGCAGAAGTACCAGATTGCGTCTGGCCACCACCAGAAATAGCCATGATGGGGCACATGATATTGAGCCCCTGTGGCAACCTGAGAAATAGAGGGGTACATCTCAAGAACTGTACTAAAAGACCACAGTTGATGGCCTGATGGCCCAGGGGATCCCGTGGGGGCATGGCTTCTAGACCTGCTGCTACACTTGTCTAGAAAATACTACTGAGGTCAACTTTTTAGACAAAATGGACTAGACTTGAGAATACAATGTGACCATATGGTGAGTGCACTTTACAGTTCTACGCATTTATAGGCGGCTGTCCTGCTTTGGAGAGAATTGGGTGGAGAGGCGGGGGCAGGAATTTGTTAAGGGGATACCGCAGTACAAAATGTAAAGAAGAAGTGTGGTGTCATGGGGCAAGGAGAGCAGAAAAGCTATAAATAGGTGGGCATGAAAAACTGATTTGGATTGTATACTTTCACGTAGTCACGATAACAAAAAAAAATATGTGCTTCAAGTGAACGCTTACAATCCACGTCAATGTGTCACATCAAATCTTACACACACACTGCTATGTAACTCTAGCTACTCTGCAAACACTGTGACAACACCCTCCTCCTTTCCTTGTCCCTGTGTTTCCCGTGTCTAGTCAGCTAGTATCTGTCCTTTGATCTTGCCTCTGGACGGGCCGTGCCCAGTTATTCCCATGTATCTACTTAAGCCAAGAAGCACACTCTTTACTAGAATCATTTTATGTCTTATAGTCCAGTCCAATCTTTGGCTGAAGAGTTGGCTTTGGGAATGGTTTTTACTCTGAGTATGGACAGTCTAGGTTCCATGGCTTCAAGGGACCCTCCAGTGTGTTGGACCAGTAAGTTTGGTATTTTTATTAGAGTTCAAGTTCTGCACTCCGTTTCAGAAACGTTCTTTTTGATGATACCATTCCTCTTAAATTTGCCATTCCAAACATAGTAGACCAATGACTCACGTTTATAATGGCTGATACCAGTCCATTTCGACTCACTAAAGCCTAGAATATCAATGTTTGTGCACTCTATTTTAGTTTTGATGACTTCCAATTTTCCTAGATTTGTACCTCCTACATTTCACATTTCTGTTATTAATGGCTATCTTCAGCTGTTTTTTTTCTTTTTTCCTCATTTTGAATTGTGCCACGTCCGCAAATGAGATTCGGAATATTGCTGTAAATCTTTAAGGAAGCAGACTGCCCTGTCTCTCTTCCCTGGAACAGCTGGTGGGTGGTGAAGCCTTGACTTTTTGGTTTGCAGATGAGTGCTTTAACCACTGCACCACCAGGGCTTCAAATGACAGGGTTGGCCTTCTGTGATCTCATTTCCCTTTTCTTCTCCACCTTCTCTGTGCTAACATAGATTAACTTCTTGTAGTTCCCTGGAAACGCAGGGCTGGCTCTTTTATGCCTGCTGAGTTTGTTTACTTCTGTTCTGTATGCCTGGCTGGCCCTTCTCCACTCCCCTTTCTTCTCAGGATAAATCCTATTCCTACCTTTAGACTAAGTCTGGGTGATCAATTATTTACCTTCTTCCCAATTAGGCTGAGCTAAGCGTTCAGTGGTACTCCCAAAGCACCCATGAAAACCTCAATTACTGAACTTACTATGTTGTGTTTAAACTTTCTTTTTAGGTCTATCTGATGCTATGCTGTAAGTGCCCTTTACTAGGGGAAATATGATTTATTTATCTGTAGATAAATAATAGTATTTAAAAGATGGCAGCAGAATTCCTCTGGGGAAGAGAACATTTTTTGGATTAATGGGACACCTCGATGATCGAGGGGACTTTAAGAACAGGAATATCTAATATTTTATTTTCATTTTTTTATTGTAGTGCACAACAAAAGCTACTTTATATTGCACCGACCTTCAGCAAAGCATGCTATTGACACGACTTGAAGCTGGTAGGCTTAGTGAAGTAAGTGTATTAGACTCTGTTCAGCAGAGATATTATATGAAAAAGGGGATGTGCTCAAAGGTGGCAAAAGGCAGAGAAAGCATCACAAATTCACTGGAGGCCGGAACTGATCATCCTGGAGAAAACTGACTCTCTTGAGAGTTTTCGAAAATAGAGGAAGCATTGTTGGTGTTCCCGTTGTAATTTGATGTTTGTGCTAATTTTATCTTGGAAGTCAAGGAGAGACAAAGCTCTGGAGAATTGGGGATACTGTATGTAATAATGTGGGAAGGTAAAATAGTAAATTAAAAACAAAGTAAAATATAACAGGTAGGTTAGGTTTTTTTGTATAATAGTACAAAAAACCATGCATAAAAGGCAATGTTACAAAATATTAATAGTGCTTATTTATGGTGCTATATTTTATTTACTTTGTCATGCTGTTAGGTAATAGCCACAGTTTATAAAATGACTATATATTGCTTTTTGTCATGAGGAAAATGTGTTAGTTTTTTAAAAAGTAAAAATTGAAAAACTAGTTTACCAACTGGTGGTTTGGCATCCGAATCTAACAAGTTTGTCCCAGTTGTGGGTCTTTGCCTTCACCACTTTATTTTGTTGCACTCAGAAAAATGTTTTTTGAGTCCTCTGGCTGCTACAGGGCACAACTGAAGGACTGTTTACTTCCCTGCTGCTCCTGGCATCTTCCTTTGACCTATGCTGCAAAATGACTTTAGGCAATCCAGAAGAACATCCTTGGTGCATTCTCAGCCCTCTTGTCTGGATGTCTCTCCTCTTTTTCCCCAAGTCCCTGCAAGTGCCCTGGGTTTTCATGAGGCAGCCTCAGAGTTCACTTCTTTTGTGTCTGATAGCATCTTTTTGCTTTCCACTGCAGTGATTTTGTTCCTATTTGCCACTAGTGGTAAATTATTTATTTTATGTCTCATTCCTTCAACGTTTCATGCTCCTTCTGCAATAAGGTAATTTGGAAAAGCAAATGCTTGATAATCCATTACTCTTCTTTAAGTCATCTTTTATTCAATTCTGGTTCTACCTCACTATCTCCACATCAGTTAATACAACCTATTAGTTTTGCCTTGGACACCATGGTGGTGTAGTGGTTAAATGTACAGCTTGCCAGAAGGCCAGCAGTTCCAATGCATCAGGCTCTCATTGGAATCTCTATGGTTGAGTTTTACTCTGTCTATAGGGTCACTATGGGTTGGAATTGATTTGATGGCAGTGGGTTTCTTAGTTTTGCCTAAGAAATATCTCTCAAACCTATGTCTTGTTCGCCAATAGGCACTGCTGTAATTCAGGGCCTTGCTATCAATTCCTGTAACTCTTCCAAAGGTTCTCAGGCTAGTCGTCTTGTTTTCAACCTTTTCCCTGCCATTTTCATTATCCAGTGGTTTATCTTTATCCCTGAGTTATCTTTATGCAATTTAGATAGAATTATGACATATTCTTTCTTTAAAACAAAATCTGACAAGGCACTTATATATTCAGAAATAATGCCCCAGAATATAATCCCCAAATTTCAGCATACCAGGTAAGATGTTTACCATTTAGTCCCAGTGGACCTTTTCAGTATAGGTTTTATCTTTCTCTCACTCCTTTTTACTTTCCAGACATTTCATTTTCTGAAATTAGTGTGCAATTATCATATGCTATCTCCTCTTCCAAAACTTACCTACAACTACATCTACCTCCATAAACAACATTTATTCTTGAAAATCCAAATGATTCAATGTGTTTGTCACAGATTGAATTGTCTCCCCCAAAAATGTGAGTAGCAATTGGCTGGGCCATGATTTCTAGTACTGCATGGTTTTTCTCTGTTTTGTGATTTTCTTTATGCTGTGAATCCTAATCTCTGCCTATGGTTAGAAGGGAAATATTAGATTGTATTATAGAGATTCAGGTTAGGACTATATCACGCTTACTAAAGTCACCTCCCTGATCTAACATAAACGGAATTTCCCTGGAATGTGACTTAAACTATCTTTTCTCGTACAAGAGACAAAATTAAAGGGAAGCAAGCAGTGATTTAGGAACCTCACGCCACCAATAAAGGAGTGCCAGGAGCAGAATGCATTCTTCGACCCGAGGTTTCTGCACTGATGTGCTCCCAGACCAGGGAAAGATTTAATTACAAGGACCTTTCTCCAGAGCCAACAGAAAAAGCCTCCCCCTGGGCACCTTGCCATGAATTTGTGCTGGAAACCTCCTCCTGGACAACGAGAGAATAAACTTCTCTTTGTTAAAGCCGCACACTGGTGGTATTTCTGTTATAGTAGCACTAGATGAGCCAGACAGAACTCCATATGAGTAGTTTTTTGTTTCAAAAATAACTCAGTCTGCACACTAACATAGTACTTTTCCCATCATCAGTTTCAGAACCAAGAACATTGCATTATAGCCATTTGCCAACTTGTCTGTCTCACTGTTATTCCCTGAGGTCCTTGAGGATCTGCGTCTTCTCAACCCAGTAGTTACAAAATTAACATAGTTTCTAAATTAATGATTGGAGAATGAAATAATAAAAATGAAAATTCAATTGAAGTGCATAATTGTTTAGGAAGATCCAGCTCAGAATAATTTAATGTGACATTATTGTTCTTTCTTCCTAACATTTAGAAATATGACATAAGGAGGGTTTTGGACCCTGGTGGTCTAGTGGTTAAGTGCCACACCTGCTAACCAAAAGGTCAACAGTTCAAATCCACTAGGTACTCCTTGGAAACTCTATGCGGGCAGTTCTGTGCTGTCCTACAAGTTTGCTATGAATTGGAATCAGCTTGATGGCAGTGTTTTTTGTTCTTTTGTTTTTTTTTTGGTAAGCTCAGCCATTTGGATCGTTGCTCATTCTGTTAACATTTTTAGTTGTTCTGTCTCATACACAGATACCACATTTTATCTGAGGATTTGCCTAAACAGCAAGCCAAACTCCCTCTGTAAAGAGCCAAATAGTAAATACTTTGGGTTTTGCAGGCTATCCCAACTGCTTAACTCTGCTTTTGTAGCTGGAAATCTATCATAAAGAGTACGTAAGTGAACGAGTATAGCTATTTTCTGATGAAACTTTATTTATAAATAGGCATCAAGCTGGATTTGCTAATGTACTCAGCTGCTAACCAAAAGGCTAGAGGTTTAAGTCTACCCAGAGGTGCCTTAGAAGAAAGACCTGGTGACCTACTTCTAAAAAATCAACCATAGGCAATCCAAAAGAGCACAGTTCTGTCCTAACATACACGTAGTCACCATGAGTCACAGTTGACTCCACAGTAATTATTTTTGTGAGCTACCACCTATTCATTGATAGATGGTGTACTGATTAAGAGCTACGGCTGCTAACCAAAAATCGGCAGTTCAAATCCACCAGGTACTCCTTAGAAACACTATGGAGCATTTTATCTGTCATACAGAGTTACTGCTCATCATAATCAACTTGAATGCAACAGGTTAGGTGTATGCACTGATGGAACTTCTTAGCAGGCCTTGCAGTGGTGGGTTCTTCTGGTAGTCTGGATGATAAATTATCTCAGTAAAGTTTCTATGGTGGCCACGGATCACTGGTGATGCCCTGAGAGCCTATGTATTGTATTACTACTTTTAGGTGAAATGTTCAACTATCCCACTGTACCTACCAGGTAAAGATCTCTCAGAAACCACACTTGGAAAATTTTCACCAGGTGATCATAAGATGTCTTAATCACTGCATTTTGAATCTTCATTTGGAGATGTAGGTTTTTTTTCTAGAGGTTTCTCCAGATAAGATAGAATAGCTGGCAGCCACAGCAGTATCTTGCTTATTCACTCACAACTATTTAACCTATACTATTTCTACAGTTCTGGTGATCTTGTGGTATAAGAACTAGGATGCAGACCCAAAAACCAAAAACCTAACCCACTGTCACTGAGTCAGTTTCAACTCATTGCGACCCTGTGTGACAGAGTAGAACTCATCCATGGTTTTCAAGGAACGCCCTGCCGATTTGAATCGCCAGCCTTACAGTGAGCAGGTATAGCCCTTAAACCACTACACCACCAGGTTTTCCAGGCTACAGAGAGTATGCATGATTTATAGATGAATCGGTGGGAAGGATACCTAAAAGAACAATTAAAGTATGCATAAAGTACTTCAGAAGTAAAAAGTATTTCAAATTTACATGAAAAAAGTTGTTTTATGTAATGAAGTGCAGACCATGTTTTTGTAATGCTTTAATACCAGCATTTCTTCCATAGATTTCTGTGAAGTGATCCAAATAACTACTTACTTGAGAATAATAACAACTGCACTTAGTAACCAGTACTAAATGACATTGTTAAAGAACAGTATAAGTATTATGTCTGAAGTGTGGAAGAAGCAATAATATTAATTGCTGCTTTTCAAATCAAATTCGATCTCAGGTAGAGGTTGAATTATGAATAATTTTTGAAATGTCTGATTAAATGTATTTGTAGGGAGGTAAATCAGTAGCTGCAAAGCTTAATACAGAATTGTTTAAGTTTTTATTGCTCTGAACTCCTGAGTTTTTGCTCCTCTAGATTATTTGTGTCAACTTTTCATTGCTTGCTTTCATCTTTCAGGAAACAGAATGACTTTTATGGCTCACCCTCCTTGTGCTCACCTCTGCTGTCATCCTGCTTCGTGACTCTGCTCCCATCACGGTGAGTGAGCACCTTCTGAAGCACCACCTGCCAGGAAACAACTGTTTTTGGAGATCTCAATGTGACATCCCACTAAACAGGAGAGTTGAAGAAAGTCTGCCTTTTTATCTGTTAGGACAAATTCAAGGTAGGCCACACATGCTGGGGAGAGACAAAAGTAAAGAGTGAATTAGGAACTCTTCTATTTTTTAAAAAATTGTATTTGTTTTGTTCCTGTTGTTGTTGAGAATATACACAACAAAGTGAATGCCAATTCAACAGTTTTTATATGTACAATTCAGTGATGTTAGTTACATTCATACAGTTGTGCAACCCTTTTCCGTATTCCTTGACTGAATTTTTCCCCTTCCATTTAATGGAAACCCTGGTGGCATAGTGGTTAAGTGATATATCTGCTAAACAAAAGATCAGCAGTTCAAACCAGCCAGTTGCTCCTTAGAAATTCTATGGGGCAGGTCTACTCTGACATATAGGGTTACTATGAGTTGGAATTGACTTGAAGGCAGTGGCTTTGGCTTTTTGTCATTAAAAAAAACTCAACACCCCAAATTTCCTATCTAATCACTGAATTTGATCCCATATAAAACAAAATCAAACCATTTGCTGTTGAGTCGATTCTGACTTATGGTGACCTTATAGGACAGAGTAAAACTGTCCCACAGCATTTCCAAGGAGCAACTGGTGGGTTCAAACTGATGATCTTTTGATCAGCAGCCAAGCTCTTAAACATTGAGCTGCATATAAAATCCAAACCAAATCCATTGTTACTGAGTCAATTCCAACTCATAACAACCCCATAGGACAGAGTAGAACTGCCCCATAGAGTTTCCAAGTAGCAAGAACCAGGCAGATTTGAACTGCTGACCTTTTGGTTATCAGCTGTATCACTAAACTGCTAAGCTATCAGAATTTCAAAGCTGTGCATAGATAGACCTTAAAAGAGCACAATGCTCAATACACAATTCATGACTAGTTCAACTAAAGTATTGCTTGGTTTTACAAGGATTTCCAGGGATATTTTCAATTTAACTTTTAAAGATCATCTATATAGCACCTGGCATCTTAAAAGTGTGAAAGGGGCCATCAAAGGAGGCACAACAGTTGGTCTCTATTCACCTGTAGCCTAGTAGAAAAAGGAGAGCCAGGATAGGCAGAGGAAATGAAATGTGTGGCTAATTGACTTCATGAACAACTGTCTCCTTTGCCATGAGACTGTTACCATAAACTTAAGTGATGAAGTTCCTGTGGCCTGCTGCAAATAGTGAATCTGATGAATGGGTGAGCTGAGAAGCAAGAAGTTTATAATATTAACTATGTGTGAGAAGACAGAGGGGTCAAATTTCTCCAAAGTCAATGTCCCCAAAACGAAGACTAGCTGGAGGCTTTATAGAAAAAGGAGATGAGGATTTGTGAATCTTAGGAATTTGTAGAATGTTAGTGCATCTTTAGGTGGTCACTTCCCAGATGTGTCGATCTTTTAATTGGTATTTTGGACCTGGAGGTGGTCTGACCATCATTTAAGTTTCCAGTCGCAAGGCAAATTCTTTTGTTTTTCTTTTATGGCTTTTAGATCATTAGCACTTGTTTTTCCACAGTCCTAAAGACATCACAGATTAATCCTTAATTTGAAAAAGACGAAGGGAAACAATGCACTCATGCTTGGTAATACGTGCTTGGAAATAGAATTAAGAAACAAAACAGTATAGGTTATGCTCAGGATGTAGCTACCTATTTTACTCTGTCTGTTCCAAGACCAGAAGAACTAGATGGTGCCTGACTACCATAACTGAGCATTTTGAGGAAACACTTCATAGAAGAACCCTAATCAGAAGTGGAAATGCAGAACAGAATGCCAAATTCTCATAGATCACACTTTCTGATTCCACGGAGACTGGATGAACCCCTAAAACTCTTATCATTGCTAAAATAGTATCTGTTTTATTCTCTCTCTTTCATTCATACTTTTTACTCACACTTTGAGGTCCTCTCTGTATTGTCAAATTAATGGCAAAATACATAATACTCTTATGGTAGTCCATATGATTGTGAAAAATTTGTAAAGGACTATGCTGGGCACTAATTAGATAATAAACAAGAATTATTTTAAGTGAGAAGAAAGACAATGCATAGTAGAGGAGGAGTCAGCACAAATGAACTAAACCCAGAGATTAGAAATGTTATAAATAAAACCAAAGACTTTGAGGAACAGAGTAGCAGGGATCCAGGTCTGGGAACCCTGGTTTCAGGGGAACTCTAGGTCAACCGGCATAGTAAAATTTATTTAAATGCTCTGTATTCCACTTTGGTGAGTGGCATCTGGGGTCTTAAAATCTAGCAAGTGACCCTTTAAGAAGCATCATTTGGTCTCAGCCCACCTAGAGAAAGGTAGAAAGAAGAGCTCCAAAGATAGAAAGGGCCACATGAACCAGAGACTACATCGACATGAGAACAGGAGAACTAGATGGTACCTAACCACCACCAAAGATTGCTCTCACAGGGAACTCAGCAAAGAGTCTCTGAAGGAGGAGGAAAAATGTGGGGTGTAGAACTCAATCTCTATTAAATAGATCAAATCTGATAGTCTGAAAGACTGGAGGGTCCCAGGAAGACACGACCTCCATACTCTCTGTTAGCAAAGAACTGATACCATCCTGGAAGCCAACTCCTCAGACAAAGATTGTACTGGTCTATAAGCCATAAAATGATACTGGAGAAGAGCAAACTTCTTGGCTTAAGAAGACACGTGAGACTAACTGGGCAGCTGTTGTATGGAGGTGAGACAAGAAGACAGATGGGGCCGGGAGCTGGTTAAATGGTCATGGGAAATATGGAGTGGAGGGAAAGTGTGTGTTGTCACAGTGTGGGGAGAGTAGCTAGGGTCACATGTCAAAGTATATGTAAGTTTTGATATGAGAAACTAACTGAAATTGTACAAGCAATGAAAAAAATAGAAATATTAAAAAAGGAAGATTATGCCAGGGTTACCTTAAAAACACCAGTTATGTTCTAATAAATGTTTATCTATTTAAAGAGCAGGACAAATCCTCAACAATATAGTTGGGTTACTTGCTAAGGGGAGATTACCCTAGTAGATAGGCTCACCAGTGAATGTTTTCCACTCTAGGAATCATAATGATTATATTCTGGGGTGTTAATTATGTTAATGATTCTACACCTAGTCTTCATGTATGTCTGTCTTGTTACCCAACATTCTTCATTTACAATGATAATAAAGGGTCTACTATCAAACTATCATCAAGAACACAGTAATGAAGGGCAGGCATGGAGCCAGCAGTTGCAGAGTGGCCCTTCCCTCAAGAAGTATCTTTGGGTGACCATTGGAAACATGGGCCAAGCCGCTCCACACCTACTTCTCCCTCCTGCTGGCAAGGATGCCCATCTAGTTGCTGGGCAGGGTCAGCCTTCTCTGCAGCCATGGCCTCTGAGTGGACAAACAGGCAGAATTAAGCCAGAGGGTATCTGTTTTGGGTTCCACGCTCCTATGCCGGCTGAGACCTGCAGCTCAAGGTTGCCTTGGAACAAGAAGGGAGGAAAGAAAGGGACATTGGAGAGGGTGTTTGAAAAACATACAGGAGAGTTTAATAACACCCCAAAGGGAGCCAAAATGAGCCTGAAGGCTCCACTTCAGTGAGGCTGGATGCAAGGCCAGACTCCTAGTGCCCTTGAAGGAAGCCCAAGAGTCAGTGACTCAGCAAGCCTGGGGGGCAGAACAGGCTCTGGGAAGCGGCTCTTGCATGCAGGCCTTGCAAGGGTGGAAGTAGAACCCTGCAGCTCCCTGAGGGAAGCTCTCTGATTCAGTACAAAAGGGTACAGAAGTGGTTAAGCCTGGGCTCTCCAGTCACACAGCCTGGCTTTGTCCAGCTTTATCTTCTTCAAGCTTCCTTCTCAGCAGAGAAATAATTCATAACTGGACTTGTAGTCATGAGCACATCAGTAAATCCTCCCAAACCAAACCACTGCCAATGAGTAATTCCAACTCATAGGAGCCCTATAGGACAGAGTAGAACTTCTCCATAGAGTGACCAAGGAGTACCCTGTAGGTTCGAACTGCCAACCTTTTGGTTAGCAGCTGCAGCACTTACCCACTATGCTACCAGAGTTTCCTTATGCATATAAAAAGTATAAAATATTGTCTGAATCTAGGTTTCTGTTTGTAAATAAAAAACTTTGAAAATTCTCAAAGGACTTTTTCCCTTGGATGAACTAGCAACTTGAGACGATTTTACATAAATTAGGCAAGTTTCTTACAGCTACTTTAAAATGATTTTACATTCAAACAAATATATACAAATAATATTTTAACATTTTATATATTTCTACACGCTACAAAACAAAATCTTTAAAATATCATGCTCTGTAACTGTTTTTTGTGCAGTATTTTAGAAACAATCTTTGAGGTGCATCCTCGGTTTGTCAAGGCACGTGTCACAATAAACAACACATGACATTAGCCCTCAAAGCTTTGAAAACAGGCTTACATTTTCTGAGACATTCTACATGGTGGCCTTGCCCTCAGGACTCTAGGTATTGGCCACACTCTCTGGATTCTGAGTAGAGACCCCTGGTCCTGTGCTACAACTCTGCCTAGAAAGGTTCACTTGGACAGCAACTCTGCCTCCTCTGGTTTTGGTGTACCCTAAGCCCAACTGAGTGGAACTCCACCCTTACAGACACAGAAAGCCCTGGCTCCACCCCATTTGAACCCCCGAGGTCATGGCCACACCCTTTGAGGCTGAAGTAGCTCAGCTTCTCAGGCAGTTTTTGTCTCTTCAGCTTCTGCTTCCTGTGGCTGCAAGGCCTGGGCCTCAGGGCTACATCTGGCCTGCTGGGGCAAGTGTTCCAAAGCTCTGTATCTCCACTCTTGCTAGAAAGCCTCCTGCACAGAGGCATTTAAGGATTTTCACAGAAAACAGTATGTCGAGGCATATTGATCTGCTCAACCAATGTCACCCATATATTTTATGTAATTTATTGTAATAGTATGTTTCTCAATGTTGACTTCCACATCACTTTGTAAAATCCTTTTTGCAGTAGTTGTCCCTGCATTACCCCAAGTAGTCAGACAAGTGACGGTCCTTTTATCTTTCCACACTAGAAGTGAAGTGTTACCTTTTTGATATGCTACTGTGGAATTTTTTAGGATTTTTTTTTTTTCTGCTTGGTAATTCTTATTTGTTAAGATTGACCCAATTAAAAACAACAGTTGTCACCACTCAGTCACCTGAAACACACCTCTCAAGTTATGGCATGAAATGCCACGGTGCCTGTGAGGGGCCTCTCAAGTTAGCTCATGAAATGCTGTGGTGCCTGAGAGGCACCTCTCAAGTGCAAAGGGCTACAGAGTTACATATTGATTATTTGCAAATAGAGGTTTATGCATTGTCTTTTTTCCAAAAACTTTTAATATGTTTCCTTAACAAGCCTGACCGCTAAATGGAATAAAGTATTATGTCAATTTTACATAAGGGGAAACTGAGGCAAGAAAAATCCAAGTGACTAGCTTAAGACCACATATAAGCACTGACCCAGAGTTTAATAATATATAATGTTAGGTGCTGTTGAGTCAGTTCCAACTCATGACGACCCTGTGAAAAACAGAGCGGAACACTGCCTGGTCTTGTGCCATGTCCACAATCATTTTTATGCTTAAGGCCATTGTTGCAGCCACTGTGTCAATCCATCTCCTCGAGGGTCTTGCTCTTTTTGGCTGACCCTCCACTCTACCAAGCATGCTGTCCTTCTGCAGGGGCTAATCTTTCCTGACAACATGTCCCAAGTATGTAAGACACAGTCTTGTCATCTTTGCTTCCAAGGAGCACTCTGGTTGTACTTCTTCCAGAACACATCTGTTTGTTCTTTTGGTGGTCCGTGGTACATTCAAGACTCCTCTCTAATACCAAATACACACACACACACACACACACATATATATATGCGAATATATATTTGTAAACTCCTTTATCAATAATACATACATACATACACATACATATCAGTAAAGGAGTTTTAACTACAGTTTTTCAATAATGGATATTAAAATAGGGGAGAAGCTTTAAACACCCTGATTTTAAGAAGGGAAGTTAAAATAGACAAGATTTAATTCTTTTTAAATTGACTTTTTGCTTGTGTTTCTGTTCTCTTTTCTTGAAATTCCTGACTTCCTTTTACCTGGCCCAGAAAGTCACACATTAACTGTCAGGGGCAGTCATCTTTACAAATTTTACAGTCTTTCAGGTACATCAGTCAGAGTGGAGAGGCTAAGAGAGATGTCTGGAGGTGGAGATGCCAGCCAGTTCAGGCACCAGAGACAACCCAGAGGGGACCCCAGCTGTCATGGATTGAATTGTATCCCCCCAAAAATGTGTAGCCATGTGGCTGGGCCATGATTTCCAGTATTTTGTGACTGTCCTCCATTTTGTGGTTTTCCTAAACTGTATGTTAAAGACTAGGGTGGGGCTATAAATCCCTTCATAGGATCACCTCCCTGTTCCACTGTAAAGGGAGTTTCCCTGGAGTATGGCTTGCCCCACCCTTAATCCTTTCAGCCTGCAAGAGATAAAAGGAAAAGGAAGCAGGCTGAGAATTGGGAACCTCACTCCATCAAGAAAGCAGCACCAGGAGAAGAGTGTGTCCTTCAGACCTGAGGTTCCTGCGCCAAGATGCTCCCTGGACAAAGACTGATGCAGTACCAGACTTGCCTTGAGAGATGACAAGGCGAAAATCTTCCCCTGGAGCAGACACTCTGAATATTATATGGACTTGCAGCTTGCTGGACTGTGTAAGAATAAACATCCCTTTGCTAAAGCCATCCACTCTATGATATTTCAGTTAGAGCAGCCCTAGCTGACTAAAACACCAGCTTTTTGATGTGCATATATGACCCCTGAGGCCTGCTCCAACCCGAGGCTGCTCTGGGATAGGGACCCCTCACAACTACTCTCAGAGGGGAACACCACCTACATTCTTTCAGAGAAGAACACCTCCCCACGGCTCTCATTTCTGCCTCCGATCCCACCACACCCGTACAGCCCCTCATATAAAAACCCCGGTTAAACCAGCCCAGTTGTACAGGCCTGGAGATTCGAATATGTCTGTTCCCTGTGCTGGCTAATAAATTCTTTCGATTATTCACCCAGACATGCCTGTCTCAGAGATCCGCTTTTGGGGACAGCTAACGAAGACTAGAGTATGCCCAGTAACAATGTTAGCCTTGAAGTAAAGTGTCATGTACATTAACAAAGGAAAAACAATAGAAAGCATTATTTTGTCCATGGAAATTTAAAACTGCTGCTTGTTGCTGTGCCTTTGTTGTGTCTTACGAGAGTGTTTAATCTGGTAGATTTTGTCTAGAACGTCTGAGTCTCCATGGGGACTGGCTGAGTCCATTTGATTTGTAACATTTTAAGAACAACAGGCAGGTCATTTTCATCCTCTGAAATTAAAACCATCTAGAAAATGAGCAATTAAGCAAAATTCTCCAGGGGATAGCTGAAGATGATTGACTTGTCAATTTTTTATTTATTTTATTTTTTTATTAATTACAGTAAAATTATAAAATTTCTAACATCTATCGATTATCTCATCTATAATAAATGCTTAGCCCCGCATGCACCCGTGTAGCCAACACAGTCATTTTCTTCTGTGGATAATTCTGTTTTTAAGTCATTGTAAGAGGGGTCTCACACAAAATTTGTCCTTTTGACACTGATTGATTTCGCTCAGCATGATCTCTTCCAACTGAGACCATGTTATGTTTTCCAAAATCATCACTGCTTTTTTTTGGCATAGCACAGTGTTCCATTAAGTATATGTACCATAGTTAGTTTATCCATTTGTCTGTTGATGGACATTAAGGTAGATTTCATCTTTTTGCTTTTGTGGACTGTGCTGTAACAAAACATTCATGTACGTGTGTCTGTTTGTGTGACAACCTTTGTTTCTGAAGGATAAATTCCAAGCAGTGGAATAACAGGATCAGATGGTATATGTATCTCCAGCTTTTTAAGGAAGGGCCAGACTGTTTTCCAAAGATGATGTACCATTTTGCAATCCTATCAGCAGTGTAGGAAAGTTCCAATTTCTCCACAGCTTCTCCAGCATTCGTTTTGTGATTTTTGGATCATGGCCAGCCTTGTTGGGGTGAAATGGTATCTCATTGTAGTTTTGATTTGAATTTCTTTAATAGCTAAGCATTGTGAGCAATTCTGCATGTGTCTTTTGGCTGCCTGGATATCCTCTTTAGAGAAATGTCTGTCCATCTCCTTTGCCCATTGCTTAGTTGGATTATTTATCTTTTTCTTGTTGATATTTTCTACTACTTTGTAGATTGTGTAGATCTAAAGCAGCCAAACAAGTCAATATTGAATCTGGGAAAAGAACTCACTGTCACTCAGAAGGAAACAGTCATTTCCTGAAATGTTAATGAAGAGTGCTCACTGGGTCTAAATATAAATACAACAAAGCAAATAAAACCCTATCAGTAATTTGTCGGCCGATGGAGAAAATCTGTTTTGCCTAGGAAAGGCCTCCTGATACAAGTCAGTTGAATGAGGGAACTGTTGCCTTAGATTGGGAGCCTGACAGTAGAAATGGGAACAGTATTACATTATGTAAAGCACTAGCAAATTCTTCTACCTCAAAGAAGAAAAATGATGATCACTTCGATATCATTTTAAGAGTCTGGCTGCTCTCTGGTGAAGACATTGTATCCTGCATTTAATTCCCTTGGAAGAAAGCCTTGGTCCCGACAGACTGGAGCCACTTAACATTTCCTCTCAGCACTGCTAGGCTAAGGAGTCAGTGTCAGCATGTGTGTTGCCTTTTGCTTTGCAACCAAGTTCACAATCATTCAGAAACTTAAAAGAATTCAAGGCATTGCATTTCTACTGCAGAGCCTGTTTCCAGATCTACCTTGAGCATTTCCAATTACTCTGAACATCGCTTACTTATTACTCTAAGAGGCAACGTAAAAACGTCACCAGAGGTAATAAGAAATGTTCAAAGCTGTCAATCAAGTTTGTAACCCACCCATGTTGCACTTTCCAGTACCTGAGGATGAACTGATTTCTTATCACTGTTACAGGTGGGGGCACCTCTTCTGTTTCAGTGGGGGATCTCTGACAACCCACAGAAAGAATTGTTCTGCTGGAGAAATACTTAGTCGTTTCATAGTAGGCTTCTGCTTTTGGGGGGATGTGTGCAAGGTACAATTCTTTTCCCACTCATGTCCCAGAGAAGCGTAGTATTGAGGTGGGTCTCTGTTCTAGCCTGCTCATTGCCAGAGAAGCATCTGGAGAAGTTCTGAGGTTTCCAGACCTCTGGGCCTATTACTGAAGGAAAGGATTCTGTTTTTGTGTGGTTCAAAGTCTTTCCGGTGCCCTTGGATGTACTTCAGATAAGCAGGAATCAAATCTAAAGGAAGTTTTGAAGTCTGCTCATTAGTCCACTCAAAGAAAAAAAGATAAAAGGCAATTTCCATATGAGGTTGGGTATCATTTTGTAGCCAGATTGTACTAAAAATCTTGAGTCCAGCAAATTTCAAGCTGTCAGTCTTTGTGAATGACTCCTTAGAAGGGCTTACTAGTTGCACCCCAACAATGAAAGCCCATTGTAGGAAAACCTTCCATAACATAATTTAAAAGCCTTTTAAAGCCCAGCACCTCCAACACTAATTGCTTGGCAAGGCATGGCCATCAGAGGCCCAGACTGCTGTTTAAAAGGATTTTAAATGATGGTGCAAGGAAATAAAACCCTGTCAGCTGAAAGCTTTTTCAAATGAGCTCTTCCTCCTTACACTAGAAGCAGCATCTGGGCTTTGCTTGTAATAAGACTGTGAATGGCTGGCGAGTGTCTGAAGCTAGAGGAGATAACAGTGAATACGGGCTAAAGAGAATGAGAGCTTTCTTTGCATTGTGTGTGGCTTTCTTTAAAGTGAAAAAAAAGAACTTTTGGATATACCAACTAAGACCAGAAACCAGAGGTCAACTTTTTCCTTACTTCCCTGATGTCTTACTCTAAGCTACTGGGAAGCTGAAGGGAAAACAGACAGCAACATGATGTTTTTAGGGAACTACAGCAACTCTGTTAAAAGCGCTCCCAATAATAGGGAAAAAGTCTTTTGCAGCTATTCTAGGATAACCATTTGGATGGCACAGTATTATGAATTTTTATAAATACATCTTTTTATGGCATAGTGTTTTGGTTTTAGCTTAGTTTTGTTTTTAACTGAATACTGAAATAACAGCTAAAGGACTGAGGTATCAGACTACACAAGGTCACCTTAAGATTCAAATAGTTTCATATATCTTTATATTATTGTTAATTTTGTGGCAATTATGTTTCATTAAGATGAACTCCTTTTATACACATTATTTCCAGCCAGGCCAAAAGCCAAGTGTCGTAGAGTCGGATAATTTCCAAGTATGTGTAAAACTTTGCTGTTTGGACTGGTACTGCTTGCATTGCCTTGTGTTTTGGTTTAAATCCATGCACCACAGAAGACTGAAAAGTGGTCTTCACAGGGCAAGAAAGTGATAATGTCTGGAAAGTAGGTCATATTCTAAGGCAGATGCAGGCACTCATGGAAAGGCTCTTCTAAAATGGCATTACAGTAATTATCAATCTCCTCTTAATTGTATACCATGTCTTATAAAGTTTCTATTTTATGCAGATTATTAAATATTGTTAATGACTTCCTTTCAGAAATTATAATATATTAAGAAATTTACTGTATTACTTGTAATCCAACTGTTTCAAAAATATCTTTGAGATGCCATTTATAAGAGATGACATAAATACAGTAATAGCATTAAAACAAAATCAAGAAAATGAATGAAACATAAAAACTATGGAAATGTAAATATAATGATAGGGGCTAATATAGATTCTGCAGTTAAATTTTAAATTAAGATTGTGATTCTTGGCTACTGGAGCCCAAAGATATTCTCTTTTAATACCTGATAAAGTATAACATAAGCAGTATATAATAATACTCATTGCTACTGAGTCAATTTCAAGTCAATAGCGACCCTATAAGACAGAGTAGAATTGTCCCATAGAGTTTTTGAAAGCACCTGGTCGATTTGAACTGCCATCTTTTCGGTTAGCAGACACAGCTCCAAACTACTAGGCCACCAGGGTTTCCATGTAATATGATAATAGTAATATATAATAATAATAACATTAATATGCCAGCCAGGTGCCGTCTATTTGGATCCAAATGCATAATACCAAAGATACAATAAATGTGTTACATGTCCTTTAATTACAGTAGAATTCCAGACTTCTATTGCCAGGTGTGAACCTCAGGTTCTGCTCGGTGAGACTTGTTACAGTAAATAAACAAGAAGCAGAAGTGGGAGATCAGAAAGGCGCCTTTATGTTGTTGCCTAAGGCAAGCAGCAATGGGAGCTGTTGCCTCCTAGACTTCTCCCGTTACCTGAGAAACACAGGAGTTCACGCCACCTGCCCCAAGACCAATCTCTGACACAGGAGGCTAGGGTGAATAAAATCAAAGATTTTATTTGTGTGCTAGCTTACACAAAGTGGCAGAGGGGACAGCCCTTCGGAAAACCTGCTCAACCTGTTGCTTCATGCAAGGATTTTTAAAGGATGAAGCTACATGCTGGGATCAGTGGTAGGGAATTCGAGGAGCTAGGGAATATACTTTGAAGAGGAATCCGGGCTTCTTCAATCCTTTTGATCTTTCTTGGCTGTTTGAGACATAAGGTACCAGGTGCCACCTGGGCCTCCAGTCTCTCAGGCGATTATCAGTCTTCCCCATTCTGAGCTCCAGTTCGGGTTCTAGTTCAGCCACCTTTCCAGGGAAAACTCAAAACGAATCATTGGCCATGCCCTACCCACTACCCCCGCCCCCCAGGTCCTCAATTGCTGGCCTAAAGCCCAATTACTGGCCTGGACCCCAGTTATCGGGGCAGGAGGTACTACTCCAGGCCCACAGTGAAGCTGTCAAATTCTTGTCAGTGTTTGTCAAGGTTGTGAGTTTTCCTCTTAGTATCACCATCTGGGAGCTTTAGAACGTGTTATATTTTCCAACAGGGGGTTGGGCCAGTTGCTCTGCAGCAAAGTTGCTCTGAAGCAAAGTTGCTCAGGCCTCCAACCTCAGTTTCCCCCTGTTGCTAGAAGAGCTATGCTTTTCAGGCCTCCAGATTCGCTCCCAGGCAACAGACAAAATCAAAACCCTGGAGTTCCATCCAACTCATAGTGACCCTGTAAGACAGAGTAGAAGTACTGGATAGGGTTTCCAAGGACTGTTGGTGGTTCTGACCAACTGACCTTGGGTTAGCAGTGGTAGTGCTTAGCCATCAAACCCAGGGTATCCAGAGAAATGTAAATTCATCATGAGTATTCAGGATTGACTCTCACATAGGAGCTCATAGCTTAAGGATGACTATGTGTTTTCTGTAGACAAGGGTTCAGTCTCCCAGAATGGAGGAAGAGACAGATAATCTTTCTTTAAGATGATAAGTTTCCACCCAGGGGTGGATTGAGGTACTCTATGACCCCTTCAGTGGTTGTATTTTCAGCTTAGTTTAGTCTGCTCACTATAAGAGTATAAGCTATAGCAGGTGTTTCTTAAAACAGTTCGGCTCTGAGGCTGCCTACTTGACTTTGGATCAGGTATGCAGAGGAAATGCATAATTTTTCCCCAACAAAGACTTTTTTTAAAAGCAACAACAGAAAGAGTTTGGATTCTTCTTAGCCATGTCTGATGTCTCAGGCTTAGAGCATAGTTGAGTCAGGAATTCTATTCAGGGAATATAGAGAATCTGTGAGGTCACTGTTATTAACCAGGGTCCCTAACCCACTGAATAACTCATTGCTGTTGAGTCTACTCCACTGACAGTACCCAATGGGACAGAGTAGAACTGCCCCACAGAGTTTCCAAGGAGTGCCTGTTGAATTTGAACTGTCAACCATTTGGTTAGCATCCATAGCACTTAACTATTATACCACTAGGGTTTTCAAACTAGGTTGCTAGGTGGCATAAATGGTTTGTGCTAGTCTACTAAAGTTAATGGTTCAAACCCACCCAGTAGTACAACAGCAGAAAGTCCTGGCAGTCTGTTTCTACAAGGATTACAACCAAGAAAACCCTATGGAGCAGTTCTAGTGATTAATGCATGGGAACCCCATGAGCAGGAATTAACTCTATGGCAGTACGATTTCATGGGCCTTTACGCTATTGAAAATAACAACATGCCAAATAAACAAGTAAGAACAAATAAACGCCTAAAGTTCTAGTGAATATGAAGGAATAGACTTTATAATGAGTTGTTTGTTTTCATATCACTTCAGAGTTATCATGGGACAGTTCAACAAACATAGGATTTGGAAGGAGAACAGTTTGATTCCATCACTTATCAGTAGAATGAGTGTGAGAAGTTTACGTGATATTCTCCTAAGTCTCCGTATCTCTAAAACAGGGATAGCAATTGACACTTGATGTTTTGCTGTGTTCAATAAGATAACATGTATAAAATGTCTAGTATTTCAAAAAATTAATAGGTACCTGTAGCTACTTTCACTTTGTTTTGTTACAAAACTATTCAAAATAAATATGAACAACAGAAGAGTTAAACCCCTTCACATGGTATTTTGCACTAAAGTCTGGAAGACTAAGCAATAAACTCAAAACAGTGATTTCCTCTGAGAAGTGGTGTTAGGTGGTATGGTTGGAGGGTGAGGGTATTTTCTTTATCTAATGTTCCAATTTTCTGTGACAAAAATACAGGTATATATCATTTATGTCTTAAAAGTATCTCATAAAATAAATTTAATTCAGAAATACACCATATAAATTTAACTACAAAGTAATAAATGTGTTCATAGACCTTGCTGCTTCATGCTTTTCTATTTGCTAAAAGGTAAGCAGCTCCGAATGCACAGGCTGAATACACAAGATTCTTAGACTGCTGATCTCCCATTTGATATACTGTAAAACTCCAACACTACATATGTTATCTATGGTTCTGTGAAGTACATATAGCTACTCTTCAAATGGCCTAGAAAGGAAGTAGAAAATAATGTTGAAGCTATTTGATATTTTATCTCAGAAATGTTATTGGTTAAGAGATAGTTTCTGACATTAATTCCTCATATAATGTTTTAAGTAAAGAATAATTAGTAAGTATAACATGTTGCCTTTTGAGAAGTGTTTGGGAATTCTAGTTCTGCTTTGGAAACCCCAGTGGAGTAGTGGTTAAGAGTTTAGCTGCTAACCCAAAGGTTGGCAGTTTCAATCCACCAGGCTTTTCTTGGAATCACTGTGGGGCAATTCTAACCTGTCCTTTTGGATCACTATGAGTCAGAATTGACTCAGTAGCAACAGGCTTTCAGTTCTGATTTGGCCCAGATCAGCCCACCCCTCCTACTGTGATTTCTACTGTTATTTCTGCTGTAACAGAAATATTACATAGAGGTAACTTTATAGAACATAAATTTATTTTCATACACTTCGGGAGGCTACAAGTCCGAGTTCAGGGCAACAGCTATAGAGGAAAGCATTAGCTCTCTCTGTCAACATTTGGGGAAAATCCTTTGTCTTTTCCTCCTTCTTTAGCCCTGGTGTTCCTTAGTTCCTTGACATTCATAAATGGACTCTATCTCCCCTTAATTAATACCTACTTTTTTCTCTGTCTATGCTGCTTCTTGTAACTCAGAAGTGATTAGGTTTTGAACACAACTTAGTCTGACATGTTTCATTAATATAACAAAACAAAATCTAATTCTAAATAGTATTGCATCTTGGTGTATAGAAATTAGTATTCCAGTGTATATTTTGGCATAACACCATCAACGAAAAAGTGCAGAAATATAAAAATAAAAATAAAAATAAGACAAAAAAATGAAATAATTGGCTGAGGACTGGAAAGTAAATTAAAGAAAGGGGGAGGGGGGACATGAGTAAAATCTTGTTCGTATGAAGGTGATTCCCTCCTCCTATTTTTTTTTTCCTTTGCTGTAGTGGATTTGACTTGTTGGCAACCGTAGTTTTATAGAAAATAATGATATTAGCAAGTAAAATTCTGAGAAAAACATCTTTCTGACCCAGGAACCAAGAAATGTGACTCCAACAGACCAGGAAATATGGGGAGATTTCTAGAGGGAAGACGACTGGAGACAGTGGTCTCATAGCTGCCTGTCTGAGGCAGTGGGTATCTTAGCATAACAGCTGAGCTATACTACTGAGAGATAGAAACAAAGTAGTCTAGCAAAGACTTAAAGAGTTGAACTGGTATTTGAACCAGAGTCCAAAAGAAGTGAGCCAAAGCCAAGTGCCGTCGAGTCGGATCCGACAATGAGTGAGAAAGAACTTAAATTTGAACCAAATCAGGTTGCTTGCGTGCTAATACAAAAACATCAACATTCTTCAGAGTATTATACTGGACCCAGAATTTATATAACATTCCAAAAGTCCATTGTATGTTCCAAAATTACTCAAAGTATGAAAAGTCAGGAAAAATGGAAGCAAGTATCAAGGAAAAGAGAATTAATGGATGCTAACTGTGAGATGAGTGAGATGTTTAAATGAACAGATAAAATAATTTAAACTATGTTATACTTTTGATGTAAATGAAAGATAGATGTTTTCATTGTAGAAATAGAAAGTATAAAAAGTAACCAAACAGAAACTTTAGAACTGAAAAATACAGTATCTGAAAAAAACAGCGTTGGATGGGCTTGTTAGCAGAATGGAAATGACACAGGAGCCAGCTAATTAAAAGATAGATCAAGAGAAATAACCCATCTGAAAAACACAGGGAAAAAATATGAAAAATATAAAAAACATCAGAGACTTAGGAGGTAAAGTTCAAAGGTCTAACATTCATTCAAAATACTCACAAACAAATCGTTGTTCCAGATGATAAATATAAAAGACAGAAGAGATTCTTGCCACTCCTAAAAGTACATGAAATTGTTGGAATATAAATAAATAAAATAAATACAATGAAATCATATGATATGATGTGAAATGTGATATTGTATAATCTCTAAAAAATAAAGCAGCAAAAAAACTGTGAGGTATCTAATTTATTTTTAATTAATTAATTAATTATTTTTAATATAACTCTCCATTCTTCCCCATGCTGGAGAACATCTACTTTAAATATGTTGATCAAGGAAGGTACCCTTGAAGTATCTTTGAACACAGACCTGGGTAATGTGTATATAAAATCTCAGGGAAAGAGAGGCATCTCAAACCAAGTGAAAAGGTCCTGCATCACGCTTGTCATAGGTAAGACACAGCAAATAAGCCAGTGTGGCTGTTTAAAGAACAAGGAGGAAAGGGCGTACCCTTATGATGTGGAAATATAACTGGTAAACAGATCATAGAGGCTGTAATAAGCCACAACAAAAAGCTTGGGATTTATTCTAAATGCAGTGAAAGGCGAAAGTGGGGTTTTTGATAGGGGAAATGAGACAGTCTGGTTTGCATTTTTAGTGAATGAATCTAGCTGTTGTGCTGGACTGTAGAGAAATACCAGTGAAGGGAGAAAAACAATTAGTTGTCCAGGGAAGTGGCACCAGTGACTTGGGCTAGGGTTATTAGGGACCAAAGTGGTGAGAAGGAGTCAGATTTCAGATATGTTTTGGAGATACAGCCAAACAGTCTTGAGAGGACTGTGAATCAGAGCAATTAGGTGAAAAGTGGCACTGCTAATGGCATAGAAGCAAAGGCTCATTGTTAATGATGTGATTATTCAAAAAACATAATTTGAGAATATATTTTTATGGGAAACAAATTCATAAAATTATGGAATTTTTTTTTTGCCTTTTTTATACACTACTTAAAAACTTCTCCCCTAAATACACATAGTCATAAACTTTAGGATTTTATATCCCCAAAAACATTAACCTGTATTAGCACTTGGCTAGTGATTTTTTTTTTTTTTTTTTTAAGTTCTTGATTCTTTGTAAGTATTCAGAGAGGGAATCCGTCACTCTACCCACATTTTTACAGGGAACCTTTTTTTTCCCCCATGACTTCTACATCGTGTCTGCTAACTTGACTGCTCACCATACGATCAGAATATATGTAAAATTAGAATTTGGACTTTGTTCTTAGAAGGCAAACTTAAGAAAACAAAAGGCAAAGTTGAACAGAAGCTCCTGAAGCGTGAGCAGTGTAAAAGCCAAAGTTCTACATAAAGAACAGGACACAGGTTCGACAGCACCTAACACCACCAACAAAAAAAAACTTTACAATATGGGAGATATTATTTCCATTTCCATTACATGTTTTGTATTACATTATTGTTTTTGATACAGTTACTTCATTTTTGCAATTATTAATTTTTTGTTGAGCAAAAATTCTAATTGCCAGTGTAAAGCTTACCATCTAAAGGCAAATCTCATTTTGAATATTCTTCATGAATTTAAAACTTGTATTGGTTAAACCCCTAAAATGAGCATGTCTTTAGAAAGTCTTCATTGGATTTGAAGTGAAAACTGTGTGTCTGATTTACCATCTTTAATTAAACAACATTCTCTCATGTTTCACATCATTAAAGAAGTAAGGCAGATTGTACCGACATCTAAATAATCTTCAACCAATATAGTGGTGTGTGATCCATGTGTGGTGGTGATTGTTTCCAACAGCTATTTTTAAAAAGAATATAAAAGGGGAAAAGACATCTACACTAACTTATCATATAATCTGTTGAATTCAGACAAATGAAATCCCTGCAATTCATTTCAGAGCAGATTCATTTTATCTGCAAGACGTTAGTGCCATAGGCAATCATTAGGTCTCTTTAAAAAATGATGGGGGATAATAAATGCTTTAGAAATTTGTTTTGCTGAAGTGAAATAATGGCAGAAGAACATATGGTGAAATACGTTTTTAATTACTTTTCAGCAGTGTTAACTGTTTTTTCTTTATTTTCATATTTAATGTTCTTGATAAAGCTCGCTGAGGAAACTTCCCAGAAAGAATGCAGCATTTTGCATAATAACACATGACTAATTTTATGGGCAATATACATCAGCATATGTAAGCAACATTTTTACTACAGGAGTTTGGAATTTTGTTTATGTTTCTTTGTATCTTCAAGTAGAAGACTTTTTTCTTTCCCTGTATGGAGAGTGACATGATTACATTGAGTTTTTTTTTTCTTTTTAATATCTGTAACAACTTGGAGGTGATTTGGCTGTTTCTGGTTATAATCAGCTTTAATACTAAGAGAATGCTGAATGCCCAACTCCAGACACTTAACTTTTTATCCCCAGCCTGCTCAGTTTCCGTATATCTGAGGAGCCATGGCATACAGAACAACTGATGAGCTGGACATTTGAAGCTTTCAGTTTTATTGAATTGCGGTGATAAATGACCTCTCTTCCTAGACACATGTCACGAAAAGTTCCCGAGTTCTGATTCACCTCCCATAAACAGCCAAAATTTACCTAAGATGTCATATTAAAGACCAAACAATGGCTTCAGTGCTTTGGTGGTGAAATGGTTACATCCTTGGCTACAATGGCCAAAATCATCTTTTCTCAGATGCAAATAGTAGTATAACATAAAATGGGAGCCCCAGTGGTGCAGTGATTAAGTGCTCAGCTGCTAACTGAAAGGTCAACATTTGGAATCCATCAGGAGAATTACTGTGGTAGTCTGCTTCTTCAAAAATCACAGGACCCCTGTGGAGCAGTTTGCTATACCTGCTAACCAGAAGGCCAGTAGTTCAAATCCACCAGATGATACTTGGAAATTCTGTGGGGCAGTTCTACTCTGTTTATAGGGTTGCTATGTGTCAGAATCAACTCAATGGCAGTGGATTTTTTATTTTTATTTTTTGGTTTATACAGTTGCTGAATCAGAAATGACTCAGTGCTAACAGGTTTGGTTTTGGGTTTGGTTTAATACATATAAAGCATTCAAGACTAGGTTTTCCTCTCCCAGAGATCACTTTTACAAGCTATTTTCTTTTTTTGTCTTGGAGACCAGCTAGACTATGCAGTGTTACCTTACATTAAGAACCTTGCGTACTTGTGTTTAGAAATCCTCGTGGTAGTGATCAAGTCCTACAGTTGCTAACCAAAAGAACAGCAGTTTGAATCCACCAAGCATTTCTTGGCAACTCTATGGGGAAGTTCAAGCCAAAGCCAAAGTCGCTGCCTTTGAATCATTTCTGACTTGTAGCAACCCTGTAGGTGAGGGTAATACTCCCCAGTAGAGTTTCCAAGGACAGCCTGGCAGATTGCACTAAGCCACTATGCCACCAAGGCTTCCAACGTGGAAGTTCTCCTCTGTCCTATGCAGTCACCATGAGTTGGAATTGACTCGGTGGCAACTGGTTTGGTTTTTATACCTACTTTGCCATCTTCATTATTGAAGGAAAACAAACATTACACAGTATTGACCAATTCATCTTGATTTGTCCCTTTGTTTATTGCTGTGTTGTAGTGTCCCTTAGTTTTCAGGAATTGAAAATCACTCATTATCAGAAATTATGGAGGAAAGCAATGTCATCTCTGTTAGCTAAGAGGACTTGACGTCCGTTATTGGTAGCAGATGAGTAGCACATTAAAAACAGGACAAACAAAAGCAGTGTTTTTCTGAGAGTTCAGACTACATGTTAGAAGACATTTCCACATCAGAGTGTCCCAAATGTGTTAGGCATGGAGACTTAGGGAGGAAGATATCTGACATGTAGTTGAAGAACATCCTGAGAATCTACAGCAACTTGTTTTACTACGAAAATAAAGAAAAGGATTTGTTACCACTTGTATTAAAGCATGTAACTCAGAGGATGCTACCAGGACCCTAGATCCCACCCTTATTTTTAATTCCTGTGACTTACCACATTAAGGTAATCTTTTCTAGTTGAGAAAATTTACATTGACTCCTCTATGCCCAGTTTGGGCAACTCTGCAAACATCAGCCAAGCAGGGTTTGCCTGCAGGTGTGACTACAGGCTTTAGTCACACCTCAACAAACAAGTACTGTGTGCTCAAAATTGACTGTTGGCCAGCTAAGGATGGTAAGCTGCCCAAGTTTACACATTACACTTTCCACTGGAAAGGTGTCAGAGGCAAGAGGGAGAGTGCTAAGCCAAGACAGAAGCCTCCAAACTTTGAAACAGTACTTGAGTTTCCTGTGGCAGAATATTACAATCACTCAACTAGAAGGAGATTTTCCCCCAAGCCTTCTGTGTTGGGAAAGCAGATTACCTTCAGCACTGCTGTGCTCGTCAGGTGTCCTGAAGTGCTTACTTTTGGCCTGTTAGCGTCCTGAGCTAGCAGTGGGATCCGCAGGCCTGTCCAAGTGATGCAATGTGAAGCTTAAGAAAAGCATCTCACTCTTGGAAAATGTGAAGGCCAATCTTCTTTATTTCTTAGTTAGAAAAGAAAGAATGAGAACAAATGAATAAAAGTAAAAAATGAACTGGAGTTCAATTACAGTTTTCTTGTTTTTAAATTTTCCCACATATCTGTGCAGGAAGCCCAGAAACAAGCTTAGATTCATAGGTGTGCTGGTGTTCTCACTGTGCAGCTGATTTGCATGCTCTGCTGATGAGGCCCAGCTGCACTGACTGTGCGTGCACTTGTGTATGTGTGTGTGAGGTTGTCATAGGCTGAACCGCGTTCCTCTGGAATGTGTGTAGCAATTTGACTGGGCCATGGTTCTTGGCATTGTGTGAGGCTCCTGTATGCTTCGTACCCTGAGTTTGTGAGGAGAATGAGGGAGGATAAAAGATGTGTTGGTGGGCAGGACTTAACATGTGGGATTGTACTGTGGCTTGGGGGAGCCTGCTGGGCTATAAAGAAAGGCAGGCAAGCAGAGATCTTGGGACCTCATACCATCAAGAGAGAAAGCAGTGCTAGGAGGTAAGCCTGTCCCTGGAAAGGACCAGGTTCCTGTGTTTTACAGGTGTCTGGTCCAGGGGAAGATCGACGACAAAGCCCTTCCTCCAGAGCTGCCAGAGAAAGCCTTCCCCTGGAACTGACACCCTGAATTTGGAAATTTAGTTAATGGACTGTGACAAATAAAATTTCATTTTTTAAAGCCATCCTCTTGTGAGATTTCTGTTAAAGCAGCACTAGATGACTTCACACAATTCCCCATCTGATGTTACATGGTGCCTCCGGCTTTTACGTTCTTAAGGCAGCAAACATCTCTCCTGTACGAGAGACAATTAAGTTTCCCCAGAACCCTGGTGGTACAAATGGGTAGTGACTGGCTACTAACCAAAAGGTTGGCACTTCAAACCCACCCACCAGCCCTTTGGGAGAAAGACTTGGAGTCCTACTTCTACAGAGATTACAGCTAAGGATACACTACAGGACCATTCTCCTTTGTCACTCAGGGTTCCTGTGAGTCAGAATCAACTCAAAGGCAACTACCAACAACTTAACGATGTAAAAACATTAGGTTTAAAGCTGCAAGAGGACTTCAAACAACAAAACAACAAAACAGAAAATAATTTTTCCTCCCTTGCCCCAAACAACAACAGTGAAACTCCGATCTATTCAAACATCCTTTATTTCATAATGAGCTTCTTGGGCATAATTTGTGAAACAGAGTTTTAACAATTGCAGGGGACTTTTGTTTCTTTATTTTGGAGGGGTGGTTCAAGCTTAACTGTGCATGTTTTAATAAGATACCTCAAAAGCTTCGTGTCTCATGTCTGAAGGCTGCCTGCACATTTTCCAGCTGTTGCATGTTGTTTCTCTTGGCACTTCCCTTCTTTAATCACCTCTGGCACTATCTGCCTCCTGTTCCACGCTGCTGCCAGAAATAGCCCACTCAACAGCTGGTCTCCAAGGAACAGGATTGGTGATGTGCCTGCAGTGTGACATGTATCCTGCAGATAGGAGACATCATTTTGGAGCTTCTAGGTAGTGCAGGAGTGGGTTAAGGTGAACTGCGAACTTGGACTTGGTCTAAAACTCAAATGACTGATATTGGCCCATAGAACACTTTAAAGAGCAGTATCTGAGTGTTTCTCAGCCCCAAGTGTTGATGAATGCTATAGCCCTCTGTGAAAATTGTTATGGCTCCAGGATAGACAAAATCAAGCTGTGAAATTAATTCTTCTTGATCTTCAGATATATAACAGTCTTCCAAATGAATGCTTCTTTTATGGAAAGTTGAAGGGTGCTCTGGTGGAACAGTAGTAAGGCTCTTGGCTCCTAACCTACAGTTCGATAATTTGAACCCACTAGTTACTGCAGGAGAAGAACTTGCAGTCTGCTTCCATAAAGACTACAACTTTGGAAATCCTGTAGGGCAGTTCTATTTGTATCCTACAGAGTTGCCACGAGCGGGAAAAACTTGATGGTAGTGGGTTAATGAGCAGGGATGTTTTGTTTTAACCTTTTGACTCTTGATCATGCTTCAGTGTAACTCTATGGAGCTATCATACCGAGCTCCATTTGAAATAAGAATTTAGGCAATACGATTTCCCCCAGTGAATTCTAAAAAGCCTTTGTTTTATCATTCTTAAAACACAATGGCTGCTTTTTATTCTTCTTCATCTCAGACTGTTTCTTGTACAATACCTGTAAGTATTTTTGCAAAATGCTGCACAGCTACTGTGGAAAGAAACTATTGAATACTTTTACTTCAAAATTAACTGTTCAACCACAAGACAGCAGTAGAATGAGTCTGTTCTCTCTGGAAAACGTACACAGAAGGAAGTCTGACCATGTGTTAAAGAGAACCACTGTCTCCAGGAGAAAAGGACCACTAAGCACTTCCTCCACCATCCTCACTGCCATTCCCGCTATCACTGCCACCATCTCAGAAATTATGCAAGAGACTGTGCTAGACTGTTCTTTGAAACCATCACTGAATAGCGCCTACTGGAAGTTTGACTTTTGTTGTCAGAGCTTTGCCTCTAATTAAACGAGCTGGTAAATAGCCTAGGAAATGGCTATTTTAAAATCCTGTTGGAAAATGAGATTTTAGGTTTCATTTCCAGCTCAGAAATAGGAGAAAATGTTCCATTATTCCAGCGTGCTTCATTCTCTGGTCTGAAAACAGAATCTCTGGCAATGGCCCATACACGGTAGAACAAAGTATGAATTTTAAGTGTTGTTCATCACTTCAGGACCCAGAGGACACAGTCAGTCCCCTGCAGGCATTTGCTCAGCACTAGATGTTGGAGGATAAAACTGCCCACAGTGGCCACAGAACTCAGGGTAGTTTGAGGCCACTGAGATGTGTCCTGATTGCTTATAAAGCTCATAATTTGCAGCAGGAGAAACTAGTGTTTTCTAGCTCATTTTAATTACCAAATTGATGTGGGAAATACAAATGAGGATACCAGAATAGGCAGGGAAATGTCTTTCAGAATATTAATGGCCTTTGAATGGAAGTCTGCAACTTTTGGTTTTAACAACACATGTCTATCAGTTTCAGGACAGTGGTATTGCCAGAGGGAGAAAATGCACGAAACTCCCTTGACGGAACAAAACAGAACAAAACAAAACTCCAGTATAGCAAAATACAAAATAAGGAACTACTGGTCCTACTCACTAAAGCTACCACCTCAAAAACTCTCTGGTCAGCATAGCTTGTCAGGATGGAGAGGAATGAGCACATCAGGCAATATAGGGAGACATTTGTTTTTTCTGTTATTTATTTATGACTTCTTCCTACTCTGTCCTTTATATGGCTTAACAATGAAAAGTAAACTTCAGACTACGTAGACAAAGCCTTAAACACACACACAGAAAAGCTGAACCCTTTTCCACTGGGTGGATTTTGACTCATAGTGACCATCTAGGGCAGAGAACTGCCCTCTAGAGTTTCCAAGGAGCTGCTGGTAGGTTCAAGCTGTTGACCTTTCGGTCATGTATTTTCCCCTTTTGGTCAACATGGAGCTCCAGACAAGGTGTAAAAAACACAACAAAAACAAAAACATGCAAACAAAAAAATGCAGTGCCTTTGAGTCAGTTCTGACTCATAGTAACTTTGTAGAACAGAGTAGAACTGCCCCAAAGCGTTACCAGTGATGATTTGGTAGATTCTAACTGCTGATCTTTTGGTTAGCTGCCATAGCCCTTAAACACTGTATCACCAGGGTTTCCAGACAAACCATAGCAGTGGTAAGACAGACCTGAAAAGAGTCAGATATTAAATGTGCATTGCATCTACATGACACCAAAGGAAATGATCATTTCCATGAAAATCTGTATAAAATCAGTTACATGGCATATGTAATAGAAAATGAAAAAATATATATATTAAAAGAATGTCTGTTTCAATATCTTGATACAGTCCTAAGGGAAATATAACATTCTAAGCGATAGTTTTCTAATGTCTTTCATTTTGATTTTGATGAAAATTTATGCTGGTGAGAAAAAAATCATTATCTATTGCCAGAAAATGGTTGCCAAACCTTATCTTAATGATATGGGGAATTCTAAGAGTGGGTGAAAATGGTCAGGGAGTGGTTTTAAGAAGTGTGGGAGCGGTTAAGGAAAATTCTGCAGGCTGACTGAAATTTCTGAATGCTTAATGATTTTAGAAAGCTCTTTCCAAGGTCGACATGGACAGCTGCAATTATCTGCCTTTTACTACACTGTGGCTTGAAAATGAATGCACTCTCTTAATTGGGTGACCAGCTTATATTCAGTTTTAAAAGGACTTGTTTCATTTCTCTTATTTTAATTCAATCACCCGAGTGTTCTCTGCTATCAGTTATTATGTTAGCTGCAAAATCAGGTAACATCTATTGCAAGGGCACAAGAAGCTCTTTGGGCTTGCTTTCTTCTTTTGCTTATCACTGTGTCAAGTAAATGTTTTTAAAGACAAAGGAAATACAATGCAATGCATTTCTCAAATATGGACCATGTATGAAACTCTTCTCCACACTCACGAAAACCCCCTTATTTTTTCAATTGTAGAAATCTGTTGCACCAGCAAGGAAGGAGGAACAAGATGGCGAAATGATTGGATGTTTCCAGCAACTAATACACTGAACGATGGTTAGAAATTGGTACAGACTGAGATCTCAGAATGGTGAACAGCAGCTGAGGTGTTGAAAAATTAGGGTGTGTCCAGAAGTAGGGAAAGGAGGAGTGAGTTGATACAGAAGCTGGGGAAGTCTGTTTACTAACGCCTGCAACACTCACTCACTGCAGCCATTTGGGGACAGAACTGGGCAATATTCCAGACAGGGACACAGAAAGGAAGCTAATTTAAGGAAGCTGTAGCTGATTTTTTAAGGTGGCACAGATTGGTCCTGGGAGTTCGTAGGCTGTGCAATTGGGAACGAGTCAAGGGTGACTGGTACTTCCAAACCATGCTTGTGAATCATCCTGAGGTGTGAGACAGATGATCATTAGTACTGGGAGATACCAAAAGGGCAGTTGGGCGAGGGGGATACTTCCGATGGATAGTAATTATATAGAGGGAAATGGCTTTGTCCCTGTCTACAGGAGGACATCATGGGAGAGTTTGTGTAGGGGTGCCTCTATGGGAAAGACATAGAGAGCCTCCTACCTCCACCACAGGAAATTCGAGCTCCGCTGTTGACATCAGCGTCTATGACCAGCTGACAGCCCTTCCTTTCACACATATATCGAGCTCCAGAGATCAAACATTGAGAATTTCTGAATCAGCACTTGAAGTAAATAAAATAAAAAGACCCTAAGGAAAAGAGCGTCCTCTAGTAGCTCTCAAGAGAAGACACCAAACCTGCTGCCACTGGGCCAGTTCTAACTCATACTGACTCTGCGGAGTGGAGTAGAGATGCCTTGTGGAATTCTCTGACTGTGAGTCTTTGTGGAGGCAGAATGCCATACCTTTCTCCTGCAGAGTGGCTGGTGGCTTTTGGCTGATGTTCTACCAGGGCATTCAATCAGAAAATTTTCCCACAAAAACTAAAATACAAAATTTAAAGTTAAAAAAAAAGCTAACAAAATGTCTCAAATTTAACAAAATATAGTAATACATCCAAAATCAGAAAAGAGACCAATCAAAGGCAAAATGTGAAGAAGAGGAAATTTCTCCTATAGAAATAAGATTAATGGAAGGAAATTGACAATTTTTCAGACTGTGGCTCTAAATATGTTTAAAGAAAACAAAAAAACAAAAAAAAAAACAGAAAGAAAGAAAACAAACAAGCAGAGATCAGGAAACAAATGGAGGAGTAAAATCAGAGACTCAACAAGGAAGTTGTAAATGTCAAAATAAAAAAAAAAAGAGAATTATTAGAACAGAAGAATAACTCCAAAGACACTACTGTTGAGTTGATTCCAACTCAGTGCAAACCCTATAGGGTGTACTGAGTTTCCAAGGAGGTCCTGGTGGATTTGAATTGTTGACCTTTTGCGTTAGTAGATGTAGCACTTAACCACTATGCCACCAGGGTTTCTGAACTGAAGAATAAAACACCTAAATTAGAAAAAGCAAGAGACACACTCAGCAACGGAGACACACGAAAGGTAGAATACATGTACTAGAGGAAAAAATAATGCAACTTATAAAGTCTCAAGAGAAACAAGATACAAATACAAAGAAAAATAAACAAATCAAATTGGAGATATGGGATTCATTCAGAAATCTAACATTATAATTGTTGAAACCCTAGAGTACTATGACAACAATAAAGGAACAGAAATAACTTTCCAGAAGATAATCAGAATTTCCCAGATCTTAACAGAGAAGCAAGCCTGCAAATACAGGAATGTAAATGAACTCCAATTAGAAGAAACTCACAAAAAATTAACCCAGAACTCTATCCTAATATAATTCTTGAAAACCAAAGACAAAGAGAATTCTGAAAGCAGCAAGAGAAAAATGAACTATATCAAGGGTCTTTCATAAGAATGAGTGAGGATTTATCTCCAGAAACTCCAGTGGCCAGAAGACATGGAGTAGCATGTATAAAATACTGAATGAAAACAATTGCAAACCAAGAATTCTTTACCTAGCAATGCTGTCACTCAAGAACAACAGGAAAATCAGGACATTTCCAAACAAATGGAAGCTCTGGGGATTTAACACTACCGGATGAGCTTTGAAAATATTACTCAAAGTATTCCAAATGGAAAGGTAAGAGCATTAACTAAATATTCATATTAATCCATAGGGGGAAAAAGTCTTAAGCTAATTGTATTTAATGGATGCATATAGAGTTCTCCAACCAGCATCAGAACAACATTATTCTTCTCCAGCACATGGATCATTTTCTAGAATAGACTCCTCAACAAATTTGAAAAGACTGAAAGTATACAAAGCATCTTTGATTGTACAGTATGAAACTAGAAATCAGTAACAAAAAAAAAAGCAGAAAAAATACATGGAAATGAAATAATACACTTCTCAAAAACTACTGAGTCATGGAAGAAATCAAAAGTGAAATATAAAAATTCCTAGAATCAAATGAAAAGGAAAACACAATATATCAAAGCTTTCGGAACACAGCAAAGTTAGTACTTAGAAATTCATAGTTATAAATGCCTAGATTAAGAAAGAAGAAAGATTCAAAATCAGTAACTTAAACTCACAACTTGAACAAATAGAAAAGGGGAAGCAAAATAAGAGAAACATTATCAGAAAAAGTAAATAACAAACATCAGGACAGAAATTTTTAAAAAGCAGAAAGACAGTCAGAAATTGAGTCTTTGAAATGACCAGTAAAATAGGCAAAACACTGGCTAGATTAATGGGGGGTGGGGGTGAAGACAAAGAAGTAAATAGCCAAATTAAGAAATGAAATTGGTGGTATCACAACACATTCAACAAATACAATCACATGTTTTTTGTGCCTAGATTTTCAGCTAACATTTTCCTGTTTCTCTACTGATGTTTACTTGGCCTGCGATGTTTCTCGTAGTTAGTCAATAATTCTGACACACAATTTGATGAATTTTTGCAGTGTTTTCATCAGTTCTGTTTCTTATCGGCCACCCTAACCTCTCTTTATCAGCTACGCTTTCACTCCCTTCAGGAAAACATTTAATCCATTTGTACACTACTTTTTCTTCCCCCATGTCATTATCACACAAACTTAGACTAACAAGTCCCTGATTTTACTTCCACTCTTGCCAAATTTAACAAGAAATTTAATGTTTGTTCATTGCTCTAATTCAAGCTCTGACAGTCTCGTGACAGCACACAAAAACAAGAAACAACAATGATAAACTCCCTCAGCAAGACACTGCCATGTGTTGACATGAACACAGCTGTGAGACCCTGATATACCAAGGTTATGAAACCTTATATACAGTGCTGCCAATGTAAATACATGGTGGCAAGTTCACAAACCTAATTGCCACAACTTTTATATCTTACACATATGAAGAAAATTACAGACCAATATCTTTTATGAACATAAACTCACTGCTGTTGAATCAAGTCTGACTTATAGTGGCCCTAGAGGTCAGAATAGAACTGCCCCGTACAGTTTCCAAGGAGCGTCTGGTGAATTTGAATTGTCAACCTTTTGTTTATCAGATGTAGCACTTAACCTAGTACATCACCAGGGTTTCCTTTATAGGAACATAGATCAAATTTTTTTCAATAAAATTCTAGCCAGCAGGCTTCAGCAACTTATCAAAAAAATCATAGATGATGATCAAGTGAGATTCATACCAGGATTACAAGGGTTATTCAATATTATAAAATTCATCATTGTAATCCAGTACATAAATAAAAGAACCATATGATCATAGCCAACTGATGCAGAAAGGGCATTCAATAAAACTCAAAACCTTATCCTGTTAAAAAGTCTCAGCAAAATATGAAAAGAAAGGAAATTTTCCACATAATTAACGGCATATATGAAAAAGACAAGCATTATACTCAACAGAGAAAGAATGAGAACTTTCTTTTTGAAGACAGGAATGAAAGAAGATGTTCGTTATCACCACCTTTACTCAGCATTGTAGTTGAGGTCCTCGTCAGAGCAATAAGAGAAGAAAGAGAAATAAAAGGTATTTAGATCAGAAAGGGAGACATAAAACCATTTCTAATTGCAAATGACACAATCCCATACATAGAAGTCACTAAAGAGTCCATAACAAAACTGCTGGACCTAATAGAAGAATTTAGCAATGTTGCAGGATAAGAGATGAACACACAAAAATCTGTTGAGTTTCTCTGTACTAACAATGAGTACTCTAAAAAAAAATCAGGAAAACAATATCATTTATGATAGCCTCCAAATTGATAAAACACCTAGGGGTTAACATAGATAATGACAGTATACAATGAAAATTATAAAGCACTACTACAAAAGACTACAAGAGATGTATAAAAATGCAATGATATCCTATGCTCCTGTATTGGAAGACCGTATAGTGAAAATGTCAGTTTTTGCCTAAAGTGATCTACAGATACAATGTAATCTTGATACAAATTCCAACAACAATCTGTACTGAAATGGAAAAACTAATGACCAATTTTATTCTGAAAGGTAAGTGACCTCAAATAGTCAAAGCAATATTAAAGGAGAAGATCAAAGCAGGAGACTTCACATGCCATGATATGAACATGTAATATACAGCTACTATAACTAAAACAGCCGACTATTGGTTCAACCATAGACACACAGACCAGTGGAATAAGATTAAGAAATCAGAATTAAGCTCAGCCATCTACAGACAATTGATTTCCAAAAGGAGGTCAAAGTTCATTCAGTGGTGGTAGAAACAGTCTCTTTAACAAATGGTGCTGGTAAAACTGAGTATCTACCAGCAGAAAAATGAATAAATCATGCCTCACACCATACAACTGACTCAAAATGGATGAAAGACCTAAATTTTAAAGCTAAAGCCATAAAATGCCTGGAATAAAATATAGAAGAAAGCAACGAAACCTAATAGTTTGTAAAAATAGAATTATAAACATAACAAATGCATAAAGAAGACAAAATACATAAATGGGACTTAATAAAAATTAGAAACTTATGCTCATCGGAAGACTTCATTGAAAGACTAAATAGACTAGCTACAGACTGGTAAAAAAAACAGTGTTTGGAAACAACCTATTAGATAACGATCCAATATCTAAAACTGACAGAAAACTACAATAACTCAACAACAAAAAGATAACCTAATCATGAAATGGGAACAGAATATAAACAGAATTTTCACCCAAATTGATATAGAAGACTCCACAAGCATATGGAAAGATATTCATGATCATTAGCCATTGTTGCTGTTGTTGCTGTCAGGTGCTGTTGAATAGGTTCCAACTCAGCATCGTTACACACAGCAGAAGACAGCCCAGTCCTGTGCAACGCTAACAATCATTTTTATGTTTAAGTCCATTGTTGGAGCTGCTGTATAAATCTATTTTGTTGAGGGTCTCCCTCTTTTTGCTGAACTTCTACTTTTCCAAACATAACGTCCTTCTCTAGGGATTGATCCCTCCTGACAACATGTCAGGTTGTACTTCTTCCAGAACAGATCTGTTGGCTTTTTTGGCAGTCCATGGTACGTTCGACATGCTTCTCCAACACTACAATTCAAAGACATCAATTCTTCTTCTATCTTTCTTATTCATTGTCCAGCTTCCAAAGGCATACAATGTGGTTGAAAATACCATGGCTTGGGTGAGGCACACCTTAGTTTTCAAGGTGACATTTTTACTTTTGAAATATTTTAAGGAAATCCTTTGCAGCAGATTTTCCCAGTGCAATGCATCCTTTGGTTTGACTTCAGCTGACATGGGTATTGATTTTGCAATCAAGTAAAATGAAAACCTTGACAACCTCAATCCTTTTTCCATTTATCATAATGTTGCTTACTGGCCCAGTTTTGAGGATTTTTGTTTCAAATCATCTTCAGTTCCAGGAAGCAAGGTTGTATCATCTACCTTACACAGGTTATTTATTAATGAGTCTTCCTCCAATTCTGATGCCTCTTTCTTCATACAGTCCATCTTCTTGGAGTATTTGCTCTGCATACAGACTGAAAAGTTAGGGTGAAGTACACAACTCTGACACACACCTTTCCTGACTTTAAACCATGCACTATCCCCTTTTTCTGTTTGCTTGACTGCCTCTTGATCCATATACATATTCTTCATGAGTACAATTAAGTGCTCTTGAGTTCCCATTCTCCACAATGTTAACCATAATTTGTTATGAATCTACACAGCTGAATGCCTTTGCATAGTCAATGAAACATAGGTAAATATCTTTCTGGTATTCTCTGCTTTCAGCAAAAATCTATTTGCCGTTAGCAATGATATTTCCACTTGTGTAAGTGTCTTTTGGTTTCTTGCAGTAGTGTCTTGCAATTTTCTCTGCGTAGGTCTCTTACTGCTCGGTTAGATTTATTTCTAAGCATTTTATCTACTTGGGAGCTGTAATAAATGGTATTGATTTGGTCAATTCCTCTTTGATAATCACTTTATTGGTGTAAGGGAATCCTACTGATTTATGTATGTTTACCTTGTATCCTGATACTTTGCTGAACTCTTCTGTTAGTTTCAGTAGTACATTTATGGTTTCTTTAGGGTTTTCTGTGTATACAATAACACCATCTCCAAATAGGGATAATTTTTCTTCTTTACTGATGCAGATGCCCTTTCTTTGTCTTGTCTGATTGCTCTTGCCAGAACCTCTAGCACAGTGTGGAACAGAGATGGTGACAGTGGGCATCCTTGTCTAGGATCTGTTCTCACAAAAAATTCTTTCTGTCTCTCTCCATTCAGTATGATGTTGGCAGTTGACTTTCCATAGATGCCCCTTAGTGTATTGAGGTATTTCTCCCTCTATTCCTGTTTTGCTGAGAGTTTTTAACTTAAATGCATGTTGGGCTTTGTCAAACGCCTTTTCTGCATCAATTGACAAAATAAAGTGATTCTTACCCTTTGTGTTATTTATGTGGTTGATTACATTAATTGTTTTTTCTGATGTTGAACCAGGCTTGCATCCCTAGTATGAATCCAACTTGGTCATGATGAATTATCTTTTTTGATTTGTTGATGAATTCTATTGGGTAGGATTTTGTTAAAGATTCTTGCATCTAAGTTCATGAGTGATACTGGTCTGTAATTTTCTTTTTTTGTAGGATCTTTCCCTAGCTTTGGTATCAGGGTTATGCTGGTTTCACAGAATGAATTTGGGACTATTCCACCCTTTTCCATGCTGTGTAATAGCTTCAGTAGTATTGGAATTAATTTCTCTCTAAAAGTTTGGTAAAACTTTCTGGTGAAGCTTTCTGGGCCGGACATTTTTTGGTTGTTGTTTTTTGGATGACTTTTTCAGTGTCTTCTTTTGTGATGGGTTTACTAAGATGCACTTATTCTTGTGATAATTCTGGTATGTGATATGAATCTAGAGGTTTGCCCATTTCCTGTAGGTTTTCTAGTCTGTTAGAGCACTTTTTCTTGTAGTATTCTGTTATGATACTTTTAATTTCAGTTGAGTCTGTTGTGACAGCTCTCATCTCATTTCTTATTTGGGTTATTTGTTCCTTGTCCTGTTTTTCTTTTGTAAATTTAGACAATGGTTTATTTATTTTCTTGATGTTTTAAAAAAATCAGCTTTTAGCTGTGTTAATTCTTTCAATTGTTTTTCTATTCTCTAATTCGTTTAGTTCTGCTCTAATCTTTATTATCTGTTTTCTTCTGGTGACCAAGTGGTTCTTTTGTTGTTTTCTTTCTAGTTGTTCAAAGTGTAGAATTTGTACTTTGGTTTGGACCCTTCGTTCATTCTCGATGTATGCATTTATAAAGATAAATTGACCTCTGAACACTGCTTTTGCTGTATTCCATATGTTTTGGTAGAATGTGTTTTCATTCTCATTTGATTACATGAGTTTCTTTACTGTGTTTTTGATTTCTTCTATAACTCACAAATTTTTTGAGCAAAGTGTTGTCCAGATTCCATAAGTATGAATTTCTGCCCATTTTTTTCTGCTTTTGATTTCAACTTTTATGGCTTTATGGCATGAGAAAATGCTTTGCAACAACTCAGTAGCTTGGATTTTGTTGAGACTTGCTTTATGGCCTAATACGTGGTCTATTCAGGGGACAGTTCCGTGTTCATTGAAAAAGAAGGTGTATTTTTCTGTTGTTGGGGAAAAAGTTCTGCATAGATCAATGAGTTTTAGTTGGTTGATTGTCACAATAAAATCTCATGTCTCCTTGTTGACCTTTATTCTGGGTGATCTGTCCATTACTGAAACTGGAGTGTTGAAGTCTCCAGCTATTATCATTATTATTATTTTAAATTGATGAAGCATCAGGTAGTATTATGTGTTCTTTTCCCCCTCTAATTCATTTTTCTCTAATTTTTATTTTCCTGTTGCTGTTGAGAATATACACAGCAAAACATACAGTAAGTCAACAATTTTTGCGTGCACTATTATTTAGTGACGTTAATTACATTCTCGAGTTGTGCACCCATTCTCACCCTCCTTATCTGAGTTGTTCTCATTAACATAAACTCAGCCCTTGTAAAATTTCTGTCTCATCTTTAGACTTGCTGTTATCAATTTGATCTTCCATATAGATAGTTCTTAGTTCAGTACTCAAGGCAGACATTTATTTACTAGTTATGGTAAACTGTGGCTCACTTTTAAGATGACTCAGAGGAATTTTTGGTTTAAGGTTTAAAGATTCTCTCAAGATAATAGTTTCAGGGTTTCTTTCATCCTCTGTGGCTCCAGAAAGTCTAGAGCCATGAGAATTTGAAATTCTCTTCTGCATTATCCTCTTTTTGATCAGGATTCTTCCATGGGATCTTTGACCATAATGTTTAGTAATAGTAGCTTGAACCATCCAGTTCTTCCAATCTTGTGATAAATGAGACCTGTGTTTGTGCAAGCAATTACGCATTCCATATTCTGTTCCCGTTGCTGATTTTCCTTCTTACTCCCTAGCTACAAGTGACTAGACACCTATTATTGTGCTGTGGCTGTCCCTTTACAAGCTTTTCAGACCCCAGGCACTATGCAATGAATTAGGTAAGAGGTAACACTGGAGCAGTAAACATGTTGCTAGGTCATTTAACTGGAATGTCTCCTGAACCAATGATCCTAAACCTCCAAACCAAGGAACCAGAACCCATGTGATATTTAGTTATACATAAGCACCCTAAGCAGCTACTCTTTTTTTTTCTTTTCTATTTTTGTCATTGTTGTAAATACATCACATGACTTTTGCCATTGCAACTTTTTACAGGAGTGTAAGTCATTGATGACAACTGTGACAATGTACTGTGCAACCACGCCCATAATTAGTGCAGTTTTGTGATCATTGGTTATCCCCTTTTCTGCCCTCTCTCCTGGCACTGGTAAGGACTAAACAATTGAGGTCTCCATACATTTGGTTTTCTTCACCTTTCTGTGTAAGTGAGCCATACAGTATTTGTGCTTTTGTGATTGACTTACTGTGCTCAGCATAATGTGTTCAAGCTGCACCCATGCCAAAGCCAGCCAAGTCAAGATTTCATATTTCCTCCTGGCTGGGTAGTATTCCATTGTATGTATGTATATGCCACATTTTATTTATCCATTCATCTGTTGATAGACATTTGGGATTTTAGCTACTGTGAATAGAGTTGCAGTGAACATTGGTTTACCTGTCTCTTTTTGAGTCTCTGCTTTGAAGTCTTTTGGGTGCATACCTGGGGCGGGGGGCGGAATTGCTGGGTCATTGAAGTCTCCAGCTATTATTTGGAGTGATCTATCTCATTCTTCAGTGTTGTCAGTGTTTATTCAATGTATTTAGATGCTCTGGTATTGAGTGTATAAGTATTTAATATTGTTATATACCGCTTATTTATTGAATCTTTAAGCAGTAAATACTAACCATTCTTGTCCACGATAGTGGAGTTTACTTTAAAATTTTTTTATTGGAGATTAATATTGCCACTCCTGCTCTTCTTTGCATATTGTTGGCTTGGTGTATATTTTTCCATTCTTTGATTTTCAGTTTGTTCATACCTTTGAGTCTCAGGTGTGTTTGTTGTAAGCAGCATATAGAAAGATTGTGTTTTTTGATCCAAGTTGTTACTTTCTGTCTCTTTATTGGAGCATTCAATATTTTACATTCAGTGTAATTGTTGATAGGTAATTTGTCAGCCAGGAAGCGGGGTCAGTCACCCTGAGGGCCTAGCTGGGGCCAGCCCCCAACTTGTTACTCTCTTAGTGCTGTCATTTTGGTGCCTTTATTTTTGAGTTATTGACATTTTCTTTATTGCACTTAATGCTCTGTTCAGGATTGTTTTGCTTTATGGGTTTTCTTTTCATCCTTTTCAACGTGGGTTTTGTGTTTGTTGAGACTCATGCATTATGTCTCTTGTTTTGCTATGTAGTATTGCTAGTTTGCTTGGTGGCTATCCCAGCTTTCCCCCTTATGTTCTAAGTTTAAACTGATCATTGACTTTTATATATGTCCTTAATTTCTTCTCCATCTGAAAGGGCTATAAATATTGTAATATCTCCCTCTCTATAGTCTGATGATGTCATAGTTTACATGTCAAGATCTCTACTTTCCTAATTTTAATATTTTAGCTTTTAGAAGATTTTGGATGCTGTCTTCTGTGTTGCATTCTTGAGTGCTTATCTGATGTTATTGATTTTCTAAAAGAAGATCTTCTTTGAGTATTTCTTGTAATTTAATTTTGATTTTGCAAAGTCTCTGTTTATTGGAGAATGTCTGAATTTCGCTGTCATATTTGAGACACAATTTTTCAGGATATGTAATTGTTGGAAATTTTTCTCCTACAGGGCTTTTTTATGTGTCATCCCATTGCCTTCTTGTCATCATGGTTTCTTCCAAGAAGTCAGAGGACAGCCTACAAGGCTTCCTTTTGTACATTAGTTTTGATTTAAGCCTAGCTGCCTGTGAGTGCTTGTCCTTATATTTCATTTTATTAAACTTGAATATGATATGTCTTGGTGTCTTTCTTTTGGAGTCTGCCTTTTGTGGAGTTCAATAAGCATCTTGACTTATCTATATTCTCTTCTTTCATGATGTCAGGGAAGTTTTCTGTCAGCTACTCTTCAACAATTCTGTCTGTATTTTCTGCTATTCCTCCCTGTTCAGGAATCTAATTATTTGCAGATTATTCCCCTTGATAGATTCCCATATGCTTCTTAATTTTTACTGATTCTTTTATACTGATTTCTCCTGATAAATGCTGGTGTCAGTTGCTTTTCTTCAGTCTTGCTAATTCTGCATTTTATTTCCTCAGTCATACTCTTTTGTCTCTGCATGGTATTGTCTAACTCTATAATTTCATTATTGACCTGCTGAATTTCAGATCATTAATATTCTAGCAGTTCATCTAGCTTGCTTAATTTTTCATTTCTTTCTGCTGTACTTCATTTAATCTCTAGAAGGGCTCTATACATAATTCTTTTGTATTCTCCCTTTGATAATTTCAGATAAGCTTCTTCATCTGGATTTTTTTTTCTTTATTTTAATAAATTTCTAGAGCTATGGTGGTCTGCTTCTTTAAATGGTTAGATATTGATTGGGTTCTTCACACCATCATGCTTCTCAGGTGTTGCACCAACAGGAGCTGTAGTATTGCTCTAAGAAGGGAGTGTGTAAGGTCACTGCCAGACTTGGCTGCCAGCCACTGCTGCATTCTCTTGGTGCAGTTATCTTATGTATAGCTTCTGTGGTGAGAGAGACACTGTGCAGTCCCATGGTGCTGCTTAGCTTGGTGGCTGGCCCCAGCTAGGCCCTCAGCATGACTGACCCTGCTTCCTGGCTGACAAATGTGGGACCCTATTTATGGAGTCTCTCTAAGGCCTGTCAGCAGACACTGTGATGCGGCTTAGTGAAGGGAGGGGGAAATGGCACCTCTGCACTTGGCTTCCAGCTGCCACTATATTCTCTAAGTATAACTGTTCTTAAAAACAGCTTTTCTGCTGAGAGATATGCTGTCTAGACAGGCTCTGTTGCCCAGCATGACACCTAGCCCCAGTTGGGCCCTCAGGCATGGTTGATTTTGTCTCTCAGTTGACGAAGACAGTGTCCTACCCGAGCCTCCTGCAGTGAGCCAGCAATACCCATGACACAGCTCAGATAAGAGAAGGATGGAAGGGCACTTGCACCCATAATCACTGACTGCTTCTGAGTTCTTTAGATGTGACTGTCCCAAGCACAGCCTCTTAGCTGCAAAAAATTATGTTTACTTTGGCACTGCATCTCAGCCTAGTAGCTGGCCCCTGCCAGGCTCTCAGGCTTGACAGTCTGAGTCCCAGTCTCCTGGTTAACAAAGATGGTGTCTGTACCTGTAAGTCTCTCAGCCACTACGCTAGTAGAAGCAGGACTCCCTGCACTGCTGTCTCACCTCTGAGAAAGGTAGTTTTCTGCTTCTTGTCACCTAGTCTGATCTCACAATCCTGCACCTGACCTTGGGACCCCCAGAATGTCCACACTGCTCTGTTAAATTGTTTTTCTAGGCTTTAGGTCTCAGAGGGAATTGAGGTGATATGTGACTGGTCTGTCATCATGGCTCTGTCCCTGCTTTCTTTTTGTATGATATCCTTGAAGTCATTCTGCAAGTCATCTGGTCTGTGGTCATTTGTGTTCAACGTATTAAATATGTCCTTCAGATAGTATCTCAACTCATGTGGGATATACTGAAATCATGCTTTGGCTCTTGTTTACTTGCTCTAATTTTCTTCAGTTTTAATTTAACTTCCACATAAAAAAATTGACATAACATAGTTCATGAAAATAGTGATCTGTATCCTAGTGATAAGAATAGCATATGGGTTCTTAAAAGCTTGTGAGGACAATCTAAAACACAACTACTAGTCTTACTCAAAAAGAACAAAACAGTGAAAAGGTAACCAAAAGCTCAGAGAAGAAACAAATCTACATGCCATAACATCATCAACTCTGAAACCAGAAGATGTACAGTGTAGCAAATACCACTGCTAGCACTTCTGATTAGGGTCACAAGAGTTAGTTCTGTATAAAATGGGAGAAAAACGTAGAGCAAGATTTTGTTTTTTTACTTAGAAAGAAACACACACACACACAAACTTGTACAGTAGAGAACAGAAGACTCCCTACAACATTGCCTTGAGGCGTTCTTTCAACTTAGAACGAGTCTATCCTCTTAGTCTACTTTTTAGAGAAACAGTAACACAGCACAGAAGCTGCCCATAAGGTCAGTGCTCTACCTAAAAATGATCTGTATGAGACCACAAGATCAATGATTACTCAAAAGCAAAGATAAGAAGGCAAGAGGACAGGGAAACAAGACTACTAGAAATGAAAGAAACTAGAACACAATTAAAAATAATTTTGACACATTGTAATAAAAGTAACTAGTGTTACTGAATAATTTGTGGGGAAGTTGCCAGATGTGGACTTAACTCTCTTTGTAAACTTTTACCAAAATCTCAATAAAATATTAGTTTTGAAAAAGAAAGAAATCTATTACAGCAGTCATATTCCATTTTAAAGTTAACAAGTATTTATATTGTCACTTGTAAATTTTAAGATAGGACAACTCCCATTCAGAGAGGAAAGAGATGACAAAAGTTCAGGTAAGAAGAGATGCATCCTTATTAGAGATGTTTAGAAATATATCTAGTGAATCAAATAACCTTTCTAGGGAAAAATATAGAACTCTTAAGTACAATCTGTGGTGAAATCAAATAATAGATATTTAAGAACAAGAGTTTGCATGTCTTCAGTAAAATCTCATTGAACTGATCTATTAAAAGAACTTGATTCACCATCAAAAGAATATTTCTCTTTATATTATTCTTTCTTATATGTTTTCTCAGATTACTAATTTTGCTGGGAACTCTGCTCTTGGAAAAATATTTTCTGTAAAGATTGCTCTGCAGGGTATTTTCTCTCTAAATGCCAAAGCACAGGTTGAATAAATTGATGCTTTACATAAAATTTAAAGTAAGCCAAGAATAGGCATTTTTGAAGAGACATGTAATTTTTCAAGTTATGGTTATAAATATTAACACTATTCTAATAATATTAGAGAATGAATATGTAAAACAGAAAGAAAAGAAAATGAAGACATTATAGTACCCTATTCTAGGTTTCATAGTTCTTTTGATCTCTAGCTAGCTTCCTTAGAGGAATTACAATTATCAAAAAAATATTTATGAGTATTAGTAATCTGCAATTGTTTCTGTTACTCTTTATCATTATTTTGGATGGCTACACAGTATCAAGAAAATCCTGGCGGCATAGTGATTAAGTGCTATATCTGCTAATCAAAGAATTGGCAGTTTAAACCTGCCAGACACTCCTCGGAAACTCTATGGAGCAAAGTTCTACTCTGTCCTATAGTGTTGCTATGAACAGGAATAGACTCGACAGCAGTGGGTTTCATTTAAGTTTGTATTTAGTATCGATGTACCATAATTTATTTACCCAATCCCCTATTCCTGAACATAAGAGTAGCTTCAAATCCTTTACAAAATTGTACCTGCTACTGTGAAAAACAGCAAAGAAACTGTTCCAAAATTCGTAATTCTTGATTTTAACTATTTTATGAAAATGTGACATTAGGCAACTCATTCACTTTAATAACTTAATTTACCTAATAAAAACAATGGCCTTTGCTGTTATTAGGACTATGAGGAAAATCACATATACAGTGCCATGTAACTATCCTTTAAAGATCATAATCTACTGAAGTAAGGATGAGTTGATGGCCCATATGAGTTGAGACTTATTGTGTGGGAATAGGACTCTGCTAAAAACATTAACTTTGAGCTTTAATGAATTATAGGGATCGCTGCTCACACAAAATTAGAATCATTCATAAGCATTATGTGACTGTTCTAACTCTAAGGAATATAAAGGTACATTCATTGAGCATGGTTGCATCTTCCAGCCATTCATAAATTTGGAGAACAAGAACCTCTGTGATAACATGACCTCGTTTGTGTATATTGGTGTGCTGTTTACAATGCATTTGCATTGATATTTTCCCCATCTTTTTTGCTACCTTATGTAGATAAACGGGGATATTTTGTTCACTTTACCCCCCCAAAAAGGGAACTAAATCTCAGAGTGGTAGAGGAGGAGCTTGAACCCAAGACTTACATATTTTCTGTTCTTGGCCATATGAAGAAGAACAAGGCACCAGAATTGGAGGAAGCCTCATTAACAATCTGCATTACTCAGATGATCCCACCTTACTTTCTGGAAGTAGAGTATTTAAAACACTTAACTGATGAAGATCAAGACCACAGCCTTCAGTATGGATTGCACTTCAACATCAAGAAAAGGAAAATCCTCAAAACTACTCCAATAAGCAACATCATGATAAATGGAGAAAAGATTGAGGTTGTCAAGGTTTTCATTTCACCTGGTTCCACAATCAATGCCCGTGGTAGCAGCAGTCAATAAAACAAAAGATGTAGTGCATTGGGAAAACCTGCACAAAGGATGTCTTCAAATTATTGAACAGTAAAGATGTCACCTTGAAGATTAAGGTGCACTTGACTGAGGCAATCATATTTTCAATCACATTGTATTCATGTGAAAGCTGGACAATGAACAAACAAGACAGAAGAAGAATTGATGTCTTTGAGTGTGGTGTTGGAGAAAAATATGGAATGTACCATGGACTGCGAAAAAAGCCAACAGATCTGTTCTGGAAGAAGTACAACTAGAGTGCTCCTTAGAAGCAAAGATGTCGAGACTATGTCTTCCATATTTTGGACATACTGTCAGTAAGGATCAGTCCCTACAGCAGGACACCCTGCTTGCTAAAGTAGAGGTCAGAGAAAAAGAGGCAGAAGCTCAATGCAATGGATAGATACAGTGGCTGCAATGATGGGCTTAAGCATAAAAACAATTGTGGGCATGGAGCAAGACCAGACAGTATTTTATTCTGTGTGCATAGGGTCACTATGAGTTGGCACTGGCTCAGTGGGACCTAACTACAACCAAATGGAACAGAATCCAAAGTGATTTACAGTAAAATGAGAAAAACTTAAAATATTTCTATTTTTATGAGACATGTTTCTCTTACAAGATACTCAGTTTTAACACACACACACATGCGCACACACACACACTTTTTATTTTAGAGATTCAGTAAGTTAGAATTCATAAGTTTTATCTTTAGGATATACACTCAGAAACACATGCATAAACAAGCACACTATTTTACTTATTTTAGAAGCACCATAAATGAAAATTTTCAATTATCTTTTCAATTTGTGTTATCAAAGTGGTCATTGCTGTTTGTTTGCAGTTAATTAATTACTAGTGATGTTGAAGATATTTTCATTAATTTTTTTCCTTCTTTTTCTTTGTCTCTTTCTGAAAGTATTGTACAACTGTGTGTTTTTACTGATCCATCTAAATTCAAAGTTTAATTTATACATTAATCTTGCAGCATGGGTATTTGTTGCTGTTGTTGAAGTTTTGCAGTATCTTCCACATTTTACAGATTAGACAGAAATAAACTTGATGAATGTATTTGGCATCCCACATTTCTGCCAACAGACAATTTCAATGCTGAAACTTAACATCAACCAGTAATTATTACAACTATGAAGATTTCCATAATTGTACTTCTTAACCTTATAAAAACTCATAACATGTCCTCTGCTTTTATTCCTTAGTTAACATAGCCTGAGACTCAAGTATGGAAGCCTTTGGAAGCTTTCAGCACATTAAAAGGATCGTCTATAAAAATAATGTTACATTTTCTCTGCAAAAAATAAATTGAAATCAATGGATAGAATTTAAAAATTTCAATTTACTTTTAAAATAGCTGTATAAATATGTAAAACATTTAAAATGTAATGGGTTCTGGATTATGTGCAAAATGTTGAAAAAGAAAATGTTTTGTTCACAGTACATATTTTAATTGCCAATATCACCACAAGAGAAAATTATCTAGGAAGAATATTTATTGGCATGAAAAATTATATAAAATATATTGGCTAATAAAAAGGTGTCATAAATTTAATGAGTTGTCTTTGAGAAAGAAAGTTTCTTCTCAATGTATGTATTTGATTAAATGAGAGGAGCCATTATTTATCAGCCGTCATTGAAATAGAATCTTGCTTGGGACAGGAGTTGAAAAAAGTGATTTCCAATGTTGCTTACACTCTAATATACTACGATTTGAAGTCTTAGTTGGTTGTAAGCAGACTTCAGGCAGAAAATTCATCTATATTTTTTCTTCCTTTCATAACCAGAAAATATTTTGTCTAGAAAGTGAGAATGAGATCACTTTAATAAGATTTTGAATGCATCAATCAAAATTTGTGATCCCTTTTTTCTTTCTCTGTAAAATGGAGATATAATACTCCAGATATTTGCTAAGAGGATTAAAGGCAGCTTTTTGTTTGTCTATTACACTGTAAGTGAAAGTTTACAATTCATGTCAGTTTGCCACATAAAAGCTTGCATACATATTGTTATGTGACCCTAGTTGCTCTCCCTACAATGTAACAACACACTCCTCTCCATCCTGTATGTCCCTTAAGGCAGTTCCTTTTTCCTTCTACCTCATCTCTTCTCCAAATAAGAACTGCCCATTTAATATCATGCATCTGTTTGGGCCAAGAAGTTCAATCTTCACCAGTATCATTTTATGTTTTATAGTGCAGTCTAATCTTTGCCTAAGAAACTGACTTCAGGAACGGTTTTTGTTGTGGGCTAACAGAGAGTCCAGGGACCATGTCTTCCTGTAGTCTGTCAGACTATCAAGTCTGGTCTGCTTACTAGAGTTTGAGATCTACACCCTACATTTCTCCTGCTCGTTCAGGGATTCATTGTGCTCCTCGTCAGGACAGTAATTGGTAATAGCCAGGCACTATCCAATACTTGTGGCCTCGTGCTGATGCAGCCTGTGGTTTATATGGCCTTTTCTGTCTCTTGTGCTTGTACCTTCTTTGTGTCATTAGTAGTCTTCACTCTCCTTGGCTCCATGTGGATTGGACGAATTGATGCTTCTTAGATGGTCAACTCCTGACTTTTACCACCTCAGATGCCACTTACCAAAGTGGGATGGAGAACATTTTCTTAATAAATTTTGTTATGTCAATTGACCTAGGCATCCCCTGAAACCTTCGTCCCCAGACCCTTGGCCCTGCTTCTCTGTTCTTTGAAGTGTTAGTTTGTTTTCAGGAAACTTCTTGGCTCTTGGTTTAGTTCAGTTGTACTGTCTTCTCCTGTATTGCTTGTTGTCTATCCCTTCTTCTAAAATAATACTTGTCTACTACCTAGTTAGTGAATGCTCCATTTCCTCCCTCCCCATGCTCATAGTCATCAATGAATGTCTTCTTCTGTGTTTAAAATTTTCTTGAATTCTTACAATAGTGGTCTCATACAATATTTGTCCTTTTGCAACTGACTAAATTTCAGTCAGCATAATGCCTTCCAGATGGCTCTATGTTATGTTTCAGAGATTCATCATTGTTCTTTATTGTTGTTTAGTACCACATTATGTGAATATACCATAAATTATTTAACCATTCATCCACTGATGGGCACCTAGGTTGTTTCTGTCATTTTGCTGTTGTGAATGATGCTACAATGAATGTGGGTGTCCATATAGATATTTGTGTGGCAATCCTTCTCTAGGATATATTCTAAGTCCCCCACTTGTCTGTTAGTTTGTCACACTGTAGGGGGTTGCATATATCTGGGATGCTGGATGCCATGCCACTGGTGTTCAGCAGGATCACCCATGGCAGACAAGTTTCAGCTCAGCTGCCAGACTAAGGTAGTCTAGGAAAAATGACCTGGCAGTCTACTTCTGAAAATAATTAGCCAGTGAAAACCTTAGGAATAGCAGTGGAACATGTCAGATATATAGTGCCACAAAATGAGCTCCCACGCCTTGGTTGGAAGGCACTCAAAAGACCACTGGGGAAGATCTGCCTCTTCAGAGTAGAGTTGACCTCAATATTGTGGATAGAATTAAGCTTTCAGGGCCTTTATTTGCTCATGTGGCATGAGAAGAAACAGCTGGAAACATTCATTAGTAACTGGAATGTGTAATGTACAAAGCTTGAATACAGGAAAAGTGGAAATCATCAAAAATGAAATGAGTAAACATCAATATCCTAGGTATTAATGAGCTGAAATAGACTGGTATTGGCCATTTTGAACTGGACAATCGTATGGTCTACTATGCTACAAATGAAGAGGAGAGGACAATTTACCAAAAAGAACTTTTCAAGATCTATCCTGAAGTACAATGTTGTCAGTGATATGATAATATCCATATACCTACAAAGAAGGCCAGTTAATACTACTACTATTCCAATTTACAAACCAACCACTAAGGCCAAAGATGAAGAAATAGAAGGTTTTTACCAGCTTCTGCAGTCCAAAATTGATAGAACACGCAACCACAATGCAGTGATAATTACTATTTATGGGAATGCAAAAGCTGGAAACAAAGGATTGGTAGTTGGAAAACAGGGCCTTAGGGATAAAAATGATGCCAGAAATCACGTGATAGAATTTTGCAAGACCAGTGGCTCCTTCATTGCATGTGCATTTATTCACCAACATAAATGGAGAGTACACACGTGGACCCTGCCAGATGGAATATACAGAAATCAAATTGGCTACATGTGTGAAAAGAGATATTATAAAGGCTCAAAACTATCAGTTAGAACAGGACCAGGTGCTCACTGTAGCACAGACTATCAACTGCTCATACACAAGTTAATACTGAAACTGAAGAAAATTATAACAAATCCATGACAGCCAAAGTACAACTTTGAAATTATCCCATCTGAGTTTAGATATTATCTCAAGAATAGATTTGATATGTTGAACATCAATGACTGAAAAACCACATGAGTTGTAGAATGACAACAAAGACATCATCCACAAAGAAAGCAAGAGGTCATCAAAAAGACAGGAGTGAAAGAAAAGACCAAATCAGATATCGGAAGGGACTCTTGAAAGTTGTTCTTGGAAGTCAAGTAGCTAAAGCAAAAGGAAGAAATGATGAAGTAAAAGAGCTGAACAGAAGACTTCAAAGGGTGACTGGAGAAGACAAAGTACAATATTAGAGTGACATATGCAAAGCTGAAGACAGAAAACCAAAAGAGAAGAATACTATGAATTTCTCAAGCTGAAGGAAGTGAAGAAAAAATTCAAGTTTCAAGTTGCAGTAGTGAAGGATTTTACAAGGAAAATGTTAAATGATTCAGAAAGCATCAAAGAAAGATGGAAGAAATACCAAAAAACCATGGCCATCGAGTCAGATCTTACTCATGATGACCCAAGAGGTCAGAGTAGAGCTGCCCCCTACAGTTTCTGAGGAGCACCTGGTGGATTTGAACTGCTGATCTTGTGGTTAGCAGAGATAGCATTTAACCCACTATACCACCATGGAAGAAATACACAGTCATATTAGAAAAAACTTGTTGATGTTCAGCAAAGTAAGACAGAAGAGGAATTGACAACTTTGAACCGTGATGTTGGAGAAGAATATTTAGTGTACCGTGGACTGCCGAAAGAACAGATCTGTTCTGGAAGAAGCACAGCAAGAGTGCTTCTTGGAAGCAAGGATGGTGCCACAGTATCTTGCATACTTCGGACTTGTTGTCAGGAGTCATCAACCCCTGCAGAAGGATATCAGGCTTGATATACAGCAGAGTGTTAATGAGAAAGACGAATACCCAGTGGCTGCAACAATGGGCTTAAGCATAAAAACAATTGTGGGTATGGTACAAGCCCTGGCAGTGGTTTGTTCTGTTGTACATAGCATCACTGTGAATTGGAATGACTCAATGGTCCCTAATAACAGCAGCGTATTCCAAGGAATGGGATTGCTGGAGCATCCCATGGGAATTGTTTTTTCTAACATTTAAGAAAGTGCCAAAACAATTTCCAAAGTGTATTATTTCACATTCCAGCCAGCAGTGTATGTAACTGTCCCAGTTTGTCCACAACTTCTCCAACATTTATTAATCTGTGTTTTTTCATTTTATTTTATTTTTAGGTTAATGCTAGCCTTGTTGGGATAAGATACATCTCACTGTAGTTTTAATTTGCATTTCTTTAATGGAAACCTTGATGGTGTAGCAGTTAAGTGCTACAGCTGTTAACCAAAAGGTCAGCTGTTTGAATCTACCAGACAGTCCTTGGAAATTCTATGAGGCAGTTCTACTCTGTCCTGTGGGTTGCTGTGAGTTGTAATTGACCTGAGAGCAGTGGGCTAATCAGTCAGTAATGGCTAATAATCACAAGCTTTTCCTCATGTATCTGTTAGCAGCCTGGATGTCTTCTTTCGTGAAGTGCTTATTTATATCCTTTGACTGTTTTTTAATTTTTTTTTAATTGTGATAAAGTGCAAGTTTATTATCCAAGTCAGTTTTGCATACCTGACTCTCTGCAACACTATCTGCTCTCCTCAGCCTATCACAACACACTCCTCTTTTTTACTCTTCCAGTATCCACTCAACCAACACTTGTCCCCTTCTCTCCATCCTCTTCTCTCCCTCCTAGAAAGAACACAGTAGGACTGTCATGGATTCAATTGTGTTCCCTAAAAACCTGTAGCAGTTTAGTTGGGCCATAATTTCTGGTATTGTGTAACCTTCCTTCATGTTGCCTCCATCCACGATGTTAATGAGGGTGGATGGGCCCCAGTTGTGTTGGCGGGGCAAAATTCAATATGTAAGATTGCTTTGTGCCTTGAGGCAGCCTCTTGGGATATAAAGCAGAGAAGCTAGCTGAGACACGTGGGAACCTCATACTGTTAGAAGGGAAGCAGTGCCAGGAGCTGAGCACATCCTTTGGAAACGACAAGGGTCTCTGTGCATCAGAGGCTCCAGTCCAGGGGACGATAGATAAAAAGGACTTTCCTCCAGGCCAGCAGAGAGGGCCTTGTTCTGGAGCTGACATCCTGAATTTGGACTTCCAGCTTACTGGACTGTGATGAAATAAAACTCTTTTTAAGCCATCGGCTTGTGGTATCTCTGAGCAGCACTAGCTGACTGAAACAAGGACAGACTCATACATATCTCTATCTCTGTCTCTGTCTCTATCATCTCTATATATGTATGTATATGTACTAAACCATAAAGTACTCCCATCACGTGCATCTCTCTGTGCCCTTGAGTCCAGTTGATTCTTTGAGTGTCAGCTACAGTGCTGATTTCAAGCCTGGGGTAGCAGCGAGACCAGGAGCCATGTTCTCAGGGGACCCTCCAGGCTGTCAAACCATCATTTCTGGTGTTTTAACAGAGTTCTTGACCTGCACATTTCATTTTCTCATGCCACGTCAAGGACTCTACTTTGCATTTCCTCTCAGGGTTGTCTTTGGTGGTGGACAGTCACCATCTAGTTCTTCTGGTCTTATGTTAATATATTCTCCCAGTCGTATGGGTCCTGGACTCTTTTCTCTTGTGTCTTTGATGTTCTCAGTTGCCATCTCTTCCAGGTAGGTTGGGGCCAGTAGATGTTCCTCAGATGGCAGCTTACCGGATTTTAAGACTCCAGACACCATTCATCAATATGGAGTGCAGAAGACTGAGAAAAAGACTACTTATGCCAATTGACTTCTAAGTCCCCTAAAGACATGGTCCCCACACCCTTCCCTGCTACTTTGTCGTTTGAAATGTTGGGTTGAACACTGGAAACCTTTTAGCTTATGGTGTAGTCCAGTTATGCCACATGCTGTCACTCCCTTCACCTAACTGAATTCCTATTGACTATCCAGTCTGTGAAAAACCCACTCCCTCCCTTCCCACCCTTGTAACCATCAAAAGTATTTTCTTCTGTGCATAAGTCCTTTTATAAGTCCTTATAATGGTGGTCTCATACAAAATTTGTCCTTTTGGTGCTAAATAATTTCACTAAGCATATATCTTCTAGCTGAAACCAGGTTATGTTTCCTAAAATCATCATTGTTCTTATCACTGTATAATGTTCTATTGTGTATATATACCACAGTCATTTTATCCATTCATCTATTGATGGACACCTAGATTGATTCCATCTTTTCGTTATTGTAAACTGTGTTGCAATAAACATTCGTACGCATATACCTGTTCGTGTGACAGCTCCTAATTCTGTGGCATGTTTTCCAAGCAGTGAGATTGCTGGATCATGTGGTATTTCTCTTTCTAGCTTTTTAAGAAAGCACTAAATTACTTTCCAAAAAGGTTATGTCATTTTACATTCCAACAACAATGTAGGAGAGTTTCCATCTCTCCACAGCCTCTCCAACATTTTTTGTTTTCTGTTTTTTGTATTATGACCAACTTGTTGGGGTGAGACAGTATCTCATTGTAGTTTTGATTTGGATTTTTCTACCAGCTAATGATCGTGAGCATTTACTCATGTATCTTTTGGCTGCCTGGATGACCTCTTTGGTGAAGTATCTGTGCCTCTCCTTTGCCTATTGTTTAATCGGGTAATTTGTCTTTTTCTTGTTAACATTTTGAGTCTAAGGTGTGTTTCCTATAAGCAATGTATAGACGGTTCTTTTGTTGTTCTACTTGTTCAAGTTGTAGGATTAATTCTTTAGTATGCCTAACTTCTTTTTGGATGTATGCATTCATAGAGATCAACTGAACTCTAAACACTGCTTTTTCTGAAACCCATAGGTTCTGCTAGGATTTTTTTTTTTTTTAAGAATCCTATAAAATTTTATTAAATTACACTCCTCAGATTCCATACTGACACAAATAGGCTGCATAACACCCATGAAGGAAGGGAGTAGTAAGGTAAAGATGAGTACAGAAAAAGCATGTTTTTCTAGTTTTTTAAATATTTTTTTTTTATTTAAGTACAATCCGTATCAGTTTTTCATATAGCGTTTGGAACTCACACCACTATTTTACTCTGCCTACTCTTCCCTCCCTTCCCCACTATTCCATGACAGCACACTCCCCCTTATCATCCAGAAATTCTCATGCCCGTTTGATCAGTACCTGTCCTCCCTCACGCTATCTTCCCACCTCCAGCAATGAACTTCTCAGACAGTCCCCTTGTATTTATTTAAGGTCAAAAGTTTGTTTGGCACCAAAATCACTGCATATGTTATATAGTCCAGTCTTTGCCTAGGGAGCTGGCATTGTTGCTGTGTGTGATTTGGGGTTAGGGAGTCCAGGGGCCACTCTCCTAAGGGACCCTCCAGACTGACAGATCCTCAATTGTGATCACTTGATAGAGTTTTAGTTCTGCATGCTTATGTTTCTCCTGCTGTGTTTGGGGCTCTATATCTTGCACCCCATTCTGGCAGTCATTGGTGGTGCCTGGGCACCATCTGATTCTTCTAGTACCATGTTAAAGTAGTTGCTGCATTATATGGCACCTTCCATCTGCTGGGCTCATAATTTCCTCTTTTCCTTGATGTCCTCCATTTAGCTCTACTCCAGGTGGATTGGGAAAAGTTTGTGCTGAGTAGATATCACTCACCCAAGTGGAGTGCATAACACTTTTGAGCACTCCTTCCAGGCAGTCATTGGTGGTGACCAAGCTCTATCTAGTTCTTCTGGTCCCATGCTAAGGCAGACTCTGACTTGTATGGCTCCTTTCACCTGATGGGTTCATATTTTCACCTGTCTTTGATGTCCGCTGTTTTCTGGTAGGATGTATTTTCATTCTCATTTGATTCCATGAATTTCTTTATCACATCCTTGATTTCTTCTATAACCCATGAATTTTTGAGCAAGATGTTGTTCAGTTTCCATCAGTTCAAATTTCTACCTGTGTTTTTTGTGCTGTTGATTTCAACTTTCATGGCTTTATGGTCTGAGAGGATGCTTTGCAATAATTCAGAGGCTTGGATTTTGTTGAGACTTGCTTTATGGCCTAATATGTGGCCTATTCTGGACAATGTTCCGCATGCACTGGAAAAGAAGATGCATTTGTCTGTTGTAGGGTGGGAAGTTCTGTGTATGTCTATTAGGTTTAGCTGGTTGACTGTTGCAGTAAGACCTTCTGGAATTTTACTGAACTTTTTTCTGGATGATCTGTTCGTTACTGAATGTGCAGAGTTGAAGTCTCCTGTAGTGGATGACCAATATGTTTGTTTGATATATGTAGATGCTCTGATATTGAGTGTATAAATATTTAATATTTTTATATCCTCCTTATGTGTGGAACCTTTACATAAATAGTGACCATCTTTGTCCCCGATGGTGGATTTTACTTTAAAATCTATTTTATCTGAGACTAATGTTGTCACTCTTTCTTTTCTTTGCATGGTGTAAGCTTGGTGTGTATTTTTTCCATTTTTTGATTTTCAGTTTGTTCATATCTTTGAGTCTAAGGTATGTTTCTTGTAAGAAACGTATAGATGGATCATGTTTTTTGATCCAAGCTGTTACTCTCTGTCTGTTCATTGGAGCATTCAATCCATTTATTGATAAATATGAATTTAATGCTGTCATTTTGGTGCCTTTGTTTTTGCATAGTATTCTGGGTCATTTTTTTTTAAATGGGTTTTCTTTCCATTTTGTTCAATGTTGGTTTTGTATCTGTTGAGACTTCTATATCGTGTTTCTTGCTTTGATGTGTAGTAGTGTTAGTTTACCTTATGGCTATCCCACTATTTCTCCTTAATGTTCTAAGTTTAATCCAGCCTTTATCTTCTTTGTACATCCTTAACTTCCTTTCCATCTGACAGGTCTATGAATACATTAGTATGTCCCTCTTTATAATTTATATGCTGAGATCTCTGTTTCCCTAATTTTAATACTTTAGCTTTGATTGAGATTTGTAACTTCCTAAACTGAGTAGGACTCTGGATGTTGTATCCTGCATTGCATTCTTGAATATATATCTGGTGCTACTGATTTTCTAATTAAAGAACTTTCCTCCATATTTCTTGTAATTTAATTTTTGCAAAGTCTCTAAGCATCTGTTTGTCTGAGAATGTCCTAATTTCACCATCATATTTGAGAGACAATTTTGCAGAATATATAATTCTTGATTGGAAGTTTTTTTCCTTCGAGTCTTTGTAAGTGTCATCCCATTGCTTTCATGTCAATACGCTTTTGGCTGAATAATCAGAGCTCAGTCTAATGGGCTTCTCCTTTGTACATTAGTTTCAGTTTAAGCCTTGCTGACTTTCAGAGCCTCTTCTTATGTTTCATTTTGTTAAACTTGGTTGTAATATGTCTTAGTGTCTTTCTTTTAGGATTCACCTTTTATGGAGTTCAATGAGCTTCTTGAATGGATATCTTCTCTTGTTTAAACATGTTAGGGAAGTTTTCTGTCAGCAACTCTTCAACAATTCTCTCTGTGTTTTCTGCTATACCTCCCTGTTATGGTTCTCCAGTTATTCATAAATTGTTCCTCTGCGTGGAGTCCCGCATAATGCTTAACGATTCTTCATTTTTCTTGATTCTTTCATCTGATCTCTCCTCATAAATGCTGGTGTCAATTGCTTTGCCATCAACCTCACTAATTCTGTATTCCATTTCCTTGGTCCTGCTCCTTTGGCTTTCAATTGAGTTTCCTAACTCTGTAATTTTATTATTGATCTGTTGAATTTCAGACCATTGTTGTTATAGTAATTCATATGGCTTAATTTTTCATTTTATTTTGTTGCATTTTGTCTAATCTCCATCTTAAGATCTAGGAGGGCTCTCTATATAATTCTTTTGTATTCTACCTCTGATAATTTCAGGAAAGTTTTCTTCATCTAGGAGATTTTTGGATTCTTTATTTTGAGAAATTTCTGGAGCCATAGTGATTGGCTTCTTTAAATGTTTAGCTATTGCTTGTTGTCTTTGAGCCATCAGAAATCTGTTCAGCTTCTCCATTGCCATGCCAGTAGAAGCTATGGTATAGCTCAGAGAAGGGAAGAGAGAAGGGTGCTGCTGCAGTCAGCCACTAGCTGCTGCTATGTTCTCTATCTGTGGCTGTCTTAAGTGCAACTTCTCTGCTGAGAGAGGCATTGTCCACTCAGGTGCTAATGCTCAGCGAGGCAGCCAGTGCCAGCTGTGCTCTCAGGCACAGCAGATCTAGTTTCCCAGCTGACAAAGGTGGCATCCTAACTGTGCAGCCTCTCTGGTGCCGCTCGAGCAGAAACAATGGCATAGATCACAGAAAGGAGGGGGAAAGGTGCTGCTGCCCTTGGCCACCAGCTGCCACTGCATTCTCTAAGTGCAACTGTCTTTAAGTACAGATTCTCAGCTGAGCGAGACACTAACCACTCCAGTGCTGCTGCTCGGTGTTGCAGCCAGCCTCAGCCAGGTTGTCAGGCGCAGCAGCTCCAGTCCTAGTTTCCCAGCTGATAAGGATGGTGCCTGTACTGATACAGCCTCTCCATTGCCACGCCAGCAGAAGCAGGATCCTTTGCATTGTTGGCTTGCTTCTGACAAAGTTAGCTTTTTCCTTTCCTGTTGCCCAATCTGAGCTCAGAACCTTCTCCCTGATCTTGGGGCTACTAGCAAATCCTTTTTGTTTCCTTCAGTTATTTTTTGAGACCTTAGTTCTTAGACGGAATTGAAGAGATGTGTTAGTAGTCTGTCATCTTGGCCCCACCCCCTCCTGTGACCATTTCTTAATTGTGTTAAGTGTTTTTTTATTATTGAGGTTTTGCCGTATCTTGTAGATTGCAGAGATAAGATGTTAATCAGATTTGTCATACCACCCAATTTTTTTCCCATCTGTAGGTTGTCTTTTTACTCTTTTGGTGAAGTCCTTGAATCAGCAGAAGTGTTTGATATTTAGAAGTTTCCAGTTGTCTATTTTCTCTTCTAGTGTTTATGCATTGTTAGTAATGTATTCTGTTTATGCCATGTATTAGGGCTCCTAGCATTGCCCATAATTTCTTTCCATGATCCTTAGTTATTTATTAATTTTTAGTTTTTATGTTTAGGTTTCTGATTCATTTTGAGGTAGTTTTTGTATATGTTGTGAGGTATACATCCTGTTTCATTTTTTTTTTTTGCAGATGATTATCCAGTTATGCCAAAACAGTTTGTTAGAGTCTGTTTTTTCCTCAGTAAACAGACTTTGGGTCTTTGTCAAATATATGCTGTTCATAGGTGGATTATTTGATGTCTGGATTCTCAATTATGTTCCATTGATCCATTATTAGTTGCTGTACCAGTACCAAGCTATTTTTACTACAGTGGTAGTACAATGGGATCTAAAGTCAGGTAGTGTGAGGCCTCCCATTTATTTCTTCTTTTTTTAGTAGCGCTTTACTAATCCAAGGCCTCTTTCCATAAGAATGCTTATCTGGGGCTTCTTCTTTTTCTATATAAAGTTGGTAATTTGATGTTCCATCTCATTAAAAAGTGACATTGGAAGTTGGATCAGGATCACATTATATCTATAGATCACTTTGTGTGGAATAAACATTTTCACAATGCAGAGTCTTCATATTCATGAGCAAAATACACTTTTTCATTTATGTAGTTCTTTTTTCAGCAATGTCTTGTTTTTTCTTTTCTTTTTTGGGCTTTCATGTCTCTGGTTAGATGTATTCCTAGGTGTTTTATCTTCTTGGGCACTGTCATAAATGGTATTGTTTGGGTGATTTCTTCTTTGATGTTCTGTCTGTCTATTGTTGCAGAGAAATCGAACTGACTTTTGTATGTCTTGCATCCTAATGTTTTGCTGAACTCTTCTACTAGTGACAGTAGTTTTCTTGTGAATCCTTTAGTGTTTTCTGTGAATAAAATTATATCATCTGCAAATAAAGATACCTTTACTTCTTCTTTACCAGTTTGGCAGTTTGGATGCCCTTTACTTCTTTTTCTAGACTAATTTTCTGGGTAGAATATCCAGGACAATGTCAAATAAAAGTGGTTAACAAAAGACATCACTATCTGGTTCCCTTCTCAAGGAGAATGCTTTCAGACTCTCCAGTTTAGGACGATGTTAGCTGTTGTATTTGTATAAATGCCATTTATTATGTTGAGGGTTTCCTTTCTGTTCTTATTTTGCTGAGAGTTTTAACATGAATAGGTGTGGACTTTATCAAGTCCATTTCTGAATCAATTGATAAAATCATGAGACTCTTACCTTTGTTTTATTTATGTAATTGAGTATATTTATTGCTTTGCTAATGCTGAACCATCCTTGCACCCCTTATGTGAATCCTACTTGGTCATGACAATTAATTAATTAATTTTGATATATTATTGAATTCTATTGGCTGGAACTTTGATGAAGAATTTTTTTTTAAGTTCACAGGTGACATTGGTGTGTCATTTATTGCTTTGTGATGTCTTCAGCTGGTTATGCTATCAGGGTTATGCTGGCTTCATAGAATAAGTTGGGGAGTATTTCATTCCTTCCTCTGTTCTGAAATACCGTTGGTAATAGAAGTGTTCGCTCTTCTCTGAAAGCTTGGTAGAATTCTCCAGTGCAGCTGTCAGAGTCAGGGTTTTTTGTTTTGTTGTTTTTGCTGAGAGTTTTTAAATTACTTTTTCAATCTTTTCTTTTGTTACAGGTTTGTTTAGTTGCTCTACCTCTGCTTGTCTTAGTTTAAGTGAGTAGTGTGTTTCTAGGTACTTGTCCATTTCTTCTAGGTTTTCAAAATTGTTAGAGTACAATTTTTCATAGTAAGTATTCTATTATGATTTCCTTAGTTTCAGTTGGGTCTGTTGTGATATTACTCATCTCATGTCTTGTTCAGGTTGTTTCCTCTGCTGCTATTCTTTTTTTCAATCTGGTGATGGTTTATTGATTTTATTTATTTTTTCAAAGAACCACCTTTTGGTCTTGTTAATTCAGCCATTTTTCTCTTCTCTGATTCATTTAATTCTGCTCTAATTTTGGTTATTTGCTTTTTGTGGTGTTTGAGTGCTTCTTCCTTTGCTATTTTCTTTCTACTTGTTTGAGTTGTAGGGTTAATGCCTTGATTTGGGCCTTTTCTTCATTTCAGATGTATGCTTTTATTGAAACAAATTGACCCCTGAGTACTGCTTTTGGTGCATGCCAAAGGTTCTGATAGTTTGTGTTTTCATTCTCAGTTGATTCTGTGAATTTATTTATTTTTGTCTGTAATTTCATCTATAACCCACAAGTTATTGAGCAAGGTGTTGTTCAGTTTGCATGTGTTTGATATTTTTTCCTTCCTTTTTCTGTTATCATTTCTACTCTTATAGTTTTTTAGTCTGAAAAAAGTGCATTCTTTTTTCCCCACATCTCTTGAAGATTTCCCCTGGTCTCTTGAAGAGTGATACGTATTTATATTTTGTATTCTACATCCAGTAATGTCAGGAAGTTCTTTTCATCTGGAAAATTTCTGGATTATTTGTTTTGGATGCTTTGGGAGGCCATCATGGTCTACCTCTTTATGTAAGTTGATGTTAACTGTTGTCTTTGAGCCATCAATGAATTATTTTATTCATTTATTTGGTGTTCACCTGCTGTGTCTTAGCTTCTCCTTCTCCTTGTCTTCTTCTTCCTTTTTGTATGCCCAAATAGACTGGACATAGAGATGGTTTGGTTATTGGGTTTTTTGGAGCTCTAATGTCCTGTCACCAGATGGTTGCTAATAAGTATGTGAACTTAGGAATCTGCTACATTTCTTACGTACTTTCAACTTACATGTCCGAGTAGTCATTCACCAAGTGTGTGATTTAGGTTCACACACTTGGTTTGACAGAGGTGGTTCATGTAGGCAGAGATATGCAGCTTTACATTGATAACTGCCCCCCAGTGTCTATAAGGAAAGCATCTCCCTATTCCCCATTGGGCATAGGTGGGTGGGTTGCGTGCTGTTTGCTATAAGAACTGGGAGAGATCACTTATTTGGGGGCTGATATCATGGATCCCTAAGTGGCATGGATGGAGCTACCAGTCTTCAAGCCCTTTGTGTGAGTAGGTCAGGACCCTGTTTGATAGGCAGAGTAGTATGAAGGGAAACAAACCTGTCTCTTCAGCTAATAGTGAAATAGGCATGATTAGACTTTGGGTGTTTACCCATGCTAACGAGGATCTGTATTACTGAAATGGGCTCATATAGGTCTACATAGAAGGGAAAGGCATTCAAAGTCTATGGGCCTTTTATGCCTTAACCAGGCAAAGGAATTATTACTGCCTTGTCTTCCCAGCTAAGGGGAACTAGTAGATTATTTTTTGCCCGTTTGTTAATTTGTTCACTCTCCAAGGCTGAGTGAATGGCTTAAGGCTGTGTGGTGGGTCCTACTTCCATCCCAGGGCACATGTCAATCTCCAAAGCCAATAAAACTCAGTGCAAAGCAGGGAGGAGTCTTGTAAATGGGAGAGAGGTTTTTCTCCAAGGGATATTTTTGATCCACAAGGGAGGATAGATGAAAGGTACTTATCCTTTGCCCATTGATTGCCACTTTTCACTGATTCTAATGGCATATGTGGACTCTCCACAATCTCTCTTGATGTGGAACACCTGTCTTCACTGCCACTGCTTGCCTCACTGCTTCCTCCAAAGGATCTGCCTGCAGGGTGCTGATACTCACCACATCAGTTCTGGCAACTCCTCTCTGCTACTGACTTATTTCCTCACTTCGCCGTTTAGTTCTATTCCTACACTTTGCTTTTGATATTCAGGATTCCTAGATTATCATACACAACTGATGCACTTTCTGGGGAGTCTTTAATGTGAAAGAGACCAAAGACAATTTTTGACTATTCTGCCATCTTGACCCAGCCTCTTGAATGCAGATTTTTTAAAAACCTTTCCCACAAAGTTTCAGGACTAGAAAACACCTGTGTGCATTTGCCCAGGTGCCTGGTTGGACCACACAAAGTCCATGCCTAGAACAGCCAAAAGCATGCAGTTGAAAGTGAGAATAGAAAGTATTATCAGGAAGGGAAGCCACAGGCATATGGCCACAGTAGATGTTTCAGATTCTCAGTGGATACATGGGAGTACTGGGAGAAATTAATCCCATTTGTAGATCCTATAAATAAATCAGAAAGTTTTTGTCAGATTAGATACAGTAAATGATTCAAAACATAGTCTCTGGAACAGACAATTTGGGCAATGTGTATTGTGAAAGGACACGTTGATTGAAAAGTAGACGTAATTTTCAAGTTTAACACATCCCAAAGTGAGTCTGTGGTCAAATATTTTGGCTGTAATTAGACTAACGTCAAACATTAGGCAGTATGTATGCATGACTGATATTGTTTTGGAGGAGAGATTTTGCTTCCCTTGAAATCATACTAAATGTGGCACAGATAGTCACTAAGACAATAGCAACAATGATGATACTGGATTTTTATTATGATCTTTCTGTGTACTAAGGACAAGGATAGATATTTCACAAAAGTTATTTTACAACTGACAGCTGAGGGGTTCATATTATTTATAATTTATAAAGGGAGAAATAGCAATTTAAAGAATTTAAGGATCTAGAGTAACTGATGAACTGTATTTTGAATCTGGGATCTAACTCTGAAACCAGTATTTTTTCTACCACTACATACTGCCTGGTTTTAATAAGGAAGTTAATTGAGTATGTTAACTGAGTACCTATTATGAGTCAGGCCCACTTAGAAAGCTATCAAAATTTCCTAGCATAAATGCAGCAGTTGGGGAAGACATCCCATGTGTCAACAAGCTCATGTCTCTGGCAATTGCTACTAGTGGGATGAGTCCTGCATCCTCTCTTGTCTTCTTTCTTTTTACTCTTTAATCTTCATTCTCATCTTAATTTTAGCATTGTCTTCTTAGCTGTAATTTGACTACTGTTATGATATATTCCAGAACATTTCATTTACTTGGACATGTTGTAAAAATCTGTTGAGTTGAACTCTTCTCATTTACTTAAATGATTATATTCATAAAAATACAGTAGGAGATTAATTGTATTACTGATTTTGGAAATGAATAATTAGGGGCATAAAAATTTTCAGAACTAGAGTTCAATTTCCAGTATCATTTCTGACCCCTTTGCCATTTCTACTGCTTTTAATAGCATAAAATTTAAAAGTGTGAAATTTTCAGATAAAACAAAGAAAATTTCTGTCTTTTCAGTTTTTAAGAAATTGAAAGGGCAAAGGAATATGATTTTAGAGAAATATATTGCAGAGATGCTGACATGAATTGCATTTCTTGAAAATAAATGACATTTCCTTGGGCCTTATGTTGGTGAACAGAAGGAGCAGACAAGAGACAACTCAAAAGGTAGCTCATGGGAATGAAGAGAAGACATGTCCCAATCCCATTGTAGGATGAATCTTTCCATGAACTGAAAGCTGAGGCTTTTATCAGTAAGTTCTTTTCCTTTGATTTTCTTCTTAGAAAATCCACTATAGTATTATGTTCATTATCCTACAGCCCAACTTCATGATAAATGTTTATAAAGGTACCTAGGCTCTTACATACATTATTCTACAATATATCATAGTGCAGTCTTTAATTATCACATTATGGATGCACACCTGAGAATGACATATACAAATGAAGATCTTAATCATTCATAGGGAAGGTCTATGAGGATATGGAAGACACTGTAAGTAAATGAGTATAAATATAAAAGAGAAGCTGTATTCAGCCAAGATCAGCTCTTCCCTTCCTCCACATTTTTGCCTGAGCTTATCCTGCCTGCCAAGAAATAAAGCACATAAATCTTTTTTTCAAGTATCCCTGAATATCTAACAGATGGATTTCCAATCACTGTTACACAGATGATCATTGTAGATTTAAGTCTTATAATTTAATGTAAGGCCTTACTTACAAATTCATAAAATATTATGGCTGTAAATGACTATAGGTAGTATATATCTCCAGATTTATCCAAAATGGTACTCTCTGCTTTTCAGTTGCCTAAGCATATGCCACCATTCTTGATATTTAAAAATACTTTATATTTAATTCAGCAGTAAGAAGTTATGTGAGCTTTCCCATGAAGGAAATTACTTTCTGAAATTTCTTGGGATCTTAATGTACTGGAAGATATTGAAACTAAAATTTAAAGACTTTTTAAAGATACATCCTAATTATAAAAATTATAAAAAAGTTCAACAAAAAATGTAAATGTTACTACCCAGATAAAAGGATAATTAACATTAAATGAACTTTTCTCTCTCTCCTCCCTACCCCTAAGTGCATGTGTAGGTACACACATGCACACACATACAGCAGTGGTAGTTGCAATTCTTGTTTGTGGTTGCCACTTCTCTGTGGAAATTTCAATGTTCTGTCAGTGTATCCATCTATAGTTTAAAATTCCTACATACATTTGAAAAGCCAGAACATGCATCTTTCATTTCTTTCCATAGACTGCTTTATCCCAGCTATGGCTCACATTTTTCTCACTTCCCTATGTGTTGTGTTGATTATCTATTTATCTGTAACAAATTATCCCCAAATTTTGCGATTTTACACAATAAACATTTGTTGTCTCCCATAGTTTCTGTGAGGAATATGGATGGGCTTTAGCGGGGCAGTTGCACTGCGTATCTCCTGAAGCTGCAGCCGATTGGTCAGTCAGACTACAGTTGTCTGAAGAGGCTAACAGATCCACTCCAAGATCAGTCGCATGACTACTAGCAAAAGATTTCAGTTACTTGCTCAGCGCCCCATCCTTTTTCTCACAGAATGTGGCAGCTGGCTGCCCAGAGCTGTTGATCATAGACAGAGTAAAAGCACCTCAAATGGAAACCATGGTTTATATAACCTAATCTGGGAAGTGGTTTATCATTACATCTGTCTTCCTTATTTTATTCATTAAAAGCAAGCCACTAAATCCAGCTTCAACAATCAATGTCTTTGAATTATGATGTTCATGAAGAATATTGAAAACATGATGGACTTCCAGAAGGAAGAAGAAATCTGTTTTGGAAGAAGTAGAGCCGAATGCTGATTACATGCATGGATGGAAAGACTTCCTCTCAGGTACTTTGGACATGTTATCAGGAGGGACCAGTCCGTAGAGAAGGACATCATGATTGGCAAAACAGAAAGGGGAAAAGAGAAAGTCCTCCAGGAGATGTTCTGATGCAGTAGCTGTAACAGTGGGCTGAAGCGTAACAGTGATTGTTGGGATGGTGAAGGACTAGGCAAATCATTATGAGGATGGTGAAGGACCAGGCAGTGTTTATTTCTGTTGTATGTAGGGTTACAATGGCACCTAACAGCAACAACAACAAAAAGAAGTGCAGCCTATACTAGAAGAGAAGAGACTACACAAAGTGTGAATACCAGAAGTAGCACTCTTTGGAGATCACCTTAGAGGGTATCTACAGCATATGTCTAGTAATTTGGGGGTGAATGCAGGACATTTTGGATATTTTGGTTTTGATGTCTCTCCATAACAGTTAATAAGTTTTATGCTTGTATGCTGTTATTCTACTGTTTGATCAACTTTACCAAGACATTTCTTGGTTTTCTTAAGGAGAGTCTATCAATAGTCCTTACTTTAAGTCTAGAATAAGCAAAATAAATAATTAAGATAAAAAGACCCAAACTCATTGCAGCCAAGTTGTTTCTGACTAACAGAGCCACTATGGGAAGGAGTAGAACTGCCTCAAAGGGTTTCCAAGGAGTGGCTGGTGGACCTTTTGATTAGTGGCTGAATACTTAACCACTGTACCACCAACTCTAGAGCTGGAATAGTTAGTTACTCTTAAATCATGGACTTTCTGGTATCTCAATATCTATTAAAAAACAAAGCAAAACACTCTTGACTTCAAAGAGTGAATTCTGACTCTCAGCAACCCCACGGGACAGAGCAGAACTGCTCCATAGAATTTCCAAGGAACACTGGTGGATTTGAACTGCCGAGCTTTTGGTTAGCAGACATAGCACTTAACTGTATGACACCAGGGTTTCCTCAGTACCTATAGGGTCCGGTAATATCTCTCTAGCTTGTCAATATACAGCTTATCTTAACTTTGTGAATTCTTAGGAATCTCCACTCCTCTCATAGCCCCAAGTTGGTGCGCTCTGCCCAAATTTTGGAAAGTCTTGTTTTGTATATGTAGAGATCATTACGTGGCTACAACTGGAGGTGGATCACATGCGGGTTTCTGGAGTTCCTCTCTGAGCAGCTCCCTCCTGTCTGATACTCTGCTCTATAAATTCCATCTGCCTCAGCAGTCATTTACTCTAATCATTGCTTACTCCATTCAGCAAAGCTACTGCTCTCTGAGCACAATTTGAAAATTGTTCCCTGGGAGAAAGCAGGATGAATGTCAAGCTCACTTCATGTTCTTTTTTCTAGGCTCATAATCCTGCTCTTTGTGTAATCCAATGATTTAAAGCAGTTACTTCATATATTTTCTACATTCTTTGTGGTTGTTTATGGCATGAGGATAAGTACAATAACAATTATTCGGAACTGAATACTGTTGATAGATTTCGTAGATTATTAGGGGGAAATGTTAGCTTTCATATCCTTAATGTTATGTTAAGGAAGGTTGCCACCCTTTTTACATATTGTACAGTATACTCCATTGATATAGATGCTGTAGAAAATAAAGTACTTCACCTTATGTTTATTGGCTTTCTCTTTTTAAAAAAAGTTGGTGCAAAAAACAACTTTATGTGGATATAGTAAATATTTAGTAAATGAGCTGTTGCATAATTCTGATTCAGAGACAAATGAATAGTGTACGATTGCAAATAAGACAATCCAGACAATAAAAATAATTTGGAAAATTTTAAGTTTTAAGTGTATACTTCTCATCCCTATAACACAATGAACTATTTCACTGTGAGTAGTACAGTACTTCGATTCACCCTCATTACTTTACTGATACACTGTGCCATGTAGCACTGCACATTTTTGTTAGCTGCTATTGAGCTGGCATCGACTCCTCGGGACTCATACACAGTGGAGGTGGACTGCTGTGGTCCACAGGGTTTTCGTTACCCAACTTTTCAGGTAAATCACCAGGCCTTTCTTCCCAGGCTATCTTAGTTTGGAAGCTCTGCTGAAACCTATTTAGCATCATAGTAATAGCAAGCCTTCACTGATAGGCAATAACTGAACATGAGGTATATTGGCTAGAAATCAAATCTAGGTTATCCACCCAGAAGGTGACAATTCTACCACTGAATAAGTTGTGACAGAAAAGGTTAGTCATTTTTGTCTGATGGACAACTTATGAGTTTATATTAGTTTATATTATATGCAGCTTTTTAAGACTTTCAATATTTTATTCACATAGTCATTTGTTGCATAGCATTGCCACAGTAAAAAAGTTCCAGAAACATAACAAGTCATCAAATTTTTGCATAAAAAGATTCTGATGTCATCACTGAGTATTTTTAATATTGCCCAAATCGTTCAGCACTATTTTCATGCTTGATTAAATCACCAGAATTTCTTGATGCTCTTTTAAAGCATATCATGGTCAGAAAAATCCTAAATTTGATGGGTAATTAATTATATTTATAATTGCTAAAGATTATCACAACTTAAAAGTAGACACTGTATCTATCTCATGGTAGATACCTTTACAACAAATTTTTTTATGACAAGAAGTAAAATAGAGACTGCTGCATTATGGCAAATTCGTATTTATTATTATTTTTTTCTCTAAGAGAAAGTTAACATTTACGGAGCTACAGGGTCTCATTATTCCATACACAGAGCAGAAGGAACATTCATGAAGAGTGCTGGAAATGTTAGATAAGCTTTTAGGGACTGGCAGTGCCAAGCCTGCTGTACTTAAAGTTGGCTTGTACAGTTCCCTATTATTTTGCCTTCTTGTTGCTAGATGGGAAATCTATTAACTGAGAGGAAAATCCAGACCAAAGAATCAACTATTTCCCTTTTTGCATTCATCATAGTAAGTCTACCCTTTTTTGTTTAGCATGAAGATAGAAATTCTAGTATAAATCACTTGAACAATCATCAATAAACAACCATTAATAAAATTAGATCTTTTTGACTGATGGTGACAAATATGAGGAATAAAGGGCATCTGCTGCAATCACTTTTCCTTTATGAAATGCATTCTTCTCTCTGCCCCTGCTGCGCTAGTCCTGACTTATTACAGAGACAAGCTCTCCAGCTGGGCTTTATTACACCAATTGAAAAGGTGACTTTTTACAATAACCAATGGCCTTTTTAAAAAATTCCCAATTAGAAATTGTAACGCTGCATGTGTGGAATGTTTGAAATGAACAAAAAAGTAAAATAAATAAATATAATTTTAGTGTGGAAATCTGCTAAGTGTTACAAAATTTATTTCCATTTTGTTTTTATAGAAGTTGGACCGATTTCGTGCAAATGGACACAAAGTAATAGTTACGTATCTCAGTGTCAGCACCATCCTATTCCCTTTATGAAATCATGATTGCTTTGTCTCTTTCTGAAACAACATGACGTCAGTGGTCAGTCAACAATAAACATTATTGTGCAACCAAAAGTCATTTATTTCCTCGTTCAAAAGTGTGTGTCTGTCTCTAGCGCTATGTAACAGCAACAGCAAACTCTGTGATTAGTAATTACTCATCACTGAGATCATTTAGGATTTTAAGTTTTGGAGCTGTAGAAATTTAGAAACATTTGTTATTTTTTAGAGAACTACTGCTTTTCAAGTCCATGGGCCTGAAAACACTTGTTAGGATACAACCAAACATACATGCAGAACTGCAGAGTGGAGTAGAAGTAAGTTTTGGAGTTAACTCTTCTCCTTTAAAGATATGTGGCCTTGATTATGTTACTTAATTTGTTTATTTTCAGTTTAATTATCTTAAAATAGAGCTAATAACACTAATATCATAGAGCTGTTTGGTAATTAACCTGAGAAAATTTATGTAAAATGCTTAACTTAGACTGACACAATAAATGTGCAATAAATATTTGTTGAATGATGTATGGGTGAAGTTTCTTGTCAGATTACACCATAAAAATCGCTTGGAAAAAAAAATCTATTGTCCTTAAAGTGAACATTTACAATCCAAATTAATTTGTTTTATGAAACCCTGCACCCATACCACTATGCAACTCTAACTGCTCTGCCTCCCAATCCTTAACACCACACTTCTCCTTTCCACCTTGTACCTCCACCCTCTCATCTCCCTTTTGCACAAGAGCTACGAAGATGGCCGCATGTATATCTTTAAGCCAAGAAGCATGTACTTCACCAGCATCAATCTGTGACTTATAGTCCAGTGCAAATTTTGTCTGAAGAACTAACTGGCTTTGCAACTGGCTTCAATTCTAACAGAGTCCAGGGTCTATGTCCATAGGGGACCCTCCAGTCTGACGGATCATCAAGTGTGGTCTTTAATAGATCTGCCCACCCATTTTTTTTTCCACTACATCAGGAACTTTATTTCCTGTCAGAGCAGGCGTTGTTTGTGGCTGGACACCATCTAATTCTTTTAGTCCCACGTTGACGCAGCCTCTGGATCATATGGTGCTTTCTATGGGCTTGGTTCTTATTTTGCTCATGTCTTTAATGTCCTTCATTCCCTTCTGCTCCAGCTGGATTGGAACCAACTAAAGTTCCTTAGATGGCGCTTGCTAGCTTTGGAGGCCTGAGATGTCACTCACCAAAGTGGTATATAAAATACTTTTCTGAAGAGAAACTGGGTTATGCCAACTAGAGTACATGTTCCCTGAAACCATGGTCTCTAGAACTCTGTAGCTGCTGCTTTGTCCTTCAAAATATTAAGTTGTATTTAAAAAACCTTTTAGCCTCTGGTGCAGTCCAGCTGTGCCAACCAGCCTTCTATTGTGTACTATCAGTCCCTTCACTTAATCCAATTCCTGTCTACTAACTAGTCTATGAACATTGGTCTCCATCCTTACTCTTGTAACCATCCAAGATTATTTTCTGTAGTTAAACTTTTTCTTATGTCCTTATAACAGTGGTCTCATACAGTATTTGTCATTTTGCAACTAATCTCCCTAAGCATAATATCTTCCAGATGACTCCATGTTACAAGCTGTTTCCTAAGACCGTTGTTGTTCTGTCTCATTGAATAGTATTCCATTGCATGAATACATCATAATTAGTTTATCCATTCATCTGTTCATGGGAATCTAGGTTGATTAACTTTGGACCTTTGTGAAATATCAGCTGCTCATAGGTGGATGATATTACATCTGGATTCTCAGTTCTTTTCCATTGGTCCGTATATCTGCTTTTGTACCAGTACCAGGATGTTTTGTCTTCTGTGGCAGTGTAACAGGTTCTCAAGTCAGGTATAACAAGGTCTCTCATCTTGCTTTTTTTCTTCAGTAATACTTTAATTATCCAGGGCCTCTTTTCTTTCCATATGAAGTAAATGAATTGCTTTTCCATCTCATTAAAAAATGCCATTGGAATTTGTATTGGAATTTCATTGTGTCTACAGATTGCTTTGGGAAGGATAGACATATTCATGATGTTAAGTCTTCCTATCTATGAGTAAGGTCTATTTCTCCACTTAAGTAAGTCTCTTGGTTTCTTGCAGGCGAGTCTTGTAATTTTTTTTTTGTTTGTTTGTTTAGGTCCTTTATGTTTCTTGTTAGATTTATTCCTAGGTATTTTATCTTCTGGGTGCTATTGTAAAATGACATTTATTTGGTTATTTCCTCTTGGATGGTCTCTTTGTTGGTGTAAAGAAATCGGCCTGATTTATGTACGTTTATCTTGCACCCTGATACTTTGATGAACTCTTCTGTTAGTTTCAGAAGGGTTTTTTTTTTTTTTTTTTGTAGATTTTTAAGGGTTTTCTGTGTATAAGATCATATCATCTGCACATAGAGATACTTTTACTTCTCCCTTTCCAAACTGGGTACCCCTTATTTCTTTGTCTTGCCTGATTGCTTTGGCTGGAATCTCCCAGACAATGTTGAGTAAGGGTGGTAACAGTGGACATACTTGTGTGGTTCCTGTTCCCAGGGTGAATGCTTTTGGACCTCCTCCATTTAGGATGATGTTGTTTGTTGGCTTTGCATAGATCCCTATTACTATACTGAGGAATTTTCCTTCTATTCCTATTTTACTGAGATTTTTTTTTTTTAACATGAAGGGAAATTGGATTGTGTCAAATGCATCAATAGATAAAATCAAGTAATTCCCATCTTTTGTTTCATGTGGTTGATTACATTGTTTTTCTAATGTTGAATCATTCCTGTGGCTCTAGTATGAATTCTGTTTGATATTTTGTTTAATTCTATTGGTTAGTATTGTGTTGAGGATCTTTTACATCCTAAGTTCATGAGAGATACTCATCTGTAATTTTTGCTTTCTTGTGTTATCTTTACCTGGTTTGGGTATCCAGTTTAATAAAATAAATTTGGGAGTATTCCATTATTTCCTATGTTCTGGAATACCTTTAGTAATAGTGGTGTTAACTCCTCCCTAAAAGTTTTGTAGAATTCTCCAGTGACGCTGTCTGGGCCAGAGATTTTTTAAGCTGGGAGTTTTTTAAATGAACTTTTCAGTCTCTTGTGATGAGTTTGTTTAGTTCTTCTACTTCTGTTTGTACTAGTTTTGCAGGTGACATGTTTCTAGAAATTTGTCCATTTACTCCAGGTTTTTCAATTTATTAGAGTACAGCTTTTCTTAGTATTCTATTATGATTCTTTTTAATTTCCATGGGACTTGTAATATCAACCATCTCACTTCTTATTCGGGTTATTTGCTTCCTCCCTTGCTTTTCTTTTGTCAGTTTGGTCAGTTGTTTGCCAGTTTTGTTGATCTTTTAAAAAAAACAGCTTTTGGCCTTGTTAATTTTCTATTGTTTTGCTAGTGTCTAATTCACTTAGTTCTGCCTTAGTTTTTATTATTTACTGTCTTCCGGTGTCTGAGAGGTTCTTTTGTGGCTCTCTTTCCATTTGTTCCTGCTGTAGAGTTAATTCTTTGATTTGGGCCCTTTGTCCTTGGATGTGTGCATTTGTTGAAACAAAATGACCTCTGAGCACTGCTTTCGCTGTGTCCCATAGACTCTAGCAGGATGTGTTTTCATTCTCATTTAGTTCTGCCTACTTGTTTATTCCATCCTTGATTTTTTTTTCCCCTAAAACTTGGTCCTTTTTGAGCAAAGTGTTCTTCAGTTTCATCCTTTTTTTCCTTCCTTTTTGTTACTGATTTCTACCTTTATGGCTTTATGATCTGAAAAGATGGTTTGTAACGTTTCAGTACTTCTAGTTCTGTTAAGGATTGCTTTGTGCCTGATATGCAGTCTGTTCTGGAGAATATTCCATGTGTACTGAAAAATAAAGTACACATGGACACTGTTGGGTACAGTGTTCAGTATATGTGTATGAGGTCAAATAGGTTGATTGCAGCATTTAAATCTTCTGTGTCTTTATTGACCTTTTTACTGGATACTCTGTTCTTCACTGAGAATGGTATGTTGAAGTCTCCTACTATTATTGCAGAGCTGTCTATTTCTCTTTTTAGTGCAGTCAGCATTTGTTTCATGTATTTTGGAGCCCTGTCATTGGGTGTGTAGATATTTAATGTGATCACATTCTCTGGCAGTATTGATCCCGTAATCAGTATGTAATGGTCTTCCTTATCCAATGAGGTGAATTTTACTTTAAAGTTTATTTTTTCAGAGATTAATATTGCCACCCCTGCTCTTCGTTGCATGTTGTTAGCTTGGTATATATTTTTTCTATTCTTTGAATTTTAGTTTGTTTGTGTCTGTGAGTCTAAGGTGTGTCTGCTGTAGGCAACATATGGACAGGTTGTGTTTTTATCCAGTCTGCCATTCTCTGTCTCTTTATTGGTGCATTTATTCCTTTTACATTCATCGTGATTTGGTGTGTTTATTCCTTTAACATTCACCCTGATTATTGATAAGTATGAGCTTAGTGCTATAATTCTGATGCTTTTTTGTGTGTGTTGTAGACAGTTCCTTTGTTCCATTTAATTTTCTGTGCTGAGTCTTTTTTTCTTTATATGTTTTCATCTTTTTCAATGCTTGTGGCTTTGTATTTTCTGAGACTTCACGTTTTTCTTTTTTTTTTTTTTTTTAAATTTTGATGTTTAGGATTGACCATTTCTACATGTAATCCAGTCTTTGATTTCTTCATAGCACTTTGACATATTCTTTTGGTTTCCTCTTATTTATTATTTTGTCTATACATTGACATCTCTGTTCAACTATTTTCAGTGTTTTGCCTATGATTTATTTCTGTAATTCCCCTAGTTGGGTTGATATCCAGTTGCTTTGTTTTATGTTTTGGTCTTCAGTTGTATCCTGGAATTATTGACTTTCTAACTAAAAGACAGAGTAATATATGTAAAAGTATACCAGTGAAGCTATACAATCTTCATACTTCTCAAAAGCTCAAAATAGAATAAGTGCTCAAAAAACACTTAGTAATTTCTTCTATCTATCTACCGACAATGGAAACCCTGGTGACATGGTGGTTAAGTACTACATCTGCTAACCAAAAAGTCTGTGGTTTGAATCCCACCAGGTGCCACTTGGAAACTCTGTGGAGTAGTTCTACTCTGCCCCATTGGGTCACTATGAGTTGGAATCAACTCAGTGGCACTGGGTTATCTACCTATATACATAAGAATGGTTTTTTAAAAGCTAAACTATTTACGTTTTTAAAGCAGCACAAATGGTTAACACTTTAGGCTAGTCACTGAAACGTAAAATTGGAGTCCTTCCAGAAGAACTTCAGAAGAAAGACTTGGCAATCTGTGAGGTCTGACAGTCATGTATATGAACTTAATTGTTCTAAGCCCCCCATGTCTCACTGCAGAATGTCACTACAGTCACCTTCGAAGTGCTCCCCTTGGGAAGCTAGGCACCGATGCCAGTGCCTAGTCCACCCTTCAAAGCAAATTTGGAACTCTTTCTGAAATGGCCCTTGTGCACAGTGGCATGGTGGCAAGTTCGTGAACTTAACTGCGGAGTTGTCTGTGAGGGAGTTTTAGTCAGTAAACAAGTAACTGTACTGGAACACCTACTCACCTCACTTGATCAGGCCCCCAGTGACTATCTGTTTGCCTAATGATAAAGGAAATATTGGAAAGAAAACATTTTGGTGACATTTGGGACACAATTACAGCCCTGATGGCCATTCCAGGAAAAGAATTCCAAGATTGATTTGAAGGGTGCTATAAGCACTGACATCAATACATAGCTTCTGAAAGGGAGCAATATGAAATCCTTGACAATTTCAATCTTGTCTTCATTCATCATGATGTTGCTTATTGGTCTAGTTACAAGATTTTTTTAATTTTCTTTCTGTTGAAGTAGTCCTTGATCATCAGTAAGTGCTTCAAGTACTCTTCACTTTCAGCATAGTAGGCAATCTTTTAGATTCTGCAAAAGAATGAAAAACCATCTCTAATTTTGAGCATCCTGGTAATGCTTAAGGATCTCAACAATGCATATTACTGGCTAGAAAACTGCATAGCATGACTTTCACCACATTGGATTGTCTTTATATTTTCTGTGCAATTTTCACACTAATATCTTAAAAAAATACACACTGCACACTGGGGAGGGAGGAACCATGTTAGCAATAAATATGTAAAAAACACATAAATAAGGAACTGCATGCATAAATCATTTAATGTTATCTTCTTGAGACATTGCTTCCTAAAATTGTTCCAGGATGGTAGGCAGTGCAGTTCACATAGCAAAACCTATAGTATTTTATTTAGTCCTAAGAATTCTAGTGTATTTCTGGATACTAATGGAACAGAGACAAATCCATAAAATTACTGATTTAATTTCTACTGACCCACAAAATAACAAATCAGTTGGATATTTACTGATATTTCTGAAGTGCAATGGGAACTAGGTATGTTTCCTAGTGAAAAATTACAGTACATGTTATGTTGTCTCTTGGTAATAAGCCCTGGAAGAAAGATGTAGTTTATGACTGTGGGTATTCATATGGAGTTTACAACCAGGAACTCAAGCATAAAGGAGAAGAAATGCCAATTTTATCACTTTTTATTATAGTCAAGGAATGTTTGATAAAGTATGTTCATACAATCTACTTTTGGAAGGTGAAGTAGTTATTTTTTACCTCACAAAATTATCTAATTGAATTTCTTAAACTTTGAAATAGAGTGTGTTTTCTCATCATATATTCTTGACTCAAATGACAACCAAAATGGTTGATTTGGTGTGGCAGGGTCAGTGCTGAGTTGTTTGATGTTACATGCAGAGAAACAATGGATCAAAAGATAGATGTGTGTAGATCCAGAGGGGTGCCAGCCTGCATTTTGTGCTAATATTTCAACTGCACATGAGAAACGGAAAGAAGATACAGACATCGTGTTGGCCTTGGCCTAGAAAAAAATACAAAGAGAAAGAGAGAGAGACATATTTTCAAAACTGAACTTCCATTCAGGGATTTTTTTGGACATTAACCGTGAAAAACAACATAAGAAAACACAGACACCAGAAGAACTCTAAGGGGGTGAAAACGAAGTCAGTCAGACTCTGGACTCCTACCAAATCCACAAGCTGGCTGTTGTCAGAGACTTAAGGCAGCCAGGGACAATATAAAAGCAGGAGAGGGAGGGGGCACCTGCTTCTTTAAAGAGATTAACTATCGTTCAACCCTTGATGCTCTGCAATGGAACTTTGTATCCACAGGCAAGAAGCAGGGCATGCTTTGGTGTTAGTTTGGGGAACTCATACCAGACCACAGAGAATCATCCCTGCTTTCCATTGAAGGAAACAAATGCTTGCCACTAAAACAGCTGAGGTATCTGCTGTCACGAGAGTTTCCTGGAGAGCTGAACCTTCCTTCAGACCATATATAGAGTTTTTAATTGGTCCATTTTTAGTGAGAGGAAAAAAAGTGTCTTAACAAGCAAGCGTCAGATTTTATGTTAGTTCCTCTGCCAAGCTCATATTTTGTGTTTTTTATACAAAGGGCATTATTCAAGGTAAGGAGGATGACACTCTCAAAACAATCCCAGAGCCAATAAAAGAGAAGAAAAAGATATGGGCTATAAGTAACCATTATTAGCTCTTTAAAAATATTGCTTGTATATGTAATATTCACAATATTGAGTAGAAAGTAATTGGATGCTCATGTCCCTGCGAAGCTTCAGAGAAGTATTTCATGATGTTGCATAGAAAGCATCATAGATTTCTCATTCTTGCAATGGCATATCCCTTGTAGTTCAGATTTGAATCCAGAAGACTTCCCATGCCGAAAGCTGCCTAAAATATCTCTCTGATCACCACTGCAGTGCCACATGCTGGTCTCTCACTGGAAGGAATGCAGACAAAGTGCTTAGATTAGTGAAACCTTTTTGGAGAGCCACATTCTGCTTTTGGATAATAAGAAAATAAATAGCATTCAGTGGAGTTTATTGGTGGTGGGCAAAGACTTCAGCAGCAGCTTTCATCTGATGAGGGTTTGTCTTTAATAATTGTCATTGGAATGCACAAATTTCCTGTGGTTAAGAATAAGTTTTCCAAGTAGAAATTCTCTGCCAACAAAAGGAGACCATCATAATCAAATGTATTTTTTCAGCCACACTAGTTCAAGGTTATCATGGAATTCTTGGTAAGAAGAAAATGTAGATTAATACCAAAATCCACAGTACAGAAAAGTGTATACTAAGGTACATGTAGTCATCCTCAAACAATAGGGGTTTAAACATCTATAACCCTTAAACTTCAAAAATCACTAGAGCAACAGTTATAGCTCCAACTGGTCTCTTAAAATGAAAATTGAGTCACTGTAAACATTTGAGTTTTGAATTGGTGTGTAATATATTGCTATATATTCACTAGTAACAGCTAACAATCACAATTTGAATGAGTTTGCATGTAATTAAGAAAATAAAGTAGACTTGAAGGAAAATGTTCATTTGTGATGATCTGTAGGCAGATATCTGCGGCAAATAGTGATGAAAGATTTGTTGCCAGCAATAAAAACACACTCGAAGGAAACTCAGAGTTTGGTTTAATTATCATCTTGCCATTATTGAGGGCCCATACTGCATAATCATTTGCTTATTTGAAATCTTAATTTCCTTTCCTTCCTCTTGAGAAGGTTTCGTGAAAATGAAAGTACTGTTTTATACGGGGAATAGTGCTGGCTATAGAAGTAAAAAAAGGGTAGCTTTTGAAGTCCAATAGTTTAAAAAAAATAGCTCTTTGAGGTTTCATACATATTACTAAAATATGAAAGATTTTGAGATTCTATCAAAATTACTAATATAGCAGTAGTTATACTTTCCCAAATTCCCATTGTGTTCCAGGTGCTTCAGGTGTGCTTTTATATGCATTGTGTTTGATTATAATGTCAGACCTACAGGGCATATGCTATTATCAACATTTGGTAGATGAAGAAACACAACTCATGTAAATTAAAATTTTGCCCAAGGTATAACAACCAGTAAGGAACATAAGTGATTTATAAAACTAAATTTCCCTGACTTCACAGATAATAGTCTACATCAGAACTGTCCAGAAAAAAAAAAAAAAAAGCAATAATAGGATCCCTGAACATCAAAAGCAAAGTTGAGAAATCAGAATGAGTGGCAAGAGGGGAGAGAGAGAGAGATGATTCAGAAGCAATGAGGAGTTGCCAGACCTGACTTTGTGAGAAGCGGCACACTGTGGGCTAGATCCACATCAGGGGACATGCCAAGCCTCCAGATTCAGAGTAAAAATAGCACTCCTTCAGAAAAATGTTAAACACAGCTGAAAAACTCTCCTTTGGGATAAAACTCTACATTTTCCTGTCCTCTTCCTGCTCTTAATGGGGTCTGAGACAGCTCCAGAGACTGATGTGCCCCCTTGGGTGGAAGTAGGACCTCTTATATGCCCTGAGCCTTTCTCCCAGCCTTGGAGACAGAACAAATTAACAAAGAGGAAAAAATAAATGCTGGCCCACTTAAGCCAGAAACTCAGAGAAGATGTAGTTCCTTTGCCTAAGTACAGGCATAAGGAGTCCAGAGACTCTGGATGCCTTTCATGCCTGAACAGAACTGTGCAGGCCCACTACAACAATGCAGGCCTTCATTAGCACAGTACAACAGGGTATATATCCGAATTCTAATTTCACTGTATCAGCTTGTGGTGGAAAAGGCACGTTCACAACATTGGATACTGCACTGCAGGTTTACAACATTGATACTCCCTGTTAAAAAGGGTTCTCACCTACCCATAGCAGGGATCTAAGGACTGGTGGCTCCACTCAGGCCACCTAGACACCTGCAAGAGTGGCCCCCAAATAAGTGGTACCTGTCAGTCCTTACGGGCAACAGCACTGGACACTCAAAGTCTGGCTGCAAACCCCACCCATCTAAGTGGCTCTAATGAAAAGGAACACGATTTGCTCACAGACACTCAGGGGTGGCTGTGAGCCCTCTACATTGCTTAGTACATGACCGACTTACCACACTGCAGCCAGATACCTGGGTCGACATCATTCACCCCTGCCCATCTGGGACTGTAGTTGACAGCCTACACCACACACACTTTGAGACCAACTACCTGGATAATATGAAAACTATCTGTATACATATGAAAAAACTTAACAGGCTCCTGGGGTCACATACTTAGTAACAGTCATAATCATTTGGCAGCAGAACAAAAGACACTAATAATAAAACTAGCTCACATGACTAGCATATCAAAACAGAACAAAACAAGAAGCTAGGACACAGTAAGCAAACATAAATAAATATTGTAACTTATTGATAACTCAGAGACAGCAGTCCCTATCAGTTCACATGAAGAGGCAGACCATGATAGCTTCAAAAAGCTCCTGAAACAAAGAATCAGATAATACTCTAGATGAAGAGAACTTCTTGGAATTATTGGAAGCAGAACACAAAAGATTGATATACAGTCTTATTAAAGAGCTCAGGAAGGAGATCAGGCAAAACACAGAACAATCAAAGAAGCCCATGGATATAGCAATACAAGCCCAAGTTCAAGCCCATTGCTGTTGAGTCAATTTCAACTCATAGCCACCCTGTAGATGGAGAACTGACCCATACGGTTTACAAGGAGTACCTGGTAGATTTGAACTTTTTGTTTGGTTAGCAGGCATAGCTCTTAACTGTATGCCATCAGGGTTTCCAACACAGCAATAGAGAAACTTAAAAAGTTTAGAGTATAACAACAGTTTAACAGTCTTCAAAGCATCCATAAAGACAAGCAAACAGAAATCCAGATTAAAAACTGTAAAATCTCAGAATTAAACAGTTCAATAAACAGTCATAGGAACAGAATTGAAGAAATGGAAATGAGAATTAGTGAGACAAAAGATAAAAAACTTTACACCAACATATTTGAAGAAAAAGCAGACAAAATCATTTTTTTAAAAAAAGAAAAAACCCTTAGAATTATGTGGAACTCTACTAAGAGGAATAACCTAGGAATGATGGGAGTATCAGAACCAAGGGAGATAACAGAAAATATAAATGAAATTATTGAAGATTTGTTGGCAGAAAAATTCCTTCACATCCACTGAAGATGCTCATTGAACTGCTCACCAGGTAGATCCCAAAAGAAAGTTACCAAGACATATTACAATTGAGTTTGCCAAAACCGAAGAGAATTTTAAGACAGGCTAGGGATAAACAAAAAGTTATCAATACAGGAGAGTCAATAACAGTAAGCTCAAATTATTCAGCAGAAATCATGCGGACAAAAGGCAATGGGATGACACATATAAAGCTTTGAAGGAAAAAAATGCTGTTCAAGAATTATATATACAGCAAAACTGTCTCTCAAATATAATGGTAAAATTAGGATATTTCCAGATAAACTGAAGTTTAGGGACTATGTGGTATGGCAACCAAAATTACAAGAAACATGAAAGGAAATTTTTTGGTTAGAAAATCAATAACATCAAATAATAATCTGAAACAAGAATGCAGGCCAGAACAACCAGATATAAACCTACAAAGGGAAATTGCAAAAATAAATCAAAGCTAAAACACTGAAAATAGAGAAACAAAGACACCGTTACGTAAAAGTCATCATTATAGTGAAAAAGAGGTACTAAAAAGGTAATCATAGATATTTGACATGGAGAGGAAGCCAAGGCAATATATGTACATGTATGTGTCTGTGCATATGTATATGTATACGCATATATATATATATATATATATATATATAAAGACTTGTTTAAACCTAGAAAAATTGGGGTAAATGTTTAGGTAACCACAAAGAAAACTAACAATCCTGCACATAAAAAATGAGAAAAACATGTGACTCAGCAATACAACAGAAACAATAATGAAAAAGATGAAAAGAAAATTCCCAAAGAAAAATGATTCAGTACGGAAAACTAAGTGGAACAAAGAGACAATCAATAATGCACTAAACTCATATGTATCAATAATTACATTGAATGTGAATGAACTAAATGTACCAAAAAAGAGACAGAGAGTGGCAGAATGTATTAACAAAACAAAATATATATCCATCTATGTGCTGACTACAAGATACATATCTCCTATTTAAAGACACAAAACAAAACTCAAAGTATGGAAAAGCATGTGAAGCAAACAATATTCAAGAAAGAGCAGGAGTGGCAACATTAATTTCTGGTAAAGTAGACTTTAAGGTAAAATCCCCTGCAATGGGGATTTCACAATGATTAAAGGTCAATATATCAGGAGGACGTAACTATATTAATTATCACACACTCAATGACAGAACTTCTAAATACATAAAACAACCTCTAATCACACTGGAAAGAGAACTAGACAGCTCCATAATAGTAGCAGGAGACTTCAACACATCACTTTCAGCAATGGACTGAACATCAAGAAAGAAGCTCAGTAAAGACTTAGAATGCCATAATCAACCTGCTTGACCTCATACACATATACAGAACACTCCACCTAATAGTAGCCAAGGATGTATTTTTTTCAATGCACATGAAATATTCTCCAGAATAGACCACATATTAGGACATAAATCAAGCTTTAATAGAATCCAAAGCATCAAAATACCACAAAGCTTCTTTTCTGACCATAAAGCCATAGAACTCAAAATCGCTAACAGAAAAATCAAGAAAAAATAAAAACACATGGAAAAAGTGCAACTTGCTTTGAAAGAAAGAAAGGAAGGAAGGAAAAAAGAAAGAAAGGATGAGTTATAGAAGAAAACATGGACAGAATAAAGAAATTCACAGAATCAAATTAAAAAGAAAACACACCTTATCAGAACCTTGGTGACACAGCAAAAACCATATTCATAGGTCAGTTTATAGCAGTAAATGTATGCATTCAAAAAGAAGAAAGGTCCGAAGGCAAAGCACTAACCCTAAAACTGGAACAAATAGGTGACAGTAAAAGAAGCCTTTGGCACCATAAGAAAGCAAGTAATAAAAATAGAGCAGAATTACATGAAAAAAACAATAACAAAAATGACTGAAAGAGTTAATAAGATGAAAGTTTGGTTTTTGCAAAGATAACCAGAACACCATTATCCAAACTGAAAAAAGAAAAAAAAAAAAGATGAATAAGAGACAAGTAATATCATAACAGTCACAGCTGAAAGTTAAAAAAAATCGTAACAATACTATGAAAAATTATATTCAAACAATTTTGAAAACCTAGAGGAAATATATTTCTAGAAACACGCTACTTAATGAAATTAACAAAAATAGAAATAGAACAACTAAATAATCCTGTAACAAAAGAAGAGATACAAAGATAATTTTAAAAAAGTCCCAGCAATTAAAATGGAAACCCACTGCCATCCAGTTGATTCCGACACATAGCAACCCTCTAGGACAGAGTAGAACTGCCTGTCAGAGTTTCCAAGAAGCCCTTGGTGGATTCGAACTGCTCACCTGTTGACAAGCAGCAGCCATAGTACTTAACCACTATGCCACTAGGCCAAACAATTGGTTGCTCAAGGACAAATACTGTATGCGATCACAATCATAAAGATATAAGAAAAGGTGCACACACAGAAGAAAACAGGCCTTGATGGTTACAAGAATGGGAGGAGAGGGGAGATAGGTATGAATTAATTAGATAGTAGATAAGAATACAGTTAGGTGAAGGAAGGGAAGAACTTAATTGTTTTAAGTGCTATATACCTTATTGCTGAATATAGCTACAGTTACCTTCAAAATACTCTGCCTGGGAATCTATGCACTGGCACCAGCATCTCTTTTTGTATGACAAACTAATTTAGACTGTAAACTTTTACATACAGCACAATAAAATATTTAGAGGAGGCAGATCCAGATGGTGGACTAGACACACATATCCTTAATTCCTTCTGAAAACTAACTGATTGATAATTCAGCAGTCTTCTGGACACCCAGTGAGCCCTAGGACATGGCATAGGGCTGTTAGCTTGTACTACACACCAGTGAACAGGAAACTTCTTCTCATACAATCAGTCCTGCCCTTGAGTGTCTACTTCCAGTGGGCTGAAGGTAACTGGCGCTTTTAACTTTTTTTCTTTTTGCTGTCTGATGGGTTGGGGGGTGGGCTTAGCTGGCAGCCATGTTGAACCACAGTGCTGATGTGATAAGCATGTGGAATAGCCACATTTTGAAAGCCCAACTCTAGACTCAGAGCACCACAGTCTATCCACCCTCTGTTAGTGGACTACCAAAACGTCAGCAGTTCAAGTCCACCAGGTGCATCCCTGGAAACTCTATGGGGCAGTTCTATTTTGACTTATAGGGTCACTATGAGTTGGACCTGACTTGATAGCAGTGGGTGGGTTGGGCGTTAGATTCAGCTATTTCACAGTGAGTGGGACAGCTTGACTGAGGCACCATCTTGTTCAACTGGGAAGTGGAGTTACCCAACTGGAAGCCTCAGCAGGGACTGACTCTCAGGCTGGAGAGCAGCGCTGGCCAGGGGAGCACTTTTCCAGTATAAAAGCTGTGTTTAGCACTGTGTAGCCATACAGGTGGGGCCCACAAAGGAATGAACGGAGGGCAGTAGCCTATCTATGCTTTGATCTACATCACAGGATATGGTGACATCTGAAGAAGTGCCTCCATTGTCAGCCAGAAGAAGCGGTTTCCCCCACCTGACGGCCTGACTGATTTTGGAAGCTGTCAAATAGCTTTTAGCTTCTCAAAATAAGATTGCCTAGAGAAATAACTGCAGTGTAGCCCAATGACATCTCTTCCAGCCTTTACTGACCCACATCATAGTGTTGGCCGATGGCCCCTCAGTGACTCTATAAGTGGGGTCTGTCTTTGCCAGCCAGGAAGCAGAGCCTGGTACCCCAGACAGTCCTCTGGGCCCAGTCCCTGGAGTACATAAAGGTGGCTAGTGACCAACTTGCTTCTCAGAACCACACCTCAGTTTCTGTCCAGGTGACACCAGAGACCATAAACAGCCTCTAGATGTCCCCAAAGCAACAAACCCTAGCCAAACATTTAAGGAAACATCAGAAAACTCCCAAAGTAATCAAAGAACTTCCCAGATGAAAAAAATCTTTCCGAAACTATAGGAGGTCAAGTACAAAAGAAATATAGAGAGAGCTCTCCTAGACATTATACAAAATGCAGCAGAGCAAAATGAAAAATTAAGCAAGCTGTTTGAACTGATGGAACATCACCATCCTGGAATCTGACAGATCAATAAAAAATACAGGATTAGACAATTTAGTTCAAAGCTGGAAGAGCAGAATTCAACAACTGGAAATTAGACTTACTAACCTTAATCATACAGCTACAGACATCATCATTTACGAGGAGATGTCAGAGAAAAGAAATGAGGAAGCAATAAGAAACATGTAGGACTCCATCAAGAAGAACAATCTATGATTAATTGGAATTCCTGAACAGGGAGGGATACTTGAAAACACAGAGAACATCATTGATTAGTTGCTGACAGAAAACTTCCCTGAAATTATGAAAGAAGAGAATATAGATATCCAAGATGTGTATCAAATGCCCCAAAAAGTAGACCCCAAAAGAAAGACCCCAAGACATATTATAATCAATCTTAACAAAATGAAACATAAGCAGAAACTCTTAAAGGCAGCGAGACGCAAAGCAAAGCTAACATTCAGAGGGAAGCCCTGTAGGCTTTCGCTTGACTTGAAACAATGTTGGCACAGAGGCAATGAGATGACACATTTAACGCCCTGAAGGAGAAAAACGTCCAACCCAGAATTATATATTCTGCAAAACTGTCTTTCCAATATGAAGATGAAATTAGGACATTCACAGATAAATAGAAACTTACTTCATAAAAACAAAACCAAATCTACAAGAACTACTGAAAGAAGATCTTTGCTTAGGAAAACAAAAGCATTTAGCATATATTTAAAGCAATGCAAGACACATCATCCATAAACCTACTCAGTTAGGGAAGATACAAAACTCAATCAAAGCTATAGTATTAAAAGAAGGGATCCAGTAATGCATATCATGAAAATTAAGATGCCATCACATTAAAAAGAGATATATATAACAGTAGTTATAGTCCTTTCAGATGCAGAGAAAGTTAATAAGTTATGTAGAAATTAAAAATGCGCTTAAATTTAGATTAGTAAGGGGGATCATAAGTATAGCCACAAACCACAGTAATGATGCAGCATATCAAACAATGAAATGTAATACAGGAGTCTGAACAACAAAAAAAACATTTAAAAGGATCAAAAATCAACACATAAAGAATGACCCAGAGCAGAATATTATGACCAACAGAGAAAATGACAACACAAAAATATATACAACAAAATGACAGCATTAAACAAATACCTATCAATAACATCACTGAATGTAAAAGGACTGAATGCTCCAGTAAAGAAACAGTGAGTGACATCTTGGATCAAAAGACATGGCCCATCTATGTGTTGCTTACAAGGAACTCATCTTAGACTTAAAGATATGAACAAACTGAAAATTAAAGGATGAGATAATAGATGGTTAATTGTGGCAATAATTTCTGGGTCTTTAGTGAACTGTTTTCTAGAAGATCTGTTCAATACCGAAAGTGGAGTGTTGAAGTCTCTCACTACTATTTTGCAGTGATCTTTCTCATTTTTGAAAGTCAGCATTTTCTCAATTTATTTAGATGCTCTAGTATTGGTTGCACAAATATTTAATATTGTTAAGTCCTGCTTGTGTACTGAACCTTTCAGCAATAAATTGCGACCATCCTTGTGCACGATGGTGGATTTTACATTAAAATCTATTTTATCTGATATTAGTACTGCCACGCCTGCTCTTCTTTGTATATTGTTAGCTTGGTATCTATTATCCCATCATTTAATCTTCAGTTTGTTCATATCTTTAAGTTTAAGGTGAGCTTCTTGTAAGCAACAAATAGACTGGTCATGCCTTTTGATTACTGGAGCATTCAGTTCATTTCCATTCAACGTCATTATCAATAGGTTTGTGTTTAGTGCTGTTATTGTGTTGTGTTTGTTTTTGAGTTGATGGTTTCTGTTAATCTTATTATTCTGTTCTGGGACATTCTTCTTCATGGGTTGATTTTTCACCCTTTGCATTGTTGGTTTTGGGTTCGTTGAGACTCCTGTATTGCGTTTCTTGATTTGGTATATTGCGTCTTTATTGTGCTTTGTGGCTACCCCTGTAATCCTCCTTAATAATCTATGTTTAAACCCAAATTTAACTTCTACATGTCTTATTAAGTTCCTCTGCATCTGGAAGGAATATAACTACTGTAGTACATCCCTCTTTTTAATATGATGATGTCATAGTTTTCATGACGTGATCACTGGATCACTTCATGTAATATAGCTTTGACTAAGTTCTGTGCCTTCCCTGAGTGAGTAGGTTTATGGATGGTATATCCTGTATTGTCTCCTAAAATACAGAGTTAATGGTTTTGTTCTAAGTCAAGAGCTTCTTTCAGTATTTCTTGTAGTTTGGGTTTGGTTTTCACAAAGTCTCTGAGTTTCTGTTTATCTAAGAATCTCTTAATTTCATTTTCATATTTGAGAGATAGTTTTGCAGAATATATAATTCTTGCTTGGAATTTCTTCTCCTTCAAGGCTTTGAGTGTATCATCACATTGCTTCTGTGGCAGCACTGTTTCTTCTGAGAAGTCAGATGAAAGTCTACAGGGTTTTCTTCTGAATGTTAGCTTTGCTTTGAGTCTCACTGCCTTTAAGAGTTTCTGCTTATGTTTCATTTTGTTAAGATTGGTGATAATATGTCCTGAAATCTTTCTTTGGGGACCTATATTGAGTGGCATTCAATTTGCATCTTGGATATCTATATTCTCTTCTTTTATAATTTCAAGGAAGTTTTCTGCCAGCAGCTCAATAACAATACTCTGTGTTTTCAGGTGTCCCTCCTTATTCAGGGACTCCAATTAATCATAGATTGTTCCTCTTGATAGAGTCTCATGTGCTTCTTAATGCTTCCTCATTTTTCTTTTCTCTGACTTCTCCTCACAGATGCTAGAGTCAGTAGCTCTGTCTTCCAAGTCAGAAAGTCTATTTTCAACTTGCTCAATTCTGTTTTCTTGGATTTGAACTGAATTTTCTATTTTCTTGATTTTGCTATTGATCTGTCAGACTTCAGAATACTGATGTTTCATCAGTTCTAACAGCTTTTTTTTTTTCATTTTGCTCTGCTGCATTTTGTGTAATTTCTAGGAAGACTGTATAAATAATCCTTTTGTTCTCATCCTCCGATAGTTTCAGAAAGGCTCTTCTTCTAGATGGTCCTTTAGTTCTTCCTTTTGGGGGCTTTCTGGAGCCATAGGTGAATTTTTCTTTAAGTTTCTGATCAAAGTTTGTTGCTTTTTGGACATCTAGTTTGGACATTTAGTTTCTCTGGTGTTACCTTAAAAGGCAAAAACATGGCCCTACTTATGGGGTCACTGGGGAGCCATCAGTTGACCCTATGATGTGGGTCAGCAAAGGCTGGAAGGGATGTAGTAAGGATGCACTGCAGTTATTTCTCTAGACAGTCTCAGGTAAAAGGTATCTGACAACTTTCAACATCAGTCAGGCTATCAGGTATGCAAACCCCTCTTCCCAGTTGGCAAAATAAGCACCTCTATATCCAACCTCAGATACTGCAAATTAGTCTAAAGTAAGGAAAGGTTATTGCCTTGCTGTTATCTGCTGCTGGGCCCCACTAGTAATGTCACACTGTGCTAAACACAGCTTTTCTGTTGGAAAAGTGCTCCCAAGGCTGCCCAAGCCTCTCAGACTGGGAATTAGTCCCTGTTGAGGCCTCCATTTGGGTAACTCTGCTTCCCAGTTGAACAAGATGGTGTTCCACACAAGCTCTCCTGCCCACTTTGGAATAGTTGATTCAATGGTGGAGGTTTGGAAAGAGAAGTTAGAAGAGCCGAGGTGCACAGAGGCCAGAGCTTGGGACTCAAAATGTGGGTATTCCTCTTGCTGATCCTGTCAGCAGTGTGGCTGAGCTTTGCTGCCAGTTAAGCCCAAGCTCTGCCTGCCAGCTAAGACAGAGAGGAAAAATGGCGGGCTCTGCCTCCCAACCTGGAAATTAAGTGCTGCTGAGGCCTCCTTTTGGATAATTCTGCCTTCCAGTTGAACATGATGGCTTCCCTGCTCACTGTGGAATAGCCTATTCAATGGTGGAGGTTGGGAGAGGGTGGAGGAGCTGAGGTGCACAGATTACAGAGCCAGACTCTCAAAATGTGGCTCTTCCGTCTGCTGGCCCTATCAGCTGTGTGGCTAAACGTTGCTGCCAGTTAAGCGCACACCCTGCCTGCTGGTTAAGACAGAGAAAAAAAAGTTAAAAGTTACCTCCAGTCCATGACAGTCAGCATTCAACAAAGTCGGGGGTCAGTGAAAGAAAAGAAATTTCCCAATCAGTGGCATGTAGTCCAAACTGACAGCTCTATGCCGTGTCCTAGGACTCACCGGGTGTCCGGAAGGCTCCCTTTAATTATCAATCCAGGCCTTAGTTTTCAGAGGGAATTGAGGAGACATGTATCTAGTCTGCCGTCTTGACTGCCTCGTTTTTTTCTCTCTTTCATAGGACTGCTGCCTTTGGAAAGCATCGTGGTCCTCTGTTGATTATCACTTGCTTAGCTCATGTTGTCACCTAATGTGACTTCACAATTAATAAGAAAAGTTATGTTGTTGTTAGACAGGATAGGACTTGTTTGCCAGCTTCTAGGAACAGTAAAGAGAATAGCTCATTAGTGCTATAATAACGTTTCTTTTTATTAAACCTATCTTTCAAAAAAGCTGTAAAATGAGCAATTTTATCAACAATCTGCTGTAAAACAGACCACTTTAAAAAGTGACAGAAACCAGTCTGGCAGCTGAGTATCCTGGAAAGTTTTATTGGGAGAAAAGAGACTCATCAGCACCTTCTTTCTAAATTAAAACCAGAGAGAGTATGGGGGGAAAATGCTGGCTCTCCATATGTTCCTGGTCTTACATAAAATTTCCTGGGAAATATTTCCCAAGATCCTAACCTCAGAGCAGACTATCCCAGAAACTTTTAGTCAGAGAAAATTTCAGCATGATAGAAATTTTATTTATTCCCAATAGATATGGGAAATGTTATAGGTATTATTGACCCAAAGTATAATAATGTCCCTCAAGGCTAACCTTTAAATCTTTATGTGCTCAGTGATTCCAGCTATGTGGAGCATCTTTCTCTGTCTTTAGGAATATTATAACATTCCATAAAGCTGTAATAAAAAGAATAGTGGGAAAGGGCAAAGAGAAATTACCTCTTTCTCTATAATGGCTCTGTAGGGCATTCACATACTCAGTTGACTCAAATGAGATCCTTTTGGCAGTCTGTAGGGAGTCTCCTAAAAGAAATATTACAGAACATTAACCTGAAATATTGAATCCTTTATTAATCCAGCAAATCAAATGACTCCTTTAATTTATAAAATATAACTTAATGTCTTGGCTTGACAAAGACAGAAGACTCCTGTTCTGCAATATTATTTGTTTACGAGAACATAACAGAAAATTCCTTAGTAACAACCAACTAGTACATTTTCACCAGTTTCTGCATAGGGTCAATAATTATATTCTTGACGATACTTACATAGTCATTAGATAACACAAACATGCTAATGCCAAGTCTTTTTGATGACTGAAATGCACAAAAATTTTATCTAGTTGATTAATTCTTAAGGCATTAGTACATCAGTACTTTCTTAGACATGAATTCTAAATGGGAAAAACTATTTGCTTATGCTTTTATGAAAGCACCTAAATAAGTAATGAAGCATTCCTGGGGATTAAATAGACCACAGTACTGCACTGATAATAAAAATCACAAAACTATAAGAATAATGCTGTTGCTGTTGCTGTTGCTACTGTTGTTGTTAAGGACTGCCAAGTCAGATCCAACTCATGATGACATTATGTAGAACAGAAAGAAACACTGCTCAGTCTTATACTATAGTCAACCACTATTGCTATGTTTGAGCTCATTGCTACAGCCACTGTGTCAATCCATCTTGTTGAAGGTATGCCTATTTTTACCTGACCTTCTACTTTATCAAGCATGATGCCCTTCTCCAGACACTGGTCCTTCCTAATAACACATTCAAAATGCATGAAGGAAAGTCTTGCGATCTTTGCTTCTAAGGAGCACTTTGGCTATGCTTCTTCCAAGATGAATTTGTTTATTCTTCTGGCAGTCGATGGCATATTCAATGTAATTCACCAAGACCATAATTCAGAGGCATCAGTTCATATGCAGTCTTCCTTATTCATTGTTCAGCTTTCTCATGCATATAATGTGATTAAAATATCATGACTTGGACAATGTATACATTAGCAGTCAAAGAAATGCTTTTGCTTTTCAACACTTTAAGGATGGAAGAAGATTAGGAATTCCATAACACTTAATTGTATTTACAAGTAACCTGTACACAGACCATGAGGCAGTCATTTGAACAGAATTAAAGGATACAGCATGTTTTAACATCAATAAATGTATGTATCAGGGTTGTATCTTTTCATAAATATGTCTTCAACTTGTATGCTAACCAAGTAGTCTGAGAACCTAGAATACATGAAGAAGAATGTGGCATGAGGATTGGAGGACTACTCCTTAATAACCTGTGACATAACCTTGCTCACTGCAAGTGAAGAGGACTTGAAGCATTTACTGATGAAATCAAAGACTACAGCCTTCCTTTTGGATTACACCCCAACACGAAGAAAACAAAAGTCCTCACAACTAGACCAATAAGTAACATCATGATAAATGGAGAAAAAGAAATGGAAATTATCAACAGTTTCATTTTGCTTGATGTTTTCATTACTTAGTACTGCTATAACAGAAACAACACAAGCGGATGACTTTAGCAAGCAGCAGTTTTATTCTTTCATAGTGTAGGAGGCCAAAGTCTAAATTCAGAGCTCCAGCTCTAGGAGAAGGCTTTCTCTCTGTCAATTGTGGGAAAATGTCCTTATGTTTAATCTTCTCCTGGTCTAGAAGCATCTCAGCACGGGAATCCTGCATCCAAATGACATGCTTCTTTCTGCTTCCTCATTCTTGGGAATCCAGAATGAATGGATGAGGTTTACATTTCTCTTTGTTCATTTCTCCCTTTTATATCTCAAACAAGATTGACTCAAATTACAACTTTCTCTTGTATAATGAGTCCCACCTCATTAAAATTGCTCCCTCTAATCCTGCCTCATTTGCATCGTGGAGGTAGGATTTACAACATACAGCAAAATCGCATCACATGGCAAAATGGTGGACAATCACATAATACTGGGAATTATGGCCTAGTCAAGTTGACAGACACTTTTGGTGGGCACAATTAACCCATAACACTTGAATCCACAATCAACATTCATGAAAGTAGAAGTCAAAAAATCAAATGATGTGTTGAATTGGACAATTCTGCTGCTAAAGCCTTCTTTGCAGTGTTAAATGTCACTTTAAAGAGTAAGGCACACTAGACCGAAGCCATGGGGTTTTCATTGCCTGTATGCATAAACAGCTGAACAATGAATAAGGCAGGCCAGTGAAGAACTGATGTTTTTCAGTTATGGTGCTCACAAAGAATACTAAGTATAACATGGATTACCAGAAGAACAAACAAAGCTGTCTTGGAAGAGGTGCAGCTGGATTGCTTCTAAGAAGTCAAAATGGTGAGCTTTATTCCCACATAACTTCAACATTTTATCAGGAGGGACCAGTCCTTGGAGAAGGACAGCATGCTTAGTAAGTAGAGGGTTGGTGAAAAAGAGGAAGACCCTCAAAGAGATCAACTAACACAGCGACTACAGCAATGATATGAAGCATACCAGCTGTGAGGATGGGCCCGGAACAGCCCCTGTTCTTGCAGTGTACACGGGGTCACTCTAAGTCAGAACTGAACGAAGATCAGCCTACGTTTTCTTGGGGTATACATAGGGTTGGACTGAGTCAGAACTGACTCCATGGCACCTAACAAAGAACAGTAACATACCACAAATTAGTAGCTTAAAACAATAGATATTCTATTGTCTCATGACTCTTGAGGGTCATTAATTTGTACTGGCTTCTGGGGCAGTTTTTCTGTTTCTTTTCTCCGGGGTCACTCATAGGACTGGCGTTAATTTTGTTGCACCAGACTAAAGCTGTCCAAACCACATGTCTGATGATGGTGGTGGTTGTCAACTCGGCCTCTCTCTCTGTGTAGTCTCTCATTCTCAAAAATAGCCTGGATTTCTTTAAATGTTGACAACATTCCAAAAGGGTAAGAACAAAATCTGCAAGTTCCCTGAAGACTAGATTTGTAAACTGCACATCATATTTGCAGTTCCCTTGTTTTAGTCAAACAAGTCACAAGGTGACCCAAGATTCAAAGGGTTGGAATATAGTTACTTCTCAGTGGAAGTGAGTTGCAAATCAGTTTGTGACCACTTTTAATCTTTCACACCTGCATACATAGAACAATAGAGTTGTTCTTAGGACAATTCTGCTGAAGGAAGTTACTTCCATCCATTTTCAGTCTTTGTGGTGCTACTCAAGATTGGAATTACAAGACAGATTTGTTAGGTCTGAGTTGAGACACAGATTTATGCTTAGCTAAGAAGGACAGTTCACCTTTAGTAGCTGTGCCAAACAGTCAGTCATGGAAGGGAAAATGCCTTAAGGAAAAAATGGGGCACCATCACTACAAAGAGGAGGAATGGATGTTGGGTCAACAAAAACAATGTAGCACATGTTACTGAGGGATGATGGAGAAATTACTTAATTTTCCTGTGTGCACAATACCTTCATTTATAAATTAAGAATCGCTAAAGTGCTAAAAACATTTCTTCTGGTACTATGGCTTCATTTCTCTGAATGTCTTCTACCTCTTCATGTGGTATCATCTACTGTTTCAGACAACCAGAGACTATACACTCCCTTGAAATTTATAGCAAAATAACAAGTCTGGCCTAAAGAATCTCATCATACATTATGTGAACGCAGCCAATATATCTTGCTCTTCTCTGAATTCCCATCTTTTAACGCATTGGGAGTTCATTAAATGCTTATTGCATGTTGGAAGAATCAACAAAAATCATGGTATCTTTTTTTTATGTACTCTCATTTCTGTTTTAGGTGGCAGGAGAGATTTAATTCAGCAGTATACCAACCATGTTCTTTCCTAATTTTTAAATACTATATTAATTCTCCTGTGGAGCCCTATTGGTACTAGGATTAAGAGCTCAGGCTGCTAACCAAAAGACCAACTCCATCGCCTGCTCCTTGGAAACCATATAGGGAAGTTCTACTATGTCCTACAGGGGTTACTATGCACGAAGCCAGGAACACCAATTAGAAGGCCAAGTAGGAGCTTTTGTCAGCCTATATTCTTGGCACTAACACTTGGATCAATTACTGTCCAGAAGAAAGGGGAAAAACAAACAAAAAAACCCTTTGACCTTGATTCAATTCTGATTTCTAATGATAACCATCGGACACAGTAGAGCTTGTAACTTCCCCATAGGGTTTTCAAAGAGCCGTTTGTGGATTCTAACTACCAATGCTATGTTTAGTACCTGTAGTTCTCAACCACTGTGTCATAGGACAGGAAAGGGGGAGGGATTTCCTCAGAGCCAAACCTTGCCTATTTCTTCCTATTCACCCAAAGTTGGTCATTAGCACCTTAGCTTTTGCTGTGGGAAGGAAAATGTGAGCTTGAACATTGACACAGATGATTTTATTTATAACACCAATTTTAAGAGAAAAAGTGAGCCTTTTGTTTAATCACTTTATTGAGATACAATTCATATACCATGAAATTCACCCATTTAAAGAGTAGTGTCATGTTTTTTAGTGTATTCACAGATATATGCAACCATCACCACATTTCATCACCTCAAAAAGAAAAGAGAATGTTTTCATATTCTCAAAAAGAAGCTCTTGCCTTTTATTTATCACCCCATTTCCCCATCTGTGGTGGGCTGAGTTCCTTCACGTCTTGGTTGGCTCCATTTGCTTTGGTTCTTTAGAAAGCCTGCTTGAGAAAATTTTCACCTAAGACCTGAGAAGCTACATTTGCCCCCGTTTTCTATCCCAGATTTTACAGGCTGACATTTCCTAAGTAAGGTATAAACAACTTGGTTTGGTACTTTTTGTCTGGTCCCGGCCTGCAGTCTACAGTGTGATTGAAATGGACTTTGCAGAAACTGAACAACATGCTATGCAAATGAAGAGACTGTAGACTATGCAAGTGAAGTATCTGCAGCCTGTTATGAAATTAAGTGTCTATGGCCTACTGAGAGGGGACTGGTCAATTTTGGTCCCAATGGGAGGGCCATGTCTTAAAACCGGCCAGAAGTTTTTACACATGAACAACCATCCCCACAGAGGTTTCAAAGACAGAAAGGGGCAGGAAGAGAACAACAGGGAGAAGCAGAAGGAAGAAAGAAGAGGAAAGAACCAGAGAGAAGAGTCAAGGAACCACCTAAAAGAGCAACAAGACAGGTCAAAGGCTGTAAACCTAAACAAGAAGAGGCGAAAGGGCCCACCGGCAGAGTTGGTGGCAATGGGCCCAGGAGGAGCTCTGTGACAGAGTTGGTGGTGACAGATGCCAAGCTAAGAGGTGTGTGTCCTGAGTGGGGTCAAAAGGAGACCTGTATAGCTGAAAGGAGTCTAGAGAGCTGTCCTACACTGAAGAATGGAGACTTTGGCTACATGCGTCCTGATCCTCAATCCGAGTTGTACCCCTAGTAAATGACTTAAATGTACATATATCCCAGGAGTTCTATGCAATGGATTATCAAACCCAAAAGAGAAGTGGAGAGTGCTGTTTGGTAGAAGGGAAAAGGATGCATAGAATGGCTGGTGTCCAAACTGGTGAAATAGGGAGAGCAGAGGTATGCCTGACCTCCACCTCACAAGGATCTCAGCCGTGAGCTGATTTTAATTTGCATTACCTTGCCTGAAATGGGACAGGCTCTCACAGTACAACTATTACTACCCAGACTGAACAACATTCCTCTTCCAACCTGAATAAAACATCTACTTTCTGTCTTTAGAGATTTTCTTATTTTAAACTTTCATGTGAATAAGTTCTTACATTATATTGCCTTTTTTGACCGACTTGTTTCACTTACTATGGTGTTTTCAAGGTTCATCGGTGTTGTAGCGTGTATTAGGACTGAACCTTTAAATCTACATGAGTATACGAAAACCCTGGTGGTATACTGATTAAATGCTACACGTGAAAACCAAAAGGTCAGCAGGTACTCCTCGGAAACTCTGTGGGGGCAATTCTACTCCTATAGGGTCCCTATGAGTCAGCACTGACTCAACAGCAGTGAATTTTGTTTTTTTAGTATATGCAAGTGATGATAGTGGCTGAAAGTGTAAGTCACTTGGCTAAATTATAATTAATAAACTAATCAATGGGAAAAAAAGAATTTAATAGAGGATTGTTTAGTTGAACTTCAGAGAGAAGTAGTACAACTTCATGTTCTTGAATCAAAGGGTTGAGCCTCCTAGATAAAATGATTGCCTAAGTACACTTACGGCTACATCTGAAGCAGAGCAAGAACACACAAAGAACAATGTGCATCAGATGGAGAGATGAACTGAAGGAGAGATGACCTGGTTTAGGGGTTATGAAAAGGATCACAGGAAAGAACATTTAGCTTAGAAGGATTTCAAGAGGCCTGAAAAACGAAATCACTTATGTATAGATCAAATTTTATTAACATTTAATCAAAAAATGGTAACCAGCCAAGACAATTGTATTTTATTTTTTAAATGTCTAAATTCAAATCTATAGGTGATGTGTGAAAAACACCAAACGTTTTCATTTCTAAAGAAAATATTCCATGTCCCACTTTGGTGACTGTGATCTGGGTCTTAAGATATTGTGAGCTGCCATCTAAGATGCATCTATTGGTATTATCCCAAAGAAGCAAAGGAAAATGAAGGAAACCAAAGACACAAGGAAAAATACTAGCCCAAAGGACTGAAAGACCAAATGAACCACAGACTCTACCAGCCTGAGAATAGAACTAGAAGGGACCTGGCTATCACCAATGATTGCCCTGACAACGAGCACAACAGACTCCTGGACAAATCAGGAAAACTAAAACCATTCCTAAACCCTACTCTTCAGACAAAGTCAGGACTATGAAACAAAAAAAATAATGCATGTTGTCTTAGTCAGCTAGGGGTACTCTAATAGAAATACCACAGAGTGGATAGCTTTACCAAAAGAAGGTTTCTTCTTACATAGTCCAGTAGCTACAAGTCCATATTGAGGGTGTCTGCTCCAGGGAAAGGCTTTCCCCCTTGTCGGCTCTGGAGGAAAGTCCGGTATTGCATCAGTCTTTGTCCAGGGAGCATCTTGGCACAGGAACCTCAGGTCTGAAGGATGTGCTCTTCGCCTGGTGCGGCTTGCTTGATGGTGTGAGGTTCCCAATTCTCTGCTTGCTTCTCTTTCCTTTATCTCCTGCAGGATGAAAGGATTAAGGGTGGGGCAAGCCATACTCCAGGGAAACTCCCTTTACAGTGGAGCAGGAAGGTGATCCTATGAAGGGATTTACAGTCCCAACCTAATCCTTTAACATACAGCATAGGAAAACCACAGAATGGAGGACAGTCACACATGTGAAGAACTTGTTTCTGAGTTCAGTAGAGACCAAGTGGGTAGTCCTGTCCAAACGCAGGATGAGAAGACAGGAAGGCTCAGAAACTCGTAGAGTGGACTGAGGAAGTTTGGGGTAGAAAGGGAGAGTGTCTGTCACATTGTAGGGATTGCAAACAATACTGTGTATAAGTTTTTGAATGAGAAAGTAAGTTGAGCTGTAAGTTTTCACCTAAAACACAATAAACAAGGTAAAAATTTTTTTTCATGCTGTAATGTACAGCTTCCACATTTTATGTTTCTACATAAACAACAAAGACTGAAAAAAAACATAGCATTTTTCTTTTGCGTTTCATGTTGTCCTTGTGATATCGTAACACACTAAGCTACTGAAAATCAGGATCAATATATACACACATATATATATTTCATATTTCTCAGATTAGTCTTCTGAATTTGGAAACATAACTCAAATATATAACAAGGAAATGAAAGTGAGAGGCAGAAAAGGCAATGTTTGAGAATAAAAATGTAAGCGCCTTTAGGGAAAAACGATTAAGTATAAAACTGTATAAACGACATTGAAATTATGCTTGTAATTTCCCACTGCTGCACATATAAATTATACAGAGAATATTGGATTGATAACTACTTTGTAGTGAAAACTGCCTATTTGCTTCCAGGCCTGGAAGAGTTGAGAGCAACGCTGAGAGGAGTAAGAGTGCACCTGATGAAGGGACGTAAATTTGCTCACATTACCTAGAATACTGAAGACCATCAAATCTAAGTTTGCAACCTGAAAATTATACTTAGAGAAGATACGCATTTCATCTAACCTGGGATTTGGCCTACCACATTGGCAGCTATAATGCAAACACCTTAAGCAATTAACAACTGCAGCCAATTGCTTGGTCCACAACTAAGTTAACAGCTCTTAGTTGGTGCTTTCTTTATGAGAACTAAAAAGTCTTACTTGCAGCCTCTATTTTCTCTCTTAAAAAAATTGCCAGGAATGCATCAGACAGGCAATAATGTACAGTACACCGGCAAACCAATGTCTTCAAGACTTATGCGGCCTCTTGACAGTACTGCAACATATATTTTTCATGTTTTAAATTGATAAATATAACATCTTCTTGGAGCATAAAAAAAAGATGGGGAATGCAAAGTGTTCAAGAAAGCTGGTTGTCAGAGGTCGTTGCTGGGTTTTTTACTTTTTACAGAAATATGATTTCATTAAGACTTTCCAGTTATCCTTTCTTGGAGCAAGTAGAGACATGTGCTACATATGGAAATTGTTATATTATAAACAGAATAGGCTGCTATTTACTAAGCTACTATTTATAAAGCAATTTTCTAGATCAATGTTAACCAATAAAAATACAATGAGAGCAAAAAAGATAAGGCACGTACGTAATTTTAGTTTTGTGGTAGCTACATTATAAGAAGTAAAAAAAAACAAAAACAAAAACAAACCTAGTGCCATCGAGGCAATTCAGACTCACAGTGACCTACAGAGCAGAATAGGACTGCTCCATAGAGTTTCCAAGGAGCACCTGGAGGATTAGAACTGCTGATCTTTTGGTTAGCAGATGTAGCACTTAACCACTATGGCACCAGAGTTTCCATGAAAAGTAGATAGGTATAATTATTTTTAGTGTTTTACTTAACCAAATATATATCAAAATACAATCATTTTGAATGCAACCAATATAAAAAATATCAAGAAAGTTTTTGGATCCATTTTTCATAGTAAAGTTTTGAAATCCAGTGTATATTTTACAGTTACAATACACCTTATTCAAACTAACCACATTTCAAATCTTCAGTGGTCACATCTAGCTAGTGGGGCTACCATATTGGAAAACAAGAGTTCATAGAAACAACAGTAATCCTAGTTCTGTCAGTTACTGACTGTATGGTGTTGGTCAAAGGACTTAGGCTTTCTCTAGAATTTTTTATCTGTAAAACAAAACACATAATAATAATAATGCAACCAACTAATCTTGAGTTCTTGTTCTAGCCTATTAGCTAACTGAAATATGACAGATGCCAGACCATTAGGTGTAAGGGAAACACAGTGGAAATTTGTTGTTTTTGGAATCAAGGCGCAAAGTGAGATTTAGCAGATGAAAGACCATGAGCTCCCAGCTCACAGAGTTATCCTTTAATCTTTAGGGGTTAGAGACTGATACCTTAGACCCAAAATCCTGAGCCTTCCCATGCTCATATTTGGAGATTATGGGGGCTGAGTCATGCTGAAAAGAAAGGGAGCTTTCAGTCTGTAAACAGATGGGTACTGTTGTGCATCCAAAACATCTTCCTCTCCAGCAAAACTCAGTGCCGGGTCAAGTTCTGGCCATGGCTTTTTAGATCCGAGTGTGCCTCAAGATCCCTGCTTCTGCTTGTACCAGGATTCTGGTGCCAACATTCAAACCAAGTCTAGCGCCAGCTGAGGTTGGGCCAAGCCACAAATAGAGACAGTGGTTTGGCTGGTTGCAAATGGGGAGGAGCCGAAGTAGAGCAAGGGAAGCCTCTGGGTAAGTTTCAATAGTATGTAGTTTTCTATTGCTGATGTAACAAATTACCACAAATGTAGTGGCTTAAAACCGTAAATATGTACTATCTTACAGGTTAGTAGGTCAGAAATCTGCACTTGGTTAAAATCAAAGCATTCGTGCGGTTGCATTAATTTCAGGAAACTCTAGAGGAGAATTCACGTCCTTGCCTTTTCCAGCTCACCTGCATCCTTTGACTCACGATCCTCTTTCACCTTCAAAACCAGTAATGGTGAATTATTTTTATATCCAGTCATCTTCCACTTTTCTTCTGCTTCCCTGTTCTGCTTTTAAAGCACCCTTATGAAACTCCGGTGGTGTAGTACTTAAGTGCCACAGCTGCTAACTAAAAAGGGTAGGCAGTTCAAATCCACTGGGAGCTACTTGGAAACTCTGTGGAACAGTTCTCCTCTGGTTATAAGGTTCCCATGAGTTGGAATCCACTGGACGGCAACTTGTTTAATTTTGGGAGGGGTTTACATCGGACTCATTCAGATTATCCAAGGTAATCTCTCTCTTTAAAAATCAGCTGATTAGCCACCCTAGTTCCCCTTTTTCTTTGTAACCTACCATATTGACGGGTTCCAGAGACCAGGATGTAAAAACCCTGGGGGAAAAGCGGACATTGTCTTTCTAACCACTGACAGTATACACTTCATAGAATTACTGTGAGGACTGAAGGAAGCACGAAAGAATACCTAACACAGAGTAAGCTATTACTACTGGTAGTATTACGATAAGCAGAGGGGATGACTGCTGGAAAGAGGAGAATGAGTTAGAACACCATAGCTACCAGAATAGATAACTTGGGGTGAATTTGGAATGAGTGTTTACACAAGAAAAGAATACTTTCTGGTCTGAACATGCCAGATACAGAGTGCGGTGCTCAGTCACAGTCATCATACTCCAAAGAGGACATTAATAAATCTTGTCTAGGTAAACCTAGACAAGAATGACAAGGATGGTCAATCAATGTGAGTACAGACTATAATTAAGCAGAAGGTAAAGCTGGTTTTATGGGCAGGTGACCTGTGCAGTTACCCCGAAGGTCACTGTCACTGATTGAACTGTGTCCTCTGCAAAAACATGCATAGAAATTTGGCTGGATTGTGATTACCAATATTGTGTATTTGGCCCCCACTTTGTGATTTTTCTATGCTGGATGTTAAAAGGGATTAGAGTGAGACTGTAAATCCCTTCCTAAGGTCAACTCCTTGCTTCATAGTAAAGAGAGTTTCCCTGGAGTGTGGCTTGCATCACTTTTTATCCTACAAGAGATAAAAGCAAAGGGAAGCAAGCAGAGAGTTGAGAACTTCATACTATCAAGAAAGCAGCATGGGGAGTAGAGCATATCCTTCAGGTCCTGCACAAAGGTCCTCCCCCATGAAAGACTGATGTAACAGCCAGAGATGACAGAAAGAAAGCCCTTCCCCTAGAGCAGACACCCTAAATGCAGACTTGTGACCTACTGGACTGTGCTACGAATAAAACTTTTCTTGGTTAAAGCCATCCATTTTGTGGTGTTTCTGTTACAGCAGTACTAGCTGACTACAACAGTCACTTACTTTAAGGCTCTGTTGCAGTCATCTTGAAATTGTAAATAATTTTATCTTTGAACTGGCATTATATTGAAGTCATATGGGAAGATAGAATATACATGCGAGCAGAGGAGATACATACAATATCCTTGCTGCCTCTTCCCCATATAGCATTTGTAATGCTCTATGAGCACAGAATTCTGGCAGATGCAGGATTTGTGCAAATTCAACGAGACCCAAAATGAGCATAGGAATAGCATGTTAGGTATGTCTGTTACTGAGCAAGTATTGGTACTGACACACAACGGGGTCACACTTTCCATTCGAAGCACAACTTGCTTCAAATGTGAACAAAAGCCAATGGGTCTACAAAACATTGAACGACTGGGACCCTATCATGTTCTCTCTTACTTATACTACTTTTCCTGTATTAGCCAACCTCTTGTGCTGAAAATAATTCCATAAAAGCGAAAGGTAGATTAACCTGTACTTATCCTTTTATTTCAGTCCTTTTTTGCTCACAAGCGGGTCAGAAGTAAAGAGCATTGCTAGACTGTGTGCATGTGAAGAAGTAAAATAAAAGCAGTTTGGTTTTGTGTCACGTTTGTGCACTTCTGGTAGGAACGAAATACATCTGCATGTACAAACTATGAAACCTGACCTGTGCAATTTCCATGATTTGGGGTATGAGTTAAATGCTTTTATATTGCATTTAAAACTGGCTTTGTACAATATATAGAAGAATAGTAAAATTCACGTTAAAAATTAAAAATTCAAATGTTCTGTCTCTGAATGAAATTAAATAGCAAATACAAAACAGCAGCACAAATTGAGAGAAACTGTGGAAGAAAAGAAAATATTTTGCATTTTAATATCTGTAATTATACTCCCCCTCCTTTTTCAAACCAGTGTGGCTGAATTTTCATTTTGCACTGGACACTCTGTGTCATATAGTCAGCTCTACGTGAGAACTCTAGATCAGTTAAATCACATTTGAGAATTCCAGGTGCCTCTCCTGCTAATAGGAGCCCTGGTGACGTAGTGATTAAGAGGTCAGTGGTTAACGGAAAGGTCGGTGGTTCACATCCACCAGCTGCTTCTTGGAAATCCTACTGATAAGTTCTGCTCCATCCCATAGAATTGCTGTGAATAGGAATCAACTTGATGGCAGTGGGTTTGTTTCTTTTGCTAGTTATATATAGTTGGATTAATTACTTGAGTGCTCTGTGCCTTAGATCTTCTCATATGGGAAAAGAAGATTTGATAGGGCTTTTGTACAAGAATTTTGCACTCAAAATACTATGTTTCTTACATCACAAGGACGTAGGCTGCACAATAATCAGATCTTTGTCTACCTTGTTCAAGAATGTGTCACAAGCATCTAAAGCCAAATTTGACAGATATTAATAGGTCAATAAATAATTGATAAAATAATGACTGCACCTGACATAACTAGATGATTGGTTCCCTAAATCTGGCCAGATTAGCAAGACCGTTTCTATTAAATATAGATTTCTGGGACCTTTCTTCATCAGCTTTTGATTTGATATTTTTTTAGAATAGGGGCCCAAAATATAGTTCTAATACTCTGTCTTGGTAATTTTAATGGATTCTAAGTTTGGAGGCCATTTTACTTTTAATACACCTCAACACTTTCATGCTTTTCCTTGTACTCAGTCCTCTGCCTGTTTTTCTCATTATTTTTCATTATAGGAACATGAAGGGTCTATCTCCTTCCATAATACAATTCGAGGGATAAAAGTCCAACTGTGTCTTAACATATCTGACGTCTGTATGGCAAGTTACCAAATTTGCTATACAAGAATTGTATTTCAGGATTAACCACCAAAACCTATATCAAAATTAATATTTCTCTTGAGATATCCTTAACACTTTAGTGAGAATTATTTAAGTTTCCAGACTCTAATAAATTCCTCTGAAATACTTCCACCTGTTGTTATAGATGAAGGATAGTTCAAAGGCACTAGCCGTCAGTGAAGCCTTGTTTGAGAAACTGGGTCCAGAAAAGGAAAGATCTCTCACATCAACTATGTCTCCTGTACAACTGTGCTTTCTGTAGGGCCTATAGATTTGCTAACATAGAGCTGACTTTCAGTACATTTCTACTGGACCCCATCCAAATAGGTTTAACTAAGTAGACAACTGAGGCATATGCCTGCATGTGAACACTGTAACTATTGTGTTTGAGATGTTTCAGCAGTGAAATGGAGAGTAGAACAGAGCTGAAATCCCATTGTTTTACTTCCCTTGGGCATGCACAGTTGCATTGACAGAGAGAAGGATGGTCTGCCAGTTCTTGTTTTTCCAACAAATATCACCAGTACTTAAATAGATCATGACCAGGGCAGCACAACAGGGAAGACAGTATCTCAGTGAGTGAGCCATGTGTAAGAAGAAGATCCCTGAGGACTTGTAAAGGTTAACTAAACAGAGAAACATTTTAATAGATACAACTGAAAATAACACAAGATGCATTTCAGATAACCAAAGTGGAGGACTCTTACAGTTATAGTACTGGAGTCTTATGCGAGTCTTCCAATCATATATATGGCACCTAGAACCAAGTGAGATTGTGCCTGAGCACTGAGGAAAAGAGAAATATCATCTGGTGAATTCCGAGGCAGTCTTTCCCTCAACTGTACAGAAAATAAATCAATGTGGTATTTCTGAAAATCAAATGGGTTAGTGTCTTAGGCTGAGTTTTCCAGGGAAGTAACACCAATAACTTGTATATGTACAAGGAAAGATTTATATAAACAGCTCACACAGTTGTACAAGCTGAACATCCCAATCCTGGCACAAGCCTCACGTGGCTGCGAAAGCTGGTGAACCCAAAGTCAGCAGGTCAGTGACTAGAGTTCTAGATCACTGGGTGTGTAAGTCAGCGGATCCCAAGCTGGTGGTGAGACTGCAAGGTCTAAGCTGACTCACGGAGCTGCGGAGGCTGGCCAACTGTGATAGGCAGGTCAGGAACAGGGCTCTCACCCGCTGGCTGTAGGCGTTCATGAATCCAACAGCTGCTGGTTCAGGTTTAGGAAACAGACCCAACAGAGAGCAGGAGCTGCTGGCAAATGAGCAGACAGGAAGCAGGCGGTGGAAGATGGAGAGACAAGAGCTGAGGGCTGGGAAGCCACCACCAGCCCTGCCCCTGCTACTTGATACAGAAGCCAAACATGGAGTTGCCAAGTTGATACAGTCTTAACTACCACAGCTAGGAATCAAGCCACATAGGTGTTTGCCCTAGCTCTGCCATCCTGGCCTGGAAAAATTTTATGACCTTTCAGTGTCTCATTTTTTTCTTACCTAAAAATTCAGAATAAAGATCTTCCCCAGATTATCTTACAGAGTTGATTAAGAATCAGATGAGATTCTATATGTGGAAAAAGCCAGACAAAGAAATAAAGCATGCTACAAACGCAAGATCAGTTGATGAGAAAGAACATTTTTATCGTTTCTAGAATTAGTTACACTAATCTCTGATTTTGAAAAGGAAAGGTACTTGGTCAGCAATATTTTAAAAACTTTCTCACATACTGCATGTAGAATTTTTAGTTAACTGTCTGTTTATTTTCTTAAAATGGCCAAAGGACTTACATAGATATGTAACATAAAGAATACATCTCCCTGGTTTAAAATGGAAGACTGTGTCTGCCAGTATCCTTTTGAAATTTGGGGTTAACTGTCCTGTTAAATCTGTTAAAACTGCTGAAGAAGTTATAAAGACATGCGGCCTAGAGAATATGTCCCTCTGGTTTAAAATGGCAAGGCACATCAACTTGTGTCATATTGTGTTCCTGTGACAGCAGATTGCTATGCACATTCACATTCCCAATAAAAATCTTACTTGGTAAGAATCATTTGCTACAAATTTAATAAGTCCCACATCTGATTTCCAGTGAAAACTGCATTTGAATTAACCATAAAAAAATGTGGCACAAAAGAAATCAGTGGTCACTACTACAGGTTGGAAGAGCTGGTTTAGATTCCCCGGGCACTGGAGACAAATGAAAAATCCGTTAGAGGTCAGCTGACTTGTGGCATTAGTTTTGTAATGATTAATTCTGAGAGTTTTACTTTGATATGGATATAGGAGGTGCAATTGTTAGTCTTGTTAAACCTGGTTGCCTAGAGACAGCTGACTGATTAGAATATAGTTGCTATTTGCATCTATAATTATTACGATTGCTATTACTGTGGTAGCTCTCGGTGGGATCCTGGAAACGGTAGTATGGTATAGCATTTCACACTTATGTCTGCGAAAACTCCATATATATCCCACTGAAAAAGATTTGTAATGTCTCCTGCTTGCCATTTCAATGAACTCATTTAAACAATAATGCAATTATTTGCTCTCAGCTTATATATTAGCTTCCTTTTCAATCCCATCATGAAGCAGAATCAGAGGTTATCACCACAGATGAGGGCAGGAGAACAAAACCATTTTGAGAAAAGAATATCAGAGATTGATTGTGCCCCAGTCCCCACCTTATAATTGAGTAAATGGCAACTTAAAATAAAAAAATCCCAGTGTGAGAAAGACAGAAGAGTTTTTCTTTTCACTTGTGATCATATTAGCAGGTAATAAATAACATGAAAATAGATTACATTTTTATTTGTTTATAGTGAAGCTCGGGACAGACTCTTCAAAACTGGTGCAGAAAGGATACAATCAGTGTTGGTTTGAGCAGGAATTTCACTGTATGTATTTTGTTCCTCAAAGAAATGAAATCACAGCAAAGACAGTACACCTGCATCACGCTGTTACATAGGCGCTTGCTACAAACAGCCTTCACAAGCAGGAACTTTGAAAAATCATTGCAGTCATTACAATGGAAGAACAAAAGGTGCACAGTCAACTGTGGAGAAAATTCCACATGTGTCGGGTGTCTCATGTTCTCTGGGTATCACAGAATAAATTACAGCACCATGCCCCATGTGGAATTTCTCTATGGTTTCCTTATGAGGAGCCAGAAGCAGTGCACAATATTTGACACTGTCTACATAGATACAGATGTATACACACACGCACAAGCTGTCTACCAGCACCATCTCCTAATTCTACATTCTCTCTTTCTTTTTTAAAGCCTTCCCAGGGTACGTTTTTTGTTTGTAGAATTTATTTTTCCTACCCAGGACACTCTCCAACATGCAGCAGATTCTTGGGTAGGTGTAAAAGATGCCTCGATCTATTAAAAAAACGTGATATTATTCTGTAAGTACAGATCGTTCTATAAAACAGTTTCTCTTATGCTCATCTCTGTCCGTAAATGTATCTCACATAGTCAATGGAACTGTGTAAGAATAAATATATCATTTATTTTGTAGAACTCATGGGAGAGTCTACATAATTAAATGTGATGCATCATACACCACTAAAAAAGGGTCGTTGAAAATGATTTGGACTCCTCTGGAGATAGTGGTGGAACTAGACTGAGACATATTTTCTGCTGGATTCCTTACCAGTTTTACTTGCTCCCTTTAGGAAACATGGTCAGCATTTAGCAAGAGATATTTGTCAGTGCCTCCTGTATTCCACAGGTCATCGTATTTTGGATTTCTCCCTTTGTCCTTCGATACCAAGTATTTTCTTGGTCTCTCCCTCACAACAACCTGCCTTTGTCTTATTTCACTAGCTTCCTTTATTTTCTTCTTTGGATATAACTCTTGACTTTGCGTCTAATCTATGATCTGTGGTTATCGTCTGAAGCTTGGAGCTACAAAAGAGTAGTTTATAAGACCTTCTTACTCTGGTCCACAAAAATAGTGCTGCTTCTTGTGATCAGCTGCAAGGAAGAGAGTGACTGCTGGGTTGATTAGATGGATGCCTTAAAGCAAAAACAGAACTCATGCTGTCAAGGCAATTGTAACTCACAGTGACCCTATGGGACAGAATAGAACTCTTCCATAGAGTTTTCAAGGAGCAGCTAGTGGATTCCAACTGCTGACCTTTTGGTTAGCAGTCTGAACTCTTAACCACTACCTTATCAGGTCTGATGAATGCCTCACTAGGCTGGAAATTAAATGACAATTAAATCTGAGTTTTTTATTTGGTGTTTTACTGTGGGGCTCTAAGACAGTGAATGAGTCATGACATCAGTTTATGTATAAGTTAACAGATTATTAAATGTGTTAATAATAGTAATTAAAATGTAACATGGTTGAGTATAGAAAGCAGAGAATTGACAAGAGTGATACAATATCTCCATACCTTTGTTTCGTCCTAAAATAGGGCTACACTCCAGAGGTAACCTAAGAAGAACCATTCTCCTCCCTTCCTTAGGCGTTATAAGCAGAAAGAAAAAAATAAAAAGGCACACCACTTGTCAAGATTTCCAAAAGCATTTTAAAAGTATTTTGCCCTTCTAACACAACATATGATCATTGGAGAGAAAGTTGATGTCTCAAAAACATGTGAAGAACATAAAAATTATCAATAATATCAATAGGTGAACTATTTGGTGTTCATTTCTTCTCTTGCATATTACCTGACTACCTAGGTATGGGCTATGGTTTGAAGCAACACTTCTTAAGGTAATGCTAGCAACTTCGAATAAAGTTTCCTAAATAACGCCAGTCTTTATTCTTCCTAAACACAAATGTTATTATGTTTCTCTTTTAATGTGTTCCTCTGTCTAAAGTTTAAGTCCTCAGGTTGATTAGTCACTCTGTTGATTATTTCAGCAGTAAATTATTAACGTCAGTTAATTGGAATTCTAATTGACAAAAAGGTGAACAATGTATTAATCATAAATTCCATGAGTCACTTTAATTTGATATTGCTACTGATATCACCATGACAATAGCTTTTCTATTACTTATTGTTAGCCTGTATAATTTTTCCTTCTCCTGGGAGCTGCCAGATTGTGGTTCCTAATGACAATGTTAATATGTCTTTGAATAATAAGCAGAATTTATTATGCTATTAACATGCATAGCATTATTTATGTTGGGTCTGTCAATATTATAATCACATTTTGCATGTGATATATTTTTCTCATGTTGTCAATGTCTTCATTAATACACATTTACATGTGTTACTAAACTTACGTGATGAATTTATTATGCAAAAAGAGTTATAATATGTAATCAGAAACTACAATTCAACACATCATTTTTATTTTTTATCATCTAAAGTATGTTGAATCCGTCCCAACTAATTAAAATCGTCCTGCATACCTGAACTGGAAGCTATCATAAAGTGAGATTCTTGTAAAATTATTTTAATGATCCATTACATGATTTATTTGTGCTACAGTTCATTAAAGGACATCACATCAGTAATATAAACAAAACTAAAAATGGTTATATTAGGTAAAATAGATTTTTTTGTGTGGATATTTATCTCTTACTATAGACATAAAGATGGCATCAAAGTAATTCAGCATATCATATTATTGTAAAATAATACATTGCAGAGTTCTTAGGATACAGAAAATGATCGCTTATGTCAGATGGGAAGACGCTCTCCACTGAGTCAATCAGACTGTGTATTCAATTGTGGGATGCTTTTCTCAAGCTCCCTGATGCAGAATGATAACCTGCTAGCTGTCATTTCTCCACTAAAGTGTCATTTCTTTTAGTAGAGAAGGCTTCAGGTCATTTTGCTAGTTAAAATGTAAAAACCTTCATCGTAATCCATAATCCCTTAACACAAAAGAATTTAGTTTTCCCTTTTACATTTTACCAGACATTGGAAAAAATTTGACCATTATGGTTCCCATAGTGACAAGAGAGGAAGCAGCAGTGATGGGAGGATCCACGTACAGTCTTTTCATTTCCTAAGCACTGGTCCCGTTGCTTTGTATTTACCTAAAGCAGAACAATTCTTGCCCTCATTGGTCCTAGTTTTGGATAATAATCACAAGGATAAGAAGCCAGCATGACAGTGGTGTATGCTCTCAACCCTACCTAAGTGCAAAATGAACCCTAACTACCCACTGGGTTTTCTCTTTTCTTTTTTTTAATGCAGATAGAAAAAGTGTCATGCTGTTAGTTGCCATTGAGTCATCATTGACTTACAGTGATCACATGTAGAACAGAATCATTACCAGAAACCTAAGTAGAGTTGATGCCCCTTGCTGCAAACCAGACAATCTTTAAGACAGGAATGAGATGAGAAGCAGGATGTTTTCTTGTGTAGTGGTACACAAGAGACAGAGACGATACATTCCTCCAAAGTTTGCCTCCCAGAAATGAAGACTAGCTAGAGGTCTTATAGGAGAAGAGGATAAAGATTTCAGGAGTCCTAGGAATTTGTAGAACATTAGTCTCTTTTAGGTGGTCACAGCGGTCACGTTCCAGATGTGTTGATACCTGAATCAGTGCTTTGGGCCCGGAGGTGGTCTGGCCGTCGTGTATGCTCCTGGCAGACTCCTCTGTTTGTCTTTAATGGTTTTTAGATTATTATCACTTGTGTTTCCACAGTCCTAAAGAGAACGTAAGTTAGTCCTTAGTGTGAGAGAAACTAAGGGACACAATGGACTCGTGTGGAGACCGAATTAAGAAACAAAGTGGTGCAGGTTACGTTCACGGCACGGCCACTTGTTTTGCTCTGCTTATTCCAGTTAAGCATCTCCCGGTCTTGAGCCATCTTCGTGTTTGCTGGTATGCTCAAGTCCATTGTGGCCACTGCATTTTGAGTGCCTTCCAACCCTGGTGGTATAATGGTTAAGAGCTGCGGCTGCTAACCAAAAAATTGTCAGTTCAAATCCACCGTGCACTCCTTGGAAACCCTATGGGGCAGTTCTACTCTGTCCTGTGAGTTGGAATTGACTCAATAGCAACGTGTTTGGTTTTCTTTCCTTTCTTTTGTTTTTTTTTTTGGTTGGTCCAACCTATAGTGCTCATCTTCTAGCGGTATATCAGACATTGTTCCACTGCTATTCGTGAGGTTTACACTGGCTAATTTTCAGAAGTAGATCACCAGACCTTTCTTCTTAGTCTGTTGGTCTATAAGCTCCACTGAAACGTTTCTACCATGGGCAACCCTGCTGACATTTGAAATACTGGTGGCATAGCTTCCAGCATGATAGCAACATGCAAGCCGCTACAATAGAACCAACAAACAGACTTAATCGAAACAACTCCCCTGCCCACAGTCTTCTAATACAGTGTTCATGCACGTGTGTATGCTCATTTAATCATTTATTTATTATTAAATAAGCGCTTGTATGTACTCTGCTCTATGTGTTATGCTCATCACCAGAAATGTAAAAGTGAAAGTCAACAGTTCTTGCTATTAAGGACCTTCCAGTTTATCAGGAGTGATAGGCTGTTCAACAAGCATTCCTGAATGAGCAAGAAAATGTTTCAGACGGGAAGTCAATGTCTTAGGTGTGGCCAAGAGGATAAATGAAGGTCATAACTAAGGGAAGATTTGATGGATATAAAGATTTTGCCAGGTAAGGAAAGAGGCATGTGTGAAGTTTCTGGAGTGAGCAATTATACTGAAGCCTGAAAACCAAGGTCTTACTGAAGCAGCAATGTGTTAATGTTTTGGGTGTGGTAATTTAGGTGGTTTCCCTCCAGGTGATGCTGGCATCCAGTAACCCAGTAGAGACTAAATGCTAGGATTTTTGACCCTCAGTTTATTGCAGAATAATATAAATTCCTAACAAAAAGCTTTCATAGAAATGCAATTGAAATAAATCACATACATAGTGGCACATTTATGGCATTATGAGGAAGAAAAAATCTTGCTGTGTTAAGCAAGCTTTAATTTTAGCTTATGAAGGATATAATTCTTTTGCATCCTAGGCAAAAAAGCTTTTCAGAGTACAGGTACTTTCTTTGACATGTGAATTAATATGTAATGCTAATTAATACTACGGGGTCACAGGATTAAATATATAATTCATCCTGCCAGTTATAATACATCTGCAGAGAGCAGTGAGATTAACCTCATGTTTATACAAAAAAAAAAAAAAAAAATGTGTCTCTGAGGCTTAGAATACAGATTACATATTAAACTACAGGGGAGCTCAAGAGAGTGACAGTATCCTTAATGGGTGGATATGCACTATTGCAGGTCAACTGACTGGAGACATCACTGCTTTCATGGTGCCATGAGAGCTTTCTTCAATATGTTGTATGTGAAAGGTTTGTATGGGTGAAGAAAGAGGCTTTACAGGGAACTGTACTCTGATTTCAATATGCTGGCTTTGAGATGACCTTTAGAGTTCCAGAACTGATTCAAGCAATAGTAATTACTCTCCAGAAATCTTGGCGGTGTAGTGGCTCAGTGTCACATCTGCTAACTGAAGGTCAGCAGTTTTAATCCGCCAGGTGCTCCTTGGAAATTCTATGGAGCAGTTCTACTTTGTCCTATAGGGTCATTATGAGTTGCAATCAACTCAACAGCAGTGGGTTTAGTTATTCCTTTGGTAGTAACTTTGTTGGAACTGAAGGGGTTTCTGAGGGATTGTTGATACTTGGCCGTGCCTGAAATTAAGTGCATCCTTCTATTCCAAGATGTATTTTTGAATGAGCAAAATCTCTATGTTTTTCTCCTTGACTATTTACACTAATAAGTCAGATGGTGATGAGACATACCTTACTTAGACAACATGTTCTTGAGAAGTCTTGAAAACAGTGTGAAAAAAAATCATCTGAAAATGCATTGTAACGAAATTATAGATGCAGAAATTAGAGCAAACGTATTAGGAATGAGAATGTAGGTAAGCATGTTAAATTTTCCTATGAAAAGATGGAGATTCTCATATTGAGAAAAAGTTAATTCTAGCTGTATGTGGATTACAAGGGAAAGCATGTATCATATCATATTCAAGAAAATTTCAAAGTAGAATTATTTACATCAGAAAACAAAACTTACAGGAACAGTATTAAGTAGGACAGAAAGCTATGTTTCATAGTAATGATTATAATTCACAAAAAGATTTATACATCATTAATCATTATTTCCAAAACAACACAGTATCAAGATATATAAAATAAAAGCTTACAGTAGCATGACAGAAACGTGATAATACAAAAGTCGTACTGAGGGATTTTAAGACACGTTACTTAAATTCCCTCTGAAACTGACAGAACATGATTAAAGATAGAGAGGTACACACAAATACAAGAGTTATTGCCAACATGATGCAGTCACCAGGTGAAGACTTTGGAAGAGATGATCCATAGCACACCAGTGGTTAGCTTTAGATGTTTTTTAAAGCTCATTTACATGGAGTCATGTATTTTCTGACAAATTCTTTTTTCTCCATTAATTTTGTCTCAGATTTCACCACGTTGTGTGTAGCTATAATTTATTCATTTCATTTCACTGCTGCATGTTATTCTTGTAGTCTAGAATTTGTTTATTCATCCTACTACTAATGTTCAGTAAGAAGGTTTCCCATTTTTGTTATGCCTGTAAACACTGACAACTTTCCTATGTGCTCATGTGCAAAATTTTCTTATTTTAATTGACACAGGAATTGATCATGTAATATGGATCATGCTGGATCATATGATATGAGCATCTTCATCTATACAAAATAACACTGGGTTATTTTTCGAGATATTTGCATACATTAGATCCTCCATGCGAACGGCGTAAGTGCTGTTTTCTTTTTTTTTTCTCCAAGCATTCGCTGGCACTTGGATACTTTTTGTTTATTCCAAACTGGTGCAAATATAATGGTCACTCGTTTTGTTCTTCGTTTACCTCTACTGATTGCTAATGAGAATGAGCGTCTTCTTTTGTATTTACTGATCGTTTAATTTTCTTCTTCAGTGAACTAGCCAAGTTTCTCAGTCTTTAGATCAGATAGAAGTGTGACTATTACACTCTCATACTTTAAAGATTTGTTTCCAAATATTAAGTATTGTTTAACAATAATTTTCTCTTAATCTGCTAAAGCTAGATGACTTCCATTGTTGCTGCTGAAAATTCAGCAGTCAGTGGTCTAACTGACACTCCTTGAAAGGTTATTAGTATTATTATTATTTTTTCCTCTCAGAATGATTTTAGAGGTTTTTTATTTGGTGCTTTTTAAGTGCCTAGTTGTAAATTTCTTTTCACTTATTCTTTTGGAATTTGATTGGCTTCTTGATAAGAGTGCCTTTAATTATTTCTGGAAACTTCTCAACCACTAGACCTCTCTGAATAAACTCCTCTATCTTCAGACTTATTAGACTCTATCATTCTATTTTCTATGTCTCTTAATATGTTTCAACTCTTTTTTACTATCCATTCTGCATTCTGGGAAATTTCCATAGAATTATTTCACAGTTCATTAATATGTTCTTTTATTGCATCTAATAATTACAGCCTGTCCATGAAATTTTTATACATCTTTTTAAGTTGTGAAATAGTACATTTCCAAAAGTTAAAGTTACTCTGTTCTCCTAGGACAAATTCAGTTTCGTCACAGCACAGTCACAGATTTACTTATTCTTGGATCACTTTTCTACTATGTTATTTTAAATTTTCACATTTGTGTTCATAAATGGCATTGTACTGTGACTTTTCTTTCTCCTGTTTTCCTTTGTATTTGTCTTCTCTCCTTCTCATGGCTTTGTCTATGAATGTTGTGCTACATAGAGTTTGTAAACCTTGCACTATAGACATTTTAACCAGAAATTCTTGGCTGTCGCAGGCTGTCTCATGCACTGTAGGATATGTAGCATAGCAGGATATCTACTCATTAGATGTCAGGGACACCACTCTCCACCACTAACCGTGACAGTCAAAAACCTTTGCTCAGACACTGCAAAATGGCTCCTCTGGGTTGAAATTTCCTCACTTGAGAACTGTTGTGCTAGCAGGATGATTGGAAATACAGAGATTAAAATTCACCCAAGAAAATATAGCACTCACACTTTTTAAAACTGTCAAGGTCATGAGAGACAGAGAAAGACTGAAACTGCACCAAACTGGAGGAAACAAAATCAACATGACATGCATTTTCTTGAACAGAATCCTGGAACAAAGAGGAGAGACAGTTTTTAAAAATTATATTGAAATTTGAACAGAATCTGTGGATTGAGTGGTGGTGGTTTACTAGTGCTTATTTTATGACAAAGGCTTGTATGATAACTAAAAACTTGCCCTTACTTTAGGGAAAAACACACTAGAGTATTTAGGTAGTGGACTGGTTGGGCATCATGTCTACAGCTTGCTGTCATTACACTTAGAAAAAGACTAAGCAATGATCATAGTAAGAGAAGTTGAGATAGAATGAGAGAGACAGCAAGAATGAGATAAAATGTTAATAGTAGATAAATCTAGGTGAGGTTGATAAAGAGTCTGTGTAACATATTTCTAACTTTAATTTTGAAATTATTTCCTAAAAGTTTTTTAAAATAATAAAATGTGACATCAGTATATGTTGCTCATTTTACACTGCATGCCGAACAGTGACATGTATAGAAAGACAGGAAGAAAAGTGTTCATGGTATATGAAAAATACTCTAACAATTTTAGCAATAAATAAATACATTTTAGAAAAAATTAATGCTTTTAACTGAAGAAGTTTTGAGTGTGTGGTGGCTTTAGTTTAGCCTTGTATGTTTAACCATTTTAAACTTGCTTTTCCATCTTCCTTCTTCTGTAATGTGATTAGCAACTTTTTGCTATTGTTAGCTGCCACTGAGTCAATTCCAATTCATAGAGACCCTAAGAACAACAGAACAAAACACTGCCTGGTTCTGTGCCATGTCTGTAGATTTATTTATTTATTTATTTATTTATAATTCTTAAGCCCATCGTTGCTCCCATTTGGTCAATCCATCTCCTTGAGAGTTTTCTTCTTTTTCACCGATCCCCTACTTTACCAAGCAAGAAATCAAAAGGCATGTTGCACTGGAAAAATTTGCTGCAAAAGACCTCTTTAAAGCGTTGAAAAGTAAAGATGTCACCCTGAAGATTAAGGTGTGCCTGACCCAAGCCATGTTATTTTCAGCTGAATGGCATGCATGTGAAAACTAGACAATGAGTAAAGAAGACAGAAGAAGAATTGATGCCTATGAATTACAGGGTTGATGAAGTTTTGAATGTATCATGGACTGACAAAACAACAAACAGATCTGTTGTGGAAGAAGTACAACCAGAGCACTCCCTGGAAGCAAAGATGGTGAGTCTGTGTCTTACATACACTGGACATGTTAGGAGGGATCAGTCCCTGGAGAAAGACATTGTGTAACTACCCCTTAAGACTTCCTAAAACCTGTGTTCATATCAAGAAAAGAATAGGTCAGAATAGAAGGTGATGCAAAAAAAATCTGAGAAGGCAGCCAGACATGCTTGAAAGAGCATAGGAAGACAGAGAAGTAAAAATTTTCTCTCCCCCAAATCACTGAGACTGTATTCCCACCTATGAAACATTTCAGGTGGCAGAACAGATGAAACGAACTATTTTAAAAAAGACTATATCTCAAAATGGCTATTAACACAAAGTCATTGCACAAAAAAATGGCTAAAAGTGAATAGAAATTCATTCAATTCATAATCAAGTGAAAATAGTCAAGTCCTAGTGAAGATGCTTGTAATGAAGTTTTTTTTTCCATACTCAGGTCCTAAATTTAATCAACTGTAATTACTTTTCCATGATAGTCAATCTTTTATATCTCTGAAACTAGTATTTGCTTTAAATGAACATGCACATTTTTATCATATGATAATCTACCTGTTCTAGTCATTCTTTTTGAAGGGGATTAAAAAAATTCATACTTACAGAAGGCCAAAGCTTGTAGTAATATGCCTCAGATGTGAAATACTGAACATACAGTATGTATCCAGGTGGAAGAACTTGGATGGTGATCACTTCATTCTTAGGTACCAGTTGATGAAAATTATCAGACTGCTGATTCTGAAACAAGAGTTTAACGTTACCAGTTCTAAAATTTTGTCTTGTAAACGCTTAAAGGTAACAGTATTAAGATCGCACAACAGGTAATAATAACCGAATGCTTATTACATGTCAAACACTGCTTCTAGTACTTTATATGCCTTATGAGTATATAAATAATCCTTATAAAGCTATGCTAATTAGGCATCATTATTAACAGTATTTCACTGATGATAAAACTGAGTCTGAGATGCACTGTTGCCTAAAATCTCTACCTATTATTTCAAGTTTTCATTCCCAGCATAGTAGACCATAGGACCACTGGATAAAAATAGCCAATACTGGTCCATCTGAGCTCTCTGATGCCTAGGATATCGATATTTATGTGTTCCATTTCATTTTTGGCTGTTTCCAGTTTTCCTAGATTCATACTTGGTACATTCCATTTTCTGGTTATTAATGGATGTTTGTGGCTGTTTCTTCTCATTTTGAGTCGTACCACATCAGCAAACAAAGATCTCAAAGGCTTTATTCCACTCGCAACATTAAGGTTCCCTCTGCTTTGAGGAGGCAGCCCTTCTCCGTTCGTCTTCTGAGTGCCTTCCAATCTGGGGAGCTCGTTTTCTGGCATTGTATCTGACAATGTTTTACTACTACTCATAAGGTTTTTCCTGGCTAATTCTTTTTGGAAGTAGACTCCTAGGTCCTGCTTCCTAGTCCATCTTAGTCTGAAAGCTCAGCTGAAGCTTGTCTACCGTGGGTGACTCTGCTGGTACCTAAATACCAGTGACATAGCTTGCAGCATCACAGCAACAAATGAGCCTCCACTGACAGACAAGTCAGGGCTGCTCATTCTGTTTTTACTCCTCCTATCAGCTAAGAAACTCAATCAACACAATCTTCCCAGAATTCTGCACAATGGTTTCCCACCAGCTAAGATACCAAATCAATGCAATCAGGCCAGAACCCTGAAGGACAGAACACTCTCCCACTAGCTAAGGCACCCAATAAAGGCAACCAGCCCAGAATGAAAACTTCAAGAGACAGAGAGTTGCATTCATCATCAAAAAGAACACTTCAAGATTTGTTCTGAAATACAATGCTGACAGTGCTAGGATAATATCCAGATGCCTACAAGTAAGGTCAGTTAATACAACTATTATTCAAATTTATGCACCAACCACCAAGACCAAAGATGAAGAGACTGAAGATTTTTACCAGCTTCTGAAATCCGAAATTGACTGAACATGCCATTAGAATGCATTGGTAATTACTCATGACTGGAATGCAAAAGTTGGAAACCAAGAAGCAGGATCAGTAGTTGAAAAATACAGCCTTGGGGATAGAAATAATGTTGGAGATCACATGATAGAATTTTGCAAGACTAACAACTTCTTCATTGCAAATGTCTTTTTTAACCAACACAAATTACAACTGTACACATGGACCTCACCAGATGGAATACACAGGAATGAAACTGACTATACCGGTAGAAAAAGGCAATGGAAAATCTCTGTATCAGCAGTCAGAATAAGACCAGGTGCTGACTGTGGCACAGAATATCAAGTGTTCATATGCAAATTCAAATTGAAACTGAAGAAAAATAGAACAAGTTCATAAGAGCCAAAGAATGACCTTGAGTATACCTTTGCTGAGTTTAAAGACCATCTCAGGAACAGATTTGATGTGTTGACCACTAAAGACTGAAGAGCAGACAAATTGTGGAATGCCATCAAAGACATCATCCATGAAGGGAGCAAGAGGTCATTAAAAAGGCAGGAAGGAAATAAAAGACTGAATTGGGTGTCAGAAGAGACTCTGAAACTTGCTCTCGACCATCAAAGAGCTAAGAAGAAATGAAGGAATGGTGAACTAAGGACCTAAACAGAAAATTTCAAAGGACAGCTCGAGAAGACAAAACAAAGTATTATAAAGACATGTGCAAAGCGCTGGAAATGGAAAATCAGAAGGGAAGAACACATTCTGCATTTTTCAGGCTGAAAGAGCTGAACTATAGTTCAAGCCTTGAGTTGCAATAGTGAAGGAGTCTACAGGGAAACTATTAAACGACTCAGGGAACATCAAAAGAAGATGCAAGGAACACACAGAGTCATTATTTCAGAAAGAACTGGTCTATATTCAGCAATTTGAAAAGGTAGCATACGATCAGGAACCGATGGTGCTGAAGAAAGAATTTGAAGCTGCACTGACGACACTGGCAGAAGACAAGCATCCAGCAACTGATGGACTATCAGTTGAGATATTTCAACAAACATATAGTGCTGGAATTGCTCACTCATTTATGCCAAGACATTAGGAGGACGGCTACCTGGCCAACTTATGAAGAGATGGATATTTATGCCTATTCTAAAGAAAGGTGATCCAACCAAACAAGGAAATTACCAAACAATATCATTAATATCACAGACAAGTAAAATTTTGCTCAAGATCATTCAAAAGAGATTGCAACAGTACATTGACAAAGAGCTGCCAGAAATTCAAGCTGGATTCAGAAGAGGATGTGGAACCAGAGATACGATTGGTGATGTCCAATGGATCTTGGCTGAAAGCAGAGAATACCAGAAAGATATTTACTTGTGTTTCACTGACTATGAGGAAACATTCCACTGTGTAGATCATAACAAATTATGGTTAACACTACATAAAATGGGAATTCCAGAACATTTAATTGTGCTCTTAAGGAATCTGTATGTGGATTAAGAGCAGGTTGTGTGACTAGAACAAGGGAACACTGCATGGTGTAAAGTCAGGAAAGATATGTGTCAGGGTTGTATCCTTTCACAATACCTTTCCAATCTGTATGCTGAGTAAACAATACAAGAAACTAAGTTATAGGAAGAAGAATGAGGCATCAGGATTAGAGGATGACTCATTAACAACCTGTTTCAAGCAGACAAAATCACCTTACTTACTGTAAGTGAAGACTTGAAACATTTTACTGATGAAGATCAAAGACCACAACCTTCAGTACGAATTGCACCTCAACAGCAGGAAAACAAAAGTCCCCACAACTGGAGCAGTAAGCAACATTGTCATAAACGGAGAACAGGCTGTAGTCCTCAATAATTTCATTTCACTTGGGTTCACAATCAGTGTCCGTGGAAGCAGCAGTCAAGGAATCAAAAGATGCATTGCACTGGGAAAATCTGCTGCATACGACCTCTTTGAAGTATTGAAAAGTAAAGATGTCACCTTAAAAATAAACAAGCCATAGTATCTTCAGTTGTGTTACGTGCACGCAAAAGCTGGACAATGAGCAAAGAAGACAGAAGAAGAAATGATGCCTTTGAATTATGGTGTTGGAAAAGAGCGTTGAATGTACCATGGACTGCCAAAAGGACAACCAGAATTGTTCTCGAAGAAGTACGACCAGCAAAGATGGCAAGACTGCATCTTATATACCTTGGGCATGTTTCCAGAAGGGATCAGTCCCTAGAGAAGGACATCATGTTTGGTAGAGTGGAGGGTCAGAGAAAAAGAGGAAGACCCTCAGTGAGATGGATTGACGCAGTGGCTACAACAATGGGCTTAAGCATAACTATGACTGTGGGCATGGCACAAGACTAGGCGGTATTTTGTTTTCTTGTTCACAGGGTCGCTATGAGTTGGAACTGACTTGATGGCACCAAACAACAACAACAGTAATTATTACTGTCTAGTAATTATCAGACAGTGTCTAGGTGGCATATACAGTTAGTGTGCTCTGCTGTTAACTGAAAGATTGGAGGGTCCAGTCCATCCAAAAGTGTAAGAAAGACCTGGTGATCTACTCTTGAAAATTCAGCTTTTGAAAAGTCTCTGGACCAGAGTTTTACTCTGACACACAGGGGTCACCATGAGTCAGAATTGACTAGGTGGCAACTGGTAGTGACTACCAGAGTAGAGACTGGTGCAAAAACTACGTACGATCTATTAGATAATATTGCTATATTATATGTAGAAGCAATTGAATTACTTTAAGGTCATGAAAGCAAAATTGAGGGACATTTATAGTTCCTCTTTAGTCTGAGACATTTTCTTCTAACAGTGCTCAATTAATGGTTATTAAAGGTGGTGAACAAGGTGGGTTCTTTATGTCATTTTTATGATTAAAATTCATTAGGCTACATTAGATTCCTATCTTGTCAAATTATATACAAATTGATTAAAATCAAATTTTGCTTTACTGGTTCCATGAGTGGAAGCAAGTCAACTTGACAAATATGTATCTATCAGTCAGTAAGACACTTCCTGTGGCATCTGCAGTAAACTGGGTAGCTGATTGAAGTTATATGGTTTAAAATGTAAAACCACAGAATTTCACACTGTAAGTGATATGACAGATATTTCAGAAAAATAAATAATTGAACAAAAAATATTTTCCTACTTAATATCATAAGAGACCAATTTAAGATTACATGAGAAACTGGCAGTGAAACAATAAACAGAATTTTAAACTTATCTTACAATAGTCTGTTTTTTTTTCCTGAGTTTTTCTAGGCCTTTAATATTACTGTACTTCCCTGGGTGTCTGTTATTTATAACAGTTCATTAAAATGATCCAACCAGCATGTACACAATTGATTAATGTCACTGTGATCTTTTTTTTTAAAAAAAAAATAAAACTGTGATTACACTCATTTAAAAATAGGTATTTGCAGTTCAACTCATGTTGTGCCATTAAGCCATTATACAATAATAATGTATAAACGTCTGGCTGTGGAATTTCTGCAGCATGCACTAATTACTTTACTGTCTATTAAAAGTTGTAATGAACCACTTAATCTATTGGATATACATATTTTAGATTGAAAAGCAAAATACACCATTCTTAAAAGGAAATTCTGCTCTTCCACATGAGATATTTTTTATGATAACTGTCTGTGTAAACTACTTCCAAGCTATTTATGTTGAACTAATTCTGACTGAACGTGCCATCTGGTTAAATAACAAAATTTATAACATTTTTGCTATGTCTAGATTAAATGAGTAGCGCAGCAATGATTTTTAACAGTAATATCAAGCAGCTAATGTCTGTAATGTTACTATAATGTACTTAGTTTTGCAAGGACAGCCTACCTTTTGTCTTGAATAGTAATACATCTCTCTAGCTGGCTATTTTCAGGTTTACCAGAGAAGCAATTTGGCTACAATATAGACTGAAAATAATTAAAATAAAATAAAGACCATTCACAGTATTATGGGTTTAAAAAATATCTTTCAGTGTTGGAAAGATATTCCCAAAGGCTAATATTTTAAGCTAGTTATAGTATCTTTGGAGCCCTGGTGGTGACGTGGTTAAATGTTTGGCTGTTAACCAAGAGGTTAACAGCTTGAATCTACCTGCTGATCCTTAAAAACCCTATGAGGCAGTTCTGTTCTATCCCATGGGCTCACTAAGAGTCTGAGTCAACTTGACAGGATTGGATTTGGTTAGATTTTAAAGTATCTTCCTCTCCCTCTCTCACTAACTAACATTCATCCCCAACAATGATTAGAATTTATATCTAGAATTATTTTTTGTGGGCAACAGTGCGATCAAGATTAACATTAGCAAATGATAGAATTGTAATGCAAAATTCCCAGCTACCTCACCACACTGTACCTTCCTTGGTTTCTCAAATCCCACCTTCAGAAAATCAGAATTAATAGCATTTTATGTGATTTTGTTAAAGGTTAGCTGATGTACATCAGGAAGGCCCAGAATAGGAAGAGATATAGAGCGTAGGGATAAAATAACAACTTCTATTATCAAAATAAAATTATATTTTGGCTTACTGCTATGCACTTCCACTGAGATGGAAACATTTATGTAAGCAGCTATAGAGTAATATTTCTCTGAAATGGGGTACTAGTGTGTCATTTACATGAATATTACATCCATTATCACTGTCAACAACAGCGAAATGGTAAATACTCCAGAAATATTTGGTAAACTAATGTCTTTTTAAGATCTTTTTTCAGGAAGATACATAGGTTAGAATTTTGCTGTACAAAATTTGCTGAGATCTATCATCAAAATACTTCAGAAAATTTTAAGTGAAGTAATTTCCTCCCTGCAAAGTTTGGAATATCTCCATCAGTTTAGTTAAATTTACACTTTACCCTCCAATTAGGAAAAGGGATACTGTAGGTAGCAGAACTGGCATCCCGGTGACAGTGTTTAACCGTTTTGCTGCCAACCAAAACGTTGTCAGTTTGAATCTACCGGCCACTCCTTGGAAACCCTACGGGGCAGTTCTGCTTCGTCTTCCAGGGTGATTGTGGGTAACAATCAACTCAGCTGCAACAGGTTTGGCTTTTGGAGTAGCAGAGCAATAGTGACAACCTGACAAAACAAAGAAGGATCTGTCTGGTTAAATTTTATACCAACAACTTTATTGGTAAACACAATCACAGAAGTATACTGAACATATCTTAAAGAATCCAAGATATAGTTGTCACAGTTTCATAAGTCACAAGCCATATCAACTCAATTCATATCCACACGTCTAGCAGATTAAGAATTTAAGAATATTGACTGAAATAGTTTTATTTTTGTTGTTTACTTTTTTCATGCTGGCAGTCTGTTAGTACATATGGAGTAAAATTTAGTCACTGTTCTCAAAAACAAAACTGACATCAAACTAATGGAGTGACAGAATGTTTTCTGCCTCTGACATACTTCAATTAGCTAGGGAGCATCACAGCCTATTACTACAGAATTTATGCTCCAGGTAGACACGATCGTATCTTTATACTTAAAACCACGAACAGTAGTATCTTTTATGGTGATGTGGTCATGTCAGACTATTCTGTTGTTTCCCATTATCTCTTCTACAATAGTTTACAATCCCTTAATGACCACTGCTTGAACTTTGGAACCAATTATTTCATTTGAGATTGCAGAGTGATGATTTTCTATCACTTACTCTTCATTTATTTCCTGGACATAATTCAATACAGAAGAAATTTCCCTAATACAGTAGAACTATTTTATTAGCCTCAACTATTGTTAATCCTGGAAAGACTCACTGCGTATTTATGTCTTTTCCTGTTATCAAATTTCAGAGTAATGAAATAGTACTCCTAGCAATTTCCATTAGAGTCTCACCAATTGTCACTCCTTCTTTCTTCCTTTTCCTTTTTTTCTTCCTTCCTTGCTCTCTCCTTCTTTCCCTCCCTCAGTCTCTTCCTCATCCTTCTCTGTATTCTTTTTTATTCTATTATTGATGGATTCTTGGCTTTTAAAATATATTCTAATAAATTACAATTATTATTCAGTCAATGTTCTGAGTCTCTCAAGAAGTAAGCTCTTCAAGTTTCATTCAAGTTTTTGTTTTAATAACCACATTAGTCTTTGAGAGTGTGTGTGTATGAAATATACATATATCTCCAAATTCTTATGCCATGAAAGAATTTTTACATTCAATTTTGAGTAATTACAATGAATCAAATAGTTAAAACTGCTCTCCAGTCTTTACATAGATCTCAGTCAACATAAATCAATCTACAGTAAATCATTTGAGTAAAAACTCAAAAGTGGATGGGATCTTTGTGTTGGTAAAGTTACTTTAAAACACAATAGTGTTGTGATCTCCAATAATTGCCAGCAAATTTCCATTTTTCAGTAAAGAATGTCTTAAACTAGCCCAAGCCAGAGCTGGCCCATCTTGCATGTGCAGAAGGGCTAGTTGTGATCTCAGCAGAGGATGCAGTAAAAGAAGGAAGACAATCATGTACCTCCTGTTTCCAGGTTGCCATAATTCCTGCTAGAATATTTTGTCTCCCAAGGAAACCTACACAGTTGCCATCTTGCTTCCTAAATCATATAGGAGCCCTACTTCCCCACAGCTTGAGGAAGTTCTGTCCAGCTAACTTTGCTCTGTGCATTGTGATAAAATTAATTTGTGTTTCTCAAAGACCAACGTCCAGATCATCAGCAGGTCTGAGCACATGAGACAGAAATTTTCTAGAGTTTGGCAACATTATTACTAACTGAATACCATAAATACTTACCATTGGAAAAGCATTTGGTTATTTGTCAACTTTTAGATCCACAGCATTTACAACTGTGGTAATAAATCGTGGATAACATTGCAGGTCTATGCCTGCATAATTTCATCTGCTTTCACAATTAATTCCAATTGCTGAGGTTGAAATAATCATGAAAGGCCTGGTGCTGCTTAAGGTAGATAAAATAACAAGTTTGGCCACACCATAACCTGTGCATACAGATAAAGTCTGTAGGTCCTGATCTCATCTGGTTTTACACTTAACTATTTAACCTAAAAATATCTTATGATTTATGTAGAATTTTTACAAAAGGAAAGATATGATATTCTTTAAAAAAAGAGAAGTGAAAAATTATATTCAGCCCATAAAAGTGCTCAGGAATAATGTCTAGAATTCATCCTCAAAAGATGAATTCATATTTTGTATAGGGAACTCTGGAGCTCTGGTGGCACAGTGGTTAAGAGACAAGGCTGCTAACCAAAAGATTGGTGGTTCAAAGCCACCAGCACCTCTATGAAAATCTATGAGGCAGTTATATTCTGTCCTATAGGGTCACTATGAGTCAGAATCAATGGCAATGGATTTTCTTTTTCTTTGGTATTTTATAAGTCAGAATCTCAACTTTTTTTCTTTCCTTTTAATAGGGTCCTGTCTTAGGCTGGGTTTTCTAGGAAAGCAAAACCAGTAACACATGTAGGTACAAGGAAAGATTTATAATATATACATACAGATAGATAGATAGATACAAATATAGGAAACAGCTCACATAATCACAGAAGCTGAGTGTCCCAAGTTCTGGCACAAGCCTCACGTGGCCTTGGAAGCTGAGGAACCCAAAGTCAGCAAGTAAGAGACCAGAGTTCTAGATCACCGGTTGTGTAGGTCAGTGGATCCCAAGCTGGTGGCGAGATGAAGCGACAGAGGCTGGCAAAACCAGGGTCAGCAGGTCAGGGAGCAGGAGCGGCAGAGGCTGGTGAACCCAGGATCGGCAAAGCAGGGAGTAGGACTCTCAAGTGCCGACTGTAAGGACTGATGAGTCCAACAGCTGCTAGTTCAAGTCCCAGAACCAGACGCTGGAAAAAGAGAGCAGGAGCTCCTGGCCACGTGAGTGACCAGCCGCTGTAGTAAAAGATCGCGAGATGAGAACCAAGGGGCAGGGAGCCACCACAAACCCCACCCTGCCACTTAATGCAGCAGCCAAATATGTAGTAGCCAAGTTGACATAATCCTGACCACCACAGGTACCCTACTTCAAGACATGAAGCATACCAAGTAATGACCCCAAGCATCCTGGGATAGGTCCTGGATGACTTAGAAAGCAGTGTAGGCAGCAATATCTTAGAAGAAGCCCAAATAAACACATGAGTTGTACTAGGAGTGGGGTTGAAGACATTCAAAATCACCCAGCTGGTAACTGGATTCCTGGATTCAAAGCTGTGCTAGAATCACTCTTGGTACCAAATGTCTTATGCTGGGTTCTCTAGAGAAGCAAAAGCAGTAAAGCATATAAGCACATATATGTAAATATAGAGAAAAATTTATAAGATGAAAATGGCTCACACAGATGCGAGAGGCTTGAACACTCCAAGTCTGTTGGTTTGGATAGAAGCCTCTCTTAATTCATGTATCCACAGGGACTGGTGACCTCAAGATTTCCAGGTAAAAGAGCAGGGCTCTTGCTCACAGGCTGTGAAGATCAATGAATCTCAAGACTGTCAGGCAAGACCACAGGAAAGTTGCTAGCTCAAGTCTCAAGAACCAGAGGTCAGGTGAATAGGAGCCAGCTGTAGAGTTCAAAATGAGGAAGAGCCCACAGAATTTGCTAGAATATCCATTTATATTCAGTGTAGACCACAGGCCAAAGGAAGTGATAAATAACACCACCATGCAACTATAAATCATGTCCCAGCCAAGTTGGCATACAACCTTAACTATCACAAGTATTAATCACAGCTTTGACTAAGATTTAAAACATACATTGAAAAATCAAACAGACACAAAATGGTTAATAAATATTGGCAAAAATATATATGAAGACTGAAAGTATTATGGGAGATACAGAAGGTTATTGCATAATGATAAAATTTTCAATTCTCCACAAAGATATAATAATTCTAGAAGTATGTGCATATAGGCTTTGAATCTAGAGAAAGGTACTTGGAAAAGGATATCATGCCTGGTGAAGTAAAGGATCAGTGAAAAAGAGGAAGACCCTCAATGAGAGACTGGCTGCAACAATGGGATCCAGGATGAAATCAACTGTGGTCGTAGAACAGGACTGGGCATTGTTTTGTTCAGTGGTACACAGGGCTGCTATGAGTTGGAACCAACTCAGTGGCAGCTAACAACAACAACAACAACAATCTGCTACCTGGTAAAATAAACCAAACCAAACCCACTACTATTGAGTTGATTCTGACACATAGCTGCCCTGTAGGACAGAGTAGATCTGCTCCAGGGAGTTTCCAAGGAGCACCTGGCAGATTTGAACTGCTGACCTTTTGGTTAGCAGACATAGCACTTAACCACTATACCGCTAGGATTTCCTGGTATATAGGCATTAATCTGGTTGTTGCCTTTTTATCCATACCCATTTCAAATGACAATCAAAAACAGTTTACCTTCAGCTGAGAAGGCCAGCAATATACCTTCAATTGCCTACCTCAGAGCTACATCAACTGTTCAACTGTGTGTCATAATTTGCCTGCAAGGAACATGATCACCTTTCCCTTCCTCAAAATGTCACAGTAGTCCATCAAGTTGATGACATTATACTGACTAGACTTAATAAGAAAGAAGTACCAATGACTCTGGATTTATTGGTAAATTATTTGTGTGTCTGAGTGTGGGAAATTAATCCTACAGAAATTCAAGCACCTGCCACCTTAATGAAATATAGAAGGGTCCAGTGGTACAGGTCATGCTGAGATATTCCTTCTAAAGCAAAGGGTAAATTATTGTGTTGGGCTTTTCCCACAACACTAAAGTAGGTGCATTGCCTCTTTGGATTTTGGAGATAGCATAATTCTCTTTGGGGTGTGCTACTTTGGCATGTTTATCAAGGGAAACTAGTCTGAGTGGGGCCTAGAACAACAGAATGTTCTGCAACAGGTTTAGGTTGCTGTACACACAGCTCTGCCACCAGGGACATATGAGCCGGCTCATCGAATGTTTCTTGAGGTGTCAGTGACAGATAAAAGTACTGTTTAGGGTGTTTCGTAGGTCCCTATTGCTCAATCACGGCAAAGTCCTCAGAATTTTGGAGGGAAGCCCTGTTATCCTCTGAAAATAACTCTTTTGCTTCTCAGAAACAGCTTTTGGCTTGTTACTAGGTCTTAGTAGAGACTGAATTCATAACGATGGGACACCAAGTCACTCGGTGGCCTGAGCTGCCCATCATGAACTGGGTGTTGTCTGATCCACAGTCATAAAGTTGAACAGGCACAGCAATACTCTATCATTAGACGAAAGTGGTATATTGGAGACTGGGCAAGAACAGGATCTGAAGGCACAAGGAAGTTCCATGAGAAAGTAGCTTGAATACCTATGACCTCTGCTCTTGTCGCATTACCTTCCATTTACCAGTCTGCACCTATGGCTTCATAGAGAGTTCCTTATGATCAGTTGACTAAAGAAGAGAAACTTGCACCTGGCTTACAGATGGTTCTGTGTGATATGCACACACTACTTGAAAGTGGATAGCAGCAATACTACAACCCCTTTCTGGAAACTCACTGAAGGACAGTGGTAAAAGGAAATCTTCCCAATGGGCCGAACTTCAAGTTACACACCTGGCTGTTCACTTTGCTTAGAAGGAGAAATGCCTAGATATGCAACTGTATACTGATTCATAGTCTATGGTGGATGGTTTGGCTGAATGGTTAGGGACTTAGAAGGACCATGATTGGACAACTGGAGGTACAGAGGTATGGGAGAAAAAGTGTATCTTAATCATGTTTGTTGTTGTTGTTAGGTGCCATAAAGTCAGTTCTGACTAATAGCGACCCTGTGAACAACAAAACAAAATATTGCCTGGTCTTGTGCCGTGCCCACAATCGTCATTATGCTTAAGCCCATTGTTGTGACCACTGTGTCAGTCCATCTCATCGAGGGTCTTCCTCTTTTTCTCTGACCCTCCACTCTATGAAACATGATGCCCTTCGCCAGAGACTGATCCCTCTTTATAACATGTCCAAAGTATGTAAGACACAGTCTTACCATCTTTGCTTGCAAGAAGCACTCTGGTTGTACTTCTTCCAGAACAGATCTGTTGGTTCTTTCAGCAGTCCACAGTACATCCAACATTCTTCTCCAACACTGCAATTCAAAGGCATCAATTCTTCTTCCATCTTTTTTGTTTATGCTCCAGCTTTAATAAGCATATGATGAAATTGAAAACACCATGGCTCAGGTCAGGTGCATTTTAGTGTTCAAGGTGACATCTTTACTTTTGAATAGTTTGAAGGGTCCTTTGCAGCATATTTTCCCAAAGTAACACGCCTTTTGATTTCTTGAGTGCTGCTTCCATGGCTGTTGATTGTGGAGTCAATTAAAATGAAATCCTTCACAATCTCAATCTTTTCTCCATTTGTGATAAAGTTGCTTACTGGTCCAGTTGTGAGGATTTTTGTTTTCCTGATGTTGAGGTGCAATCCATACTGAAGGCTGTGGTTCTTGATCTTCATCAGCAAATGTCTCAAATCTTCTTCATTTCCAGCAAGTAAGGTGGTATCATCTGTGTAACGCAGGTTGTTAATAAGTCATCCCCAATTCTGAAGCCTCATTCTCCTTTGTAGAAACCAGTTTCTTTGATTATTTGCCCAACATACAGATCAAAAGTGTATAGTGAAGATGCAACCCTGAAGCACACCTTTCCTGACTTTAAAGCATGCAGTGTTCTCTTGTTCTATTCTCCCAACTGCTTCTTGATCCGTGTACAGATTCTTCTTTGTCATCTAGTGCTGCTATAACAGAAATACCACAGATGGATTGCTGTAACAAAGAGAAGTTTATTCTGTCACAGTTTAGTAGACTGGAAGTCTGAATCCAGGGTGCCAACTCAAGGCAAAGGCTTTCTGTCTGTTGGTTCTGGAGGAAAGTCCTTGGCATACGTCAGTCTTCCCTTGGTCTGGGAGCATCGTTGTGCAGGAACCACAGGTACAAAGGATGCACTTTCTTCCTAGCACTGATTTCTTGGTAGTACAAGGTCCACATGTCTATCTGCTTGTTTCTCTCTTTTATGTGTCAAAAAATATTAGCTTAAGACACTATCCAATTTTGTAAACTTTGTCAATATAACTGCTACTAATCTATCTTATTAAATCACAGTGATAGAATGTACAACACATAGGAAAATACCATCAAATGACAAAATGGTGAACAGTCACATGCTACTTGGAATCACAGCCCAATTCAAGTTGATACACACATTTTGAGGGACATAATTCAATGCATGCCAAGGTATGTGGATAGACCTATCTGAATGAGCTAAAGAAGCGAAGATATTTGTGTCTCATATGAATGCTCACCAGAAGGTGACCTAAGTAAGGGAGAAGTTTAACGATCAAGTGGATAAGACAATGTGTTCTGCCCTCTTTCCTAGCTATTTTTATCACGGCTCAGTGGGCTCATGAACAAAGTGTTATTGATGGCAGGGATGGAGTTTATGCATGGCCTCAGCAACCTGGACTTTCACTCTTGAAAACTGGCTTGGTCACAGCCATTGCTGTGTACACAATCTGCCAGCCCAGAGACCGACACTGAGACCCAGTAAGGTGCCATCCCTTCAGGTGAGCAATCAATGACCTGGGGCAGGTGATTATGTTTGACCGCTTCCATCATGGAAAAGGGAACATTTTGTTCTCAGCAGAATAGACACTTATCTGGATGTGGATTTGCCATCCCTGTAAGCAGTGCCTCTGCAGAATCTATGATCTGTGGACTTGCAGAATGCCTTATCCACCGTCATTGTGTCCTACAGAGCATTGCAAGGGACTCACTTCAAAGCAAATGGAGTGAGACAGTGGGCCCACATTTATGTAATTCACTGGTCTTACTATGTTCTCCATCATCCTGAAGCAGCTGGGTGGATAGAATTACAAGATGACCTTCTTAAGACACAATTGGTGGTGCCAGCTAGGTGGTAATACCCTGCAGAGTTGGGACAATGTTCCCCCAGAGGCTGTATATGGTTAAACCAATACCCAATATATGGTGCTCCTCACTCAGCATTTTAGAACCAACTGACACTTGTCAGTGCCCAGCTACTCCCACAGTACATCTTCTGCCCTCTGGGCCAGGCTTAATTGCTCTTACAGATCCCTGATCAAGACATGGGCTAAAGTAGCAGCTGCAGAAGCAGCCACAATTTCCTGCTGTGGATCCAAAACTCAGTTGTCTAGGGCCAGCTATCAGGGGCAGATTCTAGGTACCATAGCCAATGGCAAATGAGAACCTTTAGCTATTAAGCAGAAATCTCTCAGCAACACAAAGGGTGGGAATTAGCAAATTGGAACTGTCAAAATCAGTCATATAGCCAGTGACTTCTTGTACCAATGGAAGTGCCTTGGCTGACTGGAAATATGAGTATAGAATGGCAGATCAGAGATACACAGGAAAGATAAGTAAAGGAGACCCTGAAAAGTAGGTTACATATACCCAGAGTTACTAGAGAGATATGCAACAGGACACACAGAACTGAAAGGAAGCCTCTGATGTTTATCACTTCCAGATATATTTCATTAATGTGCAAAATAGTTGGACAGGTAAATTTCGTAAATTACTATGTTTATAAACATGAAATGTCAGATAATGAGACTCTTAACAAATGTGCAGTTGGTGTATGTTATTTTTCAGGTTAGACTTAAATTTTTAAATGCACAATTGACTTAAATAGTAATGTAGTTCAAGCTATCACTTTCTTCTTGAATAATAAGGAATCTTAGAACAAGAAAACTCTCATAGCTTTCTACCATTTTACTTTCTACTGCAATTTTAGTATTTTGATTCTCTCTTGTCTCCCAAGCAATCTGATATTATATCATTATTGTTTTACTCTCAATGTTGTTTAGGTCACAAACATGTTTACCAGCTTCCTTTCTCACTAGACCTTGTATCTCAGACCTTCCCTCTTTTAGAATTTTAGAAAATTTTGGTGGTAGGCATGGGTAAGAAGGCAAAGTAGTCAGCCACTTCCTGTCATCTCTCTTAACAACAAAGATGAGAAAAACAATTGAATCCATTAAATATGGCATCCTAGGAGCCCTGGACATCAAAATGAAAGTTGAGAAACTAGACTGAGCAATGAGGAAGGAGAGTAGGTCCAGCAGTATATAACATTTGCCAGACCTGATGCACTGATAAATAGCTGTGGCCAGCAAAGATTGTGGAGAAGTAGTAGTTGAATGACATCCTCCTCAATAGGTGGAGCTGACTGGAGAATTTAATCATTCTTCAAGAACCAATAAAAAACAGCACTAGATCATCAAAAATTAAGTCTTTGCTTGTAACCTACTATTCATGGATCTAAATTTTTATTTTGGATCAAAGGAAATTGTTCTGAGAGGCAACAATTTAACAAACTGGGTGAAGAAGGGAAATTGCTGACTACCCTGAGCTGGAAATTCAAGACAGACACAATTTCTTCACTTAGATTCAGATGTAAGGGGACATGCCATCCTCATATACACTCATAGATGGTTTGTGGCACATGGCCTGTCTCAGTGGCTACAGCCAGATACCTATGCCTACACCAATACCTTTGCCCATCTAGAATAGTAGATGAGAGCCTGCACCACACAATTGATGACTGACTTCCTGGACATTTGAGTTGAATCCATACAAGAAAAGTTAATGGACTCTTGGGCTTACATGTCTAGTTATAGCTCTAACTACCTAATGACATGACATTAGAGCTTCAATGACACCAGTAACCAAAGTATCACACATAACAAGCGTATTTGGACATTTCAAAACAAAATAAAGCAAGAAGTTAGAACACAGTAGGCAAAGATAAGATGGCAAACATAAATAAATAAAACTTACTGATGGCTCATAATCAGCAGTCAATTTCAAATCACTTAAAGAGATAGACCATGATGGCTTTAGAAAGCAAGCTAAACAAAGAATCAATGAATTTATCAGATGAAGACTACTTCCTGGAATTACCGGAAGTGGAATACAAAAGATTAATATTTAGAGCTCTTCAAGATATCAGGGAGGAAATGAGGCAAAATGCAGCAGAACATAATGACAAATAGAATAGGTATCATAAAAGCATACAGTGGTAAGAATTAGAAATTCAAAAAATTAATACTAAAATTACATAATTAGATAACTCAATGGGAAGTCAAAGGAGCTGAGTTAAGGCAATGAAAGGCCAAATTATTGAGACTGAAGAAAAAGCATATGAAATCAACATATTTGTGGAAAAACCAGATCCAACATTTTTTTTAAAAGAAAAGAAACAAGAAATACTAACAATTATGTGAGACTATCAAGTGATAGTCAATCTACAAGTGATTGGAGTACCATAACAGAGTGATATCAGATAATACAGAGATGGTTTTTGAAAATTTGTTAATGAAAACTTCCATGACATCATGAAAGTTGAGAAGATATCTATCCAATATGATCATTGAACTCCACACGAAGTAGATCCCAAAAGAAAGACACCAATGCATGTTATAATCAAACTGACCAAAACTAAAGATAAGGACGTATGTTTAAAAGTGGCTCGGGGTAAATGAAAAATAATCTACAAAGGGAAATCAGTAAGACTAAGCTTGGACAGCTCAGCAGCAACTATGCAGGAAAGAAGGCAATGAAGTAAAATATATAAAACCTTGAAGGAAAACAGTTGCCAGCCAAAAATTAACTATATATCCAGAAAATATCATCTCTCAAATATGATGGCAAAATTAGAACATTTCCAGAAAACAAGAAATTTAGGGAATTTGCAGAAACAAAACTAAAATTACTATGAATGAAAAGGGAGTCTTTTTGTCAGATAATCAGTGACATTGAGTAACAACCCAAGACTAGAACACAGGACAGAACAATTGGATATCAACCCAAATAGTTGAATACAAAAATAAAGGCAAAACATTGAAAACAGGGAAACAGAGATGGCATTATATAAACATTACAAGAAAAAAGAGGGACTTAAATGTAGTCATAGATCTTCTATATAGAGAGGAAGTAAAGGAGATATAAGGAAATTAAAGACTCATTTCAATTTAGAAAAATAAGGTAGTTATTAAAGTAATCACAAAGGAAGCTATCAATTCTACTCATCAAAATCAGAAACAAGAAAAAACATGAAGACTCAGAAGTACAAAAGCACTAACCTTGAAATATATGAAAAATGCACACAAAGAAAAAGACTCAACACAAAGCATTAAATGCAATAAAGAAATTTTCTACAATGCACAAAAAGACATCAAAATGACAGCAGTAAATTCATACCTAGCAGTAAAAATGGTGGACATAAATGGATTAAATTTTGCAATAAAGAAACAGATAGTGGTGAGGGGCGGAGTCAAGATGGCAGACTAAGCACACATCTCCTTATATCTCTCTGGAAACCAAGACCTGAACTGACAATCAAACAGAGCCTTCTGATCACCTAATCAGCCTGAGGACACGGCACAGAGCTGTTAATTGGGACTTCATACCACTCAGCGAAAAACCTCCTCTCTTTCACTGACTCCTGCTCCTGGCTAGCCCTGGCTCTCACGGACAGAAGGTAAACGCAACATTTTGACTTTCCTCTGTCTCGGCTGGCAGGCGGAGATGGGTCTTGCCTGGCGGCTGGATTCACATGCACTGCTGGGAGGATAGGCAGGCGAAATTCCCATATTCTGAGAGCCAGGGTCCGGACTCTGTTAATCTAGCCATTTTGAGCCTTTCGTTTTGTATCTGTGTCAGTGGGGTTTGTGCAGAGCTTCACGGTCAGTGTGCGGGACACCATGTTGGTACCAAGATTTTAGTGGGACCTCGTTCTTAGCCTGGGAGACAGTGCCTGCAAACGGGACAGCGCTTCTCCATCAGAAAAGTAGTGATTTTGCACAGTACTGCCTATGTTGGGGCCCTGCAACAGAAGCAGAGGAATCACTACCTCTTGGCACCTTTAGGCCCTCTGTCTGCTGCCTGTGTGGAGGACGCCATCTTGGATATGGTGGCCGAAGCTGAACCTAATTCTTAGCTTGAGAGCCAGAGCCTGCCCACAGGAGAGCGCTTTCTATCATAAAACCAGTACTCGACGCAGTGTTGGCTAAGGCTAGGCACTGTCAGCAGAGGCCAACAGGGCAGTAGCATTGCTGTATTCTGAACTAGTTTGTTATCATCTGGGGTTGGATATAGCGGTGCTTACTTTGTCAGATGAGAAGAGGGACCTCTACACCTGAAAACCTAACTGACTTGTGAACTGGTCAGATACCTTTTGCTTTACATTTGAAGACAGCCTAGAGAAACATTTGCAATCCATCCTCACAGTACCTCTTCCAGCCTCTATATACTCACATGGGACCCAAAAAGCAACAGACAATTGTGGCATACAAGCAATCACTCATGGCTTCAGAAGGCTCCCAAACAAAGCAACCAAGGAGTTTTCCAGATGAAGAAACTTTTATGAAAGCATCAGGAAGTGAATACAAATTGATTATATACAGAGCCCTACTAGACCTTATACAAAATGCAGGTGAACAAAATGAAAAATTAAGCAAATTGTTCGATCTGATGGAACACCAGTACTCTGAAATCCAACAGATCAAGAACAAAATCAAAGACATAGAAACTTCCATGCAAAGCCAAAAAACAGAATGGTACAAATGGAAAAAAGAATTTCTGACTTGGAAGACAGAGCTACTGATGCAAGCTTCTATGAGCAGAACTCAGAAAAAAGAAACAAGAAAAATGAAGAAACATGAAGAAGCATGTGGGACTCTATTAAGAGGAACAACCTTCCATTAATTGGAGTCCCTGAACAGGGCGAGACATATGAGAACACAGAGAGTATTGTTGCTGAGCTACTGAAAGAAAACTTCCCAGAAATCATGAAGGAGGAGAATATAGACATCTCAGATGCATATCGTATGCCACCCAATATAGATCTCAAAAGAAAGACTCCAAGGCATATTCTAATCAAGCTTAACAAAATGAAACATAAGCAACAACTCTTAAAGGTAGCAAGACTCAAGGCAAAGTTAACATTCAGAAGGAAACCCTGTAGGCTGTCGTCAGAAATCTGAGCAGAAACCATGCTGGCATGGAGACAGTAGCATGACACATTCAAAGTCTTGAAGGAGAAGAACTTCCAACCCAGAATTATGTATCCTGCAAAACTATCTTTCAAATACGAAAACGAAATTAAGACATTCCCAGATAAACAGAAACTCAGAGACTTTGTAAAAACCAAATCCAAACTACAAGAAATACTGAAAGAAGTTCTTGGCTTTGGCTTAGAAGAACGAAACCACTAACTTTGTATTTTACAACGACACACTACTCAATACTGTACTCCTTTAGGGAAGACTCCAAAGTAAATCACAGCTTTGATATGGAAAGAAGCAATCCATAAATCTAGTTGGGAGAAAGCAATGATAGCACACATTAGAAACAAGAACAACATTAAGTGGACTTCAGCATAACTTGAGTACTCCTTCCATCTTAACTCAATACTGCAAGGATAGAGTAGCTGGGGTGGGGGGCAGGGAACCATGCTCTTAGGCGAATTGCAGGCCAATTGGCACAACTACCGTTTTGCTAAGAGAGCTCTCTGCACCCCACATTGGTGAGTGGCGGCTGGGGTCTTAAAAGCTGCCAAGCTGCCATCCGAGGACACAGCAAATGGTCCCAATTCAGCAGGAACGGGTGCTCACCGAGGACCAAAATGACATGCAGTAAAGACAACCAAGAAGACAGAGAGACCCACAAGAGTGGGTGCCTACATCGACTTGGGACTGGAAGAACCGGATGGTGCCCGGCCACCACCAGTGATAGCCATGATGGAGCTCACAGAGAGGGGTCTCACTGGCAACACAAGAATAAAAAGGGGTGCATCATGAGATCTCCACTAAAAGAGCTCAATTGATGGTCCAGCGGTTTTGGGGTTCCTCTGAGAGCATGGCCCCCGGCCCTGATGCTGCCCTTTCCCATAAATTATAACAAAGGTCCACTCTTTCGACAGGAATGGATTGGAGTTGGCAATGCAGAGTGATCATATATTGGAAGCACTTTATGATTCTGTACATCTATAGGATATCATCTTGCTGACCTCTGGCTGGAGGAAGGGGAGTGGACGAAGAGGAGGGGAAAAGAGGCTGTTGGGAGGATGAGACATGTATGGAGCAGAGAGGAATAGTGTGCAGTCACCGGACAGGGAGAGCAGTGGAAGCTGCATATAGGTGGGCATGCAAATTTATACGTGAATGTACATTTTCACTGAGTTATGTTAAATAAAAATAAAAATAAAAATAAACAGATAGTGACAGATTGGATTAAAAATTAAAATCTGTATGCTGCCTACAGAGAACACAGCCTAAAGACATGAACAAACTGAAACTCAAAGCATAAAAATATATATATCAAGCTAAGAACATTCAAAAAAGAGCAGGAGTGCCAATATTAATCTCTGATAAAAAGGAATTTAAAGTACAATTCATTAGATTGCATAAGGAAAGACATAATTTTATATTAAAGGCTTGATACACTAGGAGAACATTACCATATTAAATATGTACATACCCAACAACCATGCTCCCAAATACATAAACTCTAACTGCATTGAAAACAGTAATAGCTCCACAACAGTAGTAGACTTCAACACATTAATTTCACTGAAAGACAGAACATCTAGACAGAAACTCAGTAAAGACATGAAAGATCTAAATGCCACAATCAACCAACTTGATCTCATAGACATATGTGCAACACTCTACCCAACAGCAGCCAAGTATCCTTTCTTTCCCAACAGACATGGAATACTCTCCAGATTAGACCACATACTAGACCAGAAAGCAATTCTTAACAAAATTCAGAGTAGTGAAATATTACAAAGCATGTTCTCAGACCATAAATCTATAAAAGTAGAAATCAATAGCAGAAACAGGCAACCAAACCAACCAACCAAATGACACATGCAAACTCAAAAACACCTTGTTTAAAAACTACTAGGTTATAGAAGAAACCAAGGATGGAATAAAGAAGTACATAGAATCCAGTGAGAATGAAAACTCATTCTACCACAACCTGTGGGACACAGTAATAGCAGTGCTTACAGGTCAATTCATCTCAATAAATGCACACATCTAGAAAGAAGACAGGGACCAAATCAAAGAATTTAACATACAATTTGCACAAGTAGAAAAAGTAGCAAAATAAGCCCAAGGACATCAGAAGAAAGCAGCTAATAAAAATAAGAGCAGAACTAGATGAATTAGAGAACAGAAAAAAAATGGAAACAGTTAACAAGATCAAAAGCCAGTTTTATGAAAAGATCACCAAAATTGACGAAAGAAATTGAACTGACAAAAGAAAAACAGGAGAGGAAGCAAATAGCTCAAATAAGAAATGAGACAGGTAATATCACAACAAACCCCACTGAAATTAAAAATTCATAATAGAATACTATGAAAAATAGTACTCTAGTACATTTGAAAATCTAGAGAAAAACAGGCAAATTTCTGGAAACATACTACCTGCCTAAACTAACACAAACAAAAGAACAGTAAAATAAACCCATCACAAAAGAAGAGATTAAAAAGGTAATTAAAAAACTCCCTACCAAAAAGACAGCACTGGCCCTGACTTCACTGGAGAATTCTTCCAGACTGTTAGGGAAGAGTTAACACCATATTATTAAAAGTATTTCAGATCATAGTAATGACGGCATACTCCTAAATTCACACTATGTAGCCAGTGTAAGCCTGATATCAAAACCAGGTGAACAGAGCACAAAAAAGGAAAATTACAGATCACTATCTCTCATGGACTCATCTGCAAAATCCTCACAAAATTCTAACTAGTAGAATTCAACAAACATGTTAAAACAATAATTCACCATTACTAAGTAGTATTCACGTCAGGGATAGTGGGTATGATTCAACATCAGAAAAAAAGATTAATGTAATCAACCACAGAAATACAACAGGAACCACTTGATTTTATCAGTTGATGTAGAAATGGCATTTGACAAAATTCAACAGTGATTCATGTTAAAAGCTCTCAGAAAAGTAAGAATAGAAAGACAATTTCTCAACATTATAAAAGGTATTTATATAAAGCCAACAGCTAACATCATGTGAAATGGAGGGGATATGAAAACATTCCCCTTGAGACGGGAACCAGACAAAGATGGAGTTTGTCAACATTTATTCAACACTGTTCTGGATGTTCTAGTCAAAGCAATCAGGCAAGATAAGGAAATAAAGGAACCCAAGTTGGTAAGAGAGAGGTACAAATATCTCCATTTGGAGATGATGTGAAAACCTGAAAGAATCCACAAAAAATACTGGAACTAATAGAAGAGTTCAGCAAAAAGTCAGAATACAAGATAAACATACAAAAATTGGCTGGATTCCTTTATGCCAACAAAGAGAACATCAAAAAGGAAGTTACCAAATCAGTACTATTTACAATAGTCCCCAAGAAGATAAAATATCTAGAAATAAATCTAACCAGAGACATAAAAGACATATATGAAGAAAATAACAAGACTCTACTACAAGAAACCAGAAGAGGCTTACGTAGGTAAAGAAACCTGCCTTGCTCATGGATAGGAAGACTTAACATCATGAAAGTGTCTGTCCTTTCCTAAGTGATCTATAGACACAATGCAATTCTAATACAAACTCCTGTGACCTTTTTCAACGAGATGGAGAAACAAAGCACCAACGCCATAGGGAAAGAGAATAAGCCCCAGATAAGTTACTGAAGAACAAAGTGGGATGCCTCACTACCTGACTTTCGAAAGTATCACATTGCCACATAGTCAGAACAGCCTGGTACTGTTACAAAAAGAGATGCATAGACCAGTGGAACAGAATTGAGAATCCAGACACATCATCCACCTGTGAGCAGCTGATATTTAACAAAGGCACAAAGTCCATAAACTGAGGAAAAGACAGTCTCTTTAACAAATGATGTTGGCATAACTTCTACAAAAAATAAAGCAAGACCCACATCTCACATCATGCACAAAAGCTAATTTACAATAGATCAAAAACCTAGATATGCAATTTAAATCAATAAAGATCATGGAAGAAAATTAGGGACAACTGGAAGCCCTAATGCATGGCATAAGCAGACTATGTAATATACAAACACCAGAAGAGTAAATAGAAACTGGAAACTCCTACAAGTCAAACACTTGTGCTCCTCCAAAGACTTCATCAAAAGAGTGGAAAGACTATGTACCAACTGGGGAAAAACACTTCGGCTATCACAAATCTGATCACTGTCTAATCTCCATAATCTACCAGATACTGCAAAACCTCAGTAAGAAAGGAAAAAAACAAAAAACAAAACAACCATTTAAACAATAAGCAAGGGATATGAACAGGTATTTCATCAAAGCAGACATCCAGGTGGCTGGCAGATACATGAGGAAAAGCTTATGATCACTAGCCATCAGAAGAATCCAAATCAAAACTACAGTGAGATACCATCTCATCCCCCAAACACTAAAAAATACAAAATAACAGGTGCTGAATTTTGTGGAGAGATTGGAACTTGTCTACACTGCTGGTGGGAATGTAAGATCATACAACCATGTGAAAATCCATTTGGCACTGTCTTACAAAGTTAGAAACAGATATACCACTTGATCTCGAAATCTCACTTCTTGGAATATATCCTAGAGAAATACGAACTATCACATGAGCAGATGATACATGCACACCAATATTTATTTCAGCACTGTCCACAATATGAAAAAGAAGGAATCAACCTAGATGCCTATCAACTAATGAATGGATAATCAAACTATGATATATTCGCATAATGGAATACTGTGCAACAATCAAGAACAACAACGATCTTGGAAAACATCTCATCTCATAATATGGAATCATCTGGAAGACATTGTATTGAGTGAATTAGTTGCAAAATGACAAATATTGTATGAGACTAATTTTATAAGGAATCAAGAAAAGATTTAAACACAGAAGAAAACACTCTTTGATGGCTACAAGTGTGGAGAGGGAGGGTGAAGTGTATTCATTGATTAGATAGTAGATATGAATTGGGTTAGGTGAAGGGAGTGACAGCCTGCCGTAGAAGAGAGATCAGCACAGCTGGGCTACACTAAAAGCTAAGAGATTTCCTAAATAGAAGCCAATATTTCAAAAGAGAGAGTAGCCGGGGCAGGATCTGGAGAGTATGCTTTCAGGGAAAATCTAGGTCAGTTGGCATAATGAAGTTTTTTTTGTGTGTTTGTTTGTTTTCTAGGAAATGTCCTGCATTCCACTTTGGTGAGTGGAATCTGAGGTCTTAAAAGCTAACAAGCGACCACCTAAGGATGGTCCCAACCCACCTGGAGCAGAGGTGAATGAAAGGCATTAGAGACATGAGGAAAACATGAGTTCAAGAGAAAGCAGAGGCCAAATGATCCAGAGACTGTATCAGCATAAGACCAGAAGAACCAGATGGTACCACCCCAACCTCCACCATCAATGCCTACCTTGACAGACATTACCAACTCTTAAGAAATTGGGCTAGACTATAAGGCATCAAATAATGCTGGCAAAGAGGGTGCTTCTTGGCTTAAGTGTATACATGTAGCTAACTGAGCAGCTACTGTCTAGAGACCAGATGAGAGGGTAGAGGGGCCCAGAGCTGGTTGAATGGACTTGGGAAATACAATTTAGAAAGCAGGAGTGTGGGGAGAGCTGTTAGAGTTGAACAGAGGTGTGTGTGGAATTCTGTATGGCAAATCAAGTTGGATTGTAAACTTTCTCTTAAAGCACAATAAAATATATATATATTTTTAAAAAAGGAAATGTGTGTTGTAAGTGTAAATTCACTTTGTCTGAAATGTCTTTATTTTACCTTTGAAATTTGTATTTTCAGACTATATGTATTTTTATACAGAAATTTACTTTTTCCCCATTTTTTTTGGATAGTATTTCCCATGTTTTTCATAGATCTTCTTAAGAACTTCTCTGTCATTCGCGTGCAGTAGTTTCACTATTCTCTTTTGTTTCTTCTTTCATTTCTTTCTAATTTCAACCCTCTCTGCTTTCTTTATCTGTCTTTTTTTTTTTTTTTTTTTTTTTCTTTTTCAGATCTACTTCATGCTTGCTGTGTTTTTTGATGTTGAGATACTCTTATGTCATCAATCCTGGGAAAACAGTCATATTTCTACATACATTATTTCTCTGTTGATTGCTTTATTATTTCCTCTAGGTTCTCTTTTTTAATCAAGATTTTATTTTTTATTTTTTTTTTTACTTAAAGGAATCCACTAAGACATGGTTCACTTCTGTTTTCTCTAACTTTGGCTTAAAAACTAGAACATTTCTTTTTTTAAGCTCTTCTCTTGCCTGATGACACCTTTTGTAGTTTGTTCAAGGGTCACCAAGTGGCCACTGAAAAACTGCCCAAGAGTCTCCCAAGTTAGTTTATGAAGTTCATTGAGTATCTTATTACATTTACTTACTACATAAAAATTAGTACCTTTCTTCCATCTTCCAATAGCATTTTACTTCCTTTCTTTTAAACTCTTAGTGGCCGTTTGGGCTTTTGCAGCACTCTCCTCAAGGCTTTTTACTCTTTTTTGCACTAGCCAAAATCAACTCCTTGCTCTCAAGGGTCACAGAGTTAGATCTACTCCATAGGAGTTTCAAGGCTGTAACCCTTATGGAGGTGGGGCCACTAGGAGGCATCAAGCCTCCCAGCTGTAGCAGTCCCATTACAAAGTTTTGAGTGGCCCAATGATGCTCTTTCTTCTCACTACCTGATTCAAATCAGATGTCTTGAATTTCAGGTTTTTGTTAAAGCAGTACCTATTTTCTTACCAAATTCTTTTCCGGTTATCTTTTGTTAAGTAAAAACCACTCTAAAATGTGATGACTTAAACTTGGGTGGAGCTCATCGTTACCAAGTGTCACAATGTGTTTGTAAAAAGATATTTGAGAAGCATTTGTACCTTGAGGAGAAGTATTGTGCATTTTTGTTTTCACACAATTTCTGATTACACTCAGTTAAAAATGCAAAAGAAAATATCAGCTCAGAAAAAATTTGAAATTCATGAGTTCCTAGTTTATGAGATCGTACTGTAAAGAGAATATTTCAATGACATTAGGAGGTAGCAAAGAGAATAACTAAGAAATAAAGCATTTTTTTGTTTTCAAGATTTCTCGTTATAAAACAAATGTAGAAATTCTGGGTTTATTCTCAAATTATCTACACATTTAAAGGACATTCCATGGTATTTCTAGTTAAAATAATTTCATATCTGAAGAACAAGAACAGAAAGACTGTGAGGTGTGAAAACACACGTTGCAGTTCACTGTCTAAACAATTTGAAGCAAGAATTTTGTTTGATTTGTTTGTACTTTTCATTCCTTGGCATGTCTTTTGGCACATAGCAGATAATCAAAAGTTATTTGTTAAATATGAATATTGAATAGGGTGGAATGTGTAGATTTGAAGGTTATAGGCACAAATTAGATTGATCTCTTTTGGGAGAAGACTATACTAACAAGTAAAATTAAGGTCAACTGCTTGAAAACTATACTGTATGTCCTGGTTATTTGGTGCAGCTATAACAGAAATACCACAGACGTATAGCTTTAAAACTAGAAACACATTCTCTCACAGTCTAGTAGGCTGTAAGTCCAAATTCTTGGTGCCAGCTCTAAGGGAAGGTTTTCTCTCTGTGTTGCCTCTGGAAGAAGGTCCTTGCCGTCAATTTTACCATAGTCAAGTAGCTTGTCAGTGCAAGAACTCTGGGTCCAAAGATATTCTGCTCCCTGCTTTCTTGGTAGTATGAGGTCCCCAGCTTTTTCTGCTTGATTCTGTCTTTCATATCTCAAAAGAGATTGGCTGAAAACGCAATCCAATCTTATCGATTGAGTCCTGCCTCATTAACATAACTGCCACTAATCTCATCTCTTTAATACTGTGGATATAGGATTCGCAACTCACAGGAAAATCACATCAAATGGCAAAATGGCAGACAGTCACACAATACTGTGAACCGTGGCTCAGCCAAATTGATACACACATTTTCAGGGAATATAATTCAATCCATAATGTTCCACCTTTTGACTTTTTCTTAATCATGGATTGCTTCTACAACAGAAATATCACAAGTGAACGGCTTTAACAAAGAGTTTATTCTCTCACAGTCTGGTAGGCTAGAAGCCCAAATCCAGGGCACTAGCTCCATCAGAAGGCATTCTCTCTCTGTCAGTCCTGGAAGAATGTCCTTCTGTTGCACCAGTCTTCCTTTGATCTGGGTGTATCTCTGGGCAGAACCTCAGGTCCAAGGGAGCCACTCTACTCCTGACACTGTTTTGGTGGTAGGTGGTCCCTGGCTTGGTGCTTGCTTCCCTTTCCTTTTATCTCTTATAGGATAAAAGACGGTACAAGTCAAGTGTCAGGGAAACTCCCTTAGTAAGGGTATTACAGTCCCACTCTAATCCTTTTTAACATAATGCAATCTTGCTGTATTAACCACAGGCAGAGATTAGAATTTAAAACATAGGAGAATGGAGGACAACAACACAATAGTGGGAATCATGGCCCAGTCAATTTGACACATACATTTTTTGAGGGACGCAATTCAATCCAGGACAAGCCCTCAGAAAATTCATGCAGTGCCACATGTTAAACACATTTTCTCAATAATATGATAGCAAAAGTCTTAAATCAACTCCAAGTCCACTCCACTGCTTGAGACTCCAGAGTTGTGGCTATACCCTGTGTCTATATAGGTAGCTCTGATTCCTGTGTTCCTTGTCACTTCAGCTTTTGCTTTCTTAACCTCTCAGCCTATTGGATGTCATTGCCTGTGTCTGCCTTGCTGGAGCCAGTGCTCTAAAACTCTGTAGCCCCATTGATAAGTGCCAGGAAGCACCCCACTCTGCCACTGAGGATTTTGGTATCTGTGAGGGATCCTGGAACTGGTCCCCCTTAGATACCAAGGGACAATGATATGAACAATTTGTTTTTGAACAGGTGAAAGATAATCACATTTATGATTAATCCTAGAAATTGTAAGGCAGGATTTATGGTGCAGTTATTCTGGGGCAGAAAGTGAATTTAATTCTTTGTTACGATGTTACAGTTTATAGAAGATACCAAATTAATACTACAACAATAAATAAGTGAATGATTTCATCTTGTCACTTAAAATTTAACTACTGTGCGATGCCATAAAGACATCCAGACTTGCAATCTCCCCATTTAATTCAATTTATTGGCTTCTAAGAACAATTTTCACAGCACCTAAGGACTTTATTTTGTTTCTCTATGTAACAACGTAGAACTCCTTTGGAGGTACAAAGAGTTTATTCCCGGCTTGATAGTTTGAATCTACCGAGATGTACTGTGAAAGAAAGGCCTGGTGATCTGTTTCAAAAAGGTCACAGCCTTGAAAACACTATGGAAAAGTTCTACTCTACAAACCTGAGGTTTTGCAGATGGATCTCTAATTTTGCCAGTACCATTTGTTAAAGAGTCTGTTTTTACCCCAGTTTAAAATCTTAGGGCCTTTGTTGAATATCAGTTGTTCATAGAGGATGGTGGCATCTCTGGGGTCCGAACTCTGTTCCATTGGTCTATATGGCATTTTTTTACTAGTACCAGGCTGTTTTGACAACTGTGGTGATGTAATAGGTTATGAAAGCAGGTAATGAGAGGCCTCCCAGTGTGTTCTCTTCTTCAGTAATACTTTACTTATCCGAGGTTTCTTCCCTTTCCAAACAAAATTAGTGATTTATTTCCCCATCTCATTAAAAAAACGTCACTGAAATTTGTATTGGGATTGCATTATGTAAGTAGATTGCTTTGGGTAAAATAGACATTTTCACAATGTTGAGTCTTCTTATCCATGAGCAGGGTAGGTTTCTACATTTATGTAAATCTCTCTTAGTTTCTTTTATGTTTTTCTTTATTTTATTTTTATTTAACATAACTCAGTGAAAATGTACATTCACGTATAAATTTACATGCCCACCTATATGCAGCTTCCACTGCTCTCCCTGTCCGGTGACTGCACACCATTCCTCTCTGCTCCATACATGTCTCATCCTCCCAACAGCCTCCTTTCCCCTCCTCTCCGTCCACTCCCCCTCCTCCAGCCAGAGGTCAGCAAGATGATATCCTATAGATGTATAGAACCATAAAGTGCTTCCAATATGTGGTCACTCTGCATTGCCAAGTCCAATCCATTCCTGTCCAAAGAGAGGACCTTTGTTATAATTTATGGGAAAGGGCAGCATCAGGGCCGGGGGCCATGCTCTCAGAGGAACCCCAAAACCGCTGGACCATCAATTGAGGTCCTTTAGTGGAGATCTCATGATGCACCCCTTTTTATTCTTGTGTTGCCAGTGAGACTCCTCTCTGTGAGCTCCATCGTGGCTATCACTGGTGGTGGCCTGGCACCATCCGGTTCTTACGGTCCCAAGTTGATGTAGCCACCCACTCTTGTGGGTCTTTCTGTCTTCTAGGTTGTCTTTGCCGCATGTCATTTTGGTCCTCGGTGAGCATCCGTTCCTGCTGAGTTGGGACCATTTGCTGTGTCCTCGGATGGCAGCTTGGCAGCTTTTAAGACACCAGCCGCCACTCACCAATGTGGGGTGCAGAGAGCTCTCCTAGCAAAACGGTAGTTGTGCCAATTGGCCTGGAATTCGCCTAAGAGCATGGTCCCCCGCCCCCCCACCCCAGCTACTCTATCCTTGCACTATTAAGATGGAAGGAGTACTCAAGTTATGCTGAAGTCCACTTAATGTTGTTCTTGTTTCTAATGTGTGCTATCACTGCTTTCTCCCAACTAGATTTCTAGTAACTATCTAAACTAAACCCTCCCCCCTCCCTCTCCCTCCCTCCCCTCCCTTGCAGCTGTCAAAGAGTCTTTTCTTCTATACACAAGTCTGTTTTTGAGATCTTATCGTAGAGGTCTCATACAGTATTTGTCCCTTTGTCTCTGGCTACTTTCACTCAACATAATGTCTTCCAGTTGAAACCAGGTTAGGAGATGTTTCCTGGAATCATCGTTATTCTTTATCATTGCGTAGTGCTCCATTGAATATATGTACCATAGTTTACCAATCCATTCTTCTATTGCTGGGCATTTGGTTTGATTCCATCTTTTTGCTATCGTGGACTGTGCTGTGATAAACATTGTGGTGCATGTGTCCATTGGTGTGAAAGGCCTTGATTCTGTAGGATATATTCCAAGTAGTGGAATTACTGGGTCAAATGGTATATTAATATCCATTTTTTTTAGGGAAGCGCCAGATTGCCTTCCAAAGAGGCTGGACCATTTTGAAACTCCAACAACAGTGTAGGAGGGTTCCACTTTCTCCACAGCCTCTCCAGCATTTGTTGTTTTGTGTTTTCTGGATCATGGCCAATCTTGTTGGGATGAGATGGTATCTCATTGTTGTCTTGATTTGAATTTCTTTAATAACTAAAGATCGTGAACATGTCTGCATGTGTTTTTTGGCTGCCTGGATCTCCTCTTTAGTGAAGTGTCTGTCCATCTCCTTTGCCCATTGCATAATTGGATGGTTTATCTTCTTATTGATATTTTGTAGTATTTTATAGATTATGGAGATCAGGCATCGGTCTGACATAGAGTTGCCAAATATTTTTTTGCCATTCTATGGGTGTTCTTTTAATTCTATTAATAAAGTCTTTGGATGAGCAAAAGTGTTTGATTCTTAATAGTTCCCATTTATCTATTTTCTCTTCTGTTGATTGAGGTTTGTTTCACAGATTTGGGAGTCTGTCCTCATTGTGTATTAAAACTTCCATTGTTGTTCCTACCTTTTCTTGGATGAGCTTTAGCGTTTTAGGTTTGATATTTAGGTCTTTTATCCAGTTGGAATTGGTTTTTGTATAAGGTGTAAGATATGGATCTTGATTCAGTTTATTGCAGATGGATAACCAGTTTTGCCAGTACCATTTGTTGAAGAGACTATTTTTACCCCAGTTTAATGTCTTAGGGCCCTTGTCGCATATCACCTGTTCATAGGCAGATGGTGTCATCTCTGGGGTCTCAGTTCTGTTCCATTGATCCATCTGTCTGTTCTTGTACCAGTACCAGGCTGTTTTGACCACTGTGGCAGTGTAGTATGTTCCAAGGTCGGGTAATGAGAGGCCTCCCAGTGTGTTTTTCTTCTTTAGTAGTACCTTACTTATCCGGGGTTTCTTCCCTTTCCAAACAAAATTGGTGATTTGTTTCTCCATCTCATTAAAAAATGATGCTGGAATTTGTATTGGGATTGCATTATATAAATAAATTGCTTTGGGTAAAATAGACATTTTCACAATGTTAAGTCTTCCTATCCATGAGCAGGGTAGGTTTTTCCATTTATCTAAGTCTCTCTTAGTTTCTTGTAGTAAGGTCTTGTAGCTCTCTTTGGAAAGGTCTGTTGTTTCTCTGGTTAGATTAATTCCTAGGTACTTTATCTTCTTAGAGGTTATCATAAATGGTATTGATTTGATAACTTCCTCCTTAACAGTCTCGTTGTTGGCATAAAGGAATCCTACTGATTTACTTATGTTTATCTTGTATCCTGAGACTTTGCTGAACTCTTCTATCAGTTTGAGTAGCTTACTTATAGATTCCTTGGGGTTCTCTGCATATACAATCATATCATGTGTGAACACGGAGATTTTAACTTCCTCTTTGCCAATGCAGATGCCCTTTATTTCTTCATCTTGTCTAATTACTCTGGGTAGAACTTCCAGCACAATGTTGAATAGGAGAGGTGAAAGTGGGAATCCTTGTCTAGTTCCTGATCTCAAGGGAAAGTCTTTCAGTCTCTCTCCATTCAGGATGATCTGGGCCATTGGCTTTGTATAAATGGCCCTTATTGTGCTGAGGAATTTGCCATCTATGCCCATTTTGCTAAGAGTTTTTAGCATGAATGGGTGTTGGACTTTATGAAATGCCTTTTCAGCATCAATCGACAAAATCAGGTGATCTTTGTCTTGTGTTATTTATGTGGTTATTCACATTAACTGTTTTTCTGATGTTGAACCAGCCTTGCATCCCTGGTATGAATCCCACTTGGTCATGATGGATTATTTTCTTGATAATGTTGTTGTATTCTGTTGGCAAGAATTTTGTTGAAGATTTTTGCATCTAGGTTCATGAGTGATATCGGTCTGTAGTTCTCTGTCTTTGTTGGATCTTTCCCTGGCTTAGGTATCAGGGTTATGCTGGCTTCATAGAATGAGTTTGGGAGCACTCCATCCCTTTCTATACAGTGAAATAGTATCAGTAGTATTGGGGATAAGTCTTCTCTAAATGCTTGGTAGAATTCTTCCGTGAAGCCATCTGGGCCCGGACTTTTTTTGGTTGGCAGTGTTACGATGACCTTTCAATCTCTTCCTTTGTGATGGGTTTATTAAGTTGTTCTCCTTCACGTTGTCATAATTTGGGAAGGTGGTGTGAATGAAGGAATTGGTCCATTTCCCCTAGGTTTTCAAATTTGTTAGAGTACAGTCTTTCATAGTATTCTGTTATGATATTTTTGATTTCTGTTGCATCTGTGGTGACAACTCCCCTCTCATTTCTAATTTGGGTTATTTGTTTCCTTTCCTGCTTTTCTTTAGTAAGTTTAGCCAGTGGTTTATCAATTTTGTTGATCTTTTCAAAAAACCAGCTTTTGGTCTTTTCAGTTGTTTTTCTATTCTCTAATTCATTTAGCTCTGGGGTTCCTCTGTCGTTCTCTTTCTACTTGTTCAAGCTGTAGAGTTAGTTCCTTGATTTGGTTTCTTTCTTCCTTCCAGATGTGTGTATTTATGGAGATAAACAGACCTCTGAGCACTGCTTTGGCTGTATCCCATAGGTTCTGGTAGGAAGTGTTTTCGTTCTCATTGGAATCCATGAATTTCTTTAATTCATTCTTGATTTCCTCTACAACTCACGTTTTTTTGAGCAAGCTCTTGTTCAGTTTCCAAGAGTTCCACTTTCTATCTCTGTTTTTTCTCCTATTGATTTCAACTTTTATGGCTTTATGATCTGAGAAGATGCTTTGCAGTAATTCAGTGGTATGGATTTTGTTGAGCATTGCATTATAGCCTATCACGTGGTCAATTCTAGACAATGTTTCATGTGCACTGGAGAAAAAGGTGTAGTTGTCTGCTGATGGGTGATAAGTTCTGTACATATCAATAAGGTTTGATTGGTTAATTATGTCAATGAGGTCTTCTGTATCTTTACTGAGCTTTTTTCTAGATGATCTGTCTAGTAATGAGAGTGGAGGGTTAAAGTCTCCCACTATTATTGTGGAGTCATCTAACTCTCTTTTGAGCATAGTCAGTGTTTCTTCGACATATTTAGGTGCTCTGACATTAGTTGCATAAATATTTAATATAGTTAAGTCTCGCTTGTGTACTGAACCTTTCAGCAATAAATAGTGTCCGTCTTTGTCCAGGATGGTGGATTTGACATTAAAATTGATTTTGTCTGAGATTAGAATTGCCACCCCTGCTCTTCTTTGTTCATTGTTAGCTTGATATACATTCTTCCATCCTTTAATTTTCAGTTTGTTCCTGTCTTTAGGTCTCAAGTGAGTTTCTTCTAGACAACATATGGATGGGTCGTGTCTTTTTATCCAAGATGACACTCAATGTCTCTTTACTGGAGCATTCAGTCCATTCACATTCAGTGTAATTATTGATAGGTATGTGTTCACTGCTGCCATTGTGATATGTTTATTTTTATGTTGATGTTTTCTGTGTTGTTCTTATTAGTCTGTTCTGGGACACTCTTCTTTGTGAGTTGATTTTTCACCTTTTTCAGAGCTGTTTTATAGTTGTTGAGACTCGTGTGTTAGATTTCTTGAAATGGTATGATACATCTTTGTTGTGCTTTACAGCTGCCCCTATGAAGCCCCTTAATAAACTATTTATAAACCCAATTTTAATTACTACCAGTCTTGTCATCTTCCTCTCCATCTGGAAGGACTATAGCGACTGTAGTACATTCCTCTTTTTATTATGATGACACCGTAGTTTTCATGATGATCACTGGATTGCTTCTTTCCATATCAAAGCTGTGATTTACTTTGGAGTCTTCCCTAAATGACTGTTGAGTAGTGTGTTGTTCTAAAATATAAAGTTAATGGTTTCGTTCTTCTATGCCAAAGCCAAGAACTTCTTTCAGTATTTCTTGCAGTTTTGGTTTGGTTTTTACAAAGTCTCTGAGTTTCTGTTTATCTGGGAGTGTCTTAATTTCATTTTTGTATTTGAAAGATAGTTTTGCAGGATATATAATTCTGGGTTGGAAGTTCTTCTCCTTCAAGGCTTTGAATGTGTCATGCCACTGTCTCCGTGCCAGCATGGTTTCTGCTGAGATTTCTGATGAGAGCCTACAGGGTTTCCCTCTGAATGTTAGCTTTGCCTTGAGTCTTGCTGCCTTTAAGAGTTGTTGCTTCTGTTTCATTTTGTTAAACTTGATTAGAATATGTCTTGGAGTCTTTCTTTTGAGATCTACATTGGGTGGTGTACGATATGCATCTGAGATGTCTATATTCTCTTCCTTCATGATTTCTGGGAAGTTTTCTTTCAGTAGCTCAGCAACAATATTCTCTGTGTTCTCAGATGTCTCACCCTGTTCAGGGACTCCAATTAATGGAAGGTTGTTCCTCTTAATAGAGTCCCACATGCTTCTTCATTTTTCTTCATTTTTCTTGTTTCTTTTTTCTGAGTTCTGCTCATAGATGCTGGCATCAGTAGCTCTGTCTTCCAAGTCAGAAATTCTTTTTTCCATTTGCTCCATTCTGTTTTCTTGACTTTGCATGGAAGTTTCTATGTCTTTGATTTTGTTCTTGATCTGTTGGATTTCAGAGTACTGGTGTTCCATCAGATCGAACAACTTGCTTAAGTTTTCATTTTGTTCTCCTGCATTTTGTATAAGGTCTAGAAGGACTCTGTATATAATCAATTTGTATTCACTTCCTGATGCTTTCATAAAAGTTTCTTCATCTGGAAAACTCCTTGGTTGCTTTGTTTGGGAGCCTTCTGAAGCCATGAGTGATTGCTTGTATGCCACAATTGTCTGTTGCTTTCTGGGTCCCATGTGAGTATATAGAGGCTAGAAGAGGTACTGTGAGGATGGATTGCAAATGTTTCTCTAGGCTGTCTTCAAATGTAAAGCAAAAGGTATCTGACCAGTTCACAAGTCAGTTAGGTTTTCAGGTGTAGAGGTCCCTCTTCTCATCTGACAAAGTAAGCACCGCTATATCCAACCCCAGATGATAACAAACTAGTTCAGAATACAGCAACGCTACTGCCCTGTTGGCCTCTGCTGACAGTGCCTAGCCTTAGCCAACACTGTGTCGAGTACTGGTTTTATGATAGAAAGCGCTCTCCTGTGGGCAGGTTCTGGCTCTCAAGCTAAGAATTAGGTTCAGCTTCGGCCACCGTATCTAAGATGGCGTCCTCCACACAGGTAGCAGACAGAGGGGCTAAAGGTGCCAAGAAGTAGTGATTCCTCTGCTTCTGTTGCAGGGTCCCCAACGTAGGCAGCACTGTGCAAAATCACTACTTTTCTGATGGAGAAGCGCTGTCCCGTTTGCAGGCACTGTCTCCCAGGCTAAGAACGAGGTCCTGCTAAAATCTCGGTACCAAGATGGCGTCCCGCACACTGACTGCGAAGCTCTGCACAAACCCCGCTGAGGCAGCTACAAAACGAAAGGCTCAAAGTGGCTAGATTAACAGAGTCCGGAGCCTGGCTCTCAGAATATGGGAATTTCGCCTGCCTATCCCCCCAGCAGCACGTCTGAGTCCAGCCGCCAGACAAGACTCAGCTCCGCCTGCCGGCTGAGATAGAGGAAAAAAAGTCAAAATTATGCATTTACCTTCTGTCCATGAGAGCCAGGGCTAGCCAGGAGCAGGAGTCAGTGAAAGAGAGGAGGTTTTTCCCTGAGTGGTATGTAGTCCCAATTAACAGCTCTGTGCCGTGTCCTCAGGCTGATTAGGTGATCAGAAGGCTCTGTTTGATTTTCAATTCAGGTCTTGGTTTCCAGAGGGATATAAGGAGACGTGTGCTTAGTCGGACATCTTGAATCCGCCCCCCTCCCTTAGTTTCTTATAGTAAGGTCTTGTAGTTCTCTTTGTAAAGGACTCTTATTTCTCTAGTTAGATTTATTCCTAGGTATTTTGTCTTCTTGGGGGCTATAGTAAATGGAATTGATTAGATGATTTCTTCTTTATACAAAAATCAACTCAAATTGGATAAAATACCTAAATACAAAATCTAAAACAATAAAGCTCATCTAAGAAAAGGCAGGAACAACAATGGACGTTTTAATACACAATGTAGACAGACTTCAAAATCTGACAAACAAAACATGATCAACAGAAGTGAAAATCGATAAATGAGAACTACTAAGAATGAAATACTTTTGCTTATCCAAAAACTTCATCAAAAGGATTAAAAGACCACCTACAGAATGGGAAAAAATATTTGGCAACTATATGTCAGACAAATGTCTGATCTCCATAATCTACAAGGTATTACAAAATATCAACAAGAAAAGGATAAATAATCCAATTAAGCGATGGGCAAAAGAGATAGACATTTTTCAAAAGAGGGTATCCAGGCAGCCAAAAGACACATGCAGAATTGCTCACAATCCTTAGCTATTAACGAAATTAAAATCAAAACTATGATGAGATACCATCACACACCAACAAGGCTGGCCATGATCCAAAAAACACAAAACAACAAATGCTGAACAGGCTGTGGGGAGACTGGAACTCTCCTACACTGCTGGTGGGGTTGCAAAACGGTACAACATCTTTGGAAAACAATCTGGTGCTTCCTGAAAAACCTGGAAATAGATATACCATTTGATCCCATGGTTCCATTGCTTGGAATTTATCCTTCAGAAACAAGGGTTGTCCCATGAACAGACACATATATACAAATGTTTGTTGCAGCACAGTCCACAATAGCAAAAAGATAGACTCAGCCCCAACGCCCGTCAAAACATGAATGGATAAACAAGCTATGGTACATATACTCTATGGGAAACTATGCTATGATAAAAAAACAATTTCAATTTTAGAAAACATCTCATAACATGGTCTCATTGGAAGAGATCATGCTGAGTGAAGTCAGTGTCAAAAGGACAAATTTTGTATGAGACCTCTGTTATAAGGACTTAACAAGAGAATTATTCACAGATGAAAATGACTGCTTTGGCTACATGGGTGGGTGCATTTAGGGTTTATCATAGATGAGATAATTGGTAGATGTTAGAAATTTTTTCTTTTACTGGAATTAATAAAAAAATAAAACTAAAGAAATCACTAAAAAAATACCATGAGGTTTTCATCAGTTGGAATCTACTTGACAGCAACTAACAACTGCATATACATACATTCTCTTTCTACTGAGTCAATTCAAACTCATATTGATCCTATAGGACAGAGGATTTCTGTTCTATAGGGTTTCTTACCCAGTCTGTAATCTTTACAGAAGCTGACTGCCACATCTTTCTCCCTCACTTAACTACATATCTGGTGTATTCTCCCAATAAAGCCTGGGAGGGAGGAGCCATGAGTGGTTTATAATTGCATCCAAAACTGTTGCAACAACACCTAGCACGTGGTGGCCATTCAACAAATAGTCTTACAATGAATGTTGATTACTATTGACAAAGATGCTGTTTTCCTTATTCCATTTTTGTTGTCATCCTTCTTAGCTTTTTCACTGGGACAATATCCTCTGTGAATCTCTTAAATTTCAGTACCCTCTTGGATTCTATTACAGATTCTTTTAACGTTTAATTGTCTCATGGAATGAATATCATTCTCATACGTTTACTTATCTACATGTTCTATACTATGTCTAGTTATATGTGTTTTTGTGGATGAAACACAGATGTTTCATTAAGTTTCCCAACTGTCTAGCCCCTTGATGAAACAATTCTGAGGTGGTCACATAGTTTCTCAGAGAATCCCTGGACGGTGAGTCCAGTTGCTCAGAGTGGTGACCCACTGACTTTTGCATGCTTTGTTAGCTCTCTCCTCTTCTCTATTCTGTTTCCCTAATCTTTTGCAGTGTCCTCTGGGATCATTTTTCAAATAAATTAGTTTCTGTATGCAACCTATTCCTTTCATCCTCCTAGTTTCTGTCCCCAGAGAATACTTTAGTCAGATCCCACTCGATGGCACTTGGCTTGAACTCATTTTTTTCATCTACAAAATCAATGTGTGTACCCTTAAGTATGCATCTATATATACATTATTGTATATTTTTCTAAATGAGCTTTGATGGCACAATAGCTAAGATCTCGGCTTTTTATCAAAATGTCGATGATTTGGACCCACCAGCAGTTCTGTGGAAGAAAAATATGGCAGTCTGCTTCTGTAAAGATTAAAGCCTTGGAAACCCTGTGGGGAAGTTCTACTTTGTCCTATAGGGAGAGTCTTTATGAGTTGAAATCAACTCAACAGTGACAGATGTGCAGTATTTTTTCTCAAAAACAATTATACCATATCTATTTTATGCATTTGTCTTTCCACTTAATATATTGGATATCTCGCCCTATTTTGTTATGACTGAATATTATTCCATCGCATGCAAACTGTACTTCATGTTAAAAACCTTACATATAGAAGCTTTGATTTTTTTCATTTTTTAATGCTATTACCAACAAAAATTGCAATAAATATCTTCGTACAGACACTCAGATAAACTGTTTCCTGTACATCCTTTGAATAAATTCCTTGACATAAAATAAGTACGGCAAAGTGCATGTGCCTTTACAAATTTTGATCAGCAGGGCCTCATAAAGGCAATCTTTCATTTTAGACTAAAGCTGAACAGTGGTTTGGAAGCATTATGCACACCCTTGTCAATTTTTCTCACAAGCTCTTTGGTAGTTTTCTCTTATAAATTTAATACTGTATAAAGGGATGGGCATGCTGGTTGTTTTCTCAAATATATCTCGTCTGTGACATAAAATACTTCACTGTGTTTGTTGTCTTTCTACATTCCTTGTTTATATTCACATCCTTCTAGCTCAATGATAATTTACTGCTTTGGTAACCTTTACGTACTTCTCTATCAGCTATGTGTACCAAAATGATTTAGAACTGGATGTTTCATGTCCATATGCTGCCAGTCTGTGTTAAAAATGATTTACATAAGAGATTGACAGAATTGTTTAACTAAGTAAACACCATGCTACTGAAAGCCTAAGGGAAATGACCCTAAAGGAAGTGTGTCTTCTTTCTGTGTGCCTATTGAATAGTCTGTAGTTAGCAATTTATTTTTTGGCCTTTCAATCTCTTAAAAATCACACTGGTATTTTCAAAGTAGTTTTATTTTATATTGTCATACTCATTATGACAAAGCAATACGGATGCTTTCTGTTCTGGTTAGGTAGTTAGTTGGACTTCTTTAAGGTTAGTTAATTAATTGGTTAATTAGTTAACAAATTCTTAGTTTTACCACTTGTCTGCCAGTTTGTAGTACTCTGGTGACTTGCGTGTTGCTGTGATGTTGGAAGTTGTACTACTGGCATTTCCAATATCAGGATAGTCATCCATGATGGACAAGTTTCAGTGGAGCTTCCACACTAAAACAAATGAAGAAGACGTGGTGATCTATTTCCCCTCCACACCACAAAAAAATGTATACTAGCCGGCGAAAACTTTATGAATGGGAGTGGAACATTGTCCTATATAGTACTGGAAGATGAGTCCCTGAGGCACTCTCATACTAATGGGGAATAGCTTACTCCCCAAAGAAGAATCAGCCGTAATAACGTGAATGAAATAAAGCTTTCAGGACTTTCTTTCACCGATGTAGCACACATCAAAACAAGAAGAAACAGCTGCAAACATGTATTAGTATTCAGAACATGGAATGTATGAAGTATGAGTCAAGGATAATTGGGAGTTGACAAAAATGAAATGGAAAACTTGAAGATCGATATCCAGAGATTAGTGAGCTGAAATGGACTGGTATTGGACATTTTGAATTGGACAGTCATGTTGACAATAACAAATTGAAGAGGAATAGTTTTGTATTCCTTGTCAAAAGGAATACTACAAGATTCATCCTGAAATACAACACTGTTGGTGATAGGATAATATCCATAAATCTACAAAGAAGTCAGTTAATACAACTACTCAAATTTATACACAAACCACTAATGTTATGAATGAAAAAAATGAAGTTTTCTACCAAATTTTGCAGTCTGAAATGCATCAAATGCATAATCAAGATGCACTGATGGATAACGATCATTGGAATGTGAAAGTTGGAAGCAAAAAAGAAGGATGACTATTTGCAAAATATATCCACGGAGACAGAAATAACTGTTCAAAGGTACTCCGTTGTGCTAATCATAATACATTAAGGATAACACTGCAAAGAATAGGAATTTAAAGACACTTTATTGTGCTTGTGGAAACCTTGATGGTGCAGTGGTTAAGCACTAACTGAAAGGTAGGCAGTTTAAACCCACCAGGCATTTCTTAGAAGCTTGGTGGGGCAGTTCTACTCTGTCTATATGATCACTATGAGTTGGAATGGACTCCATGGCAGTCGCTGGTGGTGACATTAAGCTTATGCAAAAGCTATACATAACCAGGAAGCCGCCATTCAAACAGAACAAGGAGCTACCATTTGTCAGATGTGCTCTAGTTTGTTCCCACAACCAACGGAATGAAACACTGCCAAATCCTGTGCCATCCTCACATCTTTGCTACACTTGAGCCCACTTTTACAGCCACTGTATCCATTGTCTTGAAAATCTTTTCTGGATGACCCTCTACTTTATCAAACATGATGTTAGTTTCAAGAGACTTGTCTCCCCTGATCACACATCCACAGTGTGTGAGATGAAGTGTCACCATCTTTGCTTCTAAGGAACATCTTGGCTGTACCAGGAGAATTGTTCGTTCTTCTGGTAGTCCAGAGTGTGTTCTCTATTCTTTACCAACACTATAATTCAAAGATGTCAATTCTTTTTCAGTCTAATTTAATCATTGTTCAGCTGTCACATGCATATGAGATGATTGAAAATATCACGGCTAGAGCTAAACATGCCTTAGTCCTCAACATGGCATCTAGTTTCTTACTACTTTAAAGAGGTCTTTTGCAGCACATTTTCTCAATGGAATGTGTCCTTTTTTTTTCCCCCCTGACTTCTGGCTTCCATGGGCATTGATTATGGATCTTCAGATGAAATCCTTAATACTTCAATATTTTCTCTGCTCAGCATGATGTTGCTTAATGGTCCAGTTGTGCTGACTTTTTCTTTATTTTGAGGTATAATCCATACTGAAGGCTGTGATCTTTTAACTTCACCAGTAAGTAATTCAAGTCCTCTTCATTTTCAGCAAGATAGTTTGTGTTACCTGCATATCACAGGTTGTTAATGAATGTTCCTCCAATCCAGAGACCTTGCTTTTTTTTTTTTTATAGTCCAGGTTCTAGGGTTATTTACTCAGTATACAGATTGAATAAGTGTAGTGAAAAGATCCAATCCTGATGCACATCTTTCCTGACTTTAAACCATACAGTATCCGTCTGTTCTGCATGAACAATTGCCTGTTAATCTATATGTAGCTTCTACATAGGCACCATCAAGTGTTTTGGAATTCCCAGTCTTATCAACATTATCCTTAATCTGTTGTAATCCACAGTGGAATTCCTTTGCATAGTCAATTAAAACACAAATAAATATCTTTCCGGTAATTAGTTCTCTGCTTTCAGCTAAGATCCATTTGACTTAAACAATGATATCCTTCATTCCATGTTCTCTTCTGAATCTAGCTTGCATTTCTTGTATTTTCCTGTAGATGTACTGTTGCAACCGTGTTTGAAGGATCTTTAGTAATATTTTGCTTGTGTGTGACACTAACGATGTTGTTCACTCATTTCTACATTGTTTTGGATCACCTTTCTTTAGTATGGGCACGAATAAAGATTTCTTCAGTCAGTTGGCCAGGTAAACTGCCTTCCAAATTTCTTGGTGTAGGAGAGTGAGCACTTCCTGCACTGCGTAAGTATGTTGAAATATCTCAATTGGTATTCCATCAATTCCTGAGGACTTGTTTTTCACCACTTCCCTAAGTCAACTTGGACTTCTTTCAGTTGAATCAGTTCTTAATCACATGCTACATCCTAAAAATGGTTGAACATCAACCAATTATTTTGTAGTAAAGTGACTCTATTTATTTTGTCCATCTTCTTTTGATACTTAAAGCATCATTCAGTGTTTTCTCTATAGAATCCTTCATTATTGACACTCTAGGCTTGAAGATTTTCTTAAGTTCTTTCAGCTTCAGAAACATCAAAAGTGTTCTTTCCTTTTGGTTTTCTAACTCCAGATCTTTGCGTATTTCATTATGATACTTTTTCTTCTGAATCTGTCCTTTTAAATCTATTCAGCTCTTTTATGTTATTATTTTTTTCATTTGCTTTAGCTGTTCAACATTCAAAAGCGACTTTTCAGTGTCTCTTCTGACACCTCTTTTGGTCTTTTCTTTCCTGTTTTTTTTAATGAACTTTTGCTTTCTCATGTATAATGTCCTTGAAGCATTCTACAACTTGCCCAGTCTTTGATTGTTTGTATTTAGTGTGTCAAATCTATTCTTGAGATGGTCTCTAAATTTAGGTGGGATATACTCAAGATCGTACTTTGGACTTATTCTAATTTTCTTCAGTTTCGACTTGAACTTGCATATGACCATTGGGTGGTCTATTCTGCGGTCAGCCCTTTGCCTTGGTCTGATGATTTCGAGCTTCTTTGTCATCTCTTTCAATGGATATAGTCAGTTTTATTCTCGCATATTCCATTTGCCAAAGTCGAGGTGGATAGACACCATTTATCTTGCTAAAAGAAGATTTTTGCAATGAAGACATCATTAGTCTTGCAAAATTCTATCATGTGGTCTCTGAAGTTATTTCTAAGACTAAGACCTCATTCTCCAAGCACTGTTCCTTCTTTATTTCCAACTTTGCAATTCCAATTGCTAGCAGTTATCAATGCATCTTTACTGTATGTTTGATCAATGTCAGACTGCAGAATGTGATAAAAATCTCAGTATTTTCATGTTCAACTTTAGTGGCTCTGTGTAAATTTGACTAGCAGCTGTATTAACTGGTCTTGTTTGTAAGCCTATGGATATTATCCTATCACTGACAGCACTGTTGTACTGTATGGATCTTGAAATGTTCTTTTTGATGATGAATGCAGCATTATTCCTATTTAACTTGTCACTCATGGTATAGGAGACCATATGATTTTCTGATTCAAAATGGCCAATAGAAGTCCATTTCAGTTCACTAAGGTCTAGGATACTGATTTTTATGCATTCCATTTTTATTTTTGACAACTTCCAGTTTTCCTAGATTCATACTTCAAACATTTCATTTTTTGGATGTTAATTTATTTTTATAGCTGTTTCTTTGCATTTTGAGTTGTGGCACATCAGCAGATGAAGATCCTGAATACTTAATTCTATCCGTGTCTTTAAGATAGACTCTACTTTGAAGAAGCAGCTCTTTCCCAGTCATCTTCTGAATGTTTTCCATCTGGGAGCAGAGTGTCATCTTCAGGTACTATATTAGGCAATAGTCTGCTATTCATAAGGTTTTCATTGGTTAATTCTTCTCAAAAACAGAGCACTGGCTCCTTCTTCCTAATCTATTATGGTCTAGAAGCTTGCTGAGACACAACTACCAGGGATGGCCTTGCTGTCATTTGAAGTACAGATGATGTAACTTCCAGCTTCACAACAACATATAGATCATCAAGTACAACAAATGACAGATGTATGGCAGAAGAGGATACTGCATGGTTTAAAATCACCAATAGTTTGCTTCATTTCACTGTACTCATTCAGTATGTAAACTGAGCAAATAACCTGAAAAGCTAGACTTAACGAAGAAGAATGTGGCATTAATTATGAAGGAAGACTCATTGACAACCTTTAATATGCAGCTGAAACAGCTTACTTGCTGAAAGTGAAGTGGACTTGAGATACTTACTGATGAAAATCAAGCATTATAGTCTTTAGCATGGATTACACCTCAGTGTAAACAAAACAAAACTCCTCACAATTCGGCCCAATAAGCAGTATCATGATAAAAAGAGAAAATGTTAAAAGTGCCAAGAATTTCATTTTACTTGAGTCTACAATTAATACTCATGGAAACAGAAGTCAATAAATCAAGCATCATATTGCATTTTGTAAACAGCCTGCAGAAAACCTCTTTATATCTTTAAAAGGCAAAAATATCACTTTGAGGACTGTAGCACACCTGACCCAAACCCAGTGGACATGTGGGACTGAAGAAGAATTGACTCATTTATGTTATAGTGCTGGGGAAGGATACACCATGGACTTCCAGAAGAAGGAATGACTCTGTTTTGGAAGAAGTACAGCCATACACTCCTTAGAAGTGAGAATGGCACTACTTCAACTCCCTTGTTTTTATTGCGCTATCTTGAGGTATCAGTCTCTGGAGAAGGGCATCACGATTGGTAGAGAGTCTGTGGAAAGGAGAAGGACTCTCAAGGAGATGGCTACAACCATGGGCTCAAACCTAATGAACATCGTGAGAATGGACTAGGAATGGGCAGGGTTTTTGGTTGTTGTACACAGAGTTGGTATGGCAAAAACCGACTGGATGGCCGGTAACAACAAAAGCAATTCTTAGTTGGAATTAATTTTTTAGTGTTTTATAATTAGTGATTTCTAAAATGTCCTATATTGCACAAAGGATAGTTTCTTCTTGTTCATGTACTTCCACTCCAGATACAATTATAATTATGCGTGCAATTATTTGGGACCCTTGGTGGTACAGTAATTAAGTGCTTGGCTTCTGACCTGAAGGTTAGCTGTCTGTTGAAACCCATCCAGGGACAATTTGAGAGGAAGTCTGGCAATCTGCTTCCATGAAGATTATAGCTAAGAGTTAAAATCAACTTGATGGTAGCCAACAACAATTATAGCTATTATAAGTTTTGACTAAGTCTATCTGCACATGATTTAGTTTGTTTCCAAAACTCAGATCATTCTAATCTTCTAGGTGTTTTTTTCCTCATAATTACTTGATTTATTATAGATGAAATAACTTCAAATTTTGACATGTAACTTTGATTCGTGTTAGTGATATGCGTGATGAGCTTATTAGAAAAGACACCAAAAGCCCTAAGTAAATTTGGTTACTACACGTATGTAAATATTTTTATTGTACTTTCCTAGGTATCAAATCTGCTAACCTCTGGTTGGAGGAAGGAGAGTGGTTGGAGAGGAGGGGAAAGAAGACTGTCGGGAAGATGAGACATGTATGGACCAGAGAGGAATAGTGTGCTGTCACCAGACAGGGAGAGCAGTGGAAGCTGCATAGGGGTGGGCATGTAAATTTACACGGGAATGTACATTTTCACTCAGTCATATCAAATAAAAAAATTAAAAAAAATCTACTTTTATAGCAGCTAGTTTTTAAGAAACCTTATTAGATAGATGTTTTCCTTGGTCTTCATGTTGTCTACAGTTCTGGTAATACACAGTTAACAATAACAAACTATCAAGGTTTTCTTTCTGTAAATAATCTCAAGATAGTGGAGAGTGTTAGAAATTATCACTGGAAACCAGTTACCACAGCCTACATTTATTGAGCACCTGGTCTAAAAGAGGAAGGCTGGATAGGCATAATAAATATACAAGCAATAATGTCTAAGGATTTTAAAGCTAGTGGCATGTTTGATGGCAATGAAGTCACTTGCATAGCAAACTAAAACAAACATAAACATGTTTGGAAGAAAATTGTTCCCTAGAGTACTTCATCTACAGAAACGTTCTTGGAATATTGAGGAATTAGCTTCCTGGTCTTATCTGTACATTATCTTACATCTTTTCTGAGAAAAGAAGATATACTGTTTGAGCTTAAACACATAAAGAGTTCTATAAATTCAAGTTTTTTATTCCACAAAATTCAGTAAATATTTTTGTTTTATATGAAAGTTTGTAGATAGCTTGGGAACTGGATTTTAAACTTTTATTTTATTCATTGAAAGGTATTAAAGAAATCAGAGATTCAGTTTAGCTGAAATGAGCATTTATTTCACTTATAATAATAAAAATGTCAACAGAAGATTAAATTACTCATTAGTGAGTACTTTCAAGGCAGAAGAAATGATAATGTCTGTTAAAAGTTCTTTATCATTTTGTTTTGCCTTCCTTTCAGATGGAATACACACACACACGTCAAGTTTTAAATTATAGAAGGGAAATATTTGCTTTCTAGATTAAGACAGCATAGATTCCATTTGGGAATTAGTTTGTGTTAATGTGGCTTCTGTGTAGCTTAAAAATGGGAGAAATTACTAGCATGGAGATAGCAAGATGTAGAGCAGATATTTGGCTAGGTGAAACTAGACCCTGACTTAAAAGCTAAAAAATAGAAATAAAAGGGAACAAAAGCCAAGGAAAACAGCCACTGAAGTAATAAAGGTCAGAGTGGGAATCAATGAAATAGAAAAACAGAATTAATGAAAACAAAAGCTAGTTCTTTAGGAAGATAAATAAAATTGATAAATTTCTAGGCAGGCTGATTAGAAAGCAAAGAAGCAAGACAAAAATTACCAACAAGAGGTAGCATAACTACATAGTAAGAGGATAATAAAGAATGCTATGAGCAACTCAACGTTAGTAAATTTGAACACATTTCGTGAAAGACACAATTAGCAAATCTGTCTCAAGAACAATAAGATGACATGAATAATTCTGTCTACCCAAGAAACTGAATTTATAATTAAAGATACCAAAATGTGAACTCCAGATCCATATGCCTTTCTCGATGAGTTCTACACAAGTACTTAAAGAAGAAATAACAGCAGTTCTAAAAATACTCTAGGCCTGGTAAGGATCAGATTCAGTCCAGTCTCCAAAACTCAGTCCTTGCATTCATACTTCTCCATCCTCATTGCCTGCTACCCCCGTGGGGCTCATTCTATTTGAGCCTAATCACCTGGAGCTACGTCAGAGCTCACAAGATGAAGGAAAGTTTCCTTCAGACTACCAAATGGGCAGATATCAACCACAAGCCTGACCTTTTGGCCAGAAATTTGGTGTAGTCTTACAGTACCCTTTTAGGAAGCCAGCTGCAAGCTTATGTGTCCACACAACAGCTTACTTTCTGATTTGCTGACTCCTACTTCTCCTTTGGGTGTGGATAATTAGCTATAACAACTCACAGAGAGTACCTCATACTTATGACTGCAGACATGTTATACCCCAAAATAATACAAACAAAGGGAAGCAGAGGGCAAGGCATGGTGGCGGGGGGAGTAGCAGGAGTGCAAGGAGACAATTCCTAATATGAACCTGCCATTTCCCAAAGGACATGCTTCTCTACCAAGAGCAGATATTCTCACCAACTGAGGCCTTAACCCGGAAGCTTCCTGAAAGTTTGTATTCCAGAATTTTTATTGGCTGATCTTATACAATAGACCCTTGTGGCATAGTGGATAACACTATGGCTGCTAACCAAAAGGTTGGCAATTTGAATCCACCAGGTGCACCTTGGAAACTCTGTGGTGTAGTTCTACTCTGACCTTTAGGGTCTCTGTGAGTCAGAATTGTCTCAAAAGCATTCAGCTTGGTTTGGTTTTGGCTTATACGACGTACTAAGTCATGTCTCCTGAGGCTAGTTGATACCAAACATCCAGAGGGAGTCTTTTCTGGTCCAGCCAGAACCTACTCTCCAGCACAAGTTTTTAGACGCCGCCTGGAAGTCTCAGACCAAGGTACCTCAGTTACTCCAAGGAGTTTTTTCTCTGAGTCAAGGACAATTTATGATAAAACTGGATCCTTTTTACACATTCTTTCATAGTACAGAAAAGAGAACACTCCAAGTATTCTATGAGACTAGTGATACTTTGCTACCAAAAGCAGACAAAGGTATTACAAAAACATAAAGTTATAGATCAATTTCTCTTATCAATACTTAAGCAAAAATACTAACCTAACTTTTAAAAAGTTGAATGCGCAAATGTACATTAAGGATAAAACATCACAATCAGATGGGTTCATCTGAGGAATTCAGAGTTGGTTTAACATTTAAAAATCAATGTAACTTACCAATTAACAAAGTTAAAAGAAAAATCATATGACTGCTTCAAAAGATACAGAAGGCATTTTATGAAATCCAGACCTATAAAATTTTACAGAAACACTCAGCAAAATAAGAATAGAGAAAAAAAATATTCAACCTATTAAAGGATATCTATGAAAAAGTTCCAGCTAAATTATTTTAATCCTAAAACTATGTTTGAAACAAAGATGTTCATTCTCACCATTTATATTCAACATTGTTCTCATGGTTGTAACTGGTGCAATAAAACAAAGCAAAAAAAAATGTCATTCAGATTTTCAACAAGCTGAACAAGTATAATTACCTTTATTCACAAAAGGCATAATTGTTGACATTGAAAATCTGATTGAATCTACAGGAAAGCTATCAAATCTAATAAATGAAGTTTACAAAAAAAACTACTGCCGTTGAGTCAGGTCTGACTCTAGCAATCATATCGATCAGAGTAGAATTGTCCCATAGAGTTTCCAAAGAGTGACTGGCAGATTTGAACTGCATATCAAATGAGGTTAGTAAAGTGAAATAATCAGTTGATTTTCTGTGTACTAGCAATAAATAATTAGAAATTGAAATTTTAAAGCAGTGTCATTTAAGATAGTATTAAACAACATAGAATACAAAAAAAAACCCGTCATCAAGTCAATTCCGACTCATAGTGACTCTGTAGGACAGGGTAGAACTGTCCCAAAGAGTTGCGAAGAAGTGCGTTGTGGATTCGAACAGCTGACTTTTGGGTTACCGTTACACCAGGGATTCCAAACAGTATGGAATACTTATAGATAAATCTGACAAAAGATGTGCCTCTCTATACATACACTGACTACTGCAAAACATCACCGAGAGACGCTAACATGGGACTTAAATGGCACGATGTTCTATGTTTATGGATAGGAAGACTCAATATCGTTAAAATGTCAATTCTTCCCAAATGGGTTCATAGACCCTAACGAATCTGAATTAAAATTCCAGTAGTTGGTTTTTTGTTTTTTCAGAAAGTGACAAGATGTTTCTAAACCTTATATGCAAAAGGAAAGAGCCTATAAAAACCAAACTGTGAAAATAAATTTAAAAATTAAGGGTAAATACTACTTGATTGAAGACATTACGAGGTAATTATGACAGTGTGGTATCGGTATAGAGACAGACAATAGATCAGTGGAGCAGAACAGACCGTTTTGAAATAGATCTTGCATTTGTCTCATAGTATATGGGCAAATTTTTGTCTACAAAGATGCAAAACATATTCAAAGGAGAAAGAATAGTCTTCAAGAAATAGTGCTGGAATAACTAAATATCCACATGCAAAAAGAGATCATAGATTTTTATAAATATAAAAAATAAGGTCAGTCACTACTGAAGAAGAACACAGTGGGAGGCCTCTCACTACCCGATCTTAGAATCTTTACACTGTCACAGTAGTCAAAGTAGCCTGGTACTGCTGGTACAAAAAGAGAAATATAGACCAATGGAACAGAGTTGAGACCCCAGAGATGCCATCCTTCTATGAACAGCTGATATTTGACAAAGGACCTAAGATTGTCAACTGGGGTAAAACAGTCTCTTTAACATATGGTGATGGCAATATTGGATATTCATCTACAAAAATTGAAACAAGATCCGTATCTCATACCTTGTACAAAAACTAACTCAAATTGGATAAAAGATCTAAATATCAAACCTAAAACAATAAAGATCATGCAAGAAAAAAAACAAGGTCAATAATGGCAGTTTTAATATACAGCTTAAACAGACTTCAAAATCTGATAAACAAAGCATGATCAACAGAAAAGAAAATAGATAAATGGGAACTACTAAGAATCAAACATTTTTGCTCATCCTAAGACTTTATCAAAAGAATTAAAAGACTACATACAGAATGGGAAAAAGTATTTGGCGATTATATGTAAGACCGACATCTAATCTCTGTGATCTACAAAGTACTGAAAAACATCAACCAGAAAAGGGTAAATAATGCAGTTAAGCTTTGGGCTTAACACACTTCACTAAAGAGGACATCCAAACAGTCAAAAGGTACAGGAGGAAATGCTCACAATCACTAGATATTAAAGAAATCCAAATCAAGAACTACAATGAGGTACCATCTCATCCCAACACGGTTGGCCATGATCCAAAAAACACAAAACAACAAATGCTAGAGAGGCTGTGGAGAAATTGGAAAGCTTTTACGTTGCTGATGTGATTACAGAACAGTACAATCTCTTTGGAAAGTGGTCTGGCACTTCTTTTTTTAAAAAAATTTTTTTTATTATGATTGAGTGAAAATGTACATTCCCTTGTAAATTTGCATGTCTGCCTATGTGCAGCTCCCACTGCTCTCCCTGCCCAGTGACAGCACACTCTTCCTCTACATTCTATACATGTCATAACTTCCTAACAATCTCCTATCCCTTCTTCTCCACCCTCTCCCCCGCCTCCAGTAAGAGGTCAGAAGGACATCCTATAGATGCATAGAATCATAAAGTGCACACACGATATGGTCACACTGTGTCTCCAAGTCCAACTCACTCCCTTCCAAAGAGTTGACCTCCATTATGATTTCTGGAAAGGGGTAACATCAGGGCCAGGGGAACCCTGAGGCCCCTGGACAATCAATTGTGGTCTTTTAGTGGAGATGTCAAGGTGCACCCCTTTTTATTCTTGTGTTGCCCGTGAGACTCAACTTTGTGAGTCACATCTCTGCTACTGCTGGTGGTGGCTGGCCACTACCCAGATCTTTCAGTCACATGCTGATGTAGTTGCCCACTCACGAGGGTCTCTCTGTCGACTGAGCTCTTTCCTCCCTGTATCAGTTTAGTCCTTGATGATAATACATTCCTGCTGAGTTAGGACCATACATTGTATCTCTGATGGCAGATTTTAAGAGCCCAAACGCCACCCACCAATGTGGGGTGCAAGAGACTCTCTCAGCAAAATGCTAGTTGTGTCCATTGGCCTCGATTTTCCCTGAGAGCATGGTCCCCAGCCCCCGACCTCTGCTACTCTGTCCTTGCAGTACTAGGTTAAGACAGGAGGAGTAATCATGTTGAAGTCCAGTTAAGATTGATTTTCTTTCTAATGTGTGCTGTCACTGATTTGACCCAACCAAGTTTCTATCAACTATTTAATCTATACCCCACCCTCTCTCTCCCTCCTTCCTCGTCCTTGCAGCCACCAAAGAGTCTTTCCTTCTATGCAGGAGTCTGTTGTTACGTTCTTATCATAGCAGTCTCATACAATATTTGTCCTTTTGTTGCTGACTACTTTCACTCAGCATAATGTCCTCCAATTTAAACCAGTTTATATTTCCTAAAATCATCGTTATTCTTTATCATTGCATAGTGTTCCATTGAGTATATACCCCATAATGTACCTATTCATTCCTCTGTTGTCGTGCATCTGGGTTGATTCTGTCTTTTTGCTATCGTGGACTGTGTGGCAATAAACATTCTTGTGCATGTGTCAGTTGGTGTGAATGGCCTTGATTCTTCAGGACATATTCTAAGCAGTGGAATTACTTGGTCAAACGGTATATCTATATTGAGCTTTTTAAGAAAGTGCTAAATTGCTTTCCAAAGAGGTTGCACCAGTTTGCAATCCCACCAACAGTATAGGGGAATTCCAGTTTCTCTGCATCCTCTTCAGCATTTGTTGTTTTGTGTTTTTTGGATCATGGCCACCGTGTTGGTGTGAGATGGTATCTCACTGTTAATTTGAATTTCTTTAATAGCTAATGACTATGAGCTTGTCTGCATGTGTTCCTTGGCTCCCTGGATCTCCTCCACCCATCGCTTAATTGGATGATTTATCTTTTTCTTATTGATATTTTGTAGTACCTTGTAGATTATGGAGCTCAGATTTCAGTCGGACATATAGTTGTCAAATATTTTTTCCCATTCTGTGGGCAGTCTTTTAATTCTTTTGATGCAGTCTTTGGATGAGCAAAGGTGTTTGATTCTTAATAGTTCTCATCTGTCTATTTTCTCTTCTGTTGATTGTGCTTTGTCAGATTTTGAAGTCTGTCTGCACTGTGTATTAAAATTTCCACTGTTGATCCTATTTTTTCTTGGATGAGTTTTATCGTTTTAGATTTTGGATTTAGGTCTTTTATCTAGTTTGAGCTGGTAAAGATATGGGTCTTGTTTCAATTTATTGTAGATGGCCGTCCAATTTTGCCAGTACCACTTGTTGAAGAGATTGTTTTTACCCCAGTTTAATGTCTTAGGGTCTTTTTCTAATATCAACTGTTCGTCTCTGGGGTCTCAACTCTGTTCCATTGATCTGTCTGTCTCTTTATGTACCAGTACCAGGGTTTTTTGACAACTGTGGCGATGTAATAGGTTTTAAAGTCGGGTAGTGAGAGAACTCAGTACTTTACTTATCCAGGGTTTCTTCCCCTTACAAACAAAGTTGGTGACTTTTTTCTCTATCTCCTTAAAAAATATCACAGGAATTTGTATTGGGATTGCATTATATGGATAGATTGCTTTGGGTAAAATAGACATTTTCACAATATTAAGTCTTCCTACCCATGAGCAGGGTAGGTTTCTCCATTTATCTAATTCTCTCTTAGTTTCTCGTAGTAAGATTTTGTAGTTCTCTTTATAAAGATCTGCTCTTCCTCTGGTTAGATTTATTCCTAAGTATTTTACCTTTTTGGGAACTATAGAAAATGGTATGGATTTGATGATTTCTTCCTTAATAATCTCATTGTTGGTATAAAGGAATCCTATTGATTTACTTATGTTTATCTTATATCCTGAGACTTTGCTGAACTCTTCTATCAGTTTGAGTCATTTACTGATGGATTCTTTGGCATTCTCTGTGTATACAATCATGTCGCCTGCAAATACTGAGATTTTTATGTCCTGTTTGCCAATGCAGATGCCCTTTATTTCTTGATCTTATCTGATTTCTATGGCTAGAACTTCTAGTACAATGTTGAATAGCACAGGTAAGAGTGGGTATCCTTGTCTAGTTTCCATTCTCAAGGAGAACTAGTTTCCATTATCAAGGGGAATTGTTTCAGTCTCTCTTCATTCAGGATGATGTAGGTAGTTGTCTTTGTATAAATGGCCCTTATTGCATTGACCATCTATTCTTATTTTGCTGAGAGCTTTTTGCATGATTGGGTGTTGGACTTTATCAAATGCCTTTTCTGCATCAAAAAACAAAATCAGGTGATTTCTATCTTTTATGTTATTTATATGGTGGATCACATTAATTGTTTTTCTGATGTTGAACCAGCCTTGCATCCCTGGTATGAATCCAACTTGGTCTTGATGGATTATTTTTTTGATATGTTGTTGTATTCTATTGGCAAGAATTTTGTTGAAGATTTTTGTATCTAGATTTGTGAGTGGTATTGGTCTGTAGTTCTCCTTTTTGTTGAATCTTTTCCTGGCTTTGGTATCAGAGTTATGCTGGCTTCATAGAATGAATCTCGGAGTACCCTATACCGTTATATTCTGTGAGATTGTCTCAGTAGTATTGGAGATAACTCTTCTCTAAAAGCTTGGTAGAATTCTGTGGTGAAGCCATCTGGGCCTGGACTTTTTTTAGTTGGCAGTATTTTGATGATCTTTTCAAGCTATTTCTTCATGATGGGTGTTTTAGTCAGCTAGGGCTGCTCTAACAGAAATACCACAGAGTGGATGGCTTTAACAAAGGAAGGTTTATTCGTACACAGTCTCGTAGGCTGCAAGTCCATATTCAGGGTGTCTGCTCCAGGGAAGGGCTTTCCCCCTTGTCGGCTCTGGAGGAAAGTCCGGTATTACATCAGTCTTTGTTCAGGGAATGTCTTGGCGCAGGAACCTCAGTGCTGCTTGTTTGATGGTACGAGGTTCCCAATTATCTGCTTGCTTCTCTTTCCTTTTATCTCTTGCAGGCTGAAAGGATTAAGGGTGGGGCAAGCCATACTACAGAGAAACTCCCTTAACAGTGGAGCAGGGAGGTAATCCTATGAAGGGATTTACAACCCTACCCTAATCCTTTAACATATAGCATAGGAAAACCAGAAAATGGAGGACAGTCACAAGATACTGGGAATCATGGCTCAGTCACGTGGCTACACATATTTTTTGGGGGGACACAATTCAATCCATGACATCCCATTCTATGTGTGGATTTGAAGGTCTAACTCAATAAATCCACTCTAGGATGTCAATTTCCCTAAGCTGGTCTGCTCATGTAGCCAGGAGCTCCTGCTCTCTTCTTCTGGTGTCCGGGTTCCTGGGCTTGAACTAGCAGCTGTTGGATTCATCAGTCCTTACAGTTGGCACATGAGAGTCCTGCTCCCTGACCTGCCGATCCTGGGTTTGCCAGTCTCTGCTGCTCCGTCTTGCCACCAGCTTGGGATCAACCAACCTACATAACCAGTGATCTAGAACTCTGGTCTCTGACCTGCTGACTTTGGGTTCCTCAGCTTCCGTGGTCACGTGAGGCTTGTACCAAAACTTGGGACATTCAGCTTCTGTTATTGAGTGAACTGTTTCCTATATCTGTATCTGTCTATCTATTTATATTATAAATCTTTCCTTGTACCTACGTGTGTTACTGGTTTTGCTTCCCTAGAAAACCCAGCCTAAGACAATGGGTTTATTAAATTGTTCTGCTTCACGTTGTCATAATTTTGGTAGGTGATATGAATCTAGGAATTTGTCTATTTATTCTAGGTTTTCAAATTTGTTAGAGTACAGACTTTCATAGTATTCTGTTATAATATTTCTGATTTCTGTTGGATCTGTTGTGAAAAGTCCCCTCTCATTTCTTATTTGAGTTATTTGTTTTCTTTCCTATTTTTCTTTGGAAAGTTTAGCCAATGGTTTATCAATTTTGTTTATCTTTTTGTTAAAAGAAGGCAGAATAAACAGATATCTCCTCATTCCCCTCTGAGAACTAAGGCCTGGATGATATTTCTATGGAGCACTGAACATCTGGGAAGTCTTAGGATCTAGCATGTTTAACCAGGCAGCAGTGTTAGACTAATTTTCCCCTCTCAAAAATGATCCAGTGGCCGTCTGACCTCCTCTTCTACTGCTTCATTGTATTGGAGAACTGCAGCTTCCGCAAACTGTTGGTAATGTAGTTTCACTATTAGCTGGCAGGTGGAGTCTGCTGTTCCTGACTACCTCTTCAGGCCAGCCCATTGGACAGCTCCCAGCTTCCAGTTCAGCACCTGGACAGCTCCCTGCATAGAAGTGCAGTTTACACTTAAGGCTGAGAGGACTATGTATATGCCTGGATATCTGTCTGTTGAGAGGCTTGGCTTGATTTCCTCCTTATCTTCTCTGACTCACATTGTAGGTTTGGCTGACAACCCTCAATTTCTCCATAAGCAGAGCAGCCTCTTTGTCACCCAGTAAGTAGAGTCTTCAACCCTTGAGAGTCCACCTGGGGCAAATCACTAGAGTATTAGAGACAGCTGGTGACCAGCAGTTCTCTTAGATTCAATACCAGAGAACTCAAACAGTATCTAGGTGGGATGCAGGCAGCAGACCATAAGTAATCATTTAAAGAAGCAGTCTTCAAGTGCTCCAAAAAATTCCCTAAATAAAGATCCAAAAAATTCAAAAAAATTTCCCAGAGAAAGAAGCCTTTCTGAATCTATCAGAGGTTGAATACAAAAGATTTATATACAGAACCCTTCTAGAAATTAAACAAAATCAAGTAGAAGAAAATGAAAAATTTGGTAAGCTATTTCAACTGATGGAACATCAACAATCTGAAATACATCAGATCAATAACAAAATTACAGAATTGCATAATTCTATCCAAAGCCAAAAGAGTGGGATTGAACAGAAGGAAGTTAAACTCAGTGACCTAGAAGACAGAGTAACTGACACCAGCATTTATGAGGTGAAATCAGAGGAATTAGATAAGAAAAATGAAGAAGCATTAAGAAACATGTGGGACTCCATGAAGAGGACTAATTTATGTTTAATTGGAGTTCCTGAACAAGGGGAGATTAATGACAATAGAGATAGTATTGTTGTAGAGATGCTGACAGAAAACTTTTCTGAAATTATGAGCATAGAGAATATAGGTATCCAAGATGTTTATTGAACACCACAAAAGCTAGACACCAAAAGAAGTATGCTAAGGCATATTGTAATCAAGCTTAGTAACCTAAAACATAAAGAGATGCTTCTGAAGGCCGCAGGCTCAAAGCCAAATTAACACTCTCAAGGAAACCCTGTAGGCTTTCATCTGACTTTTCTGCAGAAACAATGATGGCTAGAAAACAGTGGGCAGATATATTTGAAGCCCTGAATGAGAAAAACTTCCATCCCAGAATTATTTATCCTGCAAAATGGTCTATCAAATATAATGGTGAAATTAAGCCTTTTGAAAATAAAAGGAAATTTAGAGACTTCATAAAAACCTAAACCAACATTATGTGAAATATTGAAAGAAGCTCTTCCCTAAATGTATATTTTAGGTGACAATTTAGGACACTCACCCAAATTTCTAATCAATTAAAGAAGTCACAAAACTTCATCTAAAAACAAGCTTTTGGTCTTTTCAATTTTTTTTCAATTGTTCTTCTATTCTCTAATTTGTTTAGTACTGCTCTAATCTTTACGTTCTCTTTTTTTCTGGTGCCTGAAGTGTTCCTCTGTTGTTCTGTCTCTACATATTCAAGCTGTAAGGTTAGTTCTTTGATTTGGGTCCTTTCTTCCTTCTGGACTGCACATCTATAGAGATAAACTGACCTCTGAGGACTGATTTGGCTGTGTCCCTTAGATTCTGGTAGGAAGTGATTTCGTTCCTGTTGGAATCCATATGTTGCTTGATTTCATCCTTGATTTCTTCTACAACCCATGAATTTTTCAGCAAGATTTTGTTCAGAGTGAATGAGTTCCACTCTCTATCTATGTTTTTCTGTTATTAATTTCAACTTTTATGGCTTTATGGTCTGAGAAGATGCTTTGCAATAATTTGATGGTATGGATTTTGTTGAGATTTGCTTTATGTCCTAACACATGGGCTATTCTGGGAAATATTACATGTGCACTGGAGTTGGTATCAGGGTTATTGTGGCTTCATAGAATGAATTTGGGAATATTCCATCCCTTTCTATGCTGTGAAATAGTCTCAGTAGTGTTGAAGATAACTCTTCTCTAAAAGCTTGGTAGAATTCTGCGGTGAAGCCATCTGGGCCAGGGCTTTTTTTGGTTGGTAGTATTTTGGTGACTTTTTCAATGTCTTCCTTTGTGATGGATTTTTTCAGTTGTTCTGCTTCACCTTGTGATAGTGTAGTTGTGTGCTGATGGACAGAAATTTCTGTATATGTCAATGAAGCCTAGTTGATTAACTGTGGCAATCAGATCTTCTGTGTCTTTAATGAGCTTTTTTTCTAGACACTGTGCAATATTGAGAGTAGAGAGTTGAAGTCTCCTACTATTATTGTGGGTGATCTACCTCATTTTTGAGTGTAGTCAGTGTTTCTTCTTCAATGTATTCAGATGCTGTAGTATTGGGTGCATGAATATTTAATATTGTTAATTCCTGCGTGTATATTGAACTTTTCAGCAATAGTGTCTATCCTTGTCCACAGTGGTAGATTTTACATTAAAATCTATTTTATCTGAGATTAGAATTGCCACACCTGCTCTTCTTTGTCTGTTGTTAGCTTAATATATATTCTTCCATCCTTTAATTTTTAGTTTGTTCATATCTCTAAGTCTAAGGCGAGTTTCCTGTATGCAACATATGGACAAGTTGTGTCTTTTGATCCAAGATATCACTTGATGTCTCTTTACTGGAATGTTTGGTCCATTCACATTTAATGTAATTATTGATATGTATGTGTTTAGTGCTGTCATTGTGATATGTTTGTTTTTGTGTTGATGTTTTCTCTGTTCTTATTTATCTGTTCTGGGTTACTCTTTATGAGTTGTGCTTTCACCTTTTTCAGTGTTGGTCTTGTGGTTGTTGTGGCTCCTGTATTACGTTTCTTGATTTGATATGTTTCACCTTTATTGTGCTTTGTGGCTGCCCCTATGATCTCCCTTAATAATTCGTGTTTAAACCCAGTTTTAACTACTGCAAGTTTTTTTAACTTCGTCTCCATCTGGAAGGACTATAACAGCTATAGTACATCCCCCTTTTTAATATGATGACATAGTTTTCATGATATGATCAATGGCTCACTTCTTTTTCTATTATAGAGTTGATTCAGTTTGGAGCCTCCCCTAAGTAGGTTTCTGGATGATGTGTCCTACATTTCCTCCTAAAATATAAAGTTAATTGTTTTGTTCTACTAAGTCAAGAGCTTCTTTTCTGTATTTCTTGTAGCTTTGCTTTGGTTTTTACAAAGTCTCTGAGTTTCTGTCTATATGCAAATGTCTTAATTTCATTTTCATATTTGAAAGATGGTTTTGCAGAACAAATAATTCTTGGTTGGAAGTGCTTCTCATTAAGGTTTTGAATGTAACATCCCGTTGTCTCCATGGCAGCATTATTTTTGCTGAGAAAGCAGATGAAACCCTACAGAGTCTCCCTGTGAATGTTAGCTTTGCTTTGAGTCTTGCTTCTTTTAAGAATTTCTGCTTACATTTTATTTTGCTAAGCTTGATTATAATATGTCTTGGAGTCCTTCTTTTGAGATCTATACTGAGTGGCATTCAATATGCGTCTTGGATATCTATATTTTTTTCCTTCATAATTTCTGGGAAGTGCTCAACAACAACACTCACTGTATTCTCAGGTGTCCTGCCTTGTTCAGGAACTCCAATTAATCATAGATTGTTCCTCTTGATAGACTCTCACATGCTTCTTAATGCTTCTTCATTTTCTGTATTTCTTTTTTTCTGATTTCTCCTCATAGATGCTGGAATCAACAACCTTGTCTTCCAAGTCAGACAGTCAATTTTCCATTTGTTCAATTCTGTTTTCTTGACTTTGAATGGAAAATTTCTATCTCTTGAGTTTGTTATTGATCTGTTGGATTTCAGAGTACTGGTATTCCATCAGATCAAACAGCATACTTAATTTTTCATTTTGCTCTGCTGCATTTTGTATAAGGTCTAGGAGAGCTCTATATATAATTCTTTTGTATTCACTCTCTGATAGTTTCAGAAAAGTATCTTCGTCTGGGTATTTCTTTAGTTCCTTCTTTTTGGGGCCTTCTGAAGCCATAGGTGAATTCTTCTTAATGTTTTTGTCCAGAGTTTGTTGCTTTTCAAGTATCTGGAGGTTGTATTGTTTCTCCAGTGTTATCTTAACAGGATCCAAAGGTCAGTCTGAAAAAGAAGCTGATTACCATACTATGTAATCTAGTGACTGGGGTCAGTGGAATCTCTGGGATAACATGCTCTACTACCTCCTGAATGGGAAAGACATGGCTCTACTTACAGAGTCAGTGGAGAGCTGTCAGCTGACCCTATAATGTGAGAGCTGAAAAAGTAAACAGCTCCATATCAACTCCAGATGCTGTAAACTAGTTCAATTACAGACAGACTACTGTCCTGCTGTCATCCTCTGGACCCACGATGCAAAATACTGCTTTTCTGTCAGAAAAGTGTTCACTGGGAAGGCGCTGTCTCCAAGCCTGGGAATTAGGTCCAGGTGAGACTTCCATTTGAGTAACTCTGCCTCCCAGACAATCAAGGTGGCTTCCCATACAAGCTCTCCTGCCTTCCTTGAAATGGCTATTCAATGGCAGAGATTTAGGGAGAGAAGCCAAAAACACTGAGGTGCACAGATTCCAAGGCCAGGCTCTCAAAATGTGGTGATTCCACTCACTGATCCCATGAGTAGTGCGTCTGAGTCCTGCCATCAGTCAAGTCCCAGCCCCACCCACTGGCCAAGACAGAGAAAAAAGTTAAAATGGAGTGTTACCTTCAGTCTGTGAGATCCAGGCACTCACCAAGAGCGGGGGTTGATGAAAGTGAAGTAGTTTCCCTTTCAGTGGTATGTAGTCTGCACAGAGTGCCCTATGCCATTTCCTGTGGTTCACTAGGTGTTCAGAAGGCTCTGTTTAATCATCAGCTCAGGCCTTGGTTTCCAGAGGGATTCAGGGAGGTGTGTGTTTAATCCACCATCTTGACTCTCCTCCACCCTCTAGATCCACAGCACTTCTTTAAAGAGCTGGAAATAGATACATCATTTGACCAAGTAACCCCACTACTCAGAATATACCTACAGAATCACTGGCAGTCACATGAACAGATACATGCAGATGAATGTTTATTGTAGCACAGTCCACTATGGCAGAAATGTGGAATCAACCCAGATGTCCAACAACAGATGAATGGATTAACAAACTGTGATATACATACTCATATATATACTCAGTGGAACACTATGTAATGATAAAGAACAATGATGATTTTAGAAGCATCTCATAATATGGTTTTATTTGAAAGACATTATGTTGAGTGCAATCATTCAGTGGCATAAGGACAAATATTGTATGAGACCCCTACTATAATGACTTAAAGACAGACTCACGTACAGAATAAAAAGTTATTTTCTTCTGTACAAGGAAGAAGAGGGAAGGAAAGGGTTGGTTGTAGATTAGATAGTTGATAGAAATTGGCTGGGTAAAAGTAGTGACAGCACACATTAGCAATAAGATCAATTTAACTGAACTTCAACATAAACTGAAAATTCTTCTAATCTTAACTCAATATTGCAAGGATAGAATAGCTGGTGTGGGGGTCTGAGGACCATGCTCTCGGGGGATATTGAGGCCAACTGTCATGACTAGTCTATTGTTAAGAGAGTCTTCTGCACTCCATATTGGTGAATGGTGTCTGGGGCTTAAAAGCTAGCAAGCTGGACCCAACTCATCTGGAACAGATGATCACCAGTGACAACAAAGACAAGAGGGAAAAAGAACCCAGAAGAGAGTAGGACCCATGTGAATGGGTGACTGTATCGACATGTAACCAGAAGAAGCAGACGGTGCCTGACCACCACCAATGACAACCATGATAGGGCCTACAATGTTGAGTGTCAGTTGCAACATGAGAAAAAGAGGTGTGCACCTCAAGAACGCCACTAAAAGACTGCAACTGTTGGTATAAAGGCCATGAGTTCACCTGGGACCATGGCCCCTAGATCTGCTGCTGTTTCTGATCAGAAATCATTATTGAGGTCAGCTCTGAAGACAGGAATGGATGGTACTCGGGGACATTATATGACCATATGGTCTGTGCACGTTATAGTTCTATGCATCTGTAGGATGCTGTCCTACTAGACTCTTACTAGAAGGGAGAGAAGAGGAAGGTAAGGAGGGGACAGGAGACTGTTAAGAGGATCTGACATGTATAGAATGGAAAGGAAGTATGTGCTGTCACCAAGCAAGGGGAGCAGAAGAAGCTGCAGATAGGCATGCATGCAAATTTAACTTGGATTGTATACTTTCACTCAATCACAATAAATAAATAAATAAGCTGAAAATAGATTATAGACCTAATGTAAAAACTAACTGTGAAACTTTTAAAGAAAAGCATTGGAGAAAATTTTGTGCATTTGTGTTAGACGAATACTTCTTACTTATTAATAGCACAACCCATAAAAATATAAAGAATAATTTGACCTCATCAAGTAAAATACGTTTGGTTTTTGGAAATCACAGTTAAAATAGAAACTTTATATTTAAAGAAAGTGTTTGTGTATGTGTGATAAAGGACCTTAACTCATAATATATATAAATATCTCAAAATTTAATAATAGCAAACCAATCCAATCTAAAAACAGACAATTTGAAAAGGCATTTTAAAGATAAATGATTGGCAAATAAGCACATTAAAAAAGAAACAAAGGAAAACCATCCCACCATCCCAACATCATTATTTAGTCATTATCAACATGCAAATGAAAACCAAAATGAGATACTATTATACATCTATTCCAAAAAGAAAAAAAAGAAAAGAAAAACCAAACCCAGTGTCTTCTAGTGAATTCTGACTCACAGTAATCCTATAGGACAGAGCAGAATTGCTCCACAGAGTTTCCAAGGAACAACTGGTAGATTTGAACTGCTGTCCCTTTGATTAGCAGATGTAGCACTTAACCACTACATCATCAGTGTTTCTTATATACCTATTAGAATGGCTAAATTTTAGATGACTAGATGACTGACCATGACAAATTTTGGCAGGGATTTGGTAGAACTGAAACCCTATACCTTGCTGATGGGAATATAAAATGATAAAACCACATTGGAAAGTATTTTGACATCTTATTAAAAAATTAAATAAGCACCTATCATACAATCTAGTTATTACACTCATAAGTGTTTATCCAAGAAAGACAAAAGCATGTGTTTATAAAAGGAACTGTACATGAATGCTCATAACAGCTTTGTTTGTAACAGCCAAAATTTATAAACAAGTGAAACATCTATCAACAGAGAAGTGGATAAACAATTTGTATTATTGTCCAAAAATAGACTACTAGTCAACTATAAAGAAGGAATGAATTGTTGATAAACATATTGAATGACATTGAGTGAACTGCAAAGTGATTACGCTTAGAGAGGTACATAGAAAAAAATGTACATACAGTTTGATTCTAATTTTCCAAATTTCTGTAAAATACAAACTAATCTCTAGTGGAAAAAAGCAGATAACTGGAAGTCTGGGGACAGCATGGGTTGAAGACAGGCAGGAGGCAGGAGTTGTAAACAATCACAAGAAACTTATTAGGGGAATGGATATATTCATAATCTTGATTATAATGCTGCTTTAATGGGTATATAAATATGTCAAAACTCATGAAATTGTCCATTTTAACTACGTACAGTTTATCAGTGTGATGAGTCACGTTGTGTCCCCCCCAAAATGTACATATTGATTTGACTTGGCTATGAGTCTTGGTATGGTATGATTCTTCCCATGTGCTGTGAATCCTGCCTCTGTGATACTGATGAAGAAGAATGGGCAGCAGTTGTGTTGGTGAGGCAGGACACAAGCTGCCAGTTTGTGAGAGATAAGGGCAAGAAGTGAGCAGAGTAAGCTGGGAACCTCATGCCACCAAGAAAGCGGTACTGAGAGCAGAACAGGTTATTTGGACCTAAGGTTCCTGTGCTAAGTGAGATGCTCTCATTGAATTTGGACTCAACCTACTGGACTGTGATAATTTCTCCTATTGAATGTATTTGTAACTCATGAATGGATTTGTGGCTGACTGACAGTGACAGTAAGATTGATCTTCCTGAAGCCTTCCACTCATGATATTTCCTGTTAGAGCAGCACTAGGTGACTAAAACCCTCAGTATGTTAGTCACAACTCGGTAAGCTACCCAGTGATTTCCTGGTAGGAAGACCTGGCAAGCTGCTCCTGTATAGATTTCAGTCGGGAAAACCCTATCGGACAGTTTTACTGGTTAAGTGGGGTCACTCTAAGTTAAAATCAACTTAATAGCATCTAAAATCAACAATAATAAGGCTGTAATAAAAATTAAAATAAGTAAAATTTTATTTGATGATTCTGAAAAAGGAATAAAAATACTATTTTACTAAAATAGTATTTTATTATTCCTAAAAAGTATTCCTAAAAGTATATTTGGTTCTATGCAGTTAATTTTTATTCTGTTGGATTTTGAGTCAGAAGTATTTTTCAGAAGTTATGTCTGTTTCTGTACTAAAAATAGTCATGGAAAATTCAAATCAGTCTGCTGGTATGGTTTGAAAGTGGTCTATGAGATATAAGCTTGGAAGCTCATACCCAAGAACTCATTCTTTGAAGAATCCAAAATTCACGGTACCTGATACAATTCATTTCATATTCTTGCGATATATACCCAGACTAGATTTTAGTAGCTTCTTCAGGTAAACATTAGAGGGAAACAAAGATACTTTATAACGAGAGTGAAAGCCTCATTAAGCTATTACAATAACGGATAGCACCAGAACTGAGGAGAATAAAATTTTTATTAGTATATAATGGGTAACAATTTCATAACAGTTTGATCACTATGTCTCCGGAGGGCATGAACATATTATGGACAACAAGGGCACTGATAAATTTCCAAGACCTGCTCACAAATTTTGAAAAATTAATGTACAGAAGTGTGAGTGTGCCTTCTGATTTGAGATCTTCTTGTACAGCTTATGCCAACAGCGTGGAGCTCACTAACACAGTTGTTGTTAGATACCATGAGGTTGTATTCTGACTCACACCGACCCCGTGTGACAGAATAGAACTGCTCCATGTCGTTTTCCAGGATGTAATCTTTATAGGACATATTTCGAGGTCTTCTCCCTCAGAGCAGCTGGGTGACATTGAACTGCCAAATTTTCAGTTAACAGCAAAATGCTTAACTGTTATACCACTGAAGCTCCTTACGGAGAACACTAAAGATACCTAATTATTTCTGGCATCACTTCTTGCATCAAATCGTTGTGAGTTTTCCATGGCTACCACAGGAAATCTCAAAATATAACTTGAGGTGTGAGCAGCGTCCTAAAAGTAGTCTTTTTCTGAGATCCAATCTTGTGGAAGCTGAAGCTAAAGGCTTGTCGGAGTCAGTCACTTGATTAAGCCAATCTCAATAATGCCAGAAAAACAGTATTTTGTTACTGGTTAACTTAAAAGAAGTAATTTTTATAAGTAAAAGTAAATATATCAAAAACACATGAAAAAACACTTCACCAAAGAGGACCTTCAGGTGGCTAACAAACATATGAAAAGCTACTTATGATCATTAGCCATTAAAAAACAAAAAACATAAAAACCTGTTGCAGTCTTGTCGATTCTAACCCATAGAGATATTACAGGACAGAATATAACTGGCCATATGGTTTTTAAGAAGCAACTGGTAGATCTGAGCTGATGACATTTTGGTTAGCAGCCTAACTTGTAAGCAGTCTACACCAGGAAGTCGCACTATCCACTAGTGAAAGGCAATCAAAGCTATCATGAGGATTCATTTCGTCTTTGCAAAAGTGGCAGTCATTAAAAAAAAAAAAAAAAAATTACTAGCAGGGCTGTGAAGAGACTGGAACTTTCATACACTGCTTCAAGTCCTTTTTGATTTCAGCAAGCAGGACAGTTCAAGTTTACCAGCCACTCCTGGGAAATGGTATCCTATTGTCACTATGAATCAGAATCAACTCAATGGCAGTGGTTTGGTTTTCCAGCCAGAGAGGCTCATCTTCCAACACTACCCCAGACAGTGTTCTGCTATAATTCATAAGGTTTTCACTGGACTTTTTTCCCCCTAGAAATAGATCATCATGTCTTTTGTCTTAGCCTGGAAATGTCACTTTAACCTGTTCACCATGGATGATTCTGCTGGCATCTGGAATACTGGTGGCATAGCTTACAGAATCATATCAGTTCACAAGCCACCACCGCACAACAAATTGAAAGATGAGTGGTGGAAACTTAGATCAATGGTAATAGAACAAACAGAATGTGAATAGCGAGAATGTTAACACATTGGGAAAAATCGTAACCAAAGTCAAGGAACAACTTGTATAAAAATTGTTAAATGGAACATGGCTTGCTCTGCAAACTTTCAGCTAAAACTGAATAATATATATATATATATATATTAAAGTTAAGAAAGCTATAAGAAGCTTTCACTCACACAAGTATGAAACAATTTTTTTTAGTTATCAAGTACATAATAAAATGTCACAAAATAGAAGATTATTCTGGTGAAATATAGTATCTCTGCTCTCTGGACTGCTTATAAAATAAACTGTTACTTTCTCTTGTTAAGAACTCAAAAAGCAATTTATTCTTTTAACAATGAAAAAGCCAAATTCCATTTTCTACAACTAAGGCATTTGAAATTATAATCTCACAAGCTCTCCTTTAAAAAATAAAATTATCTCCTAAATGAGGCGTTAAAATTGTATGAACTTTGCTGAAACTATAACACCTTTTATAACTTCTTTTCAGACTCAGCTAATAAAAACTAAGGCACATAGAAATCTCTTTCTTGAGACCAACTAGAACTCTATACTCTTCAATCTTTTCCTTTACTATCTTCTCTCATATGGTAGCTGAAACTGACATTTTAGTGAAGCACAAATTACTCCCTTTTCCCTTGAAAAAACACAACCTCTACTCATTTTCTGGTATACATAGTTGTATTTCTGTCACTATAGCTCCTAATGTAGTCATGACCACATATGTTCATTAAAATCTTTAACAAAGATAATAATTTCTGCCTCTTACAGAAAACTGGGAGATAGATCACAGAGAATAGTCATTTTTGAGGATTAGCAAAACTCATGATATCTGTATCACAGCTTTTTAACTGTCAACCTCAATCATTCACACTTTTGTAAAGCAGCAAAAATGAAGGATTGTATTAACATGACCCAGATGTAAAACTAGTATATGGCAAGTAATGCGTAGTGATTAAGCAGTGTGGCTGCTATCCCAGTGGTCAGCAGTTCGAATCCATCAGGTGCTCCTTGAAGATGACAAGGAGCAGTTCTACTCTACCTTGTAAGGTTGCTGTGAGTCAGAATCAGTTCCATGGCAGTGGTTTGGTATTTTTGGTTTATAGCAGGTAAAATTAGGAGGCAGTATATAAACTTAAAATATAGTTAGTAATCACTGTCTTATTCTCTATTTCATTTAGAAACTATTCAGATAGCCACAGGTTATATTTTATTTGAGTTAATATTAATTCAAGATTTTAAGTTACCAAAGAATCTTGGAAATTATGTTTAAGTTGACACAAAACATAACTACTCTTATAAAAACACTTGTTATAAATATAATTCAATTTAGTTGAACACAAATTTATCTTTACATAATCTTGAACATTATGTAGGAGTAATGTTAACTTCTTTAACCTGTAACCAAATGCAGAGAATTTAAGAAGTTCAGATTAATTAGTTTCTTCATAAGAAAACAAAGATCCTACATACACATTCATTACACTTAACATTGAAAATCAGAGACATGACTTATATTGCTCTTTTCTTTCTTAAATCAAAACTATTGAATATAACTAACTCATTCATTCAAGTAGTTCTCTTAATTGTGTGAACTTAAAACGGTTGTCAGCTAGTTTCCATAAAGTATTTTTAATTAAAAGTCTCGAACATTTAAATTACTAAATGTTTCTGTATTTTCTGTTAACTTGTTCTGTATTGACATATATAAGCATTCTTTACCTGTATAAGGAAATTGTAAAAGTCTCCATTAATTCAAAACATATTATAAATAACATCTCACTAATATTTTACAGATATTGGAAAATATTTTGCACTCACACAAGGAAATAAAAAGCCGTTTCTGAATTAAAGAAACTACGTTATGTCTTAAGTTCTGTAGTTTCAGCCAGAAATTAAAAGCAACTACGATATCATAACATTTACTAATCTAAATCTTGAAGAACTGTTTTTACCAGTGACCTTAATTTTTTAGTTGATTTAACTCATAGACATATGAAAAAATAATAAAATGACTAATAACTGGTTTCTCCATCTTTTCTCACTCCAAGGATTGCGATTTCAATGACTTACCTTGTGGAGATTACCCAACAACGTCTGTAAAATTAGGAATAACTTACCACCTGTGGCACTTGGCTGGTGTGTAAACTAAAGAAAAAAATAAATGAATGAAAATACACACAAAAAATTTTAAAGAAAGAAAGAAAGGAAGAGAAGACCAGAGATACAAATGTAAGGTTCTGTTTCCTCTTGGCAATACAGAAGGCGAACAAACAAACGAGAACGTATCTAGTGTCAGCAGGTGAGCACTTCCCTGGTAGAACAGTTTACTTGTCTCTATCAAGTAAACTCTCCTTACTTGCCGTATAAGTAAAAGTGCCAAAACCCAGTAAAACATAATGTTTAAAAAGATGAAATCATGACTTATGTAAAATAAAATCAATTTAAAAATTTTATTTAGGCTTATTAAATGATGAGAAAATCTGTATAATGTTAAAGCCATCCAAAACAGCAGTAGAGGAATCAAGCATGTAACTATTTTTATGCATGTTCATTTGTGTACATGTATATGTATGCATGTATGTATTTATGATGTCATTTTGAAATATCAACTAGGATGAACACCATTCCTCAGCTTTCCCTTCTTACTACTTGTTTTCCTGAACAGAAGTGATAAACAGAAGATTTCAAAGGGTGGCTCCAGACAACAAAGTAGGTAAGGTGTTACAACGAAACGTGCAAAGACCTAGCGTCAAAAAACCCAAAAGGAAGAACATGATAAACATTTCTCAAACTGAAAGAACAGAAGAAATAATCCAAGACTTGAGTTGCAATAATTGAAACATTTTCTGGGAAAACAATACAAAGGGGCAGGAAGTATCAAAAGAAGATGGAAGGAATACCCAAAACCCACTGCCATCGAGTTGGGTCTGACTCATAGCAACACTAGAGTAGACCTGCCCCATAGAGTTTCCAAAGAGGGCCTGGCTGATCTGAACTGCTGATCTTTGGGTTAACAGGCATAGCACTTAACCTACTATGCCACCAGGGTTTCCAGAAGGCATACAGTGTCCAAGTATTAAATAGAAGTGATCAACATTCAACCATATCAAGAGGTGGCATATGATCAAGAAGTTCTGAAGGAAGAAGTCCAAGCTGCAATAAAGGCGCTGATGCAAACCAAGTTTCCCGGATTGAGATGCTTCAGCAAACACATAATAAAACTGAAAGTTCTTACTCAATTCTGTTGTGAAATTTGGAAGACAGCTACCTGACCAACCAAGGGAAAGAGACCTGTATTCGTGTGCATTCCAAACAGAGATGGTCAAATGGAATGCAGAAAGTATAGAACAGTATTATTAATATCACATGCTAGCAAAATTTTGCTGATGATAATTCAAAAACAGCTGTAGCCATACACCCACGGGAAACTGCCAGTAACACAAGCCAGATTCAGAAGAGGACACGGAACATGGGGTTCCATTGCTGATGTCAGATGATACTTGGCTGAAAGCAGAGAATACTAGAAAGATATTTACCTCTGTTTTATTGGCTATGTGAAGACATTTGGCTGTGTGAATGATAAAACATTATGGATAACATTAAGAAGAATAGGAATTCCAGAACGTGTACTTGTTCTTATGCAGGACTTATATATGGATCAAGAGACAAAGTTTGAACAAACAAGGTGATAGCATGTGGTTTAAAATTGGTAAAAGTGTGTGTAAAGATTGTGTTCTATCTCCATGCTTAGTCTATCTGTATATTGAGCAAATCACACAAGACACTGGACTATATGAAAAAGGTGGCACAAGATTGGAGGAAGACTAATTAATGAACTGTGATATGCAAATGACATGACTTTGCTTGCTGAAAGTGAAGGTAACTTGAAATACTTATCGGTGAAGGTCACAGACTATAGCCTTCAGTATGAATTACATGTGAAAATAAAGAAAATGCAAATTCTCACAACCGTTCTGGTAAATGACAACAAGATGCATGGCACAGAAATTGACTCACTGCCATTGAGTTGTGTATGACTCATGGCAACCCTATAGGTGAAGTTAGAACTGCCCAATAGAGTTTCCAAGGAGCTCCTTGCAGATTTGAACTGCCGACCTTTGTTAGCAGACGTGGCACTTAACCCCCTATGCCACCAGAGTTTCCGACAAAAATTGTAGCTGTCACACTTTCCTTTCTCTTAGATCAACAACCAATGTTTCTGGAAGTAGCAGTCAAGAAATCAAATGACATTTTGCAACGTGCAAATCTTCAGAAAAAGATCTTATTAAAGCATTAAAAAGCAAAGACGTCACTTTGATAACTCAGGTGTGCCTGATTAAACCCTTGGTCTTTTCAGGAGCCTGATATGCATGTGAAAGCTGAACAATGGAAAAGGGAAATTGAAAAAGAACTGGAGCACTTAAACTGTGATATTTGCCAGTAATTCTGATTACACCAGAAAAACTAACAAAATAATTTTGCAGGAAGTACAGCCAGAATGCTCCCTAAAAACAAGGATGATGAGACCTCTCTGTTTATTTTGGACATATCAATTACTAGAAAGGACCTAGTGATGGTGAAGGACAGGGTCAGAGAGAATGAAGGAAGCCCTCCGTCGGATGGACTGACACAATAGCTGCAGCAATGGGTTCAAAATACCGACAGTTATCAAGGATCGTGTAGCACCAGACAGTGTTCCATTTCGTTACATGGAAGATCAACGTTAGTTGGAGCCAACGTAATGACATCACTAACAATAACAACAGATGTGTCTTAATATGATGAATTATAAAGTATATCCTCTGAAAGGAGTTGGAAGACAGAAAGGAGACAGTGACCATTTTGGAGCACACACACACTTCTCAGTCAATCAAATGCTAATTTAGATGGTCTCATAAAGGAATTTGCAGACGCAATTAAAGTCTCTGTCTTCATTGTTGTTGTCATTGCTGTTGTTGAGGAGTGCTTTCTGCCTCCTGATTATCCTATAAGTAAAATTATCTTGGGTAGACCTGACTTAATCATCTGGACAGGTTTTAAAAGAAGATTTAGATCTTCCCTGCACTTAGACACTTCAGATAGCACCTAGGTCTCCATGGCTTCCTTTTCCCTCTACATTTTCTTTCGTAAGTGCTACCTATGGACAACAAACTTTAGCTCTTGTATTTGGGTTTTCAGAGACCTGGTAGTTATCTATTACTGCCTACATGTTACAGTTTGTTGCTGTCTACATGTTACAGTTTATTGTCATGTTGAACATTAACCAATTTTTTGTCTAATCCTGAAACGTTATCCCAACAATTCTGCCTGTTGGTAAGAGTCTGTGGATAACACAGGTTGTTAATGAGTCTGCTCCAATCATATATTGCCTGTTGCTTCATATAGTCCAGCTTCCCAGATTGTTTGTTCAGCATACAGACTGAATAAATATGATGAAAGGATACAACCCTGACACATAGCTTTCTTTACTTTAAACCATGTAGCATCCCCTTGTTCTATGTGAACGACTGCTTACTAGGCTATTTACACATTCCACATGGGCACAATTAAGTGTTCTGAAACTTCCCTTCTCCACAGTGTTACCCATAATTTGTCATAAGCCACAGGGTTGAATACCTTTGTTGGTCAATGAAACACAGGTAAATATTTTTTGGTCTTTTCTGCTTTCAGCCGTGATCTATTTGACATCAACAGTGATATTCATTGTTCCACATCCTCTTCTGAGTTCTGCTTGTTGTTTCTGGCAGTTCCATGTCCGTCTTCTGCAGTAACCATGTTTGAATAATCTTCAACAAAATTTTACTTGTGTATGATATTAATGACATTGTTTGATAATTTCTACATTCTGTTGGATCACTTTTCTTTGGAATGAATACAAATATTCCTTTCATTCAGTTGGTCAGGTAGCTGCCTACAAATTACTTGCCAAAGACAAATGAGCACTTCCAGTGTTGCATCAGTTTGTTGAAACACTTCAGCCATTACTTCTTCAACTCCTGGAGTACTGTTTTTCACCACTGCCTTCAGTGTGGCTTGAATTTTATCCTTTAGTATATGTTTGGCTGATAAACATATATAAAAAAAAAAATTGTCTCATTTGGGATTAGAACCAGTTGCTATTGAATTAATTCTGACTCACAGTGACCCCATGAGTTGGATCCGACTCGACAGCACTTGGCTTGGCACAGTGACCCCATATGTACTAGAGCAGAGCTGTGCTCCAAAGGGTTTTCAATGCCTAGTTTTGTAGAAGCAGATTACCAGGTCTTTCTTCCAAGATGCCTCTGGGCAGCATGGAGGTTTACTCCAACGTTCTGGGTGGCAGCTCAGCGTGTGAGCCATTTGCCACTACCCAGTTACTTACTAGGGATTAGGGAAATGCAAACAGGGATCATAAATAAATATTATACAAAATTTAGTTAGTCTGATGCTACAAAATGCTGGATAAGGTGTGAGTTGAAATTCATTCCCTAAGCTTCTGTAAGTAGTTATTTCATAAAGTATATTGACATTATCTTTTAAAGATGTTTTCATACCAAATAAAGCTGAAATTGGGCACCTAAGATATACCCAAGAAAAAAATCTTACACATGCACATTAGAAAACCAAAAAATTCAATCCAAAGAACATATTTATACAGTCATATATATTATTCAACAGTGAAATGAATAAACTACAGCTACCGGTGTGTGACAATAATGATAACATTTAACAGAACAACGCTAAATCAAAAAATTAAATTCTAGAAAATTACATCAAGGTCACTGTGATGTACATCTCTCAAGAGTTCCATTTATATTGAATTTTATGGCAAAGTTGTGCGCTGAAGTTTTCAAAACATGTGAACTGAGATCTTTGACTATAGTATTTGCCAATATGAAGGTGTTGATGGCCTTGACAATGGAAGCTTCTGTAATGTTTTGGAGAAGACATCTGATAAGATTATATTCAAGAAAGAACGAGAAGTGAGAAACAGCAGGCTGGATGTACAAGTAATTCTTTTGAGGTAATTTATTGTATAGGCATGCAGATACACGTCATAGCTCGATGAGGACATTGTATCAGGTTCTTTTTGTTTAGTGTAGAGATTGTTGCAGAGTGCATTTACTGTGGAAATGATGTAGGAGAGGAGAAACTGATGCTGTAGGAGAGACGGAGGACAATTAGAAGAGTAAAGTCCTTGAGGCAGTGAGTAGGGACAGAATCCAGTAGAAAGGTGAGTCTTTGATAGAACATAGGCAATTCATCCCTTTTCTCAAAATGGAAAGCAAACTCGTAGATACACTCATATTCAGGTTAGTAGTTTAAATAGTAGGGGAGATAAGGAAGCTCACTTTTGATTACCAAGAGTTATAAGGAACTAAAGCTAAGGGGAGATGAGAAAAAACGAGGAGGGAGTGTGTTCAAACTGCTGACAATGGGATCTAAGTTTGTATTTAAAGCAACTTGATCATGATCACATGATCCAAGGCTAGAGCTTGTGAAGTCTAGGAGACTACTATGCAGATTTTGGCTTTTCCTCAGGGTGAGACAGGAAAACAGAAGAATTTTGAGCAGATGAGTGACACAATTTCAAGTGTTTCTCTGTGGCTGGAACAGAATGAGCTGGAAGAAGATGAGGTCAGGGAGGTCATGCCTCCCTGGGGCCTTGTAAGTCACTGAAACACTGGAATTTTATTAGACTGTGTATATTTAAAAGAAATAGCTCCAGGATTCACAGTCTTGTAAATTAGGTGTTAATGCATTCATTTTAAAGATGAGGAGACTTGGATTCAGAGAGATAAATTGATCTGATAAAAGCTTCCGCTCAGCTCAGAGATGGCAAACCCGCTTCAAACTCTAATATGCGCTAAAAAGACAAGAAAGGAAGAGATGTCTGAATTTTAATGACTAAGGAGATGAAAGGGAAAATTTATATGTATCTCTGTTTTCAAGAGACGTGTATTTTGGTGAGGAGAAAACTCGCAGATGATTCTTTAAACTAAGCTTTGTAATATGTAAACTAGCTGTATAATCTGCTACAGTACATGCTATCTGTTGCTGCTGCTGTGATTATTATTATAAGATTCCTCAGTTTTTATAATATGTATCCTCCTAATGGTACCCAGTGCTGTTCTATGCAACTCACTTAATTCTCAAACACCCTTCCTCAAACAAGTAGGAATCATCCAATGAAACTAGAGACATAACTTTCTTTCTGGCAGGCCATTTATACTGATTAATTAATTGGGGGTTATTTTTTAGCCCAGCGATTAAATAAAGACTTAGGGAGTCCCATAATTTTTCTGATTACTCTCAGATAGTAAAATTGCATGATAATTTTAAGTTTCAAACCGGCCATTTCAGTATACTAATTAACATTTCAGTCCTCAATGAAAGTTAAGATCCGCCCCCAAAACCACTACAGCCAGTTTTAGGTAGGTTGCCTACCTTTGGGAAAAGGGTATAAGGGTATATAACTGAAGGATATAAGGTTATATAAACTATCTTTCCCTCTCATTACCGTCTACTTCTCTTAAGCCCTAGTCTATCTTCTGACCCCTCCTTGATTTGGTAAGTAGTGAGTAAGGAGAAGTGGTAAGGAGTTTAGGACGAGTCTTCTGGTACTGGTTTCACACTCTCTAGACCTGGCCTGATATACAAAGCTGACTCTTTCACAAGGTGATTTTGTGGGTTCTCCATGATTCTCCTCCTGAATCTTTGTGATTGCAACTTCATTGCTGCCAGGGCAAGTTTGTAATTTTACAGTCTTTTATAGTATCTAGAGTTGGGGACTGTATTTAGCCCCATTTTACAGATGAGGAACCTGAAGCACAAATCATTTAAGTAACTTGCTTAAGTTCAGACCGACAGTGAGTAGAAGAGTCTCTTGCTTCTGAGCTTGATTTTGGAGCTTGTGCTCTTAACTACTAAATAATGCACTGTAACTTTAAAGATCGCCTCAACCTCTTCATTGTATCAGATGTAAGTGACAACTGTATGCTCCTGGGGACCCTTTCCTTGACTGTCTGGTCTTTACGTCGTGATCCCCTTCAAGTCTTCTTCCTGTTGGCAATTTCTTCCCTGCCATCAAGGAGGTTTTTGCTTGTCCTCTCCTTCTGAAACTCTGAGAAAGGATCTCAGTACTTCAAAAAAAGAGCCAGAGGAATGTCACATTCATTCAGAAAATCTAAGAACTAGGCTACACTAAGCTCCACGTCTGTTACACACACATGAACACACATACACACACAAACAAACATACAAAACTTGCTGCTGCTAAAGTCAATCACACAGAATAGTGCTGCCCCACAGGGCTTCCACTGAGTTACTGGTGCACTCAGACTGCTGACCTTTTCGGTTAGCAGCCTGAGCTCTTAAGCACTGTGTCACCAGGGCTCCTCCATTTGTGTCAGGAACAGTGTTTTTGTCACCTGACAGTTGAAGACCCTACCACATTAAACAGCATTCAGAGTGCTCTCTCTAATTGGGTTCTGTGTCCCTGTGAGGCAATTCATGAAAGTTGCTAAGGAAAGACAAACAAGCATTAGTTTGAAGAGGGCTGTCTTCATCTGCCTCCTTTTCTGTGTCTATGATATTGCAGAAGTACCCCGTTAGAAAAAGCTTGGGTTCACTGCTTTCAGTGTCAGGAACTAAGCCATGAAGCAAAGCACGGAGTCTGGTGAGGGGGCAAGTGTTGCAGGTTAGAGCGGCCCTCCTTCCATTTGGGGTCATCTTGAGAATAAAGTTGAAATGGAGCATGCTGTTTCTCCAGAAAAAAAATTCTTTATATAAGTAAACAGTGTATCTTAAAAGAATCCACCAAGGAACAGAGCTGGAATTAAATTCCTAAGTGCCCCACCTTGGAATGAAGAGAAACTCTCAGACTTCTTCGAATGGAACGAAGACTGCAAGTTAAGCAATATATTGACTCAATATACATCTCACCATAACCAATATCTTATGCATTTTCGAAGGTACACCAGACAGCAGACTTAGCTCTAGAGGAGAATTCCAGCACTTTAAGAAAGGTGAGACTCAGGGCTGCCAGAACCATCTCCACGCTGATTCACACAGTCCTAAACGTCTGAAGGCTTCTGTACCAGTATAAATAAAATCTGATTAAGCTCTAAAAATTGGCCTGCTGAAAACAATTCTCCAATTTATATTCTGAACCACTCATTCTATCCTTTCACAATCACCTGTATCGCTGACCTGCTCACCTCTATTCATGCCTTTTCACTCTGAAGGTTTAACGTCATTCCATCTGGCCCCTGCTTCAGTTTCTTTCTTGACTACTGCTTTTGTCCTAACTTTCTTTGATTATTGATTCCACAAATGGCCTTTGGAATAATAGCAGGCTTGATCTTTATTTGGCCTACAGACTTCTCAGGAACTGCCCTGTGATGTTCTGTACCAAAGAATATTGACCTCTTCTACTGAGGAGACATGGTGGGAGCTGTCAGCCTCATCAGTTGCAGAGAAGCAGGATAAAAACTGAAATCCAGTCAGTGATACACTCTGAAAGGCAGACCCTAACTGATTATCACAGCATATGATCTCATAGGATGCCTTCAGAAGATGAACTGTAGGTTAAGACGACAAGAACGGGGGTATGTAAAGGAAGATAGCAAGCCATTAAGACAGAGGTGCGGTGGATTGCAAGGGGCCAAATGAGCGTATCTTGATAAATATTAGAGATTATTTTGAGAATGGACAAATATAGAGTGCATGTCACTCTATGGATGGTTAATCAGGTTTGTCCTTATAGGTTAAACCTAGAAATCAAACAACAGAAGTGAAGCCAAAGTAGACAAGATGGAATAGAAAAGTACAGAGAGGGGAATGATGTTCCTCTAGACTTGAACACAGAGAGGAATGGACATTCTCATTTTGTATGAAGCAGAAAGAGGACAAGGTCGTAAAACTGATGTTAACGAGACTAATCATAGAATGTAGCCATGGCTCACAGATATGCAAGACAACTTCTGCCACCTTGTTTAATCAAAAACTTGAATTAAGATGATCTGCAATGAACTTAATTGATATCTGCATTTCCTTTCTTTTGGAGTTCCTAGGTAATACAAAGAGTTAATGTTTCCAGTGCTAACCAGAAGGTTGTAGGCATGAATCTACTCAGAGGTGCTTCTGAAAGAAGTCCTGGTGAGATGTTTACAAAACACTGGCCACTGAAAACTTGATGAAGTACAATTCTGCTCTGGCACACATGGGGCTGTCAGAAGTCAGAGTTGATTCAATGGTAACTGATTCTCTTCCTTTGGTAAAGTTTTTGTACTAGTTACTATTTTTTAGTGTTTTTATAAAATAAAGATTTATAATTCAGCCTCGTTTTGAAGAATCCAAACAATAAGCTAGAGTAAAAAGAAGGAAACTAATAACAACCCTCCCCCCCCCCCAAAATACTCAGTTATCAGTTAGGAAGTTAATAGCATTCAGATAGTTTTCTTAATGTTTACAATTAGAAAGGTACATGGATGAAAAGATAAGAACACATAAAATTGCTAACTAGGCTGATATCATGCATGAAATCTTATTTTTATTGTGATTAATTGAAACTTTACAATCCAAGCCAATTTTCCTTATAGAATCCTGAGCACTTGCTTCCATGCAGTTCCACCTTCTCTCCTCACCCTGTGACAGTACACTCCTCCTTTCCACCCTGTACTTCTGGTATCCACTCAACCAACACTCATTCCTTCATCATCATGCTCCCCTCTCACGTCTAAAGAAGAACAAGCTGGATAGTGTCATATACATATATGCAGCCAGGGACACACACTACCTGCATCACTCTATGTCCCGTAGTCCAGCCCAATTTTTATCTGAAGTGTTGGCTTCAATACTGGTTTCAGCTTGGGGCTAGCAGCAAGTCTAGGGGCCATGTTCTCAGGGGACTCTCCCTGCACCCTGGGATATCAGACCGATCAGTCTGGTATATTAATAGAGTTCTAATTTTTTCTCATTTCTTCAGGGGCTCTCCATTGTGTTCTCTGTGAGGCCAGTCTGGTGGTACCTGAGTGCTATCGAGTTCTTCTGGTCTCATGCTGATGTAGTCTCCCAGTCATGTGTACCCTTCCGTCTTCTGTATTCATATTTTCCTTGTGTCCTTAATGTTTTTGGTTTTCATTTGCTCCAGGTGGGTTGGGATAAACTGATGGTCCTTAGACAGCACCTTACTGATTTTAAGACCCTAGGCACCACTCACCAACATGGGATGCAGAGTAATTTCCTAGGAGAAAAAAACTAATTATGTCAATTGACCTCAAGGTCTCCAAGTCTTAGTCCTTTAAAATGTTGGGCTGTATTTAGAAAATCTTTGAGCTTATGGTGTAGTCTAGTTGTGCTGACCTCGCTTACGGTGTAGTCTAGTTGTGCTGACCTTGTTTACGGTGTAGTCTAGTTGTGCTGACCTCCCTTCTGCTGCATACTGTCACTCCCTTAACCTAACCTAATTCCTATCTAGTCTATGAATAACCCTTTCCCTCCCTCCTCACCCTTATAGATGTTAAAGATTATTTTCTTCTATGCATAAGACTTTTTTAAAATCCTTATAATAGTGGTGTCCTACAATATTTGTCATTTTGCAGCTGACTGATTTCAGTCAACATAATGTCTTCTAGATAATTGCAGGTTATGAGATACTTCTTAAAATTATCTTTTTCTCATCATTGTGTGTTGTCCAATTGTGTAAATACACCATAGTTTGCTTATCCATTTATTTGCTGATGGACACCTGGGTTGATTTAATCTTTTTATGAGTCTTAATTTTAATGAAATTAGTCATCTTATTATTAAAAATAGCAAAAACACTGAAGAAATTATAAATTATAAATAATGACAGTATGTAAGTTGAATTGAGCAGAAGGAGAAGCAGGTGTGGAAATCAGTCAAAAGAGATCGTCTTAAACAAGGAAGGAAATAAAAAAGTACTGAATAAGTACTGAGATAGTGTGACTTGACAGTAGAAACAATAGAAGAATTAACTGGAAATAATTCTCATGTTTTGAATCTAGGTGAGAGGTTACAGCGCTGACATCAATAGAAATGAGAAAGACAATTGGAGAAACTGATTTGATGGACAATTCAGTTTTAAACTTGTGGAATTTAAGTCATTGTAAGCCATTCTATGAAGATAAGTCAAAAACAATGGAAATACAAGATCATGCCTCAAGAAACAATTCATGGCTAAGGACTAAATAGTAGAACCATTTACATAACCGAAATAGGTGAAATCTTCAAGGAAATAAGCACTGACAGCCGTGGACAAAAGGAAGAATGTCTTGAAGAAACAGAGCAATAAACTTGAAAGGTTCAGTTTTCTTCATAGAAAACAGTGGGAGTTAATTGACTCACGGCAACTCCGTGTTTACAGAGTGAAACTACATTACACAGGGTTTTCAAGGACGTGAGCTCTTGTAAGCAAGACTTTCTTCCAAGGTGTCTTTGGGAAGATTTGAACCAAGTTTTCCGTTAGTAGGGTTAGTAGGTGAGTGTGTAACTGTTTGCGACTGGTAGAAGCAAAGAAAGAAAAGAAGAGTACAGAGAGGAAGTGGTGGAGGAAAGGAAAAGGATAGTAAGGTGTTAACTTGATTGGTAAGTTTCAGTATATTATGCTTTAACTTGTTTTCTGCTTCATTCTAAGTTGTGTGATACACGTAGTTTTATTACGTTGTTTCTGGGTGCCGTCATATTTGTTCCAACCCACGGAGACCTTGTGTCTAACAGAACCGAACTTTGCTCAGTCCTGCACCATCCTCATGTTTCTTGTTCTTCCCCGCCCGTTACAGGAGGCACTAGGTTACTCTATCTCTTTGAGAATCTTCCTCTTTTTCTCTGACCCTGACTGGTCTCTCTTGATAACACACCAACAGTACATAAGATAAAATCTTACCGTCCTCACTTATAAGGAACATTCTAGCTGTACCTCTTCCAGGACAAATGTGTTTGTTCTTTTGGTAGTTCTCGGTATATTCAATATTCTTTGCCAACACCACAGTTCAAAGGCATCAATTATTCTTCAATCTTTCTTACTTATTCATTGTTCAGATTTCACGTACATATGAAACAGTTGGAACAGCATGGCTTGGGTCAGATCCAGTTTAGTTCTCAAAGTGATATCTTTGCTTTTTAACACCTTCAAGAGATCTTTTTGCAGCAGATTTGCCCAGTGCAATGCACGGTTTGATTTCTTGACTGCTGCTTCCTTAAGGGGCCAGTTGTGGATCCAAGTAAAATGAAGTCCTTGACAACATCAATATCTTTCTTCATGTATCATACATTGTTTATTGGTCCAGTTATGAGATTTATTACAGAGCTGTGAGCTGAGGGTCATGACTTTATCACAGAGTTGCAAGCTGAGGGTCATGACCACTTGACTAATGATAAATATGTATTTTGACCTCCCAAATGCTCACTGACCCTTGCTTGTGTAAATATCTCAAAAATTCATATGGGAAGAGTTGCTGATGGAAGAATAGTTTTGACCATAATAAATAAGTTCTTTGGCAAATACCTACCAGACTTCCAAATAGCGAAAAGACTCAGAAGCAGGAATGCATTGGGTCAGAATAAAGAGAAGAGGCCAGCAGTATGTTTCCATACGCTAGAGATCCGAATCGTGTTTTTTATAGGCTATCACTCTTATGGTATATGAGCAAATAAACCTCTTACAGGTGTGAGATTAGTACAAAATATATCTTCGCAGGAACCCAACATCTACAAAGAATAATGCATATTATTCAGACAGAAGACTTACATAATGTAAGTTTGCTGAACATGCAGCGCCAAGTACATTTTATTTTATGGAGACATCTATCATCTCTTAACATAGTTACTTGTGATACATAGTTGATACATAGTGATACATAGTGATACATAGTTACTTCAAGAGAAGCAAATTCAAAATTTTCTTCCATTTATCCTACACCTTGTAAGTCTCTAGTGGTTGGTAATGTTAAACATAAAGAAAACAATAACAATAAAATCTTATTGTAAAATAGGACATGAAAATACATTTTAATGACTGATTTTAATCCTTTATATCTGGAAAGCATATCTGCCAGGCAGTCTGCTCTAATGTTAAGAGAGTAGCATTTGGAATCATATATTCACCTTGGCATCACAGTTGAGTCACTAACGATTAGCTGTAAAAGCTCAAGTCACTTTAGTAAATTCTCTAGGGTTCTCTTTCAAAAAAGCACTGGCTTTCCTATAGTGGTATTGTAAGGCTAACATGAGAATATGTGTAAACTTACTGATTCAGCAAGTGGAATTTATTATGTGTTACAAAAATGATAATTGTTATTTTCAGTTCAGGATTTCAATATCCTGAAGAAATACATATACAAGTAAAGACGTCTTTCTCACCTCTGGATATACAAAACTAAATTGTTTTGGCTACTCTGGCACATTCAACTAAAATGTATTTCTAAATATCCCAAATTTTTGTCTTATAGAGTACTTTTTGATTTAAGTCTCAGGACAATATGGAAGCTGATAACTGGTCTTTATGAGAAAAAATGAGTAAGTTACTGGTTAGAAAATGTGTGTTAAAATTTCAGTTCTAAATGTTTTCAGTTGATCAGTGTTACACTTTGCAGCATGATACAGTTTTAACGACATAAACAAGAAACTCTTCTGAAGATGGATGCCATCAAGACCATTCAAGAACACCCACCTGGAATTGTTTATATCCATTATGTCAGCTTAACAAAAAAAAGATTTTTTTTTAACACTAAAGGGTAATTCTTAACTTCAAGAATCATTTGAATATTACATAATAATATTTTCACTGTATTACATTAAAGTCAAAGAAAGGAAACAGAGTACTAAAGACTTCTTCCACATTTTTAAGCAGATGACAACATAGTTAATTTCAGAGGTTTATCATTTGCTAGTAATACTGAACCCAGTGAAGATTTAGCATTAATTTATGTTATGCATACTTTTAAGACCCTTTAAAGATACATCTCTGCTCAAAGATACTTTCGTATGTCAGATAATGGACATATTTCCAGCTCCTCCCAAGTACTCTTTTATGACTTGAACATTTCTACAAATAGATTAAACTGGATGTGTAATAAAGGAGAGAACTGGACAGATAACCCCAAATTCATCTGTGCATCGATACAGAAATCTATTTTTCAAGGCAAGTTTATTTTACTAGTTTTAATGAAGTTAAAAATGTTTATATTTTAAATAAAATTATCTTTTATATTTCATAAATATTTTAAATGTTTATGACAAGCCAAGTGCTGACTCGGCCATGAAAAATTGTAATCATATTAACCTATTTTTAAATAATTTGTGAAGCAAGAAATACATAAGTGGAAACATTAGGATTTGAAGGCTTCTTGATCAATAGACAGTTAAGTGAGCAATGCTTTCTAAACAACTGTGAATTATAAAAATGGCTTTAACTGAAAATATCTCAATTTTTAATTAGATATAGTAAAACATTTTCCTTTGTTGTGTAACCATTACTTTAGAATGATAGGGTTAAAAGTCTGCTTTTTTTTTCTTTTGGTAATCATGAATATGTCTTCATGGCAACTTATACAGAAGCAGAAGAATCACAGTAGGAAAGAGAATTATCATAGGAAGAGACAAGATAGTAAGCTTGAGCCCTTATAAAACTATATTTTAGATTATCATTCACGCCGGGAGTATCTTGGCACAGGAATCTCAGATCTGAAGGATGCACTCTTCCCCCAGTGCTGCTTTCTTGATGGTGTGAGGTTCCTAATTTTCTGCTTGTTTTCCTCTCCTTGTATCTCCCATAGGATGAAAGGATAAAATGCAGTGCAAGCCACATTCCGGGGAAACTGCCTTAGCAAGGGTGTTGCAGTCCTATCTTAGTCCTTTTTTACCATAACCATCCTATCTGTTAGCCACAGGCAGAGATTGGGATGTAAGACACAGGAAAATCACAAAATATTCTGAATGATGGCCCAGCCAAATGGTTACACACATTTTTGGGGGAGTACAACTCAATCCATGACATTCTGCTCTTTGGCCCCTCAAAATCACATCTGTGAAACATGTAACACATTCATCCCATCATAGCAAAAGTCTTAAATCAGTTCCGAGTCCGAAATACAAAACTTCTCTACATCTATGAAATTGAGAACACAAGTTATCTGCCTCCAAAGTACAATAGAAGAACAAGTAGTCACAAGCTATACATCTCCACTAAACAAATGGGAGAAATTTCAGGGAAACTAGGCATTAACAGGTAACAAGCGAGTCAGCAGAACATATACATTAGCCTTCAAAGCTCTGAAAATAATCTTCCTTTCTCTGAGACATTTTACACAATGGCACTGCCCTACAGAATCTAGGTATTAGCCACACTCTCTGGATTCTGAAAGGAGATCCCTGGCCCTGTGCTGCAACTCTACCTTCTAGGACCAGTTGAACAATAACTCTGCCCCTTCAGCTTTAGATGCACCCTAAGCTCAACTAAGTGGTAGTTCCACCCTTACAAATACAGGAAAACATGGCTCCATTCTTTCGAATGTTTGAGGTCATGGCTATACCTTCTGAAACTGAAGCAGTTCAGTTTCTTATGCTCTTTGTCTTTTCGGCTTCTGCTTCCTATGGCCTCATGGCCCAGGTATCAGACCTGCATCTGCCCTGCTGGCGCAAGTGTTCCATAGCTCTGTAGCTCCACCAATTCAATGGCCCGTAGACACCCCACTCTGCTAGGAAGACTTCTGCACACAGGGACTCAGCTGTCTCACTCTTTGGGTCAGCAAGCCTAGCTCCACTGATTCAAGTGTCCAGAGGCATCCTGCTTTGCTAGGAAACCTCTGTATACTGGCACTCAACGCTTTTACTCTGTGAGTCAGTCTCTCACTGCCTTACACTGCTCTGGTTCTTCTGATGCCTCTCTACTGTTTCTCACCATCTGTGCCTTCTTCAGTGTCAATAGTTCTCCATTCTTTCTGAGTCTTCTGTCCCCTGAGTTTTAAAACTGCTTCCACATTTTATGTACTTTCAGTACCAAATTCTGTTTTAGTCATCTAGTGCTGCTCTAACAGAAGTACCATAAAGTGGATGGCTTTAACAAAGCCAAGGAAAAGTTTATTCTTACACAGTCCAGTAGGCTATTTAGTCTGAAATCAGAGTGTCCACTCCAGGAGAAAGGTTTTCCCTCTTTGTTGGCTCTGCTGTCAATCGTTCTCCTCTTCTGTTTTCTGCACTTTGCCCAGCTCTGGAGTCTGATACCAGAGACTGAGCTGGACTCCTTAAGCCTGCTCTGAATCATTCTCCAAGACTCAGAGGGGAACAATTTAACAAATTTTGTGAAGGAGGAGTATTCTCCTGACTCCCCTAAGCCAGAAAACCAGGGTAGAAACTGTTCCTTCCCCTAGATTCAGAGATAAAGGGATACTCTGTTCTCACAGGCACTCAGGAATAGTAGTAAACCCCCTATCTTTCTCAGTAGCTGCAGCCAGATACCTGTGCATATACCAATTATCCTTGCCCACCTAGGACAGTAGGCAAAAGCATGTGCCACACTGATTGACTACCTGGACACTTGAGTTGTCTTCATCTAAGAAAAGTATATAAGAGGTTAGAATACAGTAGACAAACATACATAGCTACAACTAATGATGGCTCAAAAACAGTAGTCCATAACAAAGTACTTATAGAAGCAGACCAGCATCTCTTTAGAAAGCTATCAAAACAGTCACCTTTATCAGAGCAGGAGAGCTGCCTGGGGGTTCTAGACAGAAATAAATGTAGATAATTATATATTTGAGAAAGCTGTACCATTAATAGGGAAGACCAAAGCAGAACTGATACATTTGAATTATGGTGATGCTGAAGAATGTTCAATATACCATGGAGTGCCAGAAGAATGAACAAACCTGTCTAGGAAGATGTACAGCTAAATGCTGCTTAGAAGGATGGTGAGACTTCGTCTTACTTATTTTGCACATCTTATCAGTAGGAACCAATTTTCTGCCAAAGGGCATCACACCTGGTAGAGGGTCAGCAAAAAAGAAGAGCTTCCTTGAGTTGTGCTAACGTTTGGGGATTTCATTGGATTCTGCTCATTGTCCTTTCTCTCGTCTTTTCCCTTTCCCTATGCAATTATTTGTCAGTTGCTCCTTGGAAACCCTGTAAGGCCGTTCTACTGTATTCCACAACATGGCTGTGAGTTGGAATTGACAGCAACGAGTTTGATTTTCAGTATTTTTTACTGCAATTATTCACTGTGTCTTGGGAAGATTCTACCTCATCCTACTCTGATATTTACCTCTATTCTTCAGTTTTCTTCATTTCTCTCACTATTTAAATGACATCTTTGCCTTTACCCGGTCACCACATTTGCTAAGTTTTCACACTTTCAACAAATTAAATTTCTAGAACAAAGATCTGGTCTCACTTCTTTTCTCTTTAAAGTATTTTATAGGCATTTCTTTCAGTTCCCACAAACATCCAAAGGCCTTTTACTAAGTGCTGCTCATTTCTATAGCATCTGTACTACATTGAACTCTGTTGTAGTTTTATAGTGCTGTTCCTCACCTCAATACTTCCTCAGGAAGTAGAGGAGTATTTGGAGGCTATATAGTGAAAAGAGATGTGCGCATATTTTACATTTTTATCTCATTTAGTCTTTAACTGTAAGAAGAAGGTATAATCATTATCTCCATTCTTAAAATGAGAAAACAGAGGCTTTGAGAAGCTACATAAGCTGCCCAATGTGGCAGAAAGACTAAGCAGACAAGGCTGGAATAAATTCAATTCTTTCTCATCCAAAGCCTATGCTTTTATCTCTTCCACTCCAATACCTCCACGATTCTCTGCATGTTGTTCTCTTTATCCAGAATTTGTTCTTCCATACTTCTTACTTACCACATAAACTCCAATTGCCCTTTGTCATTGAGCTAAAATTGTCACATGTGTGTTTGTGTGAGTTTCCTAAGAGTCCTTCCTTTCTGCCTCACACTGATTAAGAGTTTACAAATCTGGGCTGTGAAATATCTCATATCTTTCCTTTTCCCCAAAATTCTTTGTATTGTATTGTAATTACTTATTTAGTTGTTTTGTCTTTGTCACTAGATTTAGAGGGTGGTGTATCTCATTAAATTGTTTTATTTTCTTCATGGAACATGCCAAAGCGGAAGCACTCACAAACAAAATGTGGCTGATTAACAAAAACTCTGTCATTTCCAAGTGGATTCTGATGCATTGGGACCCTAGAGGACAGAGTAAAACTGCCTCATAGAGTTACTAAGGAGTAGTTAATAGATCTAAACTGCTGATCTCTAGCAGCCAGAACTCTAACCACTGCAACATCGGGTCTCTGATTTATTCACTAGTTTATCTGACATAAAAGAAAGAAAAAATCTAGAAATGGCATGCCTAAATTTCCCTCAGTCAAATGGAGTTTTAGCATTACATATTTGCTCCAAGGTATGATTTTCAACTGACAATTTTAAATCCTTTCCCAGGGGAAAACGTAGAATATGAGGATATTTGTGAGACATGCAGTTTATTTGTGTGTGTTCGGAAGAAAGTATGAATATTAGTAGTAGACTATAAAATACCACCATAGTTTTTTTTCCTGGTGAAGATATCTGAAATGTTGGTTTATGGGATATTGCACACATGTGTATATTGTAATCTAACTAAACACAATGAAAGTGGTCATAGACTATATGAGAATAAAAATGGGAAAATAAAGGTGAGGTCCATTTTGGCAGCCTCTTACTGGTTAGCTGCCTTCGAGCCAGCTTTGACTTAGGACAATTCCACATAAGACGAAGTAAAATGCTACCAGGTCCTACACCAACTTCGTGATCTTATGTTCTAGCCCATTGTTGCCACCACTGCGTATTTGGGGTTCATAGCAATCTGAGAGGCTCATGTTCCAGCAGTATCTCAGATATGGCTTCCATTGACTAATTTTTAGAAGTACATCTCCAAGCCTGTCTTCCTAGTCAGTCTTCGTCTGGTATATTAAAACAAAACAACAACAAAAAAAACCCAAAGCTGTTGCTGTCAACAATTTGACTCACAGTGACTCTGTACAGCAAAATATAACTACCCTATTAGGATTCCAGGGTTGTATGTCTTTACAGAATCAGACTGACAAATCTCTTTTTCTTGAAGAGCAGCCATTGGGTTTGAACTACCAATCTTTTGATTAGCAGCTGAGCTCTTGAAGTCCCATAAACAGTATTAAGCAGCACATGAAGGTCTCATAAATCAGGACTAATTAACACAATCGCCAGTTATTGTGCTCAGTATTTCCATCAAGAATACTAAGTATCTAATATAAAAGAGTTAAATTATTTTGATAATATATTTTGATTGAATTGAAAAATTCTAACTTTCCTTGGTCTATATGTTGACATGATTGTCACGGAAACAGAAAGTATCCACAGACATAAATTTAAACATCCAAAAAAAAAACCAAAAAACAAAAAGACTAAACCTGCAGCTGTGGAGCTGGGTCTGACTCATAGAGATCCTATGGATCAGAGAAGAACTGCCCCATAGAGTTACCAAGGAGCTTGTGGTGAACTGCTGATGTTTTTGCTAGCAGACGTAGCACTTAACCCACTATACCACCAGAGTTTAGATCCAGCAACTCAAAAAAAAAAGAAGTGTACCTATTTTCTAGAAATTTGGGGAAATTATACAATTCCTTTTTCAGGGTTTTTATAGAATTGCTATATGGTACCTATGAATTGGAATCCACTGGAGGGCATTTATTTTTTTTCCTTTGAATGTGAATTAGCACATGCAAATAAGGTAATCAAGACCTTTTTTATCTTACAAATCTTTTTTTTTTTTTTAATTTAAAATGCTTTCAAACATCCTTTGGTTGGTGCTGCTTTACCTTTTTTTCAGAAAGCTGGCATCAGCACTAGTATGATCTCACAATGAATGGAGCATAAGCTCACTGTATACACTTTGGAGGGGATATCTTTACATTTTACTCTCTCAGAAAACTAATACATTTAAGGAAAAGGCAAAAAACTTTATAAAACTCAAAACTTTCCCACTATGCAAAGGCCAACCTTAGTCTGAGTTGAGATTTACTTTTGTAACACTGGTTATTAGATTTCTTCGCATACTGCATTTTCTCTCTGGTTTTAAAAGGCACAGTATGAATATGATGAACCATGGGCTATGGCTATATTAAAACATTTTTAGATAAAATACCACCCCAATTCCTTCTCTGCACTGGCTTTTCACAACATTGTTGGTTTTATTATTTTTGTTCTTATATATCTTGACTTCCTAGAGCATATCTCACAGCATTTATGCACTCTCCACTAAAACACCCATAGAGATATCATTTATATTCTCCTTAATATTCCTTCTTGGCTCATATTTATAGATAAGTCCTTCATAATGCAGTTTATATGGTGATGGGGGGACAGATGTGACCTTGTTTTCTTTTTTGTCCAGTCTCTGAACTCCAGGGTGCACTGAATAGAGAAATATTTATTTCCCTCGTGTGGCACTGGACTGGGCTCCAACTCCTCCAACCAATGACAGTGATTAGGTGAAAGAAATTTTCACCTTTTGTAAACTATAGTTTTACCTAGTTAGTGACATCACATAACATGATAAATTATGAATTTAGAAAATCATTATTTGGTAAATGAATGCTTGTCAGTTACTCTGATGGCAAATTAATCTGTAAGCACGTGAAGATGGCTTGAAGTGACAGGCTACAGAACCACTGGCATCACTGCTGTACAAAGAATCTTTCTTATCGCAAATTGGTGACCTGTCCATCAAACTGCTATGTTTTTTGCAGTGATTGAAAACATCCGGATTCTGAGGAAAATGCACGCTGTGGAAGTTCTTGACAGTCTGAATAGAGTGTCAAAAATTGTGTTTGAAATCTCAATTTTGCAGGAATTGTTGAGATTTACATATGGCATTTTCTCCTTATAATAAGACATTACTTTTCGAATTTGTTCTATGCTGCTTATATTTTAAAATATATTGTTCCTGTTGCTGCTAGTTACCACTGAGCCAGACATCACTCTTGCTGACCTTGCATACAACAGAATAAAAGGTTGCTCGGTTGTGGAATTTTCGTGATTAACTGGTGTATCTGAGTCCGTTGTTGTGGCTATTGTGTCAGTCCATCTTGCTGTGAGTTCTCTCATTCTCATTGGTCTTCTGCTTTACCAGGAAACCCTGGTGTATAGTGGGTTAAGTGCTATGACTGCTAAAGGTCGGCAGTTCAAATCCCCTTTGGTGCTCCTTGGAAACTGTATGGGGCAGCTCTACTCTGATCTCTAGGATTGCTATGACTAGGACCCGACTCAAAGGCAGTGGGTTTGGATTTGAGTTTTCTGCTTTACCAAACATGATATCCTTTTCTAGTGACTGGTCTTCCCTGGTGATGTGTCCAAGGTAAATAAATCAAAGTCTGCTTATGTGTGCTTCTAAAGAATGTTTAGAAATATAGACAGAAAATATCAAAGGCTAGAGATACCTACATTACGTCTAGACAACTTTAGGCACAAGGGAATAAAAGTCACTTACTCCCCTCCTCAGGAAGATACGTTCTTAGGAGAGCTGTAAGTGTCCATGCTAAACATGCATGTCAATATCTGCAGTATCCAGCAAGTCAGCTTGGCTGCCTCATCCACAGAACTCTGTTCAAACAGGCAGTCTAGATGACTGATTGAGATTTGTTATTGGTTGGACCGAATCCGACCATTTGGGGGCCCATTTCTAAAATACTTTGATACAGTAATTCCGATACAGTCCGACTCATAGCGACTGTAGAGGTCAGGGTAGAACTGCCCATAGAGTTTGCAATGAGCACCTGGCGGATTTAACTACCGACCTTTTAGTTAGCAGAAGTATCACTTAACCCACTACACCGCGAGGGTTTCTTCCTATCTCTGCACCAGTGGTAATTTACTAAGTTATCAAAACACGTCCCTCCATAATTTAGACGGGAGAATTCAAGATGTATTGGCTAGTTAGGAATGAACATTACAACTTCAGATAGAAAAACACCATTAGAGAGAATGAACTGTGAGAGTTATGGCTAGTAGAACTGCCTTTGACTTTGTGCCCTTCAGTAATATAATTTTTCTTACCGTACACTGTGTGATGCTCACTTCTCTAATGCCAAAATACCTTATACAGAATATCATGAACAATGATTGTAAGATAAATACTGAAGTGACTTGGGCATTGTCACTCGTATGGATGTTTCACCAAAGAGGAGCTACACATGGCCAACAAGCCCATGTAAAGATGCTCAGTGCCATTAGCCATCAGGGAAATGGCAACGTCACACCCACTAGGATGGCTATGATTTAAAAAATGAAAACAAAAACTAAAACAGGAGTTGGTAAGAATGTGGAAAAACTGCAAACCCAACTCGTTACTGACGGGATTGTAAAACAGTACAGCCACTCTGGGAAACAGTTTGATGGTTCTTTAAAGAGTTAAATATAGAATTACTGTAGGATCCAGCAATTCCACTCCTAGGCGTATACCTAAGAGAACTGAAAGCAGGAACACAAACACATGTTTGCATACCAATGTCTATTGTAGCACTGTTCCAATAAAAGCTGGAAGCAGCCTAAATGTCTATTGACAGATAAATGGATAAACAAAATGAGGTATATACATACAGCGGAATATTACTCAGCCATAAAGTAGAATGAAATTTTGACACATTCTATAACATAGAAGAACCATGAAAACATGTTGAGTGAGATAAATCAGCTGATAAAGGACAATATTGAATGATCTTTCTTATGTGAAATACTCAGAATAGGTAAGTATATGGAGATTGAAGTTGGTTAATGGTTAGCTGAGGTGAGGGGGAGGGAGGGGAAAAGAAGATACAGTGCTTAGGGGACAGTGAGCTTCTGTGAGGGCGGTGGTAAAATTTGGGAGTGGTTAAAGGTGATGGTTGATTGACATGATGGACATAATTAATGCCAATGAACTGTACATGTGAAAGTCATTGTAATGTCACATGTTTTGTTACACTTCTGCTACCACAACCAAAAATTTAAAAAGTTAAATGCCAGATTATGGTTGCTTGTCTGGTCTGTACTGTTTTAAAATTATCCAGATATGTTCTTCTTACATTACTTAGATATCTCTTTACAACTTCTTGACATACATATCCACTGGAATCTGGATCAGCAGTTCTGCCTAATTTCACTTGTGTGGAGAAAGGTGATTCATTTAGTTTTTCTGAGTGCTTTTGTGCCTTTATAAAGTCTGAGTAAAATCATCTGATACAAAATTTGCTGCTGATGATTGGAGGTAACATGTACAAGCACATCACTCTGTTTCATAGACTTATATAAGAAACAAAAACATTCATGTGTGTAATTTGAAAGAAAATTTCTGATTTTAGTTGACACATGGTGGTAAGTTTTATTTTATACTCCACTGAAATTTATAACTCAGTCACTGTTTTCCACATATTCTTACATTAGTGAGCTATTGTTGCATTTAAGAAACAACTACAAACATCTCAGGGGTATACAAAATAAAGCATTTGTGAAGTCCAGCAATTGCGTTGGCAAACTCATCCTAGCAAAAGTGCTTCATGCCTCATTGCTGAATATCACCAAGTCACTTTCGAAGTACTCCCCCTGGAAAGCTGTGCACTGATGCCAGCACCTAGTCAACTTTTCAATGCAATTTTGGAATTCTTTTTCTAGAATGTCTATCAGAGCTGTGATTGTATAAGCTCTGACAATTATGCTTGAGAACTCATCTTAGAAAAAGTGCTACTTACCTCATTGTTGACTATCTCTCAGGTCACCTTTGAAGTACTCCACTTGGGAAGCTACGCACCAAAGCCAGCAGCTAGTCCACTCTCCAAAGCAATTTTAGAATTCTTTTTTCAGGAATAGCCATGAGAGCTATGTCTCCTTATTACCCTCAATGTCCTGAGTGTCACTAAAATGCCTTTTTTTTTCAAAATTCTTTTATTTTCAGTTAAAGAAAAAATTCACTGGGAGCCAGAACAGATGAGTATGGAGGGTCATTGCAATATAATTATTTGTTTACTGGCTAAAACCCCCCTTACAGACAACTGTATAGTTAAGTTTGTGAACTTGCCACCTTGCCACTGTGCACAATGGACATCCCAGAGAGACTTTCAAAATTGCTCTGAAAGGTGGACTAGGCACTGGCATCAGTGCATAGCTTTCCAAGGGGAGTACTTGAAAGGTGACAGTAGTGATATTCAGCAATGAGGAATGCAGCACTTGAACTTAATTGTCAGGCCTCATATACCTTACTCACATGTCTGCAGGTTGACTGGATTTCAGCAGGTCTAGACTGGGCTTGGGTTTGAAATATGTACTGCATACATCTGCTCTAAATGTCTCTCAGTCTTCCGGGACCAGCACCTTTATGAGTCATATTCTTTTCTCAGGGATGGTGGAAGTACAACAGTCAAAATCCAGCTGTGCAACTGATTTCAAGCTTTCCAATATCCTGCTGGTTAAAACAAATCATTTGATGCAGCCAGAAGACAGGGAGCAAGGGAGCATGGAGGAAGGGGAAAGCAAAGTACTTTGTTAGTAGTAATCTAGTGTACCAGAGTAGTCATCCAGACATGAGAAGCAAAAATATAGAAACAAAAAAAGTATTGCCATGGAGTCAATTTCAACTCGTAGCAACTCTACGGAACTGAGTAGAACTGCCCCATAGGGTTTCCAAAAATGTTCATCTTATATTACTTGAATATCTCTGTATACCTTCTTGACATATATATTCCTTGGCATCTAGATCAACAGTTCTAGCTAATCTTACCTGTGAGGAGAAGGGCAATTCATTTATGCTTTTATATAAGGGGGCAGCTAGTAGACTGGAACTGCCTCTTTTTGGATAGTGTCTGTATCCCTTAGTCACTGTGCCACCAGGGCCCCATATCTGTATGTAGGAAAGCAATGAGGAAGTGTCCAATATTTTGTAGATAATCAAATTTTGCATTATTATATTTATGTATCACATAAATTGATCAGTTAATGGAATGCTTATGACCTCCAACAGGTCAGTGAGTGGAGAAATGGTGTTGAAAAGAAATTTCAGTCAGAATGATAACCTCCAGTTCAAGTTCTGTTTTGGATTTGGAAAACATAGACAAATTACAGGAAGACAATTCCTCACCCTTGTTTAGGACTCTGTGGTTAAGAATTCCTAGGTTCTGTAAGAAGCTGCTTTCAAGTGTTTATTCTGATTGAGAGATTTTAATTTGAGTACAGAATTTACTTGACTTTGGCTATGCTTCCTGTTCTTAGTATAAGAGGAAACTAGATTTCTTTAAAACATTTCTACATATGTGTACGTGAATGTGTGTCTTTCTATTTTTATTCATCTATCTATGTTTGCCTATCCATCTGTCATCCATCCAGCTATTTGTCTGTTCCAGTCTGAATAATAAGAATTGAAACAAGATAACTTAAATTCCTACTAGTAATAGCATCTAGTGTTTAACTGAAATGTATTAACCCCTTCCATCTTGCATCATTAATTATTTCATTTTTTCCCCTAGTTAAGGACCATTTTTTAAAGAACAATATTCGAGGATAGGAAAAAAAAAGCAAAACATATTGAAAATTGGAGACATTTTTATGGCCTAAAATTTGGTGAAAGTCTTAAATCCAGTATTATGCATGAAATTTTATAAAATTTACTGTTGGTACTGAAGGAGGTTGAAAGTATAGCAAACACAATGTTGTTGCTGTTATTAGGTATCATCAAGTCAGTTCCAGCTCATAGTGACCCTGTGCATAACAGAAGGAAACATTGCCCTGTCTTGCGTCATGTCCACAATCATTTTTATGCTTAAGCCCATTGTTGCAGCCACTGTGTCAGTGTGTCTCATCAAGGGTCTTCCTCTTTTTCACTGACCTTTAACTCTACCAACCATGATGTCCTTCTCCGGGGACTGATCCTTCCTGTCAACGTGTCCAAAGTATGTAAGAAGTCTTTGCATCTTTGCTTCTAAGGAGCAGTCTGATTGTATTTCTTCAGGAAAAATTGGTTTGTTTCTTAGGTAGTCTGTGGTACATTCAACATTCTTCTCCAACACCACAATTCAATGGCATCAATTCTTCCTAGGTCTTCTTTGCTTGCTATCCAGCTTTTGCATGCATTATGATGTGACTGAAAATACCACGGCTTGAGTCAGGTGCACTTCAGTCTTGAAGGTAACATCTTTGCTTTTCAATAACTTAAAGAAATTCTTTGTAGTATATTTTCCCAGTGTAATGTGTTTTTTGATTTCTTGACTGCTGCATATATGGGCATTGATTGAAGACCCAAGTAAAATGAAATCTTTGACAACCTCAATCCTTTCTCCATTTATGAAAATGTGGCTTACTGGTCCAAATATGAGGGGTTTTGTTTCCTTGATGTTGAGGCACAATCCATACTGAAGACTGTGGTCCTTGATCTTCATCAATAGGTGTTTCAAATCTTCTTCACTTTCAGCAAGTAAAGTGGTGTCTGCATAACAAAGGTTGTTTAACTAGTCGTCCTCCAATCCTGATGCCACATTCTTCTTCATATAAACCAGCTTTTCAGGTTATTTGCTTGGCATAAAGATTCAAAGGTTATGGTGAAAGGATAGATCCCAGATGCACAGATTTCCTGACTTTAAACCGTGCAGTGTCCCTTTGTTCTGTTTTCCCAATTGACTCTTGATACACATGCAGACTTCTTAAGAGCACGGTTATGTGTTCTGTAATTCCCATTCTCTGAAATGTTAGCCATAATTTATTATGATCCACACACTCAAATGCCTTTGCATAGTCAATAAAGTACAAGTAAACATCTGTCTGGTATTCTCTGCTTTCAGCCAAGATCTATCTGGTAGCAGCAGTGATATCCCTGGCTCCACATTCTCTCTGAATCCAGAATTTCTGGCAGTTCTTTGTCAATATACAGCTGCAGTCACTTTTGAAAGATCTTGAACAAAATTTTATTTACGTGTGGTACTAACAATATTGTTTGGTAATTCTGCGTTTGGTTGGATCACCTTTCTTTAGAATGGGCGTAAATATGGATCTCTTCCAGTCGGTCCTCAAATTTCTTGGCGCACATGAGTGAGCACTTTAAGAGCTGTTCTGTTTGTTGAAATATTTCAATTGATATCACATCAATTCCTGGAGCCTTGTTTCTGCCAATGCCTTCAATAAAGCTTTGACTTCTTCCTTAAGTACTATTGGTTTCTGATCATGTGGTATCTCTTCAAATAGCTGAACATCAACTAGTTCTTTCTGGCATAATGACTCTGTGTATTCCTTCTATCTTCTTTTGATGCTCCCTGAGTTGTTTAATATTTTCTCTGTAGAATCCTTCATTATTGCAACTCAAGGCTTGAATTTTTTTCTTCAGCTCTTTCAGCTTGAGAAACCCAGAATGTGTTCTTTCCTTCTTATTTTCCATTTCCATCTCTTTTCACATGTCATTACAGTACTTTCTTTTGTCTTCTTCAGCTACTCTTTGAAATCTTCTGTTTAGGTCTTTTACTTCACCTTCCTTCCTTTTGGTTTAGCTGCTCAATGTTCAAGAGCAAGTTTCAGAATTTCTTCTGACATCCAGCTTGGTCTTTCTTTCTTTCCTGCCTTTTTAATGACCTCTTGCTCTCTTCGTGGAAGATATCTTTGGTGTCATTCAACAGTTTGTCTGATCTTCAGTCATTAGTGATGGGCACGTTAAATCTGTTCTTGAGATGGTTTTTAGACTCAGGAGGGATATACTTAAGATCATACTTTGGCTTTTGTAGACTTCTTATAATCTTCTTCAGCTTTAATTTGAATTTGTGTATGAACAATTGATGATCTGTGTCACAATCAGCAACCAGTCTTGTTCTGACTGCTGATAAGGAGTTTTCTGTCTTTTTTTTTTTTTTTTGCCACAAATATAGTTGATTTGGTTGCTATGTATTCCACCTCATGAGGCTTGTGTGTACAGTCGATGCTTGTGTTGATTAAAAAAGGTATTTGCAATGAAGAAGGAATTAGTCTTGCAAAATTCTATCATGCAATCTCTAGTACTATTTCTACCACCAAGGCTGTATTTTCCCACTACCAATCCTTCTTCTTTGTTTCCAACTTTTGCATTCCAGTCACCAGTAATTATCAACGGGTCTTGATTGCATGTTCAATCAATTCCAGACTACAGAAGCTGGTGCCAGCCAGGCAGAAGCTGGTAAACGTCTTTAATCTCTTCAGTTTTGGCCTTAGTGGTTGGTATATAAATTTGAATAAGTCACATTAATTGGCCTTCCTTGTAGGTATGTGGATATTGTGCTATCACTGACAGCACTGTACTTCAGGACAGATCTTGAAATGTTCTTTGTTGATGATGATGATAATGCCAGTCCTCGTCAAGTTTTCATTACCAGCATAGCAGACTGTAATATGGTAGGATTCAAAATGGTTGAAAACAGTCCATTTCAGCTACTAATACCTAAGATATCAATGTTTATGATTTCCATTTCATTTTTGAGAATTTCCAGTTTTCCTAGATTCTTACATCATACACTTTATGTCCCAATTATAAATGGATGTTTGTAGCTATTTCTTCTCATCCTGAGTCATGCCACATCAGCGAACACAGATCCTGAATGCCTTATTCCATCCATGTCATGAAAGTTGACTCTGCTTTCAGGAGGTAGCTCATCCCAAGTAGTCTTTGAGTTCCTTCCAAGCTGGGGACTTACTTTCTGGTATCATATCTGTTAATGCTCAGCTGCTATTCATAAGATTTTCCCTGGCTAATTCCTTCTAGAAGCAGACTGCCACATCCCTCTTCCTAGTCTGCCTTAGTCTGAAAGTTCCACTGAAATGTGTCTACCATGGGTGACCCTGCTGGTATCTAAATACCAGTGGTGTAGCTTCCAGCATCACAGCACCAAGCAAGCCTCCATTGACAGACAAGTGGAGGCTGCTCACTCTGTCTTTACCTTCCCTACCTGAAGATGTTCCCCCCTCACCTGGTGGTGTTACCTTCCTTACCTGGTGCTGTTATCCTCCTTCCTGGATGCTGTTACCCTCCTCACCTGGATAGCAAACACACTAGCTAAGTAAAATGACATTATTTTATTAACTCAATATTACAATGAAAATAGTAAATATAAAGGCAAATATAGTTGACACAATTTATTTGCTTCAAATACAATCCTTCAGTATCTTAGGAAAAGATCTTGTAGGAAAAAGAGCAGAAGATGTTATATAGACATTCAGCTCCTATTATTTTAGAAGACTGGGTAAGATAGTTTAAGTTTGTGATAACAAAAATTGAGGATTTTTCTAAAAATAATTCATTATTTATTCCACTGGAAATTAGAATGTTACTTTGAAATGTACTCTATTCTTTTATGGAAATGAATAAAATCTGTATGCAATTGTTATTCTGTTTGGAAATGGAAAAATTTTTATCCAAAGTCAATGAGTTTCCAGTATAAAGGAGAAATCAGAATCCAAGCATCTTCAAAAGTCCTCTCTATTCATTAAAATGAAAAACTGTGACAAGAAACTAGCCTGAATCAGATAGGGCAGAAAATGTAATTTCAATCTAGAAAACCATAAACACTTTATATTACTGGCCATTTGACTAAAGCTTAACAGCAGATAAAGGAAAAATAGTGCTTCCAGAGTTAAAAATAAATAAATAAATTATTTGCTTCATATTTCCTTTCTTTGTGAATTATCTCTTAGAATTTGGTTCAGAAAATGAAGAACAAAACAGATTGTTAACACTGGATTGCTTGAAAAGTTCACATGCATTAAGAACAGGGTACTTGAAAGTGAAGTTTTTGTCAGTACACATTCTTGAAAGAAGTTTTTACAGTTATAAAGGATATTAAACAGCATTCCATGTAACATTGTTTATATTCATTATTAAAGATGAATATTTACATCTATGTTATATATGCATATATATGTATATGTGCATATAATTTTAGTTTGTGCTATCAAATCCCAGTTCTTCAAAAAGGGCTATCCCTTAGTACAAACAAAATAATTAAGATATCTTTTTAAGACATGTAGTATAAAATTAAAATTTTGCTGGCATTTTTTTATTTCATGAAAAAAGATAGTTTCAAACGTGGTCTAATAAAACAAATGTTCTCTGAGGATGATGTTGGTCACACATCCATAATACCAAAATGTTAACTTGGGACAATTCATTGAATTGATTACAGCTTCACTATTCTCCCTCAAAATTTATCAATTTATAAGTAGAACAGTTTTTATATAGCCAGGTGGGAAAGATGAAAATAATCAACCCTATACAGTGCTCTTTAGTGACTCTTCAATTAATTTACCAGATCATTTCCTCCCTAGAGCTTATCATAGTCTATAAGTATATCTTGTTTACTAACCTGCTGTTGTTCTTTGAGTGCTGTGTCTTGAGTGCCTAGCGTGGTTCCTGGCACAGGGCAGACACTCAAGAAATATTTGTGGAATGACTAGGGAAACTCAAAGTCAAAATTTTTCGAATTCTACTCTATGAGTAGATTCTAATAGACTTCAGTATAGGGAAGGACACCATGTCTATATGATCCATGAAGATGATCCAAAATATCAGAATCCAAGCAAAGGCTTCTTTCTGTAGAGTTATTATTTATACAGAAAACTCTTCCTCCACATGTCACCCTAGCAGCTAGAAAGCAGCCTAACATTTCTATATACTAGATGGAAAGGTTTCCCTGGGCCCAGTGATCAAGTGCTGTGCTTCTAACGGAAAGTTCAGCAATTAGAATCTACCAGACGCTCCCCGGGAAAAAGATGTGGTAGAAACCCTAAGGGACAGTTCTACCTTGTCTTTTGGGGCCACTATGAGTCAGGTGGAAACCCTAGTGGTATAATGGTTAAATGCTATGACTTCCAATCAAAAGGTCATCAGTTCAAATCTACCAGATGCTCCTTGGAAACTGTAGGGCAGTTCTACTCTGTCGTATAAAGTTGCTATGAGTCAGCATTGACTCAACAGCACTGGGTTTATTTATTTGTTTATTTTCCATGAGTCAGAAATGACATGATGGCTGTGGGTTTTGGGTTTTAGACTGACATGTGTATAGGCAACATCAAATTATGTAGCCAGTCTAAACCTCGTTCTAGCCTAATCATTATTTCTCCTTAAATTATCTCCTGCCTACCGGTTAAAAAATAAGAAAGGTTCTGCCTTTTTTAAAAGGCTAAATGCACCTCTAAAGTCTTTTGTCTTCCCTTCCTGACCTTGCTTTTTGTTCTTATTATAGCTTCAATCCACCCATCTCCGTTGATTTTATTCCTCCTGTTCAGCATTTGCTATTGCTCTTGTAGGTACTCTTGAGTCTGTTTCCACTCATAGCAACCCCATATCATAGAATGGAACTTCTTTATAGGGTTTTCTAGGCTGTAATCTTCATAGAAGCAGAACACCAAGTCTCTCCTGTGGAGTGGCTCTGTGGGTATGAACCACCCACTTTTTTGATTATCAGTCAAGAGCTTGAGTGTTATGATATCAGAGCTTCTTGTTCAGTATTTCAGCAGTGTTATTTTCCATAACCTTTTAAAAAGCCCTTTCTGATCCTGTATTCTGCTCATGATACTGTCTCATCCCTTATTTTCTCTTCAGAATGAAATTTACTGGAACTTATTTGCATTCATTATCTTCATCTTTACCCTTACAAATAACTCTTTAACTTCCAAAAACATAATTTTTTTCTCATTTCTCTCTCGAAACTGTTCCCTGAAGAACAGTAAATCTCATGGACTCTGAGTTTTCATCTCCTTAGGCCGAGACTAGTGAATGACCTTTTTAATTTAGTTAATGAAGTCTCCCTGCTATGAGAAACAAATCCTACAATGTCAGTAGCTAAATACAGTAGAGCTTTAATTTCACTTGTGTAATGGACCTACGTGCATCCAGACAGATGTTTGAAATTAGAAGTGATGGGCGTCCTGGGCTCTACACTTTCATCCTGGATCAATAGTTGAAAACAGCTGGAGTGTGATGGTTAACTTTTTTGTAGCCTTTCTAGCCATGGCCTCAGAACTCCCACCCAAGTGACTGAACACGGTCATGTAAAAAAATAAATAACTGAGGCCTACTGTGTTAGACATTTAGTGCTGGAATAACAGAAATACCACAAGTGGATGGCTTTAACAAAAATAAATTTATTCTCTCAGAGTCCAGTAGACTAGCAGTCCAAATTCAGGGAGTTAACTACACGGGAAGACTGTCAGCGCTGGAGGAATGCCTTTGTTATCAATCTCCCCACAGTCTAGGAGCTTCTCTGAGCAGGAACCTCAAGTCCAAAGGATGTATTCTGCTCCTGGAACTGCTTTCTTGGTGGTTGGGGCCCCTGTGTCTCTCTGCTCACTTCTCTCTTATTTATATCTCCAAGAGACTGGCTTAAGACACACTGCACTCTTGCAGATCTCATCAACATAACTGCTTGTAATCCTTCTAGTTAACCTCATAGTACCAGGATTCATAACACATAGAAAAATCACATCAGATAACAAAATGGTGAAAATCAGACAATCCTGGGAATCACTGCCTAGTCAAAATGGTAAGTATATTTTAGAAGCCAGTCCACGACATTCACCAAAGGGATTGGTTGATTTTGCCATCTTGCTAGGCTTAAAATGACCTATCCCAAGACAGGGAGAAGAGGATCTCACCACCACCAAGGATGAAGAGCCAAGAGCTGAGAAATTCCTTGCACTAAGAAGCTCCTGGAATCAGAAAAGCCAATGAAAGAGAACTGTTAACATTAAAACTGCTGAGAAGCGCTGCCAGAGAAACAGCAACATCAGAGACCAACCAGCAGGAGGTGACGTAGTCAGCTTCCCAGCCCAAGCAGCAGAAAAGCTGAGTACCTATTGGGTGGAAGGTTGACTAAGTTAGTAGTGTGACTCTGGGCCCTTCATGGAGCTAAGTTTGGTGAACCACAGAGCTAGAGCCAAGCGCCTTCTGGTTGAGGCTTATCAGTAGATTACGGTGCCTCAGGCGCTTATTGACAAAGCTAAAAGATCTTTGTAACCCTTGTCCAAGTAAGACAGATGCTGAGGGGCCAGAGCCATGCCTTCACAGATGACTAAGAGGCTGTTCTGGTGAAAGTACTATATGCTAAGCATTTCTGAACCTGAATTGTAATGTGTAACTTGTCTAATGAAACCCATAATTGTGAATGTTGTCTGTGAGACCTTGTGTGGCCATTGCAATCAATTACAAGACCCAGCAGAGAAGTAGAGAATGCTGTGGGAGGGATGGTTGGTTATAGAATTGGTAATGACTGTGGAGTAAGGAGGCATGGCTGGCCTCCGCCTCTCAGGATTCAGTCTTGAGCTATTGATCTTGGTTCTCCTTCCATCTTGTGGAGTTAAAGGAGGTCAGATACTTCTGCAACATCATTTTTACAGGAGTTCAGCCATTTTTGCTGTCTTAACTTTTTTGTCATGGAGTTGCTAAGATCGAAGTCAGTCTTGTCATCCAGCTGAGTAAACATGGAGAAGCAGTTGATAGGTTTGGTGGTTCAGTGGTTGTCATGGATTGCATTGTGTCTCCCTAAAATTATGTGTATCAGTTCAGCTGGGCCATAATCCCAGCGTTCAGCGATTTTTCCACACATTTTGTGACTCCTACCTCTGTGATGTTGATGAGGGAAAATGGGTAGCAGTTGTGTTTGTAAGACAGGATTCAGTCTGCAAGCTCATGGGATGTAACAGATTGAAGTGAGCAGCGATAACTGGGAAACATCATACTGCTGAGAAAGTGGCGCCAAGGGCAGAGTGCATCCTTTGGACATGAGACTCCTGTGACAAGATCCACTCGTATTAAATGACTTGTAGCTTACTGGACAGTGGTAATAAAATTTTTCTTTGTTAAAGCCATCCACTTGCAGTATTTGTGTTATAGCAGCACCAGATGACTAAGACAGTGGCATACAGAAGTTCTGCTTACATTTCATTGTCCAGAAATCACTTCAGTGGCTACATTTCACTGTAAAACAGGCTGAGAAATATTCTCTAGCTGTGGGCCAGAAGATTCCTCAAGACTACTGCTCTGAGATACACTTCAAAACTTACACTGAAATTATCCCTTGAGCTCACTTGTGGACAAAATACCAGATTGGATCATAAATAAAGAAAGTTACCTGAGAATAATGAGCTTCTTTAAGAAAAAAAGAGAAGAAAAAGACCAAAACAACTCATGGAGGTCAAATGGTCAAAAAATTACTTAAAACCCAATATAAAAAGATAAGGGGTCAAGGAAATTAAAGTGCTAGAAATGATGGGACCAAAATGGAATGGATGAGAATAATGACACAGTGTGAAAAATGCAGTCAATATCACTGAGTAATCTGTACATAAATTGTTAAACCGGAAGCTTAATTTGCTGGATAAATGCTCACCTTAAACATAATATTACATGTATATGTATACATAGGTATATGTGGTGTTTTAGTCAGCTAGTGCTGCTCTAACAGAAATACCACAGAGGGGATGGCTTTAACAAAGAAAAGTTTATTCTTAGACAATCCGGTAGACTGCAAGTCCAAATTAAGGATGTCTGCTCTAGCAGAAGGCTTTCCCCCTTGTTGGCTTTGGAGGAAAGTCTGGCACTGCATCAGTCTTTGTCCAGGGAGCATCTTGGCACAGGAACCTCAGGTCTGAAGGACGTGCTCTTCTCCTGGTCCCGCTTTCTAGATGGTGTGAGATTCCCAATTCTCTGCTTGCTTCCCTTTCCTTTTATCTCTCGTAGGACGAAGAGATTAAGCGTGGGGCAAGCCATACTCCTTAACAGTGGAGCAGAGAGGTAATTCTGTGAAGGGATTTATGGTCCCACCCTAATCCTTTAACATACAGCACAGGAAAATCACAAAATGGAGGAAAATCACAAAATATTGGGAATCATGGATCAGCCACACGTATTTTGGGGAGGACATAGTTCAACCCATGACACATGGGAAATTCTGAAGGTGCAGTGGTTAAGCACAATGGCTGCTAACCAAAAGATCTGCAGCTCGAATCCACCAGTTGCTCCTTAGAAACTCCATGGGGCAGTTCCACTCTGTTCTACAGGGTAGCTATGAGTCAGAATCAATTCAATGGCAGCAGGTTGTATATTATGTGAGAAAGAGTAAGATATAAAAGAACACGTAATTTAATTCACAAATAGGCAAAAAAAAGAATGATTATATTTCTAATTCTGGCTGTATGCTTCTACTGTTGATAATCTTAAAAACCAAATGAAACTCATTGCCACTGAGTTGCTTCCAACTCACAGGCTCCTAAAATGTAACAAAATGAAATACAAGCCCATCAGATTCCCAAACATCTTGTTTCCGCTCAAGTCTGAGACATGAGTGTTACGTTATTCTCTTTACTTGGCCTCACTCCTGTGAATATTCTGCTTCAACAGCATCTTTTGTGGCCGCCACCAACAGACATGAGTTACCTTTTTTTACACCTTGTGAATGACTTGCTTTCTGGTATGCTTTCATCCAGTATCTTTCTCATCCTATGCACCATATACACTGTTGTGTGTATTGTTTTTAAACATTACAGATTGAATTACTCATGAAACAAAGGAACTGTTTTAATCTCCTTAGTCTAACAACAATACTGTTTATTTAGCTCTCATCAGATACATACACAGTCACTTTGAGACATGAAAGAGTATATAAAGAACCAAGAATGAAGAAGATAATTCTGATGGGTTTTGAAATATATAGCCAACTGCTGTTGAGTCTACATTATTATTATTACTGTCAATGCCTAAATTTATAGGGAACTTACCGTGTGCCAGGGACTACACTAAGTGCTTTACATGAATAGTTTATTAATCTTTACTGTAATTTTATACTTAAAGTTATTCCCCCACACACATGGATACCTAGAGGTTATTACTTGTCCAATGTCATGCTTTTAGGAAATACTAAAGCTTTACTGTAATTTTGTCTCAAAGATTAAAAGTAGATAATCAAATGGGGACTTCTCTTTGCTGTCACACGGTTTACACTGGAAACCACAGTGTTAATTACTTTTCTCTACTGTCTCTGCATATAACTTTATTCAGTGTAAGTGGAAGTTGAGGGTGTATCCTAGAATGTGCAAGCATAATGAAGAAAGACTGATTTAGCTCAGTGAGCGTATTTCAGGATTTAAGGCATGGGAGACTGAGGAAATGCTACATAGGAGAAACTGAAGGTTTTTGAGTGGCAAGTAATATTATTCAAGATGCATTATTTGGAAAATTAATATGTTCATAGCGTGCATCTGAAGCTAAATGAGTAGGGACGGAGGAGCAAAAAGAGCTCTTACAAAGCTCGAGGGATAAAGTATTAATAACCTCAATTGATGTTAATTTGTATATGAACATAGTAGTCATTTTTTTTTTTCTGTGAAATGAATACGTCTTGGGCTCCAATCTGATCTCCATTCTCCGTGAGAAAGCCACTCTTCTGGTATCATATATTGTGGTCTCCAAAACGACATACCATTTATCATCTTTCATGTCGTCTGAGAAGTTTACTTTGACCATGTTGTCAGGAGGGACCAGTACCTGGGGAAGGACTTTATGCTTGGTGAGGTAGAGAGTGGAAAGGAGGGAAAAGCTCAACAAGACGGCCTGACACAGTGGCTGCAACAATGTTACATACAGGGTCACTGTCAGTCGGAACGGACTCATGGCCCCTACTGACAACAGCAATGTTGTTTTCCTAAGTATTTTGTATTACAAGATGATTCTCAGGATTATCTCTATTTGAGAAGCATTATACTGGTGGAAACTTCTGAAAATTTTCATGTGTACTTATTTGGGGAAAAAAAAGAAACACAAAAGTAATAGCATGATTAAAAGCCATGCTGTGGCTTAACTGAAATATTTAACGTAAGAACTATTGTGAGTTTGTTTAAAGTATAATCTGGCCATGGAGTTCCAGATCATGTAGATACAAGTTAATCACGATATCCTTGAGTCTGGATTTTCTGCAACTTGAACAAATACATTTTCTTTTTAATTGAGTGCATGGAATATTTGTTTTGATACGGTGTTCTTATTCCTCTTCAGAATACCTCACTCCTCGTATTTTTTCCTTACTTTATACTAAAAATGATTATGAAACAATATTTAGACTGGTATTTGCAGTGGTGATGTGAAAGGCAGGAGTTAAGAAATCAATGGCTCAGGCATTATTTTCTCCCTAGTAAAGAGAGGAAGTTTGCGAAGAAAATGCCATAGTCAGATGTCTCAGTAACGGAATCACTTCTGGCTGGTCCACTAGCTAGAATGCCATGCAGGCGCCAGCCTCTTTAATGTTTCCTGTCATTAGGGAAATTTCAGGGACACTCTTGAATGTGGGAAGACAGAATATTTTCAGCTCTGAGACTGAACTTTAGACAAACACTATCAGCCCTTCTCTTTCCAAGGTCTGTTTTCCTTCTTCTGTCTTCCTTCATTTCACAGGTTACCATCTTGAACTCTTACACTGTCCCATTCTCTGTGTTGTCCATGACCCTGACAAATCTAGCAATTACTACAGTGTGTGAGTATTTACTGTAAGCTGGGCTCTCTGCTAAGCACTTCATGGACATCACACGTAATCTTCACAACAATACGGAGGGGTTATTATTATTATCCCTGAGGAAATGGAAGTTCAGAAGACCAAACAGCTGGTTCGATACTATACAGTTTTCAGATGGCAAAGCTGGTACTCAAATTCATTTGGTCTGACCCAAAGCCTGGGCTGCATTTAATACTTGACTAGGATTTAAGAATCAAGGATAAATTTGCCCAGCAATCAAAGTAGAGCATGGTTGTAAGAAAAACTGGTTGAGACAAATGGCAGTTTGTGATCTTTCCTTAGAGCCATTTTTTTGCTGAATAGGATCATTTTGAGGAAAACCAATGCTAGCAAAGTTCCTCTCCAGCTCCTGTCCCACCTTTCATTGTCTAATCTACTTATACTCTCCTGACAGCTGATGACCTTGGGTTGCCTTGTATTTCTTCTGTCATGATGAACAGTGTTAAGTAAACTCATTTTTTTCTGAAGTGTAAGAGACATAAGGTTTTATCTATTTCAGAAAAATTTGAAATTTTAAAGATGATATGAAAAAACCCACAGGGGCTGAGTTAAATAAATTATGCTTGAAGGGTGGGGACTTTTATAATGTGGCTCATAGGTGAAAGATGATTTTTAGGTCAGGCTTTTCAAGTCATGCCCTGTATATGATCAGGCATTTTACTAACATGAGAATCAGCATTGCTGTTGACGTTAGATACGCATGTTCTCATCGCTCACCTACAGAAAACATGCTTGCTGGCCAGCTTTGTTTTGGTTATTGTCTTGCTCCGATCTTTATATCATTCTCAAGTTTTATATGAACCATGGAATACTCATCAGGTAGCTTCTATATTGAGTGAGATAATACCTAATTTCTTGTTCTTTGGGAAATAACAGTCTAATGAACATTTGTCATAAAGGATCCAAATGTACATCTGGCAGTATCTCAATTTATTTAGAATTTATTGTCTATATTATGTTGGGATTTGTAAATGGAACAAACCTTATTAAACATTCAAATACTTTTGACATGTTATCAGGAGGGACCAGTCCCTGGAGAAGAACATCATGCTTGGTAGAGGACAAGGGAAAAAGAGGACGACTCTTACAATGGACTGAATTATGTTCCTAAAAAATAGGTGTCAACATGGCTAGGTCATAATTTCCAGTATTATGTGCTTTCCCACTATTTTGTCATCTAATGTGATTTTTCTATGTGTTATAAATCCTGTGATGTTAAATCTGTGATGTTAATGAGGCAGAATTAGAAGTAGATATGCTAAATAGGGAGAACTTAATCTACAAGATTAGGCTGTATTGTGACTTAGTCTCTTTCAAGATATAATAGAGAGAAATGAGCAGAGAGGTGGGGGGACTTGCTACCATCACAAACCTGAGAGCAGGGTCCATCTTTTGGAACTGGAGTTCCTGAACTGAGAAGGTCCTAGAGCAGGGGAAGATTCATGACAAGTACCTTCCATCTCAGGTGACTGAGAGAGGAAATGTTCCCGTAAAGCTGGCTCCCTGACCTCAAACATCTCGCCTTCCTAACTGTGGTAGAACAAACTTCCGTTTGCTAAAGCCGTCTACTTGTGGTACTTCCGTTACAGCAACACTAGATAACCAAGGCAACCTCAGTAGATGGATTGACACAGGGGCTGCAACAGTCCTCATATAACAATGATTGTGAGGATGACCCAGGACTGGGCAGTGTTTTCTTTCTACTCTACAATGAGTTGCTATGTGTTGTAAGCAACTAGATGACAACTAACAATAATGAAAATATAAATAAAATTATTTTTTATTAATACTTTATCTTACATTTTTGATTAATTAAGAAATTATGAGAGTAAGAATTTATTTACATGCAATCTGTATGAATTAGATCTAGGTAACAGTAAAATCAATGTTACAAGCCAGATTTTCCCCATACAGGATGCCTTGTCAGATGAAAGGATGAATGTATCTTCCACTTTGTCATGGTGATAATCTGGCTGAGTCTGTATGTACAAGGAGAAAGAGGAAATGAAAAGAAATATCCAAGTTAAATTTTAAAGATATGTCAGCTGAATTTTCTATCCCTCGCAATGAGTCCTAAACAGAGCGAAACACTCTTTCAAAAGCATCAACGAAAACCACAAACTGCCTCTAAGGCTGTATGTTTGATTAGATAAAAGGCATAATGTAGCACGCCTAAAATTACAGAAATGTATGTGTTCAATAAGGTTGTTATCACCCCACTCGACCAGCACACTGCAGATCAAGTGATTAGTTTCACATAAGTCATTACATATAATAGAGTTGTCAGTCACAGATGATGTCACATGAGCAATGAAACAGAATCTGCAAAGAATTTTTTAAATTTGCTTTTAAGATTTATATGGAACAAGGAAAAAAAGACTCTCTGGCAGCCAATGTTAAGCCCACTGGCAATGAATCCAATTCGTGCCTTGGTGAAAGATAATTGGTTCAGGAAAAATGTGATTAGATTGTATCCCTCTAGAAATCACATAGCATGGAACTTTTTCGATTTAGTCTTTATAGCAGACATGTACAAATTGGAACGAGCCTGAGGCTGTGGGCATGTGGTTCTATTCACATGCATAGCCAGACAGAAGCAGTGCCCAGAGCCTGGTAGAGTCAGCAGAGTGCTGGTCAGGTTGATGATGTCATATGAGTGGGATTTGCAATCAGTACATAGCAGGTTGGTCAGGAGATGTTCATCCAGAGAGGGAAAGGCTGGATGGCAATGCTGTGCAGGCAGAGACAGAGATCAGCAAGAAGGTGGATGAGGAAGGGGGAGTGGATATGAAAACTGAGCCTCAGCAGTTTTGTTCTTGTCTGGCAGGCTGAATTAAAGCAAACAAACAAAAAGTGAACAGAACTTTCTCATTAGCCAGCCTTGCTTGGAACAGACGAAAACTGAATCACTCTCATTACCTGGGTTATTTCCCAAAAAAAAAAAAAAAAATTTCAGAAAAAAATATTTTTAATTTTGTAACTTGGAAGAAGGGAAGGCTCTCTGGGCTTTTTTTTTTTTTTGTTCTAAAAGGAGTACTGCTGTGGGATACATGGTAAAATGACTTTCTTTTAAACTATTTGTTATATAGGTTCCATTTGTAACAAATGTTGTCTGCAAGGAAACTGTCCTTTTGTCCTATCTAGCAATGCAGTGGCCTGGAATACATGAATCAAGCTGGGTGGATTCTAGATCCAAAGTAGTATGTTAATGTTCTCATTAATTCAAAGCATGTAGTATAACGACATATTTAAACTCTGCAATTTCTTGGAAAATGGGCACTCTCTCCATGGTACCAATAGGATGAATATTCCCCTTCCTTCTACTTCTGCATCACTTAGTCTTCAAGGAAGGGCAAACAAACAAATCAAACCCATTGCTGTCAAGTTGATTCTGAAGCCGTGGAGATGCTACAGGACAGAGAAGAATTGCCTCACATGGTTTCCAATAAGCAGCTGGTAGATTTGAACTGCCAATCTTTTGGTTTATGGCCAGGTTCTTAACCACTATGCAACCAGGGATCCCCATGCAAGATTATTTTTTTGCATGCAAATTTTATTACATTCAGCCTCAATAAAAAGATGCATAGACATAGCCCAGGTGATGCCTCTTCTTCTCTGTGTGAAGTGAGCCTTGTATATCCTCTTGGCTGCCTTCTCGTTGAGAGGTCTCATGTCTAGTTTACTCTTAAGCAGGGCTCAGATTAGCCATACAGAGGAAAAGAGTGGCAAAGAGCTGTGAGCAGGAAAGCTTGAGACAGAGGTAGTCATGACTGTTAAATAGAAAAAAATGAACTGTCAGGAAAGAATGGAAATCAGTGTTCTCACTTTCTCATAACAAGACATGTAATATCCTTACCATTGCACTAGTTTTCTTCATTCCTTTGGAAGAAGTCTAGGAAGGCCTAGGGGTCACTCTCAGTAATAAGTTTTATGTTATCTGGACTTCACTCGATAATTATGATGTCCCGTACAATGTAAGCAAAACTAAAATTCATTCAGAGGTTCTGGCCTCCACCAGCTTGGGCCAGCTATTCATAGCAGAAGGTTGCAGCGGTAAAGGGGATATGCTTTCTTCCTTATCATGGAATTCTGCCTTCCAAATCTGGGTTTCTGAAGGGGAGGCTACTGATTGCCACCAAGTTAATTCTGACTCACAGGGACCCTACGTAACATAGCACAACTGCCCCCATAGTGTTTCCAATGCCTTTTTCAATCTCTACAGACACAGACCACATCTTTCTCCCACAGAGGGACTGGAGGAGTGATTTATGAATTCTAATCACCTGTTGGCACCAATGTTTCCTACGGCAGTGAACTCTTAATCACTGTGCCACCAGGATTCCTTGAAGAATAGATCGAGGGTGAGGGCTGTAAAATTCCAACACGGATGCTGTAGATTTAGCTAGAATACTCTGGCCACAGTGGGTGTTTTAAGCTAACTCTTTCACTCATGAGCATTTCCATGCATTCTACAGAAACACCCGTTCCTGGAGTTTCTTCACTTGCTGTTTATCACAAACTACTAACGTCTTCTCTCTTTGGCTCTGGTGCAGTCCATCACCCCTCAAGCTTTCTCAGGATTTGCATTGTTGTCTTGGGAAAAGTCCCTTTTACAATACTCAGTGCCAATTTTCATACTCTCATGTTCTCTCAACATCTGTTGCAAGGAAAACACATGCATTTGACTTTTGTTTTGCCAGCCAAGTGCTGTCGAGTCAGATCCAACTTTTGTTTTAGAGGGCAATTATTTCCCAAATTGCAGTCCTCTGCTTTAGTGCCAGAGGCTATTTCAACCAAGCTTCTACTCTTGGTAGCACAGTAGTTAAAGTGTTTGGCTGCTAACTACCAGCTCCTCTGTTGGAGAAAGATGCGAGTGTTGGCTTCCGCAAAGATTTGTAGACATATAAACACTATGGGACAGTTTTATTCTGTCCTACAGGGTTGCTACGAGTCAAAATCAACTCAGTGGTGGTAGTTTTCTTTTCCTATCCTTTACATTTCTCAGGTATGTCTGACCCAAGCCATGGCATTTTCAGCTGTTTCATAAGCATGCGAAAGCTGAGCAATGAATGAGGAAGACCCAAGAATTGATGCCTTTGGATTATGATATTGATGAAGAATTCTGAATATGCCATGAACTGCCAGAAGAAAAAATAAATCGGTCTTGGAAATAATATAGCCAGAATGCTCCTTAGAAGCGAGGATGGCGAGAATCCTTCTCATTGACTCAGCGCATGTTATCAGGAGGTACCAGTCTCTGGAGAAGGACATCATGCTTGGTAGAGTAGGAAGTCATTGAAAAAGATGACCCTCATGAGATGGATTGTTCCAATGGCTGTAAAAGTAGACCCAAACATAAGAATGATTGTGAGGATGGTGCACCACTGAGCAGTATCTCGTTCTGTAGGTCACTGGATCATTATGAATTGGAGCCGATGTGACAACATTTAATAACAATAACCTTTCTCAGATGGGAGAGTTAGCTAGTCTAAGTTGGTATCAGTTTACAAATGTCATTGAGGAGGTGATTTTGAGTATCATTTTCTCTCATTGTGCACAAGAAAAATGACTCAATGCTATGACAACATAGGTCAAAGAAATTCTGGAGGTGGGTGCTCGGACAAAGTAGGTCAAATTGAGGTTTTGTCCACTCCTCTGCACAGGTGTCCTGTCATCTTACCTTGGGAGTAATTACAACCTATGTAAGAGTGAAGGCAATGAAATATTTGAAATTAAAGTTAATAGAAGTTGTCAAAGACTTAAGTGCTAGAACAGATGTGTGATCCACTATTGAAACTACAACTAGCTATTTGTTGTTCCATGTGGCAAGGATTCTGATTTCACTCAGATTTGCCTTTGTCCCTAGTAAAGAGTGATAGTTTGAACATGTAACTACCTGAATCAGAGACACACCACTGCCTCCTCCTTAGATAGTGCTTGATTGACCTAGGACTCAGAAGTCACAATCTTCCAAGCTGCCTTTGAGTTTAGCTGTGAAAGGAAAAGACCTGTCCATCAATGAATCACTTAAGAGAAGATTGTTCTAGACCACTTGTCAATCAGTGTTGTCATACTTTCTCTATATTAAATCAAGTCAGTCACCAAATATCTTTAGACAGAAAAAAAAGTCATAAACTGTTTTCAGAAACATCACTTCTTTCTCTGTTTTCAGATGAAGAAAATGAAACAAGTAAGTGCCTCCCTGATTCAAGATGCTACCTTCTGTTGTTCCCATTGCTTAGTTCTATCTTTGGCTAGTACCTGGATCCAAACTAATTAAAATAAAAAGTGTGTATACATGTTGTGTATTAACTATACTCTCACCTCTGTAATAGGTTCTGATTTCTATTATACTTTTATTTTGCTTCTAATGGCAAAAAGCAAGATTTTTCTCTCTTCTACCTTGTATACAAAATATATACACATTTCTCCTCTAGCCACCTTTGTAATTATGGTGCTGTGGCCCTCTAGAGTCATCTCTGGGTAGTTAACACAATTGGCTTCTAGCCGAAAGATTGGAGGTTCTAATGTAACCAGAAGCCCTATCAAATAAAGTTCTGACGAACTATATCTGAAAATCAGCCATCAAAAACTCTATGGAGTACAGTCCTACTCTGACATACATGTGGTCGCCATGAGTTGGAATCAACTCAGTGACAACTGGTTTTATGTCATGTTTTATTGGTGTAGAAGGACCAGTGGTTGCTTAGGTGCTAAGCCATCCCTGGGTATTAGGAGGAGTATTCTTTGCTCTATCCCGTGGCTTCCAAGTCCCTGCACAATCTTGCTCTACTCTGCCCTCACTGGGCTTCATTGATTCTATCCCTGTGTGATTAGTGCCAGGGGAAATGAATAGGCTCATGAGGATGGTCATCTTGGCTCTGAAAGTCCAGAGGACTTAATGTTAGAAGGTCTGACTACCTCTGTTCCTTCTGCTTAGATCACCAAAGAGATAAGCTACTTCTTTATTTCTGAAGACGAGTCACTGATGGGATAGAGTTAAAATGGGAATTGTTCCCTGTGAATTACCTGTCTGGGGACTGAAATGAAAATATATCTCTTTCTGCGGAAATGAGTGCCAATGAGTTTTCCCTACCGTGGAAAGACATTCAATTTAAAGTCACTAAATTTGAATATGAGCTTAAATTTGCTATAATGGTTTTGTGCAAATTATTTGCATTTTTAGCCTTGGTTCTCGCATATGAAAAAAGAGAATAATAATTTCTACTTCATAGGGTTTTTCTAAGAACATTAATGATAAGGTACCTGATAAATGGAGAAAATACTGTAGTTAGTAATAATAAAAATAATCTCTTTGAACCTCACATATATAAAATTTTGTAGGAAAACTAAGACAGCATACATGAAAGTACTTGACGTATTTTAAAGGCAAATCTAGCCTCTCCGCTGACACCGTCTTCTGTGACCTGCCTCTTCCCCAGTGTGGATGCTGTTGTCCTCTCCATATTTTCGCTGTACCAGAGAGACATGGGGCTTTGTAATTCCACCTTTCTCATTAGGGAAAAGGCCTACCATTTGACAGTTGGAGTCCTGGGGTATACGAATGGTTAATATGCTCGGCTGCTAACTGAAATTTTGGAAGTTGCAGTTTACCCAGAGTTGCCTGAGAAGAAAGTCTGGGTAATTTAGTTCCAAAAAAACTCAGTCATCAAAAACCTTATGGAGTATAGCTTCAGTTTGGAACATACAGGGTCATTATGAGTCAGAGTCGACTCAGCAGCAACTGCTTGTGTTTTCTTTTCCTTTAAAACATCTTTATCATCAAAATATAAATTTAAGTGCATCATAATTCTTTAGTTGTAAACACTATGTTTCTCCTTATAAAAAAATTTCTGAGTCTGAAAATATGTAGAGAAGATTTGAGGGTTTCCCAAAAGGTCATTTGTAGTTTCTCTAAATTCACACAATGAAGGCCATTATCTCTGTCACTTACACGTAAAGCAAGCCCTGCTGGCACCTGGGCTGTTAAAGATGATATCTGCAGGGTTACTACTTGGGCTCAGTAACAGGCTATTGGGACAGGGCCCTAGAGTCATTTTCAGTCTTGGCCTGAGGAATTATGACTATAAGGCAGCTGAACTCCCTTCCTTTTTATAGAAGGAACAGTGAAGTTAACAGAAGACTAAAAAGCTGCATGTAGACAGCCAGAAATAGAACCAGAGCCATTTGATTTGGAAATCTTTTGTGGAAGGCTATTTGTATTGTGTCTTTCAAAATCTCATTTCGCTATGTTTCAGCAAACGTGAAGCCAAAAAATCCCAGCAAGCAAACCGGAATCTCTATTTGTCATCAAAATTTGGTGTTATATTCCAAGGCAGAAATATTGTTACAATGCATTCTCAGTAAAGCACCCAGATTTCAGCACCTGTTGTGTCCACTTTTAGTGAGATCAGAAAAAACTGAGTGCAAACATGCATAAACGGTATTTTAGTGTGCAAATTCTTGTCTTCAGGCATCTTTTCTTCAATGTCAGTGTTTTCTTAAGTCACTTCCTAGTGGGATGTTGTTGCTAGTTGCTGTTAAGTTGCTTCCATTTCAGGGTATTTACACGTGGAAGGGAGTGATTAAATTCTCAAAGGCCAGGCCTCAGACTGGAAGTGGAAATGCCTACTTTATTGTCAAGAAGTAAAGTTCGCAGAAATGACAATAGAAGTCAAATACATTGACTATTCTAAAATAGAAATGGTACTGTTAATGGTTAGCTAGAACGCTTGTTATGTTCCTGGGAGTGTTCCTGTACTTGACCAAGAATCAACCCATTTAAACCTCACAACAAATTAGCTTAATATGGATGTGTCTTATTCTGTGAGGGTTACCCTTGGACTTTGTCTCGTTTTCCTAATTCAAGCTGAGAGCACTCTTAACGGAGAATATCAGAGACCACCAGGAAGTGAGCTTCCACGCCCACCATCACTTGCCATCCTGCAGCGTCTTTCTTATTCCCTTCCTGGGTCAAGAGAGGAAGCAAGGGGAATTCGAGGATTTACTCAAGGATTATTAATCTATAATACATACAGAAGGACAGCAACTGGGGTTACTATGTACCTTCTCTTATCACCTCTACTCAATTTTTAGTATCACAAGGATTCATTTTTTTCTTGTTAATATATTTTTTTTTTTTTAATTTTTAATATCCTGCTGAGATAACTAGCTCTTAGGGTTTCCTCATTCAGCCTTACTCCTATCTTGGGGAAAATAAAGGGGAGTGTCAGTATTTAATACTACAGCTTGTGAGTCACCTAGGTGATAGGAAATGGCTTCTGTGCTTGCATGGCTTTCTCCACTTTTCCTTTGGCTGAGTTCTGTATTTTTAGTCTGCCTATCACCAAGTTAAGGAACTCTGGTGATGAAATAGTTAAGTGTTCAGTTGTTTACCTAAATATTGGTGCCTCAAAACTACCCAGCAGCTTTTTGGGAGAAAGACCTGATGATCTATTCCTATAAAGAAAGATTATAGTCTAGAAAATACAATGAGGCAGTTCTACTCTCTCGTGTGAGGTCACTATGAGTTGAACTCATCTTGATGACACCTGGTGACAACATCTGTGAATTGGGTTGGTGGTTAGTCAAATTTTTATGTTATTTATTTATTTAAGCAAGTTTTTAGCAGTGGAACGGAGTTAGAAAGTATTACCATTTTCTTTCTCTCTCACCCCTCACCCCCTGCTCCAAGACTACTAATTTATAAAGCTCATGGCAGAAATAATGCCTTAATATTAAGTCAGAGGGTATCAGAGACTCTCAAGCCCAACAGTAGACTTGCTTATGTAATTTCACTTTCATATTCCAGTAAGTATCACTGTCATTAAAGTCAGCAGAGTTTGTCTGATAGCATATTTGTGAAGATATTGCAGTGATTTTTTTTTACCTCTATTAGACTTCTTGAGAGAGACTTTCTGTGATTCAGTTTAATTAACTACTTGTCTTCTGCAAATTTCATATGCAATGGTTAACTCAAGTTAGAATGACCAAGATGGGGGTAGTCCATTCTCACTTCAGATCCTCCTCTCCCGACACACATATCAAATCTGTACCTCTGTTTCTTTTCTATCTCAGATAATGGCACCAATTGCCTCAAAGAATCACCTTCACATTTCTGATTTCAAAGTATATGGAAAAATTATAGTAATAAAAACTGTCTGGTACTGGTATAAGAATAGACAGAGACACCAACAGAATAGAACTAAGAATCCAGACATAAAACCATAAATCATGGTCAACGGATTTTCAACAGGGTGCCAGTTCACTCAGAGGGGAAAACAAATAGTCTTAAACAAATAATGCTGGAATAACTAAATTTACAAAAGAATGAAGATGGACTTATATCATATATATCAAATATATATATCAAATATATATCATATATCAAATCATATATGTAAATTTACTTAAAATAGCTTGCCAAGCCAAGTGCCGTCGTTAGTGACCTAAATATATGAACTGTTTTTATTTTGAGGCGACATTGAGTCATTTCCAACTCACAGAGACCCTATACGACAGAGTAGAACTGACCCATAGGGTTTCCTTGGAGAAGTTGGTGAATTTGAACTGCTGGCCTTTTGGTTAGCAGCCAAGCTCTTATCTACTAAGTCACCAGGGCTACATAAAATATAGTAGCTAGTACCACATAATTCTGACATGAAAGTAGGAGGATTGAGGCTTCAGTATCTTTTCTCAGGTAATGGATTCTTAGATGAGAATGAGTAATGGCAGCAATAAACAAATAACTTGGACTACTTGAAAAATAAAAATAAAAATATTGCTCATCAAGGGATGTCAACAAAGTGAGAAATAGGAAAAATATTTTAAAGTCATACATAAGAGCTTAATATTTAGGATAAATAAATAATCCTGCAAATCAACAACCAAAAAGACAAACCAATCAGTAGGCAAAGGATTGGAATCAACATTTCTTCAAAGGACGTATACAAATGGCCAATAAGCATCCTCGACTTCATTAGTCTAGTATTAAGGAACTGAAAATCCAAACTAGAATAAGATATTCATACCCACTGGAGTGGCTATTATGAAACAAAAAAAAAATCTGCAAAATAGTAAGTGTTGGAGAGGATCTAGACGAATTGGAAACAGTCTACATTTTGTAGAATGTACAATAGTACAGCATCTATAGAAAGAGTTTGATAGTTCCTCGAACGTTAAACATAGGACTACCTTTATGACTCTGCAATTCTATTCCAGGCATATACCCAAAAGAATTGAAAGCAGGGACACAAACAATGCACACGAATACTTGTACAATATTCCTTGCAGCACCATTCACAATAGCCGAAAGGTAGAAACCGCCCAAGTGCCAGTTAACAAATGTATACAGAAACAAAATGTGGTATATACATATAATGTAGTATTTATTAAACTATGAAGAGAAACAAAGTTCTGATATTTGCCACTACATGGATGAATCTTGAAAACATTCCATTAAGTACTATATGTCAGACACAAAAAGACAAATATTGTATGATCGCAATTATATGAGTATCTTGAGTAGATAAATCCATCAAGACAAAAGAAGATTAGTACCTTACCTGGGGCTTAGGAAAGGGAGAAGTAAGGAGTAAAACAAAACAAGATAAAACCACATAAAGGTTGCTATAAAATATAAAGAAAACATTATCCAGTTGTTAGGTGCCATTGAGTCAGTTTCCACTCATAATGACCATGTGCACAACAGAGCGAAACACTATCCGGTCTTGTGCCATGTCTACCACTGTTTTAATGCTTAAGCCCATCATTGCAGCCACTGTATCAATCCATCTCATTGAGGATCTTCCTCTTTTTTTTTTTTTTTTTGCTGACCTTCCACTCTACCAAGCATAATGTCCTTCTCCAGGGATTGATCTTTCCTGACATGTTCAAGTATGTGAGATGCAATTTTGCCATCTTTGCTTCCAAGAAGCACTCTGGTTGTCCTTCTTCCAGGACAGATAATGTTTGCTCTTTTGGCAGTCCATGGAGCACTCAACATTCTTCTACCACACTACATTTCAAAGCCATAAATTCTTCTTTTTTCTTCCTTGTTCACTGTCCAGCTTTCAGATGCATATGATGAGATTAAGAATACCATGACTTGAGTCAGGTGTGCCTTAGCCTTCAAAGTGACATCCTCACTTTTCAATACTTTAAGGAGATCCTTTGCAGCAGATTTTTCCAATGCAATGTGTCTTTTGATTTCTTGACTATTGCTTGCATGGGCATTGATTGTTGCAACAAGTAAAATGAAATCCTTGACAACCCCAATCCTTTCTCCTTTTATCTTGATGTTGCTTACTGGTCCAGTTGTGAAGATTTTTGTTTTCTCTATGTTGTGCAATCCATACTAAGGGCTCTGGTCTTTGATCTTCATCACTAAATGTTTCCAGTCCTCTTCACTTCCAAGAGATGAGGTTGTATCATCTGCATAATGCAGGTTGTTAATGAGTATTTGTCTGATGATGATGCCTCATTCTTCTGGAATTGTTCTGGAATTCCCATTCCCCACAACATTAGCCATAATTTGTTATGATCCGCACAGTCGGATCTCTTTGCATAGTCAATGAAACACAGGTAAACATCTTTTTGGTACTCCCTGCTTTAATCAGGAATCATGTGACATTAGCAAGGATATCCGTGGTTCCATGTCCTCTTCTGAGTTCAGCTTGAATTTCTGGCAGTTTCTTGTCTTTGTACTGTTATAGTAGTTTTTTGAATGATCGCGAGAAATATTTTGCTGATGTGATATTAATGACATTGTTCAATAATTTCCTCATTTGATTGGATTACATTTTTTGGGAATAGCCGTGAATATGGATTCTCTTCCAGCCAGCTGTTCCAGGTAGCTGTTCTCCAAATTTATTTGCATAGATGTATGAACACTTTCAGTGTTGCATATGTTCAGTGAAACATCTCATTTGATACTACGTCAATTCCTGGAGCCTTCTTTTTCACCAGTGCCTTCCATGCAGTTTTGACTTTTTCCTTCAGCACTGTGGGTTCCTGATCATATACTGCCTCTTGAAATGGCTGAACATTGGTCAGTTCTTCTTGGTATAATACCGAATACAAAGAAGTATCATCATAGTTATCTCTGAGATACTATAGCAGCTCTAAACAGAAAATAGTAGGTGTCAGAGAAAGTAAAACTTCATTAAAAAACATTAGAGGGTTGGAGTCAAGATGGCGGACTAAATGCACATCTCCCTAAATCCCTCTGGAAACCAAGACCTGAAATGATAATTAAATGGAGCCTTCTGTAAGCTCTGGGATTCAGCATAAGGCTGTTAATTTGGACTTCATAGTAGTGAATACAAAACCTCCTCTCTTTAACTGATCCAACTCTCCACAAGCAGAGGCTTGTACAAACTGAAGGTAATTCACCATTAATTTTTTTTTTTTTCCTCTTTCTTGGCCAGCAGGCAGAGCTGGGACTTGACTAGCTATTGGTCTTGGATGCACTCCTGGTGGGACCAGCAAGCATAATTACCAGGTTCTGAGAGCCTGGCTTTGGACTCTATACACCTCAGATTCCCTGGGCTATCTTTCTGCCTCCGCCATGTGGTAGCTGCACAGATGTGCTTGTGCAGGATATCATCTTGATCCACTGAAAAACAGAGAAGCCCAAGCAGAGGCCCCCAGCCAGACTTGGTTCCTAGTCTGGAAGGTGGCACCTGTTGAGGGGAGAGTGCTCTTCCAGCAGAGAGGCAATGTTTTCCACAGTGTTGCCTGGTGCAGGGGCCCAGCAGCACAGGCTGTGGACCCTGGGCATTTCAGCACTTTCGGCCTCTCTTTCTGTCAGGAGCCTGGTTCAAGCGAGCTGGAAAGCTTGAGGGGGATGCCATCTTGTTTTGCTATGAGGTGGAGTCATCCACATGGAAGCTTCAACTGGACCTAATTCCTGGACTAGGAGGCAGTGTCTACCCAGAAGGGACTGCTTTCCCAGAAGAAAAGCAGAATTCTACACAGTATCACCTACAGCTGGGACCCGACAGCAGAGGCCAGCAGGCCAGTAGCCTTTCTGTGTTTTGAGCTGGTTTATAACATATGGGGTTCAATATGGAGGTGCTTACTTTACCACCTGGGAAGAGGGACGTATACACCTGAAAACATGACTGACTTTGGAAGCTGCCAAACACTTTTTACTTCTCATTTTAAGATAGCCATGAGTTGGATCCGACTCGACAGCAGTTGGCTGGCTTGGCTAGAGAAACAACTGTGGTCCATCTTGACAGCATCTCTCCAAGCCTCTATTGACCCACATGAAGCCACCAAAGCAGCAAACTCTGGAGAGAATGGTAACATGGAAATCACCCATGGTATCAGAAGGCCCCCAAAAGAAATCACCCGAGATGAAGAAGCTTTACAAAAACTATCAGAAGGTGAATACAAAAGGATTATATAGACAGCCCTCCTAGACCTTATATAAAATGCAACAGAGCAAAAGGAAAAATTAAGCAAGCTGTACAATCTGATGGAAGATCAGTACTCAGAAATCAAAAAGATCAAGAACAAAATCAAAGACATGGAAACTTCCATTCAAAGCCACAAAAACAGAATGGAACAAATGGAAAACAGAATTTCTGATTTGGAAGACAGAGAGACTAACTCCAGCATCTATGAGGAGAAATCAGAAAAAAGAAACAAGAGAAATGAAGAGGCATTAAGAAGCACGTGGGGCTCCATTAAGAGGAACAATCTACTATTAATTGGAGTTTCTGAATAGTACAAGACACGTGAGAACACAGAGAGTATTGTTGCTGAGCTGCTGAGAGAAAACTTCCCAGAAATAGTGAAAGAAGGGAATATATATATCCAAGATACACATCGAACACACTCAATATAAATCTCAATAGAAACACTCCAAGACATATTATAATCAAACTTAACAAAATGAAACATAAGTGGAAACACTTAAAGGCACCAAGACTCAAAGCAAAGCTGACATTGAAAGGGAAACCCTGCAGGCTTTCGTTGGATTTCTCAGCAGAAACGATACTGGCACAGAGACTGTAGCATGACACATTGAAAGCCTTGAAGGAGAAGAACTTCCAAATAAGAATTGCATATCCTGCAAAACTATCTTTTAAATATGAAAATGAAATTAATACATTCGTAGATAGACGGAAACTCAGAGACTTTGTAAAAACCAAACCAAAGCTACAAGAAAAATTGAAAGAATTTCTTGGCTTAGCAGAACAAAGCTGCCAACTTTATATTTTAGAAGGACATATTATCCAGAAGCCTAAGTTAGAGAAGGCTCCAAACACAATCAAAGCTATAATAGTGAAAGAAACATTCTAGTGATCATATCATGTAAAGTACAATATCATTGTATTAAAAAGAGGAATGTACTACAGTCATTATAGCCCTTCCAGATGGAGAGGGAGTTTATAAGTGTAAAGTTTATAAGTATATAAGTTTATAAGTATAAAGTTTATTAAGCAGGATTATAGGGGGAGCCGTAAAGCACAATAAAAAAGCAACATACTGTACCAAGAAATGGAATACAGGAGTCTCAACAACCACAAAACCAACTCTCAAAAAAGTGAAAAATCAACTCACAAAGAAGAAGGTCACAGAAGAGATTAATAAAACAACAGAGAAAACATCAACACAAAAATAAACATATCACAACAGCAGCACTGAACACATCCCTCTCAATAATTACATTGAATGTGAGTGGACTGAATGCTCCAGGAAAGACACATCAAGTGACATCTTGGATCAAAAGACATGACCAATCTATGTGTTGTCTACAAGAAACTAACCTTAAAGATTGGAACAAACTGAAAATTACATGATGGAAGAATACATATCAAGCTAACAATGAACAAAGAAAAGCAAGTGTGGCAGTTCTGATCTCAGATAAAATCAATTTTAATGTGAAATACACAAGCAGGACTTAACAATATTAAATATTTATGCACCTAATATTTGAGTACCTACATATGTCAAAGAAACAGTGTCTACACTCGAAAAGGCGATAGATCACTCCACAATAATAGTAGGAGACTTCAACACTACACTGTCCATATTGGACAGCTCATCTAGAAAAAACCTCAATAAAGACACAGAAACCTTACTGCCACAATTAACCAACTAGACCTCATTGACATATACAGAACTTTCTATCCATCAGAGGACAACTACATCTTCTTCTTCAGTGCTCACAGAACATTCTCCAGAACAGAACATCTGTTAGGACATAAAGCAATTCTCAACAAAATCTGTACCATTGAATTAATGCAAAGCATCTTCTCAGATCATAAAGTCATCAAAGTTGAAATGAATAGCAGAAAAAACATAGATAGAAAGTGGAACTCATGGAAACTGAAAAACACCTTGCTTAAAAAATGATGGGTCATAGAAGAAATCAAGGATGAAATAAAGAAATTTATGGATTCCAATGAGAACAAAAACACTACCTACCAGAACCTATGGAATACAGCAAAAGCAGTGCTCAGAGGTCAGTTTATCTCAATAAATGGACACATCTGGAAGGAAGAAAGAAACCAGATCAAGGAACCAACCCTACAGCTTGAACAAGTAGAGAGAGAAAAACAGCGGAACCCCTCAGGCACCAGAAGGAAACAGATCATAAAGATTAGAACAGAATAATTGAAAAAACTGAAAAAACCAAAAGCTGGTTTTCTGAAAAGGTCAACAAAATTGACAAACCATTGACTAAACTTACCAAAGGAAAACAGGAAAGAAAATAAATAACCCAAATAAGAAATCTGAGGGCAATTGCCATCACAGATCCAATAGAAATCATAAATATCATAGCTGAATGCTATGAAAGACTGTATTCTTCAAAACCTAGGGGAAATGGACAAATTCCTGGATTCATATCACCTATCAAAATTATCACAAGGTGATGCAGAGCAACTTAATAAACCTATCACAAAGGAAGAGATTGGAAATGCCATCAAAAAACTGCCAACCAAAGAAAGCCTGGGCCCAGACAGCTACACCACAGAATTCTACCAAACTTTTAGAGAAGAGTTAGCTCCAATACCACTAAGACAATTTCACAACATAGAAAGGGATGGAAGACTCCCAAATTCATTCTATGAAGCCAGCATATCCCTGATACCAAAGCCAGGGAAAGATCCAACCAAAAAGGAGAACTGCAGACCAATATCACTCATGAATCTAGATGCAAGAATCTTCAACAAAATTCTTGCCAGTAGAATACAGCAACATATTAAATAAATAATCCATCATGATCAAGTTGGATTAACACCAGGGATGCAAAGGTGGTTCAACATCAGAAAAACAATTAATGTGATCAATGACATAAATGTCACAAAAAACAAGAACCACCTGATCTTGTCTATTGATGCAGAAAAGGCATTTTATAAAGTTCAACACCATTCATGCTAAAAACTCTCAGGAAAATAAGAACAGACAGCAAATTCCTGAACACAATAAGAGCCATTTATACAAACCCGACTGCCTACAACATACTGAATGGAGACAGACTCAAACGCTTTCCCTTGAGAGCAGGAACTAGACAAGGATGCTCACTCTCACCTCTCCAATTCAAAATTGTACTAGAAGATCTAGAAAGAACAATTAGACAAGACCAAGGAATAAAGGGCATCTGCATAATAGGCAAAGAAGAACTGAAAATCTCCCTATTTACAGATGATATGATTATATATGCAGAGAATCCCAAAGAATCTGTAAGGAAACTACTCAGACTGATAGAAGAGTTCAGCAAAGTCTCAGGATACAAGATAAACATAAGTAAATCAGTAGGATTCCTTTATACCAACAATGAGATTATCAAGGAAGAAATCACCAAGTCAATACCATTTACCACAGTGCCTAACAAGATAAAGTAACCAGGAATAAATTTAACCAGACAAATAACAGACCTTTACAAAGAGAACTACAAACCCTTACTACAAGAAGCTAAGAGAGACTTCCATAAATCTCCATTGCTCATGGACAGGAAGACTTAATATTGTAAAAATGTCTGTTTTGCCCAAAGCAATCTACTTATATGATGCAATCCCAATACAAGTTACAGTAACATTTTTAAATGAGGTGGAGGAACAAATTGCAAACTTTGTCTGGAAAGTGAAGAAGCCCCGGATAAGTAAAGCATCACTAAAGAAGAAGAACACACTGGGAGACCTCTCATTTCCTGACCTTAGAACCTACTACACTGCCGCAGTAGTCAAAACAGCCTGGTACCAGTACAAAAACAGACAGACAGATCAGTGAAACAGAATTGAGACCCCAGAAATGCCATCATCTGCTTATGAACAGTTGATATTTGACAAAGACCCTAAGACATTAAACTGGGGTAAAAATAACGTCTTCAACAAATTGTGCTGGCAAAATTGGATATCCACCTGCACTAAATTAAAACAAGATCCATATCTTACAACAAGATCCATATCTTACACTTTATACAAAAAACCAACCCAAACTGGTTAAAAGACCTAAATAACAAATCTAAAACAATAAAGCTCATCCAAGAGAAAGTAGGAACAACAATGGAATGTTTAATACACAACGCAGACAGACTTCAAAATCTGTCAAACAAACGACATTCATCAGAAGAGAAAATAGATAAATGCGAACTGCTAAGAATCAATCACTTTTGCTCATCCAAAGACTTTATTAGTAAAATTAAAAGGCCACCTACAGAATGGAAAAAGAAATATTTGGCAACTCTGTCAGACCGACGCCTGATCTCCATAATCTATAAGGTACTACAAAATATCAATAAGGAAAAGATAAATCATCCAGTTAAGTAATGGGCAAAGGAGATGGACAGATACTTCTCTAAAGAGGAGATCCAGGTAGCCAAAAAACACATGTGGACATGCTCACAAACATTAGCTATTAAAGAAATTCAAATCAAAATGACAATGAGATACCATCTGACCCCAACAAAGTTGGCCGTGATCCAAAAAACACAAAACAACAAATGCTCGAGAGGCTGTGGGGACATTGGAACTCTCCTACACTGTTGGTGGGATTACAAAATGGTGCAAACTCTTTGGAAAACACTCTGGTGCTCTCTTTAAAAAGTGGATATAGATATAACGTCTGATCCAGTAATTACACTGCTTGGAATATATCCTATAGAATCAAGGCCATTCACACCACCTGACACATACACACAAATGTTCATCGCAGCACAGTCCACAATAGCGAAAAGGTGGAATCAACCCAGATGCCCAATAACAGAGGAATGGATAGGTAAACTATGGTATATCTACTCAATGGAGCCATATGCAATGATAAAGAACAACGATAATTGCAGAAAATATCTCTTAACCTGGTTTCAACTGGAGGACATCACGCTCAGTGAAAGTAGTCAGTGACAAAAGGACAAATACTGTATGAGACACCTATAATAAGAACTTAAAAACAGACTCATGTATAGAAGAAAAGACTCTGAAGCCTGCAAGAGTGGGGAGGGAGGGAGGGTGAGGGGTAGAGGGTTTAGATAAGATAGCTAATAGAAATTAGGTTGGGTGAAATCGGTGACAGCACATATTAGAAAGAAGATCAATAATAACTGTATTTCAACACAATTTGAGTACTCCTCTCATCTTAACCCAACATTGCAAGGACAGAGTAGCTTGGGCCAGGGACCAGGGACCATGCTCTCACAGGAAATCAAGGCCAACTAGCACAGCTAGCATTTTGGTAATGAGGATTCTCTGCACCTTTCATCAGTGAGTGGCATCTGGGGTCTTAAAAGCTTCCAAGCTGCCATCTGAAGGTACAGCAAATGGTCCCAACTCATCAAGAACGTATGATCACTGAGGACAAGAACAACATGAGGAAAAGAGAACCCAGAAAGCAGAGGGACCCACATGAGTAGGTCTCTACAACAACTCGTGAGCAGAAGAACCAGAAGGTGCCTGGCCACTACCAGTGATAGCCATCCTGGAGCTCACAGAGTGGAGTCTCACTGGCAACAAGAGTATAATTAGGGGTGTACCCTGAGATCTTCAATAAAAGACAGCAACTGATGGTCCAGGGGCTTTGGAGTTCCCCTGGGAGCATGGACCCTGGCCCTGATGTTGGCTGTGTCTATGACTCATAATGAAGTTCAACTTTTCCGACAGCAATGAATTGGACTTGGCGACGCAGAACGACTGTATCTTGTGGGAATTTTATGGTTCTGTGCGTCTATAGGATGTCACCCTGCTGACCTCTTGCTGGAGGAAGGGGGGTGGGTGGAGAGGAGGGGATAGGAGATTGTTGGGAGGATAGGACATGTATGGAGTAGAAAGGAGGGGTGTGCTGTCACCAAGCAGGGAGAGTAGTGGGAGCTGCACACAGGTGAGCATGCAAATTTGTATGGGAATGTGCGTTTTCATTCAATCATAATAAAAAAAAATAATAATGTGCCACTCTTATATAGCACTTCAGTGGTTTCCCATTAAATTTAGAATAAAATCTCAAATAGTCTCTTTTTTTGCACTCTTTCATTTACTAATCTTTATGCCCACTCTTTGACTATGCAGAGGAATTCAACTCTGTCAGTCATAACAATTTATGGCTAAAATTGCTTAAAATGGGAATTCCAGAACACTTAGTTGTGCTATTAAGGAATCTGTATATGGATCAAGAGGGAGGAACACTGCATGTTTTAAAGTCAAGAAAAGTGTGTGTCAGCATTGTATCCTTTCACGATACCTCTTCAGTCTGTATGCTGAGCAAATAATCCAAGAAACTGGGTTTTACAAAGAAGAATGAGGCATCAGGATTGGAGCATGACTCACTAACAACCTGCATTGCCCAGATGACACCACCTTACTTGCTGGAAGTGAAGATTTGAAACACTTCCTAATGAAGATCAAGGACCACAGCCTTCAGTGTAGATTGCACCCCAACATCAAGAAAACAAAAATCCCCACACCTGGACCAGTAAGCAACATTGTCATAAATGGAGAAAGGATTGAGTCTGTCAAGGATTTCATTTTACTTGAGTCCACAATCAAATGCTCATGGAAGCAGCAGTCAGGAAATCAAAAGACACATTGCATTGGGAAAATCTGCTGCAAAGGATCTCTTTAAAACATTGAAAAGTAAAGATGTCACTTTGAAGGCTAAGGTGCACCTAACCAAAGTCATGATATTGTCAATTGCATCACATGCATGTGAAAGCTGGACAGTGAACAAAGAAGACGGAAAAAGAATTGATGCCTTTGAATTGTGGTGTTCAAGAAGAATGTTGAGTGTACCATGGAGTGCCGAAAGAACAAACAGATCTATCTGGAAGAAGTACAACCAGAGTGCTCCTTAGAACTAAAGATGTCAAGACTGCATCTTATGTACATTGGACACATTGTCAGGAAGGATCAGTCCCTGGAGGAAGACATCATGTTTGGTAAAGTAGAGAGGGTCAGCAAAAAGAGGAAGATCCTTGACTATGTGGATTATACAATGGCTGCAACAATTGGCTTAAGTGTAAAAATGATTGAGAAGGTGGTGCAAGAGCAGGCAAAGTTTCCTTCTGTTATACATAGAGTTGCTATGAATTGGAACAGACTCGACAGCACCTAACCACTGCAGCAACGTGCCTGCTGTGCTTGCCTGCCGTACTTTTCAGGACTGGTCTTTTCTTGTTAGCTAAAATGTTAAACAGGAGCCAGGCCCTTCCTGACCGAGAGAAGTCCCACTAATTCTTCTAATCACTCTTAGTTATTTATTGCTCTCTAAAATCTTCATACTCTTTTTTTCATGTACATGTGATTATCCACCTTTCACTCACACTAAAATGTATGCTATCTTGTTTACAGCTGTTTTCCACATGATAAAGTCTCAGCAAATCTATGCAAAATGTGAGATTAACTCTTAAAGTATAAATGTATCAAATATAGATGTAATTTTGTGTGTATGTAGGTGTGTATTCATATAAAATTAAAATATTTTCATGGGTTCATGGTGTCATAGAAACATAGTTTCCAAATTCATTGGTAATCATATTAATTAATCGTGTGTATGTATGACCCTTCCCTAAAACCTGTGTTCTGTGATTTTCTAGGTCTTAAAAAACTGGAAATTTCCATTTCCTGTTTCTTGAGATGCTCACTTTTGGAACCCACTATGAGAAAAGCAAGCTGTCACGTAGTGAGACTTGTGTAGGATATTTGACCACAGCCCTAGATAAAGTTTCAGCCCACAGTCAACATTAATCTCCAAATGTGTGATCCAGTAAGCCTTTGTATCAGAAGTCTGCACATTTATTTTCCCTCCTGTGGAGGGATGGACAGTAAATATATCAGGTTTTGTGGGTCAAACAGTCTCTGTTTTATCTGCTTAAGTCTACTTTTGTAGTCCAAAAACAGTCACATACAATATGCAAGCAAGTGAGTATGGCTGTTTCCTGCTAAAACTTTATTTACAAATACATATGGTGGACCAGATTTAGCTAGTGTTTGCCAACCTATATGTTAGGTAATTTCTGTCCCAATTATTAAATTGTGCTAAGCTTTAGGCCTAACTCAATGCATGTAACATGGGATAGAGGTTAATGGTCAGCACCAGGCCTTATGTAAATTACAGATTAGTAAACAATATAAACACTTGTAGTTGTTTTAAGCCACTGATTTTGAGATGGATTTGTTACAAGACAAGAGATGATACAAACAGGTTAAATCCAGTGTTTTTCAAATACGACAAAGTTCAATTATGCACTTCACGTTAGACAAGAGTTAACTCTTCTATATTTGAAATGTTAATACATATACGCAGGTGTATATGTGCACATAAGTTCAGGTTACTTTTATGCTTCAGATTTAGAACTAGCAGCTGAGCATCATGCAAATCATAGAATTTCAATTATAATGATGCTTCACACTATTTTTTAACATGTGTGGTATGTGACTAACGCACTGTGCAGCTTCAACTCTCATGAAAACTCTCATTTCAAAATAAAACAAAAACATTCAAAGTATGTAGAGAAATTACATTGAGCTAATTTTGATCATAGTAAAATTGCATGTCTTTCTTTATCCTCAGAAAAATGCCTGTATAAATATTCCGAACCACGGAAAAGAGAAAAAAAAATGCTCAGTTAAGCCCATTGTGAAAACAACAACAACAACAACACACACACAAACACACACACAACGAAGCAATTCTCCAGGGGATTCAGATCTCAGGTGATAACTTTACTTGGAATGGCCAACTTTATTAGGATAATGTATGTAGACTTTGATAATCTTATAAATAGAAATGATCCATTTCTACTCTAATATATTACCCTAGTAGAGATATTTTTGGTAGCAAAGATTTTTTAGACTTTTAATTTTATTTTTCTTACACTGAGAGACTATTGAAATGGATATTTTAGCATCTTGGATAAATTTGTGGCTCTATATTTAAAAGGTCATGCTGCTAAAATTCATCTTGTATATGCCTCGACACTCTTGAGATTTCAGTACAGTGGGCAGTCACTTGAGCTTCAACTGAATTTAATGTGAATTTTACAAACTAGTGATCAGTTTTAAGTCTTCATTTAAACACACTTGAAATGATTTTATTTTTAATCCTGTTTAATGTAGAAGCTTTTCCTTTCATCATTATGCCACTAATGTGGCAAACATACTGATGTCAATGTTCTTGACACACACTTTCCTTCCCCCAAACAGTGACTGATATTAATAGACACATGACCTGGCCTTCAGATGTTCTGTCCACAGAGATTAATGGCAAGTGCCTTAGTTTGTAACCTGCGAGAAAACAAAGAATCAGAAAAAATGTTCAAATGAAAATACCATTATAACAGAACGTGACTCTTGAAGTCTAGCAGTGTAGGAGCATTGAGAAGAGGAGTACAAATAAATGGGATGTCATTTGAAAATATACAGCTTTGTTATCGTTTTTTCCCAAGCATATAGTAAGAGAAAATATATTTCAACCCAAATACCAAGCGTTTAACACTACTAATTGTCAGATATCTTAAAAATCACTAAGTACTGTACAAAAAAATAAATAAATCACTGCACCATCATAAAGGAATACATGTTTCTCATATTCCCTTAAATGAAAAGTCCAGCAATTTGGAAATTATGTCAGGATAACCTAATAGTTTCGTTTTGTCTAGGTCAAAGATGCGTTAAATGGACAATTCTGGAAAACCATTAAAGGTCTCGCTCCCTTTGGTTTTCCTAAATTGTCACCTTCATGGTTGCCTGTGCTTGGTGCTTTGAGTTTTTTTGCATTTAAGAGTAAAAGAGATAACAGACTATAGCATTTTCTGAAGATATATATATATACACATATATATATAATATATTTATATATGTATTTCCCACATTCTGCTGCTGCTGCTGCTGCTGCTGTTGTTTCATGGAAGTTGGCAGCTGCCTTTTAGCTTAGGAAAACTTGCTCTGTAAGCATGTTAATTATCTTCCCTTTAGTAAAAGCTTGCTAATCTCATGAGGTATTGCAAAGTCTAAATTGAAGTAAATAGAAAAATTGCTAAGTTGAAAGAAAAAAAGCACTAGAGAGCTTCTGGTGAGTGGGAACACATCTGCCACACAACAGAATGTGACATCCTTCAGCTCACTGCTTTCAGGGAATGTGTGAAAGAACCTTGCTTCTCAGTATGCATCTGGTTTGGAGTATCAGTAGGTAAGTTTAATTACTGAGCTGTGTGGTACTTGATCTGTGGATGACGTAGGAGCAGTCTCATCTCAGTTTCTGCTTTTCCCCAGGGCAGTCACTTTTACAAAAGTCATCTTCTGACCAGCAAGGCCTTTTTCCTTGCTTTTAAAAATGATCTGAGGTTTTTGTTTGTTTGATTGATTGATCAACTAATTGTCATTTAGGATGGACTCTGATAGTAATTGTTGAACCATTTAAGATCATGTATGAGTTTTCAGTGCCATTCTTTTTACAATGATTGATGTCCACAGCTGTGTGCAAGTGTGCATGCTACGTATGGAAATCAACAGTGAAGAATACACTGTTTGGGGCTATTTAGAGGATTCAGAACACAGTGATTTCCTTCTGAAAAATATTTTGAAAGGTGTGGAACAGTAGTGAATCTAAGAGTATAGTGAGCTGGTGTGAGTCAATAAATACAACAGAAGGACAAGCCAAGTGACAGAATGTGTGGCCTTTGGTCTGGCACAAGCAAAAGACAAGCCTGACCAATCTTTCTTGATTTTCTGTGTATGTTTAGCTGCTGTTAACTTCGGAACAATGAAGTCACTTAGTTCCACAGCAGTACTAGAACCTCAACTAGGCATCAACATAGGGGAAAAAAAGATCAAACAGCTGAAATTGCCATTATCTTCGCAGCTAGTCCACTGTCAACCCACTTACAAGATATTCTTCAACAAAAATTTCTTCTTCTTTTGCTTTGGAAAATTCAAATATCTAGGCAGGTAGACTATAAGGAATCAAAAGGATTTACATTTTTAGGAAAAAAATCTGCAGATACCTTTATAAAGATGGATTGCTTCCTTTTTATCATAGTATAAAATTTCCCCTTAAATGGACACTGGAATCAGAGTATGGAATTAAGACTATTTTGCCTTGAGACAAACTAATGCTCTGGGTTGTGTCATTGTTTAGATCCCCAGGCTAGCTGATAAAGAAAACAGCTGCGATTTCAGCAGCCATCTGACCATAATATGACCCTCTCCCCTAAACAAAGAATACTCTCACCCTTATTTCTTTTTAATCAAAATATTTTCTTGTTGTCTCAGTACTACAGTACTCTCTGCACGTGAGTCCTTTGCTACCTGTCACCTTCAGGATGCAGACCATCCATTTATCCATGTTGTATGCATGGTGCATGTCAGAGCACATACAACGGTAAGTAAAACACAGTCCCTTTAGGAAAAGAGTTGATACTCGGTTAAGAACAGTGACACTTAGACAAGTAAATTATACTTAAACGTAATATCACAATTGATGTGAGAAAAAGAGATTTGAGAGTACAGAACAAAAGGAAATAATTTTACTGGAGGAATTTTAATAGGCTTCATAGAAGGTAGTATCTAACTTGATTGTTAAAGGCTTGTGGTAGCGAATATTTGTTGGGAGCCCAAATGGCATAGCAGTTAAGAACTGGGCTGCTAACCAAAAGCTACCGGCCACAGTTGAAAGTAGAATATACAGTTAGGCTAAATTAGATTTTACAAATTGTTGTTGTTCTTAGGTGGCATGTAGTCAGTTTTAACTTACAGAGACCCTATGTACAACAGAATGGGAACAGTGCCTGGTCTTGTGCCATCCTCACAATCACTGGTCTATCATCTAGGTTTGTGTTTTGCCATGCATTCTCTGACATAATCTCTAGGGTAAAGACTGCACTGATTCACACTTTACATTCCCTTTATGCTTCTGCAGAAGTCTTTTTTTAATGCCCACTCAATGGTGCATCTTAAAAAATGTTTTATTTTACTTGATCACACATTTTAATTATTTCAGTTGGGAGAGTCTTTCAGGGTACCTGCTCTACTATGTCACTATCTTAGCTAACTTGTGCTGCTATAACAAAAATACCACAGGTGAATGACTTTAACAAACAAATTTATTCACTCATTCCATGGTAAAGTAGAAGGTCAGCAGAAAACAGCAAGACCCTCAAAGAGGTGGATTGACACAGGATCTGCAACAATGGACTCAAGTATAACAACAACTGGAAAAACACATTGGAACATCAGATCTTTCACAAACTCCACTCCTTGTTTTCTCTGATCCCTGCTACCAAACTGGCCCCCACTCCAATGCTCAGTTTAAATGATAATGTGGTGTATTACTGATTTTTATTTCATACCTTATAGCAATACAGACATGACCACATGCTTTTTGATACATAATGGGAATAATCTTCAAATGTTATCAATATTTGAAAATTAAGGCCATGTTTCCAGACAAGGGAGCCTGTTTGCACAGTGGTTTAGAGCTAAGCTGCTAACCAAAACGTCAGCAGTTTGAATCCACCAGTTGTTCCTTGGAAACTCTGTGGAGCAATTCTGCTGTCCCATAGGTTCACTATGAGTCAGAATTGATGTGACAACAAGTGTTTATAGTTTCTTCCTCCAGAGCAGAGAATGTCCATTAATGCCCCAGCTTGGGAATGGCAAACACATTCTATTGGTCTAAATAAGTTACATGGTCAATGGACAGGGAGTGTATTGGGGGAGTGGATATTTTAAGAAAAATAATGTAACTAACTGATGACAGCAACTGAATTCACAATCCAAAATCTCTGATGAAAGCCAGTGAAAATTTCTGAACATTATATTACCTTCTTATCATTTTCCCAATCTATTTCCTTTCTCCATTCTTCTTTATCTTACAGATTAATGCTTTTAATAAGTGTCTTAAGCTATGCTCATCATTTCTTTTGCCTAATCCATTTGATAATGAATTACATTTCTTGTATGATTTGAGTAGCTTACCGACTCGACGGCACTTGGCTTGGCATTATAACTAATAATTTTGAATCAGAAAGAACATAAAATATTTTGTGTGTCTATATGGGTTTAACAGATATATATTTGTATTTGTCTATTCTAATTTTCCTGTAATTCATTTATTTTCTCCATAACTAAAAATACAAAGCAATCATCTTCCTCAGCATAACTCCATCCAAATTTTCAATATTGCAACTAATTATTGATATAGTCATCTCAACTATGTACTGATTTAGAGCATAGGAATTGCTCTTTTCTTCTTTAATAAGAATAAACGATTTTTCATTTGGGAATTGAATTTCCTTTCCTAAATAAAATATAACTCTGACTAAGATTTTTCTTAATGCATGTGACAAAATCCCTTCAAGAAGAATTGGATGAAAAGTCAAACTTGTATGTATTGCATATGAAACAAAGTTTTAAAGGGTAAGGAAATTGCCCATGATCAAGGGATATTTTAACTCCAGAATGTGCCGTTATCTTGTGATGTATTGTCTGCCGTTCTCCTTATCTTTCCTCCTCCTCCTTTTGTGCTGATTTCCTTTCTTCTTTTTTCCCCTTCCCTTTTTTCTGCTTCCCTCTCCGCTTCTATTTTTCAACATACATTGGCTATTATTGAGCCTCTTTAAGTAACAATAAACTTGCAATGAAAAATACTAAAAAAAAGAAGAATATCTCACAATATATCACAAAAAAATTAAGCCATTACTATTTGAGTGCTAACTAGTTTCTCATTATCTTCTTCTAAGAGGTCAGGGACAGAGAGGTGACAGCAAAAGTTACCATAGAGGGAATACGCAGACGGTAAGAAAATTGGGGGAAGAGTTTGTCAAATAAAAATTCCATCTACTTAACAGTTTCTGTCCCAGCTTCTCAAGCTTGTATTCAGTTGCTGAATGATTATTTCTCCACCATGCTCTATTTTAAAGAATACTTCTCAAAGGATTAAATATAACCCTTTGCTGATAAGTGATTCCTGGAAATTACAATAAGCCTGAGCTCCTGCAGTTCAGCACATAACAGTAACCCAGATAGCTGTGTGTATAGAACTGCAGTGTCATGTTTTCATGGCTGCACAATTCTTGCAGAAATTCCTCCTGGAGTGACCCAGCTTCATAGACAACAAAGCCATAAGGTACTGAGAAAACCACCACAGTGCAGAAATTCTGACTGAGGCCATAACCTTTAGATTTGAAGCCAACCAGGCAGGAAGGATGACCAACTGAAGACTGTTGTCAGGCCCCATCAAACGGTTACCTGGGAAGACAAATGTCCCTCTGAAGATCAGATGGCAGTTCAGCTGCCTCCTGCTTGCCAGCCCATTACTCCTTTCAGAGTCTCAAAGCGGGCAATGTGCAGGAAGTGAAAGAATTCACTTTCGCATAGCATGCAGCACAAAGAACCCCAAATAGGGTCATTTTGTAGCTCGGTGTCCCAATACCCAGAGTAATTAACTTCACGAGCCATGGCTGAGTTCTGTGATTGTGTTCAAGTGAGGTGATGAGGTGGCCAGCTGTAGGAGTATGGTGGCTCGACTTCTTTATTATAAAAACAACGAAAAAAGTAATAGTTTTTGCTACATGACGTTACAGCACTTCCTCTCAGGAAATGAATTTTTATGTGCTGGATCTCTTATGAATTCTGTGTGATTTTTGTCCCGGGAGTGTAAGAAAAACTGCTCTTTTTGTACCACTAAGTGATGCAATGTGTAGACTAAACAGATGGAAACAGCTTGACTTTAGCATAAGTGTTAGAATATGCAGTTTAAGTGTAGAAATCCACAAGGTACAACTATCTGAAAGTCTGTATCATTAAAAAGGCCTACTGAGTTTACACTGACTTGGGGATTGAGGCCTTGCTGTATGAGGCTTTACTTTTGGATAATATTTGAAATTAGTAGAGAATTTCAAGTATTTGTATGTACAAAAAAAAGATAAAAATGGGAAAATATCTTAAAATGATAATGAATGCAAGGTAAAATACGTTGTCATGGAGTTGTTTCTGATTCACAGCAACCCTATAGACAGAGTAGAACTGCCACCTAGGGTTTCCAAGGAGTTCCTGGTGGATTTGAGCCGCTGACCTTCTGGTTAGCAGCCATAGCATCTAACCACTATGCCACTAAGGTTTCTGAGTACAAAGTAAGTACTTATTAAATGTTAACAATTATTATTAAATGACAGCAACTCATTGCCACCAAATTGATTCTGACTCAGGGGCAAAAACCTGTTGTCAAGTTGATACTGACTCTCATCGGCCAACCTGATCCTGTGGGATGGAGCAGAACTGCTTTATAGAGTTTTTAAGGATCATTTGATAGATTAGAACTGCCTATCTGTTGGTAGCAGCTGTAGCTCTTAACTACTTTGCCGTTCGGGCTCCACATTATTGTTATTAGTGTTAATTAAATTTTTCTGTAACTAAGCAAAGAGAGACTATACATTAGGTATGCTGTTAATAGATGATAACAACTTTCCGGTGTGAGATATCCTGATCAACCATCTTGCTGTGAAATACAAGTCTTAATAAAATCATTGCTGAATTACCACTTCTACCGTGTGGCTCTATGACTTGAGAGATTTTATTGCCTCTGTATTTAAAAATTCACACTTCTGTTTTAAAAAAGTCTTAGAGAAGACAAAAGTAGTGTGAATTTGTAAATGTTGTTTTAGAACGATATTATTAAACTGTATGCCAGCCAGCCAACTGCCGTCGAAATGAATATCAGCAATATCCAACAACAGTGATTAATGGCAGAAGTATGAAGTTGCAAGGTCATTTCCAGGCTCATTGCTTTGCTATTCTGTGCCCTTCCTCAGCCTTCCTTTTTAGTTGGTTCATTCTCTCACCAATCCCTTACCAATCCTGAGGAACTGGAGTGACTTGGCTATCACAACAAAAGAGAAATCTGATAAAATAACGTAAAGTGTTAGTAATTTAATATTCTGATCCTCGCAGGATTGTTTAAAGACAGTTGTTGGTGCAGTGATTAAGAGCTTGCTACTAACCAAATGTTCAGTGGTTTTCATCCACCAGTTGCTCCCTGGGATAAAGACGTGGCTGTCATTAAAGACTGCAGCCTTGGAAACCCTATGGTGCAGTCCTAGTCTCTTATAGGCTCACTGCGAGTTGGAATCCAGTCAACAGCACGCAACAGCACCAATCGCCTTGTTTGCATTTTAAAATAGGGTTTAGAGAAACAGAAAGTGTTTAAGTTAAGGGAGTTATGTTATCATCAGTGATAGTCAATGGATGCCCTTCCTACATTCTTCTCACATTCAATTAACTGAATTATCTCCTTTATAAATAAGAAAAAAATTCTTGTGCCAGTGTTGTTCTGTGTTAGTCACATACACTTTTATGAGAAACGTTATTCTTTTAGATTATTCACTTTTTAACAAGTAATTATTTTAAATGCAACTACCAGTTTGAAAAAGTCACTATTTCTTTGATTTACAACTGGAAAACACTTAAGCCTGTGAAACTTTTGTTTAGAAGCTTATTGAACTTGATTTGTTGTTAGTTTTACATTAGATGTTCTGTGAGTATCCTGATTCTTAATTTAGCAGTGCCGTGTCATAAAAGTGGGGAAATGATGGTTAAAAAAAGAAAAAAATCATAATTACTCTTTCCATTTATTTGGAGGTTTAATTTCTAATGACTAATTGTTAATTCAAATTTCAGAATAATGAAATTTCACATAGCAAATTAAAAAAAGTGGTAGTTCTCATAGAATTTCTCTCATAATTACAATAATCCCTGGAGGTGAAAATCGTGGCAGCGTGAAATGGTAATGGGCAGATTGTTAACAAAAATATAAGGTAAAACCTGAAGTGTGGGCAGATAATTTGATTTCTTTCACTTTCCACTCCAAATTAGTAATTTTAAAAAAAATGTTTAAATGCCAACAATTGTATATCTAATAATATTAACCTACCAATAAAAACTTTCCATGCTGGGGCCATGAAATTATCAGTAGAGTCTAAATCTTGCTCAGTGTAACATGGAGCATTTTCTCTCCATTTCAAGGCCTATGGCCAATGGGCTATTTTGATGCAAGCTTTGTGTGTATTTTTGTATACCAGTAACCTTTCCTGAGAACAAGATATAACCAATCAAATAACAAAGAGTGTGTATGAATACGTGCTAATACTCAAAGTCGGGGATACAGAAGCCATGACAAAATCTGACAAGGGCATCATAGCGAGCAGCTGAGATTGGAATCCTATCCATCTCCAATCCTGTAAAGAGAAGGAGTACTCAGGTAAGGCACTGTTTAGTCAGCTAGGGCTGCTCTAACAGAAATACCACAAAGCAGATGGCTTTAACAAAGAAAGGATTCTTACACAGTCTGGGAGGCTACAAGTCCAAATTCAGGCTGTCTGCTCCAGAGGAAGGCTTTATTCCTTGTTGGCTCTGGAGGAAAGTCCAAAATTGTATCATTCTTTGTCCAGGGAGCATCTTGGTGCAGGAACCTCAGGTCTGAAGGATGTGCTCTTCTCCGGGTGCTGCTTTCTTGATGGTATGAGGTTCCCCATTTCTCTGCCTGCTTCTCTATCCTTTTATCTCTCATAGGATGAAAGGATTAAGGGTGGGGCAAGCCATACTCCAAGGAAACTCCCTTTACAGTGGAGCAGGGAGGTGATCCTATGAAGGGATTTACAGCCCCACCCTAATCCTTTAACATACAGCATAGGAAAACCACAAAATGGAGGACAGTCACAAGATACTGGGAATCATGGCCCAGCCACATGGCTACACATATGTTTGGGGGGACAAAAGTCAATCCATGACAGGCAGAGAAAGATACAATGGTCTATTTTAATAGATCAAAATGTATGTGATTTTAGTGTTCTTAAATGAGTGTTCTAAATTATGTTTTCCCCCAAAATGGTAAATAGAATAAAAAATGAGTTCTGAATGATTGTGCATTGTTTCAAATAAATATATTTCTAAATTTTGGAATATATTGCTTTTAATCACCATTTTTGGTATTCAGAAAATTCCTTTCCTTTTTATTAACTTCATTGATTGGAAGGTATTTGTGTCTTACATGACAAACCTTTGTATAAAACTCACTAAGCAGATTAACGAAGTACAGTTTAATTAGAATTTTGTGCTTTTATAAGTATTAATGTCATTCTTACAGAGAATGGCATTCAAAGGCACAAATAAATAAATAAAGACGAGATAAATTTGACTTTACAGCACACATGTCATCACCTTCAAACTATCAGAGGCAGAGCAGGTGCTTCAGCTAGCACAGATTTCTATGCTAAAAATATGGTGTTTTAAAACGAGATTTCTCAGTGGTGTGGATACATGTATGTGAATAATATTGCCTTTAACTTCTACTAACCTATTTCAGACAGTTCAAAAACCAAGCTTTTAAAAATATATATACACCTATATGTTTTTGGTTACAAATTATATCAGTTTTATCTTTTAATGACTGCCACCAGCAAAAGCCTCAGAATGGGCTACTGTATCGACACATTTGTGGGCAATTTCTTCTCTGAGGGTGTTCTGAGGAAATAGTGTTAACTTAGACTTACACATTACTTCTTATTGGCCAATATATTCCATGTTATGGATCTATATTTCATTTTACTGCTTTCCCTACAGAGCAAATCCAATCTTAGAAAGTTGTAGTATAATACAAAACCAATAGTATGACTTTTTTGGGGGCCATATTCAGGGAATGAAAATTTTGTAATCGCAGCATACTATCCAATATATATTACACGCTCCTTCCAAATAGATACTTTGTTTGGAATGTCTTCTCAATAAATCACAGTTATAAAGTTTCTACTGAATATCTGCAATGTAAATATGTTTTCTTATAAGGTACATTTTGAATATTTTTATTGTAAGTTTATAGTATACTGCTGACATATTAATACCTTACACTTTTTTCTTTACAGAGTAAGTTGATCAATGTAGCTTATAAACGTTCATGTTATTTATTCAGTTTCTTCTAATATGTGAAAAATACAGACTTCAGAAGGGCCTACTGCAGTTAAAAAGAATCTGGCTAAGTGTTAAACAATCACATTAAGAGGAATGTTTTAGTTCTGAAAAGAAGTAGGAAATTTTTTTTTAAAAAACTGTTATTTAAAGTTTGCTTAAATTCATGAATAGGTTTCTAAGCCATCAAAATATTTGATTTACATAAGAAAGGATCACTTCACTACCATGCTGGGTGTCAAACATCCATTACCTTCATTCATTAAGTCAATATACAGCATTTGTTATAGTAGCAATAGAAGACCTTACTTTCTTTTGTATTGGAATTAAAAAAATCTTAGCTTAATGTGAACTTCCTCCCCCAAAATACCTTTGACTTACCTTGGCATTTATGCAGCAGCAGGAGACCATTATCCAGTGACACATTCTATCCCACTGACATTATCACTCAAGGACAGTCGATTTCGTTTTCAGGAAGGTCCCAGAGAGAGCCACAGACAAGTTACAATCAATCACACAACTGCAATTGCTAGCGGCATCAGACAACTCTAAAAAAGAAGCAGTAAGGGGAGCATAAATGTACTAATTCATATTTAAATTTCATATCTGTCTCCTAAAGGACTAATGAATTGTAGCATGTGTTTACATTATCAATATGTTTAATCTATACCATTTTTCCCCTCATCTATGTAAATACTAAAATAAGTTTCAATGCTTTGCCATGTGATTGTGGGTTCCAGCCACATCAGGTGCTCTATAAAAGGTGGCATTGGTTGCATAAGTCAGGCAGTTGAAGTTTAAAGAAAGCTTTGAAGCTGGTAAGTAAAGCTACCTTGAGAGGCAGTAAAAGTCTAGCAGAATGAAAGTTGAGGCAAGTGGTAGGTGTCCAGGGTAAATGAAATCATCACCTGAATCAAATACGGCCAAAAGCAGAGCAGTAAGTTAAGCATATCACGGGAACAGGGATCTGAAAATGCTTCAAATAGAGAGAATTTGGTTCTTTAGAAAGTTTTTTAGGAAGGGATTCCTGATGGCATTGTGTGAAGTTTGGACTCATTCTGTGGCTAAAACCTTGTCCTCTTCTTGCTTTTATTGTGAAAGAAGCCATGTTCCTACATCTCAGCGAAGTTCTTGAAATTATCTTTTTCCAAAAACAGATGCTAGGTTCTGTGTTGGAAGTTGGCACTGTCCTACCACATAATATGTGGTTTGGCTGAGCTGTCCATGTTACCTAGTATCTGATGAGTGATTATGCGAGCTCTAAACCATTTGTTAAGTCACAGATTAAGAAGGTTGAAAGTTTCTTAAATCTTCTAACACCACTTCATATGCATCAGTAATGAAACCTCAGCCTCAGTAAAAACCAAAAGACATATGCCAAGTTTAAGTTCACTGATACCACAGTGGTTAAGAGTTTGGCTGTTAACCCAGAGATCAGCAATCTAAATTCACCAGTTGCTCATAGAAACTCTGTGGGGCAGTTGTCACCAACAGATTTGGTTTGGGTTAAGCTCATTGGTAAGTGAGCTAATACTATAGGCCAGGTCACCTGAAGTTCAGAATAACAACCTTTCCACTTCATTAAATGATTTATGCATGTAGCCTTTTTTACTCTCTACATAACAGAGGCCTAGAGAGTAATGAAACATGTAACATTAGTTTTATGAAATTCAATGGTGAAAACATTTTCTGTGGAAATAATTATCTTTCCCTTTGTAATGTAAATGAAGGCCTTCAAGTTGGTTAATCAAACAAATTATTGCAAAACCCTCCCATTGCTGTACATATAACTGTAAAAAGAGTTCAAAATACCAGACTATATTACTATTTTACATTGAGTGTTGAATGATCATTTTAAGTCTATGGATACAAACAATTTTAATCATTTTCTTAAGAGATCCAAACCTAGACTCACATTACAGAGTTAGCAATATTTACCAGCAACGTGAAGCACAACTATGTACAAGTATAGGAAATATAACATGAAGATATTAAATATTCTTGGGGAGTTTTCCAAAATTTCTGGAACTCATGTTTCTAAAATATAAAATAAGGGAGAACAGAGTATGCGGACTCCTAACTAAGTTAACAAACTGATCCAGGAAACAATGCTGCATACCTCACTGCTTGAATACCACTAAGGTCACATTCGAAGTGCACTCCCTTGGGAAGCTGTGCACCAAGGCCAGCACCTAGCCCACCCTTCAAACTAAATTTATAACTCTTTTTCTGGAATGACCATCAGAGCAGTCATCTCTGTATTACCCATTATGTCTTGAATATCATCAAAATGTCTTCTTTTCAATACTTCTTTTATCTCCACTAAGGGCCAGATCAGGTGAGTAGGGAGTGTTTTCCAATACAGTTATTTGTTTACTGGTTAACAGACAACCATGCAATCAAGTTCATGAACTTGCCACTGTGCACAATGGTCATTCCAGAAAGAGCTCTAAAACTGCTTTGAAAGACAGACAAGTGGCTGATGTCGGTGCACAGCTTCCCAAGGGGAGTGCTTTGAAGGTGACCTTGGTGATATTCAGCAATGAGGTGTGTAGCACTTAGAACAATTAAGCTTGTTGACTTAATTGTCAAACTTACCAGTTAAAACATAGATACTAATACCTGATTGCTATTTCAAATCCTGGCATAAGTGAAAATAAAATACTTTTGAAATCTTTGCCTAGAAAGGAGCGGAGAAAGAAAGAGATAGAGAAACACACTGGTTTGAAGGAGGGAGAGAAATTAAGATAAAGAGGTAAGCATATATAAATGTTAAATGGAATAAACTAGACCTCAAAACAAATAAGGAAATTAATTTTAGTAATATTCTTATAGTGGAAAGAGGGAAATAGATACTTTAGAAATATTTGTTTTAAATAGTAGAGATATTTGTTTTAAATAGTAAGATAATTCAAAATTTTGTCCAGTTTTATCCATCAAGAAACTTCTAAGAATTTCTTTCCAGACAGATGATAGATACAGAGAGATGAGTGTCTTAGTTATCTAGTGCTACTGTAACAGAAATAAATTTACAAGTGGATGGCTTTAACAAAGAGAAATTTATTCTCTCATAACCTAGGAGGTTTGAAGTCCAAATTCAGGGTGCCACTCCCAGGGAAGCCTTTTTCCCTGTATGGGCTCTGGGTAAGATCACTGTCAGCAGTCTTCTGATCTAGAAGCTTCTCAGTGTAGAGAACTCAGTTGCAAAGGATAAGCTCATTTCAGGCTTGTTGCTTGGTAGTGTGATATTCCCCTGTCTCTCTGCTTGCTTCTGTCTTTTGCGTCTCAAAACAGATTAATTTAAAACACAACCTAATTTTGTAGAGTGAGTCCTGCCTCTCATAACTCCCTCTAATTTCATCTCATTAACATCACAGATTTACAACAAATAGGAAAAGCACATCTAACAACAAAATGATGGACAATCACACAATACTGAGTATCATGAACTAGCAAAGTTGACACATGTTTTGGGGGGACACAATTTCTGTGTGTGTGTGTGCTCAAGTGACAGTGCACAACCCAAATCAGTTTTGCATGCCTACCTGTTTACAACTCCTTCTGCTCACCTTGCTCAGTGACAGCACACTCCTTATCATTCTGTACATCTTGTATCCTCTGAACAAGTTCCTGTCGTCTACTCTCCACCATCTTCTCTCACATCTAGAAAGAGATCAGAAGGACAGGATTCCATGTATGCATAGAGCCATAAAATACACACACCATATGGTCACACTGTGTCCCCAAGTCCAGTCCATTTCGGTCCAAAGAGTTGACCTCAGTAGTGTTTTCTGGTCAGGACCAGCAGCAGTTCTAGGGACCATGCTTGCAGGGGATCCTCCAGTGTGGGGATGTGCATGTTTGGAAAGAATGTAAAATCCTGCTTACCCTTACCTCGTCTGTGTTTAGCTAGGGACTTGTCTTGAGAAGGGCAAACGTCTGGCAAAAGCCCTTGAGACAAGTTTCGTCTCGGTGTATTGGAAAACCAGTACGTACTGAAAACAGCATTCACATGGACTGTTCAAGGACTTTCCCTTCTCCCCTCCCTGGGAATGCCTCTTCTTCTTTTGAAGGAAGGAACACTGATAAGATACCTTTTCTCGTTTGCCAAGCAGAAAACTTGTTTACTTTGCTCAATAAAAGCTGGTGGGTTAAACAAAACGATGTCAGTCTCTACTCTCAAGAGACTGTGACTTTCCTGCCCACAGCAAACTAAGTTTGTTGTCAATGGGATTTTTGTCCTCCTCGGCCTCTCACACACATCACACCCTTAAGTGGTGTCCGATTTCACGCCAGTCTATGGTGTTCTACTGCACACTAGGAAGTGGTGTTTCCTCTCCCACCTGTAAGTGGTGTTCCCTGTTAATCACACCAGTGGCTGGTGTCCCTTGTGAACTGAGCCAACATTCCAGGCCGTCAAACCATCAGTAGTGATCTTTTAGTAGAGTTCTTGAGCTGCATCCTTCTTGTTTCCTGTATTGCCACAGGGACTCTGCATTGTGTGCCCCATCATGCTGTCTTATTACGGTGCAGTCCGGTTAAATTGATCTAGTTTCTACTGTGTGCTGTTACTTCTTTCACCTAACCAAATTTCTATCTATGACAAACCCCCTCCCTCCTTTCCAACCCTTGTAGCTGTCAAAGTGTCTTTTCTTCTGTTCATAAGTCTATTTTTAAGTCATTACAGTAGGGGTATCATACTGTATTTGTCCTTCTGCTGCTGGCTGATTTCACTCAGCTCAATGTCTTCCAATTGAAACCAGGTTATGAGATGCTTCCTAAAATTATCATTGTTCTTTATCGTTGCATAATGTTTCATCAAGTATATGTACCATAGTTTATTTATCCATTCAGCAGTTGATGGGTGTCTACGTTGATTCCATGCTTTTGCTATTGTGGACTGTATTGCAATACACATCCACATGCACATATCTGTTCATGTGCTAGTCCTTGTTTCTGTAGGATATATTCTGAGCAATGGGGTTGCTGGATCAGATGGTATTTCTATTTCCAGCTTTTAAAGAAAGTGCCAAATTGGTTGCACCAATTTGCAATCCCACAGCAGTATAGGAGAGTTTCTGTCTCTCCACAGCCTCTCCAGCATTTGTTGTTTTGTGTTTTTCTGGATGATGGCTAACGTTATTGGGGTGAGAGGATATCTCATTGTAGTTTTGATTTGGATTTATCTGATAGCTAATGATCATGAGCAGTTCCTCATGTGTGTTTCATCTGCCTAAATGTACTGTTTGGTGAAGTGACTGTCCATCTACTTTTCCTATCACTTAATAGGGTCATTTACCTTTTTATTGTTGATCTTTTACAGTACCTTGTAGATTACAGAGGTTAGACATTGGTCTGACATGTACTTGCCAAATATTTTTTTCCCATTCTGTAGGTGATCTTTTAACTCTTTTGATAAAGTCTTTGGAAGAACAAAAGTGTTTGATTCTGAGCATTTCCCATTTATCCATTTTCTCTTCTGTTGGTCAAGCTTTGTTTGTCAGATTTTGAAGTCTGTCTAAGCTGTGTATTGGAATTTCCATTGTTGACACTAATTTTTCTTGCATGATCTTTGTCACTTTAAGTTTGATACTTATGTCTTTGATCCATTTTGAGTTAGCTTTTGTTTAATGTGTGAGACATGAGTCTTATTTCAATTTTTAGCAGATGGATATCCAATTTTGCCAGCACCATTTATTAAAGAGACTATTTTTACTCAAGTTCACAATCTTAGGGCCTTTTATTGAATATCAGCTGTTAGTAAGAGGACAGGTGCATCTCTGGGGTCTCAACTTTGTTTCATTGGTTTATATGTCTCTTTTCATACCAAGACCAGGCTGTTTTGACAACTGTAGCAGTGTAATACGTTCTAAAGTTGTGTAGTGTGAGGCCTCTCCCTGTGTTACTCTTCTTCAGTAGTGCTTTACATCTCTCGGGTTATTGTCTTTCCAAACACAGTTGGTGATTTGTTTCTCCATCTCATTAAAAAATGACACTGGAATTTGTATTGGGATTGCATTGTATATGTAGATTGCTTTGGGTAAAATAGACATTTTCACAGTGTTAAGTCTTTCTATCCATGAGCAGAGCAAGTGTCTCCATTTATGTAAGTCTTTCTTGGTTTCTTGCAGAAAGGTCTTGTAGTTCTCTTTGTGTAGGTCTCTTATTTTTCTAGTTAGACTTATTCCTAGGCGTTTTATCTTCTTGGAGATATAGTAAGTGGCATTGATTTGTACATTAGGCTTTCATCTGACCTCAGCTGGTTAACATGCTGAACTTCAGGGCTTAAGTAAACAGCGTATAGTGCAGCAGAGTGACTGTGCTTAGGGATAGCAACATGTGCAGCTCAGCATATTAACCAGCTGAGGCCCAGTCCCTACATCCTGTATAACAAAGAAGGTGTCAGTACTTGTGGTTTTCCTAAACAATGAGTCAGTAGAAGCAGGACTCAGCGTGCCACTGCCATGTGTTCGAGCTTCCCCCTTACTGATGCCTCAGTCCAATCTGACAACGCTATGTCAGATGCGAGGGCTCCCAGGGTATCTACACCCCTCCATTCAATTATCATTCTGGGCTTTTGTTCTCAGAGAAAACTGAGGAGACATGTATCTAGTCTACTGTCTTGGCCCTGCCTCTAGGGGGACACAATTTAATTCACAACCGTGAGAGAGAGAGAGTCATTAACCACTGTTCTACCTCAAGAGAACTTAAACTGATTCAGTTCATATTATATGTGCCTTATACACATGTGTGTGGCTTCCCAAATATCTCCTTTCCAGTTGACTTTTGGGGTCCCACCTTCATTTGAAGGTGGTTCAAACTCTGTAAACAGAGTGAAATGATGTTTACTGACAAGAATGAACGTATAAATAAACGTGGACACTAATGATGAGGCAGATGAAGATCAAGTGCAAGTCCTTCTTGGTAATTTTTTAAAATAAAATTTGATATTATAAATTCTGCTCTGAATTTTTTTATCACTTAAAAAATCTTACCTGAAGAATTATGTCCTAGTAAAAGTATTATAGCATCATAAGTATTGTTTTGTTTACTACTGATCTCCTATTTTGGAAAACTGATGCTATTGCCTCACTATTACCATTCACCTGTGAGGATTTATAGCTGGACAATGAATAAGAAAGACCAAAGAATAAGTGATTCCTTTGAATTATGGTACTGCTGAAGAATATTGAATATATCACTGACCACTAGAAGAACAAACACATTTGTCTTTGAAAAAGTATAGCCAGAATGCTCCTTAGAACACAGAAGACAAAACGTGTTCTCATGTACCTTGAACATGTTATTAGAGGGACTAGTTGGAGAGTGAATGTCAGAGTGTCAGTGAACATGAAAAAGACCTTCAATGAGATGGACTGATACCGTAGCTGCAACAGTGGGATCAAACATAGCAATAATTGTGAGGATGGTACAGGACTGAGCATTGTTTTGTTCTGTTGTACATAGGGTCGTTATGAGTCAGAACCAACTTAAAGGAACCTCACAATAATATACATGACAAGGAGTCCCTATGCGATGCAAATGGTTAGTGTGCTTGGCTGCTAACTGAAAAGACTGAAGTTCAAGTTCACCTACAGAAATTTTGAAAGAAAGCCCTGGTGCTCTACTTTTGGAAAACTAGCTGTTGAAAACCCTGTGGAGCACAGCTCTACTCTGACTCACGTGAGTTTGCCATGAGTAGGAATCAATAGCAACTGGATTTTTGGTTTATACATGATGAAGACGATGTTTCTCTGCACTTGGGAAGTGACTGAATGAATGATTGTATAAAATAGTGTCTTTGGGTTCTCTAGAGAAGTCGAATCTCTATGTGGAGAAAGACAGAAAGAGAAACTTTACCTTGGACTCAGAATAATGAACAAATCAGTTTTGCAGGATGCACAGATGGAATGCTCCTTTGAAGCCTGGGTGGTTAGACTTTAACTAATAGTATTACTCCTAACAACATTATGAAAGGTAAACTGCTGTGTTTAAGCCCGTACAGAGCGTGAGTGTTTTATGTGGTTGTTGATCAGTGGCTCCACTGAAGAAAGGCCTGATGATTTTCTTCCCTAAAGATTAAAGCCAAGAAAAGTCTATAGAGCAGTTCCACTCTGTAACACATAGGGTTTCCATAGGTGGAAACTGACTCTATGAAAATAGGCTTGATCTGGTTTAGATTTAAATGTTATTGTTGTTGTTGGCTGCTATGGAGCCAGTTATGACTCATGGAAAAATCATGTATAACAGAACTAAACATTGCTTGATCTTACACCATCTTCATGATTGCTGATATGTTTAAATCCATTATTGCAAGTATTATACAATACCTTCTAACCTAGGGCTCATCTTGTAACAGTATATGGGACATTTATTCTGCTGCAACCGATAGGGTTACGCTAGATAGCTTCTGCAAGTAGTTTGCCCATCCTTTCTTCACAGTATATCTTAGTCTAGAAGACAGCTCTGTTGAAACCTGTCCACCATCAGTAACCCTGCTGGTGTTTAAAATACCAGTGACACAGCTTCAGCACCACAGTAGCAGGCAGTTCAGCACAGTACAACAAACTGAAGAATGGGTGCTGGATTTAAATACTGATCACATGTGAGTATGTTATAACAGTGTTTGACCAAACAAATGGGCATCACAGCCTAGCCAAATTGCCACATAAAACTAACCATCACAGATATCTTAACGGGTTTGCTGGATATCTGTTTTTAAAAAAACAGTGATAGTTCTCACATTATAAGTAATAATAGAGTGTAAGTGGATCAAATATTAAAATGTGAAAAAGTAAAACTGTAAAAATATAATAAACTGATCTTTTTTTTTAAACTCTCAGGATGAAGAAGTCATTCTGATGCAAAGCTCAAAGTCCAAAACCAAACCAAAAAAAGAGGCTGGCTACGTGAGCTTTATATCCCCCCTGTACTCTTTATAATTAGTACATCTTTGTATTTTAATATAATCAAGGGAAATTTTGATTTATTAGCCTTCACTTTCAAAAACCTTTCTGGCTGTTGTCAGCTATTCATCCTTCAAATCAACTTTAGATTCCTTTGGTTAAACATCTGTTGCTTCCTACCCATAAAAGAAGTCTGTGGGAATTTATATCACATTCGTTCACTAATCAGTGTAGAGTTGTTCTCTTTATGATACTGAGCTGCCCAACCTGAAAAAAGTCTTTGCCTTTATGCAAATAAATATAGGAGTTATTAATAACATTTAAAAATGTTAGTTCATATACAAACTACTGTTTAATCAGTTAAAATACAATTTATTAAGGTGAAACTCAAATTTTCAGGGCCTTTTCCATAATCTTACAACCTTTAACGGTTTGCATCTTAGAGTTTGGCTCAGAGAATCTGTTTCTTGTATGTGGATTGTACTTTATCTAGGTGTTGAGGGAGTGAGATTAAGAGTTCTGGGGAGCTTTGTTTACCAGTTACCAGTTGCCATGGAGCCAACTCATGAAGACCCCATGTAAACTGCAGTAGAACTGTGCTCCACAGGGTTTTCAATGGCTGATTCTGCAGAAGTAGATCAATAAGCCTTTATTCTCAGGCACCTCTGTATGTGTATGGACTCGAACCTCTAAGCCTTTGGTTTGTAGCTCAGTACATTAACCATTTGTACCACATAGACACTAAATCTTTGTTTAGCTGCCTGACGTTCACAGTTTTCTTCCCTTTCACTTCAAAGATGGTTTCATCAAGTGAAACTAGGTTTGAATTTTGACGCAAACTATATATTAAATAATGACTTCTTGCTTTCTAAATCTAGGAGTTAGTTTTTTATATATTTTTAAAAGCTTATTCTCTACCTGTCTCCCAACCTACCTACATCTATCTATCTGTTTGTCCATCTATCATCTATTTTCTATCTGAGAGAATTTAGAAAAAAGAAAATTCAATTAGTGACTGTGTAATGACAGTCAGTTTTGTGAATTTCACTACTTTTTCCTCAAACAAGAAATCACATCAATGCTGTTTTCCGTCTCTGAAGCAGTGCAGAATGAACACGGTATTATAATACTTCTTTTGCAGTCTGTCTTCTCATGCAGAATGGAAGATTGTAATTACTAATTGACTTCAAATTATGGTTTCAGGTGACAGTGTTCTGACTAATTTGTTTTCAGAACAAAATAATTCTCTAATTAGTGTTATGGGGTTTCATATTTGCTCTGTTAGATATTTTTTCCACAATCAGACAGAAAGAATAATTCAAAACTTGTTTTAACTGCTTTTCATTAAGCAATAACTGAATTTCATTGGGTTAAATTTGGTAATTTTCTAGTCTAAATGTGTTTTAGGCTGATGCCAAGTCTAATTCAATTGCTTCTTTTCTAGATTCATAGGTTTCATAAAAAGTTCATTTTGTGTTAGCTTAGGGCTTTGCTGCCTAGTGGGAATTATAGCATTTTTCAGGAGGGTGCCAAGATTTATTGCAAGAATAAAACAAAATAATTCATAAATTTTACAATTGAAATGGCTATGTTTAGAATGCTTAATAATGGCACTTAAGAGACAACAGTGTTTGTACATTCTTATGCTAATGAGCCAATTTGCAGTTGCTTTCCTTAATTGTGAAAGGTGGTTTTAGTGCAAAATTCTGTGCTGTGATTTATAGACCATTAAGACCCTAACTTGTATCAGTGCTTTCAGTGGAATTAGGACATTTTCTTCTGCACAACTGCTGTTACATCACAGATGGCACAGATTTGTGCATGCTGCTTGTTTATTGGAGGGTAGTTTTCAGGGACTAGATATAGGACATAGTAGGATCTAGGCCTTTCCTAATATATCTCATTGTTTGAAAGAGAAGCTGACTGTATTGCCATTATCATTCTGGTCACATCTTAGAGAGGGTTCAGAATTTTAATAAGTGCCCTATTCAGTGAATTATAGTCGTTTGACGTAGCAATTTGGCAGTATTGTGATTAGCTGGCTAGTGGCTACCACATCCTCTTCGTGTTCTAATAAGACTGCTCTATCCAGGCCTCTGGGCATCTTGGATGCTGTACAAAGAGGTAACTGAAATGATGAAGTGTGGTATATTATTTATCACCTCTATTTGCTGAACTAGCTTGTTTTGTGTTGGTTTTGAGTGAAAGGAAAGATCAGGCAATTCTAAATGATTGCCATTCGTGTCCTCTGGGTATGGTGCTCAGTTCACTGCACTCTCTAATTTAAAAGATGGCTGTACTTCTCAGATGAAAGTGACTGTGCCAGAACCTGGCTACAGCAGCTGCAGAACTAAATGAGGATTTGAAAAAGCCAGCACATGTTTCTAAATGCTTGAACGTACTACCAGGGAGGAACTTTGGCAAGGAGGAGAGGAGACTTCAATCCACAATTTCATTAATTATTTCAATGTCAACACAAACAATTGCCATTTTTATTACTTTAAGAAAATTAGTAAAACTAGTCTTTAATCATGTTGCAAGTAAGCTTTACATCAGCTTCTGTCTGGACAAATGGAAACAGCACTTTTTCTTTTATTTAGAAGAGGCATGACAATGTATTTTACCCTTCTATCTAACTTCCCTTCCGTCTATCCTTCTAAACATTTATCTCTTTATTTTAGGCATTGTTTATATGGAGTCCACAGCCAATGTGTCCTGCTTTGTATCTACTAAGATGCACCACCAGAAAAAGAAGTGATGATCTACTTTAGAAAAACAGTTCTCAAAAACCTTACAGAGAATAGTCCTACTGCAAAACACATGGGGTCACCATGAGTTGGAGACAACCAGATGGCGATTTTTGGAAAACTGGTTGTTTACCGACATACCTATAGACAACCCTGGTGGTGCAGTAGTTAAGTGCTTTATGTGCTACCAAAAGATTAGCAGTTCAAATCCTCCAGGAGCTCCTGGGAAACTCTGTGGGGTTGTTACGAGTCATAAATGACTTGACATCAAAGGGTAGTAGTTTACCTATCAGTATAATATTTATTGTTTACTGTGTGACAGGGAGGAGCCCTGGTGTCTCAGTGGTTAAAGAACTCGGCTGCTAACCGAAAGATAGGTGATTTGAACCCACACGTGCTCTGTGTGAAAAAAGATACTTCTGTAACGATTTGCACTCTTGTGAATTCTAAAGCATGGTTCTGTTCTGTCCTCTAAGATTGTTAATGAATAAGAATTGACTCAGTGGTAGTCACTTTGGTTTATTTCCTTGGATATCCGACAAAGATCCCTGGTGGTATAGTGATGCAGTACTTGGCTGCCAACTGAAAGGTCATGATTTCAACCCACCAGCCCCTCCACAGGGGAAAGGACCTGGGCATTGCTCCCATAAAGATTATAACCTATGAAACCCTGTAGAGTAGTTCTACTCTGTCATATAGGGTTGCTATGAATTGGAATTGACTTGAAATGCACATAACAACATGCTACAAGCATCGTATTAAGTTTTGGGAATACAGGGATGATTAAAAGTGAGTTTCTCTCCTGAAGGTGACCTAATGGGTAAATCAGATGCTAACTGGCCATTACAAGACAATGTGGTGCTTGCTTGTAGTATGAAAAACTATTTCATGGACGCAGAAATGAAGGCCTTTCACTTTAGCCAGGAAGAAAATGTGATCCAGTTAGGAAAGAACTTTCTATAAGATGTCATCTTTGAGCTGGCCTTTGAAAGACAAGTAGATTTGGTCAAGTGGAAATAGGGAACAGAAGATGTGTCCAGGTCATAAGCAGAAAAATAAATAAGGCAGGAATCTGCTCCAGGAGGAGCCATAGTAGTAGAGACAGAAATACAACCAAACAGGTGAAGTGCTACCTGGAGCTTTGTGTGAGTGCTGTGGGAGTGTGCTTCATTACCTGTAAGATAATCTTTTAGTTTATTTATGTAAATATATATACATATACATATGTCTGTATATTCCTATCATTGTCTTTTTTGTTTCCCAGCATGACTGATTCTTAATATAGGCTAAAATAAATGTATCTCTTTGTCTTTCATGGCATAATGAAAGGGGACACTCTGAGGTTAATCAGTTGTTCAGTAAACATTCAGTAAAGATAAGACGTGATCATTATTGAAATAATGTAAAGCTTCACTGGGAATGTGTATAGAAAATGCTTTCTAGTCAATATCCTGTTCCATCCTCAAACAACCCTATGAGGTAGGAATTAACAGATTCCAATTTTATGGACTAGGACGCTAAAGCTTGGACTTGTTTAGTAGCCTGTTGAAGTCATACAGCAATGGGATACAATGCTAGACCTCATTCAAATTGGCCTTCCTCCAGAGCCCACTGTTTAACTAATCTGATTGATAGGCTGCCTACCTTGGCCCAGATATTGTGCTAGGCAGGAGAGACTGGGTGATAAAATTTGAGGGAGCCACATTTGTAAGAAAAAGAAATCTTTTCATTTTAAAGGGTGTTTTGAAAGGTTAGATGAACAGAAGCTATTAATATTTCTGGCTGTCTGATGCTCTGCAGGAAACCCTGGTGGCACAGTTGTTAAAAGCTACAAGTGCTAACCAAAAGGTCAGCAGATTGAATCTATCAGGCATTCCTTGGAAACTTTCTGGGCAGTTCTACTCTGTCCTATAGGTTGCTACGAATTGGACACTATGGCAATGAAATGGATAACAGGAATAGTTTACAATTACATAATACAGATTGCGGATATGTTTGATGCTGGAATTCTGCTTGATGCCTCCTGTATAGTTCTATTGAAACTAGGATGGCACATTTCTTTGGAATTTTCTAGAGCTAAGAACTAAGAAAAGACTGATTTTAGGAAAGAAGTTGTGTCCACAATTAGTAGTTTTCTCTGCATTATCTATGGTTAATGGTTCTACAGTAATTACTAGAATAGTGTAACACATTTTTCTTACGCTACTTTGTTACCAACTGGAATGGCTCCAAGGAAGTCACACTAAATATTATTGTTCTCTTATGCTTTTCCATGTATGCTAGACTAAAATGGCCCACAGCTCAGAACTCATAATACCAAAACTGCTGCTACTATATTTTTAGTTCACTAATAATTTTAACAGGTAAGTGTTACTTAATGTAAAATAGTTTTCCCCGATGGATTTATAGGGAAGGATTTCATGCTTTTCTAAGTTCCATAGCTATTTCAGCTCTAAAAAACATTAGCATAACTACAGATGTGCTGTTTTTATTAAAGAAAATCCACCCAGGCTTAAATGGTGTCATAAACTTTGTTGGAGCTGGCTTAATTTTAAATACTACAAAAAGAATGCATCTCAGACCAGATCTGGCCATTCCCATTACGTTTCTCTATCTGTGCAGTTCAAAGAGTCCTAGTAGCTAAATGGTTTAGCACTCACCTGCTAAGCAAAACACTGGCAGTCTGAAATCATCATCCACCCCATGAGAGAAAGACTTGAAAGGCTGCTCCCCAAAAGACTACAACCTTAGAAACCCTTTGAAGGCTGTTCTGTTCTGCCCTGTAGGGCTACTATGAGTTGGAACTGACTTGACAGCAACAGGTTTAGGTTTTTATCTGAAGTTCATGTAAGTATATGTCAAATCTTCTCAATCCTTTTCCCATTTCTTTAACCTCTTTTATGTTTCCCATCTCTTTATTTCTTTGTACTATATTTTATATAGTTTCCTTGGATCGTTCTTTACATGCAGTGACTTTCTCGTATGTGTCTTACTTTCTTTTTAACCTTCTGCCAATTTTTTAATTTCACTATTATATATATGTTTTCCCTATAAAAACACTATTATTGGTTTTAAGTCAGGTCTCTTTGATCTTTTTACAGTTTTTTACTCCTGATTTGCTTTCCATCCCCTCTTTATTTAAACAAAAGAAATGCATTCGTTTTATATTTTGTCTGATAAATCTAATATCTCAAACTTCAGACCTTATTTTGCTATTCCTTTGGCTGTTGTGTTGTTATTTTTCTCTGTGCGATTATGTTTCTTGGACCTTCATTTCTTGGAAATAGGGAAGTGTGTACAGTCAGAATGATTCTCACAAAACTTCTAGGGAAAGGATAGATTTATTTCTCAAGCTAGATTATAGGTACTTGTGAATTCATTGTATTAGCATATGTAATATACTACTTTATACAATTGTAGAAAATTAAAGTAGATGCATTTTTCAAGGCTTCTGAGTATTTTTAGAAACCTTAATGGCTAGAAATAAGCACTTTGATACATCAGGTATTTTCTTGTTCAAGATCATTCACTGTCTTTCTCCAAAAACATTTTTCATACAGCTAACATTTATGGAAGTTTCCATAAACAATGGTGACTATATTGCTTTAGTGGACAATGAAACTGAGTGATTGAATATCAGGTTTCATTCATATTCTGAGATCATCAGGCAAGAATGTGATTCAAACAGTCTTGTTGTGGCAGCTATCCGCAATGAACTAAAAGAATCTGTTTCCCAGGAGAACTCAGTCCTAACTATACGCTTTCTGAAATAATGGAGCAGGAACACACCTTAATTAAAGTGAAATCAAATCAAGAACTAAGATATTATAAAGGAGAAAAGGTGAAGGGGAAGTAGAAGAAAAATGCAAAGAAATGAAGACAGAGAAAGGAGAGGTGCAGAAATTACATGGGTTTGAATGTGTTTCAAAGAAATAAACTTACTTTCCCCTACTAGTACCGCTACTAAAACAAGACACATCTTTCTTGTGAACTATGTTTCCAAGCACCATGGCTATGACTTTTTCTTAAATATTTTAAAAATATTACATAGAGTTGAGTGAAAGAGGAGTTATTCAAAAATGAGTTGTATGAGATATAACACCAACTTCAAGGGACCTAGAGTCTAGGAATAATGAAATATTAATTCAAGAAGCATAACTAAGACATATGCATACATAGAGATGTGCATCTATGTTTTATTTTCTGTGCAAAGACATTCAGATGTGTGCATCTTAACAAATTATGGATAATACTGAGGAGAATGGGAATTCCAGAGCACTTAGTAGTGCTCAGGAGGAATTTGTACATGGATCAACAGACAGTCGTGTAAACAAAAGAAGGGGAAACTACATGGTTTAAATTCAAGAAAGATATGGGTCAACGTTGTACTTTTTCACCGTAACTTTTCAATCTGTATACTGAGCAAATAATCCAAGAAACTAAACTTTGTGAAAAAGAACAAGGCATCAGGATTGGAGGATGACTTATTACAACTTGTGCTATGCAGACAATATAATTTTGCTTGCTGAAAATGAAGAGGCTTTGAAACACTGACAAAGATCAAAGACCACAGCCTTCAGTATGGATTGTACCTCCACATCAAAAAAACAAAACTCATGATTGGACCAGTAAGCAAAATCATGATAAATGGAGAAGGATCGAAGCTGTCAAGGATTGTGTTTTACTTTGTTCCACAATCAACACCCATGAAAACAGTAGTCAAGAAATGAAAAGGCACATTGCACTGGGAAAATCTGATGCAAAAGACACCTTTAAAGTGTTGAGAAGTAAAACTGTCTTGAAGACTAAAATTCACCTGCCTCAAACCATGATATTTTCAATCATGTTACATGCATATGACAGCCAGACAATGAATAAGGAAGGAAGAAGAAGAATTGGTGCCTTTAAATTGTGGCGATAGAGAAGCATATACCATGGACTGCCAAAAGAACAAACATCTGTTCTGGAAGAAGTACGACTGGAGTGCTCTTTGGAAGCAAGGGTGGTGACATTGCATCTTACATACCTTGGATATGGTGTTAAAAGAGAATCATCCCTGGAGAAGGACAACATACTTATTAAAGTAGAGGGTCAGTGACAAAGAAGACCTTTAAGGACATGGATTGACACAATGGTTGGAACAGTGGGCTTAGGCACACAAATGACTGTTGGCATGGCACAGGACTGGGCAGTGTTTCATTCTGTTGTGTATAAGGTCTGTGTGAGTCCAAACCAACTCAATGGCACCTTACAACAGCAACATATGCATACATACACACACCAGTCTTTGTGAATTATGTATTTTATCTATTCTTGAGTAGGAAACAACTACCACAGAACCTTCAAATGCTGGAAACTGTGTAAGGCAGATACCTATCAGAAAAGGAAAATTCCAATGTTTTCCACAATAGAAATGTAACACAGCAATAGGCAGAAAATTTGCAAGACCTGGAGCAACAAGGCAGTCTCATTTAGTCCAGGCTCTGAGAGATCTCACTGTATCAAGGCTTTTTAAATGAATCCTTTATTACACAATGATAAAACAATAAATTATTTTTTTTCCTTCCCCTCAGAAATAGGACTACAATTGAAATTTCCAGAATATTGGCTTCATACCTACTCTATTATTTCATTTCATGTGGTAAGTTGAATTCATATGTTGGTTTAAAAAAGGGGGAAATGAGGAAACAACTGGCATTGCCTTATAACGTTCAATGATATGTAGAATATTTGAGTGAGCATATCATTTGTAGAGTATAATTACACCTTTTTTTTAAAATTATTTTCCTCCCAAACACACTTGCTAACAGCTCCGAAATTCATTTGACAGCAACACCAAAGTTCAGCTTGAAGCCAACATGCATTCCTGTGTTATCATAATCCTGGATTTAACCACTTAACCTCAGACACCAAGCTTTCAAAGGAACAAAAATTATGAATTAACAGAGATTACAAAAATATATACAACAGAGGTCTTTTGGCTGCCGCTGTCAGAGCCATCTGCGGGAATAGCACGCCTGCTAGCCAGAACAGCAGGAGTACATGAGAAGGCTCCTGCAGGAGTAGCCTGCTAACCTTCACCTAATTATTCTGTCTCTTGTGTAAGAAGCATCCACTTAGTGCTCAGTACCTCAATGAAAATCAGTATGGTTTAAAACATGTCAACAGATTGATAGTAATATCTAAGTTTTCTGTTTTAATTTCCTATTTATTTTGTTCCGCAAGCAGTACAAAGATTTCAGAATGGGAAGAAAATGAAAACATTAATAAGACAGATCCTACTGAAGAGTTTAGAGTCCATGTGGACATAAAAAGGGTAAATAATTAGAAAGTCTAATGAGAAGTGGTATACAGAGGTCTATGCTAGAGGTCTCTGGTTAGTGCAGAAAGTTTGTGCTTGACTACTAACCTAAAGGTTAGTGGTTTGAACTCACCCAGTGGCTCCACAGAAAAAACAACCAAGGGTCCTTTCATAAAAATTATAGCTAGGAAAGTCTTATAGGACAATTCTACTCTGTAACACATGGAGTTGTAATAAGTGGGAATTAATTGGACAATAGGCAGTTGTATTTGGGGATGCGGATTGGGAAATGATTGACTTTTGTGAAGTTAGTTGAGCTTCAAAAAGGTACAAATGAACAGATAGTGAGAGGCCATGAAGAAAAAGACAACAAACATTGCCACTGAGTTGATTTCAACAACTAGTGACTCTATAGGACAGAAAATAATTACCCTACTGGGTCTCCAAGAATGTAATCATTCTTGGAAGCAGACTACCACATCCTTTGTACCTGGAGTAGAGGTTGTATTTGAACCATTGACCTTTTGGTTAGCAGCCAAGCAGTTAACCATTATACTACCAAGTGTCCTTGATTTGCAAAGTTTGAGGATTCTAAAAACTACTCAAGCTAAAAGCACATCTTGCAGATTTAAAGAGATAAGAGAGATCATGGGATATTCAGGAGTTGTGCTTCTTTTTGCATATAAAGGGCAAAGAATGAGCTACAGGGGAGAAGTCATGAGTGATAAAGCAGCAGGGCAAGTTACAAACACATTATGAGGTATTTTCATCCATTTAGCAAGAATGGGCACTATTCTCCCAAAAAACTTATCCTATTTTTTAAAAATTTATTGTTATTAGTTACAGTGAAAGAATAAAATTTCTGACATCTATTAATTATCTCATCTATGATAAACCCTCAGCCACCCATCCACCCATACAGCCAACACAGTCATTTTTTTTATGTGGATAATTCTCTTAAGTTCTTATAACGCATGTCTCATACAAAATTTGTCCTTCTGACACTAACTGATTTCACTCAGCACGATCTCTTCCAAATGAAGCCATTTTATGAGATGTTTTCTAAAACTGCCATTCTTTTTTATCATAGCACAGTGTTCCATATAGCACAGTGATCCATTGAGTATATGTACCATAGTTTGCTCATCCACTAATCTGCTGATAGGCATTGGGGTTGATTCCAACTTTTTGCTATTGTGCACTGTGTTCCAACAAACATTCTTGTACGTGTGTCTGTTCATGTGACAACCTTTGTTTCTGAAGGATAAATTCCAAGCAGTGGAATTACAGGATCAAATGGCATATCTATTTCCACCTTTTCAAGGAAGCACCAGACTGTTTTCCAAAGAGGTTGTACCACTTTGCAATCCCACCAGCAGTGTAGGAGGGTTCCAATTTCTCCACAGCCTCTCCAGCATTTGTTGTCTTGTGTTTTTTGCATCATGGCCAGCCTTGTTGGGGTGAGATGGTATCTCATTGCAATTTTGATGTGAATTCCTTTAATAGCTAACTATTGTGAGCAATTCTGCCTGTGTCTTTGGGCTGCCTGGATATCCTCTTTAGAGAAATGTCTATCTCTGCTGCCCATTGCTTAACTGGATTATTTATCCTTTTCTTGTTAACATTTTGTAATACTTTATGGCTTATGTAGATCAGACGTTGGTCTGACACAGAGTTGCCACGTATTTTTTCCCATTCTGTGTGTGGTCTTTTAATTCTTTTAATGAGGTCTTTGGATGAGAAAAAGTGTTTGATTCTTAGTAGTTCCCATATATCTATTTTCTCTTCTGTTGATTATGCTTTGTCAGATTTTGAAGTCTGTCTACATTGTGTATTAAAACTTCCATTGTTGATCCTATTTTATCTTGGGTGAGCTTTATTGTTTTAGCTTTGATATTTAAGTCTTTTGTACAATTTGAGTTGGTTTTTGTATAAGGTGTGAGATACGGGCCTTGTTTCAATTTTTTGCAGATGAATGTCAAATTTTGCCAGCACCATTTGTTAAATAGATTGTTCTTACCCCAGTTTAAAGTCTTGGGGCCTTTGTCAAATATCAGCTGTACATAGGAGGATGGTGGCATCTCTAGGGTCTCTACACTGTTCCATTGGTCTATATGTCTCTTTTGGTGTGAGTACCAGGCTGTTTTGACTACTTTGGTAGTGTAATACATTCTAAAGTCAGGTAGTGAGAGGTCTCCCAGTGTATTCTTCTTCTTCACTAGTGCTTTACTTATCTGAAGTTTCTTCCCTTTCCAAAAAAGTTGATGATGTGTTTCTCCATCTCCTGAAAAAATGTCTCTGAAATTTGTATTGGGATTATATTATATAAGTAGATTACTTTGAGTAAAATAGATATTTTCACAATGTTGAGTCTTCGTATCCATGAGCACGGTAGATCACTCCATTTATGTAAGTCTCTCTTAGTTTCTTGTAGTAAGGTCTTGTAGTTTTCTTTGTAAAGATCTTTTATTTCTCTAGTTAGATTTATTCCTAGGCATTTTATGTTCTTGGCGGCTGTAGTAAGTGGAATTGACTTAGTGATTTCTTCTTTAATAGTCTCACTGTTGGTATAAAGGAATCCTACTGATTTACTTCAGTTTATCTTGTATCCTGTTACTTTGCTAAACACCTCTAATAGTTCCAATAGTTTACTTAATGGATTCCTTTGGATTCTCTGTATAAACAATCGTATCATCTGCAAATAGAGAGATTTTTACTCCTTTATTGCAGATATGGATGTCCTTTGTTTCACTGTCTTGTTTAGTTGCTCTGGCTAGAACTTCAAGTGCAATTTTGAGTAGAAGTGGCGAAAGTGGGCATCCTGAGAGTGGGTGTCCTTGTCTAGCTCCCGTTCTTAAAGGAAATTCTTTCAGTCTTTCACCATTCAGGGTGACGAAGGCAGTTCAGTTTGCATAGATGCTGCTGATGATGTTGAGAAATTTCCTCTCTATTCCTATTTTTATGAGAATTTTAAGCATGAATGGGTATTGAAATTTGCCAAATGCCTTTTCTGCATCAATTGACAAAATAAGGTGATTCTTATCTTTTGTGTTGTTAATGTGGTTGATTGCATTAACTGCTTTTCTAATGTTGAACCACCTTGCATCCCTGGATTGAAACCAGCTTGATCATGATGGATTATTTTTTTTTTATATGCTGTTGAATTCTATTGGCTAGAATTTTGTTGAAGGTTTTTGCATGTAGATTCATGAGTGATATTGGTCTGTAATTTTCTTTTTTTGTGTGTGTGAGATTTTTCCCTGACTTTGGTATCAGAGTTATGCTGGCTTCATAGAATGAATTTAAGAGTATTCCATCCCTTTCTATGGTATGAAATACTCTCAATAGTATCAGAGTTAATTCTTCTCTAAAAGCTTGGTCGAATTCTCCAGTGAAGCCATCTGTGCCAGGACTTTTTTTGGTTGGTAGATTTAAGTTGATCTACTTCTCCTTGTGATAATCTTGGTGAGTGATATGAATCTAGAATTTGTCCATTTCTTCTAGGTTTTCAAACCTGTTAGAGTACAGCCTTTCATAGTATTCTGTTATGATATTTGTCTGTTGTAACAACTCCTATCTCATTTCCTAATCGGGTTATTTGTATCTTCTGCTGTTTCTCATTTGTAAGTTTAGCCAATAGTTTATCAATTTTGTTATTCCTTTCCAAGAACCAGCTTTTGGTTTTGTTAATTTTTTGTTGTTTTTCTCTTCTCTAATTCATTTAGTTCTGCTCTAGTCCTTATAATCTGTTTTCTTCTGGTGCATGAGGGGTTCTTCTTTTGCTCTCTTTCTACTTGTTCAAGCTTAAGCTTAATTCTTTAATTTGGCCCTTTCTTCTTTCTTGATGTGTGCAGTTATGGAAACAAACTGACCTCTTAGCACAGCTTTTGCTGTATCTCATAGATTCTGGTAGGATGTGTTTTCATTCTCATTTGATTCTATAAACAAATTTATTTTATCCTTGATTTCTTCTATAACCTAAGGCTTTTTGAGCAAAGTGTTGTTCAATTTCTATAAGTTTGAATTTCTACCTGTGAATTTTCTGTTACTGATTTCAACTTTTATAGCTCTGTGGTCCGAGATGATACTTTTCAGTAAATTGATGGTTTGGATTTTATAGAGAATTGCTTTATGACCTAGGACATGGTCTATTCTAGAGAATGTTCCATGTGCATTGGAGAAGAAGGTGTACTTATCCATTGATGGGTGAAAAGTTCTGTATATGCTGATAAGGTCAAGTAGGTTGGTTGTTGCAATAAGACCGTATGTATCTTTACTGAGCTTTTTTATGGATGGTCTATCCATAACTGAAAGGGCAGTGTTAAAGTCTCCAGCTATTATTGTGGAATGATCTATCTCATTTTTTGGTGTTGTCAATATTTGTTCATTGCATTTAGGTGCACTGGTATTGGGTGCATAAATATTTAATATTGTTAAGTCCTACTTGAGTATTGAAACTTCTAGTAATAAATAGTGACCATCCTTGTCCACAATAGTGGATTTTACATTAAAATTTATTTTATCTGAGATTAGTATTGCCACACCTGTTCTTTGTATATTGTTAGCTGGGTATATATTATTCCGTCCTTTAATTTTCAGTTTGTTCATATCTTTAAGTCTAAGGTATGTTTCTTGTAAGCAACATATAGACAGGTCATGTCTTTTGATCCAGGAAGTCACTTGCTGTCTCTTTAGTGGAGTATTCAGTCCATTTACATTCAGTGTAATTATTGAATGGTATGTACTTAGCACCCCCATTTTGATGTAATTGCTTTTATGTTGATGTTTTCTATATTACTCTTAATGTTCTTTGCTGGGCCATTCTTCTTTATGAATTGTTGTTTCAGTGTTGGCTTTGTGTTCACTGAAACTCCTGTATAACATTTTTTATTTTGATACAATGCATTGTTAATTTGCTTTATGGTTATATGTATTATCACCCTTAACATACTAAGATTAAACCCAGTTATAACTACTGCATAACTCTTAAATTTCCTCTGCATCTGAAATGACTATAACTATTATAGTGTATCCCTCTTTTAATGTGAAGGTATTATAGTTGCCATGACATGATCACAGATTCCCTCATTTTAATACTGTAGTTTTGGTTAAGTTTTAACTTCCCTAACTGATTAGAATTTTGGATGAATTTTCCCGAATTGTCACCATAAATACACATTTAATGGTTCTGTTTTTCTAAGGGAAGAGCTTCTTTCAATATTTCATGTAATTATGACTCGATGGCACTTGACTGGCCGGTTTAGTTTTTACAAAGCCTCTAAACTTCTCTTTATCTTCAAAAGTTTTAATTTCACCTTTATATTTGATAGACAATTTTGCAGGATAAATAACTCTTGGATACAAGTTTTTCTCCCTCAGGGCTTTGAATGTGTATGCCCACTGTTTTCTAGCCAGCACTGTTTCGGCAGAGAAGTCAGATGAAAGCCTACAGGGTTTCCGTCAGAGTGTTAGCCTTGCTTTGAGCCTTGCTGCCTTCAGAAGTATCTGTTTATGTTTCATCTCATTAAGCTCGATTATAACATGTCTTGGCGTCTTACTTTTGGGTCTAGCTTTTGTGGTATTTGATAAACATCTTGGATATCTATGTTCTCTTTACTCATAACCTCAGGAAAGTTTTCTGTCAGCATCTCTGCAGCAATACTCTCTATATTGTCATTAAACCCCCTTGTTCAGAAACTTCAATTAAATGTAAATTATTCCTCTTAATGGAGTCCCACGTGTTTCTTAATGCTTCTTCATTTTTCTTATTTCTTTTCTCTAATTTCTTCTCATAAATGCTAGTGTCAGTTGCTCTTCTTCAAAGTCACTGAGTCTAACTTCCATCTGTTCCATTCTACTGTTTTGTCTTTGAATTGAATTATCTAACTCTGTAATTTTGTTATTGATCTGATGTATTTCGGATCATTGATGTTCCATCAATTCAATTAGCTTACTAAATTTTTCATTTTGTTCTACGGCATTTTGTTTGATCTCTAGGAGTGTTTTATGTGGAATTCTTTTGTATTCAACCTCGGATAGATTCAGAAAGGCTTCTTCATCTGGGAAGTTTTTTTGAATCTTTATTTAGGGAATTTTCTGGAGCATTTGAAGGCTACTTCTTTAACTGATTAATTATGGTCTGCTGCTTGCTTGCCATCTAGACACTGTTTGAGTTCTCTGGTATTGGATCTAAGAGAATTGTTGGTCACCAGCTGTATCTAATACTCTAGTGATTTGCCCCAGGTGGACTCTCAAGGGTGGAAGTCTCTGCTTACTGGGTGGCAAGGAGACTGCCTACTTATGGAGAAACTGGGGGCTGTCAGCCAACCCTACAATGTGGCACACATTGGTAGGAAAAGCTGCTGTACCTCTCAATAGACAGATCTCCAGGCAAATACATAGGCCTCTTAGCCTTAAAAGTAAACTTCAGTTCTATGCGGAGAGCTGTCCAGGTGTTGAACTAGGAGATGTCCAACGTCCTAGCCAAAATAGGCAGTCACGAGCAGTAGACTCTGCCTTCCAGCTTATAATGAAAGTACATTACAGGCCATTTGCCGAAGCTGCAGTTCTCCAATGCCATGTATCAGCAGAAGCTGAGGTCAGACAGCTGCTGGCTTGTTTTTGAGAGGGCAAGATTAGTCTGATACTGGTGCCTAGTCAAACATGCTAGGTTTTAGGGCTCCCCAGATGTTCAATGCTCCACTCAAATATCATCCAGGCCTTAGTTCTCAGAGGGAAATGAGGAGATACATATCTATTCTGCCATCTTTTTTTCTTTTTTTTAAATCAGTGAATATTAAGATCAGATTTCAGTTTCAGAAAAATAACTTAGTGGCACTAATCCCTTGTGGTCCAGTCAATTCTGACTCACAATGACTTTACTGGACAGAAAAAACTTCCCCATGGAATTTCCAAGGAGTAGCTGGTGGGTTTGAACTGATGACCTTTTGGTTAGCAGCCATAGCACTTAGCCACTAGCCACCAGGGTTTCCTTGGTTACATTAGGAAAGACACATTGGAAAAGAGAGAATGTGGAGCAGCAGATACTAAACACAACCCTTTCCCAACAGAATTCATCAGCTTCTCTACCGAAGCACACAAAAGATCCCAGTAAACTGTGTGCATGCTTCATATAAGCCACACCTACCTTCTTATTCACTGTTCTTCTTCCTCAAATATAGCTTCAAGACATTTGCTAGCTTCATCCTTCCCAGTTAAACACCGTCCTATGTAGATGTTCTGAAGTTGTCAAAACTACAACAAAATGAAGCAAAACTAGAATACCATTTAGAATACTACTAAAGCCATTTAAACAAGAAGTTATGGGCATAAATATCATTTGGTAACTGTGTTTATATGGAAGAGAGTAAAAGGAAGATAAATTGTATAGCTGAATGAAGGGTGACAACATATCTGGGATAAGAAATGAAGGTGGCTATGAATGCTGAAATCATTACATTGAGAAAAATAAGTCAGTTGCAAAGGCCAAATACTGTATAACTGTACTTATATAAAATAAGCAAATATATATATATGTATGTATACGTGTGTGTGTGTGTGTGTATACCAAAGACATTAATGCTTACCAAGTGTAGGTGGGAGTGAGCAGGAAAAGGTGAGAACTTATTTGAGGAGCTTTGAGTTTGTGCTTGGCTGAGTTTATGTCAAAGGTGATGGAATGTTTCAAATGAGGATAGTGATAATGATGATACAACATGAAAACTGTAATCAACATCATAGAGTTGTAAATGTGGAAGTTGTTTTGTTGGAAGTTATTTTACCTTGTTCATTTTTACTACAACAAAAAAAGGAATAGGGTAAAAATGGAGGTAGTAGAAGATATTTAAGGATCAGAGAAGTGTGTTTGCTTCTGAGTATGTTATTTAGGTTAGTCTAAAGAAGAAAACTTTGAATTATTGTGTCAGTTGCATTTCCTTCAAAAACTAAAGTCCTTTCTGACAGGGAAAACAATGTAAAATCTCAGGGGTAGTGGGAGAAGAATGGATGCAGATCTAGAATTCTATTAAAAGATCAAACTGAATGGTTCAACATCCTGGAGAGTCCCCTGACAACATGACCCCCGGACTCTCTGCTAGCCAAGAGCTGAAACCCGATACCAAAAACAACTCTTCAGACAGAAAATGGAATGTTCATTGCAGCGCAGTCCATGATAGCAAAAAGTTGGAATCAACCCAGATGCCCAACAACAGAAGAATGGATGGGTAAACTTTGGTATACGTACTCAATGGAGTACTATACAGTAGTAAAGAACAAAGATGATAGCAGGAAACATCTCTCAATTTGGTCTCAACTACAGGACATTACGTTGAGTGAAACTAGTCAGCGACAGAAGGACAATTGTTATATGAGACACCTATGATAAAAACTTAAAAGCATACTCATACATAACAGAAAAGACTCTTTGATGGCTACAATGGTGGGGAGGGTGGGAGGGCGGGAAGGCAAAGGGCAAGGGTTTAGATTAGATAGTTGTTAGAAATTTGGTTGGGTGAAATTGGTGACAATACACATTAGTAAGAAGATCAATATTAATGGGACTTCGACACAACTTGTGTACTCCTCCTATCTTAACCCAATATTGTAAGCACAGAGTATGTACACTTTCATTTTTATTTAATATAAAAAAAAGAAAGAAAGAAATGGACTGTACCACAAGACACAGAGTGATGCTGGTGAAGTGTGTTTCCTTTCTAAAATATATGCATTAGGCTGTTGGAGCAACTCTTTTCTAGAAGTGAGATGGGAGAGGGGGGAATGGGAGTTGGTTGAATGAATACAAGAAGTATGGGGTAGAAAGGGGGACTGTGCTGTCACACAGTTGGGAAAGAAACTAGAATTTCATAAAGGTGTCTGTAGTGGTTTTATATTGCAAACTGACTTGGATTGTAAACTTTCCCTTAATCACAATAAAATATTAAAGAAGAAAAAAACACCCTAAAGTTGTTGTGTTATTCCATTAGTCCCATGAATGATTTTTTTAAAAAAAATAAAAACAAAACTAAACTTCATTATTAAATGATATTATGTTATGCTTAGGAGTGGTTCAGAATTCATTTGTTGCTATGAAACAAAACAGCAACTTTAACATAGTCAATTGTGTTCATTTTCTATGAATGCTCTGAGTTAAGTTTACATTTCAGGGACTACTAAAATAACTTAGACCCTCCTTTGTAGCTCTCTATCCCTAGTTATCAGTGACTGTAAAGATGACTGAGCAGAGGAGGTTTTATATTATGAGGAAAATAAATCTCAAAACTTTTTTTATTACCTGAGGATGTCTTCTTTTTCTCAAGATATGCACAATAATAATAAAAATAAAGTTAACATAAAAGCCATTTTATTTACGTGGATTAAGAAATAATAGATGCACATTATTTAATCAACATCTTTAACCTACTTGTGCTTTATTGTCTTAAAAAACATTACTGGGTTAAAAAAATGGAGGTGTGGCTAACACAGGGGAGTAGCCAGAGTCATCCTTTGATTCTTCCAACAACAAAAACTCAGAAAAGCAATTTATCAGATTAAATAAGACATTGTAAGAGCTCTGAACACCAGGCAGAAAGTGTGGAAAATGTGTCAGCCAACAGAAAGGTGGGAGTAGGTGCAGGGTTGCCCAGGCAGGACAGGAAGGGTTGCCAGCAGTCTGCACTCCACGGAAGGCCCCAGTGAACCTTGTAGAACAAAGCTGAGTGTGGGAAGAATATTTGTCAGCAGAGAAGTGGAACTTCAGACAGCATGCCTACAGAATTGCAGCATTCTTACATTTGAGTGCCAAAAGATAAGTTCTTGCAGACAAATGGGGATCAAAACTTTTTCTTTGGGGAGCAGACTCTTTCCCTGTCTCCAGTGCTCCCTTCTTTTCTGTGCTGTGCTGGGCATCCAGTTCTGAGGCAGTATCTGAAGTAGCAGACAAGCAGCCTAACAAAGGGAAAAAAATAAAAATAAAAAAGAAGCTGGCTATGGCCACTAAGTCAGGAACTGAGGGCAGAAACACTGGGGAGCCAATTTAATAGGCTCCCAGGCTGAACACACACAAGAAAAGTAAACTGATGCTGGGGCCCCATGTCTAACAACCGTTCTAACCACCCAGTGATGGGGTATCAGACTTTCTCCTGCTCCAGTTAACAAAACAGCTCACTCGACTACTCTGTTTGGACACTTAAAAAAGTGTGTGTGTGTGTGTGTGTGTGTGTGTGTATGTGCACAGATCAGAACACAATGGCTGAAATTAAATAAAACAATTTTCTGGTGGCTTAAGGGCAAGAGTTCACCCCAGATCACTTAAAGAAGCGACAGCCATAGCTTCAGAAAATTCCCAAGATGAAGAATCAGTAGAACATACTGAAAAATTCAATAGGCTACAAGAAATAATTCAACAACAATGATCTGAAATTCAGCAGATTAATAATAAAACTATGGAATGAGACAATTCAATAAGAAGTTATAGGAGTAGAACTGAGGCAGTGAAATGCAGAATTAGTAAGAGTGAAGATAAAGTAACCAACACCAACATACTTGAGGAAAAACCAGATAAAAGATTTTTAAGAAATGAAGAATCACTGAGAGTTATGAGGGACTCTATCAAGAGGAACAGTTCAAAATTGAGTGGCATTCCGTAACAGGGAGGGATAACAGAAAAAGCATAGACAGTTTTTCAAGATATGTTGATAGAAAACGTCCTAGGCATCATGAAAGACAAGAAGATATCTATCCATGATGCTGAACAAACTCCACACAAGGTTGATTCCAAAAGAAAGACACCAAGACATATTATCACCAAATTTACCAAAACTAAAGAGATGCTTTTAAAGAAAAACCTCACATTACCTCACTTTAGAACCTATTATAATGCCATGGTAGTCACAACAGCCTGGTACTAGTACTGCATACTAGCAACAAATACAGAATCCAAATATAACTCTATGTACCTATAAGCAGTTGATATTTGACAAAGGCCTAAAGTTCATCAACTAGGGAAAAGACAACCACTTCAACAAATGGTGTTGGCAAAATAGAATATCCTTCTGCCAAAAAATGAAGACCCATGTCTCATACCATGCACAAAAACTAACTCAAAATGGATCAAAGGTCTAAACATAAAATATAAAACAATTAAGTTCATGTCAGGAAAAAATATTGACAGTGCTGGGAGCCATAACACTGGCATAAACTGACTATAAAATATTATAAACAATGTACAAACACCAAATGAGAAAATAGACAAATGTGAGTTTCTAAAAATCAAACACTTATGCTCATCCAAAGGCTTCACCAAAAGAGTAAAAAGACTACCTACAGACTGGGGGGGAAATAATGGCAACCATGAATCTGACTGGCATCTAATTTCCATAGTCTAGAAGGTACTTCAAAACCTCAACAAGAAATAGACAAATAGCCCAATTTAAAAATGGACAAGGGATATGAACAGGCACTTCACCAAAGAAGTCATCCAAGCAACTAGCAAATACATGAGGAAACACTCACAATCGTTAGCCATTAAAGAACTCCAAATCAAAATGACAATGAGATACCATCTCAACCCAGCAAGGCTGGCATTAATCCAAAAAACTCAAAACAGCAAATATTAGAGAGATTGTGGAGAGACTGGAACTCCTCTACACTGCTGGTGGGAATGTAAAATGTTATAAGCACTTTGGAAATCAATTTGACACTTTCTTAAAAGGCTAGAAATAGAAATATTACATGATCCAGGAATTTGACTGTTTGGAATATGTCCTAGAGAAATAAGGGCTGTCACATGAGCAGATACATGCACACCAAAGTTAACTGCAGCACTGCCCACAATAGCAAAACAATGGAATTAACAAAGGTACCCATAAACAGATGAATGAGTAAATAAACTATGACATTATTGCACCATAGACTATAGAAGGTAATGCTACACAGTGGAATACTATGCCATGATAGCCAGCCAAGCCAAGTGCCGTCAAGTCGAAATCTTGGAAAACACCTGATAAAGTGGAGTCATCAGGAAGACATCATGCTGAGTGAAACTAGTCAGCCTCACAAGGACAAATACTGTATGAGACCATGATTATGAGGACTCAAGAAAAGGGCTAAGAACAGAAGAAAATAATCTTTATGGTTACCAGGTAGGCAAAGGAGGAAGGTGGTTATTAATAGATTAGATGGAAGATAGGAATTGGATTAAGCGAAGGAAGTGACAGCACACAGTAGAAGGGAGACCAACGTTGCTGGACTACATCAAGAATTAAGATGTCTCCTGAAACTAGCCCAACATTTCGAAGGTCAGAAATGTAGGGCTGAGGGTCTGGGGATCATGATTTCAGTGGACATCTAGGTCAATTGGCATAACTAATTTTTGTTGTTTTTTAAGAAAATGTTTTGTAATGCATTTTTGTGAGTAACACCTAGGGTCTTAAAAGCTAGCAACCTGCCATCTAAGGTGCAGCAATTAATCTCAATCATCTGAAGAAGAGGAGAATGAACGACGGCAGACAGAGGAAAATATAAGCCCCGGGGTTTGAAGGGGCATATGACCTAGTGACTGTATCAACATGAGACCAGTAAAACTTGATGGTGCTGGGCCACCACCAGTGACTGCCTTGAGAGGGAACACAATGTAGACTCCTTCATGCAGTGGGAGAAAAATGGGGATGCACATCTAGAATACCATTAAAAGAGCAGACTTGATGGTCCAGCATCCTGGAGGGTCCCCTGGCAGCACAGCCAGACTTGCTGCCAACCCAGAGCTGAAAGCAGCAGCAGACACAACTCTTCAGATAAAAACTGGACTGGAATATAAGACATGAGGCTGTCAGGGGAACTCCTCTATAGAATCTAGATGGGATGGTGGAGAGGAGTTAGTTGAAGGAACAAGGAATCACAGGGCAGAAAGGAGGAATGTGCTGTCACAGGGTTGGGAGAGCAACTAGAGCTGCATAGAGGTGTGTGTAGGGGTTTTATATGGCAAATTGACTTAGATCGTAAATTTTCACTTAATTACAACAAAATATTTGAAGAAAAGGTTGTCACATTTTAGAGTCAAAATTGCCTAGAGAGCTTTCATTCCACTTATTCTTTAAGATGGTTACTTCTAACCTTTCTGGTTTCAGCTAAAAATTACCACCTCAGAGCGGTCTTCACTGACCTCTGTTGAATGTAGCCCATTTTCTTAACCGTATTACCTCCCCTCGTATCGTGTCTTCCCAGCACTGGACATCCTCTGTAATCACCTTGTTTATGTATTTGTTTAATTGTTTTTGTGTTTTCCCTGGATGCTGGTCCAAGAGGCCTCTTGTCTAGCACATGGAATGGTGCCTGGGAGGGTAGCCACTCAGTAAATACATGTGGAAAAAATAAAGGAATAAATAAATAAACCTGTATGTGGAGAAAGGAGGCACCTGAAAATTGTACTGTTTTTCAGGATGGCAATTTAAGTCAGAGAAAATGATTCCATCTTTCATCTGCTGCCTTTTAAGTGTCTATAGAAAAGAGAAGAAAACCTACCAACAGAAATCTAGAGAGAAAGAAAATACAGATTTTTCTTGTTAGCATTAAATTAGAACTTTGTGACAAGAGAGCTGCAGGAAATGCTATATCAGAAGAGATATTAAACCTATTATATAAGCAAAATTACTTAGTAGTGTAGAAAATACTGACAGATGATGGTATACGTCACCCTTATAGCATCCTTAACTGGGAAATTTAATGTAAACTTTAGTTGGAAATCAGTATAATTCCAAACACAAGCCCAGAATCTCCAGGGGACAATTAACAGTGGCAAGAAATCACAGAAGCTCTGGCACACCAAACCAATAATATTCACTCTTAAAGTTGGCATGAGGAGGGCAATGTAACTAACACTATACGCCATCAAAGGACTTTATCTTAAGACCGTGTGGGAGCAGGAACTGCTACATTTTTGAAGGCCAAGGCAGCATTCTGGTTTGTGGCCAGCCAACAACCTTGCATTCCCCGCTGCCATCAGAGCAGTTTCACACGTCAGCAGTGACACTGGCCAGCTAGCTCTTTACACCAGGGCCACTGAAACAACCACGATTTTCACCACCCATTTTCCCCTCCTTGTTCCTATTTTTTATATTGTCTTGTGCCAAATTCTAACACCTTCATAGTTTTGTTTGTTTATTTATATTCCTTTCAGTTCTCTTAAATCTAGAATATTGTTCCCATCCTTCTGTTCTGAACCATTTACGCTTCATTTCCTTGCTGATTTTCCTCCATCATATCACCTATCAGATGAATTCACACATAACACAATATCTCTAGGGACAAGAGCTGTTTTGTCTCTATTTTGAGCTATCTTCTAGATTGTTCCACATTCTCCTTTCCTTCAGGATTTTTCCTCTTTTTTTTTTTTTAATTTATGTGTTCCATTTCTCCTGATATTGGAACTGTCGCTATGCTCTCACCCTCAATGATAATTTACTTTGGCAGTTGTCAGTTGTCTAAATCTTGCATACATTAGCAGTTGTGGATGTGCTTACTTTCATGTTTTCAAATTCCAAAGTTTTTCATTCATTATTGGCTCTTCAAAGCTTAGACTAAAACACAACCAAAACAAACTTGCTGCCTTAGAGTCAATTCTGACTCAAAGCAACCTGATAGAATAGAGTGAAATTACCCCAGAAGGTTTCCAAGGATTATCTGGTGGCTTTGAACTGCAGCGAAGCTGCTAAGAACTGTGCCACTAAGAATTTAAAAAAAAAAGTTGCCATCGAGTTGATTCCAACTCATAATGATCCTACAGGGCAAAGTAGAACTGCTAAATGGAGTTTCCAACCTTTTGGTTAGCACCTTGTAGCACCTAACTATTATGTCACCAGGGGTTCCCCTCTCAGAAGGGGTACTCTAAATAATCAGTTGAAGAATAAATTCACTAGATTCTTGAACGTTCTGTAGACCAAGTTTTATGCATTTAGTGGTCAGTGGTAATAAATGAATTGTATAATTTTTGTAATTATTTTACCTTTCTGAACCATATGACAAGTGACAGTTTAGTCTAAGAAAATGATGATTAGTTTTGGACATATTTGTGATATGTATAAAATTATAAATGTAATCATAAACAGTAAATACAGTTCTCTAAATCAGTTGTCATATATATGAAATATATATATATATATACACATATAACATGTAAGATTCTCTTTCCCTATGTGGGAATATGTATTTCATACGAAAATTTATAAAACACAGTTGCATAGAGAGACTAGCTCCCTACAGGCCTATTTATAACAGCATCTGTGCTTAGATATTTTGTTTAAGCATATATATGATGGAAAGAAATATATATTCTCTTGTTAGGTGCTGTTGAGTCCATTTTGACTCATGGCAATTCTTTGTATTAACTATCTCACAGGGCTTTCTTGGTTGTAATGTTTACAAAAGCAGATGGAGAGGGATTTCTTCTGAGATAAGGATAAAGGTATATATTATACCTAATTGGTTGTAGCATAAATTACAGCTTATATGTAGCATAAAAACATATCTTAATGAAATCTCTAAAAATTACAGCATTTTGTAACTTTAGAAATCTAATTTTTCTATTTTTTTTCTATATTTTATTTATTTATTGTGATTGAGTGAAAGTGTACAATCCAGTTTAAATTCGCATGCCCACCTATGTGCAGATCCTACTGCTGTCCTTGCCCAGTGACAGCACATTCCTCCTTTCTGTTCTATACATGTCGTATCCTCTTAACAATCTCTTGTCCTCTCTTTTCCACCCTCTCCACTCCCCTCCCCTCCGGTAAAAGGCCAGTGGACATCCTATAGGTGCATAGAACCATAAAGTGCACACATGATATGGTTACTCTGTGTCATCAAGTCCAATCCATTACTGTCTGAGGAGTCGACCTCAGTAATGATTTATAAACAGGGGCAGCATCAGGTCTAGAGGCCATGCTCCCAGGGGAATCCCCAGGCCTTTGGATGTTCAATTGTGATTTTTTAGTGAAGTTCTCAGGGTGAAACCCTTTTTATTCTTGCATTGCCACTGGGATTCAACTGTGTGAGCCTTGTCACGGCTGTCATTGGTGGTGGCTGGGCACCATCTGATTCTTCTGGTCACATGCTGATGTAGTCACCCTTTCACGTGAGTCTTTCTGTCTTCTGGGTTCTCTTTCCCCCATGTCATCATTGTCAGTGGTGTTCATGTGTTCCTGCTAAGTTGGGATCATTTAGTGTACCTCAGATGGCAGCTTGCTAGCTTTTAAGACCCCAGACACCACTCACCAACATGGGATGCAGAAGACTCTCTTAGCAATAGGCTAGTTATCCCAATTAGTCTCAATGTCCCCTGAGAGCATGGTGCCCGGATCCCGCCCCTGCTACTCTGTCCTTGTAATATTGGTTTTAGAATGGAAGAGTTTTGAGATTGTGTTGAAGTCTAGTTAAATTGATTTACCTTCTAATGTGTGCTCTACCCTGGCCCCTAGGATCGCCATGAGTTGGATCCGGCTTGACGGCTCTTGGCTGGCTCTAATGTGTGCTGTGACTGATTTCGCCCAGCCAAATTTCTATCAACTACTTAATCAATAACCATCCCTCTTCCTCCATCCCTCTCCTCACTTGCAGCCATCAGAGTCTTTTCTTCTGTACAGGAGTCTATTTTTAAGTCCTTATAGTAGGGGTCTCATACAATATTTGTCCTTGTGCCACTGACTAATTTCACTCAACATAATGTCTTCCAATTGAAACCAAGTCATGAGATGCTTCTTAAAATCATCATTGTCCTTTCTAGTTGCATAATGTTCCACTGAGTATACACACCATAGTTTATCCATTCATCTATTGTTGGGTGTCTGGGTTGATTCCATCTTCTTGCTATTGTGTACTGGGCTGCAATAAACATTGTTGTGCATATATCTGTTCGGATCTGACTCGACAGCAATTGGCCATCTGTTCATGTGACTGCCCTTGCATTTGTTAGTTTTTCTAAATTTTTAGTTGAAGAAGCTTAAATTTCTTAGTAAAGTCCAGATCTTCTCCCTATGTTCATTTCACTTTATCTCCTGGCACTTTGTACACCCCATACTCATGACTTACATTGTCAAATTAAAAAACAAAAAAGGTTGTTATCCGTGTGATGTCCAAACCTGCATGTATGCCTTATTTGTCTACAGTCAGTTGCTTTTACTTTTGTGGACGAATGTGTAGAGTTTTATGCAGGTGCTCTTCTGATGCTCTTTGCTGTGTGTGGGCTGGTGGTTTCTGTGAGCTGCACTGTGTACTGTCTGTTGATTCTGCTGCAATCTTCCACATCCACATCCGAAGACGATGACGGAAGGTGTAGGAACGGTAAGATAAAGGATCAAATTCTCTTTCCCTGTGTGGGGAGATGTGTTTTATGTGACGACTTGTAAAACACAGTTGGGTAGAGAGAATAGCTCCCTACAGGTTCATTTATAAGAGCATCTTTGTGTTTAGATATTTTGTTTAAGCATATTTCTTTTCTGTTTTCCAGAAAGGTATATTGCACACTTGTGAAAAGCAGTGAGCTAGGCAGGCTCTGAAGAAACAAAAATGAATAAAATCACATTACCTTTCTTCAAAGATGTCATAGTCTAGAATGGAGCAGAAAAATAAATAAAATACAGTAGTGTGAAGTAAATGCTACAATAATAGAAAGCACAGAGCATACTAGGAACATGTAAGAAATACATCTAACCCCTAAAAGGATGGTCAAGAAAAGTTTCTCTGAAGTCAGAAGGCTTGAACTAAGTCTCTAAGCATTCTTAGAAATAATTTTACTAAGGCAAAAAGGCTTTAAAGGTAGAGAATCTGATCAGCAGAGACTGTGTAGGCCGTGACAAGAAAGTTGATGTCATAAGCTATGTTCCATGAGCACTGCACGGATAAACTCATAGCTGCTTTAGGATAGCCAACACCAGATATGACTACCTTTGAAGGTTTTTTTTTGTCAGTTACTCTGACTTAGCTCAGCCACTCTGAAATACACGAATTCTAAAATCTCTGTGGTGGAATACAATAGAGGTCTATTTCTCAATCACATATGGCGCCATGCAGGGTAAACAAACTTTCTCTCTCTCATAGCTACTCCGTATAGGACTATGTGCTCCAAAGTTGCAGTGACAAGAAGAGAATGAATGTTGGGTTTGCTTGGGATGTCTTTTGGGGGGTAATCAGTCTTTTAGGTGGTTAAATCACCTCCTGACATTGACCAGAACTCAGTCATGTGTCTAGCTTAACTACAAGGAGGCTGGAAAATGTAGTATGCTTTGGTAGCAGCAATAGAAGAAATAGTGTAATCAATTCAGATTAGTAACTGTTATAGGTGTGCCCTGAAGCTATATTTAGAGTAGGTTGCTGGAAACAGTTGATACTTGTACCCTGTGGAGTACTCAAGGTCATTCAAATAAATGTTTCTTGATTTACACTATCTTAAGTACATGGAAATTAGTTGCAAATTAAGAAAAGAATCCAAAAATAACTAGAAACTGAAGTTATTAAGAAGTGGTGAACTATAGTGAACACATTTTATCAGAAAGCAATTTTGCTTTGTTGACTTTATAGGCTCTCGTACTTAGCTTGGGATTTCCTGCAAAATCTCTTGTTATGGTAGTTGATGTAAAAGTCAAGGAAATAATTATTCAAGCCAAAAATTTTGTCTGCAAGAAAAGACTAAATGAAAGAGTTTCTGAATATTGGAATATGAAGATCGGGAAAGCAAAGTTGCAGCTTCTGGGTGACTTTGTTTTTTAAAAAACTATATACATGTATGTGTGTGTATATATGTATGTATATATATATATATATATATATATATATATATATACTTGGTTGGCTGGCATAGTTCTTATGTTACAGCTTATAATCCAAGTCAGTTTTCCATATAGAACCCCATACCCACATCTCTATGCAACTCTAGCTGTTTTCCCCACCCTTTGACAGCACACTCCTCTTTTCTACCCTGCACTTCCCATAACCATTCAACCAACTCCTACCTCACTCAACCCTCTTATTTCACCTCTGGACAAGAGCTGCTAAAATAGCCTCACGTATATATTTAAGCCAAGAAGCACATTTTTTTTTTTTTTTTTGCCAGCATCACTAAGTAACTTGAAGTCCAGTTGAATCTTTGTCTGAAAAGTTGGCTTTAGTACTATTTTAAGCTCTGGGCTAACAGTCAGGGCTCATGTCCTTAGGACACCCTCCGGTCTGATGGAACATCAAGTGTAGTCTTTAAAAAGTATTCTAAATCTACACACTCGTTTTTCCTCCAGTACCTGAGGGGCTTTATTCTATGTTTGCTGCCAGGGAAGTCATTTATGGTGGCTGGGCATCTTCTAGGTCTGACAATCAAGTTTGTGAATTCATCCTAGGAAAAGTGCTACAAGCCTCATTACTGAATATCACTATAGTCACCTTCAAAATATTCCCCTTGGGATGCTACGCACTGACACCAGTGCCAAGCTCACCTTTCAAAGCAGTTTTGAAACTCTTTTTCTGAAATGGCCATCAAAGCTGTCATCATATTACCCTTGATGACCTGAATGGCCTTGTAGTTCCAATGTTTCCTTTATCTTTGGGTAAAGAAAAAAGTTACTGGGGGCCAGATCAGGTGAGTATGTGTTCAGTGGCTAAAACTGCCTCACAGACAGTGCCTTGCGAGCTGGTGCATTGTGGTGATGCAGGAACCATGAGTTGCTGGTGCGGAGTTCACGTGGTTTTCATTTAACTTCTTCATGTAGATTTTTCAGCACTTCCAAACAGTAAATTTGGTTAGCTGTATGTATAGTTGGTATAAGTTCATAATGAACAATCTCTCTGATACCAAAAAGGGTTACCAACATCATTGTGACCCTGATTTGGGCTGCCAAGCCAAAAGCCAAGTGTTGTCGAGTCGGATACGACTCATTATGGAAATTTTTTGGTCTTGGAGAATTGGCTGACTTCCGCTACACATTCTGACACTTTATATCAGGGTTATATGGCACACCCATACTTCATTACTTGTGATAACACATCCCCAAACAACATCTTGCCTCTCCAAAAGGTCTTGGCAGATTTTGACTCTCCTTTACTTCTGTTCATTGGTGAGTTCCTTTAGGACCATTTTTGCACATACCTTTCTCATACCAAGATTATCAGTTAGTATTTTCCTGTTTCTCTGTGGATATTTACGGTCAGCTGACAGTTTTGACACACAAGTCAAAGAATTTTTGCAATGTTTTCATCAGTTCTGCTTGTTAATGGCTACTTTGACCTCTCTTCATCAGTGATGCTTTGTTTCCTCTAGGAAAAAAGGTTTAATCCGTTTGTACACTGCATTTACTTCACGGCATAATGCACATAAACTTGGAGTAACGTATATTTCATCTCTCTTCTGCTCTTGCCAAGTTTAACAAGACATTCAATGTTCATTTTTTGCTCTAATTCAAGGTCCAACATGCTTGCATTGGCACACAAAAACACACAACAATAATGAATGCCATTCAGCAAGACACTGTCACGTGTCGACACAAATACAGCTGTGAGATGCTGATAGACCCAGATTATGAAACCTACTGAGTTGCTAGGACAATGCTGCTGATGTAAGTGTGTGGTGCAAAGTTCACAAACTTAATTGTCAGATTTCATATTTTCCGAAAAACTCAAAACCTTATGAGTGGTAGTTAAGCGTAAATTACAAATTTGACAATATACAGAAGAACAAACTGAGTAAAACATTGCCTCTGTCTACAAGGTGCTTATAATCCATGGAATATACTGAGATAAATATTAATGAACAACAATATTATACACAAAAATGAAATTATATGTTGTAATAATGCTGAGGTGCCTTGGTGGTAAAGTGGTTAAGAGCCACAGAGAGCTACAACTACTAACCAAAATGTTAGCAGTTCCAATCCACTGTTTGCTACTTGGAAACCTTACTGAGCAGTTCTTCTCTGTCCGATAGGGTCATTCTGAGTAGGAACTGAGCTGATGGAAACAGGTTTGGGTTATTTTTTAGTTTGATTTCAGTAACACTGAGGAAAGAAGAATAGGTTAGCACTGTCAGAGTTTGAGGAAGATAAATAGAATATGATGCTATGGAAGCTGAACCATGAAGGAGGAACCAAGCTGAGGTAGAAGTGGGAGTGAAAACATCTCCAGGTGGAGCAGGAAGGCGAGCAGCCATAGCTGTTTGAATTTTAAGCTGTTTGTAGCTGGAGCAACAAGTAGTGAAAGATACAGACTTGCTGAGGAAAGAGGATATTAGGAATCATAATTTTATACATGAGGAGTTTAAGCCCAGGTAATTACCAGGGCTCTTTCTGTTATACCTGTGTGTAGTGTGAGATTAATTCAAGTAGGATAGGACCAGATCTCATAAAGCCAGTTATCTTTCCACTGCTGGAACTATAGCTGCAAAAGAGATTAGTCTCAGTTGCAAAATGTAGTGATCATTGCCACATATAAAATGATTATTTTTACTAGCTGACATCAGATTCTCTCTTAGGAGTAGCCAGAGGTGTAACTAAGATGTGGGAGGTTAGGCATGTGCCCTGGGCCCTGATTCAGGAGGGATGCTAGTGAGCAGTTTCTATTGGCCATTGTAATTTCCAACGCCTGCTGGGAGAACACATTTGGCATTTTAAAACTAATTGCCATAGGTCCTGTTTCCTGCAGATAGGCCCTTGGGAGCAGCTCACTTTAGGTCCATACTTTAATGTACAGGGTAAGATATTAGTAGCCTATTTGACAACATTATTGGCTGTGTCTGCTTCCTAATGTTCAAAATGAGATGATAATAATAATACCTACCTCCTCGGTCTGGTTGGACAAAAACTGAGAGCATTCTTTGAAAGCAGTTAACCTAATGCCAGACACATGACCAACGTGAAAGGAGCGTTAGGCCTCATTATTGTTGTTGCTGTTGTTGTTCCTAGAGCCTGGAAAAGGCAGAGTGGGAAAAGAATAACAACATCAAAAAAGACGGAAATGTTGAATACGACACGAATGGGAATTGGTGGATAAAGGAAAGCAGGGAAGGTGGGAGATAACAGACGAGGTCCTAGTAAAGAAGACACAATCACTAGCACAGAGGGAGAAGATTTTATAATGAAATGTCTAGTCAATTTCGGTTTACTGGCTTACAACTCTTACTCTTTAAGAAACACATTGCTGTCAAGGTGATTCTGACACATAGAGACCCTATAGGACAGAATAGAATGGCCCCATAGAGTCTCCAAGTAGCATCTGGTAGATTTGAACTGCCACCTTTTTGGTTAACTTTCCACCTTTTTGGTTAATAGCTGTAGCACTTAACTGCTGTGCCACAAAAATCTCCTACTCTCTAAGTATAAGCTGGAAACCAAATCAAGGATGACCAGGGCTAGTAAAGCCGAAGACATAACAGATAACTTGTTGTTGTTGGAGCCTTGGGGGCACAGTGGTTAAGAGCTCGGCTGCTGACCAAAAGGTGAACAGTTCATATCCACCAACCACTTCTTGGAAACCCTATAGGAATGTTCTACTGTGTCCTATAGGGTTGCCACGAGTCCAAATCAACTCTACAGCAACTGGTTTGTTGTTGTTAGTTGCCTTCATAAATTTTGATTTATGAAGATCCATGTGACAGAGTAGAACTACTTCATAGGATTTCCTAGGCTACAGCAATAACTGGCAGGATGGCACAAGTCTATGCCATGGTTCATTCTGTTGTGCATAGATAGGGTCACTGTGAATTGGAACTGATTTGGTAGTACCCAACCATAACAATTTCTAGGGAGCCAATAGCCAGGTGTGTTTTCTGTAGAGCCGCTGGCCAGATTCAAACCACCCGTACAATTAGCAGCTTAGTGCTTAAACATTGCATCACCAGGGCACCTATAGATGTCTTACCAAAATCAAACCAAACCCATTGCCTGCAAGTCAATTCTGACTCATAGCAAACTTGTAAGACAGAGCAGAACTGCCCTTTCCAAGGAGTGGCTGGTAGATTCAAACTGCACACCTTTTGGTTAGCACCAAACTCTTAACCACTCTGCAACCAGGGCTCTTAGGGAGGGCCAAAGAGTCAAGGACTTCACTCAGGGTGCGCTGGTGGGGGTTGGACACGGAGAGTGTGTCATGCAATCTCATCCAGTGCTCCCGGGAGAAAAAGAACTTTACTGTCTCCTTTGTCAGTTGTACCAGCAAATCAAAGTTTTTGTACTGCAAGTGACTTGTCAGATTCCCAAACTGGGAGCCCCAGTAAAAATTTTCCTGGTTAATAATGCCTAGAGTGTTGTTTTTCCACAGTTGTTGTATCAGTACTTTTTATTGCTGTTCTGTGATTCAATAATAAGAGAACTTCTTACATTTGTGTGTGTTTTCAGCTTTAGTTTTATAGTGTGGTGGTGGCCTGAAATACTGCTCACTGCCAGGTTAGATAGCGATTACACATAGATGTACTTGAGGGGAAATACCTATCCTTATATTTCATCGGAGAAGTGCTTTGGGGTAGTGAGACAAAAGTTATAAGTTTTCTTATTTGAATGTGGGACAGTAGGAAGTATACTGGACTAGAAGTCAGGAGACGTTAGACAACCCATAAGGCCATTTTGAAATCATTATTTCTTTTCCTCTAAAATGAAGCTAATACCTATTTCAGAGTTTCTGTGATGATAAAATATCTCTGTATACTTAATAAAGTACCAGGAACATGGACACATTCAAAAAATACTGTGTGCAGTCTTTCAACAAATACTTACATGCCGAGTAATATGCTAATACAGGTAGGTACAAAGCAACAAGGAAAGCTTTTCCTATCTTTAGGAAGTTAAGTTCTAGTTGAAGAGTTAAGGGAAAAAAAATGCATACAAGAAAACAAAATAGTTATAAACTGCAATAATAATATGAAGACAGCCAACAAGTGTGACAGAAAGCAGTAAGCAGCATATTTTAGATGGGCTTGCTGAATTTTTTATCTGTTATTACTTCCTATCAAGAGGTCACTATTTTTGAACCTTTTAGATTTAAGAGATTATTATTCTGCTTCTAAGCATAAAATACACACACATATATATTTGTTGTTGTTGTTGTTAGGTGTTGTCAAGTCGGTTCTGACTCACAATGACCCTATAGATTAGAACTGCCCAATAGAGTTTCCAAGGAGCACCTAGTCGATTTGAACTGCCAACCTCTTGGTTAGCAGCCATAGAACTTCACCAGTATACCACCAGAGTTTCCATACATGTACATACATATATTTCACTTTTCCTTTCAATACTGAGATTCCTCTTATTTGGTCTCAGATGATCTCGATTGGGTCAAACAATCTAATAACTTAGTGGCTATGACTTAGTTTTATTGCTGGCTGTGAAATGTAACTTATACCCACTCTGCCACCTACACTGTCTCCGTTTGATTAACTGTTTTAGCTTGAAAAGGTAAATAATTGAAACTTTGAAGCAAAAAGATTTGGCTGCAGATTGCTGTGATTCCTTATAACATCTTGTTATGAATCATGTGTCAAAGGCTTTGCAAGTTACAGCCTTTCAAATACTGAAACATGGCAAATGTCTGAGTCTACGGCCTTGTTTTACTTATTTTATTTTTTTTTTTAAAGATTAAACTCTTTGTGACCTGAGTTATCTCAGTAACCATTTTACTAGTCAATTTTTTCTCCTGTATGCTGGCAGAGCTGCTGGTTTTTAGAGGTATTTTTAGCTATGTGATAATTTACATAGGGCTTAATGGTGAAACACATAGCTCTCTCCTTAATACTTAATAGAATCTGTAAAGGGAAATGGAAAAAAGAAAGAAAATACTCCTAAGAGATTTCTGAAGTCATTCATGCCTCCTTGATCTGAAACCTGTTTTAATAGAAAGTTATAAAGAGGTAGAGGAGTTTAGGTTTCCAATTCTGACATTAATCATTTGGGTTGGATTGTTTCTAAAACAGTTGAGGTTAAGCTAAGCTTAGCGTCATACAATGTCAGAGGTGGTAGAGAACTTAGAAAAAGTGGTTCCTGAAACTGACAGATGATTTGAATCTCATGGGGAACTTATAAAATATATAAGCTATCTGGTGCTGCATTAAGATCTATAGCTGCAACCCCAAAGGTCAGCAGTTCAAATACTACAGCCACTCCTTGGAAACCCTATTGGGCAATTCTACTCTGTCCTGTAGAGTCTCTGTGAGTTTGAGTCTATCTGATGGCAGTGGGTTTGGTTTGCTTTATTCCAGTTATATTAAATCACAATCTGATAGGATGAGACCAGGGATCTGCATGTTTATCAAGTTTCTGAATGATGAGAAGCTGAATTTTGACAACTCTTTAAAGTGTAACTGAAGTTACTACATGAAGTCTGATGTAGTAACAAGTATTTATGATTTAAAAAATAAAGGGAAAAGTAATCCACTCATTTGTTCATTCTCTTTGAATAATGAATATTTCTTATTCATTCTATCAATGAATAGCTTTTATTTCATCATGTGTATAATACTGATATAGAGTCAGAGACTGCAAAGATGAAAAAACACTGTCCCTGACTTTAAGTACATATTATTCTTGTTAGCATGAAATGTCTGTCTTCAGTAATGTTAACAGGTATACTTTTTACGGAGCATCAGTCAGTATATTAACAGATAAACTTTTTTACAGAGCATTTAGGTGCTGTCTCAAACTACCCTGCCTCCATTTTGCTTTAACTTAAGCAGAGGTGCAGCACAGAATTCCTCTATGTGAGAAAAACGCTTAAATACAACAGAGTAAAGGCTAACAATTATTAAACACAACATTCTTACTACTTCACACATGTCAACACGCAGTCCTCACAACAGCCTTATGAGACAGGTCTCATCTTATTCCTGTTTTATAAATGAGGAAAACAAGGCACTGAGAGGTTAAGTACTTGCTCAAAGTTACCAGTTCATACGTAGTAGAGCCAGAAGCTGAGTTTCAGAGTTGTTGTGCTGACATGTATGTCCCTCTGGAATAAAAGAAAAGCATAAAGAACTTTGGGGCATTACAAAAAACAAACAAACAAAAACAGTACTAGTAAAAAAATAGTGATGAAAAAATTATGACCTCCACCAAAAGGGAAATCACTAGGATAAACTAAGGATTATAAGCTCTTTTCTTCTGCTTCCGTACCGCCAACAACGTGGATACTGAAAACAGTATACTCTAGAATCTGAAGAACAATAAATCATTCTGAGATTGAAAACAGTAAAATTTTCTCTAAAAGAGGGCTGTGATGTGTGATTTACCTAATTAAATCTTTAAGGAAAGAGAGCTGATTTGTTCATGAAGCTGTATCCTAGACATGTTGAAGAAATCCAGCAATGTCAGTAGCAAGAAATGAGTACTCTGGTAGCAGGGAAGGATGTAAGTGCATAGAATGCTCTGTCTTCCTCTGTTATAGGTGATAGAGCCTGTTTCAGGTCAGGAAAATCAAGATGCTTCTATTTGACGGCTGGTGCCTGAGTTCTGCTGCTGCCATTTACTTAGCTCAGATCTGTGTTGACTGTTTTCTCAAAGAATTCTCTTTAGACTATTCTGGCTACCAGGACCGCGCAGTAATTCTTGGGACAAATATATGGATGAGGCCAAATGAAAATCCTTACTAAGCTGGATAAATCATTTTCTTGTTCCTAGGAGTCCTTGGTCACCTGTCTACTTTAGACTCTTGGAGCCAGCTGCTAGCCTTCTCCAGTTCTCGAGCAGCTCTCCTTGCATTCTTTTATATGTAAAGCAGTATTTAGAGACTCTCCTTCAGGGTTGTTTGGGTTATAGTGCAATAACTATTGGCCCTCAAGTCTCACTGAGTGAACCCAACAAAAGTGTTTAACTTGCTTGTCTACATGTACAGTTTAGGTGAGTGAAGGTAGGGATGCAAAGAGTGAGGAGGAGGGATCCAGCTAACCACAATCACCCAGGGGCTCAGACTATACGAGATCCATCTTGACATGTAGTCTCACAATCACCAAGTGAGGAAAAGAGGGTGTTTTAAATTACACACTAGTTTACAACACTTCTGTCTGGAGGAAAGAAATATATGCTACTTTCAATTCACTTTTTACTAACCAAAGCAAGTCACATGATTGTGATTAATTTCAAGGAGAATAGGCGAATTCAGCAGTATTATATACTGGAAAAAAAGCACTTTTGAGTCAACACTGACTCATAATGACACAATAAGACAGAGTAGAACTGCCCCCATAGAGTTTCCAAAGGGTATCTCATGGATTTGAATGGCCAGTCTTCTGGTTAACAGCCATAGCTCTTAACCACTAGGCCACAAGGGCTTCCATGTACTGAAGAAATGGAATAAAATATATACCAACAGGACAAATACAGTAGTCTTAGTCCTGGTCAGGGCTCAGAATTTAGGAGCATATGTCTTCTAATCTCTTGGATTACTAGTCGTTGACTTCACAGACATACTTTCTATTTTAGAAGTCTTCCTATTGTTCAGTCTAGGGTCAGCCTTGGCCACCTAGCATACTTTCTTCTCTATAGAATAAGAAGAAGATGGGACTAGGGGCAAATACTAGCTTCCTAAAAAGCCTATGTGATCATATCCTGTATTTTAAAAGAATTTGTCTGAAAAACAATAGATGCCAAGTGACTGTGTATGATCCTTATTCAAAGCTACTCAAAGCTTTCCAAAAATATCTAAAAGTCTCACTCAGCTAAAATTTACAACACAACACCTGGTGTCACTACTCACCCTAGTCCAGGTGAATGGTTTGCATGTCAACTTTTTTTTCCCCCATTAATTGCATGGTGGTGGAGTTATAAATAACTGGAATGGAACAGTGGCCATGGTCTTACTGTGGAATGGCCATCTGCAGAGCTGGCCCTACCAGTAGAAATGTTCACTTCTCCTGGGCACAATGCCCCAAGAAACGGCTACATCACCCCAAACAACGCCTGCCCCCAATTAAGAATAGTCTTGTTATTGACACCACAGTTTATACCTAATTCCAAGGGAGGGGTTAGTTAATACTACAGTGCTCTCACGTAAGAAAAACACAAAGGAATCTTTAAAGTTGTTAACAATCTTTATCTTTACTTTTGGCTTTATATATCATGGCATATCTTGGAGTGACAGTCATCATTTATTTTATCAGAAAACATAGTACAGTATTCTTGGAAAAATCATATAAAACTGATTAAGTCTTTCTTCTATTTCTCCACTACCACTTTTGCTATAAGCCCAAAAAAAACCTTAGTGGCATAGTGGTTAAGTGCTACATCTGTTAACCAAAACTCTGGCAGTTGAAATCCTCCAAGTGTTCCTCGGAAACTGTGTGGAGCAGTTCTGCTCTGATTTATAGGGTTGCTATGAAAAGGAATCAATTTGATGGCAGAGGTTTGTTTTTTGGGGTACAAGCCCAAGGAAGATAATTCCAAAAAGATCATTACTTTAGGACCATGCAAAATACTTTCTCTCAATTAAAATAGTGATCATTGAAAACATTGATTATCAAGTATCCAGTTAGTATATCCAGTCTACCGGTAATCTCTATTTGCTCCAAATTCATGTCTTAAACATGACTTTTTCCTACTATTTTTACCACAACTTTGTCAACCTATTAAGATGTCTCAATTGGCTGTTTCAGTAGCCTCGTAACTGACCTTTTTCGAATCTACCATCACCACATTATAGTCTACTCTCCAAAGAGCAGCTATAGTGGCCTTTTCCACAGCAGAAGATAGAACCTATCTCCTGTTCACAATCATTCAATGGACTTGTATCACACACGGTATGAGATCCAAATTCTTCCCTTGTAACATTTAAAGCTCTACGTAATGAAGGCCCTGGTATCCGACCTGAACTCCCACCACTCCTCTCCTTTTTGTCTTTGTGCCGGCTATGTAGTTCAGTTTATGATTCAGTGAACACAAGAAACATCTCAAAGCTTTGTGTGTGTTTTTCTTACTGCCTCAAATCTTTTCACCAATATATTCCCCACTGTTTTCTTCTCTCTTGATTTACATATTTGATCAGATGCCACTTTGCCTGAGAAGCTTTTTCTTTTCTATTGATGTATGAAAAGTATCCCAAAACTTAATAGTCAAAACCAAATAACAAATACTACCTTAAACATTTTATGTGTGTGTGTTGAATCTGGGAGCAGGTTAGTTATATAGTTTTTGTTTAAAGCTTTCCATCACGTTGACAAGCAGGGTGGTTCTGATGGCTCGACTGGGACTGAAGAAACGATTTCCAAAGTGGCCCACTCACACACCTGACATATTAGTGCTGGTTGTCCTCAAGGGGTCTCAGTTCCTGTCCACATCGGCATTTTCATAGGGCCTCATGATGTGACAGGCGGCTTCCCCCAGAGTGAATGACCCAAAAGAGAGACTAAAAAGGAAGTCCCAAGATGTTTTACACATACTCTTAGAAGTGAACACATCTTTTCTTCTATTTCATTCCACTTGTTAAAAATATTAAGTCCAGTCCACATTCAAGGGGAGAGAAATTAGGTTCCACTTCTGGAAGGAAGGAAAATAAACAGAAAATCCCAAACCCACTGCCACTGGGTTGATTCTGACTCATAGCAATCTTATGTGACAGAGTAGAACTGCCCTTTAGGGTTTCCTGAGAGTGCATGGTGGATTGGATCTGCCAACCTTTTGTTCAGCTACCATAGATCTTAACTACTAAGCCACCAGAGTTTCCTTGAAAACGGGAGTATCAAGTAATTCTTGGACATATTTTTTGACTTAAATTATGTTTACTACACCATTTTTTTAATCACAACTACCTGCACTATTATGCTATTTCCTTTATCTTTATGCTATTTATTACCCATAATATTCCTTCAGCAAAGCAGTAATGTATAGTTGAGAATATGAACTCTGAGACCAGTATGTCTGAATTCAAAGCCAGTTCTACAACTTTCTGAGAGTAAAACTTTGGACAACTCACATAACTGCTCTTTGCCTCAGGTTTCAACCTGAGAAATGGAACATGAGAGTATCTTAGAAGATGTGATGAGGAAGAAAGAAGTAGTCAGCAGGTAGATGGTAGGTAGACAGGTAGAGACGTGGATGAATGAATAGGTGTGTGGGTATATATGTATCTACATATCTACATATGTATATATCTACATATATAGATGGGTAGATAGGCAGAAACATGGCTGGAGGTAGAGAGACAGAGATAACGTTTGCAATAGTGTCTAGCTTATAGTAAGGGCTATAGAAGTATTACATTTTGTTATCATCTTAGTTAAAGAAAGTGTGTGTTTACTGTGTGCCTACTTTCTTTACTGGAATGCAATTTCTATCAGTTCACGGAATTTGTTCACTGCTGCACTCTCAGTGCCTACAACAGGTTTTTAAAAAACTATGTGTTGAATGAATTTATGCTCTAGGGGTCAAACATAGTTAGTTACATATTTCAGATTTTGAACTATAAATGACACAAAGAGTTTCATTAATTTATGCATCCATACATCATTCAAAATATTTTTTGTTGAGTGCTTTGTAAAAGTCTACCACACAGGAGCACTTACTTAAAGTCATCTGCTTTCTATCCAAATATCAACTAATATTTTATCAGCAGACAACAGAGTTAGAAGACCTAAGGAAAATTCAGCAAAAATAACAATAAGGAATTAATGTAACCTATTATCGGGTTATGATCAGGCAATTTACTACTGTTTTTAATTTGTCTCCATGAGAAACAATAGGTTAAACTGCTGTATCTTTTGATTTTTATCATCATTACTCAATTACTTTTAGAACAATCATAAAAGAAGTACATAGATGGGGCAAGAGGCCCTTGGTAAACATGTGAAGATATAAGTTGGTGAATGCTAGTCAGTTCTCCAGGTAGTTTCTCTCAGGGTGGCATTGAATGCTTTCCAAGTTTAACTTCAATGTCAGTCCTTGGATCTCTTAACAAATTACCAATCTATAGAAAGTAGAATTCTATTACATATTTTCTTTCAAAATTCAGAAGCTGAAAGTCTATACAAATTTGAAACCTAGAAAGACTTACAGTTTACATTGGCATAGGAGAACTCCATAGAATATTCTATTTTGGCTGAACCAGTGTGAGCCAAGTGGAATGTGAATTACACAGCTGCCTACACTGGCCATCAGCTGCAAACAGACTCGTAGCCCGAGGCCCGTTTTGGAAGAGGTCTAACAACATGTCATGCCTATGTGATATCACTGTGTTTGCTCTTGCACCTGCAGTTTGCTTTTCGGAGTTGTTTAATGGAAAATTCAAGTCCCCTTAAACCAAATATAATTGATGAAATGGTAGCTGTGTTGTACCATAAGGATATCTGCATTAACAAATCCTAGGCCACCCAACCACAGGCATGGATGGCTACTCTCGAGCGAGTCTGCCCTTGGCTAGGAAAACACAGAATTGCACATTGCTTTTAATTGATCGCTTCCAGCAAGAAACCTGGTGATAAGGGAACTAGCCTTGACAGAGTCTGGAGTGTATTGACCTTTCCAATTTACACATGGCTGTTGCTTCTTTTTCCAATTATATTATGCTCAATTTATTTCCACTGCTCACGTGCACCCACACAAAAAGGTGTGAGTTTGTTCCTTTAAACTTAATTGTGTATATTTTCTTTGTTAACATTGAGAATTAAAATGATAGCTGCGCAATTATGCTATATCTCCAAGAAAGGAATTAATGTATTTCTTCCTGCTGCAAAGATAAACAAATTCTGACATTTTAAAATAAGGCACTTATGCAATACAGATAACAGAAAGCATCAACTTAAAATTTAGATCACTTCATGAAGGTGATAGAAAGAGGTTAGAATGCATTACTAATTACTGAAATATCAATTTGGTTTAATATATTGTAAGCACATTAGAAAAAGATATCTTATTATTCTGAATTCTGATTTTTTTTTCATTTAATCAACAAATATTTATTGTATGTGTTATGCGTCTGGCATGTGCTGGGCACTCAGGATACAAGGAAGACAGAACATACACGGTCCCTGAGGGACTTAGAGTCTTAAGCCAAGGTTGAGTGAAGGCAAAGTAGACATTAAACAAAGAGTCACACTCAACATGTGGAGCTGTGTCTGTGAAAGTACTTCCATAGACAAACATATTGGCTTCTTCATTTAAACAATATATATTTAGCACCTGGCAGGTACACCCTCTCCCCTTTGAGGTACATAGTAGTGAATAAAACCAGCAAATATCTCTGCTTTCAGAGAATCCATAAGCAAAATTATTAAGTATATTCTAGAGAAGAGGATATCAAGTATAGGGAGCATCAAGAGGATAGGTGGTACAGGAGAAGAGGTGTAGGAAGATGAAAGGAAGAGATTCTTGCCTTTGAGCCATTGGTTAATAAAAGAAATTAAAACTAGAGTAGATTTATTACACTTGTAAAAATGTTGAGCCAAGGCCAAAACCAAGTACCGTCAAGTAGGATCGGACTCGTGGCGACCTTGGCTTTGGCCTTGGCTCAACATTTTTACAAATAAAAATGTTGAGGAAGACATTATTTGCAACATTGTGTACCATGAAAGCCACACATATGGTACTGTGTTAATCATAAACTATTAAATGAGGCTCTACATTAATTAGGTTTCCTGTCCATAAACTTAAAAAAAGATTTCTTTCAAAGTTAATATTACAAACGGGGCCTTGTGTACACTCTTTGTATCTACTCAGCCAAGAAAAGAAAAACACAAGTTGTGAATTTTCAGAATTCTGTTACAAGGTTCTTCTTTAACAACGACATAAGGGAACGGAAAGAAACGTGCCTGGTGCAGCGGCATAATGTTCTGTCAGTTCTGTAGCTTCTAGAGCAAAAAAAATTAGGAAACTTTCAAATTGCTTGTAAGGATTGAAATCACACATTAACTGGGATATGAACTGTATTAAATTGGTTTACATTTAAATAACAAATCTAAGTAAATATGTAGAGCAAATATACGAACTATTCTAAAACATTTTCATTTTCTGTCAAATATTTACATCTCAACAGTTTCTGTTTCTTTTACGTATTAAATAATCACTCATCTCTTTTCTGTTTCTTAAACACAGTATTTATAGAGAAGTGATAACAAAAAAGGCAGTTCCACTCATGCAGTATTCCACGTATTTTAAATTCCTGCACGTGCGCTTGTATTTTTCTTCAATTTTTTTTTTTTAATTTAAATTTTATTTTTTTTAGAGCGGCTTCTAGAATTACTGAGTCTTAGAAACATTATTAGTCATACTAAAAAAAAAAAAAGGCTAGTCAAACTGCCCAAAGTAAAGATAATAAAAAACCTCAAAAGGCTTTTGCATTATGCTATTTTTAAAATTAGGAACATCATGCTTGGCTTGCTTTTTTTTTTTAAGAAAGAAATCAGAAGTATCAGAGTAGGATGTATGGAGCTATGACAGTGACGTTCTCACAGCAGGATCTGGTGGAATAAAAGAAACACTGGCAGGAGACACATCTGGTTACATGCTCTCATTCTAAAGCAATGCATCATGCTCCTAGTTCACAAACAGACATGAACTGCTCAGAAACAAAGTCCAAGGGTTGAAAAACTCAGATCTGCTTTGGAGAGGAATTGTTTGTTCCATTTTTCTTTTGTGTTGGAGTTATAGTGAGGTGATTTCTATGATAACTAACCACTTAGTAGGTTCAAGAAAATCAGCCTTTCAGTCAGTCATCTGAGTTATTAAAAATAGCCATCTCAAACTAGTGTTCTTAGCAATATGTGAACATAATGTGTATGTACCTAATTTTAATTTTTATTAGCTTTTATTGCCACTAGAAAAAGAAAAAATAAATAAAAACTACAGCCATAGAGTCAGTTCTGACTCATACTGACCCTATAGATAGAGTAGATCTGCGCTATAGAGCTCCCAAGGCGCACCTGGTGGATTTGAACCTCTGACCGTTGGGTTAGCAGCTATAGTGCTTAATCACTACACCGCCAGGATTTCCTTTTTGCCATAGCTAAGCACATGATTTTGTCTCTCAATGAAATCATTACGTTTTTACTGACTAAAACCAGAATATTATCCAAGTAAGTCCTGCAAATCTGGAGAACAAAAGGAACCCCCTGGAGTTTATGACAAATAGATTTCTTGGGACTGTTTTCTGAAGGGAGCTGGGTGCCTTGAGAAAACGGAAGCATCCATCGTTGCTGTTGTTTTCTGCATGGTCCACTAATGTCAATTTTACACAACTACTCAGATCAAGACATCGCTAAGGACTGTTAAGTTGTCAAGCCTATTTTCTTTTAAGGTTTTACTGTGATCTGAAAGTGAAAGTGATTTGAGTCTGCGAAAGCCTGTAAAAAGTCGAGGGGAAACAATTCTTTTCCAGTCTCTGGTCGACTCTTTTTTTATGCTTGCCAAGCAGTGTCATTGGTGACTGCATTTTACGTCTCTCACGACATGCGCCAAATATGGTTACACTGATGACAATATCTTTTGTGAGAGAATGTGGGTAGAGTTCCCTTAAAATGTAACGTGAAATCCTAACCTGGTACCCATGAAGGTGACCTTGTTTGGAAATAGGGTCTTCAAAGTTTCCAATTAAATTAATGTGAAGTCAAATGACACAGAGTGGGTCCTAATCCAATCTGAGTGACTCCTTTATGGAAGAGGAAAGGAGACAAGGGGAACACCGGGGGAGACAGCCAGGTGACGAGGTGCTCACGCTGTAGCTGTAAGCCAAGGGACGCCCGGGGCTCCGAGGTACTGGGAGAAACAACAAAGTTTCTGACACTAGAGCCTTCAGAGAGAACACGGCCCAGACAAAACTTTGAATTTGGACTCCTAGCCTCCAGAACTGTGACAAGATGCCTTTCTGTTTCATAAGCCACTCAGTGTATGGTGGAGCTCTGGGGGTGTGGTCATAAAGAGCTGTGGTTGCTAACGGAAAGGTCAGCCGTTCAAATCTGCCAGCAGTTCTGCTCTATCCTGGAGGGTAGCTGTGAGTCAGAATCCACTGGATGGTAATGACTTTGGTTTGTTTCTTGGCAATTTGTTGTACTTTGTTATGGCAAATCTAGAAGAAAGATCACAGCTTGGAATACCCTATATGGCAGTTTTATTCTACATACACGAACCACCGTGATTCGGAATTTTTTTCAGTGGCAGCAGCGAACGATGATCAGGGGACAAACACAGAGGGTAGCACTGAGTTACCTAATATTATTAGGAGCCCTGGTGGTGCAGTGGTTAAGAGCTTGGCTGCTAATTAAAAGGTCAGCAGTTCTAATAGCCTAGCCGTTTCCTGGAAACCGTGTGGAGTGGTTCTAGTCGGTCATGTAGAGTTCTGAGTCAGAATCAACTCCCGGCAACAAGTCGTTTTTTTTATTTTTGTGATGTTCACAAGGTAACCTCTAATTTTAAAATTTAATGATGACCTCATAAGAATGCTCTGGAGAAAGAATGGAATAGATTACTATCCCCATTATAATGGTCAGAAAAATGGAGGTTTTAAAGATACTAAATTTATGTACCGAAGGTAATTTGAATTCATCTTTGTGCATATAAGAAGACCCATAGTGATGTTAGTAATTTCTACTGTTACTACCTTGTTGCTATTGTGGTACAATACTACTGCATATTTTTGCTGAAGTGAAAGCATTTCTCTTCTGAAGGTTTCTGTGCAAAAGACTATTTATAGAGGACTATTTTTCATCTACTTGAAGCATGCTTGAGGAGCCCTTCAAGCAGCTATTGCTAACAGTTTTTATAAAGGACTATCTGTCAGCCTTTGCATTCTTTACACATCGTTGAGTTTTAAAGTACAGGACTGTGGCAGCTTACTACATAACATGGTCTCAATAAACCTATCAACTAGAGACTTGGCTCACAGCATTTCAAAAGCTTCACACCGGCCCCGGGTGCATTTGAGGAAAATGTCCTTTCTCAGCAGGAACGTGTGAAAATCTAAATGCAGCGTTGTCCCTGGTTAGAAGAAAGACCCCAGAAACATCAAGAATAATTGAATGTAGAAATCCAAAATCTGCCTTTAAACTCATTTTAACAACTCGCATTCAACTCTGCGAGGAGTCGAAAGCAGTGCACCTAAGGTCAGTCTTTGGCGCTTGAGTTTTATGTTCTTAATAATGCCAGTGACCTTTATTCAAGAATGAGACCTGCTAAGGGTAACGCTTTAGATGGAAGATAACTCACTTGTTGTAATAGCAAATTTGAGACAGGAGTTAGAAAGCTTATTGGCAAATAGACTCAATTTAGACATAGACTTGTGATAAAGAAAATTGCTAACTTGGCAGCCTGGAGAGCAAAGCTCACCTTTGTATTCAAATTTCACCTCACAATATTTTTCCTAGGGACCCTTCACTTTGTTGTTGTTCCATGCCTTTGAGTCACTTACAGCTCATAGAGACCCTAGCGGACAAAGTAGAACTGCTGCGTGGGGTCTGGAAACAGAATTCCAAGGTTTTTCCTTTCCCCACAGATTGGTTGGTGAGTTGGAACTAAGCCTTTTAGTTAGCAGCCTAGCTCTTAATGACTGGGCCACAGGGATCCTGATGATTGTTTTTTTCTGATAGATATCCTATCTCTTAGAGCGTATTGTCTGTCTCATGGAGCACTAGTGACGAATGCCTTTCAATGTTTTTTCTCCAGTGAGAGAATCATGGATGGTCTATATGCTGAGGAAGAGTAGAGGGCTGAATATTACGTTGACATAAGAAGAGCTGTAAATGTCTCTCTAACCAGCTTTCCCTTTCATTTATTTGTATCCCTGCTTAAAGTTCCCACTTTTAAGAGGGTCACTGTACACTATTGTATTAATTTTTACTACAATATTCACATTTACTATGAAATCATTATAAAACAAATTGTCCAGTTCTCTGACTGCCAGTTCATAAAGGAAGAGGTACCAGTATGAGTGTGATTGGAAGATTATGGGTGATGTGATATGACATACTTTGAAGAAAGGTCAAACTCAGGAAAGTGTGCTTGAGCAAATAGAACATTTTCATTCACTTCTTCTGTTTGCAACTTACCTGTGCACTGTCATGATTCAACGCACATTCAGTGCTTCTCTCTTCAAGGCACTGTGGTATTAGGAGATAAGATAGATGGTTTAATACATGGAAGCTGTCTTCTGAGAAATAAGATGTACAGGAACATATACACATATATATACATGTGTATATAGCAGTGTATGTGTGTCTGTATCTACATTGTCCTTTCTTTTGCTCCCTCTGTGTGAGCATGCATGAAATGTTGGTAAAAACTTCAGAGATTCAAGCAAAGTTTTGTGTCTGAGCAGAGGAATTTGAGATCTAAACCTATCTCAAGTGGATGGGGCCAGGCTCAGAGAGGAACTGATACTTGTGCTCTTGCCTGACAAGGGCATAGACTCTTGAAAGGCAGGAAAAAGGGAGAAAGAAAATCCTCGGGAAGGGACTGACAGGGACAGAGACATAAACGTAAGGAACGGTATGATGTAGGGAACGGCAAGTAACGGCAGGTTATTGGAAAAAATGAACTCGCCTAAAGAAAGAAAATTTGGAAGGAGGATATAGAGGGTTAGAATGTCTTTGTATGGATTTTGAATTCAATCCTGAAGGCAATAACCCCAAACCGAAACCCACTGCCACTGAGTTGATTTCAACTCATAGTGGCCCTATGGGACAGAGTAGAACTGCCCCACAGAGTTTCCAAGGTGCATTTGGCGGATTCAAACTGCCAGTCTTTTGACTAGCAGCCGTAGCACTTAACCACTACACCACCGGGGTTTCTATTAATAAAAGGGTTTATAAACAGAGGAGTGATACCATCGGTCTCTGCTTTGTAACAGAAACAGCTGGCAAAGAGGAGAATGACTTGGGAAGAAACACAGCGGCTATTGCCAACACTTTAGACAAGAAATGACATGAAAAGAAAACCGAGACAATGAGGTGCTGGACCAGGTTAGTAGAAATGGCATAAACTGGGAAAAAACTGAGAAATATAACCAAAAGGATTTTACAACTTACTGAATATAGGCAGTTAAGCATTGGATATTCCTGAAGGAAGAATGTGTAAAAATTACTGATTGTATAGTGAAAGAGCTATTAAATATTTTTTTGCTCTTTATTTACCTTCTCTTCAGCCAATCCTGACTAATAGCTGTGTTAGATAGGTGATGCTGTTTATATTTAACCCTCCCATCAAATCCAATGAATGAGTAATATTATTGCCAATTTGTAAAAGAAAAAGCAGGTGCAGAGAGATTTGTTGCTATGAGGTGGAATTGACTTGATGGTGATGGATTTGGTTTGGGGTTTGAGGAAAACGTAGGTAGCTCATAAGTGACCAACAAAGGTCCAGTTTGAATGTGTGTACTCTGGTCCGAATCCTTTGCACACTCCATCAGAACTCCATATGCAACTTATTGCTGGTGTAGTGGTTAAGTGCGATGGCTGCTAATCAAAAGGGCAGCTGTTGGAATCAGCCAGATGGTTTCAACACATCCAAGTAGATACTTGAGGAGATAGAATCCTCTTATTCTCTCTCATTTTTTTTTAAATTGCATAAATGCTGAGAAGCAATTGTTTTTCTCTACCAGGAGTAAGAAAAAGAGAGGCAAACAAATGGGCAAAGCAACAGCCTACAGGCTTGAAATAGTGGAGGTAAACACTACCAGACTGAAAAAAAGTTAGAACTATGCTCCTTTGCTCTGTTAATTAACACTGGACCTATTTCCTGGACACAGGAAAGAGGGATATAGTCTTTGTTATTCCATTGAAATTGATGTGTAATAATGCCTTATATTTGTACAGTTAATATTGCATAAATTTTCTATTCACATTTCACTTTAAATTTTGTCCATAGATTCTTCCTTTTATTTCTTCCTTAAAAATAATCATTTTTAGTAGATAGAAGCAGTTCTTTTTTATGTTCATTTTATAGATAAGGACATTAAGAATTTTTCTGATAGCAATTCAATGACAAAACTGGAAATGTAAACTTAAGCTTCCAACGCAATGTCTGGGATTTTTTCCGTGATCCCACATTACCTAAGACAACTATGAGATAATATCAGCAGGCAAGCGGTTTCTATTACGAGGGACGAGGTTGAGAGTTCATTCTTTAGACTGACCTTCTGTCTCTGAAAGGGTTTAAAGAGGAAGCGGTACACTGGGAATGCTTCATTTATCTTATCTCTGTGACAAGGAATAAGATGTATTTTGGAATTCCCTAGTGCCCATGATATCTATTATGCACTCACAGAGCTTCCTGTAATTAAAGGATACATCGAATTTAAAGGAAAATGGCAGGCTCTGCTTCTGTGAGCTTATAGCCACATGTAAGCCTTAATTTAATGATAAAAAAAAGTTAGAAATCAATGGAATATGAGACTTGTTAAGATTAAGATGTTAAATAAAATCCGTGTTCAGGATGGAGTTGACAAAATCTTCCTGAATTGGTATAAAATAAGAAGCTTCTAGAATCATACAAAGGCATTCATTTAAGTTATGGGTAGGAAAGAAGAGATCATTTGTTGAGCAGGAAGTCTATAGAACTTCTCAAAAGATTTGACGAACAGATGCTTTTAAAACCTGTCACCAGCTCAGCCTTCACTACTAGTAATTTCAAACAAAGCAGGAGGTAGGAGCATTTGTTAGATTTCTTCCCTTTTCCATAGTCCCCTTGGCTAACTACTGACAGAGAACAGTCTGAAGCAGCTTTGTGAAGCCCCCAAGGTGAAAACACATCAATATCAGGTTTTAAACTGGGAGCTTGTTTTCAACTTGAACTGTTTTCATTTTCTCCCTTACTTTATCTCCTCAGAACCATATTAAAAAATGAGATAATACTCTTGACCTGTCTCCAGAGATATGTTATTTTGCTTGGGTAACTATCACAAATCTGTCATTTCTTACCCTCACTGGACTCCATGTAAGTTTTCAGTAATAATAGGACAAAACAGGCCATAAGAAATTAACAATGACTTTTGTTGGGAAACCCTGGTGGTGTAGTGGGTTACGTGCTACCACTGCTAACCACAAGGATGGCAGTTCAAATCCACCAGGCGCTCCTTGAATACTCTGGGGGTCAGTTCTACCCTGGCCCCTAGGGTTGCCATGAGTCAGATCCGACTCGACGGCATTTGGCTTGGCTTGGCTAGTGATGCTTATATCCTCAATAAAAGATGTCATGTTAAGTTGGATATTCTAGATGCAGATCTTGGAACAAGGATTTACTTACAGGGTGTATGTACAGGGGCTACAGAAGCAGACCATGAGAGGGGAAGAAGCCAAGCAAAGTTTACAACTATTTCCAGCTCAGTCTACTGAGGGTATCCTTAACTGCACCTTCCAGGGCACTCTGGTTTATCTGTTCCCTATCACAGTTGTCCCATCATGAGGACAAATACGTGGACTTTCTATTCTCTTATCTATCACCTTGTCACTGGCTAAGGTTACCCATCAGAGAATGCCATCTCCCAGGAATTAACTGGTTCCAAAAGCCTGAAGATAGTCACCGGAAGGTGAGTCTCACAAGCAAATTGGAGCAAATGTCCAATGCCTGTAAGGTGAAGACCAGAGCAGAAAAATGCATCTAGCGGAGTCAGGGTAGAAGACACAAATTGGTACAAAAGAACATCTTCATTAGAGGTTGTTATTTTCCCAGATTCAATACTAATGTTTAAAGCTGAATGTGAGACAGATGATAACTAGTAGTTCTGGAGCAGACCAGGACTTTGAAGAATTGTGATTGGAAAGGGTTGATGCAGTGAGAATGACAAGGGGTGGGAGGCAAGAGGTAAGCACAGCAGTGGTGAGGCTTGCTTCTGCAATGAACTAACATTCTTTAGGATAAGTTAATTCTTCTTCTAGAGTGACTGTTTCAAAATCTCTATTGCTATTTTTACCTGCCCTCTCACTATAGACCAAAAATACAAAACACCAGTGACAATTTCAGCTCTTTTAAAAGCAAATAACAGATTGTTTATTCCCTTACTGCTGACTTTTAAAGGATATATAGGCTTTCTTGACCTGCTCTCCTACATTTTCCTCTACGATCTGCTTTGCTAACAAATTGGAGAGCGTATTACTAAGGCAACAGCATTTAATGACAGCTTTGTACTTCTAGTGACCGTCTCTCCCTGCTACAGCTCTGCTCTGCTCCACTGAGCGAGCTGGATTCAGAGCATGGTCAAGCGCAGGATAGGGAAAAGCAGTTGTTAGAGTGGGCAGATTAGAGTATTTACAAATAACACATCCAGGAAACTTTTTTTTTTTTTTTTTTTTTAAGATCTGGAGAAACAGTGCAACTTTGAGTAACAACCAAAATGTTCTTAACTTCTGGCAATCAACTGTGCAGGCAGATCAACCCCATTTCATCATTAGCAGTATTTTGTGGAGCTACCACAGCCAGAGTGTGACAACCATGGGAATTAGGAGCAGAGCCATTAAGGAAATATACGGATTATAGAATAACTTTCGGAAAACAATCATTATTACTATTTACAACTGCAGAGTAACAATACTGCTGGGATTGCCACTATTCTCGATAAAGGCCCCAAACATGCATTTTAAAATTTAGAAATCATGCTATTTAAAACCTGGAAAATAGATGAGATGATGGCCAGGCAGAGGGCTCTAGCTGTTTTCTTCTGTTTGCAGAACTAGGGAACAATTTATGTGTGTGCGTGGTGTGCAGAATATCCTCCATCCTTCCTCTGCTCCCAGAGATACTCACCTCCTTACCCACAGTGGAGTGCATCAAGGGCTTTGATTGAATGGACCAGTGAGGCACTAGGAGTGAACTGTGAGTAGCTGGAGAACGAAATTGGAATATTTAGGTTCTGGACTTCCTCCATTTCGGGGTGTGTGGGGCAGCTACGACTCTCTCTCTCTCTGGATTTTAGTGACTCTTCTCTCCACTTATACTTTTTGATTTTATTTTTCCAGTTGCTGTCGAATCAATTATGACTCATGGTGACCTCATGTGTGTTACAGTGGAGCTGTGCTCCACAAAAATCTTCAGTGGCTGCTTTTCTTTAGAAGTAGATACCGGGTCCTTTTTCTGAGGAGTCTCTCTGGGTAGACTTGAACTTGGACTATTTTGGATAGCAGTCAAGTGCACTGTTTGTACCAATCAAGGACTCCACCTTTAGGCTAAGGCTGCCGATGTGTTCTCTCTGTACTAGTCCTACTTTCACACTATTTTCCAAAGTTGTTAGTCCTCGGGGTGCCTACTCATCTTTCTTGGTGTCTCTGAATCCTGCTCATTACTTCTATAAATAACTCCTTTACCAGCTGTCTCCACCTTCGCATTTAACTGTACCCTCTGGGACTGACTAAAACAGAAAGGTAGAATTGACGATTCCAGAAGCTGTGTCTATTAATAAATGTACAATTCTTGCAAAGTTCTTTATTAACAAGAACTAGATTATTGGCAGTGGAACCGCCCTCAAATTCACACACAGGAGACTCCTGTTCCAGGATGTGCTTTAGAAAGCCTCATGACAAACACAGCAACGAATTCGCTAAAAAAACCACCTGGCCACCTGTGAAACTTGAGAAGAGTGGTGCCCTGCTACAGAAATGTTACCTGTCTGCTCTCAGGACTAGCAACATTGGGCTCCAAGGAAACGTTTCTCCACGCTTTCATCCTCTATCTTTTCAACAATAAGTTTGGAGGTATGAGTCTGCTAAAGCAGAAGGTGAATATTGTTTTAAGATGCGGGAATGATATGAATGGTAAAAGTACAAAGGTTAGAGTAAAGAAAAGTCAACTTATCAAATTTTTTTCCTCAGCTATAAATGCAGCAATTTCTTGCATAATGAAGTATTATCTTCCAGTAGAGCAGAGTACTTTTTTACCTTTTTTCTGTACCTGCTTCAGTTTGTAGATCCAGAGTTAAACGTTAACTAGAATGGGATCATCCCAGCAGCTGCACAAAGTAGTTGAAGAAACAGTTGTGATGCTACATGATTCATATTCATTTTCAAACTTATATGTATGTTGGTCCAGACTTAACAAGAATAAAGCCATTGACAAATACATTGATACTGAAGACTGAAATTACAGCTTTATTTTTATTAACATATGTAATAAAATTAAGTTTTGAAAGTAAGTTACTCTAGTTTTATTTAAATAAATTTTATTTAAATTTTGATTTTTATTCATTATAATTTATATGTATTTTTAATATTAGATATTTTAAAGTGTTTGGGAAGAATTATATTTAAATGAGCAACTTTTGATAAAAAATACATTTTAGATCAGGGATTGACATATTTTTCTATAAAGCGCCATATATTAAATAGTTTTGATCTTGTGAGTCATACAGTCTTTTATAGCTACCCAGTTCTGCCATTGCAGTACAATAACAGTCATAATTAAATAGAATGGGTGAGGCTGTGTTCTAATAAAACTTTCTTTACAAAAAAATAGGCAGCCAGACCACCAGTCTTAGCCTGCTGACCACTGATTTATATTATTATCAATAGAAGGATAACAATTATGTGAAAACCTAGATGATAGTATAGTGATTTTGCTTACATTTTATGAGTTCCATATATAGTGATTTATCAGTTATTTAAGACTTTTTATCATTACTCCTCAAAAGAGTACTATCCATCAATAGGATACACATTTAATAGCAAGTAAATTAGGTATTTTGATACTTTGCCTATTTTTATTCATTAAAAAACCAGATTTTCTCGCATATTTGGAAACTTTTCTTCTTCAAAGGTATTTTTGTCAAAGCTACCTTACGAGCATATTAATTATAATAGTCCGTTAGCTTTAGTTATATCTTACAAATAGTCACACTTGTGGTAAACAGGCCTGCAGAGGTCTCTGGATGGTGCAATTTGGTCTTCACTGCCAAAAGCCAACTGCCGTCGAGTCGGATCCGACTCATGGCGACTAGTAACATGAAAATGGGAGGTTCAGATTCACTCAGTAGTGCCACAGAGGCAAGGTCTAGAAATCTGTTTCTATAAAGATTATGTTACTAAAAAACTCAGATTTGGGGCACCTGCTGCAAAGCCAGTATTGTGACAGGGATGAGGTGAGTAACAGGAGAGCTTTATTACATACTGGTATATAAGAAACAGCGAGGAATGGGTTCCTCCAAGATCTGTCTGTCTGCAATAGACTGACTGGAGGTTTTTATAAGGAGGTTTAGGAAAAGGAGGGGTAACATGAGAGGGGATGCTGGCATGCTGATCTCCAGGTGAAAGGGGATGAAGTGTAGATCCCCAATTTAGAGGCAGGTGTCAGTGAAGGAATGCTGATTTGAGTCACACATTTTAGACATCTGGAGCCTGACTGCGTGTTCCAGGAACTATGATGTTTGTGAGTAGTGGGCTGCAGACTAAGGTCACTGTGCCTGATCGGTGGTCAAGAAGAGTAGCCTGGAGACGAGTAGTGTTAAAGGTCTTGTGATCACAATCATCAAAGTATATAAACATTAACTATGTAAGCTATACACAAGCCATGTCACAGTGACCTTTTTGAGAGGAACATAAAGTTAGACTTAATAGGAGGGAGAAGGAAAGGAAAGGAAATCAACTGAGAACAAAAGGGTGCAGGTATTTTTCAAGATGTGGCCACTTATTTGACTCAGCTTGTCCCCATTACAGTCAAGAAAACCATTTTGTGCTCAGTTGTGTTTTACAACACATGAGTCGCTATGAGAATTTACTCAATGGCAATGTTTCCTTTTCCATTTTTAAATATGAGGTTTGAATGGTACTCTTGTCTTGGGCTCAGACTAATTTTAGGCTAGGTCTGGTTAGATATTTTCTGCTCTAAGAGCAACTTGGAAACTCTGGTGGAGTAGTTGTTAAGAGCTACAGCGGCTAACCCAAAGGTCAGCAGTTCCAATCCATCAGACACTACTTGGAAACCATGTAGGGCAATTCTACCCCGTCCTTTAGGCTTATTGTGGGTCAAAACTGACTCAACGGCTTTGGTTGTTGTTGTTGTTGTTGTTGTTTTCTCTGTTTTTCTACAGTAAGTGCTTCAGCTTTTGGCAGTTTAGAAAAAACTATGATAATGTGACAAAACCTAATATTCATGTCAATTATTAGCATAACAATGAATCACTGTTTCTGCCAAAAAATATTACTAAGAAGAGAACAGGGACTTTGATTAGGAATTTGGTTGAGACTTTGCTAATAATGATAAATTTGTGAGTAAGAGTCAAGTTTCAGCTATCATGAAGATTTTGGCTGAGCAATAGGTATCCTTTTTTTCCCCAACAAGGGCCATAGAGGAGCAATCAGAAATTGAAATAAAGGATAGATATTAACTTCTATTGTATATAACACTATTATATAATCAGATAGTGACTAGACCTAAAGCACTGCTTTGCACATTAAGTTAAGCAAATATTTTTCCTATTTATTGGCTTAGCCTTTTATTTCTGGCGTGTATGTATGTTGTACATACTCGTTCCAGTAGTCACACGCTAGAACAGTGACTTTCAACATTTTTAGCATTGCCTATCTTAGAAATGTATTTTATATGATGATGGTATATTCACACACACACAAACAATTGTCTAAGTCATGGAGACAAATTGTCAGAAAATAAATATCTAACATTATATTGTGCATGACATCCTCTGATAATTTCTTTATTTTTCATACTCGTGTGGCAAAAAGGCTGATAGCACCCCTACAAACCACATTTTATCAAAGGGGGTAACATGATCCCCAAGGAGGAAAAAAAATCTTTTGGGTGCAAAAACAATTTAGTACAATTTTTATGGTCCTACAAAAGGTCAAGGCACATAAACAGTTATATAGTAAATCTGTGATATTAAAATTTCCTAGGGATGGGGTGTTCTTAAAAATAGTGTCAGAGAACACTGTGAATCTGACCTGCAATTTGAAAACTTGCCTGAAAATTTAAAAGAACGAAACAAACATGCTTGCCACATTGTTAGAGAGAAAGAAAATGAAACCAAATACGTAGAGCTTGAAAACACTTTAAACAATTATAGATGACCTAGAATACTAAAACACTGCCATCATTTTGTCAGTGGAATTTAGGGTGCCAGCTGCCTGTCTCAGTCTACCACCCTCTGCCCTCATCTGTTTGTTAGCTGCTGTGGAGTCAGCCCAGACTCATGGTAACTCCATGTGCAATAACCATGACCATTGTGATTTGTATGGTTTTTGTAGTTTGGTATTTAAAAGTAGATTTCCAGGCTTTTCTTCCTACTCTGTTTTAGTCTAACAGCTCTGTGAAAAGCTATTCTACACCACAGCAACATACAAGCTTCCATGAACAGCTGGGTGTGGCTGTGCCTAAGGTGTATTAACCAACAAAAACCAAACCCATTTGCTGAGGAGTCCGTTCTGACTCAGAGTGACTCTAAAGAACAGAGCACAGCTGCCCCAGAGGGTTTCCAAGGCTGTGCCCTTTAGAGAAGCAAAAGGATCTTTCTCCTGCAGAGCAGATGGTGAGTTTGAACTGTTGACATTTCCATTAAGCAGCCAAACACATTAACAGCTGTATCACAATTAGCCAGGAATTTTCAAACCAAGGTGTCCTGAATGGGAGATAAAAATTCTATCTCTGAACTACCATTGCTATTGCCCATCTCCTCTTCCTGCAAATTAAACAATTTCCCATTCTCCCACCCATGTAGTCCAGATTCCATCTCTAGCTCCACTCAGAGAAGTGAAGAAAGGAGACTATTATCATAAGAGCTGATTTTATGAATAAAGGTAATTATAAAACTATGGAATATGCCTAAGACATTGTTTAAAGAAAAGAAAAGGAAGCTGAAGTAACATGGTTTAAGGCAGTAATTAGGATGAAATGATACTGTTTAATGTTTATGCACCAATGAATTGAGGCTACTTAATAAATCAGTTACATTGGTAAACTTGTTTTTTCCCCTTTCTTTTTGGTTTATTATCTTTCTCTTTTGATTTCTGCATTTCTATTCATGAACTCTGCCATTGCTAAACTGTATTTTTCTACTTACTGGTGTGGCCTTTTTGTGTTTTGGTGTATGTGTATGTGTGTGGTTTAGGAAACCCTGGTAGTGCAGTGGTTTATGCTGTGGCTGCTAACCAAAAGGTTTACAGTTTGAATTCACCAGGTGCTTCTTGGAAACTCTATGGAGTAGTTCTGCTCTGTCCTAGAGGGTCATCATGAGTCAAAAATGACTCTATGGCAGAATTTGTTTGGTTTTTGGTGTGTGTTTTATGTATACATTATATGTTCTTCCAGTAGTTATCTTCCAGAACACTGACTATCAACAATTTTGACTGTCACCTGAAGTAAGAAATGTGTTGACAAACACTGAGAATTAATACTCGTAGAGCAACAATGGTTATTACTGTTGTCTTCACATTAGAAAACAAGATAATTTAAACAAAGGTTATTTCTATACCAAGACTAATATCCAGGAATAAGCAGAAATAGGTTTTGATATCCTTCAAGTAAATTTAGACATACATAACTCACTGCAATTCATAACAGCATTTGTGGCAATATCTGCAAATAATTGCAATTTACAGTGTCAATGCACATTACTCTCTACTCCTAAAAATCTGAAACTGCAATAACAGAACAATGGGATATGAGCACTGGAGGAAAGGGTAATGTGTACCACTGGTTACTCTCTATCCATATGTTGTTTAAGCTATTTAAAGCTTTCGGCAAAAATTGGAAATGTTTGCTGGCATTTTAGTCAATGCAGTCTCTCTTAAAGGTATGATATGGTTGTTATGAACATTCTGAACTCAGAAGCAAGGAAATGCTGTCAAATCGTATCATGCACCTGCTGTGTTCAGAGGATGGCAAAAATGATGAGGCACAGAGATGACCACAGTCCCAAATCACATCACTGCAAGCAGAGTGGAAGCGCAGAGAAACAGCATTCGGCTGCATTTACTGGAATGATGTATATTTTGGTATAGTGTATTTAATGGGGCATATTTTGTTTTCTTTTATTTTAAAAGAAGATATAGAGACAAACTGAGATAATCAGAGGAAATGCAATAAATAGACCATACCCTGGGCAATGCCTTTCTTTGGTTTTTGTTTCAGAGTTTGTTACTTCCCAGTTTCAGACTGACATTTTGAAGTACTGAAGTGAATTTACTCTTCCCCCAAATTAATATTTTATTGTCACTTTAAAAAATGACATCTGACATCCAAACCCAAGATAATGAAAAGATCTGTTTTACATAATGTTGTTAGAGATCTTTTTATTCAGTAGATTGGGTTATTTGGTAGGGATCCAGTGTGATTTATAATGAACTTCTGCATGAGAATTTTTTTCAAAGTTCACCTGCTAAATATGATTGTAGAAATACCCTGGAAAATAGATGGTGAGATTGCAGTTATCTTTAAATAAACGCACAGACACACACAGCTTCACAATGAACATTCAGTAAAGCATATAAAAAACATTATTGCCACACTATCATTGTTATTTATCAAATGATTCAACATTTCTTTAAACCACTAATATGTGCTTTCATCTGAATGCTTTCTTTGGTGCCTCTTATTGTTTGAAACATGATTTGTATCAGTCAGTGTTCTCCAGAGAAATGGAACAAATAAAAAATATGTAGGTTATTTCAAGGCATTGGCTTACATATCTATAGGCCTGGCAAGCTCAAAATCTGTAGGGCAAGCCAGAAACCTGGAATGTCTCCAGCAGGAGCTGAGTATGCAATGTTGAGGCAGAATTTCCCTTTCCTCTGGAAAACTTCACTTTTGCTTTTAAGGCCTTTAACTAACTGATGCAGCCCATCCAAATCATGGAAGGTAATCTCCTTTCCTCAAAGTCAAGTGGTTATAGATGTTAATCACATCTACACAATACTTGACAACTAAACCTTGATCAGTGCTTGACTGACTAACTGTGTACTATAGTTTAGACAAGTTGCCACATAAAACTAAACATTACATTTATCTTACCAAATCTGGAGCAAAGAAAAAGTTGGAAGGGAAGGTAAACTCTATAGTCAGATTTTTTTCTAGGCTGGAAATCTTTTGTAATGAAAGGTTACTTCTAATGGTAGATGTCCCTTAGATAAGTTACAGAAATGTGTCTTCTTATTTTTGTGAAAAGTTAACTTTTTCTAACCAGAAGAGTAGTCTCCTTTTCATTTATTATTTATGCTGAAATAAAAAGGAGTTTCAGACATTTGAATACGTAAATTATGACACAGTGACACTTTCAAAATGCTTTTGAAAGCAGATCGTTTTTCAAAGAATTGCTCAGCGAGATTAAGTTAGTACCCAAGCACTACAGCAATTGCGCTAATTTTGGAGTAATTTTTGCTCCAGAAAGTATTGACCTGTGCTACCTGTCAATTACTCAGATCTAAACATTCGCCACTGTAGGCTTATTGGAGGTGATGGCAACAGCCTCTCAATTATGCAGACTTCTAAAGAATCTAATCTGTTCTTATCCTAGAAATTCCAGATTGCTTCAGGCTGAGAAATTACCAAGTGTCAGCATACTTTTATTTTTAATTCTTTAAAACCACCTCATTTTCCTGTCTAATTGTAGCTTTTCCATTCTTGCCTTATTCTGTAATATATCATCTTGTATCTTATTGTATTCTGGCTTGTCTGGACAATATTGCAATAAATTGTGATGGCTGACAGAACATTAAGTGAATTTTAATAAATTATGAGAGATTTCATTCTGCCAGCTTTGCAAAAAAAAAAAAAAAAAAATGACACCTCAATAAAAGGTAAGAGGGGGAGATTCAAAATGAATCTCTGAAATCTTAATGGCAGTCTCCTGTTTTCTTCCCTCATTTCTGTACCCGTTGTTACAGCTATACAAAGAAAAAGTGAAGAATTGAATAAACATTTTTCGAAACTCCATAACTCTGTTATGGTAGAGGCTGTCTTTTTTTTTTTTTTTTTTTTTTTTTAATAACGTGTCTGAAATTTTAGCTTATTCTAAACTCTAGGGTCGCTATGAGTCGGACCCAACTCGGCAGCAGTGGGTCGAGTTAAACTCGATATATTTTTATTTCATTTTCAAGTAGTTCAGTATGAGAACATTCTAAATTCTCAAAAAGACTTACCTTGGTCATTGCTAGCAATTTATCACTTTCCATGTCAGGTATTTGGTCTAAGGTAAATGAAAGATTATTACTTCCTTGAAGATACACTGACAACCTATTTTTTATTTCATATGTATTTTTACATGATAATTAAAAATAGGTTTATATGTGGTTTCAGTGACCATGTAATTTGTTTTCCTAACTGAATATGTTAAGAGTGAAGAAAAAATAAAATAGTTGCTGTAAAGTTCATTCCAATTTCTGGTGACATCATGAATGTCAAAGAAAAACTGTGCTTCCTTTGGGTTTTCAGTGTCTGATATTTTTAGAAATAGATTTCCAGGCCTATCTTCCAAGGCACCTTTAAGTAGACTTGAACTGACAATCTTTTGCTTAGCAGTCCAGTGTGTTAACCATCTGTCAGACCTAGGAATTTCTTGCAAGTGAAAGGAGATTCTATTCAGATGCAACAGTTAGACCAGCAATGATAGCCAGCACAGCCCAGAGCACACCAGTGTGTGTCGTTCTCCCGTGAATTGGAGGTGCTCAGTGCAATTTTTTTAACTTTTTAGAAAATGTACATTGCTAATTCTGACAATGTTTTCAGTCAGAGATTTCAGATTTCTTTTTATAGTTTTCCAATAAACCCCACAACATAAAGTGTTAGGGAGACTAAGAATGTGTTTTATATATTTACTCTTATTTCACTAATTTTTTTTCCAGCAGTTTACTTTTAATCTTCCTTCAGTTAACCTTCTTTTTCCTCCTTTGTCATTCTAATTTTCTCCTTTTCTGTTGCTTTTCCATCCTTGAATGTCATGCCTGGGTGATGATGAACTGTAGGTAGAATCAAACAACTGTCAACTGAAATTATGAAAGAAGGTGAAAGAGGTGTCTGAGAGTACCAACATCCTTGTGTATGCATTCACTTCACAGTCTCATTATTGGATCTGCTTCTCTATGCCGACCTGAAGCTGTACAATCCCAAAATTCTTCCACTCCGATGAGACAGCATCAGCTTTTGGCTTCCTCTCTGAGTAGCAGTGTCCTTGCTGTGTTGACAAGAATGGAAAACAAATAACTTCTCCCTATACAAAATCTCAAGCAATTCTTCTCACATCCCTGTGCTCAGCTATAGCTTCACTATGGCTCCACATGAGACACAGTGAATCCAAGACCTGATCCTTGGGATTCTGAAGAATCAAATTTGTACTCTCTACTGAAGGTCCTTGGGTAAAACTTTCTTCTTTTGCTGAATTGTTTATCAGTAAATCCTATTTCTATCCTTCAAAGAATTTGTGAGAATACTTCTTTTTTCTGCTGTCTGCTATCCTACTCAGTTTTTGCAGATGTGTACTTTTAAAATTCCATTATTGTCATTATTTTGGGGTTTTGGTAGAAAAAGAGATGAGTAGTTGTATATTTCCCTTAGGCATTCAGAACGATGGTTCCAAAGCATGAGTCTTATCATGCCATTTTGCTTAGGTTAATTGCTAAATCTTTTCAAAGCATCTGAGAAGCCCCAAAGTCTGATGTCTGAATGTGTCTCCAATCTCATCATGAACTTCATTTTTTGCTTTATTATTATTATTATTTTGGTTGTGGCATCAGAGGAATGCATGGATTTTTTAAAATTGAAACCAATTTATAGAGTTGTAGACTCTTGGCTTGGGTAAGTATGTTCTAGTTATCTAATGCTGTTTTAACAGAAATACTACACGTGAATGGCTTTAAAAAGAAAAGTTTCATTTTGTCATGGTACAGTAGGCTACAAGTCCAAATTCAGGGTGTCTACTCCAGGGGAAGGCTTTCTCTGCTGTTATGGAGGAAGGTCATTGCCTTCAATTTTCCCCTGGAATGAGAGCTTCTTATGTGCAAGGATCCTGTGTCCTCTCCAAATGATGTGCTCATCTTCCAGTATTGTTTTTCAGTGGTATGAAGTCTCCAAATCTCAATGTCAGCTTCTTTCTTTTTGTATCTTGAGACTGCCTCAAAGTGCAATACAGTCTTATACGATGAGTCCTGTCCCACCAACAAAATTGCTGCCCATCTTCTCTCATTAGCATTATAGAAGCAGAATTTACAGCATGTATGAACATAACACAATACCAAGAATTAAGGCCTAGCCAAATGACTACACATATTTCTGGGGGGCACATAATTCAATATGTAACAATATACAATTATAAGAAATAATACAGAAACATAGAGATTCTTTTGACTTTTCACCCAGGTTCACCCAATGGTAAAACTGTGCAAACTATGGGACAATATCACAAAATGAAACTGACATTGACAAATCCACTATTAGCATTTCCCCAGTTTTACTTATACACATTTGTGCTTGTGTGAGTACATTGAATTCTGTACAATTTTATTACATATGCAAGTTCCTTTATCCATCAACGTGGTCTCTATCACCACAAGGGCAGTTTTGTTGCCTTTTTATAACAAAAATAACCTCACTCTTGTCTTTTCTGTCTAACTCCTAGAAACCAAAAATGTGTTCTCAATTTTGAAAATATTATCGTTTACAAATTTTGTGTATGTGAAATCACACAGTAAGTCATTTTTTTAGATTGGCTGGTTCATACAGCATAATTCTTTGGTGATTCATACAAATGATTGTATGCATCAGATAGTTTGTCCCTTTTCCTTGTTGAGTAGTATTTATTGCTGAGTAGTATCTATGTAATGTATTTGCCCTGAGCATTCTTATACAAATTAAAAACCACCTCCTTAGTCTTTAACTTTTTTTAGTTAAGATTTTATTTCATGAGTCATTGCTTTTACTTCATTGTTTATATTCCTTCATGACACTTATCACAGTTGTAACTTTGCAATCACATATATGTAATAACTCAATCACAGTCAATACGTTACACCGGACTTTAGGCTCCATAACCAAACCAAACCGTACCCAGTTGATTCTAACTCATTGTCATCCAACAGAACACAGTAGAACTGTTCTATAGTGTTTACAAGGAGCACCTGGCTGATTCAAACTGCCAACGTTTGCTTAGCAGACAATGCATTTAACCACCACACCATCAGGGGATGGGCACCATAGGAACAGGTATTACATCTATTTTTGTTTATCACTATGGCCCTAGTGTTTAATACAGTGCTTGACATGTAGATATTTGTAAAATGAATCTTCTGAATGAAGTCATCACAATGACATGTAAGTTACATGTTTTGCATATTTGATCTTACAATGTTCCTGATATTTATAAGTGTATAAATCTTATTTTGTAAGTGAAAAATGTTAATTTTCTCAAATCACTGCCAGAAAGTAGATAAGATAGAATTCAAAGGCACATCTCTTTGACTTAGAAGCTCCTGTCTTTTCCACAAGACTATCCTTCTCATTGCTATAAAGTTATTTCTACCTTTCTACAATGACGCTGTTCTACCACAGCTACAGAGTAGAAGCTTGACAAGTACTATATTCAAAAGATAATCTAAAACAAAGTGTGATGAAATGAAAATCAGCTCTACAATCTTTTGTTTTATGATAGATCATAGGAAGAAAGCATGCATAGCTGCTATGTAATTTGCAGCTTGCAGGTGTGACAAATCTCTATTTTGTAAGATACCAATAAGCTTGGATATATTTGATAATTACTGTGTTAATGCAGAGCAATTGCACAGCTATTTCTTCCTTACAAATTATATAGTGGTTATACTTGGAATTACCATTAAAAAAAAACAACCTTCTAGTTGCCAGTAAATGATTGCTTTATAATTACAAAATAATGACACAAAGGCCTTGAAATGTAAAGCATTGTACAACGTCTATAGAGTTTACTGCCAGAGCTGTCAAAGGTCCAAACCTATCTGTTCTTTTAAGAATTGTCCTTAGGACTTTCTAAGATTCTCAGTAACTTTTTAACATCCCTTAGAAGAAGAAGAAAAAAATGCCACAAGGGAGATGGCCTCCCTTATTAAACTAGAATTTTCAGTGGCCCTAAAGCTATTTTACTGTAAAAATTAAGTCAGTAATGGAATCAGTAGAATTTTTTTGCCTACTCCACCATGAGACCACGTTGGCTGTGGTTATTCAAGAAGAAGTCAGTTAATCTATCAAAATCTTTATACATTCCCATTTGTCACAGATTTAACTTGCTATGTGGAAGTTGTATTTGTTATTAAACTTCTGTTGCTTAAAATATCGGCTGCGATGTATTTGTTTGCTGAACTGCATTTTTATTTTATTATTTTACAATATCAGAACATCATTTCTGTGTATTTATTATTACTTATGACGCTAATTGTGGTTTTCTGAGTATTTAAGATAAAATTTTCTTTAAAGAAGTTGAATATAAAACAAAGTAGATAAGTACTTTTATATTATTAAATTGAAAACTGCTGTAAAAAATAATTTCAATTGTAAAACTTCAGACACTTAATTAGCATTTTTAATTTATTGAGCCAGCATTCATAAGAGGTGATGCTTTGATAGGGTAAAGAATTTAAAATATCTTTCATTTTACTTTCTTAATCTGGATCTGTTGTCTAATAGAAACAGAGCTTAAATATCTTGGTGATTCATAATTAAACAACATTGAAACAGAATTTCAATTCCAGGAATAGTGGAGTAACTGGTATAAGATTATCTCTCCACTGTGCAGAGGTTTTAAATTGGGGGAGGGGAAGAAGAGGCATCCGTTTTCATGCATTTGCGATTTCCATCCATGTGGGATGGAAAAATATGTAATGTGAGCTAACTTTCCACTCACTGTCAGCCTTGAGGCATTTTTTTACACTGCAGTACAAAGAAATGGAACCAAATGAGAAAGCAATAATTTTGTTGGACAGAAGAAACAAATACCAGGTTTGTTGCAGATAAATCAAATTTTGTAGATAGGGCATCAAAGGAAGGAAGAAACCTAGATAAGCTTTCAAAAAAAGAAAAATAAAGTTGGGAAAATGTGGCCCATAACAAAGAGAAATAAGATCAAACCAAATCAGGAGGTGACACAGACTTTGAAATTACAAGACAAGAGATCTAGGCCAAATATAATGAATTCACTCCTGAATTTAAAGCAAAAGTTAGGCACAATGAATAAACAGATCTAAATTCTCCAATAAAGAAATCAAACCAAATCCACGGCTGTTGAGTCAAATCCAACTCATAGCAACCCTCTAGGACAGAAGATATCTGAACTGCCTTATAGAGTTTCCAAGGAGTGCCTGGTGGTTTTGAACTGCTGACCTTTTTGTTAGCAGCCGTAACACTTAACCACTGCACTAAGAAAAAAGTGGCAGTTGTAACTGAAACAGAGACAATTCTAAAACTGAAAAATACAAATTGTGAATTTAAAAGTACATTAAATAGGCTTAAACTCAGCTTTGACACTGCAAAGAAATAAGAAAATGAACTGAAGATGATCAAGCAGTGTTATTCAGGCTAAAACAACCAGAGGGAAAGAAGATAGAAAACACTCAGGCACATGTAAAAAAACAAATCCTCAGTGACCTTTAGAAACTATCGAGCCATCTAATGTGTAGATAACTGAAATCACAAAAATAACAATAATAATAATAAAAGTGTTATGGGTACAAAAATATTTGAAGGAAAAATGACAAACATTTTGCAAATTGGATTAAAAATATTGATCTAAGAAACTCAACAAATCCCAAGGAAGGGAAATAAGAGAGAGACAGAGATGAGCCCAGCAATATCATGATCAATTACTGAACACCAAAGGCAAAGATCAAGACAAAGGAAAGGAAAAAAAGAGGAAGAGAGAAAACAAACAAACAACAACAAAATATTATATACAGGGGAAATTTATATTGGCAATTGCTGATTAGTTATAAGAAACAATATAAGACAAAAGACAGTGGGACTGGGTGTTTTAAAAAAACTGAGTGAAAAAAATAAGTCAGTTATATATATTAAAATGTATTCTTCAAATATGATGTTAAAATGAAATGTTTTCAGCTGAACAAAAGCTGGTCAACAGAAACTGTCCTGGTGGATTTGAACTTCTGACCTTTTGACGTTTTGGTTAGTAGTTTTCGTAGCACTTAACCTCTAGGCCACCAGGGTTTGCAGACAGGAAAACAATAGCATTATATAGAGGGGAAATTCATAGTGGTAACTGCAGATTAATCATAGGAAACAATGCAAGGCAAAAGACAGTGGGATTGAATTGTTTTAAATACTGAATGAAAAAAAACAATACAGCCAACTATATACACTAAAAAAGATTTCTTCCAGTGTTGTGGTAAGATAAGATGTTTTCAGATGAACAAAAGCAATGAAATCTACATTGCAGTAAAGTGTAGCTCTTCAGACTCAAAGGAAATATTACCAGATAGAAACCTTTAACTGCACAAAAGAATAAAGAGCACCAGAAATTATAAAAATGTATTATATATAATTCAAAAAAAATATTATCTGTTTCTTTATTTAGTAGATAATGGGCTGTTTAAAACTAAAATAATGCCAATGTATTATGTGGTTATAACATATATTTAAGTATAATAGCTAATAAAAATAGTACCAAGTGGTATAAGAAAAATAAAATCATCCTATTGTGAAATTTGTATGTTACATGTGAAATTAAAATATTAATTCATTATTGACTACTATAAGGCATTCTGGTGGTGCAATGGCCGTGCTCTCACTGCTAACTGAAAAGTGGTGTGTTCCAACCCACAATTTGCTCCATGGAGGAAAGGACGTGGGGATGTGCCCGTATGAAGCCTAGGAAGCCATATTGGGGTAGTTGTGCCTTGTCATAAAGGACCATTGTGAGCCAGAATTGACTCAATGACGTGTAAGAACAGCAATATTGACTGTGGCGAGTTGGTGATGAATATCATTATCTCTGGAGCAGCAACTATAACATTAAATATATGAAAAGCCAATACATATGCAATTAAACATTAACAATTATTCATTAATCTTTAAGATGGTAGGGAATGAGGAAAGGAAAACAAATATTGACTAGGGCAAGGAGAAAACAAATAGGATGATAGTAGACTTAAACCCAATCATGTCGGTATTTACAGTAAGTGTAAATCAATACATTGCAGTTAGATGACACTTCTAGACTGAGGTAAAAAAAAAAAACTCAATAAAATAAAAGACCCAGCTCTATACTGTTTATTACAAATGCACTTTAAATATAGATATGGAGAGTGGTTTTATATAAAAGCATAGAACAGAAAATGATATGCAAGGCTATCATTAATCATATGAAAGTTGGATTGTTTTTATTAATATCAGAGAAAACAGACTTCAAGAAAAGATATACAATCAGAGTAAAAGAGATATTCCAAAAATTACAAAGGGTCAGTTTTTCAAGAATATGTAATAAACCTGAATGCGTATGCATTTAATGGTTGAGCTTCAAAATACATAAATCAAAAACTAATAGAAGCAAAAACAGAAACAGACAAAATCAAAATTAGACTTTATAATTTCAACACTACTCTTTCAGTAAGTGATAAAATGAGAGAAGGGAAATCAGTAAGGATACAGATTCAACAAAACTATCAACACATTTAATCTAAATCACATTTTCAAAATTGATCACACCATAACTCACAGAATTCAGATTATTTTCATCCACAGCATTCACAAAAGTATATCATATGTTGTGCAGCAAGTAATTCTAAATACAATTTAAAGTATTAAAATAATTCAGAGAATATTCTCTAACCAGAACAGAACTAAACTTAAGAATCCATATCAAAAATATCTGATAAATTGTCAGTATTTGTGATTTAAGTCACAGACTCAAAACATATAAATCATTTTTATTAATTTCAAGGGAAGTTAGAATTTTTTTTAACTGAGTGCCAAAAAGATGAAAGAAGAATGGCATTTGTGAGATGTAAACTGAAACAGTGTTTGGAGGAGCACATATTGGTTCAATATTATGTATCAAAAAATAAATATGGTTGGAAGTAAAGTCTGTCAGCTCCCATTCTAAGAAGCTAGAAAACAAAGCAAAATAAATCTTAATATAAATTCAAGAAAGGACCTAATAACAATAAGAGCGTGAAAAGAAATAATATAGAAAACAAATAACAGGGAAAATTAACACAGCCAAAAGCTTTTTTAATAAAGTATTTAATAAAATTAATGAAAGTTTTAGCAAGACGGATCAAGAAACAAAGGGAGGATGGAACACTAATATCTGAAATGAAAGACAGAATAGTGTTAGAGATCCCAGAGACATTAAAAGTATAATGAGGGATCATCACAAATAATTTTATGCCATATAGTTTACAGTTACCATGAATTGAATTCTTCAAAAATCACAACTCACTCTGATACAGTTAAAAAATAGAAATTTGGAAACTTTACACATACTAAAGAAATTAAACTGTTATAAAAATCTGCTGCAAGTAAATTCTACTGCAAGATGATATCACTGATTAATGTTATCAAATATAGATATAAGAAGGTAACTGATGTGACAGATATTCTAACAGGATATACAGGAAGGGGAAAGATTTCTCAACTCATTTTAGGAGGCCAGAATAAAACTGTTACACAAAAATTTGACAAAGGAACTAGAAAGAAAGGAAATCATAGAGGAAAACAGATGAAATAGCAAACTGAAACCGTGATAAAAAGAAGAATATAATATGACAAATGGGCTTTGTTCTGGAATCCAGGATTGGTTTAATTTTGAATAATCGGTCAACATGATTGACCACATGAACAACATAAAAGAGAAATAATGGTCATATCAGTAGCTACAGTAAAGCATTTGAAAAAATGTATGTCCATGACAAAAAGAAAAACTCTCAGAAACTGAGAATAAAATAATTTTTCTTGATCTGAGAAAGAGCATGTATAAAAACTGCTGGTAAAAATCATATTAGTTTAGAAAAATCGTATCAGTTAGAAAGCCCTAATTGTTTCCTTCTAAAAACAGAAAACTATACAGCGTCTCTGTTACAATCGTTTATATTCAATATTGTTCTAGAACCCATGTTGTTAGGTGGTTTTGAGTCTATCCCAGCTCACAATGATCACATACAAAGCAGAATGAAACATTGCTTAGTGCAGTGCCGTCCTCACGATCATTGCTATATTTAAGCCCATTGTTGCAGCCACTGTATCAGCTATGTTACGGAAGGCCTTCCTCCTTTTGGCTGACTCTGCTTTATGAAGCATGACATCTTTGCCAGGGACTAGAGTTCCTTCCTGATAATACGTCCAAAGTACATAAGATGAAGTCTCCCTATCCTCACTCCTAAGGAGCGTTCTGGCTATACCTCTTCTAAGACAAATTTGTTAGTTCTTCTGGCAGTCCGTGATACATTCAGTATTCTCCAACACTAAAATTCAAAGGCATCAATTCTTCCTTGATCTTCCTTACTCATTGTTTAGGATTTTCATGAAGTATCTGTGAGAAAATAAATTAAAATTGGAAAGAAACACAAAGGTAATTTAAAAAAGTATTGCTACAAAACCATAGAAACCATTATTGAACAAAAATACTAAAATTTGAAAAATCTGAAGCTATCGTTTCTTGACACAGCCTCCATCTAGGTCTATACACTTCTGCATGTGGTGTTTCCATCTCTCTATTTCTTCCCTGAAGAATTTTAACGTTGTATTTACACCACTTCTAAACGGCATCATCTGGGGACTTAATCATGTTCCTTTTAAATGTTCCTTGAGTTCTGAAAACAAGAAGTCTGAAAGGGTAACACTAGAGCGATAGGATAGGTGGAATTAGGTTTCCCACAGAAATACTCATAGGACAGCACTTGCTAAGTGGAAGAATGGGTAGATTCATCATTGTGATGGAAAAAAGAAAAACACTTCTCAGCACAGCTTTCCTGGCCGTTTTCTCACCAATAAAGTTTTCAATTTTCTTAAAACTTTTTTATAATAAGCCCCTGTGATCATGCTGTGTACTTTAAGAAAATCAGGATTACCCCTTTAGAATCAAAACTGAACAACAACAACAACAAAAAAGCAGCTAACACAGGCTTCTGTGCAGTCTTTCCTTTCTTAGCTTGTCCTTGAGGCCTTCTTGACCTTCGTTAAAGCACTTGACCATTCAAAACTATTGTTTTGTGTGAGGAAGAATTCCCATAAACTTATTGCAAGGCATCAATGATTTGGGAAAGTTCCTTCCTGAGTTTTGATAAAACTTTAATGTTAGCCTGACCTCGAAAACATTTTCTTCCACAAAAATTGGCCCTTTTTTTGAAAGCACTCTAACAAAACTAAGGCAAGTATATTACTGAGAGAACCATCCACTGATCTCAGAGACGTGTTTAAACAATTTCATTTGTAGTAAACCTGTGCATGTAAGTACTGGAATCCTAGAAGCAATACTTTTTGACTTACTCTCATAAACAAAAATATTTCTATATACAGTTGACATACTGCTTGTCTTAGTTATCTACTGTCGCTGTTACAGACATATCACTAGTGGATGGCTTTAACAAACAGAAATTCATTCTCTCACAGTAAAAAAAGGGTAGGAGTTTGAATTTAGGCTGCCAGCTCCAAGGGAAAGTTTTCTACCTGCTGACTCTCAGGGAAGTTCTTTGTCATCAATTGCTCCCTGGTCTAGAAACTTTTCAGAATAGGGACCTTGGTGAAAAGATCATGCATGCTTTTTTCTTGTTGGTATGAGTTCCCTCCCACTTTTGCTCACTTATTTCTTTCGTATCTCAAAAGAGACTGACTCAAAATCCTTTAGATTGAGTCCTGCCTCGTTAATATAACTGACTCTAATCTGAGTCAGATCCGACTTGACGGCACTTGACTGGCAATCCTGCTTCACTAATATCTCACCAGACCACAACATGGTGGACAGCCACACAACAGTGGGAATCATGGCCTAGCCAAGTTGACACAAACTTTCTGGGGACACAATTCAATCCGTAACAATCCTGTATATATATATATATATATATATATGTATAAAAACCCTCAGTTCACAAGAAAGCTACTAGAGTTAATAAATTAAGTGAATAAAATGACAGAATACAAGATCAATATACAAAAATGAGTTGTGTTTCTACCACCAACAATCAACAAACTGAAAAAGAAGTTAGGAAAATAATTTCATTTGCAATAGCATCTAAAAAAAATAAAACACATAAGAATAAACTTAGCTAAAGAGGTGAAAGACTTGTATGGCTGAAAACTCTAAAGCATTACTCATATAGTTAGATTAGCTGACAGCCTCCAGCTGCAGCACCTTCCAGATCCACCTCAGTGTTGAAGCAGAAGCTACTTATAATCATGTGTACTGCAGGAGTACTAGGGCCTCGTTGCCTCTAACAAGAGAGTCTGGTAAAGGTCTAACTTCATTCTGAAGACTGTGAATTGTTCGACTGATACTTTGGTAGATCTGCATTGCTGTCTGAGACACTCCCTGCATATCTCTGCCTCCTGCTGTCTGTTCTTTTGAAGACGTTATATGTGCATCCTGGTTAGAAGGCATTTTCTGCCTAATAGCCAAGCCAAGTGCCGTGGAGTCAGATCCAACTCATGGCGACCCTGGTGGTGCAGTGGGTTAAGTGCCACCACTGCTAAACACAAGGTCCGCGGTTCAGGTCCACCAGGCTCTCCTTAAATACTCTGGGGGTCAGTCCTACCCCCTAGGGTCACCATGAGTTCTGCCTAATATTGCTTCTTGTTCTTTCCCATGTTCACAGATACTACTCCACACAAACATCTTATAATTACCCACCTCAGTGTTGGCCTCTCAGATGTTTTCTATTTGCAAGCTAACAAGTTATTCTGCCATAACTTATTGCATGCTGGCAGAAAAGTCTTTGAGTAGTACAAATGGTTAAGAGCTTGGCTACTAATCAAAAGACTAGGAATTAAAATCCATTGAGAGGAGTCTCAGGAGAAAGGACTGGTGATCTATTTCTGAAAAATAAGCCGCTGCAAATCTCCCGAAGAAGTTTCATGTGAAACACACGGGGTCCTCGTTAGCTGGAATAAACTCCATGACAGTTGGTGATAATCAGGAAGAAGACTGCGGAGGTCCGCCATCAGCCTTGTAGACAAAGTCACGAGCCCCTGTAAATGACGGGCTGAAGCATCTCACCTGTGACATGTTTTCTAGCCTACTGCCCTTGATATTAATTGGCTTCCTAATTAAATTTTCTTCAAAAAGATACCCCCTCCTCTCCTGGCGCAGGGATCAGGGGAGATGCCTTCTGAGAGGGGCCCTTTACTACCCCCTTGGTTTATAAAATAATATTGGGAAAACCTGTACAGGAATTTCTGGGGAAAAGAGCTCAGAGGAATGATTTCTAACACAGCCAGCTTGAGAGCAGCGAGGCCGGCCCAACCTCTGCTGACTTCTCCCAGCTGCTCACCCCTCCTTTCACATGAGATAAGCAAGCTTGCAAGAAGGCCCTGAAGGGCTTTCCAGAGACAACTCCCCTTACTCTCTTTCTCAGCTCTTAGATAGCAAACATCTTACTTCAGGAAAATAACTAGATTCCCAAGTTTATTACATTTGGTATCGGCAAACAGACAAATACTAAAAGTATTGCCTTTCTTAGAGTAGTTTAAGAGAAACTTAAAATAAGGGACGGTGAACACCCATTGTCCTTACAGGAAGAGATAAGGAAGGGCAGAAAAGGAACAAATAGAGACTGCATAACTTTTAGGATAGGTTTGTCCTCTCTTCCTGCTTAGGTAAAGTTAATAGAAGTCTACGATTAGTTTTGCTCCAGCTGTTAATTATAAATCACAAATATGCCTGTCTCAGAGCATTCTTTAGAGGACCCTAATGGTTAACATAAAAAGGAATAACAAAGTGTTTGCTTTTTACTAACTAACAGAGAAGACCCTAATAGTCAACAAAAGAAGAAGACCATTGTCTCTAACCATTGTTTAAAAGATCTTAATAGCTAACATGAAAAGAGGCACTAGTCTCGGGCCGTTATTTAGAAAACTCCAGTGATTGACATGAAGAGACCACGAGGTACCTGCTTCTTGCCTAGCCAATCACCCACGTGGTCGAAGTACTACTGCCTTATCAACTATAAAAAGATAGCAATAAACTAAGACGACCCTTCTCTCTTGCTCTCTGGGTCGGGCTGCCATAAACCAGAAAAGTCTTTCCTGTCTCATTTATTCATTTCCCGCCGCGCCTCTCCCTCCCTCCGTGCGGGACCCTGAAAAGTGTCGGGGCTGGCTCCCGGCAGAAGACATGAGATTCCTAGTTCAGAGACAAAGAACTCTATTACTTAAGGCAAAGTAGACTGCATGAGTTCGTCTGCACTGGTTCTATTTGCCTGCCTCCCCTTTTGTCACCTTCTGATGAGAAATAGCTTATATGGATGCTGAACAAGTTGAAAGTTTGTGTCATGGCTGAGGAACCTGATTTTACAGAACACTAATCTTTTAAGGAGCTGCATTCAAACTTGCCCAAACTTTGCCTGAAGCGAGACTCTGTGTTTTTATATTGAATAGTGAAAATCTGTTCTCTAGCCAGGAGAGTGACACTATTTCTATTGTCCAGACTGTTGATTACAGACACATCCTTGGAAAAAATAGTATAGAACAAAACATCTGCATGCCACTCCTCACAATACATACAGACACACAAGAAAATGAAGAATATTCCCCATTCCCAAATCCAACAATTCTATTCTTAGATGTTTTTTTCAAAAGCAATGAAAATATTTTTCTACCAAAAATGACCTATAGAAGATTGCTCCTAGTAGCTATATTCACAATAACCCCAAACTTGAAGGAAATGTTCATTAACAGAAAGAAATTGTGAAAACTCACATAGAAAAAATACTAAATCATAATGAAAATTAATAGGCTACATGTAGATGAATATCAAAAATTATGCTAAGTGAAAAGAAACATACAAAAACAATACATATTGTCTGAGTCAGTTTATACAAAATTCTCAAACAAACAAAATATCCTGAGGGAAATCAACAGAGTGGTTATTTCTGACTGGAGCATGTGGTAAGATTTACAGAGAAAATATATAAAAGAAGTTTCAGAGATGATGGAAGTGTTCTGTATGCTGAGAGTGTGGGTGTGATTAAGTGAATGAGTGGATGCATTTGCCAATACTCACAGGTAAGCTCTGTGTATTTCACTACTTCTAAATTATGCTTCACTAACAATTTAGGTATATTCAAAATGAAAAACGATGTACTTCTAGTTAATATTTAACTTTTCTAAAATAGTCCCAATTTTATTTATTTTAGTTTTTATGCTTGAATTTTACCTATTCTATTAAACTGATCTATAGTGTCAACACAAACTCAGTTAAAATCTCAAACTTATTTGTTAATAGAAATTGACAAGCTGATTTCTAAAATGTATATGGTAAAGTAGAACAGGTATATGGCAATTTAGAATAGGTAAAACAATTCTGAGAAAAAGAGAACACAGTAGGATACATATTGCTGATTTAATTTTTTTCTGTAAAGTTATAATAAAGATAGTCTGGTAGAATTTAATATGACTATAATTCAAATTTATGCATCAACCACTAAGGACAAAAATGAAGAAATTGAAGATTTTTATCAGCTCCTGCAATCTGAAATTGATCAAACATGCAATCAGCATCCATTGATAATTACTAGTGATTTTAATGTGAAAGTTGTAAATGAAGAAGCATAGATATTTGGAAAACATGTCCTTGGTGACAGACGCAATGCTAGAGATAGCCTAATCAAATTTTGTAAGACAACAACTTCTTCATTGTAAATACCTTTTTACACCAACTTAAACAGCAATCATATACAAGGATCTGGCCAG